>OX941082.1:146888047-148158047 GCA_954870635.1 Arctium minus
GCACTTTTATCTTTTGCAGATCATTCAACACTACTGAGAACCTGTCAAAGACACTCTTCAAAGTCTCACCATCCTTTGCTTTGAACTCCTCAAAATTATTCATGTAGCGCATTTGTCGGAGTTGTGTTGCAACCGTTGACCCAAGCATGATCTTTTCTAACTGAGTCCACATCATCATCGGATCGTGCTTGAAACAATCAATTCGATTGTAGATGGAATTAGGCAACGCAAGCATCAGGTTAGACTTTGCTTCACGATCGGCTTTTTCTCATGTAATCTCTTCGGCATTCAAGGGAATATTGTTCTTAGGTTTGACGAATGGTCCTTCAGTGAGAGACTTCATCATGTTTTCTCCGTTTGCTTGACGTTTGATGAAGTTAATGAACCGATCTTGCCATTGAGTGAACTCATTCTCATTGATCAAAACCGGAGGACGAGTGTCCGTTCCCAATGACATCATAATATCGTTCTTGTAGAACTGAGCTTGAAAAGAGAATTTTGACATATCCATCTCGTCAGAAAAACTTAGAAAAAATTGCAAAGTCTTAAAACAGAGTGATTCTGGTGCAAACAGGAGCTTTGCGCGAACAGTTACTGGCACAAACTAGATTTTGCACGAACTGAAGGTGACACAAAGTTGTTTTGCGTGAGACGTTGGTGGCGCAAACTGAACTTTGTGCGAGATGAAGGTGGCGCAAATCGAACTTTGCGCGAGATGTTGATAGCGCAAACTGAACTTTGCGCGAATAACTTGTGGCGAAAACTGAACTTTGCGCGAAACTTAGGTGGCGCAAAATCAACTTTGCACGATGAACAGATGGCGAAAAACAATACTTTTCGCGAAAAGACTTTGGAGTCCTGAACTTGGCGAAAACTTGAGAAGAACTCGCGCAAACTTCAAATGAACTCGCGCAAACTTCAGATCTGGTGCAAAACCACGAAAATCAAGAAAAACTTCTAAATTTGATCACTGAAATGAAATTAATGAATTTAGTTCACAAAGATATGATCGAAAACTGATTTCTAACATCTTTGAAACAAATAATTCGAACAAATTTTGCAAAATCGTGAAATCGTGAATCAAACAGTACGCTTATCGAACTTTTCCAGAAACTCAAAAATTCTCAAAATTGAACTTCAAAATCTGAATTTCTTGCGAAACGATGTGAAACAAATATGATCTAATACTGATTTCGAACCCAACAAATCAATTTACAAGAAAATTCGTTCAGAAAACAATCTGAATTTGATGAAAAATCAAAAAATGAGATTTTATTGAAAAAAATCAAGAAAATCAATCAAATTTTCTTATTTAAACACAAATTCAGAATCAAAACAAGTTTCTCTCAATCCTCTCAGATTCAGATTAGGCTCTGATACCAATTGATAATCCAAGATCACTCTAAATCTTAGAGAGAGAAAGTAGAGAGAGAAAGTGTAAGCGACAAATGTAATCTATATTCAAAGTATGCGTTCAAGTCTTACACAACACAAGGCCACAAGGGACTTAAATACCCTTGACCAATACAAGATATAAAAGCTCTAAGAACACAGTATTAGACCAAGTCTATAAATACAATTATTACTATAAAATCTGACTTAACAACACCATATTTTGACTCTTTTTTGGACAATATCCAACAAGATGTTTATTATTGATGAATATCTTTGCTAACTATACAAGCTTATAATATATTTAAGAGTAAACTATGATTTTCGTCCCTGTGGTTTGATATTTATAACGATTTTCGTCCCTGATCTTTAAAAAAATGATTTTTTCATCCTTGTGGTTTCCATTTTGCTTCCATTTTCGTCCCTCCATCCAACTCTGTTAAATATAGGCGTTAAAAATCTAAAAAATGATTTGAGAAATTACATATTTAGTCCTTGTGGTATATGTATTTATCCTTAAACTTTATTTATTACTTTTTCTTTGTTTATTATATTTTAACACTACATATATATGAGGGAGGTTCAGGGGAAAAAACTCAAAACGAAAAATTGAAGAACACACTGGTAGTCTTTCATCTGGACGGTATGCACTTGTGTATACAGGTAAATTATGTTGTTGTTTTTTTGCTTTTTATGCACAAGTGCATACATATAAACGTATGCATTTTCCAAATTACTTGTATGCACAAGTGCATACCGTCTAGATAAAGGACTACCAGGACGTTCTTCAGTTTTCTGTTTTTTAGGTTTTCCTTAAACATGACCCCCCCATATATATATATATATATATATATATATATATATATATATTGTAACAGCCCAACCAGAATAATCAAACAGATTAATTCTTAATATTAAAATACCAACATTTAATATTATTCCAAGCCGAAACGGTCCCAAACTTACAATAGAAAATTAAGGTTTTGCTGCAAACAACCTATACACAACTGAGATCAACAAGAAAAACTAAGCAATGGTCTTCTATCAGCCCCGCTAAGCCTTCTCCTTGCCCTTAGCTATCCTGTCTAACTCACGACGGCCTGAAAAGATTTTTAGTTTTGAAAGAGCGAGGGTTAGACCATAGGTCTAGTGAGTTCCCTCTACAGTTAAGCAACAACATATACTTTCCAGAATTATAAACAACATTTAATAATGGCACATAAATAAAACACGCTATGGACCACACGACCGTCAAAGACGATGTGTCTAACTCGCGTTGCCTTAATGTTGGGACACGCCCCCAATGACATAAATGGGCCACACTCCCTGACTTAGGTCACGTAACCCACAAATAATGTACGCATACAGTTATTCAACAACAATTTTTTTACACACTTGAACAATATGATAAAATCATGCCATCATAAATAAATCAAAGTTTAAAAATAAACTTCTCATGCTTTCATCATCAAAGGTTTAGTTTAGAAAAACTCACCTGCCGTCCTTAGCTCGAGACTCGCGTCTATTCGTACCGATTGGGTCAAGACCTATAAAGGGAAACATCGACCGTTGAACACCCGCTCCTTTCTAATTCGAAAAGTTTGATCACACCTTAACCCAATGGCATCTATCCTTTAACCGGCTTAATCCCACAAACTCTTACAATTAAAATAATTAATTTGCATTAAAATCTAAGGTATAAACTTAGATTAAACTAATTAACTAAAAAAATATAAACTTTTCCACTAACCAGGCCCACCATAAAAAGACATTTGGAGGAGATGGGCCTCGGCCCAACTGCACAATTCGGGCTACCGGGATGGTTGACCGGAATTCATCCCACCGACCGGGACCATCTCCAAAATGCTTCGACCGGTATAAATGACTTGACCGATAATCAGCTTAACTTCGACCGATACTGCTTGCCGACCGGTACAGATTGTCGACCGGTACCCCTTAAGCGACCGGATCAAATAGATCGACCGGTATCTCCCTTATACGACCGGGCCTAATAGATCGACCGATACCCCCTTATACGACCGATAATAACAGGTCGACCGATAAAAACAAGTCGACCGATATTAACCTCGACCGGTCTCGCGACCGGAGCCATGACCGATCGAACAGAACTCAGAAAGGCGATATGCAGAACCCAGAATCAACAACATACAAACATAACCCAAAATAAAACTCACCTTACAACTCTAATCATGATACTTCAACTTCAATCAGATTAATAAGACCCAAAAACTTAAACCTTCATTCTTCAAAAACCCAGATTTCATCAAACTAACCCAAAAGCCTATACTAATAAAAGCAACATTATAAAATTAACAAGGTTGTTTGACAATAGAGGATTACCTTCAATGGAGACGGTCCCAACCTGAAATTCTTGTGGATCTTTCTTCCACAACCTCTTCCTTCAAAATCGCCTCCAAGAACCTCTCCAATAATCACCCGCTTTCCAAGAAACCCAACTTCCTAGTGTTTATATTCCACATTCCCCATTTTTCATATTTGGCCCCTCTAAAAGTCCTTTCAATTATCTCACCCCCAAACTTTAATATTTAAACTTTTAACCCGGTTATTACATATATGCATATATAAGATATAATAATATATATATATATATATATGTTTTTAAATTTAAATATTAATTTTTTTTGATTAATTAGTAAAAATTTAAAGCTTAAATGAAAATATGGAATAGTGGGAGTAAAATGCATTTAACAAAAGAAAAAAACAACCGGTTGATGTAAAATATAACATTTTTTTTTAATCCTGTTAAACTTATTCAGTTGAAAATTTAAAAATATAAAAACTATTAATTTTAGTAGATTACAATATATAAACTTGAAAAAATTATATCGTTTAGTTATTGATATTTTTAATCAAATTATTCAACTTTGTATTATTATAGTTAATTTTTAAAAAAACCCTACATTATAATTAACAAAATAAATAAAGTTTTATTAATTAATATTTTTATTTATTATCTCATCGATTTTTTTAGTTTAAAAATCGGTTGCCTTTTTTTTATTAAATTTATTTTAAAAGGCAATTGGTTTAAAGTGGGATATTGATAAAAAATAAAAAAAATTAAATAATTTCTTTAAAATTATTGATAAGTAATGATATCTTTTTTTTTCCAAAGTTTTAGGTTAAAATCTCCTAAAATCAATAGTTTTTTTTTAAATTGATTTAGTTAATCTTTTTATCTATTTTAATTTACCATTGAATAAGTTTAATAGGATTCGAGAAAAAAAAAATAGTTTTATCTTATACCAACTTGTTTTTTTTTTATAAATGCATTTTACTCCTATTATTCCATATTTTCATTTAAACTTTATTTTTATTAATTAATCAAATTTGTTTAATATTTAAATTAAATATATATATATATATACACACTATATGTGTATATATATGTATATAGGCCAAAGTTATTTTACAAATCAATGAAATCTAACAAACCATACAAATCGATGTTTTCATTGTTTAATTGAATGAAATTGTTTTATTTGATGAATTTGTATCATATAATTTTTTTCTTGATGAAATTGTTTAATATATTTTTGTTTATATGTAATAATGAAATTGTTTCATCTATTTTCTCATTCTGATGAAACTTTTCCATGTATTCTTGATTAATCATCTCTCATATATTCTTGTTGAAATTGTTTCATATATTTTTCACTAATCAATCCTCATAATTAATAAAAAGTGGAAAAAAAAATAAGATTGGTTGAATACGGTTTGTACAGTTTATTAGATTCATGTGGTTTGTAAAATAACTAGACGTTGTGTATATATATGTAGTGTTAAAACATAATAAAAAAAGTGATAAATGAAATTTAAGGATAAATATTTTAAACTCCATATACCATAAGGACTAAATATGTAATTTCTCAAATATTTTTAACCCCTATATTCAAGAGAGTTGGATGGAGGGACGAAAATGGTAAAAAAATGAAAACCATTGGGACAAAAAAAGAGTGTTTAAAGATTAAGGACGAAAATCGTTATAAACATCAAACCATAGGGACGAAAATCGTAGTTTACTCTAAAATAATTAATAATATTTATGATTTATGATAATTTTGAGATTAGTTTGTAAGGTAAGAAACGGTTTATATTTGAACTGACCTCTTTCTCTATTATTTATTTATTTTATTAATGGTGTATAACAAATATTTTAATTTTTTTTTGACAAATATATTTGTTAAGTTAGGATTCAACATTTTTTAAAGTCCAATATTTTTGGTTAGATATGTTGGTTTAGTTGAATGTGGAAGTTAGTGAAATTCAAATGTTTAAGTGGGTTGATATTTATTTACGTGTGCAAAACATGAGGAACCAAAACAATGATAAATTAGAGCAAAACGATATTTTTCATCCTTATGATTTGTTACGAATTGCAATTTTTATCTTCTTTTTTAACAATTATTTTTTTCGTTTTTAAAATAGTCTATTAATAAACAACCGCTAAATATGAGGAACCAAAACAATGATAAATTATAAAGATAAAAATAATAATGAATTAAAACTTTATAGACATAAAATTGTAATTTAAAAATATAAAGAGAGAAATGGGAAAATATAAATAATAATATTTATTATAGGAGGAGAAGAGGTAATAAATAGTCTGACAGCCAACCATGTCCATGCCCATTGCATGTATACATATAATGGTGGATAGATAGGCTGTAATGGCTGCGACTACTCGCATTGTTTCCCCAAATACTCTCTTACCTTCATATAAAGTATTTGAGTATTTATTTTCAGTAATTTTAATTTTTATAAATTCATATGATCTTTCTCTCAAATAAACAAATTAAATTTTGAAAATTTACCCAATTTATTATATAACATATATATATATATATATATGGTAAAGATCAAAGACGAACCTAAAAGAATTGAATAACCATAAAAAATAGATTAAAAATATATTAAAATTTTTATCAAATTAAAGATAATAAAATATTCGAATTTTTGGTATGTTCCGTGAGCTTTTAACCAACTACACAAACAACATTAATACTAGCAGTAGCAGCCCAACAGATTTACAGGGGCCCAAACCAACCTATAACATACAACACGCCAAACTAAAACAAATTTAAGATTATTTATACAAAATGACCCAACAAATCAACCGTTAGTTAGGGGTGTGTAAAACCCGAATCATTCAAAATCTGAACTCGAATCCGAACCGAAAATAAGGTGTTTTATAAAACCCAAATACCCCGAAATACAAAAATCCGAAGCCCAACTTTTGTGGGGATATTTGGGTTTGGGTTTGGTTTGATCTTTGGCCACCCGACCTGTAACTCGTCCGAAAAACCGAAATAATATACATATATTTTATATATTATATAAATATATTTATTTATCTAATTATCTTTTGAAAAACGTGTATTCTAGTCGGTCAAAATGTTTTCTAATTTATAAACTTACAATCGATTTCATTAATCTCTCAATCAATTGAATTAATCCTCAAAATCGATTGAATTTATATGTACATTTTGCATTGTAATAATACCTGAACCCGATCGACATTAACCCGAAACCCGACCAACCCGAAGCAATCCGAAAACTAAAATTCGGGTCTTGATTTTCATATCCGAAATCCAATCTGGTTTTTGTTTTGCCTACCCGAACTCGCCCGACCCGCCCGATGCACACCCCTACCGCTAACCAAGCGGGGTCTCACCCGACCCATTCTCAAACCCGGTTTTGGACCCGAGTTCTCAAATAGAAATGCTTGGAAGGTCAAATTAACTCAAATTTAAACCCATTTTCGTTTATTCTTTTTCAAATAAATCAATAACAAAAATTAATTCTATCACTAAACATAAGAAATAACAATTGTTTCAAACCAAGAAATTAAAATTGAAAGCTTTCTTTCACTTCATCGTCGACAGACATTGTCTTTGACATTTTAATTAAATCGATGACCATAATAACCGTTACTTCAACTAAAATTTACCAACATTATATACTGACTCAGGATCAAGTAATTGAAAGCTTGGTTAAAAAATTTACCTCAAAATGTCATTTTTGATTCTAAAACTCGTTGGAATCCTAACTTTTCTTCAGCCAATTTCCTCCTCAGTTCTCAAATAATTGTTTTTATAATTCCAATTTTTTCTTTCGAATTTTTTTGACTCTCTTGTACAACCAATTTTAACTTCATGGTTTTGTTTTACAAGTACACATTCTTAGGGGGCGTTTGGTTTGCAGAATGATTTCTGAAGGAATGGAGTCTGTCTAAGAAATTGGAATCTGAAAGAAATTGGAATAAAATGTTATCAGGTTTGACCAAGTGTTTGGTTGACAAGAATGAAATGTAATCAGTCAAATGAATTGGAATCTGTCTGTTTGGTTTGCAAAGGAATTGGAATGGAATTCTGAAAAATAACAAAAATACCCTTTCTTTTATTTTTATTTTTTTAAATGCCGAGAGAGAGGAGAGAGAGGGGGAGAGAGAGGAGAGAGATTGTGAGAGAGGGAGCGGGTAGAGAGAGGGGAGAGAGAGGAGAGAGATAAAGATAGGAGAGAGATAAAGAGAGGAGAGATAGAGAGGAGAGAGAGGAGAGAGAGAGGAGAGAGGGGAAAGAGAGAGGAGAGAAAGGAGAGAGAGAAGAGAGAGGAAGGAGAGGAGAGGAGAGGAGAGAGAGAAGAGAGAGAGAGAAGAGAGAGAGAAGAGAGGAGAGAGAGAGGAGAGAGAGAAGAGAGAGCAGAGAGAGATAGGAGAGAGAGGAGAGAGAGAGGAGAGGAGAGAAATAGGGTTTTTAGAAGCGGCTAGGGTTTTTAGAAAAGGTAAGGAGGGTATATGTGTCATTTTGAGAAAATCTGATGGAATGAAATTCAATTCCATTCATTTTAAGAAGGAATGACCAAATCCATGATTAAAGAAATTCATGGAATTCAATTCCATTCCATTGGTAACAAAACAGCAGGATGAAATTTGGTCAATGAAATTGACCATTTCAATTCCATCAGATTCCGGCGGAATCCAGGGAACCAAACGCCACCTTACTAGTTTCTATGACATCAACTTTTCAAAGCGTTACTATTTTTTGTTGACCAATTTTAAGATATGAGATGTTTGTATGAGATTAAAGGTTTCAAAATATAAACTTATTTTATAACGTTAAATTTAATATAGGGTGTAACTGAACTTGCCATTTTTTGTTTTAAATTGTGGAACTTGAGTTTTTCAATTAATTTATGATTTCATAATTGTTTTCTTAAATATTTTTTTTTATCTAAAAACTATTAAACCATAATAAAAACTTATATCATTCAAACCCAAAGATAGTTTAAGTGCTTACTTAGTAAAACTTTGATTTGTTATAAAGTGATTACTGGAAGTGCTTGCTTAGTAAAACTTTGGTCTGTTATAAAATGATTACTAGTTCAAGTCTCTTCAACAATAATAAAAGTTTGCCTATTAGTAAATTCTAGACCCTATGAGATTTGTTACACATAAATTACCTTAAAACACCCACAATTTGTTCAAAAGAACTTATATTATCCATCTCGTTATATATAATTTTATCATGTTATAAAGCCAAAAATGGGTTTTGGGCTACTTATTTGTGAATGGATTAAAAAATGGTGGGCTTAACTTAGCCCATGGGCTTTGAAAATGGGACACAAGTAGAGAGAGCCAAATGGGCCCCGCTTGGTTCGAAACCGACGGAGGACTGGGATTTGGACCGACTTGGGCCCGGGACCGTTTGGCATTGGTTTGGGATCCATGTTTTTATTTAAAATTTATTTTTAGATGTATTTTTAAGTATATTTTTAAATATGTTTAATTGTATTTGATTGAAGATCAAAATGTATTTTTAAGTGTATTATAATAAAAACGTATTTTTTAGTGTATTCGATTGACCTAATTAAATATTTTAAAGTATACTTGATTGACCAAATTATTTATTACAAAAACGTATTTTTTAGCGTATTTGATTGACCCAATTATTTATACTATATTATAAATCATTTGAATAAAACTCTTAAAAATAGATTTCTATGCATAAGGTGTTACTTTTTAATGCACCTTACTTAAAATTGAACTTTATAAGTTTTGTATGCATCATGTACAACTGATCAATGCTTAAAAAAATTAGACAAACACTCTCCCGATATGACTCTTCATTCTCTCCTAAATTAATTTACAAGAAAGAAGATACAAGTTGTCATACTCTCGATGTCGAATCGCTCTCACACTGCCCTATACCCGTTTTCATATCTTGCTCTATTCAAAATCTTTGATCGATTATCGACATCATCTCTGGATTTTTTGTCTTCTTGATTTTGAGTTCGACTTCTCCATCTTTAAAATCGTCGATCGATTATCTTCATCCATTTTTGAATTTCTCCATTTCTAATTTCAAGTTCGACTTCTATCTGGAAGGAGATTTCCCAAACCCATGATAAAAATGTTCTTGATCATAAAATCGAGGTTAGGATTCGTCTTTGAGGACGAAAATGAAGGTAAAACTATTTCAACTTTTGTTGATGAACAGTCTGTAATCGTTTCATTTGAACAATCTGTAATCGTTTCATTTTGACTTTTGTTGAACACTTTTCCTTTTTTTCTACTTTTCAAATAGCGACTATAGATCAGAATGCTCTTTGAAGTAGTGGTCTAGATCGAGAAATTGGATTCATTGAAGGTAATAACTTACACTGATCTTCAACTTGTTTGATAATATTGTTTACATTATGAAACTAGGTCGATTGGTCAAAGAATGGCCACCACCATCGTTGGTTGTTATTGACCACATAACTGCTAGAATCCCCATATTGGGTCGATTTTGAGTGATTTCCGAGTTCGAATCCAAGTTGAGGCATAAGTTGGTCAAGAAGATGAACAGGGAAGCAACTTCAGTTTTTGCTCTTAGGATATGAAAAACTTTGCCACAAATTGTTTGAAGATTTTTTGGTCATAAGTCTGCCACCGGGTTGAAGAAAGCTCGACAGTCTAGGAATCTATGTTGCATTAGTAGATGGAAGAATTCGAGCTCATGTGGCACAGTGGCAACCTAAGAACTTGAATTAGTTGGATAACATTCTTTTAACGTAAGCTAGAGATGTATAAAAATATTTATTCCTAGGATTGTGGACCTGATCTTTATTTCTAGGGTCATTGGTCTGTAACCCTCCTTTATAAGTGCAATTAATTTTATTTTTGCAACCAACATTTTTAAAATTGTTTCAATCAGCTACTAATTAACACGAGTTATTTAGCTAAATAACCTTAAATGAGGTTTTAATTAACTCTATAACTTCTAAAATCTGAAATTAACTTAATGACCTTATAAATGTGTTATTCCTATAATACCCTTAATGATATTATTTAAAAAATAAAACTAAAATATCAATATTAATGTATTACTAAAATACCCTTAATGAAATTTGAAAAAAATCCTGGAATCTTATAACCACCTATTGACTTTTTCTTTAATTGATTCTTATTGATTGTTATCTCTTTCATTTTTAAAGAAATCTCCAAGAAAATCTCTTCCATTCTTAAAGAACATTCAAATTATTTTACTATTCTTCTACTCTATAAACTCAATTACATGAACTCATATCAAATTTTCAGGCAAACAACATTTATATCGATCATAAGAAGAGGGCGTGAAGCACACAAGAAGTAAAGGAAAAGGTGAGTTCACCATTGTTGATTTGAATGATCGGAAAAATGTAGGATGTTTGAGTTGTTTAAAGCTTTTTACAAAGCTCTAAAATCATGCTTACAAGCATTTTCGTTAAAAATCTATGTCATTTGACAAAAAAAAATTGGAACACTTTGAATTTAAGTGATAGAGAAGATGATACAGACGAACTCGACTGGATCTGTCGAGCACGACTGAATCCATTCGAACAAGACGTAGAAGACGCTCAGAAGTACGGAAACGTTCGACTGGACCAGTCAAGTTCGACCGGATCCATTTAACCTTTGTTGATTCAATGTTGGCATTCTCTGGAAGGCTCGACTAGACCAGTCAAGTTCGACCGAATCCATTCAATCTCTGTTGATTCAATGGTGGCATTCTCTGGAAGGCTCGACTGGTCCATTCGAGACTATACTGGATCCAGTCGAGCGTATCAGTAAGGCTCCAATCTAACATCCCAAACATCCGAAATGGACCTAGTCTATCACCACTCTAGACCTTTAGCTCTTGATATATTTAAATTGTTCTATATATTTTAGTTGTGAAGTCTATATTGAATTCTAACAAGATCTAAGCTCTTTTATTTTCAGAAATGAGTCGTCAAGTAATATATCTTCAATATGATGGGATGTGGATGGTGAGTGATGGTGTATATAAATGGTCTCCATATAACAATGAAGTTACATCAATGTTTGTTGAGGATTCAATGAAATATGAAGCGTTTATGAATAAGTTATATGAAAAGTTTGGTTTGGACAAAAATGACATAGAATTGAAAGTAAGTTATGTGCCTGACCGTGAATGGATTTCACCACCTGTTATCATGCGAAGTGATGAATGTCTCGATTGTTATCTTCACGAATGTGGAAAGCAACCATATAACATTTTGTTATGCTTGGAACTCATCAAGAAGATTGGAGGTGAAAAACGGTTTGAAGATTGTGAAATTGAAGAAAATCGAATGATATCACATGACAATTTTGAAGATAACATCATCATGGAAGTACAAGAGCATGATCCAGCTTCAACGGCAAGAGGTACAAGTGTTAATGATGGTTGTGATGATATAGAATCAAGTCCCCCCAGTCCACCCGAAGAAGAAGAATTACAAGTGTCTGAATGTCATGAATGCGGATCAATACCACTAGTGGATTTGTCCCCAAGGATATTGAATAAACATTTCAATATCATCCACCATACCCAAGAAAAAAGGATCAATACCACTAGTGGATTTGTCCCCTTGAAAAAGAACCGCAGAGACAAATAAAAGCATAGCCATTTTTATCTTTTCCATGTTTATGCCACTAACACTTTGTGATCTTTTTCTCTTTTTCTTGGTACACATCTCCTTCAATTTTCTTTCAACATCTCCAATAGTGATAGTAGTATGTTGAGGGAAATGTTTGTTCCTAAATTCTTCAGATTTAGCCTGCTCCTCATAACCTGTAGGATAGTCTGAACATCTTAATCCAGATATTAGTGCGTACTCTAAAAGTGAGAATCTAATTGGTTTTCCATTCACAACAAACCATATTTCGTTCCCTCTTCTACAATTGACTCGTCGAAGGAGTAGCAACCACATCATTTGACTTGAGTGTTGATAATTAGTAGGGACATTAATAAAATGGCCAAACGGCGAACTTGTCTTAAACCATTCTAATTCAGGTGAATTATCACCCAACTCCTTAACAATAGTGTCGACAACTTTATTCAAAGAGCACTTGATGCTTATCTTGCAATCAAAATGTTATTTCTTATCCAGAATAGGAATCAATGGACTAGAATTTTGAACATCAGCTTGAACATTCACCTACAAATCAATATATATATTTATATAATAAAATATGTTTTGCAAATAAATATTAAATTTATTATGAAAAGGACTTACGTGCTCATGCTCTTCAATCTCAGTATCTTTTTGTCTAGGCGTAACAGGTTCACCCCGAGATGGTGAGCTAGATTCATTGGCATTCGTTCCCTCTTGCATCATCATTCTTTATATGCCATTAATTTAGAAGAAATCATTTGTTAAGCAATTTTAGAAGAAATCATTTGTTACAATAACTAAAAAAATATACGCTACTAGTAGAAATATGTCATAAACGAAAGATGTTATAGATCATAAAAAATTCTACTAACATAATCCGGTCTATTTATTTGACTAGCACTGTCTCACCCGACTGGACTAGTCGGGTCCAGTCTGACCCTACTTGATATGTTTATCCTATGAAAAATTATATTTACTTCAAATCAAATGTGGCAATGTTACAACTGTTAATTTGTCTACTCTACCAAAACCGAATAAAAATGGATACAGGAAGCAGGAGTCTAACTTTCTCTCTATAAGATACAAGAAAGTCTCATTCCGGTAATCTTGATTTGAATCAAGTGGTAAACTTCTAAAAATAAATTATCAAATGAACTATTTTGCTACAAACTTTTATCATTATTTCCTTCAAGTATATTTAAAAACTTTCTATCCAGTAATGTCTTTTGGAAAGTGAAGGTTTTTGTTTTTATCCTTCATTTTAGGTTCATTTGCGGAGGAAGATATTGGAAGGCATGGTGTAACCATGCAATCTCTTCCAGGGAATGCAACTGCTAGTAAAGGACTGGAGGTTGCGGTTACCAACCTTCAAGAATACTGCAATGGTACTTTGTTATTAAGTTTTGAAGTTCTCTTTTCCTGTGTTCACGAGTTATAAAAACTATGACCTATACCTCACCTACTGCATGCACAATATCTCATTATGTTGTGAATATTTCACATATATCATTTACATGCGACTTTGGACCACTGAACTATCCATCTCATGGTTCAGTTTAATAGGCCAAATCACTCTCATTACTGGTCACTGAGGGGCCGTTTACCCAAATGCTTACCCGGTAAGCACTTATCGATAAATTTCGACACACTAACTTACTTTACCGGGTAAGATTGTAAGCATCACGATGGTATTATATACCATAATTTATCCGGTAAACGCTTACCCGGGTAAGAGTTGTGGAGAGTCTTACCGGGTAAGACTCTCCATCCTTATCATGGCTCTTACCAGGTAAGATTCTATGCTCTTGTCAAGTTCATCCGCTAAGGTAAATCCCCCGGTAAGCTCTTACCGGGTAAGCGTTTTGTAAACGGCCCCTGAGTCTCTGCTGAAGACGTGAAGTTATTCATTTATTGTTGAATAAATATTCAAACATGCTTAACAACAGCGAATCATTAGATATAATCTCTGCTTATGAATTGATATTGGATTGTGGCTAATTGCCTTATACTCCCTACATCCTAATGTAAGTGTTCTCTTATTTTAATCTTGTTAGTGGAGTGCTTCTTCTTCTAATTTTTTTTTTCTGAAAAGCACTTTTATACAAACACCTCCGACTAAGAACAAATGGTGCAAAGGGGAAGATTTGTAAGAAGCAAACCAACCCAACAACAACTACACAACACAAAACAGAGGACCAAAAACAAACTACCAGACACCCACAACGACAAAACCAAAAACAACGGCCAAGAACAACTAAAACAAGGACCCACAGTAACTACACAGGACCGAAAAACTTAGTCTATTAAAAAAAACAGATATTAATCAGTCGTCTTCTAACACAGTAACAGAGAGAGAGAAATAAACCAAACCAAATTGAAGAGCGGCGGTCGAACTACAGAAGAGCGGCGGTCGAACTACAGTAGATCGGCGGTCGAACTACAGACGAGCGGTGGCACGACGATGGAGACGATGGGGAAGGGAGCCACAGGGAACGATGGAGACGATGGGGGAAGGGGAAGGGACGTGCACTGTGAAAACGTGAAAAGGGGAATTAGGAGGAGTGAGTTTTACGTCTCCTCTTTTACACTATTAGGAAACTTAATTATTTTAGTCATAGGGGTAATTCAGTAATTTGATTAATTATAAATGATAAAAAATAATGTAAAATTAAATTAGAATAGAAGGAGGTCAGATTGTGAAATCTCTTTTATGAGAAGGTTATATAACTAAATAACCCTAATTAACACCCATATATGCTTTTCACTTTTATAATAACATTTTTTTTTCTTCTTGGATGATTCGTTGTGTTTCAATTTGAACCAATATACAAGGTTTGTCAAGAAACTCGATTGGTGGCCAACTCAAGTTTGCCCATGTGTTGTCAACAAGAGTGCTTTATCACGATATAGTATGTGTTCATTATTTCTTTTTTAAAAGTTAATGTTTTAATCATAATTTTCATGGTTTTTATTTTCATTGAAGTATGGATTTGCTTATCCCTATGTAAATAGGTAAATGTTTGGATATTATGTTTGTCTAAACTTTATAAAAGATACAAAATTATTTTTTTTGGATTTAGGCGTGTGTGTCATTTGTAAAATGGACTTTGATGTGCATCTTGATGGAGACTTTTAATTGTTCAATGAGGATATATGATAGTCTACTCCAACCTCTTATCTCATGCACATACAAACATACTTCTTTATGACTATATGCCAATTGAGTTATGAACGAATGAATTTATAACTTCATTTTCCACAACAATTAGTTCTTTTGCTCTCTTCCATCAAAGTCCTTGGCTTTAGTTTTTTTGTTTTCTTCCATAAAAGTTTTGCCTTCTGTAATTCCATAATGAAGTGTCATTTGTACTTGTAATTTAGCATTAATATTAAAAGTGTAATTAAAGACTTCTCCAATAGAAACATGTTGTTTTGTTTAAAAATTGTTGAAAATGGAGTTATGTCGTTTTGCATATATTGGTTTTGTATTTTGATTTTTCTTCCTCATGGATGGTGTTCTCTTGAATATTTGCTATGTTTTTTTTTCTTATCTTTGTACTTCCTCATGGATGGTTATAGAGTGGTATGTTGGGTTTTGGACAGATTTTTCAACAGCTGCTATGGGATATCAAAAGTTGCAAGTGTTTAATTATCAATAGTTTAGTTTGTTGATGTTTTGGAGACTTCTTTACAATTTCTCTTTGGTACATATAGACATATCAAGTTTTTTGAGCTGCTATTTCTAGATACATGGATTTTCTAATGCACTTCTACAAGCCCTTAGTTGTTTGTATTCCCTTAATTTGGGTGTTTAAGCTCTTAACTTGATTGTGGGGTTTAGATTGAGGTCGTTGTTATCGGTTTCCCCAAACATTTTCTAGGGTGGCATTTTGTTTTCGAAGAGTATGGCCTTCATAATTTGTAATTTTTTCCTTTGTTTTGAATAAAGTTTTTTCTGGGGTTCCCTCCCCCTTTTCCATAAAAAAAGTTTGAGTTCTTACAATCAACTTTGTAATCAACAAGTGATATACTCGATAGAAGGTCTTTATCTTTTGCTTACAGTTTATTTTATGCTTTTCCATAGTAAGTCGTTAATTTTCATCTACAATCAACTCCACAAATGATTATGTTCTAAAATACATTTGCTTTTTATAAAATAAACAGTTTGAATAACAAAATAACTATTTTTACATCTAGAGACTTTGGTAGAAATCTTAGGTGGCGTTAGTTTTTTAAGAGGTCTGAAGTCTGAAGTCTTATTTCACTTCTGATTAATAAGAGGTGGTGCTGAAGTCTGAATCAATAAGACTGTTTATTTTTGTAACGTCTAGAGGCGTCTTGAGAGAAATGATAACATATGTAATGAGGCGGCGATAAGAGATTTTAAGAAGTTACGTCACCACTTCTTATTTCAAATGTATTTAAGAGTCATTAAGAGGTTCTAAAAACCGGAAAAAGAACAAACAGTCTAAATGTCAAGAGGTCTGAACAATTCAGACTTAAGAGCCATTAAGAGGTATTTAAAAAAAAACAGCCCCTTAATTTTTTCTTTTCTCTATTTCCAACACTTTCGATAGGTTGGGTGTATACTTTCTTAAATAAATAATAGATGCATGTATAACTTGTACTTTTTTAATTTTATACATGTAATAACAATAACAAAGTGATTTGCCTATACACACATTCCACATAAACGAGAGTGTCTATTATACAAGTTTTATACAGTGACAGATATATACATACATTAATACATTATACATACACATACATAAATATATTTAAAATATTGTTATAGAAAAACAGAATAGAACAACAATAAATAGAGAGAATGTAAATCTGTAATTCTCATCAATCATAAGCCCTTTAAATAGGGAGGAGTTTACAAAGAAAAGGAAACATTCATTATGGTAATCTAATACTAAGAAAATATTATGTCAATCACTTCCTTTTGATGATGTTACATAATCCTTCAACACTCCCCCTTGTGCCGAGTCAAATGAGTGATGGTGCATAGTTCTTGTATCATTAAAACCTTACGACAAAGAAACAAAACCCAATGGGAAAAATAAAAACTTTGGATGAAGGAAAGAGTACAATGCACCAATAAACAATTCCTTTAGTTTACTATATTTCTTGATTTGTACATCAATCAATTGGTTTATAAAACAAGATGGTTTATAAATTGTTGCCTCACTAAAACCTCGCACCAAGGAACAAAACCCAGTGAGAAAAATAAAACCTTGGGTGAAGGAAATAACACAACATACCAATGTCACATGTATAGTAGACTCCCCTTTTTGTCTACTACTCCCCCTGATTCGTGCATTAATCACAGGAGTTTGTTACTGCTGATAGTATAGAAACTTCAGTAGAATATGCTTTGTGTTATCACCCTTGATGTATCTTACTTTCATTTATTCGATACATGATGCATTATTTCCATATATACAAATAGGATAGTGGTTGAACTCAAAATTACTAGCTCCTCTAATATGTGTAATGACAGTCCTTAATCATATACATTTCTTGAAAAATCTCATGGAGAGTAATGTTCTTGGGATCGTTCAATGAGGTAGTTACAAGGGTTAGCTTAGCTTACTTCCAAGCAATCGGAGTGTTTCCTGTGGTAATTCCTTATCCAGTTTGGGAACAACCTTTGTATGGATCAGACACATACCTAATATCAGCAAAGACATACCAAGACATTGTTTGGTGTTTTTCTATAAGAGCTAGTACTTTTGATGCTTACATTCTAAGTAGGTGTAACACCCGTAAATTCTTAAGGTAAGTATTTTGTTTCCCTTAATGCATTAATTGCGCTTATGTGAGAATATGTGTCCTTGTGTGCATTTTATGATCATTATTATGTTAAAATGTCATATATTGATTTACCATCTTTAATCGTACAAACCTTGTGCTCGTTATCGTTTTTGGTTGAGTTTTCGGGCTATTTTGGGGTTGGCGCGATTGTGCCTGGCGATTGTGCCATTGGCACTATCGCCGGAGGCACTATCGCCAAAGATGTACCGTAGGCTGAGGGATGTCAGCGATTGTGCCCCGCGATTGTGCCTTGGCACTATCGCCAAAGATGTACCGTAGGCTGAGGGATGTCAGCGATTGTGCCCCGCGATTGTGCCTTGGCACTATCGCCGAATTGGTACCGTGAGCGGGGAAGGCCTCGCGATTGTGACTCGCGATAGTGCCCTTGGCACTATCGCCCGCATGGTCCAGTCTGTGGTTTTAAATGAAATTGAACACATCCTTTCAAGCATTTTTATCATCAAAAAACGGGAGAGCCTCCTCTTTGGGCGATTTTTAGGTCTTCATCACCTACCTCCATAAATTTCTAGGGTTTGGGTTGGTGAGAGTATTAAGTTGTCATCAAAACTCCATTCAAGTGTTGTCATTGAAGTGTTCTTCGAGATTCTCATCTCTCATCTCCAAGTCTCATCTTTAACTTTTAGGGTTTCCATATTTCCTAGGTTTTGGGTTCAAAACCTAGATTGTGAGTTTACTAAACCTTTGTTAAAACTAGATACACATCATAATCTCCTATTTGTTACTTTATCTCTATATGTCCAAATGTTTGGGGATTTCTTCATGAAAATAGTTGGAAGATATATATATGGGTGATTTGTCATGATTATTGTTATGTGTATCATTACTTGGGATTTGTCTCTTAGATATATAATGTGGGTACCTTGATATGTTAAATGTATGCATATATGGGTATTATGATGATTCTAGTTGGAATACCATCTTGGTGACATAGTTATATGCATGATGAATATAAATATCATTTGAGACTTTTGTTGGACTTTATGAGGATAGGATGGTAACATTGTACCCGTAATCGGTATGGAAATATGTTGGGTTGAAATATACCTAAGGACCTCCTATATGCATTATGTTGGATGAATCAAGGCAAGTTCACTAGGAGGATGTAGTCTTGGGGCACCACCGGAATGGTATGTGCCTAGACCCCCGCCATTCGGAAAGTTTCCTTTACGGTCTGATCTCCGGGTGTGCCGGGCCTTTGGGGTGTTCCTTGTTAAGGGCATCAAGGTGCATTGACTCTTTGGAGTGGAATTGATTGGTGCTTTGGGTCTCCCCTAATGACTCCACATATATTCGGATACTGGTTAACTGCTGATAAGAAATTGTGACTGTTCATGCATGCTTATTATTGTCCAACTCACTAGGCTTTTTGGCCTAACACTTGTTTGGTGTCGATGTGTATCTCAGGTTCCAGCGGCAGCGGTCCTAAGCAGGTTTAGTTGCTTTAGGGTGAGAGCTTGGGGAATTGCACATGGACGCATTATATTTTTGGATATAGAACGTTTTGGGTTTATAGATAACAACCCTTTTTGTAATCTCTTTTCTAGATGTAGAAATTAGATTAGTTGGTTGTTGTTTATTGTCCGTTAAATTACAATTGTGATTAAACAGGTTATTCATATTTATATATTCCCCATTTTTGGGAGGCTCTTGCTATGGCAATTTCAATATACCTCATGTCCGTTTTCCGGATTTTTGTTATCCCTATTTTTAGGGTGTTACAGTAGGTATTGAAGTTTCATTATCAATCCCATTTTTCTTTCTATAGGGAAAGTATAAGCCTATGTCAATGGTTTCAAAAGATTATTTTGATATTATTCCAATGACGTTGCATTGGCGCTGAGCTAAATCTAGTTAACAAGTTCACTGATAAATACAATATAAGATCAAGTGTATTGTGCTAAGTACGATAATACGCATATTGTACTTAGATAGGGAATTCCAACTCTCCAACACCTTTTTGTCACCATCCTTTAGACGAAATGGATCTTTCCTTATATCCAACATTTGACCGATCATGGGAGTGCTAACTAGATGCGCTTTGTCCATATTAAATTAATTACCTGATTATTTTCTAAACATATGCGGTCGGTGAATTAATATTTCACAAACTCGGTGTCTTAGCTCAAATAGCTAGATAAAACCAAGTTTTCCCTAGATTTTCCATCTCAAATTTAGAGTTCAAGTAGCTTATGGTTTCTCTTATTTCATCAAGAGTGTCTATTATGTTCATAACATCGACATATAAAACTAGTTTGAAAATCTGGAACTTTTTTTCCTAAATAAATACGCAAAGACACATTTCATCATTCTTATATCCTCTTTCCCAATCAAGTATTCACTTAGGCGGGTATACCACATCGCATAGATTGCTTTAATTTATAAAGTGAGCGATTTAATTTTATTGCAAACTCATTTCTTGGTTTAGAGTTACTTGATTTTGGTAATGTAATATCATCAAGCACTTTTATATATATCTGAATCTAGATCCCCGTAGAGATATGTGGAAACCACATTCATGAGCTGCATTTCCAGTCTTTCGGAAACTACTAGGCTAATTAATTAGAAAAACGTTATAACGTCCATCACGGGAGAGTAAGTATTCTCGTGGTCAATACATGGCGTTGTGAGAAACCTTGCTCCAAAGGAGAGCCTCATACATTATGACTTAATTATTCTCATTACGCTTTATGACAAATGATTTATCTATGTCTTACAGGCTTTACACTTGGTGGGTTAGCACTACCAAACCAAATACCTGTTCATTTGTCAAATAATATGATTCTCCTAGATTGCTTATTTAGGCTAATTTGCTCTTTGTTGATATTTTTCAACTGAGCATGGTTCGATGTCAATGTACTCTATCATCTCATAAGCAACAATATATGCGAAATATATCATCAATAAGTATGTATGATCTGTCCATCGACTCATATGCATTCTCATAATTTATTTGAGATTTCTTTGATCTCTGGAATCAATATTAACTTCGGAGCGTCCTCCAGTAATGATTAATAGACATAGTTTAATCAGAGATAGTCTCATGAGAGGTTCATGTATTGATGACAAATAGTTGTGCCTTACTCTTCTCTTCCTTTAGATGAGTATCTATCGAACCAAGTAGCTTCCCCCATTTCCGTTTGGGAGCTACGACCTCAACCACACCTCCACCATGTGTGATTGCAACACACTTTCCAACGATGTTGTGCCCTTGGTTGGGGACTTTAACCTTGCGAGTATATTTGTAGCTTGTATATGTGATCTTGTCACTTCTGGAATAACATTAAACGTGTCAGGATCGAATTCTCAACAAGAATAAATTCTCAGAAACTAATATCAAAGAAGTTGCGGAATAACACTTTGATATTCAATGTAACAGTAAACAAACAGTGAGTATGATTAACAACTTGTAAACTTGTATTGAATGATTAAAATCACAAGATTACACACTCAACCTCAATCTTGAAGAACAGACTCTTTCAAGACGAATTCTACTTCTCTAGAATTAGGAACTATGCCTTGAGGTTGATTTTCTCTCTAGAACAAAAACTTAGAATGAATAATAATTATTTCTAAACTATTCTATCAATTATATACATATACTGAAGATAACAGATAATTACAATTAATAAAATATCTTCAGAATATCTTCCACTTTCCATGTTCATGTTTATCTTTAACCACGATCTCTTCATCATTATCTTCACATTATCTTAGAAGCAGCATTAACTGAGTCTTGGCAGCATTAACTACTAAGTAGCACTAACTTCTAGCAGTACTAAGTAGCTAAGCAGTACTAACTTTGTTCAAGCAGCACTAACTTTGACTAGCAGTATTAATTCTACTAGCAGTAGTAATACTCAGCAGTATTAACTTTGAAGTCCTCTGGCAGTAGTAATTCTGAACTAGCAGCATTAAAGACTTGTTCACATCTTCAGTTCCCAACAATCTCCCCCTAACTTGACTTTTAGAAAGAGAAGTCAAGTTCTTCAAATGCTTCCAAAATCTTCATTGATCTACTCCAATGTTAGGATCCAGTCCCATACTCTGATTTATAGTTCTCTGAATTAAGTACTTTGCCATTTCTGAATTTGGTGCACAACCCAACTTCTTATTTAACATGGCATGAAGCTTTAGATTTGTATGGTTGTATACCCTATCCACCAAGTAATACTCCATGTGAAAAGTATCCAATGCCAGTTCGTAGACTCCACTCCTTTCATATAGAGTCCATCCTCTAACAGCTTCAAATACATCTCTTATCAAATGCTTTACTGCTTCTGGTTTGAACAACATGCACAAATATTCCATAACTAACTTCACAATTGGTAACCCTGGAGCTGTCAACTGATCTGCATGAACTTTCATCCCCACTTCAAACATTTCTTCCAGATCAGATCTTGAACACTCTCTGACAATTTTGTTCCAGGTGCTGTAGACTTCATACTTCTCATCCTTTCTTTTCAATCTAATGTACTCTTTGCCATCCACCTCCATAGTATCCCAGTGGATAACTTCAGGAGGTTTGAATCCAACAGGTTCAGCTGAAATAGGCTTTGGAATTTTATCCATTACCACCATGTACATGTTTACATCTGAACTCTGTGGTACTTCCTGAGTTTCAGCCTCATTCTTAGGTGCCTCTTCTTCTTCAGCAACCTTTTGCTCTTCTTCTACTCTAGGCTTCTTTACAATCTTCTTTCTTTTAGCCATCATTTTAGTTCTCTTCAGAGTCTTTTGAACTTGCCCTAAAGTAGCTTCCTTCTTCTTTTCTTCCTTTTTCTCTGCCTTTTCTTTGATAGGAGTTCCCTCTTCACTTTCAGGGAATGGTTGATTAATATTCACATCATGTCTCTCCTTGGCCTTCTTTTCAAACTCCACTCTATCCTTTTCATTACTCTTCAGCTTCCCCATTTCTTTCTCATAGAGATCCTTGATTTGATCAAAAGTCATATTCACAAACATTTCTTTCTTTACACCAATTGCACTCCTCAAGAAAGTTATCATTTTGTTTCTTTCCTGAGTGTCAAGATAAGTGTGTGAAGGTTTTCTCTTCTTAGCACTTGTTCTGGCCATCATAGCCTTTCTCAAGCTCATTGCTCTTTGCTTTGCCCTCTCTGTTTCCAGCCCTTTCTGGAATGCTTCATTTAACTTATTTGCAAGTGCTCTGGCCATTTCTCTGTCTTTTTCAACCTGCTCCTTTTATGCTTGATCAAACTCTTCTAGTACTTTCTTTGCTAATGCTTCATCTGACTCAATCATCTTTAGCTTTTTAGATGGTTGATCAGATTCTATCATCTTTGCTTTTCCCTTTTTCCTTGCATCTGCAGCCATTTCTTTCTTCTCTATTTTCTTTGCTCCCCCTTCATTTATGACCACTCCCTTTGCTTTGGGAGTGTCATTCTTTGCTTTGATGAGCATTTCAGCTACTTCAATCTCTGTTGGTGTTAACTCTGTTACTGCTGCTTGTGAAGTTTCAGCAGCACTAACAGTTTCTGCTGCTTGTTTTGGCTCAGCAGTAGTAACCATTTCTGCTTCTTTAGTTGTAACTGCTGCTGGTGTTGTTTCTGCAGATTTCTTTTCTTCAACAAACTCCCCCTCAAACTGTTGATCTATCTGTTCTGAGCTAGAATTCTCCCCCTTTTTGGAAGCATGGACATTTTCTATGTTGGTTGCCTCCTTTCTCCTTCTGAGAACAAACTGACCTCTTCTTTTCTTGGCCATGAGCTTTCCCACCATTTGTTTGAGTTTGGAAATTTGTTGTTGTTGGGAGAGAACCACTTGATGCAATTCTTTGATATCCTTTCCTTGATTAACCACATCAACATTAATGTTGGCTAATTCTTCAATCAATTCCCAGTAAGTATATCTATCCTCACCTTCTTTAGGTGTTTTACCCACCCTTGAAGGATCCTTGGAAAGTTTTGCCATCAATTCATCAGTGTCAGTTCTGTCCTCACCCTTTTTGGATGTTTTGCCCATCCTTGAGGGATCCTTGGATCTTTTGATAGTGGCCTTCTGCCTAGCAGAAGCACTAGCTACCCCCTTGGTTTCTTGGCACCGGGGTCCTTTGGTTGATTTCTCACCCAAAGTTGCCATGGGGAAGGTCTTAGAGATGTTACCATTGACCTTCTCTGTGCTAGAAGAAGTAGTGGCAGCCTTCTCACCCATATGCTCTTCCTCCTCTTTAGAGAGCACCTCCTTAGGGTTGGGAGACACCCTTGTGGTTTCCCTGTAGATATTTTCTAAGGGAGAATCCTCCCTTAGAGGGCTTAAAGGCTTAGGGGTTGATGGTACAAGAAGGGAAGGAGCCTTCTTTACCTGTTTCCTTTTGTATGTTTGGGTGATTGGTGAAGTTGGTTTATCAAGAAGAGACTGAGGAATTGATTTAGAGTGGGAAGGTTGGGATTGGCTAGCAGTGGGATGGTCTAATGGGGGCCTTGACCCTGCTGCCATACCTTCATCAGTGTGGGACACCACCATCATTGTAGAGAACAATGGGGTGTCAGCTCCTTCCGAGTCCAATGGAGATCTTTTCATGTTTGAAAAGACTTTACCTTTGGGTATTTTTGGTACATATACCCCATCAAAATGAGGCATATCCGTCAATTCGTGGGTGATAACTTCTTGGACAAACCTGGGGTACATATAAAAGCTCTTTTTGCTTCCCAAGTTTGAGACAAGATCATTGAAAATCATTTTAGAAAAATTGTACTTTCTAGCAGTGGCCAAGCACACCAAAGCATAAGCAATGGTGCTACTGAACTCACTCCAGCCAGTAGTCTTCACTACTAGAAAAAGCACTATCACCGACGGACGTTTCCGACGGATTTTCCGTCGGAAAAATTTCCGACGGATTTCAAAAAAGTCAAAAAAAGTCAACATCACCTTAAATCCGTCGGAAATCCGCCACAAATCCGCCACTGAAATTTTATGAAAAATAAATACTTATATTCTCTTTAAAATTTGTGGCGGATTTGTGGCGGATTTGTGACGGATAAAATATCCGTCACAAATCCGCCACAAATCCGTCACAAATATTTGTTTAATTGAAATTAAAATACTTAATTAAATAAATTAGTAACTAAACAAGCAAATTAGAAAAAAATAAAATTAATTCTAATTAATTTCCGACGGATTTCCGACGGAAACAATTTAATTTAAAATTAAATTAATTTCCGTCGGAAATCCGTCGGAAATTAATTCAATTTTTAAATTTTTTTTTATTTTAAAACATTTTCTTACATTAAATGGTTAAAATATAAAAAAAATTAAAAACATCGAATTAATTTCTGACGGATTTCCGACGGAAAATAATTTAAATTTTTCAAAAAAAAATCTTAATTTAAAACCATTTCTATAAATATGAATTAATTTTAAAAATTAAAAAATTCAAATTATTTTCCGACGGATTTCCGACGGAAAATAATTTAATTTTAAATTAAATTATTTTCCGTCGGAAATCCGTCGAAAAATAATTTTTCTTACATTTTCTTACATTAAATGGTTAAATTATAAAAAAAATTAAAAACATCGAATTAATTTCCGACGGATTTCCGACGGAAAATAATTTAAATTTTTCAAAAAAAAATCTTAATTTAAAACCATTTCTATAAATATGAATTAATTTTAAAAATTAAAAAATTCAAATTATTTTCCGACGGATTTCCGACGGAAAATAATTTAATTATTTAATTTTAAATTAAATTATTTTCCGTCGGAAATCCGTCGGAAAATAATTTGAATTTTTCAAAAAAAAATCTTATTTTAAAACCATTTCTATAAATATGAGTTAATTTAAAAATTCAAATTATTTTCCGACGGATTTCCGACGGAAAATAATTTAATTTAAAATTAAATTATTTTCCGTCGGAAATCCGTCGGAAAATAATTTAAAAATATGAGTTAATTTAAAAATCTTATTTTTAAAACCATTTCTATAAAAATCTTATTTTAAAAATCTTATTTTAAAACCATTTCTATAAATATGAGTTAATTTGAATTTTTCAAAAAAAAATCTTATTTTAAAACCATTTCTATAAATATGAGTTAATTTAAAAATTCAAATTATTTTTCGACGGATTTCCGACGGAAAATAATTTAATTTAAAATTAAATAATGGTTCGTATTGGGCTATGGTGGTTTAGTTTATTATCAAACTGACTGCACACCACACACATAATGGTTCTTAAGCCGGTTATATTGGGCTTGGATGGGTTCAATTGGGATTTGATGGGTTATATTGATCTTAAGTCGGTTCAATTGGGCTTAAATCGGGTATGTTGGGCTTAAACCGGTTCAACTGGGCTTAAATCGATTCAGTTGGGTTTTTACTAGGTTATATTGGGCTTAAGTCGGTTCAATTGGGTTTTTACTAGGTTATATTGGGTCTTAATAAGTCAACAATGCTCGTAATGGGCTTTATTGGGCTTTGATGGTTCTATTGAGCTTAAATCGGTTGAATTGGGTTTTAATAGGTTATATTGGGCCTTAATAAGTCAACAATGCTCGTAATGGGCTTTATTGGGCTTTGATGGTTCTATTGGGCTTAAACCGATTCAACTTGTTGATATATGCACACAAGAACGTAATAAGTCACCACTAGTGTTATTGGGCATTAATAACTCATGAAATGTCATATTAGGCTATAATGGTGGTTAAGTGATTCATATCGGTGTATAATGGTTCTTTGTTGTCTAATTGACCCTAATACACAACACATGCATCTATGCAGCTGATACCTGCACACAAGCACGTAATAAGTCACCACTGGTGTTATTAGGCATTAATAAGTCATAAAATGTCATGTTGGGCTAATGGTGGTTGAGCGGTTCATATCGGGGTATAATAAGTCATTACTTGTGTGTTTGGGCATTAAAAATGGATACAACGATCATAACAGACTTTGATGGGTTCAATTGGGCTTAAATCAGTTTAATTGGACCTTAACAAGTCAACAATGCTCGTAATGGGCTTTGATGGCCTTTTTTTGACTTTGATTGTTCTATTGGGCTTAAATCAGTTTATTTGGATACGGAAATTTCCGACGGATTTCCGGCGGATAATTTAAATAAATATTTTTAATAATAATTTTAAAAAACAATTTTAAAAAAGAAAAACAAATTTCCGACGGATTTCCGGCGGATTTTCCGTCGGAAATTTGTTTTTCTTTTTTAAAAATTTTTATTTATATTTTTATTTATATTTTTCTTTTTAAAATAATTCGTTTTTTTCAAAAAAAACATTTATTATTTGAAAACCATTTTAAAAATTTTAAATTGTAAAAAAAAAAAAAAACGAATTATAAGAAAAACAAATAGATTTATTATTTGAAAACCTTTGATTTCTTCCCCAAAAAACAAATCTCCCTCCCACGACTCCTTTCTTCCCCAAAAAACGACTCCTTTCTTCCCCCAAAAAACCCTAACACGTCTCCTCTCCCTCCCACGGCGCTCCCTCCCCTCTCCCCTGTCGTCTCCTCCGGCGCTCCCTCCCCTCTCCCCCTCCGACGCTCCCTCCCCTCTCCCCCTCCGGTGCTCTCGGCTCCCTCCCACGTTGCGACCTCCCACGCGGCTCCCTCCCACGGTGCTCCCTCCCACGGTTAGAAAACAACTAGCTTACTGTTTTTTTTTCTTTGTTTTTCCATTTACTTCATGATTTGTTTTTTTTTTCTTTGTTTTCTATAACTGATTTTTAGTATAAAACTGTTGGGCATATTCTTAATGATTGATTATGGTATAAAACCATGGGGTGAAAGTAGGGCTAGTTTGTTGTGGATGGTGAGAAGAGCACTAATTATTTTTTGTTGGGGGAGTTGATAAACAAAAATACTATTGTTGCATTGGTTGATTGTATAGATTTCCTGTTTGAGCTGCACTATTTTTTATTTGAGTCATTGTAATTCTTGGAAAGCTTGAAATGATGGTTTATGTGTTGAAGAATGTAATATGTGGGATTGGAATGATGAACTACTGATGAAAAGCTCGTTTCTTTGATCAAGGGTTGGGCCGAATCAAGGTTGGTGAAAGAAAGAAAGAAAGAAAGAAAGAAAGTAATTGCAGGTAATAGGCATATTTGGACAATTGATCTCCAGTTGTTGTTTTTTACCTCCACTTTTAGGTCTCTATTGAATTTAACCTACCCAAAAGACTTTTTTTTTTTTTAATTTTGTTGTATTTCCTTTGGTGGTATATAATGTGATAAAAATCATACATTTCACCATTTCATTACATCACTACTCGCTTGTACTCTGATGCAAAACGATCTTTAACTATGTATCCTTTCTTTGGCAATCTTTTGTATAAAACCATGGTTTTTATGATTGATTATTTGTAGAATTGTAGTTGGGTTGCCAATTGTTGGACGAATTTCACAATGAGGGCCATACTGTTGTGGACGGTTAGTGACTTTCCTGCATATGCCATGCTTTCTGGTTGGAGCACGCATGGCAAGTTAGCTTGTCCATATTGCATGGGTTATGTATGTGCGTTCCAGCTACGAAGCGGAGGAAAGTCGTGTTGGTTTGACTGTCATCGCAAGTTTCTCCCAATGAGACACACATTTAGGCGTGACAGGATCCGATTTCGTAAGGGACATACCGAAAAAGCCGATCCACCCCCACTGCCAACCGGGGACCAAATATGGAATCAAGTTTGTAGCCTTCCTACGGTTTATGATGGTGTCCCACATGGGTCAAGGCACTATAGAAAGCCTGTGGGTTTTGGGGTAACACACAATTGGGTAAAGCGGAGCATTTTCTGGGAGCTGCCGTATTGGCACACTTTGTTGATACGACACAACCTGGATGTAATGCACATTGAGAAGAATGTGTTTGATAATTTGTTTCACACGATAATGGACACACCAAAATCAAAGGACAACATCAAAGCAAGGAAAGACATAGAGGAATACTGCAATCGACCGGAGTTGCATATCAGAGAGGAACGAAATAAAATCTTCAAACCGAAAGCTTCATACACATTGAACAAAGGGCAAGTAAGAATGGTGTGTGATTGGTTGAAGAAATTGAAATTTCCAGATGGCTATGCTTCCAACATAGGGTCATTAGTAAACCTTGCGGATGGTAGTTTCTATGGCTTCAAGAGTCATGACTGCCACGTGTTTATGCAAAGACTGCTCCCTATTTCCATTAAAGGGATGGTACCAACCCAGATCTGGGATGCTATCACTGAGTTGTGCACATTCTTTCGTGCAATATGCTCAAAGGTGTTACACGTTGACGACTTGGAACAATTGCAGACAAGTATAATTGAAACTATCTGTAAGTTGGAAAGAGTTTTTCCACCGGGGTTCTTTGATTCCATGGAACACCTTGTGGTACATCTGGCACGTGAGGCATTAGTCGGGGGTCCGGTTCAATACAGATGGATGTATCTCTACGAGAGACGTCTAGGGTCCTTGAAAAGAACAATAAAAAATAGAGCCAGGGTAGAAGGATCGATTGTGGAGGCATATTTGGTTAATGAACTATCTACCTATTGTGCGTTATATTTTGAACCAACGGTAGAGACACGACTAAACCGCGAGCCTCGGAATTTTGCCCCCGCATGTGAGTCTTCCGACCAACGGTTAAGCGTATTTAAAACCCCGTGTCGTCCATTATATGATAAGGCGGGAAGACATTGTCAACTTGAAGATGGAGATATGCACAAGGCTCACACATACATCTTGCTTAATTGTGAAGAAGTCTCTCCTTTCACATACATGTTCACTGATATGGTTAGACGTAACGAGCCTTATATTGATGAAGCGGGTCTCGATGTACGTAGAAATGAACAATTTACCGGATGGTTTGAGAGCTACGTAAGTGTATACATATTACTTGTCATTATATGTTATTCCTTCATTTTTATGTTTTTTTATGATTATTTGTCATGTATAGGTTATGTCTTGTACCGAGTCCACTATCGATCGTCTGAAAGTGTTGGCAGCTAGACCCCTCCGTTATGTTTGGAGACACCCGGGTTTTTTTGCAAATGGCTACAAGTTTCACACGCAAACTCACAGTACCGGTCGCACCACACATAACAGTGGAGTATGCGTGAGAGGCTCTTGTTACTCCGAGTATGAGTCTGACTACTATGGATTGTTGGATGAAGTTCTAGAGATAGAGTATCATGGGTTTGGACTCGGTCGTTGTGTTGTTCCATTATTCAAATGCACATGGTTTGATACAGTTAGTGGCATCCGAGTTGACCCAAAACATAATCTTGTTGACATCAAACACAGATCAAGACTTCGTTCAGACGACCCGTTTATCCTAGCATCACAAGCTGAACAAGTCTATTATGTACCATATCCATCGAAATCATTAAAAGATTGGTGGTCTGTGGTGAAAACAAAGCCCAGAGGGGTCTACGAGTTAGCGGTCGAAGTATCGTCGGATGAAAATGTGGATGATGAACAATTTTTCCAAGAAAATGATAGAATAACATCCAGAGGTAGAAATGAAGATGTGGATGAACCTATATGTCTTGTCACAGAGGAAGAAGAAATGGAAATTGCCAATGATGATCCTGACAACTGGCATGTTGACGAGAGTGGTGACGAAGAAGAAGAGTTTGAAGACTCGGATGGTGACGAGAGTGGTGACGAAGAAGAAGAGTTTGAAGGATCGGATGATTAAATATTAGGTTAATTTTAGTCTTATTAAACTTTGCCTAGATGTTTTAAATCTTTATTTGGCAAACATGTTTAATTGTTTATTTGTTACCCTTATGAATTTGGAGACAAAATGTTGTGTTTTTTATTTTTCTAGGTCTTTTAAATCTAACGTTGTTTTGTATACTTGTATCATTGTTCTATACTTTCTAACATTGTTTTGTAGACTTCCAACCATGGCACGCACATGGCGTTATGGAGGTAGGGGGGGTAGGTCGAGCAATCGAGGAGAAGACTCTTCTACTCCCGGAGCCTCTAGTAGTGCTTCGGCACCTCAAGATTCGACATCTCTACCTTCAACACCCATCGCTGATGAACTCGAGTCGGGAAATGGCCGTGGCATCACCAATCCCCAACAGCCTCCTTTGCAAAGACATCGACTTGGGGTAAACGCCACCGAGTAAGTGTCATATTAATTAATTGTTCAAATTAATTGTTTTAGGGTATTGATACTAACTCAAGTCAATATATGTATATATATAGCTTCGACGATACGCATGCCACTCGCCGTATGAGCGAGATCAATCGATCATTTATTAGGCATCCCTGGTGTTCTTGGTCGGAGATCCCTAAGGTGGTTAGGGCTAAGATGTGGGAGCGATTTCAGGTTTGTAGTATGTATTTAATTTGTAATCGTTTTGAAAATAAATATCAACTAACACTTTATGTACAGGCATATTATTGTTGGGATTCGGCGTTAGATAGCGCTATGTTGCAGATTTGGGAGGCCAAATCAATGAAAAGTTACAATGACGGCTTGAATTCTGCAAGGACAAATGCAGGCATAAAGGCCGTCAAAGATAGAAGACCCTATGATCCCAAGAACAGGGACCGAGATATGAATTTATTGAAGGACTTCCCTCCCGTATGGATCGCTAAGGAAATCTGGAGCGAGATGATCGATCGATGGAACACCGAACATTGGAAGAAGGTATCCAAGAAGGCCAGTGATAACAGAATGACAAAGATTGATGGTGAAATTTCCAAACACACCACCGCGTCGATCACGATCTCTACGCATCGTGCTCGTTTGGTAGGTTCTTAGCAACGATTACTTTAGTAGCTTGATTTTTAGTATTTGACAATTAATACATGTTTGTATTTACCTTTGTAGACAAAATCTAGAAATGGTGTGCCACCGACATGTGGGTTCCTCTTCGATTATACACATAGGAAGAGGTCGAGCACAGAGTCATCTTCTTCGAATGGCGGTTTATCACTAGGGGATTACGTGACTTCAAGGGATAGCCATATTGCGGTAAGTTTATATAATTGTTTACCTTTAATTCCAAATCTTTTTCTAGTAAACGTTGGGATTGTTTAAGTTAAAATGTTATTATATCTATCTATATATATTTGTCTAGTTTTGGTTGCCATTTGTTGGGCAAACATAAAGATTGTTTTAGTATAAGTGTTGGTATATATATATCTCCATTTTAGTATGGGTTGCCATTTCTTGGGCAAACGTTAGGATTGTTTAAGTTAAAATGTTAGTGTTATATCTAGTTTGGGTTGCCATTTTTTGGGGCATATCTGTCTTTGGTTTCATTGTTTGCGGAAATTAATATTGTTTTAGTTTAAATGTTGGTATATATATCTCCATTTTAGTCTGGGTTGCCATTTGTTGGGCAAACGTTAGGATTGTTTTATTTGGAAATGTCCCAATTACAGCCGTTATGCTGTTGAAATTAACTTGTGTCTTAAACCACAGGGTAACTATAATGCCAATCTCACCCAAAAATATGGCGATGATGCCACTTCCCATCCCATAATAGATGAAGAATTGTGGCAACAGGCGGTCGGGGGAAGCAAGAAAGGCCGAACATACAGCTTTGGGAACACAAGGGATCCGAATTTGGTCTTGACCGGGGTGCCCTAAAGTGGATATTCGAGTAGTGCATCTTCTTCTGATGCTCGGGTGTGTACCTCTTTTTCCTTTGATGTTTATTTACTTCGTATATACTTCTTATTATAAACTCTAATGTGTTTTTTTTTGTAGATTCAAGCATTAGAGGCCCGACTGCTCGAATCAGAAGAGGCCCGCAACAAAGAGATGGAGGAGATGCGTCGAAGAGACGAGGTCCGTAGGAAGGAGCATCAGGAAATGATGGAGATGGTGACCAGGTTAACCCAGAGTCAGTTTACTCAATCGCAGTTTCCGCCTCCCCCACCCCCAGAGTCTTGATGGTTGAGTATTATGACCTATTTTGTATTTAAATTAATGTACATGAACTTGCTTTAGTGAACAATTGGGACAATTTGTATTTTTAGCGTCTTTTATAATCGATGACGGCGTTTATTTATTTTAACATTTTATTTACAGCTTTTTTGCATTTACAGGATTTTAAAATTTTAAAATCGTTTTTTTTTTAATTTTTTTTAAATATTCAGTTAATTTCCGACGGATTTCTGACGGATTATCCGTCGGTGAAATTAAAGAAATATATTCAAAATTATAATTTTAAAAACGTTTCCGACGGATTTCCGACGGAAATTTCCGACGGATTTCCGGCGGATAATTTAAATAAATATTTTTAATAATAATTTTAAAAAACAATTTTAAAAAAGAAAAACAAATTTCCGACGGATTTCCGGCGGATTTTCCGTCGGAAATTTGTTTTTCTTTTTTAAAAATTTTTCTTTATATTTTTTTAATAAATAAACGGTTAAAAATAAAATAATTAATAAAAATTTTATCCGTCGGAAATCCGTCGGAAACTAATTAATCAGATTAAGAGTTTGTTGATTAATCTGACTTTTTTTTATAAAAATGGGAAATTAATTTCTGATGGATTTCCGACGGAAAATCCGTCGGAAATGATAAAATCCGTCGGAAAATCCATTTTCTGGCGGGGCATTTTTTGACAGCGTAATCCGCCAAAAATCCGCCGGTAATTCGATTTTCCGACGGATTTCCGACGGATTTTGCCGTCGGTAATGGTCTTTTTTCTAGTAGTGCCTTTTGGAGATACAATGCATAAGAGTATGGACAAAGAAACGCCATTGGGGTGAAAATTTAGCTTTGGAGAACTTGAACACACCCAATGGGCCTCCATACCCCATTCTTGTAAGAGTAGAAAACAGTTCATCATCATAGATAGATGAGATACCAGTGGCATCATCTAGACGTAGACTGATGCGGATTACCTCTTCAGTAACTGTCAACGGTTTTTCACAGACCCTTGTCTTGATCATTTGCACACCATTATCAGTAACAATGGTGGCATTTGCCCAGAATTGCCTTTGATGCTCGATGTAGATTGATGGCGAGACAGTGAGAGCATGGGCAATATGGCTTGTCGTGAGGAAATCCACAATCTGGTGGAAACCAGCGGCCTGTTTGGGCTTCTTTAACATCGCGATTTCATTGTGCTCGTCTATGAATGCCATTGATGCCATTGATCTTGAAGGTCTTGCCTGAAAACTTGGAACTTGAGAGAGAAAGGGTTTAGAGCGCAAGTGAACAGTATGCAAGAGTCGTAATGAACTTTTAGGCGGGCAAAGGGTATTTATAGTATTCGGGATATAAGCAGTATTAACCTAGAGCAATAGTAACTAACAGCAGTATTAACCACTAGCAGTATTAACTAACTAGCAGTATTAACTGAGAGCAGTATTAACCACTAGCAGTATTAACTAACTAGCAGTATTAACTGAGAGCAGTAGTAAAATTGTACTGGCAGTACTAAAACTGTACTGGCAGTATTAATCATACTTACACTTTTAAGCTTTGTGAAGGACTGAGTACTGCTATACTTTTCCTGAAAAAGAAGATTTGGACCACCAAGAATAAACAATATACAGGTATTGAACCACTTTTTAAGTAGGAGCTTATTCAGAGTTGATCATTCCCACACTTGTTACGAAGAAAGTGAATCTACCCACATCAAATGCTTTGGTGAATAGATCAGCAAACTGGTTAGCAGTATGAACTTTTACAACTTGAATAAGTTTCTTTTCATTGCAGTCTCTTATAAAGTGGTACCTGATTTCAATGTGCTTTGTCTTTGAGTGCTTGACAGGATTATTAACAATGCTAATAGCACTGCTATTATCAATAAAAATTGGAGTGTGTAGAAAGGTTACCCCATAGTCCAGCATTTGATTCTGAATCCATAAGACTTGAGAACAGCAACTTGCAGCTGCTATATACTCTGCCTCTGTTGTAGATGTGGACACTGTGGTTTGTTTCTTGCACTGCCATGACACTAGTCTTGCACCCAAAAACTGACATCCTCCAGAAGTAGATTTTCTGTCCAAGTTTGCTCCACCTAGATCACTGTCTGAGTATGCAAGCAAGTCAAAAGATGAGTCATGAGGATACCAAAGCCCCAATCTGGGTTGCCCTTTGAGATATCTGAATATCCTCTTAACAGCTTGATAGTGAGATTGCTTTGGCCTAACTTGGAATCTTGCACATACACAGACTGGAAACATTATATCTGGCCTAGAGGCTATAAGATACATGAGAGAGCCAATCATGGATCTATAATGATGAACATCCATATCCTCCCCCTCAAGATCTGCTGTTATTTGCTTGTGTGTCTCCATAGGTGTGCTGGCAGGTTTTGAATCTGAGAAACCAAACTTGGTTAGAATATCCTGCACATACTTGGACTGACTGATAAAAATACCATCTGACTTCTGTTGAACTTGGAGTCCAAGGAAGAAAGTAAGTTCCCCCATGGAACTCATTTTGAACCTTTGATGCATTAGTTCCTCAAACTCCTTGCACATGTTGTCTCTTGTGGATCCAAAGATAATATCATCCACATAGATTTGAACCAGCAAGATATCCTTCTTCTTTCTCTTGATGAATAAAGTCTTATCAATGACTCCTCTTTCAAAGCCATTTTCCAAGAGATAGGATGACAGAGTGTCATACCATGCTCTTGGTGCTTGATGCAGTCCATAAAGTGCTTTCTTTAGTTTGTATACTTTGTCTGGATAGCTTGGTTTCTCAAACCCTGGTGGTTGACAGACATATACTTCTTCTTCAATTGATCCATATAGAAATGCACTTTTGACATCCATTTGATAGACTTTGAATTTCATATAAGAAGCATAAGCCAGGAATAATCTAATTGCTTCTATCCTGGCTACAGGAGCAAATACTTCTTCATAATCTATTCCCTCTTCTTGTGTATACCCTTGAGCCACCAACCTTGCTTTATTCCTTATTACTATGCCTCTTTCATCTCTCTTATTCCTGAAGACCCATTTTGTTCCTATGGCTCTTTGGCCTTTAGGGAGGTCTACCAGATCCCAAACATCTTGCAGCTTGAATTGCAGTAGCTCTTCTTGCATGGCTTCTATCCAACTGGATTCTTTCATAGCATCATGTGCCTTCTTAGGCTCAAGCTGGGATAAAAAACAAGAGAGCACTGTATGCTGTTGGTCTTGCATTTCTTGCAGCCTGCTTTGATTTCTAGTCATCATAGGAGAAGATAGATCTCCTATTACCAGCTGTGGAGGATGATTCTTTTGAGTTCTGGTGTGATGACTAGGTTCTTCATTAAGTCCCACCTCTAGATTAGAGTCATTCAACTCCACTGAGGTGTTTTCAGCAGCTACTTCTGGGTCTTTATCTTCTTGACTCTCCTCTTCTCTACTTTCTTCTTCACTCTGATTTGGTCCAGTAGATGGTTCCTTGTCACAGTCTTCAATAGAATCCACTGTAGGTATGGGAAAGATCACAGATTGAGATAAACTGTCTTGAACTTGTGTAGTTCCTGATCCTTCACACCCTGAACCTGCATAGTCATTACTACTGAAACTAAAAGAGTTAGTTAGTGAATCAATGTCAAACAGCCACTGAGGACCAGACCCAATAGGATTTGGTGTATTCTCATTGCATTTGACATTGTCACTTTCTTCAATTATTCTAGAAGAAGAGTTAAAAACTCCGTAAGCCTTACTCTGAGATGAGTAACCAACAAGAAATCCATCATCTGCTTTGCTATCAAACTTACCAAAGTGAGATTTGGTATTGAGAATAGTACACGGACACCCAAAAGGTTTGAAAAATCCAATAAATGGTTTTCTTTTATTTAAAAGCTCATATGGGGTCTTGTTCTTTGGCTTGACCACTAGAACTCTGTTTTGGATATAACAGGCAGTGTTAACTGCTTCAGCCCAGAAGGTAATTGACAGTTTTGAATCAGCCAACAGAGATCTAGCAGCCTCTATTAGTGTCCTATTTCTCCTCTCAGCAACTCCATTCTGTTGAGGAGTCCTAAGGGCACTATATTGTCTCTCAATGCCTTTCTCTTCACAAAAGGTGTTTAGATCAAGATTTTTAAATTCAGTCCCATTGTCTGATCTAATGACTTTTACTTTTTGATTAGTTTGGTTTTCAATTCTTAGGATAAAGGATTTGATCAGTCCACTTGTCTCATCCTTAGTCCTTAGAAAATATACCCAGGTAAATCTAGAGTAATCATCAATAATAACTAAGCAGTAAGATTTCTTTCCTATACTCATAACATTTGTAGGACCAAACAGATCCATATGTAATAACTGGAGGCAAGAAGAAATAGTATTTAACTCTTTGGTCTTATGAGAAGTTTTGTGTTGTTTGCCTTTAAGACAAGCAACACAATGATCATCACATGAAAAGACTTTTGATGGTAAACCTCTTACAAGGTTGTTTTTAACAAGTTTGTTCATTGTCTTGAAGTTCATGTGACACATCCTTCTGTGCCAAAGAGAGGATTCATCCACAGAAGCTTTAGAAACAAGACAGTTCAGGGATGAATCACAAGAAACATTGTCCATATCTAGACAATAAACATTGTCCTTTCTTGGAGTTCTAAGTAGTATCATGCTTTCATCAACTACCTTGAACCCTGGAGCAAGGATCATACACTCTGTATTAGAAAATAATATGCTATGTTGTTTGTCACAAACCTGTGATACACTTAACAGGTTGTACTTCAACTGATCAACATAGTAGACATCCTCAAATGTTATCTTACCTTTTGTAACATTACCTTTTCCACTTATTTTACCACCAGTAAGATTATCTCCAAAAGCAACATGTCCTCCATTGATAAGCTTGAAATCCTGAAGGCATGACATGTTGCCTGTCATGTGCCTAGAGCAACCACTATCAACATGCCATATGCTCTTCCCCTTGAGCTGTTGGTTGCCCTGCACATAAGATAAATCAGTTAGTATGAAATAGGAACCCAAGCCAAAGTGGTCTTGGGTACCCCTTTCTCATCAAAATATTTACATTCTTTCTTGACAAGATTTTTAAACTTTGACTCCTCATTTCTGGAGTACTTTGTCACAATGATGGGTTTGGAAACACTTTTGCTAGAAGCAGTACTGGTTTTAGAAGTATTAACTGCCTTAGCAGCACTTGCATGCTTAGCAGTACTAACCTTGTTAGAAGTAGTAACTGTGTTAGCAGCAGTAACTGTGTTGGCAGGATTAACCTATGAAGAGGTACTAACAGTATTAGCAGCATTAATATTTTCAGCAGTACTAACCCTGGTAGCAGCAGTAATGCTTCCAGCAGCACTATCCCTGTCAGCAGTACTAACAGTTTTAGTGCTTCTAGGCACCCACATTTTAATACTTTCTTTTAAAACCTTTTTCCTCATGGGGCCTTTAGTTTCAACAAATTTCTTAACCACATGTTTCTTTCCAGCCTTCCTATAACCAACAGGTTTTTGCACAAATCTTTGAAAGTTCATCTGTTGGTTAATAGGGTTAAAGAAACAATGCTTAGCCAAATGGTTTAATTTACTACATATGAAACAAGGTTTTGGTCTGATTATTTTATTCAGATCAACTCCTTGTTTCTGAGCCCATTGATTGTTCCAGTTTCTCTGATTTCCCCTTGGTTTATCATGTTTTTGGGGCTCAGATTTATTACATGCACACTGTTTGCAAGAAATAGGATTCACAACAGTGGTCTGCTTATAGTAAACCTTCTTGTTCTTTCCCTCAGTCTTCTCTATCTCATTGGACTTGACCCAATTCTTTCCACATCCCTCATTGGTGATTATGTGGCTTTCTATAGGAATCTCACCACTCACAGTGTTGTTCTTATTCTTGACAACTTCTTTCTCAGATTTATCTTTAACAAATACTTCATCTAAGGGATCAATCTCAGTGGCTCCCTCAGGTAGGTCCTTCCTATCCTTTGTTTCTAACAAATCTGAACTAGGAGGAATGTAGTTGTTGTTATAGGGTGGTGGTGTGGTATTGTACCCTATTCCTCTTCTCATTTTATCATGAATCTGAGATTGTAGTAAAGAATCCATTACTTTAGAGGCATTGGAAAACTTTTCTACATCTAGCTTGACTTTAGCTAGTTCTCCTCTTAACTTTTCATTCTCCTCTTTGGATCTGGTCAGTTGAATTTCTAAGTCATTCTTCTCCCACTTCCAGTAGTTTGTGTCATAAGAGTGTTGAAGCTCATTGGCTTGAAAACCCTTAATTTGCTCTTCAAATCTCTCAACAATCCTCACATAATCTTTTATGTCCTTTTCCAATCTCTTAAGGTCATCACTCATGTTCTTGTTGTGATCCCTATACCTTTTAACATTGTTAATGCAATTTGGAGAACAAAGATTGGAGGTTACCTCTGTTGGGAGATCAGACACCTCTGCCATTAGAGCTTGGTTTTGAATGGCCTCTTCAGCTTGATCACTCCAGTCAAACCCCATACCTTGTTGAGAGACAAGGGCTTGTGCAGAGTTTCTGTTATTATTGAAGCTTCCAGATTGAGCTTGTTGGTGGTTATTATTTTGAGACATTCCATTTCTGCATTCTCTAGCAAAGTGTCCATTCTGATGGCATTTATAGCGTTCCACCTTTGACTTGTCAAATCCTGCTCCATCTTCTCTTCTTTGGGAGAAGTTGTTCCTCCCAGTTCTTTTGATGAACTTCTTAACTCTCATAGAGAGCATGTCCATCTGCCATTTAATGTCCATCTCTTCAAGATCATCTGGATGGAGTTGTTCCAAGTCATCATTAATAAGAGAAGAGTTTCCATGATTGGACAGAAAGGCTTCAAATACAGTTTCAGTGCCTTTCTCTTGATTTGCTCCATTGGCAGCACTAACTGATTCAGGATTGGAAGTAGAATCAATTGATGCTGAAAGGAGTGCAGCATTGTGAACATATCCAGAAGGCTTCTTCTTAGCCTCTACCTCAGATTCAAAAACTCTTAGATCATTATATAGATCATCAAGTTCCTTTTCTTCTAGTTGATCATTCTGTCTGAAAGACACAATATACATGGTCCATTCATCACTCAGGGACCTTAGGAACTTCCTGTTTAGATCATCTTGATCAATTTGTACTCCCACTGTAGCTAGTTCACCAATAAGCTTGTTGAACCTGTCAAAAGTTTGAGTCATGGACTCATTCTTGGTTGACATAAAGTTCTCATATTGTTCCTTCAGAATGGCTTTCTGATTTATCTTGGTACTTTTGGTACCTGAGAATCTCTTCTCTAGAGCATTCCAGAGCATCTCTGCATCAGTGCAGTTGCAGAACTGATGTTGATATTCATTGGGAATAGCCAAGAGCAAAGTGCTCAAGGCTTTCATCTCTGTCTGTCTAGTCTTTCTTTCAGCATCAGTTTTTGGTGGAGTTCTCTTTCCATCTGCACCAATCTTTCCTGCTTCAGAAGGGCCATTCTCAATGATGTCCCACATAGAATAGTCAGTGAGGAGTATGTACTGCTTGATTCTGATCTTCCACATATCGAATTCATTGGGTCTGAGCATTGGAACCTTTGAGACCAGAGTACTGTTTGATTCTGCAAAGTTTTCCATGATGAATGAATAGATGTTTCTGAGAGAACTTGCTCTGATACCACTTGTCAGGATCGAATTCTCAACAAGAATAAATTCTCAGAAACTAATATCAAAGAAGTTGCGGAATAACACTTTGATATTCAATGTAACAGTAAACAAACAGTGAGTATGATTAACAACTTGTAAACTTGTATTGAATGATTAAAATCACAAGATTACACACTCAACCTCAATCTTGAAGAACAGACTCTTTCAAGACGAATTCTACTTCTCTAGAATTAGGAACTATGCCTTGAGGTTGATTTTCTCTCTAGAACAAAAACTTAGAATGAATAATAATTATTTCTAAACTATTCTATCAATTCTATACATATACTGAAGATAACAGATAATTACAATTAATAAAATATCTTCAGAATATCTTCCACTTTCCATGTTCATGTTTATCTTTAACCACGATCTCTTCATCATTATCTTCACATTATCTTAGAAGCAGCATTAACTGAGTCTTGGCAGCATTAACTACTAAGCAGCACTAACTTCTAGCAGTACTAACTAGCTAAGCAGTACTAACTTTGTTCAAGCAGCACTAACTTTGACTAGCAATATTAATTCTACTAGCAGTAGTAATACTCAGCAGTATTAACTTTGAAGTCCTCTGGCAGTAGTAATTCTGAACTAGCAGCATTAAAGACTTGTTCACATCTTCAGTTCCCAACAAAACGTATTATGTATCGAGTTTGATTCGTTTGACTTCAACTTTACTTTATGAAGTTTGGGGATGAACATGAGACAGAGTGGGAATATTCAATGACACTTTCTGTCGTTCCTATGGAAAATCCCTTTTCCTATCTCCCCCTAACGACGGGAAGACTGTCTCATCAAAGTGACAATTCACAAATCTAGCGGTAAAAAGATCACCCGTCAAGGATTCTAATTTGCGGATAATTTTTGGAGATTCATATCCAAAAAATATACTTAATCATTTTAAAGACCCATTTTGGTGCGTTGTGGGGGCGCAATTGGCACATATACTGCATAGCCGAACATGTGTAAATGTAAAATATCAGACTTATATCCAGTTACCAACTGGTACACATGACACTGATTAGCTAGTAATAGGTCTCAAAATAAAGAAGTAGAGTTGCGTATAGTATTGCATAACCCCGAACACATGTAGGTAAATCGGTGCGCATAACTAATGTCTTGGCTACCTTTATATTCTTTTGATGACAACTTCTACGAGAACATTTTAGATATACATATGGGGTATAGGAAACTCTACATTGATCTCAATACATATGCAATAATCATCAAATTCTTATGATGTTAATTATCTAGCATTCTAAGTCATGTAGACTTGATGAGATAATCAGGGTGGTGATCCCTTAAATGTATAACTAGTGTTACGAGTGCAACATTTCATGTAGACAATAATACGATATGCGTTCATCGTGTCGAAAACAGAACCATAAAGTACTTTAATGGCCCACATTCAGGATGTTTATGTCCATAAATATCATCTTGTATTTGTTGTAAGAATGAAATATTTTTGTATTATGTCATTGGCTTTAGGATGGTCTAATTCCTGTCTTGTCTAAAGATCAGGGTATACAAAAGTTTTAGGTATTCGATAGGGCATATTATGATAATGGTGTTGCTTCTAATGTTGTAGAAGTCATCAGTTGCAATTTGTCTCATTTTGCCTTTCACTCGAAAGAGAATGTGTATTTTGCAAACACGGATCACTATGTCATGACCATGGTGTCTTATGTGATCATGTCGAAACATATATGTGTCATTGTCTAAAAATTATTTATTGGTGACAAAATATGATTTAATGACTTAGATAATCCACTATTTTGGCACGTTAATTTCTCTAATATATGTTCCTTCATATCATTAGAGTTGATGTACGCATAATCAATTCCTTTCTTATAATATGATTTACAGTTGATATGAATATCTTAACAAAGTTTTCATTCATATAGTGCTTTAGTGACTATTAATCTAGTACCAACAAGAAAATGACAGTACATTGTCTAAGTATTTTTGTTGGATAAATTATAAAATAAATATTAGTCAATCTCTTTAGATTGTGTGAAATTTCATACAAAAAACTCAAGTTCTCTTCGATACATTCATACATGGAACGGACAATATTGAGAGTTTTATATTTGTTTTAATGTATTCCTTTACATCTATAATGGTTATCGATTTGAGTGTTTATACTAATTTTATGCTTAACATAAATTTCAAGGAAACATGTGCTTAATCAATCTTAAATTAATATGATATAGTTGATTTTCAATTTGTTCATTTTTTGAACGAACTAGTGATTAATGTATTTCTTCTTTGACTATCCAATATCAACTGGGCAGTAGTTGCATCTCTGTTCCAATGATTGAAAAAACCTTCCAACTATTGTCATGACCCTGACCTTTTCCACAGTTTTGTCCACATGGTACATAGATGTCACGTGTGAGAAATTGTCTTTCACTCCCTATTCTTTGGAGTTGTTTCCACCTTTAACACTTTCATTATTGATCTCGGGAATTTTCTTTGTCCCGACGTATCTGGTGTTGTTATTTGAAAGAACCTTGTTGTGTCTCTCAACCACTTGCAGTAGGTTGATGAGTTTGTCTAAAGGTTGCGTTTCAACTTATATTGGTTCATTAATATTTACTGATATGTGAAAGATGGAAATAATGTTATACATCATGTCATCTTCTGTGAGTTTCTTGTCACAGAGATTGAGACACATTTTGGATATAACATTTCTTTGTTGAGATCAGTTACTTTTTGTAATCGAGTAAGTGGGTTTCATTCCGTTGTACGATTAGTTCTGGAAGTACATATACATAAGTACTCCCGATTCTCCCTTTTGGGGCATCCCACAGTTCTTTGGGGGTTTCTAGTAAAGGTATTTATATGAAAGTTAGGATTTATATGTCGTCTCAAAATATGATGGTATTTGTTTGTACCTTTTTTAGGAGGTTGGTTTTAGGGTCAATAGGGAGTTGATGGAATTTGCGTATATTCTTGTACTTTTCCAACAAAAGTTGTTTTTACATTAGATATTCATATTTGTACTCAAGTTCTTTTTGAATCTAGGACATTGAATCACGGATAGATTGTTTCAACCATTTAAGTAAATAAGGGATAATATATGAACTTTTTTTCTTTTGATAAGACAATAAATTATGATGCATGTGAATTTTCATTATCATAACAATATTGGATTGTTGCATGTTTGCATATTTTGGTTGATAATACTTCATCAATATTTCCACTTTCGAGAATAAATCGCTCAATATATTGGATTTCTAGGTAGTAGGGGAATCACATGGATTTCTTAAGTCCCTACAAACCTTAGGGCTATTTACACCCATTTGACAAAATCCTTTCAATATCTTGCTATTTATTTAATTGGTAGATTTTGACATGAGGTCAAAAATGAATATGAGTTTGGCATATGAAACCAATTTCAGTGTTTTAATACATTAATAGTATTTTAGAAGATTTTTTCATTAGACAAATAAATATTGGTTTTAACATAAAGTCAAATTCAAACTTTTAACATATTAATAATATTTATGGAGCTTTTGGTAAACGACCAAAATATGTGGGAGTTGGAAGTGTAACTTCTAAAAACTTAATTGTATAATTGGAATTATAAGTAGGAACTTCTAATTAAGGTATTCATTGAATATATTATGTGAGAGATCAAATTCAAATGTTAAATCCTTAAAAAAAATCAACATTTAAATGAACATTTGAATAATTTATACATAAATCAATGCAAAAGGTAATACATGCTTAAATTAATAAACATTTAAATACAATAATTAAATACTAAAATATCCTGATTCAAATATGATCATCAATCAATAACTTTAGTTCTAATTGCCAAATGAGTTCATGTATAATAAAAAAATGATTTAAAAAAAACAGATTTTTTTCCAACTATATACATATCCATTGAGATAAGAATAATAATAGATTAATTAAATAGCATTTAGGAAATAAAATCGTAAAAGAATATATTTTATAGTGTAGATCCAGAAACAGTGCAATCACAGTAATAATCAATAAACAATAGAGATTCAATCACAACTGTTGGTCATATGATTAGATTTATCAATAAAGAGTTTAATGTTTACAGAGAGAATTTCAATATGTGAGTGTAATCCTTCTAATGACCATTAACCTCTCTAGAAATTAGGTTAAACAACATTTATACCCAAACCTAAACCTTAAGGCCCAAGGCCCAAAACAAACAAACAAGCCTTATAAACAATTAAAGGCTTTTACAACACTTTTAAATAAAACAGTTAAACCCTATAAATGCGTTATACAACTTTTAACGCACTAGAACTTTCATTCCTAACAAATCCCCCTAAAGTTGAATAAAACATTTATCATCTTGAAATTTTCAGGCCTTGATCTTCTTTCCCTCTTGAATCTTTCAAAAACTTTGGTGTTGCATGTCTTCATGTCTTTCCCAACTCCCCCTTGAATAAAGCTCTTGGTCTTCATAGTTTCAACTTTGTAACTAGATTCAATGTACAATAGCCTTGACTGAATGCACTACTGAGTAGCTTTCAACTGTAAAAACTCAACGCATCGGATCAACACACAAGAAAGATAATGCGTGAGTTACATGACATTCCACAATGCAACTTCAGTTTAAAAACAAGGAATCTGTCTTTAAATCGCGAGTTGAATAAGATTTCAGCTTCAGAACTTGTTTCAATCATCTCGTAGGAGGGACAAAATTGTAGCAGACACCACATGATACGGGATAGAAGAAATGCAATCTTGAAATCCAATGGCTTTTCAACCTTAGATTTAAGAAATTTTGTTACTCCCCCTCAGATTTTTCTAACTCCCCTCAACACGATAATCTGTGTCTTTGAATTTTGTGTTTTTCTCCCCCTCATGATGATTAGGAGAATCCTGAGCATCATGTAACTTCAAAGACTAAATGGATGAGTAGCAAAATACCAGATAAAACGATTCAGTAACCAAGGGTAACAACTAACACAGAAACACGATAGTAACTGTTATCACAACAATTGAGATAATTATGTGGCCTATTTTTAGAGTTGGCAAAGGGGTATCTCTGATAGGACTTCCAGTTATCACCGAAGTAAAATATTAAAAAATTACTTCTCAAACTGTTTCGGTAATATCACAAAGATATGCGATTGGAATCACAAAGATTCGTGCATGTGTGAAAGAAATATAATCATGTCAATTAGGCTCAAAGATTGATTCAACCTGGGACGCATGTTGAGAAATCAATAGACACAGTGAGATGAATATGAAGTTCGGAGACCAGAGCTGATGTCTTCCTTTTTCAATATCTAAGACCTCCGAGTGAGGAATAGATAGATTGTGTGCTAAATCTCCGTGCATATATGAAACAAGTATCTTTTGTGAGATACTTGAGTGGCTGGGTGGGGTGACACGAGTTATCGACAATGATCCATGTCTGTTTCAATATCCATCTCCAAAGAATGAGAATGAATAGATTGTGTGGTAACCCGGATAACTGACTCGGTTTGGTCCACTTGTCAGGATCGAATTCTCAACAAGAATTATAAATACTCAGAAACAATATCAAAGAAGTTTGCGGAATAACACTTTGATATTTAATGAAACAGTAAACAAACAGTAAATCTGATGAACAACTTGTAAACTTGTATTGAATGCTTGAAATCACAAGATTACACACACAACCTCAATCTTGAAGAACAGACTCTTTCAAGACGAATTCTACTTCTCTAGAATTAGGAACTATGCCTTGAGGTTGATTCTCTCTAAAACGAAAACTCAGAACGAGTTATTCTCACCAAAAATTACTTTGCTATTCTAAACAAATCTATACATATATTGAAGAATAAAAGATAATTACTAAACATAAAAAGATCTTCAATATAAACTTCCATCTTTATCTTCAACTTCCATGAATATCTTTAGTCCATCCAGCTGTCATCCTTCCATGCGAATTCTTTATCACATAAGCAACATTATTCTTTAGCAGCATTAATACTCTGATCAGTATTAACTCTAGCAGCACTAACCATGCTCAGCAGTATTAATCTCTTCAAGCAGTACTAACTTTGAACTAGCAGTACTAAACTTGTTGAGCAGCATTAATCTTCAACTAGCAGCATTAACCACAGAAGTACTAACTAGAAGTAGTAACTGTTTTCTTCTAGCAGCATTAACTTTACTTGTGCTGTACTTGTGCAATTCTTCAGTTCCCAACAATCTCCCCCTAACTTGACTTTTATGAAGAGAAGTCAAGTTCTTCAGATCTGATCTTCAAGATGCTTTCAACACCTCTCATTCAGTTGCCCAAATTTGGATCTAGGCCCATACTTTGATTGATAGTTCTTCTCACCACAATTTTGGCCATTTCAGAATTCTTAGCACATACTAGCTTAGCTTTCAGCATCCCTTCAAGTTTCTGCTTGCTATGATCATATATTTTGTCAACTAGGTAGTATTCATGATAACATTTATCAATTGTAATCATGTACACACCACAGTTTTCAAAGAGTATCCAATTATCAATCTTTTTGAACACATACTCATGATGAAGATCTTTAATCCTATGCACCACCTTCTCTGGATCAAACATCATACATAAGTATTCCATTGCTACTTTAAGAAGATTCTCTTCAGTACCTTTAAACACAGGCTCATAGAGTTTCATTCCCACTTTGTACATTTCCTCTATGTCTGCTCTTGAACAACCTCTGATTACTCTCCCCCATGTTGAATATGCTTCAAATGCACCACCTTCTCTTTTGAGTCTAAAGAAATCCTTTCCATTGTCTCTTAGAATATCCCAAAAGATGATCTCTGGAGCCTTCATGGAGATTGGAACAGCCTGTACAGGTTTTACTATAGTCATATACAGCCCCATATGCTCATCTGATTGCTCTTTGGACTGTTCTAGGTTCTGCACAGGTTCTGTTGAAGGTGTGACTGAAGGTTCTGCTTCCTTTTCAGCTTCTTCCACCCTTGTCCTTTTAGACTGCCTTTTGGAAGCAATTGTCTTCACCCTTTTTGCAGATTTTGCCTCTACACTTACAAACTCAGGCTCTTCCTTCTTTTCTTTTGTAGGTGTAACTTCCTCAGGAAATGGTTGCTGAATGTTTAGATCATGTCTTTCCTTCATTCTTCTTTCAGCCTCTTCCCTTTGTGAGGAGTCCCCTTGAAGCTTAGCCATCTATTTCTTGTACAGATCCTCAACCTGATTGTATGCCATATTGGTAAACATTTCCCCTTTGACACCAATTGCACCTCTCAGGAAGTTAATCATTTTTCTTCTTTCCTGATTGGCCAAAAAGGTCTTGGAGGGTTGTCTTTTCTTCTTTTGAATTGGCATTCTTTTGACAGGTAACTTCTTGGCCTCAGCTGCTTCTTTTAAACTCTTTTGATATTCTGCATTTAGCTTTCTGGCCATTATCTTTGCAAGTTCCCTATCTGTTTTAGTTTGAATCTGTTCCTCCTTTTCCATTTTCTCTTGAAGCTGCTTTGCCATCTCCTCATCCATTTCAATCTGAGTCTTTTTCTTTGAAGGTAGTTCAGTTTCAACTATCTTTTCCTTTCCCTTTCCCTTCAAAGTTGCTTGACTTGTTTCTTTTCTCTTCTTTGAGCCTCCTCCTTCATTAATGATCACTCCCTTGGCCTTTTGACTAGCCTTAGGAGTGTCATTCTTGGCTTTAACCAAAGTCTCTGCAATCTACAGTTCCTCTACAGAGAGCCCTGTTACTGCTTCTTCTGTTTCTGCTGCTTCTTTTGTTTCAACAGCATTAACTGTTTTTGCTATTTCAGCAGCATTAACTGTTTCTGCTGTTTCAGCAGCATTAACTGTTTCTGCTGTTTCAGCAGCATTAACAGTTTCTGCTGCTTGATCAGCTTCAGTTTCTGCCTCTATTACATCCTCTGTCTCCCCCTCAACTTCAGTCTCCCCCTCAACTTCAGTTCTCTTTTCAACTGAACTTTCTTTTTCTGTTTCCCTTTCTTGCTTCTCCCCCTTGTTGGAAGCATCTTGAGCATTGTTCCTCTTCTTTAGAACAAATTGCTTTCTCCTCTTCTTTTGTAATAACCTTGTCACCATTTTCTTTAGCTTGGCAATCTGGACTTGTTGGGACAGAACTACAAGTTTAAGTTCTTCTATATCTTTTCCCTGTTTGAGTACATCCATGTTGATGTTTCCCATGGTTTCCATCAATTCATAATAGTTATATCTGTCCTCACCTTCTCCAGAAGTGTTACCCTCTTTTGATGGATCATTGGATCTTTTTGTAGTGGAAGTCTTCTGCCTAGCAGAAGCACTATCCACCCCCTTGGTTTCTTGGCACCTGGGACCTTTGGATGATTGCTCACCCAAAGTTTCCATGGGGAAGGTCTTATGTATGTTACCACTGACCTCCTCTGTGCTAGCAGGAGTAGTGGCAGCCTTAGCACCCATATGCTCAACCTCCACCTCAGTGAGCACCTCCTTGGGGTTGGGAGACACCCCTTTGGTTTCCCTATTGATATTCTCTAAGGGAGAATTCTCCCTTAGAGGGCTAGAAGGCTTAGTGTGTGATGGTACAAGAAGGGAAGGAGCCTTCTTTACCTGTTTCCTTGTATAAGTTTGGGTAATTGGAGAAGTGGGCTTATGAAGTAGGGACTGTGGGATAGATATAGAGTGGGAAGGTTGGGATTGGCTAGCAGTGGGATGGTCTAATGAGGTCCTTGACCCTGCTGCCATACCTTCTTCAGTGTGGGACACCACCATCATTGTAGAGAACAATGGGGTGTCAACTCCTTCCGAGTCCAGAGGGGATCTTTTCATGTTTGAAAAGACCTTACCTTTGGGAATTTTTGGTACATATACCCCATCAAAATGAAGTATATCCGTCAATTCATGGGATATTACTTCTTGTACAAACCTGGGGTACATATAAAAACTCTTTTTACTTCCCAGATTTGAGACAAGATCATTAAAAAGCATTTGAGAAAAATTGTACTTTCTGGCAGTGGCCAAGCACACCAAAGCATAAGCAATGGTGCTACTGAACTCACTCCATCCAGTAGTCTTTTTAGAGATACAATGCATAAGGGTATGGACAAAGAAACGCCATTGGGGTGAAAATTTAGCTTTTGGGAACTTGAACACACCCAATGGGCCTCCATACCCCATTCTAGTAAGAGTTGAGAATAATTCCTCATTAGGAATAGAGGTTATACCTGCAGCATCGTCTAGACGTAGACAGATGCGTATCACCTCTTCAGTAACTGTTAGGGGTTTTTCACATACCCTTGTCTTGATCATTTGGACACCATCTTCAGTAACAATGGTGGCATTAGCCCAAAATTGCCTTTGATGCTCTATGTAGATAGTTGGTGATACAGTGAGAGCATGGGCAATGTGGCTTGACCTGAGAAAGTCCACAATTTGGTGGAATCCATCGGCTTGTTTCGGCTTCTTTAGCATTGCAATCTCGTTGTGCTCGTCAATAAACACCATTGAAGCCATCTGTACGCAAGGATTCTTGACTAGCGAGCACTGGATACTTGAGAGAAAAGAGTGAGAGAGAAGATGAACAGTAGACAAAGATTCGTTATGATCTTTTAGGCGGGGAAAGGGTATTTATAGCTTGTGGATTATAAGCAGTATTAACCCTAAAAATTTAGTGAAAGCAGTATTAACAGAGAGCAGTATTAACTGAAAGCAGTATTAACTAACTAGCAGTATTAACTGAGAGCAGTATTAACTACTAGCAGTATTAATTAACTAGCAGTATTAACTACTTAGCAGTATTAACTGTGCACTGACAGTATTAAAAATGCACTGGCAGTATTAAAAATGCACTGGCAGTATTAAAAATGCACTGGCAGTATTTACTACATTTACACTTTTTGACACCATCCTTTTACTCATACTTTTTACTACTTTGTTCATCCCCTGATCCTTTTCTTCTTGATCCTTCATGATCATTACTCCCTCTGGAGTATTACTAACTTCAACCTGAAACACTTAAACACACAGGTTAGTAGTATCATGCTCAATGAAATCTTCCAAAGGCAACTTATCTTTTAACTCATGCCCTGAGCATTTATTATTACTTCCCTCTGAATCAAATGCAACATGTCCTCCATCAAATCTTTTGAAGAATTTGAAGGCGGTCCATGTTACCTGTTGTGTGCCAAGAGCAACCACTATCTGCATTCCAAATGCTCTTCCTCTTGAGCTTTTGGTTGCCCTGCACACTTGATAAATCAGTTAGTCTTGGAGGGAACCCAAGCCAAAGTGGTATTGGGTTGTCCTTTCTCATCAGTATAATCTGTAAGTTTAGTCTGGATGAGTTGTTTAGGAATCTCATGGCTGGAATACTTTGTCAAGATTATAGGCTTGGCAGCATTACTACTAGAAGCAGCACTAGCCTTGTTAGCAGTACTAACTGAGTTAGCAGCACTATTTCTGTTAGCAGTACTATCTGGGATAGCAGTACTAACAGGTTTCTTTACAATGGGAACCCAAACCTGAAAAAGTTGTTTGCTTTCTTTGTCTTTAAATTACTTCTTGGCTTATTTGGAGTATTTTTCTTTATATTAGCAAACTTGTTCTGAGCATGAAACTTTTTAGGTGCTCTTTTCTCAGCCATTTGATTCCTTCTTTGATTCCTATAACCAGAAGAGTTTTGTGGTTGTCTTTGAAAAGTGACTCTTTGGTTAATAGGATTGAAATAACAGTATTTGGCAAGGTGATTCAATTTTCCACAGATAAAACAAGGTTTTGGCCTGTTGATTTTACACAGATCAATCCCTTGTTTTTGTGCCCACTGATTATTCCAGTTTCTCTGATTTCCCCTTGGTTTATCATGTTTTTGGGGCTCAGATTTATTGCATGTACACTGCTTGCAAGGGACAGGATTCACAACTGTGGTCTGTTTGTAATGTACCTTACCAGACTTTCCCTCTGTCTTCTCTATGTCCTTAGATTTGACCCAAGTTTTTCCACATCCCTCATTGGTGATAATTTGATTTTCTAGGGGAATCTCACCACTCACAGTGTTCTCCTTACTCTTATCATTAGACTTTTCTTCTTCAGAATCTGTTTCAACCACCACTTTGTCTAATGGATCTACCTTAGTGGCTTCATCAGACAATTCCTTCCTATTCTTGGTCTCTAGCAAGTCTGATATAGGAGGGATGTAATTGTTGTTGTATGGTGGTGGTGTGGTATTATAGCCTATTCCTCTTCTAAGTTTGTCATGGATTTGAGTTTGGAGCAAAGAGTCCATTGCTTTTGAAGCATTGGAAAATTTCTCAATATCCAGCTTGGCTTTCTCAAACTCACTCTTTATTTTCTCATTCTCCTCTTCTTTCTGTTTCAGCTTCAACTCATACTGATCTTTCTCCCACTTCCAGTAGTTGGTGTCATATGAGTGTTGGAGTTCATTGGCTTGGAAACTCTTAATCTGTTCCTCAAAACTCTCAACAATTTTTGCATAGTCTTTTATATCTCTCTCTAATCTTTTAAGGTCATCACTCATTGTCTGGTTGTGATCCCTGTACCTTTTAACAGTTTCAATACAGGATTTAGAACAAAGATTAGATGTTACTAGGGGTGTAAATGAGACGAGACAACTCGCGAGCTACTCGAGATCGACTCGGTCAAAACTCGGTCAATACTCGACTCGAATATGCTCGACTCGAACTCGAGCTCGACTCGATATACTAACGAGTTGAGTCGAGCCATCTGATACTCGACTCGATAAGCTCGTGAGATACTCGAATACATTTTTATGTAATTAACTTTATATTATAATTTATAAAATATAATGTAAAAATATGACAAATTTATCTTTATAACTCTATATATAATAAAATGTTAAAATGAGATATAAATTAGTTATGGTGATTATGATTTTACATATTAATAAATTTTTATTTAAAAGAAAAAAATAAGTCAAAGATAATATTAAAATAAAACTTCTTAATATTAAAAATAGGTATAAAGAAAGTATGAACTTCTCCTTCTCCACTCCTTATTCTAATCCCACATCACCTACACAAACCTAACTTACCACTATCACCTTTCTATATAAATGAATTCTATCTCACATCGCCTAGTAAAAGGATTCTACCTCATGGCCACTTATATAAATTGCAATGTAAGGTTGGTTGTTTTTGACTCATCTTGTTATTTTAACCTTTTAGTTTGAAATGTTTTGGAGCACCCCTTAAACTTAAGTGGGTGCACATTTCAAGTTCTTCAAAGTTTTGTATTGAAATTTTTTATTGAGCGGGGACCTGCTCATTTTAAGATTTTTGTTTATGCTTGTTTATCATTTTATCGAGTCGAGTTTGATTCGAGTTCGAGCTTGATTCAAGCTTAAAACAAGTTCGAGTCGAGTTCGAGTTCGAGTATTAGCTTTAGAGTTCGAGTCGAGCTTGGGTTTTCACAACTCGCGAGTTTTCGAGTCGAGTTCGAGCTTTATTTGAGTTTGAGTTTGAGCTTGATTCGAGCTTAAAACGAGTTCGAGTCGAGTTCGAGCTCGAGTATTAGCTTTCGAGTTCGAGTCGAGCTTGGGTTTTCACTACTCGCGAGTTTTCGAGTCGAGTTCGAGCTCGAGTATTAGCTTTCGAGTTCGAGTCGAGTATAATGATACTCGAGCTCGACTCGCATCATTTACACCCCTAGATGTTACCTCTGTAGGAATTTCTGAGCTTGAAGACTCTGAACCTTTAGCCATGATGATGTGATTTTGAATGTAGGTTTCTGAGATTACTGGCTCTGATACCACTTGTCAGGATCGAATTCTCAACAAGAATTATAAATACTCAGAAACAATATCAAAGAAGTTTGCGGAATAACACTTTGATATTTAATGAAACAGTAAACAAACAGTAAATCTGATGAACAACTTGTAAACTTGTATTGAATGCTTGAAATCACAAGATTACACACACAACCTCAATCTTGAAGAACAGACTCTTTCAAGACGAATTCTACTTCTCTAGAATTAGGAACTATGCCTTGAGGTTGATTCTCTCTAAAACGAAAACTCAGAACGAATTATTCTCACCAAAAATTACTTTGCTATTCTAAACAAATCTATACATATATTGAAGAATAAAAGATAATTACTAAACATAAAAAGATCTTCAATATAAACTTCCATGTTTATCTTCAACTTCCATGAATACCTTTAGTCCATCCAGCTGTCATCCTTCCATGCGAATTCTTTATCACATAAGCAGCATTATTCTTTAGCAGCATTAATACTCTGATCAGTATTAACTCTAGCAGTACTAACCATGCTCAGCAGTATTAATCTCTTCAAGCAGTACTAACTTTGAACTAGCAGTACTAAACTTGTTGAGCAGCATTAATCTTCAACTAGCAGCATTAACCACAGAAGTACTAACTAGAAGTAGTAATTGTTTTCTTCTAGCAGTATTAACTTTACTTGTGCAATTCTTCAGTTCCCAACAAAGGACCAATAATTATTTTAAGTCCTGTCTCATCCTCACCATATTCTTTTCACTCCGAACCCATCTATCAATCTAGACCCCTCACTGATATCTATAAATTGGATGTGTTTCTTGGGTAGGTCTTTTCGGTTCTGGATTGACCATAGAAACTTTATTACTTTATGAGTCCTAACACTCTTTTAACTCGCCAAAATGAAACATTGATGTAAACATTGAGAAGTCAAACATTTAGGAACGGGTCCTGAACTGAAGTGTTCAGAAGTCAATATGAAAATTAAAACATGGTACTCCTCCTCAAAAGTGGCATGACCCTTGATTATAGTCATGTGACGTGAATAATATGAATTAAATCACACATGACATTCCTGCAAAACAGATTAGGAAGATTTTGGTTTTGGTATCCATGCTGTGATGGATCGTTGATGGTTAGTTGCCTTAGCTTTTAAGCTATTAAACTGAGGATTGGGGATGCTATAAGTACCATACCAATTATTAACATACCTAGAATCCACAAAGTCACTATTTCCACAGTGATTGCAACAGATCTTTGCTCGGTTTAGACTGATCAACTTTCCTGTAGAATAAACATAAGTAGGTGATTCAGTCTTGGAAATAGATGACTTTGTATCAACTACAGGAGAATCATGAGACTTGTTTCCTTGACTGTCTTCTGTAGTTGGTTTTTTTCTCCAAACCATCTTTACTTTTCTGAAAAAATGATTATCTGAAGAATCTTTAAGCTCGCAATCAGAAGAACTGGAGTAGTAAGTATGTCTTTTGTTAGAGGTGTCGGTCTTTCTTTGTTTCTGTGAACGTCTTTTAGATTTTTGCTTTGAAGATTTGTTCACAGAAACCTTTTGAGGGGCAGATGTAGAACATTCGCCTTTATAAAATTTGACCGGTGGCTCACTAGTTGAATCCAAAAAATCAACATGACTTGGAAGTTTTGGATCGAAATAAAACTGGTCTAACTTACTGTCTGAACATACATCTGAATTCAAGAACGTTGAGAATTCCATTTCCTCATCAGATGTGGCATTATCACTTGTGGGATTTGGGAAACTGGATGGATTTTTGCTTTTCAAAGGATCATTTGCGGAAACATTTTGAAAATCAGAATGACGATCTTTTTTGAAACACTCCAACTGAGGCTCTTTTCCTTTATCAGAAGAATTTGGTGAAGAATCACCCAGAAAAGCTTTACAGGAAGAGGTATCTGAGGGTAGAGAATAATGTTCTGACAAATTAATTTTCTCCCCTTGGAGTAAGTCAAGCTTAGCTTGAAGCTCAGCTTTGTGAAGTTGTTCTTTCAGCAGATCTACTGCCAAGGCAGACAGTTGAGAAGTGAGCTTGTTTACCTCTGTCATGAAGAATTCTTGTTGTTGGGCCATGGCCGAGTTCATGGCCAGTATCATGCTGTCTCTGATCCTGGTTTCCATAGTCACCTCCTCCATGATGGCATTGTTAGCCGCAATATTCGTGCGCATAATCTGTTCGGGTCCTCCTCCCAAGATATTGGGTATGGGAGGTCCCTCGGGAGTTATGACCAAATGAGGTCGGTCCGCTGTGGATTCCACTTCCATGTGGCCCTCTGGCGTATTCGGTAACCTGCTTCTAGTGTTTACCATTGATATCTGCCATACACGTACGAGAAAAGAGATTGAGAAAAGACTAGGCGAGTTGAACTCATTATACGTACTAATACACATTTCAATTATCATAATAACGACATTTGCAAGCATACTCACGTAACAATGTATTCATAATAGCAGTAGCTAGGTGAAATTATGAACAGATCATACACAAGGATTCTTGTTACCATAATTACAACTCTTAATTTGTGTAATTCCGTAAGTCCTACCCCAAGTGGACAGTGAAGCTATAAAGTCTAAAACTTAAGTCTAGATATGCTAAAACAATACCTAGTTGACTTAAACTAAAGCTTTGATACCAACTTGTAACACCCTAAAAATAGGGATAACAAAAATCCGAAAAAAACGGACATGTGGTATATAAAATTGCCATAGCAAGAGCCTCCCAAAAATGGGGAACTATTCAAACCTGTTTAATTACAATTGTAATTCAACGGGAAAATAAATGACAACCAACTAATCTAATTTCTCTATCTAGAAAATAGATTACAAAAGGGGTGTCATCTATAAACCCAACGTCTTCTCCAAAAATATATGTCCAAGTGCAAAATTCCCCAAGATCTCACCCAAAGCCCCTACGCCTGCTTAGAACCGGCACCGCTAGAACCTGAGATACACATCGACACCAAACAAGTGTTAGGCCAAAAAGCCTAGTGAGTTGAACAATAGATAGCATATAATGTCAATTACAATTCTTATCAGCAGTTAACCAATGTACAACAAATGTGGAGTCAATAGGGGAGACCCATAGCACCAATCAAGTTCCACCCAAAGAGACGATATACCTTGATGCCAACTAACAAGAGTGACATCCGAAAGGCCCGACACACCCGAGGACTACAACCATGGCATTACCCCGAATGGTGGAGGTCTAGGCACATACCATCACGGTGTCTCCCAAGACTACATCCTCCCCTAGTGTCTACTGACTTGGTTCGTCCAAAATAACATATAGGAGGTCCTTAGGCATATTTCAACCCAACATATTTCCATACCAACCATGGGTACAATATTACCATCCTAATCAATGTAAAGTCCAACACCAGACTCGTATGATAAGCATTTCATCATGTAGATATTAAATCACCAAAAAGGTGTTCCATGTAGCAATCATCAATATACCAAGATAAATATACATTAAATCATGGTAAGTTACACATAAACATGCTTCCATGAGGAAACCCCAAATACTTGAACATTTATTGAAGAACATTTCTAAATAAAATGCAATAATAACAAGTAGGGGATTATGATGTGTATTTAGTTTTAACAAAGGTTTAGTAAACTCACAATCTAGGTTTTTGATTGAAAACTAGAAAAATAGAAAACCCTAGATGAAGAGATTTAGTCTTGGAGAAGAGAGGTGAGTCTTGAGAAGCCCTAGCAAAAGTTCCCTTGAGGAGAGTTATTGCAAGAATCCAAGTTCCAACCACCAAAAGGGTTTGTATTTATGAGGGCTGGGGTTTTGTGAGGGAGAGAATTTGATTTAGGAGTTCCAAAATCGCCAAAGAGAAGAGAGGTGTGGAGAAAATGTGGTTAAAATCATATGAGGATTCATTTAATCACCCAGCCTCCCAACGGCGATGGTGCCCGACGATAGTGCCATGGGCACTATCGCGTGTCACAATCGCGAGAGATCAGGCACCCGCGGTACACTCCACGCGAGAGTGACCTACGATAGTGACAGTGTCACTATCGCGTGGTCACAATCGCACAAGGCCAACCAAATATCGGTACGAACCCCGCGAGAGTGACCGACGATAGTGACAATGTCACTATCGTGTGGCACTCTCGCGCCACTCCCCCAACAGTCCGAAACTCAATCTAAAATGATAACGAGCGCGAGGGTAAACATTCCAATAAATATATAACTCTAATTAACAAGTTAAAAGAATGATAAACATACGTAAAGGACTTCAGTTACTCGAGTAATATAGTTAACAGGATAAGAGGAATAAATACTTACCTTTAGATTTTTCGGGTGTTACATAAAATCATAGGTGGAACATAGATCTTGTGATCCATCGATTCCTCCTCAAGTTCAACGGGTTTTGAATCGAGTTCAACTTGAGAATAGCTTCGAAAATAGTCATTTGACAGAAAAGTGGGTTTATCGGTGTTATATGACGCATTCAATGAGTCATACACAAAAGGAAGTTGCATCGTGACAATATTTTTTCTTCTCAAAGTTTCCAGTTCCGGATCCTCATCATCAAGTGACTTGGTCTATCTGATTTTGTACTCTGGATAAGTTTTGTCCAATCCAAAAAATTCGAAAGCATATAAAGTGGGTACATTGGACAAGGCTCTTTTCAAATAATGAGGGTTGTCATATCCGATTCCCCATTCAGGATTGAAGTACTTGAACTCTTTGGGTGTGTTCATATGGAACGCTTGATTAGTTTGACCACGTTTGTAAAACTTAAGTTCGAGATCCTTTAATTTATCAATCAACTTTTTGTTTTCATTTTTGAAGAAGATGCTTTTATTGACAATCTCAGTCCTCTCATTTTCTGACATACGAAGCTTGTCAATCAGTTCATCTACTTTCGTCTTTAACTCCTTGGAATCTTTTGAAAAGATCTCACATCGTTCCTTTAGACTTGAAATTTCGCACAATTGTCCAGCATTTTCTACAAGTAGATCCTCAAGGGTCTTATGCTGAGTTTCAACCATAGCTTCTAAACGAGAAACTTTCTCTTTTAGCTCATAATAAGTTGGATGAGACATTGTTACCTGAAAAACTTGAAGTCTAGGGGTTAAACTGGACAAGAGATGAAACTTTAAAGTGCAAGGACCAAAAGTGACAACGAGTGAAACTTGAAAGTTTAGGGATTAAACTTGACAAACGTTGAAACCTTTGAAGTACGAGGACCAAAAGTGACACTAACTGAAACTTAAAACTAGAGGGACTAAAAAAGATAGAAAGTTAAACTTAAAACTAGAAGGACCAAAAATGACATAGGTTAAAACTACTAATTAGAGGGACTAAAAGTGTAAAATTTAAAACTTCTAATGGACTTAACTGAAAACTAACAGAAAAAGGACTAAGAATGAAATAAAACTAACCAAACTAACAGGACTAACGGAGACTTAACGGAAAAGAACTAAAATGTAAAAAATTTAACGGCAACTTAACGACAACTTCACGAGATCACTATTCATCATCTCCTTCGTTGAGACAAACCTACAAAACTTCGAACGGGTTAGTAATATTCAATGTAAAACGATCGTTGAAGCGTACTGATCACTCATTAACAAATTAAAACTCAAACGATCAATCCACGATCACCAACGGACCAACCGAAAACTTTTCGAAAACTTAGAAATTCAGTATGGGTTAAACTTTTCAACCAGAAGTCGATAAGGCTAAATCGATAAAAAGGGTTTTAGACAAACCTTTTGGATCAAAAATCTTGTCTCTTTGCTCTGATACCAATTGTAGATCCAGAAACAGTGCAATCACAGTAATAATCAATAAACAATAGAGATTCAATCACAACTGCTGGTCATATGATTAGATTTATCAATAAATGGTTTAAGGTTTACAGAGAGAATTTCAATACGTGAGTGTAAACCTTCTAATGACCATTAACCTCTCTAGAAATTAGGTTAAACAACCTATTTATACCCAAACCTAAACCCTAAGGCCCAAGGCCCAAATCAAACAAACAATCCCAATAAACAATTAAAGGCTTTTACAACACTTTTAAATAAAACAATTAAACACTATAAATGCGTTATACAACTTTCAACGCACTAGGATTTTCAGTCCTAACATATAGTTGGCTACAATCTTAAAGATAAACATACCAAAATAAATGATCAATCAATTTAAAAGAAATATAAAATAAGTAAATGATATTTAACCATCAATTCCTAATATAAAATAATAAGGATCTCTCCTTTTTTTTTAATTAAAAAATAATAATAAATATTTTTAAGCGATCATATTTAATAGATGACTTATGTTGATTGATTGATAAAATTAAAATCATAGTTAGAAGTGTAACATAAAATTTAAAAATAATTTTGTAATTATGTTTAAAGACATGAGTTGATCTTTTCTCTAAAGAAAATAAAATAATTAAAAAAAGAACACATCGAATTTCATCCTCTTTTTTCAATAAAACAATCCTTATAAATCTATCGGTAGAAAAAAAAAGGTTTCTCTTTTATTTTTAAAACTCAATCAGATGAATAAAAATATAAAAACAAAAATATATTCATATATTTATAATCATGTATATTTATCACCATATTTGATTGACATCATACAAATATTAACCACAAATTTAAATAGAAGCAAATAAATTTATATTCAAATTTTGTAAGCATAAGAAACAATATATCAATTACGATATCATAAGATTGGCAAAAACAACATCATCAAGATACATGATTATCTATATTATATCATCAAAACATAAGGTTTTTGCATTATGTCGTAAGCATTCTGATAAAAGCAAATACCATATTTATTTCTTATAGTATTAATTTTCAAGGTTTATGTGATTTAAAACAAGTATACTAACAATATTCGAGTTAGAAGTCGAAAAATTCTTACTTGGATTGTAGAAGTATTCGAGATTGATTAATGACGTTGGAAGCCCGAAAATCTATCCGTGAACTGACTGAACGTACGTGCTGATAACGTGTTATAGGAAAAACAGAATAGAACAACAGTAAATAAAGAGAATGTAAATCTGTAATTCTCATTAATCATAAGCCCTTTAAATAGGGAGGAATTTACAAAGAAAATGAAACATTCATTATGGTAATCTAATACTAAGAAAATATTCTGTCAATCACTTCCTTTTGATGATGACACATAATCCTTCATTAAATATAATATTATTAAATAATAATCATTCGAATTACCATATATAAATTTCATTTAAAATACCACAGTTATTTTGCAACCCAGTAAAATGTTACAACCCGTGCAAACTTCATCATAACCGTCCATTGCATTTGGATTCTCATTGATTCTCTAAATGAATTTACCTGGTTTCGTCGAATTTCTGCAACAGATGTCAATGCACATAACGGTTCATGCGATGTAGCGGATGAATGTGATATTTTCATGAAACAGTATGCGTTCCATGTTACCGTATGAATTTAATGAAATACTATGCATTGCAGGTAAGTTTATTGCATGAAATCATTAATTATTGATGCAATCCAATTCATAATCAATCCAATGTTATATAATTAATGAGAAATGAATGGTTTAGATGATGGTTGTACGGAGTTGTAACCTTTTACTGGGTTGAAAAATAAATCACCACTCATTTAAAAAACAGGTAAATCACATCATTCCGATCATAATAATCTAAGGGGGCGTTTGGTTCGCTGGTCAATTCCTTTGACCGAATTCCGTCGTGCTGTTTGGTTGCCAAGGGAATGGAATTGAATACCATGAAATCCTTAGATTAAGGAATTGATCATTCCATTTGAAGATGGATGGAATTGAATTCCATTCCATCATGGTTTTTCAAAAAGACAAAAATACCCTCCAAACCTTTTCTAACAAAATTAAAACACATCAGATGTGGATTTGGTTTCCTCTCTCTCCTCTTCTCTCTCCTCTCCTCTCTCTCTCTCTCTCCTCTCTTCTCTCTCCTCTCTCTCCTCTTTTCTCTCTCTCTCTCTCTCCTCTCTCTCTCTCCTCTTCTCTCTCCTCTTCTCTCTCTCCCCTCTCTCTCTCCTCTCCTCTCCTCTCTCACCTCTCTCCTCTCTCTCTCTCTCTCTCTCCTCTCCTCACCTCTCTCCTCTCCTCTCTCTCTCCTCTCCTCTCCTCTCTCCTCTCTCTCTCCTCTCTCTCTCTCTCGGCATTTAAAAAAATAAATAAATAAATAAAAATAAAAGAAAGGGTATTTTTGTCATTTTTCAGAATTCCATTCCAATTCCTTTGTAAACCAAACAGACATATTCCAATTCATTTGACTGATTACATTCCATTCCTGCCAACCAAACAGTTGGTCAAACCTGAAAACATTCCATTCCAATTCCTTCCAGATTCCAATTCCATTGACAGATTCCATTCCATCAGAAATCATTCTGCGAACCAAACGCCCCCTAAAAGTTGTAAAGTATTCTTAATTATGTTCTCAACCTTTTTATTACTCTCAACTTGAGGTCGTGATTTCAGTGCAAAATAACATGTGATTTAGTCATCCTTGTGTTTTCTTATTTTAACTAGGGGTGTAAATGAGACGAAACAACTCGCGAGCTACTCGAGATCGACTCGATCAAAACTCGGTCAACACTTGACTCGAATAGACTCGACTCGAACTCGAACTCGACTCGACATACTAACGAGTCGAGTCGAGCGCACCTGATACTCGACTCGATAAGCTCGTGAGATACTCGAATATATTTTATATATAATTAATTTTATAATGTAATTTATAAAATATAATGTAATTTTTTTAATAATAGTAAGAACTAATCGAGAGAGAAAAATAATTAGCGTTTGTTTCATGAATCAAAACCAAGGAAAATCACCTAAAAATTGTAATAAACAAATTCCATAGATTAAACTCAAGTAGATAAAAAAAAAAGAGGAACCTTTCTTTCAAAAAGAAAAAAAAGAGAGGGACCAAAAATAAAGTTAACTAAAAAATTATATGCATTTGGTGGACCTTTCATCCCACATCGCTAGCTAAAGAGCTCTTTTGCTTTATTTGATGGTTATATATACAACCCTTCTCCCCTCAAAACTCAATTGCTTTTCCATCAATTATTATGGTACTAGAAGCGTACTTGCGCAATGCAGCGAGATACATCACGATTTTAATGTTTCATTTTATTTTTTTGTCGATTTACAGTACAATTTTGGATATGTTAGGACTAAAAGTCCTTTGTGTTGAAAGTGGAATAAAGTATTTATAAGGGTGCATATTGTAATTACTTGAAAGTCTTATTAATTAGATGGGCCCAAGCCCATAAGCCCATTATGATTGTAAAGCCTAAGTATATAAAGGCTTAATTATCTCATAATTAGGGTTAGACATTTTCATTAGAAAGATTTTAGAGAAATTCAATTTTTCAGTTTACTAGTTGTTAGGTTTACATAACCTTATCAGAAATTCTCTTTGTAAACCTTAAACCTTTGAAGTTATATCAATCATATGACTAGTTGCTGTGGCCTATAATCTGTTCATCATTGTTCATATTACTTGTGATTGCACTGCACTGGGATCTACAATTGGTATCAGAGCAGATAGGCAAAAGGTTTGATCCAGAAAAATGTTTGTCTAAAACCCTATAATCATTCTTTTATGTGTTAATCGCTAATATGTGCCTTATTTTGATTATCTGGTTATGTTTTTTTTTATCGATCGAATCTGGTATTTTTCTGGAAAGTAAACATTCGGTCTTAGTGATTCTGGGTTCTTCGTATTCGGTCTTAGTGAATTGGTATTTTGCTTGATTTTTTTTGAATTCCTTCGATCAAAGGATCGAAGGATCTGAGTTTGGGTTCGATCGAATCCCAGAAACTCTTCGAGTTCTTCGGTCGAACTCATCGGGTTCTTCGGGGTTAATCGATCTTATCCTTAGTTGTGGTTATCGTAATTTAAGTCTTTCGACCTGAGTATTAGACCGGACACCTGTGCTCCAGTCTTGTCCCTTCGACCGAATAGGAGTGCTCCGGTCTTGTCCCTTCGACCGAATAGGAGTGCTCCGGTCTTGTCCCTTCGACCGAATAGGAGTGCTCCGGTCTTGTCCCTTCGACCGATTTAGAGTTCCTCCGGTCGTGTCCTTCGACCGGATACGTGTGTCCCCGGTCGTATCATTCGACCGGATAAGTGTATCCCCGGACGTGTCCTTCGACCGGATACCTGCTTCCTCCGGGCATACATTCGACCGAATATTGTTTGACCTGATTTTCTGATTAGACCAAGTGTTTCTGTGTTTCTTATATTTTATTGTATTTGGATCATTCTGCTTGCCTAACGATCATTACAGTGCTTTTAAGTAAAGATGAACTCAAGGGATGCTCTAGCCATCGGTTCTGACCAAAAGCCCCCGGTGCTCTTTCGGGGAGAGTACCCTCAGTGGCATGACCGATTTATGAACTTCATAGAAGCAAAATCCAACTATGAAGATATATACAAATGCCTGACTGAGGGTCCACAAGATTGGCCAATGAAAGTGGTACCGGGAAACCCAGCTGAAGGAAGGCCAGAGCGTCAGATTCGGAAATCTGTTGGTGATTTTACTAAGGAAGAAAAGGAACTGTACGAGGCAGAAAAGCTGGCAAAATCGTACCTACTTCAAAGTTTACCGAATGACATTTATGCTTGTATAGATAGCTTCAAGGACTCATCGAAAAAGATGTGGGACCAAATAGAGAAGATGATGATGGGAAGCCACATCAATAACCAGCTAAAGGTGACCAACTGTATCACCAGATATGATGGGTTTAAAGCACGAAAGGGTGAAACGCTGACGGAAACCTACGAAAGGTTTAATATGCTTCTGAATGATCTTCAGAAAAATAAGATCACAAAGACGAGCACGGAAAACAACATAAAGTTTATGAACAACTTACAGCCTGAGTGGAAACCGTTCGTCTCCCATATACGTCACACTCAGACCTTGGAGAAGCTGTATCTTCATGAACTTTATGAAATGCTGCTTCAAGATGAAGAAGAAGTGATGGAACTTATTGAGAAAGCAGAAGAAAAGCCAGCAATTGATCAAATAGCACTTGTATCTGAGAGAAGAGGCAAGTCCGTCAGCCGATCATCTGGAAAAGAGCCCGTGCTGAGTGATTCTGAACCTGAAGATCCCGATAGCGACTCGGATCCAGAACTTTCCAAGATGAAAGAAGCAATGGTTTTTCTCACTCAAGCATTTCAAAAGAGGAAGTTTTTTAACAAGACTTCTAACAAGCAAAGAATCTCTACTCGACGTGATCATCGAGAAAAGTCTGAAGGTAATAGTCGTTTTGAAGCTGGTAAGAAGCCTGACAGGCGAAATGAAGAAAAGCCGAAAGACGAACCGATCAAATGTTACAACTGTGGTCGGTTAGGTCACTTCGCCAAAGATTGTCGCAAGCCAATTGTGCGCAACGCCGACTACTACCGAGCCAAGCTGCTTCTTGCCAAAGAAAAGGAAGCCGGTAAAGCTCTATTGGCTGAAGACGATTACTGGTTACAAGTGTCGGATGAAGAACCTGAGGATGCTGAAGCTCATTTGTGTTTCATGGGCAACCATTCATCACCATCCGATACTGATGAAGAAGATCATAATGCTCCCTGCCAGGTATGTGCCCCTTTCCATGAAGCTTTACTTGATCAGATGCAACTTTCAATGAACAAACTTGACTCTTACAAGCTTCTTTTAAAAGAAAAAGAACAACTTCTCTCATCTCTGGAAAACCGTGTCACTAAGCAGTCTGACTTTATGGAAAAACAAAGCTTAGATATTTCTAGCTACATGTGCACTATTTCTAATTTAAGAGAAGAGAATGTGAGTTGTTCAACAGAGTCACAAAAACTAATGACCAAAGTAAATGACCTGACCGATAAGCTTCGTACGTCTGAGACCGAGAAAATTGATTTGTTAAATCAAACCGTGGCTTACAAAAATGAGAACATTAGGTTATCTAATCAGTTAGAAGAGCTTGAAAAGAAACTTTATAAATTTGGTCAATCTGATCAAACGCTAAAGCTAATCGCACCAAAAGAACCAAAGTACGGAAATGCGGGTATCGGGTACGATAACCCTAACTATTTAAACAAGGCTTTATCCAAAGTTCCTACTTTATATGCATCTGAATTTTTTGGATTAGACAAAATCTTTCCAGAATATAAGATACGATGGACCATACCCACTGAGGAGGAAGAATTGGAAGATACGTTGAGAAGAGAAAACTCTGTTCTTTCTAAAAGGACAGTTCCTTTTGTTTATGATTCTTTAAATGCGACTTATAATACCGACAAACCCCGTTTCCTGTCATCCGATTATTTTCATAGCTACTATCAAGCTGAACTAGATACTAAAAGCGTTAAAACTGAGGAGGAACCTCTAGCTCCCAAAGTTTATGTTCCAACTCTGATTTTAGAAAAGAAACTTGTTCAGCTAGAAGAATCGTATGCACTAGAACGGGAAAAATTTCAAAAGGAAAAACAAGGTCTTTTATCTCAAATTGAGTTTCTCAGTTGCAACAAAAAGGAGACTATGTCGGATGAGGAAAAAGAATATTTCCAGACGGAAATAAAGAAGTTGCACTCACAACTGGCTGCTATGGCAACAGATCATCTGAAAGTGCAACTTCACAAGGCTGACCCTCAAGCTCAGCCTTCCATTCTCCAAAGAGAGATATCTCATCTGTCTGAAAACTCTTATCCTTCTTCTGACACATCTTCCTGCAAAGCTTTTATGGGTGACTCTTCACCAACTAAAGGAAAAGAGCCTCAAAGTCTTGAATCAGATCAGTGTTCTGATTGTAAAAATGCTTCCGCATATGATCTGCTCTCAACAAACTCTTCCACTGTTCTGAAGTCCTCATGTGATAAGGTCCTTTCCGATGAGGAACTAGAGTTTTCTTCTTTCTTGAATTCTGAGGTGTGCTTAGATAGCAATTTGAGCCAATTTGACTTTAATCCTTCTCTACCTAGCCATGTTGATTTTTTAAATGAGTCATGTGAGCCTCCGGTTAAATTTTATAAGGGTAAATGTTCTACATCTGCCCCGCAAAAACCTTCTGTGGACAATTCTTCAAAATCTTCCAAGTCTAAATCTAAAAGCCGTTCACAGAAGAAGAAAAAGACCGGTCGCTCTCAAAGGTCACAATCGTCAATTTTCAAATCCACTGACTATGGGTTTAACGGCATTTCAGATACGTATGGTCGGCGGGAAGAAGTGAAATATGCTTGGGTAGCTAAGAAGTCAAAAGAGAGCTCGGCAACATCAGAATTAGTTGATCCTGTCTTAAAGTCTAGAAAGAACAATAACAATCATGATGTTTTTATTTCTAAACCTCTAGTTGAATGTAATGGAACTCTTCCTTTAAAAGTTTCTTCAATTCCGCAATTACTTCAACTGTCTCATGATTGTCTATGTTGTTCTTATTGTGGATCAAATGATTTTGTTGATAGTCGTTATGCATCTGATTGGTTTGGCTCATATCATATTGCTCATAATCATTCTCATTGTGATGTTTCCCGTGAAAGACAAAGACCCAACTCTAAACGGGTCTCTAAGTCGGGTGTTAAATCTAACCCCAAAGGACCCATTTACGAATGGGTACCTAAAAAGAAATAACCTGTTTTGCAGGACGGTCATGTGTGGTATCTAGATTCAGGCTGCTCCAAACACATGACCGGAAGAAGGGAGCTACTCACAAACTTCACCGAGAGGTTCTGTGGGAATGTACGATTCGGGAATGATCACTCCTCTCCCATCAGGGGTTACGGCGATATTGTCAAAGATAACATCACGATCAAGAAAGTCTCCTATGTCGAAGGTCTCGGTCACAATCTCTTCAGTATCGGTCAATTCTGCGACAAGAATCTCGAGGTTACTTTCAAGGCTAAACGGTGTAGCGTTCGAACTGAGGATGGTAAAGAAATACTTGCTGGAACGCGACGCACCAACCTCTATACGATCGACCTCACGTCCTTGAAACCTGACAAGGAAGTCTGTTTGTTGTCCAAAGCATCTGCTGAACAAAGTTGGCTATGGCACCGTCGTCTCTCGCACTTGAACTTCAAGAATATCAACAAGTTGGTGCTGGGTGGACATGTCAAAAGTATGCCTGACCTCAAGTTTGCAAAAGATCATCTGTGTGCTGCCTGCGAAAAGGGCAAGATGAAAAAGGCCATTGAACAAAAGAATGTTAGCGTCTTCAAAGAAATATCCGGCCAAAGAAATGATGCTGAGAAGGGATTTGAAGAAGAACGAAGCATGTTTGAGACGGAGATCAAAAGGCTTACTGCCAAGTTGTCTGAACTATCTGAGAAGGCACTAAAAGAGAAGAAAACGAAGTCTGAGTTCACGAAGAAGATTGACCTGCTTGTTCAAGAAAGAGACAACTTCGCTTCAACGCTTAAAGTGCCTGAACAGACTATATCAAGATCAAATCAGAAATCGGTCTCTTCACAAAGATGGTTCAGGTACACATCAAAGAATAAGGAGATACAAAGATGAGGAACTGGTCTTGAAGAAGAAACCAGTTGAAGATGAGCTGAAAGAAAAAGAATCATGTGTACATGCGGTCAATGCCAAGAAGAACAAAGTGCATAAAGGTAAACCTGATCATATCTACTCGAGAGATCAATTACTCAGGTTATCAGGTAAGAAATACCACTGTTCTTATTGTCATACACATGATCACATTCACAAAACCAGTGATCATTTCTGGTATGGTTCTTATTCTATTACCCCCACAAGAACTGCAACTAACATTCGAGGACCCAAATACCAGTGGGTACCAAAACCAAAAACTGATTCTGTGTTGCAGGCACCTACTGTCAAGGGGGAGTAGAAGAACGATGGCTTCTAAGTAAATCAGCTTAGAACCCGGACTTCAACGAAGTTTGGCTTCTGATTACATGACAGACCAGGACCCGTTCTTCAACGTTTAGACCTGGATATTTTGCAAATATCCAGGGGGGGATTAATAGATCTATATCGTTCTATCATGATTTGATTTGAAGAAGAACAACTTTCAAGCATGAAAAACAGTTTCTGAAATGTTCAAACCACTTCTGATTCTCAAAAGGTTTCATGAATCTAGAAGTGTGAATTTAAATGTTTTTCAATTCTTGAGCTTTAATGTTTAACTGACTGTGTGTTTCTAAAGATCAATACTTGCGTATTATCTTATCCTTATACTGTAACGTATTCACACACACATGTTCAGTACTTCATTTGTATTTGTTATTACCATGTCTCATAGCGAAACAATTTTTTCGATGGTAATACCCCCGCTTGAAATTCAATGTTGTTGAGCATCTATCATTATTTCTAAATTTGTGCTTTCATTGCTAAATTGTTTATATTTGTTCATATAAACAAAATATCCAATTCTTTGATACCCAATCCATTTTATGTGATCTGATTGATACACTGTCAGATTCTCAAAACAATGCTCTTGATTTCATTTCATTCATTCAATATATCTGTTTTGAGAAATCTTCAAATTTCAATTGCTCAAATCTTATGAGCATACATTTTGACAGTGTTATCATACATTCTGTGCTTAAATGTTCAAGTTAAACTGTTGAGTAACTATTTTTTTAGGACTTACATGGGATTTGTGTGAGAACTTAAACAGTACTTCCATGGATTCACGTTAACCAGTGTTTCCTACCCCGGAAGTTATCCTAGAGTGATTTGAGGGGTGAGGGGCCATAAATCAAAGAGTGGGGGAGATAACTCATCGGGTTGAGTTTTTCTCATTGTGTGGAGCGGAAAAATGGAAAAGAGAGTTTGGTTAGAAGTGAGCTTCAATGATAAAAAGAAAGAGGGTGTGAGAACTGAGTTAAAAGAATATGAAAACTCTGCACCAACCACTTTCTGAGCCGGGCAGCCACATATTCTGATTGGTTCACATTCTTTGGTGACCATCATTGAAAAAGGCACCTAGCCCATGCCAACTCTTGCTATTACCCCACCAACCACTCGTTTCTTTCTTAACAAAGAAATGTTTCATTTTCTTTGGGGACACAGCATATCTGCTATCTAGTCTTCACTCGGAAGATTTAGATATTGAAAAAGAAGGAAAATTGCCCCACCTTCGCACCTTTTTCATTCACATTGAGTCCGTGTAATATCTGTTGTTGTCTCAACATTTTACATAATTTGAGCCTGATCAAGCTAAGTAGCTTCAATCATTTCTACACTTGCACGAGCACACAAGGAATAAGTTTTCTTGTCATAACATTCATAGAAAATTCCTTTGTGGTTTTTCGATGATTGAATGGAAGCCCTGGGGGAGTGAACATCACAAAAACTCCTTTCCAAAGTACATCCGTTGTACAAAGTGGCTCTGTGCTAGTTACAGGCATACTAACTGTATCATTTGTTGATTCAGGTTTTCAATTCCTATTATATCTGAATTTGAAAAGATTCGGATATATATATTTCATGAATTGACGGATACTCAAATCAAAATGTGGAGAATGTCATCTTATCATAAAGGGGAGATCAAAGAATATGTTGAAATTGAAGAGTTTTGATGATCATGATGCTCACAATCATCAAAAAGGGGGAGAAATGTTTACAAGCTCAATTTCAAAGTTTTAAAGAAAGAAAGTTATTTCTGAAGACAGTCTATAGATCAAAAAGATGAAGATGATGTTTCAATTTTTCAAAGAGATTTCAAAGTTTGTATTGATTCTTTCCCGTATCATGTGGTGTATGCTACAAGTTTCTTCATTATTCCTCCTACGCGCTGGTTGAAACAAGTTCTTGAGATGAAAGCTTATTCAACTCGCGGTTCAAAGACAGATTCGTTGTTTTAAACTGAAGATGCACCATGGAAAGTCACGGTACTCTCACATTATCTTTCTTGTGTGCTGATCCGATGTGATTGAGTTTCTACAGTTAAAAGTTGCGTGATAGTGCATTCAGTCGAGGCTACTGTACATTGAATCTGGTTACAAAGTTGATACTATGAAGACCAAGAGCTTTATTCAAGGGGGAGCGTGGAAAGACATGAAGTCAAGCAACATCAAAGTTCTTCAAAGATTCAAGAGGGAAAGAAGATCAATGTTTGAAGATTTCAAGAAGATAAATGCTTTATTCAACTTTAGGGGGAGATTGTTAGGACTAAAAGTCCTTTGTGTTGAAAGTGGAATAAAGTATTTATAAGGGTGCATATTGTAATTACTTGAAAGTCTTATTAATTAGATGGGCCCAAGCCCATAAGCCCATTATGATTGTAAAGCCTAAGTATATAAAGGCTTAATTATCTCATAATTAGGGTTAGACATTTTCATTAGAAAGATTTTAGAGAAATTCAATTTTTCAGTTTACTAGTTGTTAGGTTTACATAACCTTATCAGAAATTCTCTTTGTAAACCTTAACCCTTTGAAGTTATATCAATCATATGACTAGTTGCTGTGGCCTATAATCTGTTCATCATTGTTCATATTACTTGTGATTGCACTGCACTGGGATCTACAGGATAATTTTGAGAAATTGATAATGTTTTTTTATAAATTTGTTTAATTTAGGCTTAATAATATAATGTTTTTTTATATAAAAAAATTAAGTATTTTGTTAGAATTAATTGATTATCTTATATATTTTAATGACATCTAGAAAAAATAACCAATTACATATTTAATAATATAATTAAAACAAAGTTATAGTAATATAATATATTAATTAATAGTGATACATGGAAATGTATGCATAAAAGGAAGACCCTGTACATACCAAATTGGTGGGTGTTAGAAGTCTGCAGTAGTAATATGTATTTTGTGCTTTGATACTTGTAAATTAAGAGGTTTTTAAAATCTTGCATAAAATGATGGTACCTTGTACCTAATAATTTGTATTTAAGAGTTTTTTATTCGTACTTTATAATACTAGAAGCGTACTCGCGTAATGCAGCGAGATACATCACGATTTTAATGTTTATTTTTATTTTTTGTTTTTTATTGATTTACAGTACGATTTTGGATGGTTTTTATTGAGTGATAATGGTTTTTTTTATATATAAATTTGTTTAATTTAGGCTTAACAATATAATGTTTTTTATATAAAAAAAATTAAGTAGTTTGTTAAAATTCATTAATTATCTTATATATTTTATATTTTTTATATTTAAATTGAGATGTTTCTCCTGTTTTGATTATGTTTATCAGAATTCATATTTCATAATTTTAGGATTTGGGGATTAGAGATAAGGATTTTGGGGGATAATGATGAAATTTATTAATTAGGGTTAAAAACATTTAAAAGTAGTACATATTGCTTCATTAATTGTTTTTTAAGAGATTCTAAGTAGATTAACATTAAATAATAGTACATAATGCTTAATACATCACAATTTTAATATTTATTTTTATTTTTTGTTTTTTATTGATTTACAGTACGATTTTGGATGACTTTTATTGAGTGATAATGGTTTTTTATATATAAATTTGTTTAATTTAGGCTTAACAATATAATGTTTTTTATATAAAAAAATTTAAGTAGTTTGTTAAAATTCATTAATTATCTTATACTAGAAGCGTACTCGCGCAATGCAGGGAGATACATCACGATTTTAATGTTTATTTTTATTTTTTGTTTTTTATTGATTTACAGTACGATTTTGGATTATTTTTATTGAATGATAATGGTTTTTTTATATATAAATTTGTTTAATTTAGGCTTAACAATATAATGTTTTTTATATAAAAAAAATTAAGTAGTTTGTTAAAATTCATTAATTATCTTATATATTTTAAATTTTTTATATTTAAATTGAGATGTTTATCCTGTTTTGATTATGTTTATCAGAATTCAAATTTCATAATTTTAGGGTTTGGGGATTAGAGATAAGGATTTTGGGGGATAAGGATGAAATATATTAATTAGGGTTAAAAGCTTTACAGGTAGTACATTAGGCTTTAGTAGTTATTTTTAAGAGATTTTAAGTAGACAGCTTTAAATGATAGTACATAAAGCTTAGTGAGTTGTAATTAAGAGTTTTTTTATGTCATCTTTATAATATAGTATAAATATTTTAAATTTTTTATATTTAAATTGAGATGTTTATCCTGTTTTGATTATGTTTATGAGAATTCAAATTTCATAATTTTAGGGTTTGAGGATTAGAGATAAGGCTTTTGGGGGATAAGGATGAAATATATTAATTAGGGTTAAAAGCTTTACAGGTAGTACATTAGACTTTAGTAGTTATTTTTAAGAGATTTTAAGTAGATAGCTTTAAATGATAGTACTTAAAGCTTAATGAGTTGTAATTAAGAGTTTTTTATGTCATCTTTATAATATAGTATAGATATAGATTAGCCTAGTGATTTGAGCCTATTGGCTTGAATTCAATGTTTTGAGTTTATTTGGGCTTAGTGACTTGAGTGAGCCTATTGGCTTGGTTTAATAACTTTTTGTTATACATTAAATGAGTTTGAGCTTGAAACGAGCTTGTTTCGAGCTTGAAACGAGTTCGGGTTCGAGCTTCTTTCGAGCTTGAAACGAGTTCGAGTTTCTTTCGAGCTTGAAACGAGTTCGAGTCGAGTTTGAGCTTGGGAATTGGCTTTCGAGTTCAAGTCGAGTTTGGATTTTTACTACTCGTGAGTTTTCGAGTCGAGTTCGAGCTTGAGAATTAGCTTTCGAGTTCGAGTCGAGTATTATGATACTCGAGCTCGACTCGCATCATTTACACCCCTAATTTTAACCATGTTATCATTTGATCATTCTCATTTATATACTTGCATTTTTTTTTCTTTTTGCTATAATTGGTTAAGCCTTAAAGAGATGTAGGGGAAAATCTCATCTACCCAAATTCAAACCCAGACGCTACCAAAACCCTTGTGAGTTGTGACCATGGAGCTTCACCTGCGATAACTCTAGGCAATTCGTGGTCGCCAGGGATTAGTTGGTGCGTGTAAGCTGTACCGGAAACCCCTTACCCACCAAAAAAAAATTCTAAACATCGTAAATAATAACAGTCATTAACGGTAATAGTTCTGCAAGGAATCAAGCCATCTACCAACAAACTTCTGACCAAGTCGTTCGTCTTGATGGGAAATTTCCTGTAAAAATGAATAAACATGCAAATGTAGGCAACCTATTTCGTTCTGAGTTCATGAGTTCATCATCAATAAATGTTCTTACATGTACGTTTTAGGGACAAACACATTTAGATCAACTTCTAAAATGTTCAAACGATGAGTAGTTCGAGAATTTAACTAACTGATGTAATATAAAAATTATTTTATAGTCCGAGGAAATTAAACGGGAAAAAATATGAAACAAATCTTTAGTTGACCCACAAAAAAGAAGAAAAAAATGATTTGATGAGATGATTACTTTTACTTTCGAAACCGAAAGTCCAAAATCATCACGGTTGATTAACGTTAATTTAGCATCAATCCATATCTTTTTTAATTGTTTCATCCCAAAATTCATTTTTATAAAAGGTAAATTAAACATATTTTGATTTGGCTTCTACTTTTGTGAAATTTATTTTAAAAACCCTATTTTAAAAAAGCGTACCATAAATAATTTTCGATGGAACTAAGAAAATATACCGTTTTTTAATGCAATTAAATAAGTACACTATAATTTTATGAAAAAAAAAGTTATAATTTGGTAAAGAAGAAACCGTTCTTGAAAACGCAATAAAATATAAGCATTTTGAAATCATATAACCAAAAGCCATTAATTATATCGAAATCAATTTTGAAATTTCCGTAGAATTACTTCATGATGCAAATTGCAGAAATTAACCAAATCTTGACATAGCGGCCTATAAGGTTTGTGGTCTTGCCTATCGATGATCACTAGCTCTTCACTAGAATCACAGGACATGAGGCTTCCATTTTGCGTGTTATTGAGAAGTTAAGATAAATATTAGTTAAGTTATTTGTCCAAAGATTATAAGTTATGTTATTAATTTCTTGAACGTCTATGAACCAATTCGTTGGAATCACAATATATATCTTGAGTTATCTTCTTCTTAATTATCAATTACAATCTTAATTTCTTATTCTTTATGATAATTGAACTTCCATTTTCACAATCTTCTGTTATGGTTTTTAAGTTTTTTTGCCCGCTTGGCTTTGAATGTTTAGAAAATCAGATAATAAGCTGCAATAAAGAGCGTTTAGGCTTCCCTTTAATAGTTTCATGAAGGTGGAGTCTAAAAAAATGTAAAAAATGATGGTAATTTGTGGCTACAGAAATGCACACTATCATTTTCCTGTAATATATATGTTATTAACTATCTATTTGACTTAATAATTTACTAAGTGCATACATTGTACAAAATTTAAACATTCCAATGTTCAAACATGGTATTAAGGGATCCAACCCCTATGGATTGACACACTGTATCTATGGAGATGAGTGGATTGGTTAGAGTGGTCTTTTTTTGTTAAGATTTTCTATGATGGTACGTTGATAATTTCTAGTAGAAAATAAACTTTGAAATTCTAAACCATGGGAGTGGTATCAGGTATAAGTTTGTCGACCATTAATAGCTATTGGGTCATTTAAAGTGAAAAATTAATTATGAATTATGTTATGTAAAATACCATTAATTTATATTATAAGGTATAAACATGATGAGCTTTGTAGATTGGAACATGTAGGAGAGTTAATTCAAACCTTAACAACTTATTAAGAATGATGTTTCACCTATGATATATAAAGATGGTTACGAAGTTCAACCTCGTTGGGTCAATTGATTTGAACCATTTTTTTTGTATAATCATGAGTGTTCGAGATAGTTTGTGTGCAACTTGATTATTTTTATGGGGCCCTGGAGATAATGAAAGAAAATCCTTGGTGATCATGGGGAGACTCGAACTGGAGATCTATGACGAGGAGTCTCAAGGTCTAGCCTTCATTTGTTAGTTAAGTTTGCCCTCAAGGTTTATCCTAGACATGGTAATTGTCCTGACCCGTTCGGGAACCTAGTTCACCCACCCTGGTTGAGGCAGGGGATCCTCGATTGTCTAAAGTTGAGATCGGGTAATGCATTCTCCAACCCGTACCCGTCCTCATATATATTTAATTATATATATATATATATATATATATATATATATATATATATATATATATATATAGCCGAAGGATCGTGTAAGGAATTAAGGTTAACATGAGAAGCATGAAAAATGGATCTGAACCGTTGATCACTTTTAATCAAAGGTTCTCCAATGAATTGCGGCTTAGAAGAGAATTGATGTTGTGCATTGTAGTGCATCTTATCTCGGTGCATCACATCGTAATGTCCATCCATTTATTATCCAACGGTTGATAACCATTTCTCACACTTCTCACGTTAACCTCAACTTTCACACGATCATTCGCTCGCGCGTGCGCGCGCGCACACACACACACACACACACACACACACACATATATATATATATATATAGGTGGAGATTGAAACGAGAACCCTCCTTATTTGCGAAAACACGAGAACAGTTGTGGGCCTCCATCTTATTTAAACCCTAATTTAAATTATAATAAATAAAATTAAGGCATTAAGAGTAGTAACGTAATTAGTTGTTTTTCATAATTTTCATATTATTTTAATTAGTTGTAATTATCCCCTAATTTTCGATCTGATTATAATATCAAATTGTGATATGTTTGCTAATAAATCCCATAATTTTCTATGATACGACTAATTAATCAATTTGGAATTCATTTTGTCGTTCCAGAATGGAAGATTCCAATGATGCTGGTAAAGAAGTTCTTGATGTTTATAGTGATAATCATGATGAATCACACAATACAGGGGGGGTTTCTGACGATTTTTTTCTTGAAGATATTTTTTCTGATGATAGTTATGATGATCATGATGATGATGAAGATGGAGGTAGCCTTTGTATTGTTGTAAACTTGTATAATTCTATAGTTTTGTTATTCAATGGGTTGTTTGGTCGTGATTATGTGTTATGGGTTTTTGTATCACATGTGATAAACAAGCAATTTATGTTTGTTGGTGTACGGGACGTGGTATTATGTATGTTGACTATTTAATCGAGCATAGTTTTTTATTCAAATTCCCACCTGTTGATTTTAGTTTAATGTAACATAAATTTTGTTTTAGAAGAAGTCGATTGAACTCGTGGATTAGAACCCAATACATGTCGTCAACCTTTATGATTGGACTGCTTATCACATGTGATAAGTAACACATACCTTGATGATTGGACTGCTTATCACTGTGAAGAAGTTCATGTGGTAAGTAACACATATCTTAGAAATCAATCATTTCTGATGATGCAGGATAAAGAAAAATCTCCGTTCGAAGAAGCCTTACCCGTGTGATAATCGACTTGTGATAAATCGTGTGATTTGGATGTCAAACCACTGTCTATTAGTGGTTTGAAGTCAATAAGTAATGAATATGTTATAAACTTGTTATAAGTAACACATACATGTTAGAAGTCGCATTCTTCTCTTCTTCGTGGACGATGTGATAAAACCCTAAATTGACCGAACTCCTCTCTGCGATTTTCTACTTCTCCTAGATGATAGGAAAAAACATGACCGTGTTATCTGAATTTTAGCCATTCAATTTTCAATTATATCATACAAATCATGTCTAGCTCAGTTTGTTTCCCCAAGGGCGGTAACATCCTGGGGGGGTTGTGGATGGTATCCCAATCTACCCGGGTTCGATTCCAAGGGGAGTCAATTTGAGGGCATGAGAAGTACCTAGTCCTTGGGTCGGTCCAGTCGTGACTGGCTGCCCCCCCCCCCCCCCCCAGCCTATTCTTAGAATGTGGTTGGGCTCTAGGTTCAGCGTAAGCTGGGCCAGGACAGCGGCGGATTAGTGGGCTGCCCGTGGATGCCCGATACCGCCGGGGAGATGTGTGTGCGTGTGTTCGTGGTAGTCGTTCGTTGGTTCGATGCCGCTATGTCTTCCAAAAAAAAAATTCAATTATATCCTTCCACATTTTTAATATAATTGAAAATTCTTTGATATTAATTTAAATTTAAAAGACCCGTTAAATCCTCTACCAGTTAATACTTAAATTACAATGCTTTGCTTAGAGATTGCTCTCGCGTTTTCGTAAATCACAAGGGTTCTCGTTTGAACCCTTCCCTATATATATATGTATATATATATATAGAGAGAGAGAGAGAGGAGATCAAATACAAACCACCCTAATTTTGTAAACCTTTCAAACCGTCGATTTAATTGGTTAAGTTAATGAAAATTGGTTCATATAATTATTTTGTTGATGAAATTGTTTCATATATTTGTGTTTTTATGTAAAAATGAAATTGTTTCATTATATTTTCTCATTATGGTGAAATTTTTTCATTTTTACATAAGAAAAACAAATATATGAAACAATTTCATCAATAAACAATTTTATAAAATAATTTCATTAACTTAATCAATGAAATCGATGATTTACACGATTTACAAAATTAGGATGATTTACAAATGAAATTACTCCTGTATATATTCTAATATTTCTTTATAATTATCATAATCTTAAATATTATTTTTTTCTTAATTTATCTACCACCATTCCCATTCTTCAAAAATATTGATTTCATTCTCCTAATGTACTCACAATTCATGATTTCATTGTTAAAAAAAACTTGATTTCATTATTATAAATAATCGGATCGGGGATGAGTCAGGGAATGACCGAGATAGACTAAACAAAAGCAGGGGCATGGATAAGGTATATGAACCGGGGTCAGAGCCAGAAATTGTATTCCCCATCCATCTCCTCCCCGTTGCCAACCCTAATTCATCTGGACCAAATTTCTAGTGTCAATGGTTGGATCTACTACACGATTCAAAACTTAATTATATCAAGCTAATTTATTTGAATAATTATTAGGACTTAATATATAAGACGGTAATCAAACGAGAACCATAAAAATGTTACAAACTCGTGAGAAGTTGTCTGGAAATATGTTTCTACAATATCTTTTTATCAAATGCAATGATTTAAGTTATTGTTTTACATATGTTTATATTCGCCTTGTGAAAAAATACATGTGAAGCTTTTTTTTACAATGTAAAACAAAAAATACACGTTAAAAAGTTTCACACTGTGAAACTAACATGTGAAAATAATACTTTTGAAACAAATATATGTAAAACAATACCTTAATCCTAGCCTTAGATTATTAAAAAAATATTTGAAACAATACATTTATATTGGTTCTCACAAGTTTTTAACACGTTTGTGATTCATAAACGAGGGATCCCGTGAGAATAATACTTATGATGAGAACACTTATGAGTCTTTAAATGAGTTGACTTTTTAAATCTAACTTAATTTTCTTTTCAACTAGATTCATCTAACTTTAACTACATTCATCTACCTTTCATTTCACTTTTAAGTCACTTTCACGAACTTTTACATACATTTAATCAGTTTTGCATGCATTAATTTGTTAAAGTTGGCGAATGATCGTGTAAGAAGTTGAGTTAACGGTGAGAAGTGTGAGAACTAGATCTGAACCGTTGATCTTTTTTAATCTCAAACCCTCCCATGAATTGCGACATAAAAGGGAATTGATCTGGTGCATCTCGGTGTATCTTGTCTTGGTGCATATCATCCTAATGTGCATCCATTTCTCATCCAACGGTTGATAACCACTTCTCACGCTTCTCACCGTTAACTCAACTTCTCATCGGAACCCAACCCGTTAAAGTTTTGATCATTATGATAAAAATAGGCAAATAAAAGTATATGAAGGTATATAAATGTATATGAAGGTTTTGTTCTCACATTCTCATCATAATTCTTATGCTCACCGATATCGATCAACCATAGAGAGAGAGAGAGAGAGGAAGTTTCAAACGAGAACGCTAACTATTTAAGAAAACAACAAAAAACAACAGATCATGTACAAAATCATATGTGATTTTACACTAACCCGAAAAAATCAGACGCATGCGATGTCGAGAGCATCCTAAGGTCGCACGCAAAGTCACGTGAATCATATATGATTTTGTATGCACTCGGTTGTTCTCGTGTTTTCTTAAATAAATATGTTCTCGTATGAACTCACCTCTCTCTCTCTCTCTCGCTATATATATATATATATATATATATATATATATATATATAACCCACAGTTATTTTGCAACTTAGTAAAAGATTACAACCCCGTACAACCCTTATAGCCCATTTATTATGTAGACACTGGATTGATTACTGGATTGCATCTGATTTCGTTGAATTTCTACAGCATGTCGATGCACATAAAGGTCCATGCGATGTATCGGATGAAGGTGGTACTTTCATGAAACAATATGCATTCCATGTTAGTATATGGATTTACTGAAATATTATGCATTGCAGGCAATGTTCTAAAAAACTCGCCGCACAGCCGCTATGGCGCGCCATGGCACCAAGGCTTGTGTGTCACGCCACGTTAAGCCTATGGCACGCCATGGCCTAATGCGCAGTTATCGTAATGAGATATTTGATTTTTCTTTACGTTTTTAATGTCTTATTTGCTAGTTTTTTTAACATATAACCTAATTTAACTTGCTTGTTACTATTGACTCATTGAGTAACACTACAAAACATATGTTTTTATGTATAATACTATATATGAATTAGAAATTTGACGCAATAAGTCACGCCTTGAAAACGTCATGGCTTCGTCGTGGCTCCTAAGGCTTGAGGCTTGCCCTCGTCACCACGCCACGCCTCACGTCATTTAGAACCTTGATTGCAGGTAAGATTATTGCATGAAACTAGTAATCATTAATAATTAATCCATGATGAATAAGCTCAATGAATGGTTTAGATGAGGGTTGCATTTGGTTGTAATTTTTACTGGGTAACAAATAAAACATCACTATATGTGTGTGTGTGTGAGAGAGAGAAAGAGAGAGAAAAGTGTATACATGCAAGCAATGCGATAACATGTTTATCAATTTGTTATTAGTTAGTTTTATTGAGTTTTTAAATAAAGTTTTAAGAAGTTATATGTATGTAGTAAGAAGTTACAAACACTTTATAATATTGTAAATATGTTAGTTTGAATATAATCGGATGCGAATACTTATGATCAAAATTTTGAAAATTGGGTCAAAAAAAATATCAATATGAATATTAAATTTAAAAATAATCACTAGAAAAATCGAAATTTCTGACGAAAATTACCGACGGACAAAAACCGTCGGTGAATATTGACGGAATACCGACGGATTTTGAATTTTAGCGCCGAAAAAATTTGTTGTCGGTTAGCCATCGGTAAAAATCCCCATCCGTCGGTAATCCGTCAGTAAAATAATGTTTTCCGACGGATTACCGACGGACTCTTTAATATTTTAATATTTATTTATTTTCATTATATATTCCGTCGGTAATCCGTCGGTAAATAATTAAATTTTAATTATTTTTTTAAATTAAAAATCTGTCGGTAATCCGTCGGTAGGATTACCGACGGACCCTTTAATATTTTAATATTTATTTATTTTTATTATATATTCCGTCGGTAATCCGTCGGTAAATAATTAAATTTTTATTATTTTTTTTAAATTAAAAATCCGTCGATAATCCGTTGGTAATTACCGATGGATTACCGACGGACCCTTTAATATTTTAATATTTATTTATTTTTATTATATATATTCCGTCGGTAATCCGTCGGTAAATAATTAAATTTTTATTATTTTTTTAAATTATAAATTCCGTCGGGTTTTAATGGACCAATTGTGCTTTAATAAAATCAATCGGGTTTTAATGGATAGATTGGGTATTAATGGATCCAATCGGGTTTTAATTGAACCAAGTGGACTTTAATGGATCAATTGGATTTTAATTGAACCAAGTGGACTTTAATGGATCAATTGGGTTTTAATTGATCCACTTTGGCTTTAACGGATACATTGGATTTAAAGGGTTATATTGGGATTTAACGTACACAGTTGGGCTTTAATGGACCCAGTTGGCTTTAATGGATGCAGTTGGGTTTTAACGTACACAGTTGTGCTTTAACGTACCCAGTTGGGCTTTAATGGATTCAGTTGGATTTTAACGTACACAGTTGGGCTTTAACTACACAGTTGGGATTTAATGGATTCAATTGGGATTTGATGGGTCATATTGATCTTGAATCAGTTCAATTGGGCTTAAATCGGTTATGTTGGGCTTAAATCGGTTCAGTTGGACTTAAATAAGTTCAGTTAGGCTTTGATTGGTTTTAATGATGTATATATGTGTTGTATATATGTATATATTCATGTGTATATGTTATTGTACCTTAATAAGTCATAGAGTGTCATATTGAGCTTTAATAAGTTCTATTGGGCTTTAATGGATTTCAATAGGTCTTATTGACCTATAGTTGGGTATTAGTCATCACGACACATTCATCTATGAAGTCGATACATGTAAATAAGCACATAATTATAAGTCATCACTTGTGTGTTTGGGCCTTAATAAGTCAACAACGCTCATAATGGGATTTGATGGGTTCAATTGGGATTTGATGGAACCAATTCGGCTTTAGTTTAACTAACTGGACTTTAATGGAACAATTGGGTTTTAACTGATCCACTTTGGCTTTAACGGATGCATTGGGCTTTCATTGATCCATTTGGGCTTTAATGGAACAAATCGAGCTTTAATGGATGGATTGAGTATTAATGAATCCACTCAGGCTTCAATGGATCCAATCTGGCTTTAACTGAACCAATTGGGCATTAATTGAACCAACTAGACTTTAATGGATCAATTAGGTTTTAATGGATCCACTTGGGTTTTGAAGGATGGATTGACTTTAATGGATCCATTTGGGCTTTAATGATATCAATCGAGTTTTAATGGATGGATTGGATATTAATGGATCCACGTGGACTTTAATGGATCCAATCGGGTTTTAATGGAACCAATTGGGCTTTAATTGAAGCAGTTGGACTTTAATGGATCGATTGGGTTTTAATTGATCCACTTTGGCTTTAATGGAAACATTTGGGCTTTAATGTATCCATTTGGGCTTTTATTGATCCATTTAGGCTTTAATTGGAACCAATCGAGCTTTAATGGATGGATTGAGTATTAATGGATCCACTGGGGGATTTAATAGATCAATTTGGTCTTTAATGGATCAAATCGAGCTTTACTGGATCCACTTGGGCTTAAATGGATCAATTGGACTTTAATGGATCAATTTGGGTTTTAATGGATCCAATTAGGATTTAGTGGATCCTATCAGGCTTTAAAGGGTTTCATTGGGCCTTAATGGATCTATCAGACTTTAAAGGGTCTCATTGGACCTTAATGGATCTATTGGGCTTTAATTAATTCTACTGGACTTTAATTGGTTTTGTTGGCCTTTAAAGGGTTTCATTGGGCCTTAATGAATATATCGGACTTTAAAGGGTTTCATTGGTTGTTATTCGAGTTTATTAGGCTATAATGGATTCTATTGGGCTTTATTCGATTATACCATGCCTTAATCGATTATATTGGGCCTTATTCGATCTTATTAGGCTTTAACAGATCTTTTGAGTTTTAATGAGTTTATTCGGTTTTATTAGGCTTTATTCAGTTTCATTGGACTTTATTTGGGTTTATTGGGCTTTATTCAATTATATTGGGCTTTAATCAATTATATTGGGCCTTATTCGGTCTTAAGAGCCACTATAAGCCATCAAAACTCAATACATTTCATAGATACATACATCCAAGATCACCCACGATTCCGATAAAAATGTCAAAAAAAAAAAAATTATATCTCGATGCAACGTATGAGTACACAACATATACATTATCATGTATATATTCACATACAATTACCCATCCAATTATCATGTATATATTCATAAAAAAAAATTGGGAGTATAAAATTTTTAAAGTTTTAACTGGTTTAAATTTTGAGAGTTCAAAATTTGGAGTTTAACTATTTAAAATTTTAAAAATTTCCCAAAAACTTAAATCCTTTATTTTCCCTCTCCCCTCCCTTTTTCCTGGTTGAAACATGAAAACCCTAACCCCATCCCTCTAAAAGTTTACTACCCCCCCCCCCCCTAAATTATTTCACAGTTCCCTCCTCTCCCCCCGCCCCTTCTTTATTCTTTCTTCACACACAATTCACACTTCACAACGTACCTTTCAAACACAGATTCAAATCGATCATCGCCTCTTCGATTTCACATCGCTCTTCGATTTCAAATAGTATCACCAATCAGATTTCAAAAGCAGCAGCCAACAGGTAATGTTTACAGTTTATTGTTCGATTGAATCCCTTCATAGTTCGATTTCTCCTTCACGATTCTTTTATGTTAGACGATTTCTGTTTATTGTTCGATTTCTTGTTTATTGTTCGATTTCTTGTTTATTGTTTGATTTCTTGTTTACAGGTATCAAACTTCCAGTTTATTGTTCAATTTCTTGTTTATTGTTCGATTATTATTCGATTTCTTGTTTACAGGTATCAAACTTCCAGTTTATTGTTCGATTTCTTATTCGATTGAATCTCTTCATAGTTCGATTTCTCCTTCACGATTTCTGTTATGTTAGATTATTTCGTTTTCTCCTTCACGCAGCAGCCAAGCAGATTTCTACTTCTATCAAACTTCTAGTTCCACACCTTCATAGTTTCAGACTTCCGGTTGCTTCACCCTTCACCCCCACAGGTATCAAGTTAGACTATTAGTTTTGTTTATGTTAGACTATTAAAATATGTTATGTTAGAATAAGTAGGAAAACTTCCAAATCGTTTCTGGTAAATCACTATCCGATTTGAAAGAATAAGTAGGAAAACTTTAAATAGTTTTGTTGACTAATCTCTTTGGTAGTATGTGATTATGTGGATTTTAGTAGTGAACCAATATGTAAAGTACTAGAATCATTCTGAGAATTTTGTTTTCACTCAATTAATGTTATATTTAGTTGATACAGACCTTCCATTAATTGGTGAGAATGACCGGATCCACTTCCTCTGTTAGTCTTTAGAATCTTTGGTTATGCATATATGGATTGTTGAAGCTTGAAATGTTTTTTCTCAGTCATATGTGCGGACTTAGGAATACATGGTTGAAACCAAAGGGCCTTTTGGCCCCGTGATATCCACTAACCCAACGTTGAGGTGTATGTTTGAGTTTCATTTGCTCTAGCTCTCTTAATTACTCTTATGGTTTAAGTGTGTGTTTAATTTGTATGACAAGTTTTCTGCTAGGAATTGAAAATGAAGTAAAACAAGAGAGGTTTGGTTTCTTATATTGGTGATGGCATTGAATACCTAGGTGGCTTAATTCATTTAAAAATTTCCAACCACCTCTAACCCCCTTTCATCATTATCATCCATGTATATATAACTAACCAATCTCAACAGTTCACCTAGTTCCCTGCTAATAATATTAACCATTTGGTTTTACATTATTTTGACTCAAGAATGAACCATATTATTCAAAACCGAGACATGTTAATGGATTTTATTTAATTTTTTGCTGCTAATAACCCTAATCAACCATAGATACCCCTTTTGATTTGATTGTTAACATTTTAATTATGATAACAGAATCTCGAATTAATGATTGATTGTTAATTGGAATAATTCAAGATCTTATTTGATTAACATAGATATTCTATTTTTGTGGTTGCAGATCGATGGGGCGTGCAAAGCTAAGAATGGAGCTCATAACGAAAGAGAAGACCCGAAACACCACTTACCAGAAACGTAAACTTGGGATCATAAAGAAAGCTAACGAATTCACCATTCTTAGCGATGTTGATACCGTTATCATCGTCTACCCTCCCAATTCTAACAACCCCGATTGAAGAAAACGTTTAGCAGTATTCAGAGCCACGATTTCTGCGGCTTTTCAGTCTTTTCCAAAGGATGTTGAGGGCAAGGTTCATCAAATTGCAAATGGCTGTAAAGAATGGATGGTTAGCTCACTCTTTTCTATCTTCACTTGAATTAACCTGTGTCTCTTTGATCAGATTATCGGTTTTTCTTGTTGGTTGAACTCTATTGAATTGGTTGCTTAGTCTGTACCGCTAGACTACATTGAATTTAGTTTACTGATTTGAGATGATATTGTATTAAAGACAATAGTGTTTTGTAATGGTTTTTGCATAGGAATTACCAATGTTTTTGAACAGGTTTTTATACAGATTTTCTGTATTTTTAATTATTTTTTTTAAATTAAAATATCAATTACCGACGGATAATCCGTCGGTATGTTTAAATAATATAATTTAATATTTAAAATAATTTAATTTTAATTTAATTTAAATAAATTTACCGACGGCTAATCCGTCGCTAATCCGTCGGTACATAAGTCCGTTGGTAATCCGTCGGTAAATTGAGTCCGTCGGTAATCCATCGGTAAAGAAAGGCCGTCGGTAATCCGTCGGTACAATCAAGCCGTCGGTAATCCGTCGGTAAATAACGTTCCGTCGGTAAACGTCGCCGTCACTTAGTCGTCGTTAATCCGTCGGTAATACTGACCGTCGGTAATCTGTCGTTAAAATCCGTCGGTAAATCAAGTTCCTATGAGATAAATTCCGACGGATCTTACCGTTTACCAACGGATTACCGACGGATCGGGCCGTCCGAAATTTCTGTTTTTTTTGTAGTGAATAGAACACTTGTTCTTATATTATTTGTTTAATTAAAAAATTGATATATTTAAATTAAGGGAAAATTGTATTAAAAAGAAACCAACTTTCACTTGATTCCTATTTTGGGGAACGAACTTTTAAAATTATCATTTAGGGGTCTAAAGTAAACTTTTTGTTTATTTAAGGGTTTCGTTGACCTGTTAACCTGCTACTGATGACATGACCCAAATGGTTTGCCAACTAAGGTCCATGTTATTATTATGATTTAAATATAGATCTAAAAATGCTGATATGGCAATAACTTTTTTAGAGTAAACTACGATTTTCGTCACCGTGGTTTGTTGAAAATTTCTATTTTCACCTCTATACTCTCAAATAAATTATGGTTTTCGTTGGTCGTCACTATGGTTTGCTACTTATTTCGGTTTTCGTCCTTAAGATTAACTTTCTTAACTTTATACCGTTGATTCAGGGACATTTTGATCCTTCAATTCTTTTCTTGTTTTACTTACTTTTATTAAAATAATACTCCACACCCACTTCTTTTTCTAAAATAAAAAACAAAAACAAAAAAAACCCACACCCACTTCTTCTTCCCAAGAACTCATCGTCGCTAATGTTCACCGTCTCCGGCAACAACCACAAAGAACCCCTTCCCTTCCCGGCGTCCTCGATTTCAATATCTATCTCCATCTCATGCACCCTTAAACAGTGGATGAACCTTGACAATGGTGACTCAATTACACAAGGATGCAATTCTATGTTTAACAACGTTACGGTCGATTAGAATAAACCGTTTCCGATCTTCGTAGGTTACGATACTCATCATCTTTGTAAAAGAGCCCGACGAAACGAACCCTTTGCAAATCTAGAGCCCAAGAATCGTCGTCATCAATCCATAGCCTGAGAATCGTCGGAGCAACAAATTGACTTGCAGGAATACCTTATCACCATTTCTCGAGTAATCTGAGGATACGACACATGTTACGGATCTACAACCGTTCGAAGTAGGAGATGGTCGATCAGTTAGAGATGTGAGTGATAGTTACGGCAAACAGACGGAAGGAGATGGTCGATCGCGGAGAACAGAAGCAGGAGGAAACAAAGAGACGGTTGGGTATTTTTGGGTTAAAAAGTTAATCCTTTAAGTTTTTTATTAATAATAATGATGATAAGGCAACATTATTTCCATCTAATAAACTTTTAAGTTATTATTTTGACATGTCATCTTAGAATTACCTACTACTTGTTGAAAAGGTTAACGAGACCCTTACATAAACAAAAGATTTGATTCAAACCCTTAAATGATAATTTTAAAAGTTGGTTCACCAAAATAGGAATCAGGTGAAAGTTGGTTCTCTTTTGATGCAATTATCCCTTAAATTAATTTGGATTTTTAAAGATAAAAACAAATTTATGAAGTTTATCATTTATTTTTATTATCAATTAGTTTTATAGAATTTTAAAAATTTATATGTAGTATATAATATAATAAATTATAATATCGAACTTTAAGATAATTGTAGTAGTAAATTATCAGCAAAAATTTATAATATCTTAAAAGACTTGTAAGTAAGTTGTTATTCTCCAAGTTTTGGTATGTATACGCTTGAAGAGTTTCATGATGTATGAGTGATGTCATTGCAATTTTGCAAGCACTTCTTTTGATGGGCCGTTGGGCATGTACCTATCGTTATAATATGGAAATTGATCGAAATAGTGAATTACGACATCCTTTTATATTTTATGGTCATATTTTTAATAAACTGGTCAAAATAGTCGGAGATTATATAAGTTACGTAAGTTGTGTAATCTACTTCTACAGTATAATATTTAAAAAAAAGTAGACATTACGCAAGTTAGGTAAATATTACGTGAATAATGTCTACGTGCAAGAAAAAAGTAGACGTTTTGGTCACTTTATACAAGTAGCACTTACGCAACTTACGATAATGTATACTTATTTTGAATATATATATATATTACAAAAGTGGGTTATACAAGTTGCATAAATGTCACTTGCATAATCTCCAGCTATTTCAGTCAATACGTTGTAGTGATGGTTATAAAGTGAAGAGGAGTCAAATTAGATATTTTAGATAATTTCTCTTCTTTGAATTAAAATTATTTTCTAAAACTAAAAACTGACTTGACTATAGATATAGATTGTTTGAAATTGTATGCAAGTTTAATTTGGTTTTAAGCTTAGCGTTTATTTGAAGACAACAGCCGTTGTTTATTAGACCCAACATTCATTTGATTTATATAAAAAATATGTAATTAAAACGGATAAAATATAATAATTATTCAAATACAGGTTAAATTATTCGTCAAATAAAAAATTAAATATAATAAAAAGTTGTGAAAAAGGTTAAGGAGAGCATGTTATCGGTACCAAAGTGGACCATACCCTTGAGCACTACATCGGTCTCAGAAAACGCAATAATAAATAAATAAATGAGAGTACACTACAAATGTGGTCGATGTGGTTTATTAGATATAATATTTTTTTTGTTTCGGTAGTTACGAAAATGTAAGATGACTATAAAAAAGCGTGTGGATATAATCCCTCCTTTTTAACAGCCGTTAAAGACCCCCACTAAATAATCCATTTTGAACTTCTAAATTTTCTATAGTTTTTATTTTTATATATATACTAGAAGCGTACTCGCACAATGCAGCGAGATACATCATGATTTTAATGTTTTTTTTTTTTTTTGTCGATTTACAGTACGATTTTGGATGGTTTTGAGAAAGTGATAATGTTTTTTTTATAAATTTGTTTAATTTAGGCTTAATAATATAATATTTTTTATATAAAAAAAATTAAGTATTTTGTTAGAATTCTAAGATTTTCTTATATATTTTAATGATATCTAGAAAAAATAACCAATTACATATTTAATAATATAATTAAAACAAAATTATAACAATATAATATATTAATTAATAGTGATACATGGAAAGATCTGTATAAAAGGAAGGCCCTGCACATACCAAATTGGTGGGTGTTAGAAGCTTGCAGTAGTAATATGTATCTTGTGCTTTGATATTTGTAAATTAAGAGATTTTTAAAATCTTGCATAAAATGATGGTACCTTATGCATAATAATTTGGATTTAAGAGTTTTTTATCTGTGCTTTATAATATATATATATATATATATATATATATATATATATATATATATATATATATATATATATAGATGAAGGTTATTATGTAACCTTTTTATATGTTACAACTCATGTAACCCCTTTATTGACCACTCATTTTATTTTTGGTTTTTTCTTTTTTTCTTAATTACAAAAGTGAAAATAAAATGGGTGGTGGATAGAAAGGTTACATGAGTTGCATCATGTAAAGTGATTGCATTTTAACGCCCCTCCCTCCCTCCCTCTCTCTCTCTCTCTCTCTGTGTATATATATATATATATATTAAATTTTATATAATTTTTCTTTATATAGAAGGTATTTTTTTTTGGAAATGGCAATGCATTAAAAGCTAGCCAGAAGCTATCAGAAGGGAAAAACAAGGATTACAAGATAAAGCAGCGTAAAGGAGAGGTTCTCCAAGTAAGGACGTCTTTAAGACTTGACTTATGCCTATACACCATCCATCTAAAAGAGTTATCGATAATCAAATCAAAAAGATCTTCCCTCTTAGGCGCTAGTTTGTCGAAAGCAGTTCTATTTCTAAAGATCCAGATAGAGTAGTAGGTCACCAACATAATAGCCTCCAAGCATTTGCGATTTATCAGAGAGATATGAGCCAATTCTAGTCCTTCTAAAGCCACTCCAAAGGAATGGAATGAGGAGAAAGGGAACTGCCACCAACTATCCATTCTGCTCCAGATCACTGCAAATATATCACACGAGAAAAGAGTATGATCTACCGTTTCGACAATTTGTTTGCATAACGGGCATAGATTCATTTGCAAACCATCCAAATTTTGCAAACTGTGTAAACCGTCGATTTATTAGTTAAGTTAACAAAATTGTTTAATTTGAGAAAATTGTTTCATATAATCTCTTTTTTCTTGATGAAATTGTTTCATATATTTGTGTTTTTTATGTAAAAGAAAAAGTTTTATCAGAATGTGAAAATACATTAAACAATTTCATTTTTATGTAAAAAACACAAATATATGAAACAATTTAATCAAATTAAACAATTTCATGAACCAATTTAATTAACTTAATCAATAAAATCGACGGTTTGCACGATTTATAAAATTAGGGTGGTTTGCATATATATATATATATATATATATATATATTGCAACCCTTGCAACCCACATCATAACCGTTGGATTCATGATCGAAGGTTATTTTATTTTTATTTTTCTCTTTTTTTAATTAAAAATATTGGGCCCCATATCTTTTATAACCGCCGATCATGAATCCGACGGTTAACATGTGGGTTGCAAAGTTTGCAATCTTTTTTAAGGGTTGCAAATTAAACAAACCATATATATATATATATATATATATATATATATATATATATATATATATATATATATATATATATATATATATATATAGGGCATTTATGTCTTTTTACAAAACCTAAATTATCTCTAAATGTTACAAACAATACAAACTAGAGCATTTATGTCTTTTTACCAATTTCGTAATTTTAGGAAAAAATTAAATTCTTTAATTATCTCTTCCTTAATTATCTCTCCATCTCTCTCTCTCTCTCTCTCTCTCTCTCACACACACACACACACACACACACACACTCACGATCCACCGTCACCATCCACTTTCGGTGACGTCCTTCCACTTCCGGTGACCTCCTCCCACTCCGACGACCTCCCCATTTCCGGCAAGTTTCATAATTTTTTCGACTTTCATATATAAACTGTTTTTTTCGAAAGTTTCAAGTTTTTTTAGTTTCATAAAATGTTTTTTTTGAAATTTTCACGTCTAATCATCTGATCATTCATGTTGGATAAATGTATGAAACTTAAAAATCTTATTATTCATATAGGAGAAAAATATATGAAACTTAAAAAATATATGATTATTTCGAAAAAATCTGAATATTCATATGAGAGAAAAATATATAAAACTTTAAAATATGATTATTCATATGGAGAAAAATATATGAAACCGTTTATGAAAATATATAAAACTATAAAATTTCAAAAAAACAGTTTATGAAACTCGAACAAACATTGTATGAACCTGAAATTTCATAAACTCTTCGGAGATTCGGGGGAGGAGGTCACGATACGTGGGGTGGCGAAGGAGGCTCCTGGCGGATGGCGGGGGTGCACGCCAGTCGTCGGATGGAGTAGTGGAGAACCGCGGTGGTTCTCGGTCGCCGACGTAGTGATGACGATGGAGATGATGGTGGGGTGGTGGCCGGATTATTTTTTAGATAGAATGAGAGATAAATATAGAGAAAATTAAGGATATCTTGTAACCATAATTAGATAATTCAAATTAATTATTAAAATTTAAATTTAAATTTAAAATAACTAAAACTATTCCTAAACTACCCTTTCCCTATTTTCTCCCTATTTTTTAAATTAATTTAAGTCCTAAAATTTCTCAACCGTTGATCAAAATTTCTCAACCCTTTCCCTATTTTCTCCCTGTTCTTCAAGATTGAGGTTGTGAGTGAAAAGCTTGTAACTTAAATCATTAAGTAAAGTTTGCAAGTTGTGATTCATACTGTTTTTCTGTTTATCAAATATTAAAGTGTTTTTCCGCAACTTCTTTAATATTGTTTCTGAGTGTTTATAATTCTTGTTGAGAATTCGATCCTGACAAGTGGTATCAGAGCCTGTTCTCTCAGAAACATTCATTCATTTATCATGGAAAACTTTGCAGAATCAAACAGTACTCTTGTCTCTAAGGTTTCAATGCTCAAACCCAATGAGTTTGACATGTGGAAGATCAGAATCAGGCAATACATTCTCCTCACTGACTACTCAATGTGGGATGTCATTGAGAATGACCCCTCTACTGAAGGTCAGATTGGACCAGATGGGAAGAGATCTCCACCAAAGACAGATGGTGAGAGGAAGATCCGGCAGACAGAGATGAAGGCCTTGAGCACTCTGCTCTTGGCCATCCCCAATGAATATCAACATCAATTCTGCAACTGCACTGATGCTCAGATTCTCTGGAATGCTCTAGAGAAAAGATTTGCTGGAACTAAGAGCACCAAAAGAAATCAAAGGGATGTTCTGAAGCAGCAGTATGAGAACTTCACTTCTTCAAAGAATGAGTCTATGACTCAAACTTTTGACAGGTTCAACAAGCTTATTGGTGAACTGGCTACTGTTGGAGTGAAGATAGAGCAAGATGATATCAACAGGAAGTTCCTCAGATCTCTTGGGGATGAATGGACTATGTACACTGTCTCATACAGACAGAGTGACAATCTGGAAGAGAAGGAACTAGATGATCTGTATAATGATCTAAGAGTCTTTGAATCAGAGGTAGAAGCTAAGAAAAAGCCCACTGGGTATATTCATAATGCTGCACTTCTATCAGCATCCACTGATACTACTGCCAACCCTGAAGCAGTTAGTGCTGCTAGTGGGGTGAATTCAGAAAAAAGGCACTGAAACTGTCTTTGAAGCCTTTTTGTCCAGTCACAGCAACAACTCCTTGATTAATGATGATCTGGAACAACTTCACCCTGATGATCTGGAGGAGATGGACATTAAATGGCAGATGGACATGTTATCTATGAGGGTGAAGAAGTTTATTAAAAGAACTGGGAGGAACAACTTCTCTCAAAGAAGAGAAGATGGAGCTGGTTTTGACAAGACAAAGGTGGAATGCTATAAGTGTCACATGAAGGGACACTTTGCTAGATAGTGCAGAAGTGGTGTGCCAAATAACAATCACCAACAAGCTCAGAATGGAGGCTACAATCAAAACAAGAACTCTGCTCAAGCCCTTGTTTCTCAACAAGGAATGGGGTTTGACTGGAGTGACCAAGCTGAGGAAGCCATTCAGAATCAAGCTCTTATGGCAGAGGTGTCTGATCTCCCCACTGAGGTAATTTCTAATCTTTGTACTCAATCTTGCATAGACACTGTCAAAAGGTACAGGGATCACAACCAAAACATGTGTGATGACCTCAAAAGATTAGAAAAGGACAGAAGAGATTATGTGTTGATAGTTGAGAGGTTTGAAGAACAAATCAAAGGCTTCCAAGCCAATGAACTTCAACACTCTTATGACACAAACTACTTGAAGTGGGAAAAGAATGAGTTAGAGACCAAACTGTCTAAGTCCAAAGAAGAGAATGATAAGTTGAAAGAAGAACTAGCTAAAGTTAAGCTTGATGTAGAAAAGTTTTCATATGCTTCAAAAGCAATGGATTCTCTTCTAAAGGCTCAGATTCATGATAAGATGAAGCCTGGTGTTGGATAAAACAACACACCCACTCCTTACAACAACAACTACATCCCTCCTACATCAGACTTGTTAGAGACCAAGGAGAAAAAGGACTTGTCTGAGGAAGCCTTTAAGATAGATCCTTTGGATGAGGTGGTTGTTGAGGATATGACTGAGAAAGAAGCCAGTGAGAATAGGAACAATGCTGTGAGTAAAGAGATACCCTTAGAAAACAACATTGTTACCAATGAGGGTGGTGGAAGGATCTGGGTCAAGTCTAAAGAGATAGAGAAGACCAAAGGAAAGGTCAACAAGGTCCATTACAAACATACCACTGTTGTGAATCCTGGCCCTTGTAAACAGTGTGCTTGCAATAAAACTGAGAGCCTAAATTCTGGTACAAAGAGAGGTAATCAAAGAAACTGGAATAATCAATGGGCTCAGAAACAAGGAGTTGATCTGAGTAAAATAATCAGACCAAAACCTTGTTTCATATGTGGCAAGTTGAATCATTTGGCTAAGCACTGTTTCTTTAACCCTATTAACCAAAAGATGAACTTTCAAAGATTTGTGCAAAAACTTGTTGGTTATAGGAAGGCTGGAAAGAAACATGTGGCAAAGAAATCTATTGAAACCAAAGGACACATGAAGAAAAAGGTTTTAAAAGAGAGTATTAAAATGTGGGTGCCTAGAAGCACTAAACTGTTAGTACTGCTACATCAAATAGTACTGCTGACAGGGATAGTGCTGCCAAAAGCAATACTGCTGCTACCAGTGTTAGTACTGCTGAGAGTATTAATGCTTCTAACACTGTTAGTACTTCTTCAAAGGTTACTACTGCAAACACAGTTACTGCTGCTGACACAGTTACTACTTCTAACAAGGTTAGTACTGCTAAGCATGCAAGTGCTGCTAATGCAGTTAGTACTTCTAAAACCAGTACTGCTTCTAGCAAATGTGCATCCAAACCCATTATTGTGACAAATACTCCAGTAATGAGGAGTCAAAGTTTAAAAATCTTGTCAAGAAGGAATGTAAATATTTTGATGAGAAAGGGGTACCCAAGACCACTTTGGCTTGGGTTCCTAATCAATACTAACTGATTTATCTTATGTGCAGGGCAACCAACAGCTTAAGGGGAAGAGCATCTGGCATGTTGATAGTGGTTGCTCTAGGCACATGACAGGCAACATGTCATGCCTTCAGGATTTCAAGCATATCAATGGAGGACATGTTGCATTTGGAGACAATCTTGCAGGTGGAAAAATAAGTGGAAAAGGTAATGTTACAAAAGGTAAGATGACATTTGAGGATGTTTACTATGTTGATCAGTTAAAGTACAACCTGTTAAGTGTATCACAGGTTTGTGACAAACAACATAGTATATTATTTACCAATACAGAATGTATGATCCTTGCTCCAGGATTCAAGGTAGTTGATGAAAGCATGATACTACTTAGAACTCCAAGAAAGGACAATGTTTATTGTCTTGATATGGACAATGTTTCAAGTGATTCATCCCTGAACTGTCTTGTTTCAAAAGCTTCTGTGGATGAATCCTCTCTTTGGCACAGAAGGATGTGTTACATGAACTTCAAGACAATGAACAAACTTGTTAAAAACAACCTTGTAAGAGGTTTACCATCAAAAGTCTTTTCATGTGATGATCATTGTGTTGCTTGTCTTAAAGGCAAACAACACAAAACTTCTCATAAGTCCAAAGAGTTAAATACAATTTCTTCTTGTCTCCAGTTATTACATATGGATCTGTTTGGTCCTACAAATGTTATGAGTATAGGCAAGAAATCATACTGCTTAGTTATTGTTGATGATTACTCTAGATTTACTTGGGTATATTTTCTAAGGACTAAGGATGAGACAAGTGGACTGATCAAATCCTTTATCCTAAGAATTGAAAACCAAACAAATCAAAAAGTAAAAGTCATTAGATCAGACAATGGAACTGAATTTAAAAATCTTGATCTAAACACCTTTTGTGAAGAAAAAGGTATTGAGAGACAATATAGTGCCCCTAGGACTCCTCAACAGAATGGAGTTGCTGAGAGGAGGAATAGGACACTAATAGAGGCTGCTAGATCTCTGTTGGCTGATTCAAAACTGCCAATTACTTTCTGGGCTGAAGCAGTTAATACTGCCTGTTATGTCCAAAACAGAGTTCTAGTGGTCAAGCCAAAGAACAAGACCCCATATGAGCTTTTAAACAATAGAAAACCCTTTATTGGATTTTTTAAACCATTTGGGTGTCCTTGTACAATTCTCAATACCAAATCTCACTTAGGAAAGTTTGATAGCAAGGCAGATGATGGATTTCTTGTTGGTTACTCATCTGAGATCAAGGCCTACAGAGTTTTTAATACTTCTTCTAGAATAATTGAAGAAAGTGACAATGTCAAATGCAATGAGAATACACCAAATCCAATTGGTTCTGGTCCTCAGTGGCTGTTTGACATTGATTCACTAACTAACTCTTTTGGTTTCAGTAGTGATGATTATGTAGGATCAGGAAGCTCAGATTCAGGAATTACACAATCACACAACATCATGCCTCAGTCTGTGATTTTTCCCATACCTACAGTGGATCATGTTGAAGACTGTGAAAAGGAGCCATCTACTGAACCAAATCAGAGTGAAGAAGAAAGAAGAGATGAGGAGAGTCAAGAAAATAAAGAACCAGAAGTAGCTGCTGAAATCACCTCAGTTGAGTTGAATGACTCCAATCTAGAGGTGGGACTCAATGAAGAACCTAGTCATCAAACAAGAACACAAAAGAATCATCCTCCTCAACTGGTAATAGGAGATATCTCTTCTCCTATGATGACTAGAAATCAAAGCAGGCTGCAAGATATGCAAGACCAACAGGATACAGTGCTTTCTTGCTTTCTATCCCAGCTTGAGCCTAAGAAGGCTTGTGATGCTATGAAAGATTCCAGTTGGATAGAAGCCATGCAAGAAGAGCTACTACAATTCAAGCTGCAAGATGTTTGGGATCTGGTAGACCTTCCTAAAGGTCAAAGAGCAATAGGCACAAAATGGGTCTTCAGGAATAAGAGAGATGAGAGAGGAATAGTAATAAAGAACAAAGCAAGGTTGGTGGCACAAGGGTATACACAAGAATAAGGAATAGATTATGAAGAAGTATTTGCACCAGTGGCTAGGATAGAAGCAATTAGATTGTTCCTGGCCTATGCTTCTTATATGAAGTTCAAAGTCTATCAAATGGATGTAAAAAGTGCATTTCTATATGGATCAATTTAAGAAGAAGTATATGTCTGTCAACCACCAGGGTTTGAAAACCCAAGCTATCCAGACAGAGTATACAAACTGAAGAAAGCACTTTATGGACTGCATCAAGCACCAAGAGCATGATATGACACTCTGTCATCCTATCTTTTGGAAAATGGCTTTGAAAGAGGAGTTATTGATAAGACTCTGTTCATCAAGAGAAAGAAGAAGGACATCTTGCTGGTCCAAATCTATGTGGACGATATCATCTTTGGATCCACAAGAGACAATATGTGCAAGGAGTTTGAGGATCTAATGCATCAAAGATTTAAAATGAGTTCCATGGGGGAACTTACTTTCTTCCTTGGACTCCAAGTCCAACAGAAGCCAGATGGTATATTTATCTGTCAGTCCAAGTATGTGCAGGACGTTCTAACCAAGTTTGGTTTCTCAGACTCAAAGCCTGCCAGCACACCTATGGAAACACACAAGCATATAACAGCAGATCTTGAGGGGGAGGATATGGATGTTCATCACTACAGATCCATGATTGGCTCTCTCATGTATCTTACAGCCTCTAGGCCAGATATAATGTTTCCAGTCTGTGTGTGTGCAAGATTTCAAGTTAGGCCAAAGCAATCACACTATCAAGCTGTTAAGAGGATATTCAGATATCTCAAAGGGCAACCTAGATTGGGACTTTGGTATCCTCATGACTCATCATTTGACCTACTTGCATACTCAGACAGTGACCTAGGTGGAGCAAACTTGGACATAAAATCTACTTCTGGAGGATGCCAGTTTTTGGGTGTAAGACTAGTATCATGGCAGTGTAAGAAACAAACCACAGTGTCCACATCTACAACAGAAGCAGAGTACATAGCAGCTGCAAGTTGCTGTTCTCAAGTCTTATGGATTCAGAATCAAATGCTGGACTATGGGGTAACCTTTCTACACACTCCAATCTTTATTGATAATAGCAGTGCTATTAGCATTGCTAATAATCCTGTCAAGCACTCAAAGACAAAGCACATTGAGATCAGGTATCACTTTATAAGAGACTGTAATGAAAAGAAGCTTATTCAAGTTGTAAAAGTTCATACTGATAACCAGTTTGCTGATCTATTCACCAAAGCATTTGATGTGGGTAGATTCCCTTTCTTGGTAACAAGTGTGGGAATGATCAACTCTGAATAAGCTCCTACTTAAAAAGTGGTTAAATACCTGTATATAGTTTATGCTTGGTGTTACTAATCTTTTTTCTCAGGAAATGTATAGCAGTACTCAGTTCATCACAAGCTTAAAAGTGTAAGTATGGTTAATACTGCCAGTGCAATTTTAATACTGCTCTCAGTTAATACTTCTAGTTAGTTAATACTGCTAGTGGTTAATATTGCTATCAGTTAATACTGCTTTCAGTTAATACTGCTAGTTAGTTAATACTGCTAGTGGTTAATACTGCTTTCAGTTAATACTGCTCTCAGTTAATACTGCTAGTTAGTTAATACTGCTAGTGGTTAATACTGCTCTCTGTTAATACTGCTTTCACTAAATTTTTAGGGTTAATACTGCTTATAATCCACAAACTATAAATACCTTTCCCCGCCTAAACGATCATAACGACTCTTTGTATACTGTTCATATTCTCTCTCATTCTTTTTTCTCAAGTATCCAGTGCTCGCTAGTCAAGAATCCTTGCGTACAGATGGCTTCAATGGTGTTTATTGATGAGCACAACGAGATAGCCATGCTCCAAAAGCCAAAACAAGCCGAAGGTTTTTACCAGATAGTCGATTTTCTGAGGTCAAGCCACATCGCTCATGCTCTCACTGTATCTCCTACCATCTACATAGAGCATCAAAGGCAATTCTGGGCTAATGCCACTACTAGCACTGAAAACAGAGTGTCGTGCATCAAAACAAGGGTTTGTGATAAATCCTTGACAGTTACTGAGGAGACCATTCGCATCTGTCTACGTCTAGACGATGCTTCAGGTATATCTTCTATTCCAAATGAGGATTTGTTTTCAAACCTCACCAGAATGGGGTATGAAGGCCAAATGGGGATTTTCAAGTTTTTCAAAGCTCAATTTTCACCCCAATGGAGGTTCTTTGTTCATACCCTGATGCACTGTATTTCCAAGAAAACTACTGGCTGGAGCCAATTTAGCAGTCCCATTGCCTATGCTTTGGTATGTTTATCTACTGCTCAAAAATATAACTTTTCACTGATGATCTTCAATGATCTTGTCTCAAACCTGGACAACAAGAAGAGTTTCTTCATGTATCCCAGGTTTGTACAGGCAGTTATAACAAATGAATTGACGGATATACCTCAATTTGATGAGGTATATGTACCTAAACCCCCTAAAGGCAAGGTCTTCTCAAACATGAGAAGATCTGCTAGGGACTCGGAAGGAGTTGACACCCCATTGTTCTCAACAATGATGGTGGTGTCCCAACCACAAGAAGGTATGGCCTCAGGGTCACGACCCTCATTAGACCAACCCACTGAGAGCCAATACCAACCTTCCCTCTCTCAAATTTTTCCTCAATCCTTTGCTGCTAAACCCACTCCTATGATATCCAAGACTTATGTCAAGAGAAAGGTACACAAGGCTCCTTCCCTTGTTGTACCTACTATTAACCAAGAGCCTCACAACCCTCTATTGGAGCATTCTCCAATAGAGAATATCCAAAGGGAAACCAGTAGGGTGTCTCCCAACCCTGAGGAGGTGCTCTATAAGGAGATGAATGAGCATATGGGTGAGAAGGCTGCCACTACTTCTGCTAGCACAGAGAAGGACAGTGGTAACATCTCTAAGACCTTCCCCATGGCAACTTTGGGTGAGAAATCAACCAAAGGACCCCGGCGCCAAGAAACCAAGGGGGTAGTTGGTGCTTCTGCTAGGCAGAAGGCCACTACTACAAGATCCAAGGATCCCTCAAGGATGGGCAAAACATCCAAAAAGGGTGAGGACAGAACTGAAACTGATGAATTGATGGCAAAAGATTCCAATGATCCTTCAAGGGTGGGTAAAACACCTAAAGAAGGTGAGGATAGCTATACTTACTTGGAATTGATGGAAACAATAGCCAACATCAATGTTGATGTGGTTAATCAAGGAAAGGAAATCAAGGCATTGCAGCAAGTGGTCATTTCCCAAGAAGAGCAGATTTCAAAACTCAAGCAATTGGTGGGAAAACTCATTGCCAAGAAAAGAAGAAAGCAGTTTGTTCTAAGGAGGAGAAAGGGGGCAAACAAAAAGGAGGAGGAGAATGCTTCCAAAAAGGGGGAGAGTTCAAGCTCAGAACATATGGATCAACAGATTGAGGGGGAGAATGTTGAAGTAAATAAGGCTGAAGCAGCAGAAACAACACCAGCAGCAGTAACAACCCCAGCAGTAGAAACTGTTACTATTGCTGAGCCAAAAGGAGCAGCAGAAACTGTTAGTGCTGCTGAAACTACACAAGCAGCAGTAACAGGGTTAACACCTGAAGAGGTTGAAGTAGCAGAGATGCTTGTAAAAGCAAAGAATGACACTCCCAAAGCAAAGGGAGTGGTCATAAATGAAGGGGGAACAAAGAGAACAGAAAAGAAAGACATGGCTGCAAATGCAAAGAGAAAAGGGAAAGAAAAGATGATAGAATCTGATCAACCAACCAAAAAGCAAAAGATGGTTGATTCAGATGAAGCATTAGCCAAGAAACTGCAAGAAGAGATAAATCAAGCAGAGAAAGAGCAGGTTGAGAAAGACAGAGAGATAGCCAGAGCACTAGCTAATGAATTAAATGAAGCATTTCAGAAAGGCTTGGAAACAGAGAAAGCAAAGCAAAGGGCAATAAGCATGAGAAAGGCTATGATGGCCAGATCAAGTGAAAAGAAGAGAAGGCCTTCACAAACTCACCTTGCAACTCAGGAAAGAAACAAGATGATAACTTTCTTGAGGAGTGCAATTGGTGTGAAGAAAGAAATGTTTATAAAGATGACTTTTGATCAAGTCAAGGGCTTATATGAGAAAGAAATGGGAAAACTGAAGAGTAATGAAAAGGCCAGAGTGGAGTTTGAAAGGAAAGCCAAGGAGAGGCATGATGTGAACATTAATCAACCCTTCCCTGAAAGTGAAGAGGGAACTCCAACAAAAGAAAAGGCAGAGATTAAGGAAGAAGAGACTTTAGCTCAGAAGATCAAGAAAATAAAAAGAGTTAAGTCTATTGCTTCTAAAGGTCCTAGATCAGAGGAAAGGACAAAGGAAGAAAAGAAGAAGGAAGCTACTATAGGGCAAAGTCAAAGGATTCTGAAGAGAACCAAGATGATGGCCAAAAGAAAGAAAATTGACAAGAATCCTAGAGTAGAAGAAGAGAAAAAGGTTGCTGAAGAAGAAGAGGCACCTAAGAATGAAGAAAAGAGAGTTGAATCTCAGGAAGTACCACAGAGTTCAGATGTAAATATGTACATGGTGGTAATGGATAAAATTCCAAAGCCTATCACAGCTGAACCTGTTGGATTCAAACCTCCTGAAGTCATCCACTGGGATACTATGGTGGTGGATGGTAAGGAGTATATCAGGCTGAAAAGAAAGGATGAGAAGTATTATGTGTTTTCAACATAGACTAAAATTGTCAGAGAATGTTCAAGATCTGATTTAGAAGAGATGTTTGAAGTTGGTATGAAATTACATGCAGATCAGTTGAAAGCTCCAGGGTTACCAATTGTGAAACTGGTTATGGAGTATTTGTGTATGTTATTCAATCCAGAAGCAGTAAAGCATATAATCAGAGATGTGTTTAAAGTTGTTAGAGGATGGACTTTGTATGAAAGAAGTGGAGTCTATGAATTGGCCTTGGATACTTTTCACATGGAGTATTACTTGGTAGATAGGGTCTACAATCATACAAGTCTGAAGCTTCATGCAATGTTAAAGAAGAAGCTAGGTTGTGCACCAAATTCAGAAATGGCAAAGTATCTAATTCAGAGAACTATCAATCAGAGTATGGGACTGGATCCTAACCTTGGATTGAATCAATGAAAGTTTTGGAAGCATCTGAAGAACTTGACTTCTCTTTCTAAAAGTCAAGTTAGGGGGAGATTGTTGGGAACTTAAGATGTGACCAAGTCATTAATGCTGCTAGTTCAGAGTTAGTACTGCCAGAGGATCTCAAAGTTAATACTGCTAGGTATTACTACTTCTAGTAGAATTACTACTGCTAGTCAAAGTTAGTGCTGCTTGAACAAAGTTAGTACTGCTTAGCTAGTTAGTACTTCTAGTGGTTAGTGCTGCTTAGTAGTTAATACTGCCAAGACTCAGTTAATGCTTCCAAGGTGATTAATGCTGCTTCTGAGATAATGTGAAGATAATGTTGAAGAGATCGCGCCTGGAGATAAACATGGAAAGCTTGAAGATAATTATGAAGATTATTTTGAAGATCTTTTTATGTTTAGTAATTATCTTTTATTCTTCAATATATGTATAGATTTGTTTTAATAGCTAGGTAACTTTAGTAAAAATAATTCTAAGTTTTTTTTTGTTCTAGAGAGAGAATCAACCTCAAGGTATCGTTCCTAATTCTAGAGAAGTAGAATTCGTCTTGAAAGAGCCTGTTCTTCAAGATTGAGGTTGTGAGTGAAAAGCTTGTAACTTAAATCATTAAGTAAAGTTTGCAAGTTGTGATTCATACTGTTTTTCTGTTTATCGAATATTAAAGTGTTTTTCCGCAACTTATTTAATATTGTTTCTGAGTGTTTATAATTCTTGTTGAGAATTCGATCCTGACAGATTGAAAACCCTAGGTTTTGATTTGGGTTCTTCAATCTACCGGGTAATCATCAATTTGGGTTTTCATTTCACGACTTCTTCTTCAGCTTCCATTCTGACATTTTTGCAGGGCTTCACAACCAAGTTAAAAGATAAAACCTCTGGTTTGTGTTTTATGAGTTTGATTCATGATTCGAATTGTGTTCAGGATTACTTGAAGGAGTTAAACATTTTCGTTTGATTTCTGCCACCAAAATAGTGAAATCAGCGAGGACCCCAATAGTCTTGAAAGACGAAAAAACACAAACTTGGTTGTCTTGATGCCTACCGGAGATGATTCCTTCAGTTCCGTCAGGCCGATGGTTTTTTTCATGATATTTTGCTCGATTCCCCTTTAGACGAGGAAAGATCCGGTGAAGTTGGCGATGTTTATATTGGCGATAATTCTGTCGATGAGCATAAGAATAAAGCCGTTGATGATCAGAAAAATGAAGCTGTTGACGATCATAAGGAAGAAAAACAGAATTTCGATGATGACCCTAACGATCCCCATGTCGAAAAGAGGAAAAGGTATATATTTGGATTACAGGTTAAATTTCAAGTTTTCTTTATTGAATTATTTGATGTTTATCTGTAGTTGATATTTTTTCCAAATATATGTTTACTATATTCCCTTCTGATACTTGCAACACCTTGTTCAATCTAGCTTAAATTGTAAGTCTTTACCCACAAAAATAACTTGAATTTTGAGTCATGCTTAATTGGATTCTGAGCCGCATGTTATTACAAATAAGGCATACATCAGTTAGCATTTGATGTTAATGTTTACACTTATATTGTTGGATTCTTGGCTTTTGGTTTCTTTTGGACAGTAATGGATATGTTTATGAATAACGATTTTTGAATTCGTATTTCTTTTGGTACATGTTTCATAGTTTTTTTGAGTGAAACATCTTACTGTCTACACTTTCAACTGTTTTTCTGATTATGCATCATATGTTTTTTTTTTAATTTCATGTGTAGCTGCTGATAAATGTTGTATTTAACATTCCATATTTCTGTGTTGCAGATTGGTAACAGAATCATTAAGAAAAGGATTCATTTCCGTATTGTTGGGTCAGAAATATGCTAAGTATGGTTAATGCTGCTACTTAAAGTTAATACTGCTAGTTGAAGAATTACTACTGCTAGAGGTATTAATACTGCTAGTAGTTAGTACTGCTTGAAGATTACTACTGCAAGAGGGGAGTTAATACTGCAAGCATAGTTAGTACTGCTGAGGATGTTAATGCTGTTGAAGATTAATGCTGCTGGATGAGGATGAAGTTAATGCTGCTTATAATGACTTGGAACGAAAGAACAGGAGCTGGAGATAAAGATGAAGATAATTATGGAATGGATTATGAAGATCAATTTTGTTTTGATAATTATCTTGTAATTAATTCTGTATATATAGTTTAGAAGTTTTTGATATACATATAGTTTTTTATATACATTCGTTTAGAGAGAATTAACCTCAAGGTTCTTTGTAGTCCTTTCAATAGAGAAGTATTGAACGTCTGTTGAGTCTGTTCAACAGATTGAGGTTTTGTTTGTAATCATTAAGTTAAATCAATATAACTTGTGATTTGAGTTCATACACTGTTTGATTGATTTATTGTTAAAGTGTTTTTCCGCAACTTCTTTAACATAAGTTTCTGAGTGTTTATTAAATTCCTGTTTTGAATTTTGATCCTGACAAGTGGTATCAGAGCCTTCAACTCATAAATCAAAAATCATCATGGACGGATCTCATGACAATGTTCTTGTTTCAAAGGTCCCCATTCTCAAACCCAATGAGTTTGACATGTGGAAAATCAGAATCAGACAGTACATTCTTCTTACAGACTACTCAATGTGGGATATCATTGAGAATGGTCCCTCTGATGGAGGAAAGATGGACGCAGATGGCAAGAGACCTCCACCAAAGACTGATGGAGAAAGAAAGATGAGGCAGACTGAGATGAAAGCCTTGAGCACTCTGCTCTTGGCAATTCCTAATGAGTACCAACATCAATTCTGCAACTGTTCTGATGCTCAAATCCTGTGGAATGCATTGGAGAAGAGATTTTCAGGTACTAAAAGCACTAAGAGGAATCAGAAGGCAATTCTCAAACAACAATATGAGAATTTTATGTCTACAAAGAATGAGTCCATGACTCAAACCTTTGATAGATTCAACAAGTTGATTGGAGAGTTGACCACTGTTGGTGTCAAGATGGACCAGGATGATGTCAACATAAAATTTCTAAGATCTCTTGGTGAAGAATGGGTGATGTACACTGTATCCTTCAGACAGAATGATAATCTGGAGGATAAGGAGCTTGATGATCTCTACAATGATCTAAGGGTATTTGAAGCAGAAGTTGAATCTAAGAAAATGCCATCTGGATACTCTCATAATGCTGCCCTCCTATCATCTACTACTGATTCTACTGCTAATACATAATCAGTTAGTGCTGCTTATGGCTCAAAACAGGATGGGTCTAATGATTCTGTTTTGGAGGCATTCCTTGCTAGTCATGCTAAATCTGCTCTTATCAATGATGATCTGGAGCAGATCAATGTAGATGACCTTGAAGAGATGGATATCAAGTGGCAGATGGCAATGCTCACCATGAGAGTCAAAAGATTCATCAAAAGAACAAGTAGGAACAATTTTGCCATGAGAAGAGAAGATGGTGTTGGATTTGATTAATCCAAAGTGGAATGCTACAAATGCCATAATCTGGGACACTTTGCAAGAGAGTGCAGAGGAGGTATTGCTCAACAACATGGAAGCAATAATCAACAACCAAAGTCCACTAACTATAACAGGAATTCATCTCAAGCTCTTGTCTCACAAGAAGGGATGGGCTTTGATTGGAGTGATCAAGCAGAGGAGGCAATTCAGAACCAAGCATTGATGGTTGAGGTTTCAGAGTCATCAAACACTGCATTCCCCTCTGAGGTAAAATCTAACATTTGCTCTAAAACCTGTCTTGAAACTGTTAAAAAGTACAGGGATCACAATCAGAGCATGTGTGATGACCTTAAAAGGTTAGAGAAAGATAGAAGAGAGTATGTTGTGATCGTTGAGAAGTTTGAAGAACAAATAAAGGCATATCAAGCCAATGAACTTCAACATTCATATGATCTCAACTATTGGAAGTGGGAGAAGAATGAGTTAGAGATTCAGCTAGAGAAGTCTAGAGAGGAGTGTGAAAAAGTTAAGAATGAATTTGAGAAGGCCAAACTAGACATTGAGAAATATTCCAATGCTTCTAAAGCAATGGACTCTTTACTTAAATCTCAAATTCATGACAAACTAAAGAGAGGTATAGGCTACAACAACACCCCTCCACCTTACAATAATAACTATATCCCTCCCACCTCAGACCTCTTAGAAAGACAGGATAAGAATGATTTACCTGCAGGAGCCACATAAGTAGAACCTTTAGATAAAGTAGTGGTTGAGGCAGATTCTGAAGATGAGAACTCTGAGGGTAAGAATGAGAGGAAGACCATAAAGATATTCCCTTAGAAAATCACATTCTTACAAATGAGAGGGGAGGTAAACCATTTATCAAAAGTGATAAAGTGGAGATGTCCAAGACAGAGAAAGAGACTATTAAGAGTGAGAAAGCTGAGACCTCCAGGAAAGGAAAGGAAAAGGTACAGGGAATTCACTACATGCAAACCTCTGTTATAAATCCCTGTACTTGTCAACAGAACAAGCCCCATAAACATGACAAAATAAGGGGAAATCAGAGAAACGGAAATAATCAGTGGGCTCAAAAACAGGGAAGTGATCTAAGCAAAATCAATAGACCAAAGCCCTGTTTTATCTGTGGCAAATTGAATCATCTTGCCAAATACTGTTATTTCAATCCTATTAACCAAAGAGTTACTTTTCAAAGACAAACACAAAATTCTTTTGGTTATAGGAAGCAATCAAGAAATCACATGGCTGCTAATATGAGAACAGTACCAATGAAAATTGGGACTGCAAAATCTCATATCCAGAATAAGTTTGCTAAATCAAAAGAAAATACTCCAAGCAAGTCAAGGAGTAACTCACAGAACAAGAAAGCAAACAACTTTGTCAAGATTTGGGTTCTAAAAGTCAAGAAACCTGTTAGTAATGCTACCCCAAATAGTACTGCTAACAGAAATAGTGCTGCTGATAGCAATACTACTGCTGACCAAGTTAGTACTGCTAACTAAGTTAGTACTGCTAACCAAATTAGTACTGCTAACAAGGATAGTGCTGCTACCAGTGTTAGTGCTGCCAAGCCCATAATTTTGACAAAGTATTCCAGCCATGAGATTCCTAAATCTGATCATCTCATCCAGACTAAGATTACTGATTATAAATATGTTGATGAGAAAGGACAACCCAAGACCACTTTGGCTTGGGTTCCCTCTAAAAACTAACTGTTTTATCTTATGTGCAGGGCAACCAACAACTCAAGAAGAAAAGCATTTGGCATGTAGATAGTGGTTGCTCTAGGCACATAACAGGTAACATGGCCTGTCTTCAAAACTTCAAAAATTTTGATGGAGGACATGTTGCTTTTGGTGACAATCCAGTAGGAGGTAAGATCAGTGGAAAAGGTATGGTATCAAAAGGAAAGATGTTCTTTGAAGATGTATACTATGTTGAGCAATTGAGATACAACCTGTTAAGTGTATCACAGGTCTGTGACAAGAAACATAGTATACTATTTACTGAGTCTGAATGTATTATCCTTGCTCCATGATTCAAGGTAGTTGATGAAAATATGATACTACTTAGAACTCCTAGAAAGGATAATGTTTATTGTTTGGATTTAGAGAATGTATCATATGATTCATCATTAAACTGTTTATTTTCAAAAGATTCTTTAGATGAATCATCTCTTTGGCACAGAAGGATGTGTCACATGAATTTTAAAACAATGGACATTCTTGTGAAAAACAACCTTGTAAGAGGTTTACCTCAAAAAGTTTTCTCATGTGATGATCATTGTGTTGCCTGTCTTAAAGGCAAGCAGCACAAAACTTCTCATAAGTCCAAAGAAATAAATACAATCTCTTCACCTCTTCAATTATTGCATATGGATCTCTTTGGTCCTACAAATGTGATGAGTATTGGTAAGAAATCCTACTGCTTAGTCATTGTTGATGACTTCTCTAGATTTACTTGGGTATATTTTCTGAGGACTAAGGATGAGACAAGTGGACTGATCAAATCCTTTGTTCTTAGGATTGAAAACCAAACTAATCTAAGGGTTAAAGTCATCAGATCTGATAATGGAACTGAATTTAAAAACAATGACTTAAACAACTTTTGTGAGACTAAAGGTATTGAGAAACAATACAGTGCTCCTAGAACTCCCCAACAAAATGGTGTTGCTGAGAGGAGAAATAGGACACTAATTGAGGCTCCTAGATCTCTGTTGGCAGATTCAAAATTACCAATCACTTTCTGGGCATAAGCAGTTAATACTGCTTGTTATGTCCAAAACAGAGTTCTAGTAGTCAAATCTCAAGGCAAGACACCTTATGAACTTTTTAACAAGAAGAAACCTTTTATTGGATTTTTCAAACCATTTGGGTGTCCTTGTACAATCCTCAATACCAAATCTCACTTAGGTGAGTTTGAAAGCAAAGCTGAAGATGGATTTCTTGTTGGATACTCATCTCAGAGTAAGGCTTATAGAGTATTTAATAGTTCTTCAAGGATTATAGAGGAAAGTGACAATGTCAAATGCAATGAGAACACACCAAATCAAATTGGTACAGGTCCTGATTGGTTGTTTGACATTGATTCACTAACTAATGCATTGGGTTTTAGTAATGTGCAAAATGCAGGGACAAGCTCAGAAAAGGTACAAGCACAGAGTTCAGAGTTTGTGCTGTTTCCAATACCTACAGCAGATCCTGTTGAATTTTGCCAGCAAGAAAAGAAAGATGATTCAGAATCAGAAGATTCTGATCCAGATCAAGATGAAGATGCTAAAGTAGATGAAGAGGACAAAGGTGATGAAGAGAATAAGAGTGATAAAGAGAATGCTCATAATTCAGGAAACACAGGACCTGATATGCCCATACTATCAAAAGATGACACTGATGATGAGTGTATGGTGGAAGCACTCCAGAAAAGAATGACACCAACCTTGAAGCAAATCTTAATGAGGAGGCTGTCAATGTTACAAGAACTCAGAAGAATCATCCTCCTCAATTGGTGATTGGTGACATTAATTCCCCAATGATCACAAGGCAACAAAGCAAGTTAGGGGGATTGAAAGACATACAGACATGCTTGTTATCTTACTTTCTATCCCAGATTGAACCCAAGAAGGCCTATGATGCAATGAAAGACCCAAGCTGGATAGAAGCAATGCAAGAGGAGCTACTGCAGTTTGTGCTGCAAGATGTATGGGATCTGGTTGATCTTCCAAAAGGACACAGAGCAATTGGCACAAGATGGATCTTCAGGAATAAGAAAGATGAGAGATGAATAGTAATAAAGAACAAGGCCAGACTTGTGGCACAAGGGTACACACAAGAAGAAGGAATAGACTATGAAGAAGTATTTGCTCCAGTGGCCAGAATTGAGGCAATTAGGCTGTTTCTAGCCTATGCTTCTTTCATGAAGTTCAGAGTGTATCAGATGGATGTCAAGAGTGCATTCCTATATGAGACAATTGATGAAGAAGTATATGTTTGTCAGCCTCCAGGGTTTGAAAATCCTAACTTTCCTGACAGAGTATACAAATTAAAGAAGGCACTCTATGGGCTACATCAAGCTCCAAGAGCATGGTATGACACTCTGTCTACCTATCTCTTGGAAAATGGTTTTGAAAGAGGAATAATAGACAAGACTCTGTTCATCAAAAGGAAGAAGAAGGACATCCTACTTATGCAAATCTATGTGGATGACATCATCTTTGGACCCACAAAAGATTATATGTGCAAGGAGCTTGAGGAGCTAATGCACAAAAGATTCAAGATGAGCTCTATGGGTGAATTTACATTCTTCCTTGGGCTACAGGTTAAACAGAAGAAAGATGGTATCTTTATCAGCCAATCCAAGTATGTGCAGGATATACTTACAAAATTTGGATTTTCATATTCAAAGCCTGCAAGCACACCTATGGAAACACACAAACAGATCACTGCAGATCTTGAGGGGGAGGATGTAGATGTTCATCATTATAGATCTATGATAGGCTCCCTCATGTATCTAACAGCTTCAAGGCCAGATATTATGTTTGCTGTCTGTGTGTGTGCAAGATTTCAAGTAAGACCTAAGCAATCTCATTTTCAAGCAGTCAAGAGGATCTTCAGATATCTCAAAAAGAAGTGATTTTCAAGAGTGACTCACCATTTGATCTACTTGCTTATTCTGATTGTGATTTGGGTGATGCAAACTTGGATAGAAAGTCTACATCAGGAGGATGTCAGTTTTTGGGTGCAAGACTAGTATCATGGCAGTGTAAAAAGCAAACCACAGTGTCCACCTCTACAACAGAAACATAGTATATAGCTGCTGCAAGCTGCTGCTCACAAGTGCTATGGATTCAAAATCAGATGCTGGACTATGGTGTTACTTTTATGCACACTCCAATCTTCATTGACAACAACAGTGCCATAAGCATTGTTAATAATCCAGTGAAGCACTCAAAAACCAAGCATATAGAAATAAGGTACCATTTTATTAGAGACTGCAATGAAAAGAAGCTAATTCAGGTTTTGAAAGTACACACAAGTAACCAATTTGCGGATCTATTCACCAAAGCTTTTGATGTGGGTAGATTCACATTCTTGGTAACAAGTGTGGGCATGATAAACACTGAATAAGCCTCCTTTGATTTTCTTTATGTACCATTTCTTTAATTTGTTTTCTATCCATATGTTTATTTTAACCGTTAGCAAAAGGTTTCCAATTGCCAACTTTGAAGGTAATTTGGCTAAAATCTCTTTTTTTTGTACGGAAACTTGGGCTATGCCCACACACACACGTACCCGCGGTATCCGGGCATCCAATTGGGCAGCACCGACTAATCCGCGGCGACCCGACCCAGCCAAATCGACTGGACCCGCCCAGGTACGACTAAGCCCGGTCAAGACCGAACCCGCATACCCATAGACTAGTATGCCCGTTAACCTGGACCCGAACCGACCCGAAGTATTGTGTCATCCTTAGTTTGACCTTAAGGCATGGTCGGACGTATTGTGTCACTTGATAAATGATCATGCTGAAATAGGTTTAATGATAGTTTACAAAGGTTACGTTTTTTTTAAGCTAGCTTTACAGGAATTACTTTGATAACGTGTGGTGGTGTTTTTTGACGTGTGTTTTTATCGTTGTTTACAGGATGTGAAACCGTCACAAGGGATCAGTTGTACACGTGCACCTGGATGGATCAACAACGAGCGATGACAAAAATTGATTTCTTTAAGGTTGTGGCCCGCCTTTGAGGTATCTTAGATACAGTATGTTGTATCGAAAATAAAGATAGCAAGTCAAATCTTTATACCAGTTTTGATCATTCATACATTATCCCTGATGGAGGCTGGTCTGTTCTGATGAACTTGTTATTATTCAATATGGTACTTGTATACATGAATGACATTTTTCGGGAAAACTTGTTTACATACTGCTGCATCTCGCGGGTATTTTACTAGTATATATATATATATAAAGAACTCTCTATTTTGTGAGAACTGTGAGATCTATTCACAACCACACATGTTGAACCCATACATGGTAATTCACACTGTTAATACTCATTGATCCAAGACATGAGTGGTTAATGTTTCAAACATTAAACATAGACATTGTAACACTGTGATTACTCATATAATTCATACGTGTGGTTGGATCTCACAGTTCTCAGAAGTAACTGGGGTTCTCAAATGATTATCACCCTATAAAATTTCTTTATATATATATATATAGAGAGAGAGGGGGGGGGGGGGGGAGGTTCATACGAGAATGATAACTTATTTAAGAAAACAAGAGAATAACTCTCAGCCAATCAATTTTTTGAAATATTTCCGAAATATTAATATCCCTAAAATAGGTGAAAAGGGTATATATGTAATCTTCCCCAATTCAGTATTTTTGGATAGTATTTACTTCCCTAAAATTCAGGATCCCTACAATCATATTTAAAACAGAAGGCAAATCATCGTCTACGTTTCTTGAAGCTACACGAAAAATGAGTTTCAGCGACGCGCCTTTAGCTAGGGGTGCTCACGGGTTGGGTTGATCGGGGCGAAGGTTTTTTAACAACTCAACCCAATATAGGCGGTTTGAAAATTTTACAACCCAATTCCAACCCAATCAAAAGTACAACCCAACCCAACCCAAACCGTTCGGGTTGATCGGGTTGGTCGGGTTGTGTTTAAACAAGATGATATCAAATTTAGAAATATAAACATAAATGAAACATTTCTTTGAAATACAACCGAATGACCGATAATTCATGAGAGTATGTAAGTACATCAAAAATATTACGATATTACATATAAAAATGTCTAAACCAAATGATAATATGTCAATCAACAACAATCGTTTTAGACGTTTCCAACCCCGATGCTTTCGTTTTCTTGGCCTTGAGGTTGGTTGTGTCATCATCAACCATTTAGTACAACTTATCCATACTTCTTAAATCTTAAATATATCACATTTAGTTAATTTTTTAGTTTGCACATATATATATATATATATGTGTGTGTGTGTGTGTTTACATTTATTAAACATATATACAAAGGAGTTATATAGAGATGAATAATAGATTGAAAATATATGTAAAAGAAGAGGATACGCAACAGTGTAATTGTCTAATTTACATATTAATAGAGACTTAATAATCATATTAAATCCACAAAATAAAAGGATCAGGTTCATCGGGTTGGGTTGGGTTCAAATAAAAGTAACCCGATATCAACCCAATACCTACGGTTTGAAGATTTTACAACTCGATTAGACATCGGGTTGCTTTGGTTTGAGTTATTTCGTGTTGGGTTGGGTTGGGTTGATCGGGTTGGTCGGGTTGATCGGGTTTTTGAGCACCCCTACCTTTAGCAACAAAATGTTTCAGCCATAAGCTATAGCAATGACATGTCGTCTCTATAAAGCGTTTATAACGATAAATGAACTTTTAGCGACAACCAACGTTTTTGTATTTCTTCCATATTCTTGTTTTCGATCCTAGGTTTGTGTACTTGAGAAACCTAAAAAAAATGTGTTTGTGCCTTCAATTGAGCCGTTAATTGAAACGATCAGATGTGATTTGCTAGATGAAACCAATTATGTTTCTGCAATTGATCCAGTAAATCAGTCTCATATGTTCAAAGTTCCAGTTAACAATCTCAATGATGTGGACGATGTGGTTACAATAATGGAAGAAGTTCAAGGTAATAATTTTTTATTCGTAGTTATTAATAGTTTAGGTTTTATTGATATGAGTTTATGAAGAATTTCATTATGATGAAGAACGGTATGCACATTCACATCAATTGTAATCATTTGTGATTCATGGTTGATGTACATTGTTTTATTTAATAATTGGATATTGACCCTCAAAGTAACAAACATGAACAAAATCATATGTGATTATGTGGTAATATGTGTAAAGATCTACCACTTCCCATACATTGATATTTTGAATAGTTAAATATATTATCAACATCATATGTGATGGTGATTGTTACAGACATGAGTATTACCATTCATGTGCAATCACATGTGATTGTACTTATACATGTTTATTGCATCATCATGTTTTTATAATTATATAAATATATGTTCTATCACTTTTTTTATGTAAATATGACATATGTTTGTCGTTTCTTTTTTCCAAATTCCTGTGTCACAGTGAATGCCAACTCTCAAACAATCATTACTGACATGATGGAGAAGATTGGAAGCTTGATGGTATTCTTGAAAGAAAGATATAGTGCCCCCCCCCCCCTAAATATGGTACCGGGTGTCCTAGAAACATTTGGACTTTGCATTGACCAAATAATGCTCGACCAAAGAGGTTGTGTAGAGGATGTCGTGAACTCACAAACTATGACTCCGACAATTGCGTAGTGAAGAAATGAATGTCCGGTTAATCTGATGATTGATAGCATAATATTGATTTGATTACGTGTTTGACTATGTTAGAAAACATTTGTGTCTTGTTTTATTCGAATGTTTTGGTTATGATTAATTACATTGATTAGTTGTTAAGTTGTTTGAAATCAATAATATATTATGCATTCCAAAATCATTTATGATTATATTATACAGAAACTGGACAAAATGTTTAAGTATATTCTGCATTCCAAAATCATTTGTGATTATACTGTACAGAAATTAAACATAATGTTTATGTATATTCTACAGTCCAAAATCATCAGTGATAGTAATATGAATAATTTGGGCAACATGTTTAAGTGTAATAGGTATCACATAATCATATGTTATTGTACTATGAATAAGTTGACAGAATGTTGAAGGGATAATAATTTGTGATTTGCATGTGCCAGAATGTTGAAAAGTAGTATGCATCACATAATCACAGGTGATCGTATTACTATTAATTGGGACATAATGTTGAAATGTGGTAAACCACATAATCATATGTGATTGTATTATGATTAAATTGTACAGAATGTTGAAGTCTAATATTTCAACCTATAATCATACGTTATTATAATATGAATATACAAGACAAAATGTTGAAGTCTAATATGCATCACATAATCATAACAATATTTGTTAACAATTTCATCCATTTACCATTTCAAGCAAACCACATCATAACCTCATAACGTAGTAAATACTCTATTGTTTACCAACATTCTAACGTTAAGTCTTCCTAAGATGAAAATAATATCACAAAAGTAAATTGTTCAAGAATTTTGCCAATTATCCAAAAACACACACACACACACACACTGTTAATAACCAAGATCTAATGAAGACGTGCACTCTTGGTTTTCGATGCATCTTGTATCATTTCCTCTGAATCCCATATCTGTTATGCATTGTTGTTGCGCGATTGACATTGATCTTACAACATTAAACAGGGGGTTTGGTGTTGTCCTCAAGCGTATTCCAATTGATTGCTTGGTGGGTTATCTCTCCATTGTCGTTTTGTCCATTTGTTTCTCCTTTAACACTTTGTTTCCTGCTTTGCTTGATTTACGACTATCAACGGTTTGCTTCTTCTTACCTTTTGTTTTTCAATGATATTGATGGTGCTTTTTACACACCTTTAAGACATGTAAAAATTAGACCCCAAAACAAGTATACAATGTGGTCCAATATTGTCTTTCAAGTAATAAAATGGTAAGAACCAAGTATCGTATTCCACAGGGATAGGTATCTTAAGTTGCAAGATCTCGATATGAAAAACTAACTTCAGATGGCAATTTTGAAGTCTTTGACTTGGTTTGAGTTAATTGATGAACTTAATAGAATAATAAAGAAAGCAAGCAAGGGTGTAAGACTTTTAGGTGGGACTTAAACACAAATTCCAGCAGACCTATGGTGCAGACATGCTGCAACATGAGTTGGTCATAACTAGTTCCACCATCTATTTTGAGGGTATTCTACTCAGACTTCAATATTCACACTACTGTTTAGATTCAACTAAACACATCTATGTGTAGTCTCCAACTATTTATAGTGTAGAATAGAGTCCTCAAAATATATGGATGTATAAATCTCTTTGCATAAAAACCACTCTCTCGAGCCGATTCTCATATCATTCAAGTTGACCTGTTCCAAGTGGCTTATCTCTAAGTCCACTACACTTTAACACTTTTGATTAGTGATCAACTTGTCGATAATAAATCAATTTGGAAAATATAAATGATAACTCTCCTTTTCAGTAACTTAGTACTTCTCATATCATTCAAACTTATGTGCATTCGGTGGCTTATCTCTAAGTCCACAACACTTTAACACTTTAGCAAGTGATCAATTCGTCAAGAAGCGTCATTTATTTTTATAAAACTTGAATGAAATGATGGAACAATGTTATAGCAAAAAAATGTCCATCTTTCTTTGGTTTAAAATCTCACATTTTCGTCTCACACCCAAGCTAATAAAATTAGCTACTCATAACAAAATGTAAAGACATAAAGCGGTAAATGACAGAAAGTAAATGAATAATTTAAATTACGGAATGTAAATAACTGAAAGTAAAGGACGAAATATAAATACAGAAAGCGTAATAAAGTAAATAAAGCAAGAATGTAAAATTGAAATTAAAAAGACCAAAGTAACTTCAAAAGATTTATATAATAATCTAAAGACTCCAAGAGTGATTTTTGGAATCTGATTTCTAACATATCTTAAACATCATCCCACACCTTCTATTTATACTAGGATAGAAGGGAGGGCAAAAAGGTCATTTAGCACAAAACTTGGTGCTTAAGCTAAAAAGTACAAAAAGTACATTAAAGTAAAAGTGCATAAGATAAAGTAACTAGGAGCTTTAAATTACAACAAGTCTTTAACTAAATTTAGAAGCTTCCCAAAAAGTTAGTACAACAATCCTACACGTCTTTCCAAAATAAGCCCCTTTTGCTTATCCATTAAGCTCTATCAGCTCTGTGCTGCTAGAATGCTGCAGAATCAAGGGACTGCACTTTTAAATTTGCCCAAAAGTAACAAATCAACCCTCCAAAGTATAAAAGTAGGTACATCACAACTTTTAGCTCCAATAAATAAATAAATGAAAAATAAGTAAATAAAAGACTCAAGATTGGGAAATAAAAGGTAAAATAACCTATCTATAAATGAAGAAATGAGTGTTTACGCACTAAATAATTAGTGCGTATGAGTTATCATCACTGGTGCAACCTCATTTTGGTATCCGTGAGAACTTATCCTTTCCTGGTGCGGTGTTGGTTTTCGCTTATTAGTTGAAGGTTCTGCTCATATTTGAAGAATTAGTATTTATACAAAGTTTATATGAATCACAATTTATTGATTACTTAAAACCAGAATATAGTCAAATAATGAACATATGAATACTAATGCAAATAATCCCAACAACAATCACATTGTGACTCAAATCCATATGTATATATTACAAATTTTTGTGAACTACACATGATTTTAAGTACGATGAATAGGAACCTATGAACCCTAATTTTCTTTTATGAACACCATTTGCATATTTCAATAGCTGTGAATCACAAATGATATATGTAATATCCGGATCCAAAATTTCGATAAATTTTGATAGTTGGGTGAAAAGTTAATAGAGACCCAAAGTTCAAGGGGGTTAAATGAAACTTGGGTTATATATATATATATATATATATATGTTTTAACCATAAGATTTTTATCAGTATTCATTTCTGAGTTTGGATGAGAGCGGCTGAAGGAGACGAGAGCAGGAGAAGGGGAGGACTAGGCCTTGAAGGATCGATCGTTTTTCTTCAAATCAAGGTAGTGAATCGTTAGAAAGCGGACTTTAAGCGAGAATGATTTGAGGTGAGTCTTTCAAACTAAATCCTTTACGATTTTGAAAGTTATTTGATAAATGTGAGTTTTCTGAACTACACGTTTATATTATCGAAAGTTGAGAAGGATTATTGAAAAGGTTGATTTAATTATGTTGGAATATTCAGGCTATGTTATATAAACGCGTTTTGTATAATGTTGTTAATTAGATGTATGCATACATTTGATTCAGAAGTTTTGACCTAAGTCGGGAAGTGTGGCCCGCCTGATCGTACCGGGGAGTGTGGCCCGTTTATGCCGTTGGGGTGTGTCCCCAAAATAAGGCAGTACGAGACAGACATACCGTCTTTGACGGCAGTGTTGGTCAATAGTGTGAGTTACGCTCGTGAAGCGTAAAGTATGGCCGTGTTGGTCAGTAGTGTGAGTTATGCTTGCGAAGTAAAGTATGATAAATGTTTGATCAGTAGAGTGAGTTACGCTCTTGAGGCGTAAGACTTTGTTTAAATGTTTTAAATAATATATGAACTGTTGCAGTAGTGCTTGGAGGGGACTCACTAGACCATCGGTCTAACCCTCGCTCTTTCAAAACTATAACCCTTTTTCAGGTTATCGCAAGGTAGCAGGTTCTGGTAAGGATAAAGAGAAGTTGTGAGCTTTTCCATGAAGCTAGAAGACTCCTTGTAATAGTTTTCCTTTTTACTCAGTTGTGTAATAAGTTGTAGTTGCAAACCTTGTTTGAATTGTAGGCTTGGGGCCATTGTTTTTCGTATGGATAATTACATTTTGATGTAATTAAAGTTCAGGTTGTTACAGTTGGTATCAGAGCCATAGTTTAAGGTATTTAGGTGACCGGATGGGCCTAAACTTAAATTGTGGTATAGAGGGACACAACTGAGATTTAGGAAGCCTTAAAGGAGTCATTGGTCTTTGTGAATTGGGACGACAATAGTGAGGACTCTCATGTAAGGTAAATTCAGTATTTCATCTGGCCAATGCCATTCTGAATCTACAGGTGCATGGGTATACTCGAGTACTATTGATGGGTAAGTCGGTGGGTGTAGTTTTGGGTAGTGAGTTCTATAATTGAACGATAGTGTTGGTCTGGTGTGCTGTGCGAGTACGTTCATGGGTTTAAGGTTAATACCTTCTGGGATGAGTATTGTGTGGGATGTAGATGTTTCGTCTGGAGGAAGAACTTCTTGGGTCTGAAAAGGGAAGATTGATGATTGGAGGTGAGCTGGTCACTCCAAGGGAGTCGTCGGTTGGTAGTTTGTGATGTCGATCATGGACATCAGGAGAGTTCACCCCAAGAATCGAATAATAGATTTGAGCCTTTTTAAATCAGTAGTTAACTAAAAGTTGGCGAGGGTGGCTGAGAGACGGTATTTGTGTTGACTAATAAATGGAATGAAGACATAATGGAAATGATCTATTGTTGGTAAGCATAGTTGGACCAAAGTAAGGACGCAGGATTTGCGAATCAATGGTCGCGTTGGTTAATGGTAGTGGAACATACCAGAATGTTGGGAATCGTTGATGCTGAAGATAGATGTTATTGTGAGGGTCCTGACTGGTTGGTCGGGAGTAAGGGTCGGTGGTATATTGGTGCGAGTGTAAGCGGTCGACCTTACGATAGCGAATAGCCTTCAATGAAGTGGGAGTATCATGCATGGTGTTTTCGAATAAGTTGCTTGATTTTTTCATGTCAGGTTTATTGATGTGTGTGCACATTTGAGTCATTTGCTTTGAAAATGAGTTAGCGTGTGTAAAAGTGTATGGGTTTCAGAAAAAGGGCAAGTTTATTGCACTGTGCGCTAAATTTTGAACTTAGTAATTTGGGAGTTATTGCACTTCTTTTATAAAGGAGTCATCTTTTGTGGAAAATATAACATCTTTTGACCGTGTGATTTTATAAGGAAGACTGGTATGGACTTAGTCATGCCAGCAAGGGCGGAAGTCGACTAACTCACTCAGCGTAAGTAATTTTGTTAGAACTTCTTGAATTCGCTTGAGTAAAGTTTCATTGAAAAGATTTTCAAATGTGTCAAATGATTTCAAACAAATATGTTGTCATGCATGAAAGCTATGAACTCGCTAGATCGTAAGGAAGCATTGAAGTTAAGGATAAGAAAAGGGGTGAAGGATGAGAGTGTGACGTTCGGGCCATTGTCGGTCGATTCATGATCCTGCTATTCCTTCTAGGGAAATGCAGAGAATGACAGAAGCCTTAGCCCTTGAGTGTTAGGAATGATTCGTTTTGTGGTAGCATGCACTCCTAACCTGAGATGGTGTAGTCGGCGAGTGGTGTTGTTTGGGGTGGAATTCGAAGTCGTTAAGGTACGCCTTTTAGCAGCGTGTTGTTATGTAACGTTGTGGTTTTTGGATGAAAAGTTATTGACATCGAGTCGGAGTTTTGAGTTGATCTGGTAATCAGATTTTATCAAGTAAGTCATGTGTCTTCAACGTGCGAAGTCGGTGGGACACCGAGATAGTTATGATGTGTTGGAAAGAGTAGGTTCCTTTGGGAATCCTTGTTAGTCGAAAATATTGTTGAATTATCACTATGTCGACGGTGATGTTGAAGTCAGCGACAAATTGTTGAGGCCATTGCCGGGACGCTGCAAAATGGGAAAGTGGCTACGATCATGTTTTTCTGAGTTTCTTAAGGAAGCTAGAGGTCATTCGGGAACAATGTGTATCTGGAATGGTATAGGACCACTTCAAGGGGACTTTTCAAAATGGAAGATTGTTAGTTGGTCAGGTAAATTCCCATGAGGTTCTAATGGTTCGTGTGGGAGTAAAGTATAGGGAGCAATCGGGTAGTTGCACTTCGAGCAAGTTAACCCGTGAGAGAGTACGCTTAATCTTACCGACTACTTGACTTTGTTTATGACAGATTGCGATAAGCCGATTAGAAGTGAAATCGTATTTTGTGGTTTAGATGTTCAAAAGTTTGCGGGTGGTTCAGATTTGAGCACGGCAAAGTCGTGAAACGACTTTATCTCAAATATTGGTGTTACGATCGTCATGATGTGGAGGGTATCTGTTATGTGTACTAAGTGTTGCTGAGATTTTGATGTTATGGTGATGTTGTAGTAGGGAGATGAATGGTTGGATGAGATGGTGTTACTTTTTATGCCAAAGTGGTCATTCGAGTCATTATAGTGGTAAGGAGCTTCTTTGAGGTTAAGTTTTAGACTTGTGTTAGTGTTATAGGATGAGCATTGGCGAAAACCCTCGCTCAGTGATTCTCGGTGAGTTTTTCGAAAGTGTCAAGTTTGTGGCAGAGATGCATAGATGTTGGTTGGGTTGGTGATTTTGCTAATCTGAAGTTTATGGGTTCGAAAGATAGTTGGCGGCAACTTCATGGAGGAACCTTGGGTTCCTGGGTCGCAGAGAGGTATTGGACAATCTCATCTTATTTAAGTGACATATTGATGTGATGTCGAACGATTTAGTTCATGGTGGGTTGTAAAATCCGTAAGGATGTCGAAGTATTCTTCGAACGTGAAGGAACCCTACAGATGGCGAAGGGGAGTGAGGAACGTGAGGTGTCTTTGATCAGTGAGTAATGTTGTGGGAAAGCGTGGTTTAATGTCTCGCGTGTGGATTTTCGGTAACCGTTTGATGAAGTGTAGTAATGTAGTTTGTGTTTTCACGAGTTGGAATTGTTGACCTGAGAGTAAGAAGTTTGGCAAGTGGCGCAAGATTTGGGAGTTTATGTTTTCAGAATTTCTGTTAAGTAAGTTTATAAACCCTAGTGAGGGCGTGAGAAAGGGGATTAGAGTGTATGTTATGGTTCGAGAGTGGATAAAGCTCAAACGGGCGGTTGGTATAAGGATTTGGGCTAGCTAGTGAGCCTGTCACTAGAAGCATGTTCATGTTTTTGAGAAGGAAAAGGGAAGAAGCGGTTGGAGGTAGTGCTCGAAGTGAGTCAACTTGGCAATTGTGTAGGAAAGGTTCCAAGTGAACCTGTCTTCCAGTGTTAAATTGGAGTGATGATGGGAGCATGATCACTCTATGTTAGAACGGGTAAAGCTTAGATTTATTTCAATTACGACCTGGCAATTGTTGGATGCGACGAGAATTGAAGTGGGAGTCATTATGATTCGTTCAGTTGGAATTAGTGGGCTGTGAGGTTAAGGTAATGAGGAATTTTCTTTTATTATGGAAATGGAGTGATGACCTTTGGGGCGATGTATGTTACTGTGTATGAGTAGAGTATCACCGTTGAACGTTGGACAGTATGGTGTGGGAAAGAAAGTACTTTTACGTTCGACGTATGCCGAACCGAGAGAAGTTGCTATGCAATGGCTGATTACCGGATGAAGAAATTCATAATTTTGCAGTTATTGTGGTAACAAAGGTTTACTATATGCATGTTGACGTAGGAGTTGACATGGGATGTTACGACCTTGGTTTTGGAACAGAATGCTTGGAGCATTTGAGGGAAGTTAAGTCGGAATGAATGAAAGAACGCGAGTCTTGTAAATCTTAAGATTTGAAAGGGGGTGACTTGATGCAGAAGTTGTTCCCATAGATTGGAGTGGTGCGTTCGAGAGAAAGTTAGTGTTGGTTTACTTTTTGGAGTCCGTAGAAGCTATGGAAGGAGTTGGAGAGGTAGTATATAACCGAAAGTGTTCGATGAGAATTGGGATAATTCGTGTCATATTTCTCGCTTATCTTGATAGCACTTGTTGGAGGTGGAGCAGCGATACTTTTGCGAGGTATGCAAGCAAAGGAGAGTTAGCCATGATCATAAGTTCCGAGGGGGCCTTTGACCGTTGGGTTATAAAGTTAAGGAACAAGGAAATCCGGTTGGTGAAAATCCAGTAGAGATTTCACAAAGGACAAGAGTCAACGTGGGAAATGGAGGCGGAAATGAAATCTCAGTATCCCCATATGTTCAACGATGGAATTCCGGGGACGGAATTCTCTTGAGGGGGGGATATTGTAATATTCAGATCCAAAATTTCGATACATTTTGATAGTTGGGTGAAAAGTTAAGCGAGACCCAAAGTTCAAGGGGGTTAAATGAAACTTGGGTTATATATATATGTTTTAACCCTAAGATTTTTATCAGAATTCATTTCTAAGTTTGGATGAGAGCGGCTGAAGGAGACGAGAGCAGGAGAAGGGGAGGACTAGGTCTTGAAGGATCGATCGTTTTTCTTCAAATCAAGGTAGTGAATCGTTAGAAAGCGGACTTTAAGCGAGAAGGATTTGAGGTGAGTCTTTCAAACTAAATGTGAGTTTTCTGAACTGCACGTTTATATTATCGAAAGTTGAGAAGGTTTATTGAAAAGGTTGATTTAATTATGTTGGAATATTCATGCTATGTTATATAAACGCGTTTTATATAATGTTGTTAATTAGATGTATGCATACATTTGATTCAGAAGTTTTGACCTAAGTCGGGAAGTGTGGCCCGCCTGATCGTACCAGGGAGTGTGGCCCGTTTATGCCATTGGGGTGTGTGAGTTAAAGCTCATGAAGCGTAAAGTATGGTCGTGTTGGTCAGTAGTGTGAGTTACGCTTGCGAAGTAAAGTATGATAAATGTTTGATCAGTAGAGTGAGTTACGCTCATGAGGCGTAAGGCTTTGTTTAAATGTTTTAAATAATATTTGAACTGTTGCAGTAGTGCTTGGAGGGGACTCACTAGACCATCGGTCTAACCCTCGCTCTTTCAAAACTATAACCCTTTTTTAGGTTATCGCAAGGTAGCAGGTTCTGGTAAGGATAAAGAGAAGTTTTGAGCTTTTCCATGAAGCTATAAGACTCCTTGTAATAGTTTTCCTTTTTACTCAGTTGTGTAATAAGTTGTAGTTGCAAACCTTGTTTGAATTGTAGGCTTAGGGCCATTGTTTTTGGTATGGATAATTACATTTTGATGTAATTAAAGTTCGGGTTGTTACAATATAAATAATATGAACATGCCATCTATGTGGTATCAGATAAGAACACCAATAAACTCAATTCCAAACCACAAAACAGGTTTATGATACTAATATCAAATGTGATTAGTTGCCCTACTCATACAATAAGAAATTATTAACAACATTTTGTTATTCATGGACCACGTGAACACCAACCCCATGAATCCTAACCATATCAAATTGTTAATCAAATCCATATGCATATTACCACCATAGTGAATCACACATTGACACATGTTACATTTTGATCACACTATATGCATATCACAACAAATTGTTAATCATAGATGATTAGAAAACATAAGATCATGCCACTTATGTTATATCAAATAATAACATCATTAAACACAATCCTAAACCCCAAAACATTTTTATTTTACCAACATCACAATTGATTAGTTCCCATAATCATACAATATGGAATGATCAGGAGCATTTGGTTATGCAAGGACCCATTAACCCTAACCCAATAATCCAACCAGTAATCACATTGTCAATCAAATCCCTATGCATATTACAAAGTTTTGTAAATCATAGATGATTAGAGATATATGAACATGCTAATTATGTTTTTTTTTTCAGTTGATAACACCATCAAACACAATCTTAAACCCCAAAGTATTTTTATGTTACCAATATCACAATTGATTAGTTTCCCATAATCATACAATAAGTAAGGATCAGCAACATATGTAACCCCATGAACCCTAACACCATGAATATCAACCCAAATCACTTTATGGATCAAACACATATGCATATTACCACTTTGTTAATCACACATGATTATATCTGCCATAAACAAGAACCACACAAATCCAACTTATATTTCTGAATAGATATGCGTACTTCAACATTTTGTATATCACAAATGATTATAAATCAAATATCTCAACATAGTTGATTTTAAAATAATGAATGTAACTATCATTAATATTACATATTATCTGTCTGAATAAGATATGCACAAAACAACATTTTGTGAATCACTTATGATTATTAATCGTACTAACAAATGATTATTAATCAATATTAACAATAATCAATCACATAGTATTTTAGTATCAAATACCTAATACAAAAAAAATAAACATACATCAGTAATAATTTTATAACTATTGAAATGTTTACCCGCTAGCTTCATCAATGAGGGATTTGATAGGGTTCGATCGTTGTCTTCATTGAGCTCAAAATCATCAATGTCAAGTGGGTTTTCAATGGTGTTTCCTAGTCCTTCAATGAAAATCATAACACCATTGTTACCTTAAACCCTAAGGTTTACTTTCAATAAACCAAAATCGGTTAGAGGTTTGGAAGATAGAGTAGTAAATCATACCTGTCACATCCATTGTTGAGATTCCAAACGTTGTTCTTGTGTAATATGATTTTGAATGATGCAAATCTTTAAAAGTTATAGTCGAATGGAGACGATGGGATTTGATAAACTTGAAGCAAATATTCAATCCATATCAATTATCAATCGAGATTTTTTTGGGAAGTGATTTGGTCAGCGATTAAGGATATGATTATCCCTGGTTTTTCGCACTCGCAATGTAACTGCTTTAAATTTTTTTGCCCACAGTGGAGAGTTGGGTTTCATCTAAAAAGAATACAAATTTTGCCATATGTGATTATATCTATTGAGATCTATCCCTTTATTTTCTTAAATAGGTATCATTCTCGCTTGAGCTCACCTCTATATGTGTGTGTGTGTATGTATATATTAGACCTGACAAAAATTGACACTACACGCTAACCTGACATGAACCCGACACGAAATAAACGGGTTTAGGTAATACATTTCAACCCGTTTAAGTAAACGGGTTGACACGACACGACATAAAAATTAAACGGGTACGGTCAGGGTCAAAAATTTCAACTCGAAAATGACCTGAATAACCCGTTTATATATATATATATGTATATACATACATATATATTATAAGTTTTCTTTTTAATGCTTTGGATTTTTAATGTTTTAGATTTGGTTAGAACTTATAAGTTTGAACCATAAAATTTGGATTTCTAATGTTTTCATTTGAATTTTGGATTTGTACTGTTTTGTGAATTTTTTTATTTTTAATTTTTAGTTTTATAAATGTTAGGCGGGTTAAACGGGTTAGGCGGGTCATGTCGGGTTACGGTTGGGATTTTCTGACCCGTTTATTAAACGGGTCGGATTAGGGTTAGACACTCTCAACCCGTTTAACTTTGATCCCGACACGACACGTTTGTCAGGTCTAATATATATATATATATATATATATATAGAGGGATGGGTTCATGTGAGACCAACCTGTTTTCGTGAGACCGGTGAGACCAGAAAATAACACTAAAACTTCACAGCGATTCATTGTGAAGGAATGAAAAACAGCAAACCTTCACAATAAAAACACTGTGAAGGTTTACCTTTATAATACCTTCACAGTCTTTTGCTGTGAAGGTTTAGTGTTATTTTTGTGGTCTCACGGGTCTCACGGAAATAGCCTGGTCTCACATGATCTGTAACACCCTAAATTTTAGAGAAATAAAAATTCGAAAATTTTGCAATATGACGGCTATAAATCGGTAAACCTGGGTATATCAAACCTGTTATAAACAATCCCAAAGTATCATCCCGATAAAACGGGGAAACAAGTTATGACCTTTACAATTGATCAAATGAAGAATACACTAACAACCTAATAATCTAACTTAAATGAGAAAGATTAGTATCGGGTGTTGCTATTCTTCCAAAATGTGTCCGCTATCCAAAATACATACATCTCCTATAAAGACCGTTCTTGACCACAAGGCCATCCACTCAGTCCCGACGAATCGCACCGGAAACCTGACCTGTTATACGTGTCATTTTAAGAAAAAGTGTTAGGCTAAAGCCTAGTGAGATCAAACATTAATCGAACTTAAAAGTGAGTAGAAGAGTTTCATTTGTGACAACAATAATAATAGTAATGATAACAATGCTCTTGAAATATAGCAAGTACCTCTTGGGTTAACGGGGGAGACCCGCTTACTAACACAAATGATGGAACACAAAAGTAAGCCATTTGATGAGTCAGTAAATCCAATACACAAATAAAGTACACGCAAGGGATGTCAGGCTCAGTGGCTTTAAACGTACACCCACGGAAACTCAAGTTCAACCCCGAAGGGTCCTTACGTCAAGCTCCTCATCCAATATCGTAATACTTGAGCACGAAGGACTTATAACCTAATACAATGCCTAACGTGCCTCAACGTGGAAAACTAGTCGTCCCAACACCAGAATAACAATATAACAATTTACGGGGTCATGACTCCCAAATGCAACAAATAAGCCAAATAATGCTCACAAGGCCCAACGAATATTCCCAAAAATTGATAATATGCATAAATGATGTGAAGAGTGATTTCCACCAAATCCATTTCCATTATTTACCAAAAGATCACTAGTCAAAATATAAATGCCCCTTTTTATGTCTCAAATCCCAAAACGTGTTGTAACCCAATATGCAAACTTATCAGCAGTTAACCACAAGTTCAATATTCTCAAATCCATAAATTTTACATTGTAAATGCCATCAATTTAAAAGCATGTCCCAAGTACAAGCAAGCTAAAGAACATTATTGAGGTTCATAAATCTTCATTTCCCAAAATTACTATAAACTCTATTATCTCCAAAATTTAGTTTTAGCATAAATTCCATGAATCAAATATATGAAAGGGGAGATATTTAGGTATTCAAAATCTACCTTTGACATGTATAAAGTTTTGTAAAGAGTGTATGAGCTCACCTTGGTAGTTTTCCCAAAAGGAACCAAACCCTAGAAACGGTAGATGGAGAGTTGAAGACTTGAGATGATGATACAAGCTAGGTTCACCTAAGTTCACCCTAACCAAGCATTAAACCTCCATAAATGTTTGTGATAGATCAATAAATGAGAAGAGATGAGAAAAGACTTACCTAGGGTTCCAAAATCGCTCTCCTTAGTCCACACTTGCAATAAATGAGAAAAATGGGGAAGAAACCCGTATTTGGGCGTCCAGAGGAGTTCCGCGGGTTATGTCGCGGCCTCAAGTCGCGGCATAAGTAGCCCGTGTCCCTGAGAAGTTAGACAAACAGTGGACTTCGCGGCTAGTGTCGCGACTCCAAGCCGCGAGGTAAGTCGCGTGATCCACTGTCCCCTTCATCCAAAAAGCAGGACTTGACACAAGAACTTGGCTAGGAACACGCGATTCCCACGAATAGGATAACATGCAATAACTAAGATTAAATTACAAAAGACTAGGAGTCTGAACGATAGAATCAATACAACGTAAATTCGGGGTGTTACATGATCTCAAGTCTCTCTCTTTCTCTCTCTCTCTCTCTCTATATATATATATATACTAGTTGTGTACCCGCGCAATGCGGCGGGATGTGAATTTTAAAAAATGTAAGCAAGCATACCGATTACGGAAAAACATTTGTATTTGAAATTGTCAGACCCTAAACTTTATTGATTGTCAAAGCAAAAATTAAATTTAACGGATAACTATTTTTATTTTCAATCAAAACTTTGAATTACATGTCATTTTTTTACTAAACCCTAAATCCTAATTTAAATGCAGTTTTGATCAATTAAATCAATTAGTTTTGTTTAGTCTAAGCATTTAAATCCCAATTTCCATATATTAAAGTATTAATTGTTTTGCCGTCTCTTAATTTCTAATGAATTTTGTGATATTTCTAGTTTTTCATAATCAGTATGATTCTTTGTTTCATAAAAACAAATGTTAAATAACTAACTAATTGAGAGGAGTGCCAATCTCAAGGGTCCCACTTACATTTTAACATTCCAATCAATATTTTATACTTTAAAGATAATTATGTATACGGGTTAGGGTTGTTCGTTTTGAGGAGAATCAAAACAACCTAATCATCTATTTGATGTTGACTTTTGACAACCGATTGATTCCAATTTGGTCGTGCATGATATGGGAGTGGGATGAGGTGATGTAATATGGAACTATTGATCTCTATATCAAGTACGACGTGACTTATCTAAGCATAATCATGATTGCATAAATTAAACAACCTCTCCTATGCATCTTGGAAGTAAAAATCATTTTACCACTACTTAATACTCCATACAAAGGACTAATTCAACTCTGGTACTTATTAAGAATTCCACTCATTTTAATCCAAATTTGCAGCCATAAATAAGTTGCAAATTGGCCAAAAACCATTGCAACAAGGTTTATCAAGACAACAAACACGCCATAGTAAAACACCAAAAATGGACACTACAATAAAATTGGATTTATAGAACATAGAAATTTTTTAAGCATCCTAATAAACCATTTTATAAGACTTAATCTATAGGACCAAAAAAATAGAGTCCTATCTAAAGGCGTCGTAATAAATTTATAGGACATTTTTGGGTGTAGTAACAAGTTTTTAGGACATTTTTTATAAAAAAAATATATCGTATTATCTATTTTATAGAACACTATTTGAAAAAATGTTTTATAAAAAACAAATCTCCTACAAAAAGATGGGTTTATAGGACACTTTCTCAAAAGTGTCCTAAAACATAGCTAATCCGATTCTTTGTATTAAAAGTGTTATAAAAAACTTGTTAAGACGTCTAAAAATGCCCTAAAATTTATTATAACACCTTTAGATAAGACGTTTTATTTTATTTTTGGTCCTATAATTTAAGTCTTAAAAAACAATCTATTATGACACTTGGAAGTTGGTGGCGTCCTTTAAACCCAATTTTGTTGTAGGTGGGATGTGGAACTTTGAACTGCTAATGAGTGTATCCTTTTATGGCAAACCAAACCAGAAAATACAAAAAATAGAGACCTCTCCCTTCATCCAAACACGGGACTCCTAGTTCTACTATTCTAAAAAGAGGTGCTTGTTCTTATATATAAATTGCTTTCACCTTAGACGGATGCTACAATATAACTATAATAGATGAAAGAATTGTCCTCTATCCTAGATGGTTTATCAAGTAGATCAAATTAGTCATTCAAATCAAATCCCTATAACCAAACCTACAAAAACAAAGTAAATAAGTAACCTTTTCTAGTTGTGTAAGTAAGGAAGGACGTCTATTTGAGCAAAAAGTTGATAACCAGCAACCCCAATCAGCCCCAAAGGATGGAGGTTTATGTAACACCCTAAAATTTAGAGTAATTTTAAAAATTAAAAATTCGGCAATATGACGTTTGTATTTGGAGCAAACCACCCAAAAGGGTAAAAGTGTATGCATTTACAAAACCTGCGTATGAAGTATGGAAATCGACAACAAACTAATCTAAACCACTTCTATCTAGATTACATAGGTCGTCAACCCAACAATTCCAAAATAAGCAAATTGTTTTAAACGCCAAGACTCCAAATGTCTATCATCTCAAAAATGCCCTCATGAGTTCACGCTCTTCACTCAACTCTTTGACGACCTGCCGCTAAGGGAACCTGTTATACATGTCATTTGAGAAAAAGTGTTAGGCTTAAAGCCTAGTGAGAACATACAATTTTATATGGCAATTTAGGAAAGCAATTTAAATGCAACAGTAAGTAAGTTTTTCCACCAAAAGCAGTTGTAAGTAATTTGATAATCACATGATGAACTTGCGGTCCAAAATACATCTTGCGATGACGGGGGAGACTCGATTTTCCAAGGATTGTGGTGGAACCCAAAAGTAGGCCACTCTCCAAGTTGTGAGCTCAATACTTGGATCCATGGCCACGAACAACGCCGGTTCGTACTCAAATGTGGGGGAGGGAAAACCGAGGAACCAAGTTATACTCATTCACTAGGATTACATTTACGACCCATGGCTAGTAACCGGTCCCACATAACCGTACCAAATTGCCTCTGAGGACCCAATGGGGGAAAGATATCCCAAACGAAAGTCGACTCAATACCTATGGATCCACTAGTAATAGTCAAGACTTGTCACAATTTCATTTGTGACCAACTATAATCAATCATATAGTTCTTAATACCATTTATTTCCAAAAATGCATTTCTATGGTTAACTGCTGATAAAAAAATGTAAAGTCCAAATCATGAACCATACTGTGGCCATTTTCCATGCCAAATATGTTTCCTTTATCAAAACATATTCCAAGTGTTAAACCCTTTTTTAATGCAATCATAGACCATAACAACAATAATCTATGTATTTTCTCACTAAAATCCATTTTATTAGGTAAAACTCAATCATAAGTATGAGAATCATAAAAGTGAAAACATGTATAATCTTTCATGAAACCAACATAAACATGCAAATAAAACCATATCTTACAGCATATATGATGGACCTCTTTATTTTAGTTGAAAGTGGTAAAAATCCTAAAATCTCTCAAACCTCAAGTTAGGTCAAAATCTTATAAACATGAACCAAAATCAAGGAGTTGTGTAGGAGTTTAAAAAAATAGTGTTTGACATGTATAAAGTTTAAGAAAAGTAAGTATGAAATCACAATGGGGTTTAATCTAAACCCTAGCAAAACTCTAGATGTAGAGGAGATGATACTAGCTCTTGAGGAGGAGAAATCTTCACAAAGAGAGTTTATAACCACCTAGACAAATAGCATAAATGATCTTAGGGTTTCCATTTATTAGAAATAAATGAAGAAAGATGAAGAAACTTACCTAGGGCACCAAGAAATCGCACCAAAAAGCTCTAGAATTGCAATAAATGAGAAATAAGCCGGTTGGGTCGATTTTATACCCAAACACCCCGATCGCGATCTTGCACTGCGAGAGTGACATTGGTCACAATCGCGGGGCACTGTCGCCCGCTACAAAGACCCCTCAGTACGTTTACAGCGATAGTGCCACGCAATAGTGATGCTTGTCACAATCGCGGGTACAATCGCGCCGATTATACCGCGAGTCCCAACCACCCCGCGATTTTGCCACAGCGATAGTGACAATGTCACTGTCGCGTGGCACTGTCGCCAAACATCTCCTCGGTCACTGAAATCTGATTTTCAAGCTTCGACACACATGATATGTATTGAGAATTCAATACATATTGCATCGTTTTCTTATCTTTTAGGATTTTAAATTTTCTTTATCCCAAATAATTTAGTCATTTTCTTAACTTATTTTCCACTTTTTCTTATTCATGGAGCTAAGTTTATGATTTACCTATTTGTTGTTATTTTTGTGTAAATCAACTTAAAATCTTTTGTGTATTGTGATGCCATATTGATGTTGCAGTATTGGAGGTTGTGTTGGGATAAAGCTATGAAGATATTTTTCTTAAAGAAGATTGCAATTCCTTATTTTTGGCCCCTCCAAATCTTTTGATAAATTAAAAGTAGATAAACGGCTGGAGTAGAAAGTGGGTACAATATTTTGGGCAAATCTTTGGTTGAAAAGTTTAGTTGTTGTACTTTTGGTATTATTTTAAGCTTTCTATTTACAATATTACCCCGATTGCGACCTCACCCACTGTCGCCTCAACCCCAAAAAAGGGGGAATCATCAGCTCCCGTCGAGAAGGTAACCACACCACCTATAACTCCGGTGGAACACCCACCCACTGCTACCACTGCGAAATCCCCACCCAAAAACCCCTCTATAGAGAAATCACCATCTTTTCTAACCTCTTATCATATTGCGATGGTCATTATGGAAAACCCTCCTACCACCGAAAATATCCAAAACCCCCAAAGCTCCCTCATTGATAAATCCCAAAATGTTATTCCAATAAAAAACCCCAATAAAACCAACCATCCTACTGATCAGAGCCCTAACTCAGGCCCTTTGATCGATGAGCACAGTATGGCGCACAATGAGAAAGGAAAAGCTACTATGGTTGAACAACCAAATGCTGTTGAATAAATGATGCAAGAATCTAGAGTTCCAGACCTTAAAGTTAAGGTACCAAGTGAGGTATTATATGATTTTGAGAATGAAATTGATAATGAAATTCCTCTGAGTCCAAAGACAAAGAGGAATTCATCACTAATTTTTCACAACAAAATGAAACACTAATGCTCTTACCATGGTATGATTTTGAACAACCATCTCCAGCCTATCACCCAAGCCCAAATGTGGCTATGAGTAAAAATAGGTAGGGAGATGAAAGGGATGAATTGGATATTTCATTGGCATAATTGGACAACATAGGTGGAACAGGGGATGATGTTGTAGCATCCCCACAACATCTTGTGGCAGCTTCTGAAAAGCCTACTAAAGACTCTCTTTGTGAGGGTGCTGTCCTGAAAGGAAAAAGGAAAAATTTGGGGTAAAAGGTCTGCTTCTAGGACTAACATTTCAGGAGATGAGCCACCAAGAAAGAAAGGGAAGGAGAAGGTCAAACCGTCAAAGCCACGAACAAGGAAATCCCCAAGGGCATCCAAATCAGATGTTGGTGCATCCTCACAGCATCCACAGGCAGTATCTCAAGGTACAGAAATCATCCCACAACCATCACTGCCTTTGGATGGATTCAGTAGTCCATAGGCAAAAGATATGTATGATAGACTGAAAGATAAACCTTGTTTTATTGATAAAGGGTTTGATGTCAGGAGTATGAGTGAATTGGACTTCATTAAGAATGTCCTTGAGAGTAAGAATTGGGTGCAGTTTTGTCAAGTAAAAACTGAGTACAACATCACTCTCATAAGAGAATTTTATGCAGAAGTCAGTGTGGCCAAAACCACACTGTTGAAAGTAAGAGGGAAGGAAATCAACATTTGTGATGAGGCCTTTAATAACTTTATGGGCCTCCCCTCTCCAGCTGACTCAGAATATTCCTATCTTTTGCACAAAGGCACTAGAGAGCAACTTGATGTTATTGCTAGAACATTAGGGAATCCTGGAACCACATGGGAGCCTCATGCAGATTACACCCTTAGGAAGTTTAGATCTAGCAATCTTCTGCCTAATGTGAATGTTTGGTCTAATTTCATAAAATCCTCATTTAATCCCACCACCCATGACACTTATGTTACAAGGGACAGAATGATCATGCTCTACTGCATAATAGATGATAAAACCATCAATGTAGGAGAGATCATTTCAAAATCAATTGTGTATTGTGCTAGTAGAAATAAGGGGAAACTGTTTTTCCCTGGTTTGATTCATAATTTTTTGATAAAAGTTGGTGTTCCTCAGTATAAGGAGGATGAAATTGTGAAGGCAGTTGTTGGGATGAGGCATGAAAAGGTTGGATGGAGTGATGTAATGAGCATGGTCCAAGATTTACTTGGACAAAACAGTGAAATTATGAACACACTGCTGCAACAAAGAAATGAGGTCATAGGTAGAGTTGAGTAGCTTCAAACTGTCATGGTAGAGAAGTTTGAGAGGGCAGAAAAGTTTAGGAAGGTAGAGATCATTCGGTTGAAGGATCAACTGTTAGCACAGAGGAAACTTGAGAAGAACAGGATGGAGCAGCAGATGAGAGACATCAAGGAGACAAATCAAAGACTTGAAGAAAGGAACCAACAGTTCCTGCTGGAGAATGCAGATCTGTTGAAGAAAGTAGCAGTGGGTGATGCTGCAGCATAGCCTTCCACATCTGCAGATGGCACTTCACACCCTACTTTTCATGAGTAGGCCAGGTTTAATCATCTTCCTTAGTTTCCATGTTTTACATTTCAGTTTTTGAGTCTGGGATAAACTTTTTATTTTTAGGTTTCTTTTATTTGCAAGATTGCATGTGTAGAATGTTAATATCTTTTGAGTACATAGCCCTAATAATTCCATATTTGCATGGCATTCACCTAGTATTGTGTTCTTGCTAGAACTAGTATTGCTCTTTTTGGGACACAATTTGACTTGCATAAACTTCACTTATTTAGGGGATGACCTAGGCTTTCTTTTCATACACCATATTTTAGCCACTTGTAACCTTTTTAAACACAATCCTATGCTTTCATTCTAAGACAATGAGGACATTGTCAAGTTCTAAGTTTGAGGTTGAGGGGGTTACAAGTTATCCAAATATGGGAAATTTAGGTCAATACAAAAGAGCAAAGCTCTCACATAACAAGAACACCACAAATACCCCATAGGGGTAAAGGTGCACAAAAATTGAAAAAAATGCCCCATAAGGGTAAAAGAGCACAAAATGCCAAAATTTGAAATTCTTTGAACATTATGATGAATATTGGTGTGAGAAAAGGCTTGGTGAGAAAATATATGCCACAAAATGAGTGACCCTACAAGCCCTAGTGATCCTAAATGAAGTTTGTGTGATGTTTAACAAAGAAAAGAGTCATACTAGTATATGGTCCATACACACAACTAGGCTATGAATGTCTCACTTTGGATTTATGAAAGGAAGATATACTCTACACATGGTGTGCACTTATTGCTATTATCTTGCATTCTTTTCAACTTTGAGTCATTTTCTTATTTTATTTTTATTGCTTGAGGACAAGCAAAACTTTAAGTTTGAGGTTGTGATATGTATTGAGAAAGGATTGAACGATTGTAAGAGAGTTACAAAAGGATTGAATGATGAACAAACCCTCACTAAACCTATTAAGCGCACGATAAGATTTATCTCATTAATCTCTCATAAACATTAAACAACTCTAAACAAGACTTAAATACCATGGACCCAAACATGCTAGGCCCAAGCCCATTACAAACCAATTAAGTCAAATTAACAATAATTTAGGCTTTTACAACTCCTTAAATAAATAAAAATAAACTCTATAAATACTTTATAAAACTTTCCATGCACAAAGACTTTCAGTCCTAACATAACTGTCGGTCCCACTATATTGAACACGATCTTTACCAGACAATACAAATCACAAATATGATAGATTACCAACCTGTTTAGATTACAAACAATCGATTACAAGGTTGATGTTCTTCTGTTGAAGCTCTCTCTTACTTTTCTCTCTGGATGTGTTGGGTCAATTCTAGATATGATAGTTGTGTATTGTGTGTGTGAGATTGAGATCAGATTGTGACATATCTGATATGAGATCAGATCTTATCTCACCTAACCTAATCTAACTAAATATCTAACATAATAATATCCTAAAATATCTTAACAAATAGATATTTAGGAATATTATAATAATATAAAATACAATAATTAACTTTGACATTTTATTACAAACTAACATTAGATTAATATCGAGAGTGGCTTTTCAGCTTTAGCTTCAGATTCCAGTCTTCAGATTGGATGATCTTGAATCCAATAAATCTGTGATCTAACAAAAACATTACCTTTTGGATTGAAATCTTGTGGTATCAAATAAAGGGGCAGTTGATAACCCATAAAAAAAGCAACTCATTAGCAGATGTTTAATGGCATAAACACAAGTCTCCCTCTTTCGCATTTTGCCAACAAACCCTGTACTTCAACAACATTTTTTTTAACACAAACAGTAGCTACAACAACAAATGATCTAACATAGAAGAGACTTATATTAACATAAATCAGCAGCAAAATACAAATGTTTACAACAATGTTCTTTACAACATTTTTATTGTTGCGAAACAAAGAAAAACAATACATTTAACAACATTTATATTTTAACAAAGAGAAGAAGAAACAACATATATCTTTACCATCAGATGCCTCACCATGATAACGTCTTCTACAATGGTGGTTTTCGCTACTGCATTCCTTCCAAATCAACCTAATCAAAAGAAAGAAAAATAAACTATCAATAACTTTTCGACATCAAAAACTAATCATTCCCTACATAAACCCGATATAAGGGCTTTGAAAATGCCACATCATCAAGACCAATGACTTCATTCACCATTCTCTACCTAATTTCAAGTGCTAATAGCAAATCTCTTGCCTTGCAACATCCATCAAGAAGATATGTGTATCTAATCTTGTCGGCTTCCAATCCTTCGCGAGTCATTTCATCGATTAGATTCTTAGGTTCACCAATTCGACTGATCTTGCGAAGGCCACTAATAAGGGTGTTAAAAGTAATCAACCAGCCTTCACACCTCTAATCAGCATTTTGCAGTCCATATGCTAGCCAAATCAATCTTAATCAATCTTAATCAATCTTGGCATTTCTGCAAAAAAAAACATTAATCAAGGTTGTAAATATAACGTCATTAGGGACACATTTAAGCAAATAGTTTATGTGCATCACCTAACCTTATATAACCTTCTTCAACTTAAAAGCTTCATCCAATTTATCTGATTTACAATATCCATTCAACAAAGTATTAAAACTAACCAAATTATTGATAATACACACATTCGGAGGACACCCATTTAGGTTTTCTTAGGAATCACAAAATCTATGTGCTTTCTTTTCTATTCATTTAGGTTTGCTTATGACAATTTGCTATGGTAGGATTCCTAAACAAAAGTCTAAAAATCGGCTAAGCCACGCGCATACGACATTGCCCTTAACACTGATTCTTCCACTTGCAGTTAGCCGATAACAATAATTCTTTGTTAGGGTTTGATACTTAAAGAACCCATTTCATTTGATACTAAGAACATTCTAGAAGTAAACTCTAATTGTGTAAAGCAGGAGTCTTTAGGTAACCCAAAAAAATCTTGAAAATCCCTTATTTAGAAAGCTAATGAAAACACACACAAGAGGTGAAATTATGAATCTTTTTGCTATCTTGATAAAAAAGAAGCTTGAAATGTGAATATTTTATCATTGTTGATCAAAGATTCTTGAAACCCAAACCAGAAAAGAACCTATGAACCCCTCAAAACAACTAAAGACCAGACAAACGAATTCGAGGAAACATATTGTAAGAGACTGTTGTAAAAGGCAATCAAGAAAATATTCAAAAAAACATTATCAGACCTGTTTTTCGATGGTTCAAAGATCCTCATGATGTTGGTTCTTTTGCAAGCTATGACCACAGCTGATGGGTTCGAAGAGCTTTGTTGCCCTAAACATAAAATTGAATATTAAAAAGAAATCGGAATACTAGATTGAAAGTTTTTAATAAGAAAAACAGAAAAAGGGGTCGCCCCCATGATGAACACCTTCAGTTTCCATAAAACCCATCTTCCTCCACCCCCTTCTCTTCATTTGCAGGTCCTATAGACTTCATCTACAAAGGTTGTACCTACCAAAAAAATCCAAAAAGAAGTTAGTACATATGGAGAAATCGCGTCCCACATACTTCATCTACACATGTTGAAAAATCGCGTCAAAAAATCTAGGGTTTTAAAGAAGTAAGTACATATGAAGAAATCACAGCCAGAGCGGGAATTGTAGGGATTTAGACCTGTTCTTGGAGAGGTCAAATCGTCGAGAGCATAGAGAGTACGATTCTTGTATTGGAGGAGATTTGAATTTGAAAATTGAATTAGAACCAATTACCAGGAATAAGATTATTTCAGAACACGAATTCTGAAAAGCAAGGTGGGAATCAGAAGTTATCAGAAGCCAAAACCCAAAAGTTGAATCACTTGTACACCATGCTTTAGATGTTGTAGTTAAGAGATTTTGGTATTTTAAGCTTTGAAAGATTGTACCTTGTGCATCAAATGTTGTCTTTAAGAGTTTTTGTTAGCATGCTTATTAATGTAGTGTGTGTGTGTGTGTGTATATATATGTGTGTGTGTGTGTGTGTGTGTGCATGTGTGTGTGTGTGACGATAATCAAATGAGAAACACAAAAATGTTACAAATCCGTGACAACCAATATAAAAATATTTTTTACATGGTTTTTTATTATAAAAAACTATGATTTAAGATATTGTTTCACATATGATTGTGTTCATCTTGTGAAAAAGTTACATGTGAATTTTTTTTGGTTCACTTAGTGAAACGAAAAATTGACGTAAAAAATATTCGCATGGTGAAACAAACACATGTGAAACTATCACATTATATGTAACGTCCTAAAAATTAGAGTGAATTTGAAATTTAAAAATTTGGCAATATAACTTCTGTAAATAGAGTAAACCTGTCCATCCTAAGATAGTGGACAACCAAAACTGTATAATACGAATGTGACAAGCTAAACCCAAGTGTGTCATCCCAAACAGGAAATAAAGTATAAAAGTTACAACCCAAAACAAATGAAGAATATAATTTGACAACCTAATAATCTAACTCGGTCAAGAAAGATTAAGGTCAGGTGTCACTATTCTTCCAAAATGTGTATCATTTATAATAAAAGTATTGGTCACTATATCTTCAAAAAGACCACCCTCGACCCCAAGGTCGTCCTCTCAGTCCCGACGAGCCCCACCGCTAGAATGACCTGCCATACATGACAACCAAACAACAAGTGTTAGGCTAAAGCCTAGTGAGAACAATTAAGTTGAATAGTAAATAATAAACCCATATGGAGTCGTACAGCCGGTCTATTCGTGAGCTAAATCAAAACAAATCAAATAATATATTAGTAGTCGTTGTATGTTACAAATGACGCAAACCACATAGCTCAACTACTCAGAGTCTATAGCTCAAGAACATCAAGTCAACCACTCCAGGTCTATCCTTGAGAGTTCCAAAACGGGAACTCAAGCACAATGGAATTACACCTTACTGCCCATGGGACGCTGCCCGACCGTATAGGTCCACACCTTACTTACCATGGAACCCGATGCCTATTCCGTGACAAAGTGGTGAACCAAATGTCCAAAGCGGGACATAGGAACACCGTGCCTGTGGATCCATTGCACTAAGACCAAATACCAAAACATGTTAATACAAACATTATTAATCATGCATGTGAGTCTCAAAAACAAAATCACATATATAAGACTATTAACATGAGTCTCAACCCCCATCATTTAGAAAACTTTATAAACACAACCTCATCAATAATAATACCATGCATCCCATTTCAAAGGTCAAGATTACTATTAATCAACCCAATACATAAATCCCACCAAACCCTAATTTCACTTTGGGTTTACCAAAATCCCATAGAATGAGGGTTTGTTATCAAATAAATAGAGGAGTATAGAAGTCTATAAATCTCGTTGTGAAACACATATCTCAAATCTTTTTGTTTAGGTTATAAAACCCTAAAATCTCCAAATCTCATGGTTTAGACTAAAATATTACAAATCCACATACATATTTAGGAACATAGACGAGGGTTTAGAACGTGTAAACCCTAGTAGAATGTAGTAAAGGAAAATAGATGAACTCACCTTACTAGGGAAAATAAGAACAAACCCTAGGTGATGAAAGCTTGGGAGAAGGATGAAGTTGGACTTGAATCCTTAATCACTTGGTTTCTTTAACCACAACCGACCTAAATCAAAGTAATAAATGTTCATATGGATACATCTCAAGAGCAATAAATGCAAGAGGGAGTGTGACCTACCTTGCTCTTGAAGAAAAATCTCCCAACATCCACACAAAGATGAAAATAAATGAACTGAAATCGGGTTTGGGGTAATAAAGGTCGTCGGTCGCGCGCGATTATGACACGACGACTATGCCCATGGCATAGTCACGAGTGTCGCGATAATGACCATGAGACAATGACCCTAGCACTATCGCTGGGCACTGTCGCCCCGGATGTACCGAGAGGTCACTCCTCTCCGCGATTGTGCACCGTACGATAGTGACCTTGGTCACAGTCGCCGTGCACTGTTGCCCTGGGTGCGATGAAGTCTGTTTTCTCCCATTTTTGATCCGAAGCACCTTCTATTCCCACTCAAGTTTTGAAAACAGGATACATGATCATATTAGGGGTAATTATGAATAAAGTGGTACTCGATAGGGATGTACCGAAATCACGAGTGTTACAATCCTCCCTAACTTGGAGAAGATTTCGTCCTCGAAATCTCGACTAGGTGAATAGGTGAGGATATCTTCGCTTCATATCTTCTTCTGCCTCCCAAGTCACATTCGCACCCCGATGGTGCTTCCATTGATCCTTTACCATTGTGACTTCTTTGTGACGAAGCTTTTTCGTTTTCTTTTCCAAAATCTCTTCGGGTTCTTCAATGCAACGGTCTCTTTCATCCACTCTGATCTCGGAAAGTGAGATAACACTCTCCTCCTTCGCTAGACATTTACGAAGGTAGCACACATGAAATGTGTTATGGATTCCACTCATTTCCGGAGGGAGCTCCAATTGGTAGGCTTGAATCCCCACCCGCCTAATCATAGTGAATGGTCCAAAGAAACGAGGACTTAGTTTCCCACGCTTCCCAAACCGAATAATCCAATTCCAAGGGGACACCTTCAACATAACACGGTCTCCCACTTGAAACTCTATCGGTCGTCTCTTCTTGTAGGCATAACTTTTATGTCGGTCTTGGGCCTCTTTTAAACTCTCTCGGATACCTTTGACTTTGTCCGTCTTCTCTTGCACGATCTCGGGTCCGGCAAACTATTTTTCTTCCGCTTCAAGACAACACACGGAAGTTCGGCATTTGCGACCATACAAAGCTTCAAACGGCGCCATACCAATACTTGAGTGGTAGTTATTTTTGTACGCGAACTCCACCAAAGGTAGGTACGAGTCTCAGCTACCCATGAAGTCGATTACACAAGATCTCAACATGTCTTCGAGTGTCTGAATCGTCCTCTTGCTTTGGTCGTTGGTTTCGGGATGGTAGGCCGTACTCAACTTCACCCGAGTGCCCAACTCTTTTTGCAAACCGTCCCAAAAAGTGAGACGTAAAACGACTATCGCGATCCGAAACAATAGATAGTGGCACACCATGGCGAGACACCACTTCGTCGATATATAACTTTGCTAGCTTATCCATAGGTAGAGTTTCCCGCATGGCCAAGAAATGAGCGCTCTTGGTCAAGCGGTCTACTATCACCAAAATTGTGTCATGACCTCTTAAGGTCTTTGGAAATTTCGTCACGAAGTCCATAGTGATATGCTCCCATTTCCATTCCGGAATCTCCAAAGATTGCAAACTCCCATAAGGTCGTTGGTGCTCGGCCTTCACTTGCAAGCAAGTCACACATCGCTTCACATAACGCGCCACATCAAGCTTCATAACCGGCCCCCAATAGTGTAATTTCAAGTCCCGATACATCTTCTTGCTTTCCGGATGGATAGAATACTTCGAATTGTGGGCATCCTCGAGAAGAAGTTCTCAATTGCCCCCGATCTTAGGCACCCAAACTCGCTTGTTGAAAAGCTTTACTCCCCGACTATCTTTCGTCAATAGTATATGTTGCTTTAACTTGACCTCTCCCTTGAGGTTCTCTTCTATCAAGGCTTCGGTTTGCGACGATTTGATTCGGTTAATGAGTGTTGACATTAACTCAATTCATGCAAAAGTGGCTCGGAAATTTCCCCCGTAATCTTTCCGACTGAGAGCATCGACGAAGATGTTTGCCTTACCCGGATGGTAAAGTAACTCGCAATCATAATCTTTTAGTAGTTCCAACCATCTCTGTTGCCTCATATTTAGCTCTTTTTTGGTCGAAGATATGCTTCAAACTCTTGTGGTCCGTGTAGAGAGTGCATTTTGTACCGTACAGGTAGTGTCGCCATAACTTTAATGCAAACACCACCGCTGCCAATTCCAAGTCGTGGGTAGGGTAGTTGACTTCATGAACTTTGATTTGCCTTGACGCGTAAGCGATCACCTTACCCCTTTTCATTAGAACACAACCCAAACCCATCTTCGATGCATGCTATACACCACAAAGTCTTCCGTCCCATCGGGTAGAGATAAGATGGGAGCTTCGCAAAGTTTCCTTTGTATAGTTCGAAACGCCTTCTATTGACTCCCGGTCCTCACAAACTTCACGTTCTTTCGGGTTAAGGCCGTCAACGATGAAGCTATCTTGGAAAAATCTTGGATGAACCTTCGGTAGTATCCCGCCAATCCTAGGAAACTTTGGATTTCCGACGGGCTCTTGGGAGGTTCCCAATTCTTCATTGCCTCGATCTTTACGAGGTCCAATTTCACTCCTTCCTTCGTTACCACATGACCCAAAAACTGCACCCCTTGTAGCCAAAAGTCACACTTCGAAAACTTTGCGTAAAGCTTTTCCCGCCTTAACACTTCCAACACTTCTCGGAGATGTTACTCATGAACCGCCTTGTCCTTGGAGTATACTAAGATGTCATCGATGAACACTATTACCGACTTGTCAAGGAAAGGTCGACACACTTGGTTCATCAAGTCCATAAATATCGTCGGTGCGTTGGTTAGGCCGAACGACATTACCACGAACTCGTAATGACCATATCGCATCCTAAATTGTGACTCAGTTTGGTAACCCTGAATCGTCGGTGCGTTGGTAACCCTGAATCAACAAATGACTCAGTTTGGAATGCCTGTCAGTGACACAAAGTCACTGAGTAACACAAAGTTACTATATAAGGAGCTGGTTTTGATGTTGACTCCCCAGGACTTCCATTCAATCATCGAATAACACATGGTTATCTATGAACGTTCTGACAGAAAACAAATTTCTGTGTGCTCGTGCATGTGTATGAAAGAATTAAGCACCAATGATTGCTTTTCATTTTAGGCTTAAAGTATGTAAACTTGTTGAGACAGCAACAAATTATACAAAGACTCAATGTGCATGATAAAGGGTTCAAAGGTGGGGAAACTTTCCTTCTTTTTCAATATTAGTATCTTCCAAATGAAGAACGAATAGCATATGTGTTGCTTCCCTAGAAAATGTGAAACATTCTCTTTTTGAGAAAAGAATGAGTAGCTGGAGGGGTTGTATGCAAGAGAGGGCATGGGCTAGGTGCCTTTTTCAATGATGGTCACCAAAGAATGTGAACCAATCAGATTTTGTACATGTAAGCACAAAGGAATAAACATGAAGAATAAAATTTTGGAGAAGTCAAAACATTTTTGTGTTTGACAATGCAATTCTCCCCCTCAAACTAAAAGAGTTTGTCAATTAAGCTCTTTGACAAGTAATCCCCCCCCCCCTCAACTTAATAATAATAATATTTTTTTTAACAAGAAATAAAGCACTGAAGTGCGGGTTCTAATCAGATGCGATTAGAAGTCATAGTTACTTTATCCTTGAAGAACGGGTCTTGAACTGAATTATTCAAGAGCCATTATACATATTCTCCGGTGAGAATAATATTTAATCTTTTCCTGAAACATCATAAAACACATCAGTATATGTGCATAATCCTTAATCATGAAACCGAGTTCTGAATTACTAGGATTAAAGTAAATTCAGAAGTCAAACTCTTTGACATTGAAGTCCGAGTCCTAGACTGTATTGTATAGAAGTCATTATTCTTGACAATGAGGCAAGAGTCCTGATCTGTAGTAATCAGAAGTCATTGTTCTTTCTCCCCCTTAAACTTTGGGTGCCTGCAACACAGGTTTAGCTTTTGGTACCCACTGGTAATTGGGTCCTAATGGGTTAGTTTCAGTTCTAGTGGGAGATATAAAATAAGAACCATACCAGTTATTCACATAATCTTTTCTTACAAAATCATTTGTACCACAATAGGAACAACTAATTTTCTTTTATGCTAACCTGATCAATTGATTGATGGTGTAAACCAGATCAGGTTTGCCAAACGTTTTACCTTTCGAGGCATAGTTCCATTTAGCATTTGATGTATGCACAAATGATTTATCAGTCTTCTCCTCCTCTGAGGATCCTTTAACTTTCCAGATCCAATTTTCTCTATCTTCTTCTCCATCTTCCCTTCTCCAGAATCTTTTCTTCTGAGACTTAGCCTTATTTAAGTTACCTGAACCATCAACATTTTTGTCAAAGAAAAGGTTAGAAGGACGAATCTGATCAGTAGATTTAGAAGTAAGACCATCATCTAAATCAAATAAAGTATTATAAGAAACATTTGAAAAATGTGAACTTGAAGCCTTTTTGAGTGAACAATCTGAATCAGCTTGATCATCTCTCGGTGATTGAGCTATTGACTCTGGCGTCTTGTGCTCAGTCAGCTTCATCTTGAATACGATCTCTTCAAGGTCCTTTATCTTTGACGACAAACTGTTTCTTTCCTTTTCAATCAGATCAAACTTCTTTTGCAATTCAGATTTCGTCTTCTTTTCCTTCTGAATGTTTGTTGATAACTTAGATAGTTCTTTTGTCAGCTTAGCTATCTCAGTTTCTAGATCTTTCTTTTCTTTAGAAGAGTCTATATTTACATTCTTATCCTCAGCTATCTTTTTCTCTTTCTCAACCTTTTCTCTCTCAAGAATGATAACCTTCTCAAAGTCTGAAACTTGTTGAGAAATCTTAACACATTTAAGCTCTAAAGATTTCTCCTCTTCAAAGGCTTTTCTGGAGAAATCAGAGAATTTCTTAGCAAATTATTTTCTTTCTTTCTCAATCTTCAACATCTCATCTTTGGCTTTTGTGTTGTCTCTGTCTTGGGTTGCCTTTTCTTTCAGCATGTTAATCTCAACCTCAAGACTGAAAACTTTATCTTTCAAAGAATCCCTTTCAGCAAAAATTCGAGAGTTTGTCTTTTTAAGCCCTTCAGATGTCTCACTGGCAATGTTTGCTCTTCTTTTAAGCTCATCAAGCTCTTTTTGCATTAACTCCTTCTTTGACCATGTAGATCTTGAATTAAGACTTTCAGATTCTTTTAATTTAGCTTGAAGATTTAGAATCTCTTTCTCTTTTGACTCAATAATTCCTGCAAAATTAATTTTAGAATCATTAATGCATTCTGAGCAAACAAAATCTTTCTTTAGGCATTTATCATCTTGCAACTTATCAATCTGTTCAAGAAGAGATGAGTTCTGAATCTTTAGTTTTTCATTCTCAGCTTCTAGTGCTGGAATCTCTGGCATATATGCTAAAGCACAGTCTCTCTTGGTCAGCACTGTATTTCCCTTCTCGTCTATGTAAGGCATGATGATATCTTTAGCTGTATGGTTAGAAAGCAAACTTATCTGTATCAAGAGAATCAACTAGATGAGATCTTTAGAATCAAGAATTGGATAGAAACTACACAAAAAAAAATTCAGAAAAATAAATTTCCAAAAATAATCGAATGCAGATATCACAAACAGTATTAAACTCAAACAAATTAGCAAATAGAAAGACTGGCGAAAATCACAGATATGTGCTAAAGGACATAGGCGCAAAAGACAGCTTTGCGCTGTGAACCTGGCGCAAAAGAGTTTTGCGCTAAAAGGCGTTGGAGCAAAAGGAACTTTGAGGGTGGCGCAAGAAGATGTTTTGCGCGAGTAATGGGTCGCGAGAAGTATGTTTTACGCGACTAGAAGGTGGCGCAAATAGATGTTTGCGCGATGAACGGATGGCACAAACCTGAGTTTTGTGCTAATAACTGATGGCGCAAAAAAAAGAAGGACCGATGTCTTGCTTGACCGGTGTGATGTGGTCGACCGGTGTCTGTCCGACCGGAGTTTTGCTCGACGGATGTGTCCTTTGACCGAGGTGATGCGACCGGTGTTCCGTAGACCGGATTTGTGTAACGACCGGTGTCAACGACCGGACTTGACCGGTGTCTTGCGACCGGGGTGGATGTTGACCGGTGTAGTATGTGGCGCAAATTACAGCTTTGCGCCAAAAGAAGATGGCACACAATATAGTTTGCGCTAATAGAGGCTGGCGCAAAAACTACTATGAACTGGCACAAACTGGAGATCTAACATGTTCTTCAACAGTTCGACCCATAACTCGATTTTCAGTCTAGAAAACACATCAAACGACTAAAACTCAATGTAAAAATCATACTGTATACCCACAAACATATATCGATCAATACCCAATCAAAATTAATGATTAAACACAATTTTTATGCTTCTATTTTGAATAAGACAGTAGTCGCAAGTTTCATGAACCAGTATCCAAAAATTCATAAAAAGCCAATCACTTGATGATTTTAAGTATAATTAAACAATCAGATAATGTTCAATAGCATAAAACGCATCTAATCAAATGAACTTTAAGCTTAAAAACACAGTAAATCAGCCAATCGATTTTCACACAGTAATATCTCGAAAAATATTGTTTAATCCAAAAAGTTTGATTCTTTGGCTCTGATACCACTTGTTAAACCCAGATTCTAGTTGATAGATTAACACAACACAATAAAGATTAAGAGATGAATAAATCAAAACAACATATCGTAGATCTCTTGATTAATCAATGAATAACGTATGTGTGTGTTCTTGGTACCTTGATGCGTACAGAATACAGAATACGGCTACCTCTGTTTTCTTAATTACGAGGATTTTCCCTAAAACTAATAAATAAAACCTATTTATACCTAGGTCAACATGACCTAATTATTATTAACTTATTGCTAAAATACCCCCTAAGGTATTAAATACTAGTACAAACTAGACCCCCTTATTAACTTTAATTTTGAATACAATTACTGATCCAACAAGTGACATATGTCATGATAAAGTCCAATCAAATCATTATAAGAACACAATCAAGAACAATGAAAATCAAAGAGGAAATCACAAGTGTATTGATATCACAAGTGAAAGGGTTACAAGGTTTCTCTCAAAGGATTCTCTCACAGATTACAAAATGACTAGTTACCTTCTAAACAAAGAAAGGAAGACCTATTTATAGGTCAAACAAGAAATAAAGATAAGCTAACAAAAGTCAACACAAATGATCTAAACTAAAATACAGTAACAATCTCCCCCTTTTAGATCATTTTGCAATTTTGCTCTGGTCCCATCTTCTAAAGCAGATTCTCCTGATCCCAAGATATGCTTCAAACCTCCTGATGTATTCTCTGAAATCAATCTTCTTGTTGATCTCTTCTAACATAGCTTCCATATTAAGAGACTCAACATTTCTGACAGCTTCATTTTTTCTAAACCTTTCCTGCTCTGATAGAAAAAATTTGTCTTCTAGCACTTTCCGCACATACTTCAAAGTACCATCTGAATATTTAGCCAATTCTGATGCTCGCATGAACTGCTTCTTGTGAGTCTTGGTGTTAACATACATCACACCCAACTCTGGATATTTGGAGATCTGAAAAGGCTCTAGAATTCTGATCTTAGGATGGTTGAAGTTTGGTGCCAGTAGGTTTACTCTGTTCTGATTGGTTTCAATGCCAAGCTGAAAGTCAAATGAATAAGCATTGTAGACACTCCTTGTCATAAATCTTTTAATAGCATCCAAAGCATAAGCAACAGCTTGTGACCTCCTTCTGTTTCTCCTGTCTCTGAACTCATTCACAATGAACATAATGTCTGAGATGTTCAAGTTGTCAAAATCAGCTTCAGTAAAGGTACTGATTTGCATGTCTTTCCTTTGAACTGTGAACTTTGGATAGTGGACATTAAGAACCTTGCAAATATGAACATTTTGAACCTGCAGAATCTCTTGTCTTTTAACAAATGGGGACATTCTGCTCTGAGTCTTCATAAATCTGATATAGTTGGCCTGATAAACCTTGTCTCTATCTCCAACACCATAAAAACAGGCTTCATCAACAGGCTGCAGAGAAGAAACAAAGATTTTTGTTGACTCTTCCAGAAATGGTACTTTAAGTGACTTTTTAATGATCTCAATAAACTTTAAAGAATCTCCTTCAACATCATATCCAGTATATGGAACAACACCAACTCTTACATCTCCTTTGAACGTCACCTTCCCCATATTGCTGATTTCATAAGTGAAGAGCTCTTCTGCTTGCATTGTTTCAAGTTCTGGACCGTGAGCTTTAGAGAATTCTTCCACTTCCATAGGAGTAACAAAAACAGGATTTGGCTTTAACTGAATAGAGGTTTCAGCTGTGCTTAAAATCTTTGGACTATCTGGGTTTCGAATGTAAGGAAGTGCACTTTCTTTGGCTTTGGTTGCTTCTGTTTCTTCTTTTCTCAAATCAGCTTTTGCTTTCCTGATTATCTCCCTTTCCTCCTTTTCCCTTTGTTTTCTTTCTTTGTACAGCTTGTTCCTGAAGTCTTGGATATCAACAATAATTGGCCTTTCTTCTTCAAGATCTTTTGGTTTGTGCTTTGAGGTAGGAATTCTTGATCTTTTTGACTTCCTGGGTTTGTCAGCTTTTGGTTTCTGCTTGGAAAGATCAGCTGGTTGTTCAGAGTCAAAATCTTCAGGCAAAGGAAGAGCAAATCTTGGTTCAGAATCATCAATGGTTTCAAGGACAGAGAAGTTTCTTGTGGGAGAAACAATAGGAATAGCCGTCAAGATTGCATCTTCATCAAACAATCTGTAAGATGGTGGAGTATAATCAATGGTACCAGCAAACTGTGCAACCTCCACAACTTCGGCTTGTTGAACTGGAAACGTTTGATCAAAATCTACAATCTCTTCATCTTCACCTTCAAGATCATCAAAGTTTTCATCTAAAGTTTCTCCAAATAAATCATCCAACACATTCTCTCCTTGACTCAGATTTCCTTGTGCAATAGAATTTTGTACAATTTCTTCAACAGTAACTGAATTCTCTGGATCAGGTCCATCACTTTCAATATTATGCTCAATAACGTTCATTCCTTCCTCCTTAACTTTCCAGTAACTGTCATACCTAGCAGCAGCCTGTTCATCATCATCACTTTCATAGTCATCTAGGTTGACAAAGTTATCAGCATTAACTCCTAACATCTGCATTACTTCCTCAATAGTGGCAATCGCAGGCTTTTCAACCCTTGATTCCGTATTGTCATAGATCATCAATTCAACTTCAGCCTCTGGAACATTCTCTTCCATTTGTTCATTTTCTGACTGTTCTCCATAAATAGTTTCAGCTACTTCAGTCCCCTGTTCCTCAACAGTAATAATAACAGTGACTTCCGCAGTTTTCAGTCTCTTGTTCATCTCCCCCTCATGATCTTGATCAGAATCACGATCATGTCTTTTCTTTAAAACTGCATCAGATTGAGCCTTGCAAGAAAGTTGAACTGCTGTGGTTAGATCCTGTAAGTGCTTCTCTACCGAATTTTTGAACAGGTTGAACTGAGACTGTGTGACATAATCTACTGGAACCTGAGGAACAATTGGTTGGGATTGTTGGAATTTTTGAACAGGTTGAACAGGTTGAATTCTGTTCAGTCCAAAAACAGTGTACTGTTCGGTTCAAACTAATCCAATAGTTATGGAAACCTGCAAACAAAATCAGTATGTAGAGCAATCCCAGATTCTATCAAGTATGATTTTCAATACTAACATTAGTTTGAAAGAACAAATCCAACATTTTAGTGTTCTGTAAAAAAAATTTGAACAGTGAAGAACATGAATCGACAAAACTGAAAAATCAAACCCTAGAATCGATAAAACTAAAAACAAACAACCAAATAAAGTGAAAAACATACACCTGCACTTGAATCTTCGAAGAAAAGATCTGAAAAGTCGAAAGTCGCAAGAAAATCAGAGAGAAAAAAAAATCGCTAAGTGCTTAAATTCGCAGGTTGAAATGAGAGAGAATGAAACTGAACACATATATATATACTCGACAAAACTCGCTAGTCAAATAACTCGCAAGTCACTATTCATTCACAGAACTCGCAAGTCAAAGAACTCGATAGATACTGTTCATTCATAGAACTCGCTAGTCACATAACTCGCTAGCCACTGTTCATTCATAGAACTCGCAAGATACTGTTCATTTGAATAAAATTCGCACACAACGCACGATTTGAGTTTTTCTTCTCTCTTATCAACAAAAACAAGGTATTTGTCTCAAAAATCGACAAATAGGTGTGTGATTTTCACTTAAGAAACAATTTAAGTGAAAATTTTTGTGAAACTCGCAAGCCTAAGGAATAAGAATGATGAAACTCGCAGACTGAAGGAACTTTCTCGCCCAAACTCGCAAATAACGCCTTGCGCGTTTCTGAAACTCGCACGCCTCTATCAGTGCGTTTAAAGCAAACTCGCTAGCTTTACCATGTGCGTTTTCCAAACTCTCTAGCTTTAGCTTGCGCGTTTTCCAAACTCGCTAGCTTCAGCTTGCGCGTTTTCCAAACTCGCTAGCTTCAGCTTGCGTGTTTAAGCTATGCATAGTGCTTTGCGCGTTTCCTTACTTAGAAAAATTTTGAGAAAATTTTTCAGAAAATGAAATCTTTCCAAAAATGAAAAGGTTGACTTTCCCAAAATAGCCTCTTTTCAAAATTTGACTTTTTAGCACAAAATCAGTATTTTTCTCAAGAAAAACTTTTCAAACTTTTCAGAACTTTCAAACTTACATACAAACTTACAGACTTTTCCATTAAGCTCCCCCTTGAAGTATGCACACATCTTTATTTCTCCCCCTTGATTTTTTTCTGTCAAGCACAAATCATGATGTACGAGTCCTGATCTGATTTGATCAGAAGTCATAGTCCAGTACAAAACCTGGAAAACAGATAAAACTTTTGGTACTCATTGAGCATGAGTCCAGGTTTGTTAAAAGTATCCAGCTTCTTGAAATTGAGAATATGTATTACACTAGCATACCAGATGTAAATGAAATGCTCCCCCTTAGAAATATAAAGAATGATGTAACTATTCATTAAGATTCAACATACCAAGTTTGCTGATTAGAAAATTGAATCTCTTTTCATCAAGAGGTTTTGTAAATAAATCAGCAACCTCGAGATCAGTTGAAACAAAGTGCATTTCTACATCACCTTTTTCAACATGGTCTTTTATAAAGTGATACCTGATATCTATGTGTTTCGTCTTTGAGTGTTGTACAGGATTTGATGTAATGGCTATTGCACTCTTAGAATCACAGTAGATTGGTACCTTATGGAATGTGTATCCATAATCTCTCAGTTGGGTTCTCATCCACAGAACCTGTGAGCAGCAGCTTGCAGCCGCGACGTATTCCGCTTTAGCTGTAGATGTGGATACACAATTCTGTTTCTTTGATGACCAGCTGACCAGTTTATCTCCTAGATAATGACATGCTCCAGATGTGCTTTTCCTGTCTAATTTATTCCCTGCATGATCTGCGTCAGTATATGCAATTAATTCAAACTTGAAATCTTTTGGATACCAAAGGCCCAAATTCGGAGTGCCTTTCAGATACCTCAAGATTCTTTTGACAGCAGACAGATGTGACTCTTTAGGATTCGCCTGATACCTTGCACAAAAACATGTTGCAAACATAATATCTGGCCTACTTGCTGTCAAATAAAGAAGAGATCCAATCATGCTTCTGTAGATATGTTGATCTACTGATTTTCCGGAGATATCAGCATCTAATAAACTACCGGCTTGCATGGGAGTCTTCATAGGTGAAGTAGAGTTCATGTCAAATTTCTTCAACATGTCTCTGATATATTTAGCCTGATTTATAAAAATCCCTTCTGGGGTTTGCTTAACTTGCAGGCCTAAGAAAAATGTGAGTTCACCCATCATTGACATTTGAAAACGCTTTTTCATGATATTTTCAAATTCTACGCACAATTCTTGTGAAGTAGAGCCAAAAATTATATCGTCAACATAAATTTGTACAAGTATTAAATCCTTACCTTTCTTTTTGAGAAAAAGCGTAGTGTCGATTGTACCTTTCCGAAAACCTGACTCAGTTAGATAGACTGAAAGCGTTTCATACCATGATCTTGGCGCTTGTTTTAATCCATACAGTGCCTTATCAAGAACATAGACATGATCTGGAAATTTCGGATCCACAAAGCCTTTAGGTTGACTCACATAGACTTCTTCATGAAGAATGTCATTGAGAAAAGCAGACTTCACATCTATTTGATAGACTTTGATATTCTTGTGAGCCGCATAAGCAAGAAATATCCTTATGGCTTCAATCCGAGCAACTGGTGCATAGGTTTCGTCATAATCAATCCCTTCTTGTTGATTGTACCCTTTTGCAACCAGCCTTGCTTTGTTTCTTATGATAATTCCAGCCTCGTCCTTTTTGTTTCGGAAGACCCACTTTGTTCCAACAATTGATTTGTCTTTGGGTCTTGGTATCAATCTCCACACTTTGTTTCTTTTGAACTCATTCAGCTCATCCTGCATTGCATTTATCCAATCTGGATCCTTTAAAGCTTCTGACGGCTTCTTTGGTTCACTGTTGCTCAGAAAACTTGAAAACATGCAGAAATTGGCTATTGCCGGTGGAAAAGCAGATCTGGTAGTCACTCTAGCAGACGGGTCACCAATTATGTTTTCTGGAGGATGATCCCTTGTCTATCTGTATGAGCTTGGTAATACATCAACCTCTGTTTGATTATTAGAAGAATCAAACTCATCTTGTATTGCTGGTTCTTCAGAAGTTGAATTAATTTGAATTTCTGATTCTTCTAAAGAAGATATAATTGGACTTGATGTGTGTTGCAATGGAACAGCTTCTGCAGTGGGAGTTTCCAACACATTTCCTTCAGATGTAGATGGAATATCTTCACTATTTGTTGAAGTTGTGTTGTCTGAAACTTCTTGTACTTGAGATGTAGAAGCTTCTCCATTATCTTCAAAGGGCCCGGATATATCTGCAGTGGTAGTAGATGTATCAGTGATAGGTATGTCATTTTGATCTTGTATGTCCTGAAATTCATCAAAAGCATCATAAAACAGTAAATCTAAATCTGAATCAGTCAAAGATTTAGAAATCTCAGTCTGTTTTGAAGCAGGTTCCACACTGGATGATGTGGAAGCTTTGTCTTTTTCTTTAGATCCGAGTTCTGAACTGTTTTGTTCAGAATTCCTTGTCTGTCTTTCATCAAAGGTTACGTTTGCACTTTCGATCACCGTCTTCGTTCGAGTATTGTAGATTCTATATGTCTTGGACTGAAGAGAATACCCAATGAATATCCCCTCATCTGCTTTTGGTTGAAATTTGGATAAGTTCTCTCGATCATTAAGAACATAGCATTTGCATCCAAACACACGAAGAAATTTAACATTAGGCTTACGACCATTAATCAATTCATAAGAAGTTTTATTAAAACGTTTATTGATAATAGTCCTGTTTTGTGTGAAGCATGCAGTTGCTACAGCCTCAGCCCATAGAAACATTGGTAGCTCTGAATATGCCAACATTGTCCGTGCAGCCTCAACCAAAGTTCTATTCTTACGTTCAACAACTCCATTTTGTTGAGGTGTCATCACAGCAGAAAAATTATGTGATATGCCAACAGATTCTAGAAATGTTTGCAAGGTAGCATTCTTGAATTCTGTTCCATTATCACTCCTCAGTTGCTTTACAGGGCTTTGCATCAGAACTTGAATCTTCTTGATGAACTTGATGATTAGATCAGGAGCCTAAGATTTCTGTCTTAGAAACTCTAGCCAAGTATACCGAGAAAATTCATCCACCATCACTAATATGTATTTCTTTCCGTTGATGGATTGAGTTCTCATAGGTCCACACAAGTCCATGTGAATTAGCGCGAGACACTTATTACAGTTTGATAACATCTTTAATTTGTGTGAACTTCTCTTCATCTTTCCTTTTGCACAGGCTGAACAAAGTATGTCTTGTTCAATCTTCAATTCAGGAAGTCCAGTCACTAACTGTTGTGTCCTCAGCTTGTTCAAATCACGAAAATGTTGATGAGAAAGTCTCCGATACCACAACCAACTTTCCTCTGTTGATGTCTTTGAGATTAGACATACAGGCTTTGAAGCTTTCAGTGTTGGAAAGTGAACACCATATAACAATCCCATTCTACCAGCTTTAATCAGTTCTGCTCCACTTTGATCCTTAATGTAGCAAAAATCCGCATCAAATTCTATCTTGCATTTCTTTTCTGCAAATTGGCTTATGGAGAATAAATTGTAAGCCAAGCCTTCCACATACAGAACCTTTGATATTGTGATCAAACTATTCTTGATAGTCCCATGACCTCTGACGTATACTTTCATCTCATTCCCAAAACTTACTGTACCTGCGTAATGATCTACGTAGCCGAACAGCAGGTGTTTATGCGCTGTCATGTGTCTTGAAGCTCCAGAATCAATGATCCACACATGACACGCCTGAAAACAAAAATCACTTAACTTTAGGTACCCATATGAATATGGGTCCTTTATTGTTAGTACTCTTAACAGTATTTAAAGTCGTTGATGATCCTTTAATTTTCCATTCAAATCTTGGTCCTTTTGGTGGAGTTTGTGTGTTTAGCTTAGCTTTTGGAATCCATTTCCACACAAACTTCACATCAGCAAGTTTATTAACACGAAAATCATTATTTTTCTTTTTTAAAGAATAAATCTCAGCATTGTTGGCTTTAAAATGATTAAGAGATTTTATGTTCTTTAATTGGATATGTTTATTTTTCTTTGAAGACTTTTGTTTCCAAGAAAATGAACTACTAAGACAGTATGAACATTGCAATTTAGTAGTAGCTTGCGTCAACAACTCTTTTCGGGAAAAGATATTCGTTTTATTGAAATTTTGTTGTTTGACAGAAGAACAAGCATTATCTACTCTACTACATTGACATTTATCCATTTCATTCACAGTCTTTTCCACTACAATCTTCTTTTGCTCCAAACAGTCTTTCTTCACAGTTTCATCTGAAATAGAAACAGATTTAGAAATGTTAACAGATGGTACAGAAAGATATCCAGATTCAGATGAAGACTCACATTTGATCACAGAAATTGGAATATCTTTATCAACAATAACCTTTTTGCCTTTTGATAATTTGAAAATTTGAGATTCTAGACTTCTGATTTCTTTTTGCAAAGATTCATTTCGATTAAAGCTTGAGTCTAGTTCCATCCCAAAATTTTCATTTGCGTCTTCCAATTCAACAATTGTGTTGTTGAGATGGGAGATTTGCCTTTGCAAAACTTCAATTTTATCCAAGGCTTGTTGATATTCAAGATCAGAAAATTTAGAAGTACAAACTGAATTAGACTTATCAGAAATGACACTTTCATTTTTATCTTCTAAGATTGAGCAGGTCAAGACAATTTCAGAATTTTCAGAATCAGAATTGTCATAATTTGAATTAGATCTTGAAGACTCAGGTTTTTCTTTAAAGATATTTTCATATTCTACAAACGAATCCTTGTTACTTTTGTAAGAAGTATTCAGTTCATCATATGAAAATTTAACAGATTTAAAATACTGAGTTTCTGATTCAGTTTCAATTTATGTCTTTTCTTCTACTGTCTCTTCCTTTTCTGTCTTAGGAAATTCAGGCTCAGGAGTCTCAGGTTTTACAAATGTTTCTATGATGTGTGGAATTAAAACAATTGGTTCATCACCCGACTTTTTAAAATTATAAAGATTTTCGGGTGCCTTTTTCAACACATCCACATCAGAGATACCTAAACCTGGTTTTGCTTTATAGAAACAAGTGTCTTTCTGATTGTTGGTTAGAATTTTAAGAGTCTGTTCCGTTTGACCTCTTTTGTAATTTAGATCTTCCAATTCCTTGATCTTTGTGTAAGCTTCCGTCCTGTCTTTCAAAACAATATCATACTGAATTGTTAGATCAAGATTTTTATCTTTTAAAGACATGATTTCTTTTTGTTGTTCAGAAATTCTTGTTAGAAGTTTGATTATATCCAATTTCAGAACATTTTTCTCTTCTTCTTTTTCTTCAGCCAAGATTTTGTAGATGTAAGCCTGATCTTGATGTCCTTGTATTGTACTCCTTTGTTGTTTGAAATCTTTCTTTAATTTCAAAAACTTATATTTCAACTGATTAAGCTCGGATATCAAGTTCATTGCTTCATCATCATCATTTAAGAATTCAGAATTATCAGAAAAATTAGAATGAGAATTTACCTCAGAATCTGACTCATCATTCAAATGTGCCATTAAGTTGTAATGAACTTGAGTCAGATTCGCTTTAGCAACCTCAGTCTCTTCATCATCGTCGGAGTAGCCAAGCCATATCTCATCTTCTGCCTTTAAAGTTGTGCCCTTTTCCAAAGCTTTCGCCAATTGAGCCTTTTTCTTGTAATACTCGTAATTCTTGACACGCTTCTCTGGACAGTCCTTGATAAAGTGATCGGGCTTTCCACAGTTAAAACATTTATCCGACTTTTCTTTCTCTTCTTTCTTTTCTTCTTTTCTCTCCTCTTTCTTCTATTTCTCTTTCTTTTCTTCAAATTTGTCTTTATGCTTGCTGTACTTGTAGGAATCGAACTTCGGCTTGTTATAAAATTTCTTCCGACCAAACCTTTTATGGAAGCTAGAAGTCAGAAGTGCAAGCTTTTCTGCAAATTCGTTCAATTCATCATCAGAATCATCTGAAGCATCATTCTCTGAACTGTCTGAACTGTTGACCATGCTGGTGATCAGTGCTTTCTTTTTCAAACTTTTTCCCGAACCAGAACTTGATTTAACTGTCTTTCCCTTGTCTTGAGCAATTAGAGCCAAAGAGTCTTCTACCTTCTTTTGTTTGTCCTTTAACTGAAGTAACTCTTTGTTCACATAAGCTTGCTCCTTTATCTTGTCCTCATGTTGGTTTAAAGCATAGAAAAGATCATTCAGCTTTTCTTCATCCATGTCTTTATTTATCTGCATTTGAATAGTGTAGACATCCCACTCTGGCTGAAGATTCTTGATAAACTTGAAGTTTATTTCAGATTCAGACTTTTGAACTCCGTTTCTTCTTAAATCATGTAGAATGATGTTGTAGCGATCATACGCTTGCCTCAGAGATTCTCCTTCTTTTGCCTTGAATCCTTCATAAGCATTTATACTCTGATTTCTTTTAGTCTTGACAGATTTTGCTGATCCCATGAACTGTTTTTCTAGCTCATCCCAAATGTCCTTAGCAGATTCCCGGCTATCAACACGGTTGAAAATATCATTAGGGATGGCCATAATCAGATATGTCAACGCAGTTGCATCCCTTTCCACTAACTCCCTATCAGTGTCACTGTATTGAATAGGATCTCTAGCTACAATCCTTTCAGGAATTTCAGGATTATTACCAGTAGCAGGAATTCTTGCAACTGTCACATGTGGAAAATGTGGACCATTTAGAATCGAATCCATTAATTTCTTATCTTGATTATTGAAGAAATTAATCATCCTTATCCTCCACTGTGGGTATTCATCAACTTGAAGAACTGGTGGTTTGGATTTCGAACCCATACTGAGTAGATCTCTAGACATGATTGTAACAGAAATATGATTTGAAATGATCGTTCAAGAAGTGCAGATTACACTTGGTGTGTAAAATTGAAGACTGATCAAATTTGAAACAACGGACGAAAAATGACTAAGTACTCAAACTCGCAAACTGCTAAAACTCGCACAACACTGTTTCGAGAAAAACTCGCAGACCGAAGAAACTCGCAGAGCACTGTTTCGAAGAAACTCGTTGGCTGAACAGTGCACGTTTAAGAAACTCGCAGATGATAACTTGTAGATAAACGCGCAGGCAAACTCGCAGGAAAACTCGCAGCTGTACGGTATGACTTGCGCGTTATGAAAACTCGCTAACTTCGACTAGCGCGTTATGGAAACTCGCTAACTTCGACTAGCGCGTTTGAGGCCGAATCTCCAACTTGCGCGTTCTAGTGACTTGCGCGTTCTAGCGATGAACGTGCGCGTTTCACGAAATCTGCGTGTTCTTGGGAAGAACTTGCGCGTTTTATGGATCTAGCGCGTTCTTGGGTTTCCTTGCGAGTTCTTCACTGTTCGATCAAAAATCGAGTAAAACTTGATTTTTGATTCTGCAAAACACACAATTAGTCTACGATAACAACCTGAACAAGATTACAACAATGAATTTTCAAAAGAAACCAAAAATTACAGTGTTTCGACCGAATTACAGTGTTCGACTATACTATTCACAAAACTAACAATTTGATCAAATTGACCAAACTATAGTGCGAATTTGGCTATGTGATCTGAATAAAACTTGTTCCTATGTATAAAACGTACACAAACTAATCAATTTCTTGATTAAATTGTGCACAAATATGAAAATTCAAAATCAAACAGTGACAAGAACTAGTCCGCCAAAAAAAATATTCAAAAACGTATCAAATTTGATCCAAATCTGCTTCTTCTTGTTTGCTCTGATACCAATTGATAAAGTCCAATCAAATCATTATAAGAACACAATCAAGAACAATGAAAATCAAAGAGGAAATCACAAGTGTATTGATATCACAAGTGAAAGGGTTACAAGATTTCTCTCAAAGGATTCTCTCACAGATTACAAAATGACTAGTTACCTTCTAAACAAAGCAAGGAAGACCTATTTATAGGTCAAACAAGAAATAAAGATAAGCTAACAAAAGTCAACACAAATGATCTAAACTAAAATACAGTAACATGTCACTTTCGCTAGGCACTCTCGCGCCAGACATACCGAGAGTTTTATACTCTCCGCGATTGTGCCTGGCTAAAGTGACATATCTCACTTTCACTAGGCACTTTAGCCAAACTTGTACCAAACACTGTTTTGGCCATAATTTCTTCGTTGTAGCTTCGATTTTGCTCCGGAAAGAACCGTTGGACTTGTAATTGAATTTCTCATCTAGCAAGATCATAAAATCTATAATTTACTCCCAAAATCCGATTTCCTCTATTTCCCTCAAAAGATCGATTCTTACACTTACTTGAAATAGTACTTACCCAAAAATTATGGGTGTTACACCATTGTCGTAAATACATGGAACATTCACTGGGACGACCAACCACTTGGTAATCGTCGTTGCCATTGTGACATATGTCACAACTGCATGGAACTATAGCCGGGACTACCACACTTTCAGTACCATTGGTGCTATTGTGACAGATGTCACAACCTCATGGCACTATAGCCGCGACGACCATACTCTCAGTACCGTTGGTGCTATTTTGATAAGTGTCACAATCACATGGCACTATAGCTGAGACGACCATACTCTCAGTACCGGTGGTGCTATTGTGACAAATGTCACAACCACATGGCATTATAGCCGTACTCCATATGTGGTTATTCCTTTACCGATTCACCCAGTCCAACACTCTTCTTCAATTGGGATAAAATTCAAGGTGTTACATCCCACCAAACCCTAATTTCATTTTGGATTTACCAAAATCCCATAGAATGAGGGTTTGTTATCAAATAAATAGAGGAGTATAGAAGTCTATAAATCTCGTTGTGAAACACATATCTCAAATCTTTTTGTTTAGGTTATGAAACCCTAAAATCTCCAAATCTCATGGTTTAGACTAAAATATTACAAATCCACATACATATTTAGGAACATAGACGAGGGTTTAGAAAGTGTAAACCCTAGTAGAATGTAGTAAAGGAAAATATATGAACTCACCTTGCTAGGGAGAATAAGAACAAACCCTAGGTGATGAAAGCTTGGGAGAAGGATGAAGTTGGACTTGAATCCTTAATTACTTTGGTTCTTTAACTACAACCAACCTAAATCGAAGTAATAAATGTTCATATGGATACATCTCAAGAGCAATAAATGCAAGAGGGAGTGTGACCTACCTTGCTCTTGAAGAAAAATCGCCCAACACCCACACAAAGATGAAAAAAAATGAACTGAAATCGGGTTTGGGGTAATAAAGGTCGTCGTCCGCACGCGATTATGACACGACGACTATTCCCATGGCATAGTCGCATGGCACTGTCGCCCATGCTTACCCGCTTGTGGTACGAGTGCCGCGATAATGACCATGCGACAGTGACCGTGGCACTATCGTTGGGCACTATCGCCCCGGATGTACCAAGAGGTCACTCCTCTCCACGATTGTGCCCCTTGCGATAGTGACCTTGGTCACAGTCGCCTGGCACTGTCGCCCAAGGTGCGACGAAGTCCGTTATCTCCCATTTTCGATCCTAAGCACCTCTGATTCCCACTCAAGTTTTGAAAATAGGATACATGACCATATTAGGGGTAATTATGAATAAAGTGGTACTCAATAGGGATGTAACGAAATCACGGGTGTTACATTATAAAACAAATATATGTGAAGTAATATCTTTAATCCTAGCAGTTCATGAAAAAAAATCATGTAAAGATTTATTTATAAATTGGTTCTCACGCGTTTGTAAAATTTTTATGGTTCTCAATTAATTTAACTCTCTATCTCTGTCTCTCTCTCTCTCTCTCTCTATATATATATATATATAGGCGAAGGATCGTGTAAGAAGTTGCGGTTAACATGAAAAACGTGAGAAGCGGATCTGAACCGTTGATCACTTTTAATCAAATCCCCTCCTATGATTGCAGCTTAGAAGGAATTGATTCAGTTCATCTCCGTGCATCTTATATCGGTGCATCTCATCCTATTGTACATCTATTTCTCATTCAACGGTTGATAACCACTTCTCATCCTTCTCACGTTAATCCAACTTCTCACCGAAAACCAACCTTATATATATATATATATATATATATATATATATAGTTAATCATGGGTGTCCGAGCCAGCTTGCATGCACCTCGACTAATATTAGGGATCCCGAAGAACAGGCAGGAAAATCCCCAGTGACCTTGCAAGACTCAAACCAGTGACATCTGGAGATTTAAGCCTTATTAACCGTTTATCTCATTTCACAAGGTTTGTATTATGATTATGTAATTGGCATAATCAAGATTTATAGTCTATTTGCTTAGATTCTTATATAATTTAAATCCTTTTTGGTTGATCAACATAAGAAGAAGAAGAAAAAGTAACTATAAATGCAACGTTTCTATTACGTGTTATCTAAAAAGGCGAAGTGTGTTTATTTTGGATCACCTGTCACACTTTACTTTATTAGGGTTGTAAATACTCTATGATAATATCAACAATCTACAATCATTTGCAGCATAAGTCTTGTAGCAAAATTACATCACTAATTAATATCTGAATCTGAAATACTTAAAAAATTCTAGAACAACTGAAACTAACTGAAATACTAATAGAGGATGTTACACTGAGACCAAGTGATAACTAAGGAGACTACATTTTCCACATACCCTTGCTTCTTTATGCCATATTGGATCATGAGATGCACAATACTATTTAACTCTATGCTAAGTGTATTCATGATTAACAAAGATCCATGATACTAACATGCTTCTTGAAATAATAAAATGTCCCTATAACATAAATAGTATATATAACAATTGATCACATGGTTTTAAACGTTGTTTATTTTTGTAAATTGTCCTACATATAACACTACTAGAAAATTGCTTATCACCAACCAACAATTTCCTACGGACCTTATCCGTCGGTAATTACCGACGGAACACCGATGGAAAAATAATATTTGCGACAGATAGACCATCCGTCGGTGATCCGTCGGTAAATATATATATTTCCGACGGATATAAATTTTTTTTTTTTTAAATATTTAAATCCGTTGGAAATCCGTCGGAAATTACCGACGGATTACCGACGGCATTAAGAATTCCATCGGCAATAACGTGTATGTATGTATGTATGTACATCATGTATGTATGTATGTATGTATGTATATATGTATGTATGTACGTATGTGATCATGTATGTATGTATGTATGTACATCATCTATAGTATGTATGTATGTACGTATGTGATCATGTATGTAATATTTATGTATGTATGTACGTATGTGATCATGTATGTATGTATGTATGTATGTATGTATGTATGTGATCATGTATGTATGTATGTATGTATGTATATATGTATGTATGTATATGATATGTAGTATGTATGTCTATAGATGTATTGTATACATAAGTATTGCTTGTATGTATATGTAGTGTATGTCTGTAGATGTATTGTATACATATGTATTGCTTGTATGTATATAACATCGGGACCGCATGGTAATTTATCATCCACTAGACTAAATGTATATAATTGATGAATATATATATATACATGATTTTATTACCTACTAACAATTTAAGTTATCTATTGTAGAGAGATGCATAGGGCCGTGAGCCTACTAGCGACGAGGTTTGGGAGGCTACACACTGCACCAACAAGAAGCTTGTTCCAGGTGCGACTGGTCCGACCACGGATCCTCCGATCTACGTTTATCCAAAGGCGGCTCATATGATTGTAAGTTCAATTATGCATGACTAGATATTTGTTTGTTTTATAAGATAGATAGAAATTATAGCAAACTTAGTTTGGGCTGCCAATTGTTGGGCAGACGATAGGATTGTTTTGATAAAAGCAGGTCATGGATATATGTTCAAATCACAGTTGAAATGCTGCCGAATTTTCTATAGGTTAGTTGACTTGACAATGTCTAATTTGGTAAACTGTAGGATGCCTACCAACGGAATAGGGAGGAGGAGTACCCGGACTTACCTCCCGGCACTGTACCTCCCAATGACGCTGAGTTGTGGGAGCGTAGTGTCGGAGGACGGCGTAAGGGCCGTCTTTTTGGATGGGGGACCAGTCAGGATCCCTATTATGCTATGACCGGTGATTTAGGTGCCAGTTCGAGCGGGAGCACGCGCGACCGTCGCGATGAGGAGGTATGCTTGTCAAATGTTGTTTAACATTGTTAATCATATGTTTGTTAAATGTTGTCTGACATTGTTCTATATATATTTGTCAAATGTTGAATTTCAGTTGGAGGAGCTGAGACAGAGGTTAGAGAGAGAGGAAGCAGAGAGGATCCAGATGCAGGAGCGACTACATAGAGAGGAAACAGAGAGGATCCGGATGCAGTAGCGAATAGAGAGAGATGAAGTAGATAGGATGCAGATGCAGGAGCGAATAGAGCAGTTTGAGGCGTTCATGAGGAAGTTTCAAGATCACCCCTTTCCCCCTCCGTAGGATTACGTTTTTGTACTACGTTTATGTATTTATAGATATTAAATTAAGATTTTGTACAGTTTAAAACTTAGTATTAATTAAAAATTGGCATGTTTTATACAGGTTAAAAACTGACATTTTTTTTTTCATTATTTAAAAAAAATTAAATTACCGACGGATAATCCGTCGGTAAATGATTTTTAACTTAATTTTTATTTATTAGATATCCGTAGGAATTCCGTCGCTAAATCCGTAGGAAATGATCTGTCGGTGAAAATACGACGGTAATCCGTCGCAAAAAAGTGACCGTCGGTGATCCGTCGGAAATTAACACGCCGTCGGTGATCCGTCGGAAATTAAGTCGTCGGTGATCCGTCGGTAAAATCCGTCGGTAATCTGAACGCCAACCACTGTTGCTATACCGACGACCATTTACCGATGGATCACCGACGGATTTGTCCGTCGGTGATAAGTATATGTTTTGTAGTGTAAGAAATTGAACTCTTGCACATGCAACGTAAACATCTAAATATAATCGAGTCCTTAACTACTAAATTGACATAGTGTACGTTGTGGGGGTTAACCTATCACAATAGATCTAATCAACCAAGTACTGTTTAACTTTACACTAAGGGGTTGTTTGTTTTTTTTTAAAAACCTCTTAATAACTCCTAAGTCTTGATCATTCAGACATTTTTACACACCACCTCTTATTAATAATAACTAAAATAAGACTTCAGACTTTAGATCTCTTAAAAAACAAACGACACCTAAGTGGCTTATATTAAACATTTTTGTGTTTGTTCATTATAAAACAAAAGTTTGTTTATATTCGTTCGTTATGATGCTAAACGAACACTAACCAACATAAACAAACACAAAAAAATAATTACCATTACTCGTCATTGTTCCTTTCGGAAATCATATGTTTGAATAAACAGATTAAAATATTTAAAAAAATGTCAAATGGAAAGTAAATTAATAATCTTTAATATATTTTAAATGAATAAATCACCATATTATTAATTATATCAAATATAAATAAATGAGCATAAATAAATATTTACAAACCAATGTTCATGAACGTAATTGAATGAATGATGTCATTCTTCATGGTTCGTTCATTTAATTAAACGAACCAATAAAATTTTTCATATTTGTTCATTTATTAAGTAAATGAATATAAACGAACTACCCGTTAAACTTTTTATTAATATTTGGTTCATCTACAACTTTAGTTGATAGTGTTTGACTGAACTGAGGTACACTTGCATGCCATATGTTACTAAATCTATATGAATTTTCATGGTGCCTTGCATACTGCCGATGTCCCGAAATATATATTACCTTTTGATGTATAGCATCATAACATAATACCTTTGGTATGCTTGAAAAACTCTCAAACACATGGCAAGCAATTAACAAATAGAGGCGGGTTCATACGAGAACAAATCTATTTAAAAAAAACACGAAAACAGTCGAGTACATACAAAATCATATATGATTCACGCGAGTATGTGCGCGACCTATGGGTCGTGCTGGACATCGTCCGCGTCCAATTTTTTCATGTTAGTGTAAAATCACATATGATTTTGTACATGATCTGTTGTTTTTTGCTGTTTTTTTTTGTTTTCTTAAATAGTTAGCGTTCTTGTTTGTCATATATATGAAATATATAGTCTAGAGTAAAAAAGACATATTTTAAAATGTTTCACGGCTCAATTTTTTTTCCTTGTATTCAAAATGTAACATATTAATTTTTATTGCATACATATTTCGGAATAAATCTAAGAAAATTAAAGAAAAACAAATAAATAATAAAATACTCATCTATTTTTTTGAACGGCAGATAACACACACACACGTTTCCGCGGTATCCGGGCATCCGAGGGCAGCACCGACTAATCCGCGACGACCCGGCCCAACCCTTTGGATTGAACCCGTCCAGACGCCGACTAAGCCCGGCCCAAGGACCGAACCCGCAACCCATTGACTGGTTGCCCGGAAACCTGGATCTGAGCCGACCCGAAGGCCGACCCTCTAGTGTATAACCAATAAAATACTCATCTTATATAACTAATATGACACGTTGTGGAAAAAGGGTTACGCTACCATCAAGAGAGCCTCTAGTGCCGGTCCCAAGAGCATTATGAATTAGTAAATCATGATGTCTTAACACTACTAAATAAAACACTTTTTCCGGCGGAATTTTCCGACGGATTTTTCCGCCGGAAATTTTCGGCGGATTTCCGATGGAAGTCAAACAGGTCAACCAACTTTGACTTTCACCGGAAATCCGTCGGAAATTTTTTTTTTATTTTTTTTTATTTAAAAAATCAATTATTTTCGACGGAATATAATTTTTAAATTTTTTTTTTCTTATTAATTATAATTAATTAACTATTTTCGGCGTATTTTCAACGGATTTTAATTAATTAAATTAATTAATTAATTAAAATCCGCCGAAAATCCGCCAAAAATAGTTAATTAATTATTTTTTTAAATAAATTAAAAAAAATAAAAAAAATCCGTCGGAAATCCGCCGAAAATTTTATAAAATTTTCGGCGGATTTTCGGCGGATATTCTATATTTTTTTTAAAATAATAAAAAAAAATATCCGCCGAAAATAGTTAATTAATTATTTTTTTTAAATGAATTAAAAAAATAAAAAAAAAAAATCCGTCGGAAATCCGCCGAAAATTTTATAAAACTTCCGGTGGAATTTTGGCGGATATTCTATATTTTTTTTTAAAAAAATAAAAAAAAATATCCGACGAATTTTTTTAAGAAATCTAGTTGGGTTTTAATGTACCAGTTAGACTTTAACACACCCAATTGGGCTTTAATGAATGGAATTGGGCTTTAAAGGATCTAGGTGGGGCTTTAACGTACCCGGTTGGACTTTAACGTACACAGTTGGACTTTAACATACACAATTGGGTTTTAACGTACCCAGTTGGCCTTTAACGTACCCAGTTGGGCTTTAACGGATCCAGTCGGGCTTTAACGCACCTAGTTGGTCTTTAACGTACCAACTTGGGCTTTAACGTACCTAGTTAGGCTTTAATGGATCTAGTTGGTCTTTAACGTACACACTTGGGCTTTAACGTGCCTAGTTAGACTTTAATGGATCCAGTTGGGATTTAACGTACCCACTTGGGTTTTAACCGATCCAATTGATCTTTAATGGATTCGGTTGGGCTTTAATGGATCCGATTGGGCTTTTAATGGATCTTGTTGGGCTTTAACGGATATAGTTGGGTTTTAACATACCTAGTTGGGTTTTGACGTACCCTGTTGGGCTTTAACAGATCCAGTTAGTATTTAAAAGATCCAGTTAGTCTTTAAAAGATCCAATTAGTCTTTAAAGGCTTCCAGTTGAGCTTTAATGGATACGGTTGGGCTTTAACGTACACAGTTGGACTTTAACGGATCCAGTTAGGCTTTAATGGATCCAGTTGGGCTTTAACGTACCCAGTTTGGCTTTAATGGATACAGTTGATCATTAAGGGATTTAGTTGGGCTTTAAAGTACCTCGTTGGGCTTTAATGGATCCGGTTGAGCTTTAATGGATCGAGTTGGCTTTAACGTATCCAGTTGGCTTTAACGGATCCGGTTGGGCTTTAACGTTCCTAGTTGGGCTTCAACGGATCCAGTTGGGCTTTAATTGATCCAATATGGCTTTAATGGATACAGTTGGGCTTTAACGTATCCAGTTGGGTTTTAACGAATCCAGTTGGGCTTTAATGGATCCGGTTGGGCTTTAACGGATCCGATTGGGCTTTAACGTTCCCAGTTGGGCTTCAATGGATCCAGTTTGGCTTTAATGGGTACAGTTGGGCTTTAACTGATCCAGTATGGCTTTAAATAGATACTGTTGGGCTTTAACGTATCCAGTTGGGTTTTAACGTCTCTAGTTGGGCTTTAACGGATGCAGTTGGGGCTTTAACATACCTAGTTGGTCTTTAGTGGATCTGGTTGGGCTTTAATGGATACAGTTGAGTAAGCATTGTCGATTTGCTACTGTCTTAGATTTTGTAATCGCCATTAGTGAAGTGGAGTTATATATTCGTACCATTGATAGGTAGTATATTGGATCCGGTTGGGCTTTAACGTTCCTAGTTGGGTTTCAACGTATCTAGTTGGGCTTTAATGTACCCGGTTGGGCTTTAACTGGTCCAATATGGCTTTAATGGATACGGTTGGGCTTTAACGTATCCAGTTGGGTTTTAACGAATCAAGTTGGGCTTTAATGGATCCGGTTGGGCTTTAATGGATCCGGTTGAGCTTTAACCTTCCCAGTTGGGCTTCAATGGATCCAGTTTGGCTTTAATGGGTATAGTTGGGCTTTAACTGATCTAGTATGGCTTTAATGGATACTGTTGGGCTTTAATGTATCCAGTTGAATTTTAACGGATCAAGTTAGGCTTTAAAAAATAATTTTTTTTATAAAATAAACATTAAATATTCTGTTAGATTTTTAGGGTAGTTGAAATGATGAGTGATTTTAGGGAAGTTAAACTTGTTAGAGATAAGGATTAAGTAGGAAAAAAATTTAAGATTTCATTCTTTATTTAGATTTTAAGTAATTATTATTAAATAGCAGTACATCAAGCTTTAATAATTATTTTTAAGAGTTTTTTTATCCGTACTTTATAATATAGTATTGATATTGATAGATATAAATAAATACACACATATACACACAATCGACACACACCTTATTTCCCTCCCAAATTTCCCACTAAAATTTTACTCTGGCTTATTTCCCCCCAATTATTTCAGACTCCCTCCCATCCCCACCCTTTTGACCCTAATCGACGCCATCGTCCCCTTCATCCTCTCAATCTCTCATCGACGCCACAGCAGTGTATGATCGATTGCAATCGATTTCGGTGGTAGATTTCAGCGGTCGATTGCAATCACTTGACCTAATCGATTGCAATCAGCGGTCGATTTCGGTGGTACTGTCTCTCTCTCTCTCTCTCGTCTTCTCCAACAGGTATCTCTCTCGATATAAAACAGGGATCTTGAGTTTTGTTGATTTGATTTTCATTTGTTAGTTGTTTAATTCTTCAGAGCAAGAAGAGATGGCTAAATTGGTGAGCCCAGAAGCGATATCGATGATAATGTCGAATCCTACTCCAGATTCTTCGGCAGTTCATCCAGAAATCGTTGTCCAAGTACTCGATATCAAATCTGCTGGCAACAGATACACGTAAGTTTCTACAGTTTTCTATTGATGGTTTATGTACTCTTTTTTATTTATTTCTGCTTTATTTCTCAGTTATATCGTGCGTTGTATCCAATGTTCAAGGATCTGGTTCTTATTTGGTTTATGACCTACTATTGATCGAAAAATGAATCTGTTAAAACTCAGTTAGGGACCTTTACATTGCTCATAGTTTTTGTGCTTGGTGGATTCATCGATTTTCTGGTTCTTCAAATCAGCTCTCAAGGGTTTCTTTGGTTCATACTCTCAAGTTAGATTTCTCAGACTTTAAGGTTTCTTCTCTGATTTTGGGTTCGATTGATTTGGGTTCGATTTTGCTCTGTGGTTCTTCAATCTAGTGCATTCTTCAATCGATTTTACTCTCATGTTAGATTTCTTCAGGCTTTTAAAGTTTTGGTTTTGGTTATTGATTGATTTGGGTTCGATTTTGATTTGTGGTTTGAACATCGATGTGGTGTTTCTGTTCAGTTAACGGTAAGGCATATGTGATTGAACTATTTTCTTTGCTTTCCTATTATTGATGTTGATAATAATGTGGCTAATGGGATCCAAATAGAGATGTATTTTGACCTTATAGGCCAAGTGGGTAGCATCCAAGAGATAATTGTTGTTGTAATGTTGTTTAAAAATTTAGATCAACCAATTTTAATTCGTAGGTAAATATGATGGTTCGGTAGTTGAGATCTGATGGGAGCTAATACCGAATCTAAGGATTTTAGAGCTTCGATCTGCCGGTTTGTGGTTTTGGAGCTTCTATTTAGTTCTAATCATTGTTTAGTCCATTGGTAATTGTTTAGTCCTCTCTGCCTCTCCAAATCGACCATCGGCCTCCTTTTCTAAAATCGGTATGCATTCATATTTTTAAACATTAAAAAGAAGATAAATAAATCGATATGCATTCATATTTCTAAAATCGGTATGATCTCCTTTGATGCATTTTAGATGAACCTTTGGGGGAATCCTTATTAATGATAGGATATCATTGAAGTTTTCTAATAATTGTATCTTCATTTAATTATTTGTGCTTACTGGGTGCAACTTATGGTTGCCAATACTTTGGTCTTGTTATGTACAAAATCTCCAGAAGCTCTTGTGCTTGGACAAAAGTTGTACCATCAATTTCAATGGCAAGAAAGAAAATAAAGTGAAGAAAGGGAGAATTTGAAGCTTCCATCAATAGTCTATTGCTTGCCAATATATAAATGTGTATAAATTTGTATTTGTATATTTAAATATGTATTTGTATTGGAAAGTTTGAATAAAATTAATAGTAGTTTTCAATTATTATTTTTTTTTATCTACTTATTACTTTAAAATTAACAGTAGTTTTCAATATGTATTTGTATTGGAAAGTTTGAATGAAATTCTGCCGGATTTTTTCCCCGGCGGTCGTTTCCGGCGGTCAAATCTGCTGGAATGTGGTGATTTAATTTTAATTTGTTTTAAAAAAATCACCAAAATTTCCGACGGATTTCCGACGGATTTCCGGCGGAAAAATCCGTCGGAAAATAAATAAAATAATTTATTAAATAATTTTTTCTTAAATAAATTTTTTAAAATAACTTAAATAAACTTTTCGGCGGATTTTTCCGTCGAAAATTCACCGGACTAAATTTGTTTAATTAAATAAATAATTATTTCGGGTTAATTATTGAAAAAAAGTTCCGGCGGATATCCGGCGGAAAAATCCGCCGAAAATTTTTGATCCGCCGGAAAATTGAGTTTGCGGCGCCCCGGTTTTCGGTCGGCGGATTTAGCTGTCGGAAAAAGTCGAAAATTTTGTAGTGTTAGGACGGATTGGAGAAGGTCGAATGTGAATCCATAATCTTGTAAAAACTACATCCATTTTTGTTGGAACAAGTGATCAGCAGGAATGCAACTTTTAAAAAAGACATAAAAAAAATTATTTATTATCCATTTATGGTATGCCAATCATATAGAATAAAATTTTCATTGAAGATTGCATATTAGAAATGTAAAATAAATATTGAAATGCATTTGCCAAATTGGGGATTATAGAAATCCAAACAAAAAACCATTTCGCATTGTTTAAATATGAGAATATCTCTAAAAACAATCATAAGAGCATCCACAGTGTGGTTATTAGAAGGTTTTTGGGAGATTTTTGAGAGTTTTTTCAAAAACCAAATAGTGAAGAGGTTTTTTCACTTGAGTTTTTCATGAGGTTTTTCGTTATTGGTCGTAAATGCACGACCTGTTTTTTCGTAGGTTTTTCGTATTTAATCAGTTTTAACTATATAAAATTTTATAAAAGTTTTATTTATTAACCAGTTTTATTTATTAAACAGTTTTATTTATTAATATATTTAAAGTAATCCTATTTAAATATAATTATTAAATAAATACATAATGAAAGTAATTATATTATATTTTTAAAATAATATCTCAAATTTGACATATTTATATAATTATAACTGACCCAATTTTTATTTTCAGTTATACATACTTTTAAGTTTAATATTTTTTAATTTTTATTTTACATAATTTTTATATAACTTTTATATATTTCTTAATAACCTATTTTTTATTAATTTTATTGTACATACTTTTATATATTTGTATGAATTTTAATGTATTTATTTTTATAAATAAGAATAAAAATGATATAAAGTTAAAATGGTGGGACCCTGAATAGTTTAAGCTAGCTTATAAGCTAGCTGGTAGCTGATAAGTTAGCTTTTTAAAACGCTACTATGAGTAGATTTTCAATAAGCTAGCTTATGGTCATCCAAACATGTATCAGAAAAAAAAAGCTAGCTTATAATAAACTAGCTTTTTTTTTTTGCCAAACATAGCCTAAAAAATTAATGAAAAAGCTTGGGTGAGGTTTTTTACATAGTGGAGGTATATAAAAGTTTTTAAGTTGTTGAAGTGACAATAATATGTAAGAAAAAAACTATGAAAAATCTTAGTGAAAAAATTATACACTGTGAATCTCTAAACACTATTTAACAAAATTTAAACAAATGATTGCAAAAAGGGACAGTTTTTTCTTTATTTCAAAAGCATGAAAATAATTGTAAATCATGATTATGGCAAGCTTTTTATTACCACTGCTTTTTGACTAGCATTTAATCTTATACTTTTGTGATCGTACTGGTGCTTGCTACCCCCACCTTTTGAATAGATTAGAGGTGTTTGCCGTAATGGTTTGGGCTAAAACCTTAAGTCGTACCGTATATGTAATTTGAGCATTTTTTTCAAATCATAAACCATACCGCAGTTCGCAAATATCTCAAACCGTAAAAAAACGTTATGTGATTTGTGCCTAACATATTTTACGTTTACAATCTAATAATTATAAGATTAAAATTTTATTATAAAATCAACGATAATGTGACATTAGTCCAAAAAAATAAAAAATTCTCGCATGTCCGATACTCATATACATATAAGTTACATAAATATTACAATTATTCTATATATGTGTGTGTAATGTATAAAATTAAAAATATATACATATATAATATATGTAATGTGCGGTGCGGTGCGGTTTGATAACTCAAAACCACAAACCTCACTGCATAGTCCAGTTTATTAAAAATGTAAAACTGTAAACCGCACCACGGAAGTTCTAAACCGCGCTTTGTGGTGCGGTGTGGTATCATGGTATGGGCAGTTTAGATGAACATCCCTAGAAAATATCATGCAATATATATATATATATATATATATATATATATATATATATATATATATATATATATATATGTATATATATACATAGGATTGGGCTCCGGTAAGAAGAAAGTTATGGTGAGAATCGTAAGAAGAGATCTGGGCCCTTAAATTAATCCTAATTGAAGATCAAAACTAATGAGATACATCGAGATTCATCAGATCAACCCGTGAGAAGCGCAATTCATGGGTGGGTGTGAGATTAAAGTGATCAAGGTATAGGTCCCTTCTTACACTTCTCACCTTAACTCTTTTTCTCACACGATCCTTCGTTTATATACATAGGGGCGGGTTCAGTTGCAAACTAGTTTTAGGTTGTGAACCGGAGGCAGGGGCAGACCTAGTTCATTAATATAAGATACGGTGGCACATGTCACCGCTACATTCCTCTGTCGTATGTTAAAAAAAATTAGGCTCGTGAAAGGTGCAACTTTATTGTAATGTTGCATGCCACCGTATATATTTTGAAATTACAATAATAAGACAAATTAATTCGGTAGAGTTGGCTTGGACGACTTCCATCCCAGGCGAATGTTTGAATTCCGTTTCAATCATTTTCTTAGTTTTTAGCTGTTAATTTCAGGTTTATTATGTTTCTGGAAAAAAAATCGTGATAAAAGATTCGAATATAAAAGTTTCCCCTGAACCTGGGGAAAACCTCAAAAAAAGGGAAAACTGAGGAACACCCTGATAGCCTTCTATCTGGACGGTATGCACTTGTGCATACAAGTAATTAATTAGTTTTTTTGGTTTTTATGCACATGTGCATGTTATAAATTACTTGTATGCACAGATGAATGGCTACTAGAGTGTTCTTCAGTTTTCCATTTTTTTGAGGTTTTCCCTTGGACCTCTCTCTCTCTCTCTCTCTCTCTATATATATATATATATATATATATAGAGAGAGAGAGAGAGAGGGAGGATCAAACGAGAACAGTAACTATTTAAAAAAACACGAGAATTAACAAAATCATTAGTGATTTTACATTAACGCGCAAAAAAGCCACGCGGACCTGAAGTCACGGCCAAAGTTCTTTTTTCGTGTGTTAATGTAAAATCACTAATGATTTTGTTAGTTCTCGTGTTCTTTTAAATAGGTATTGTTCTCGTTTGAACCCGACTCTCTCTCTCTCTCTCTCTATATATATATATATATATTAAATATATAAAAATGTTATAATTTAGCATTAAACGGTTGAAAATGATTAGTGTTATTATGATGAATAGTAAAAATTTGAGTAGTTTACTCTTATTATCTAATATATTGTCGGGTATTTAGTTTTTTTTTTTTAATTTTCAACTAATCAAAACAAAACATTTATCAAATTTTTATTTCATTTGAGCTAAATAATTTCATAGTAGTAAGTTCATTATATTTAGAAGGTATATCTTTATGTCACCAAATTATATTTGATTAAATGGCGGGACAAAATCCTAAAAATGAAACTTGAGGGAGGGATGAAATCCTAAAAATAAAAGTTGAGGGAGGAACCAAATCTGTTATAAAAATTAAAAGTATGTAGTTTGAGGTACCAAATCTATTATAAAAATGAAAGTTTAGGGAGAAAAGGGTTAATGGAAAAAATTAATTCTCACAAACGGAAATTTAATTGATGGCGTTAATTATTATTTTTTGAAAGGCCGCAATTTCATTAAAACCAAACCTAAGAAAAATACATAGACAACTTTCTGCAAGATGCAGAAAGCAAACCAAAAAGAAAGCAAACCAAAAAGAAACCAACACCAAAATAAAAAGGCAGCCAAAAAAAGACACCATCTTGGATTGCATCACCAATTTTGTCAAATGTACCTAAACTCTTTAACACGATTAGATAACCAACGACATGAAAGAAGCTGAATATCGAAAGCCAAGTTAGAGGTTGGAGGTGGCCGATCAGAAAACACCACCTTGTTACAAAAACTCCAAATTATGTACATAGCAGTCCACAAAACCGCTTGTCAAAATCCCTTTGAAGAAGAAGCTATTAAGGGATGATATTCCATGGAAGGAAACTAAACCCCACCACCTCATCAACTTTTGCCCATACATTAGTGATCTGATTACAACAGACCAGGCAATGATCAACACTTTCAACTTCATCCCCATATCGAGGACACAAGGACGAGTGAAGGTCAAAACCAAGACACTCCAACATTGAACAAACTGGAATCCTGCCATGCCTTAGCCGCCATACGAATATGCAAACTTTTTTTGGAACGAGCTTGCACCATTTAGTTTCGTTGAAATGAGATGTATGACGAACAAGTTGTTTATCCACCAAATCCTTGAGCCCCTTAACCGAGAATGCCCCAACCTCACCCAAAAACCACATCCATTTGTCTCTCGAATTACTTAATGGTCTAAGATTATGAGCCAACCTTTCTAACTCCTCTATATCATTTAAAGCTCTCTCTTTCTGAACGCTACACCAACCTCAAGACCACAACCACCCTCCATCCCACCACTCCAACATGCTCATCACTGACACCTCCTTATCTCCCTCTAAACTAAACAATCATTGGAATCGATCACAAAGCTTGAAGTTACCCAACCACTTGTCCATCCAGAACGACCTGTAACACCCTCAAATTTGGAAAGAGCAACTAACTTAAAATTTCCAATAATACATCAAATAAAGGATAAATCCCTTTCTACAAATCAATTCTTCAGATACCTCAAACTAAATTCTAGATTTAACTTTTACAATTATTTACCCAAGTCTTATACAAAGACAAAATAAAGGTCGAGTGTTACTAAACCCATTACCAATTACTATCTCCAAAAGTGCGGAAGGATCCACCCAATAGTTACACTCTTCTCGTGCATCTAACTAGCACTCAACTCTTCATGGTGTCGCTAGTACCATTCCCCAACAAGAACCTGATGCACATGCCGACAAATAAAAAGGTTTTACTAACGCCTAGTGAGTTTAAGCAGTTTTCATCATGAATAAAAAATAGTAAAACTTTAACACCCTTAATTCTGAAGATAGCAACTTATTAAGAATTCTCTAAATATTTAAATAAATGAATCATCTACAACCACAATTTAGATTCAACTTCAAAACACATGAATAATCTATACAACAATCTATGATAAGGACGGGTGCTACTAAAACCCATGCATAGTCACTATCTTCAACTTGTGGAAGACTTCACCGAAGACTTACTTTCGAACCTAGCTAAGGCTCAACTCTTCATAGCACTGCTATAACCGAAACCCCCGACCGGGACCTGATGCACATGCCGACAAATAAAAAGGTTAGGCTTAACGCCTAGTGAGTTCAAGAGTTTTAACATGAATAAAATATAACTTTAAAAGAAAGGAATTCTGTTTAAAGCAAGATCCTTCGAAATATTATACTTCAAAATGGAAATGACACATTTTCCCGTTATATGCACTTTTAAAGACAATGCTTCCAAACGTACATTTCTTATAAAACGATGCAACCCGTAACTCGCCCAAACGGGGTCATAGTTCGATACTCAATTTGTGAAAATGTAAATAATACCTCATAGCCCAAAACACCCAAAAACTCGGGTGGGACATAATACTCGACCCTTAAATAACGGAAAACAATCCATATAAATATGATACGCCATTAAAACATGAAACTAAAGCTTAATACTCACGCGACCATAAAGTGGAATGAAATCCAAATATAATAGCATGGACAATTAAATATCCAAAATACAGCGGGCCGACAACGGGGGATACCCGTATCCGTTGAGAGCGGAGGAACACAAAAGTATGCCACTCAAACAACGTTGATCGTACGACACTTCACGACACGCAAGCCCAAGTGTCCCTACAATCTCTTAACAAGTTTCACCCGAAGAGATAAATGACCTTAGTGAACAACACCGGAATTACCGCCAAAGGCTCGGCACACGGGGGATACAACGAAGGCATTGCCCCACATGGCGAAGGTCCCAACGCCCATCAGAGGACTCCCCATGGTCATAATAGCTCAACCGGAACTCAACCACTCTTAGTGCCTACTCGTAAAGACAAGGTCATAAACCATGAGTCCTGGAGTCCAACCCCGTACCACCCAATTGACCATCAAATAAGACTGACACATGTGCCTATGGATCCAATGCAACACAATCTACAATTACACGACTACTCATGAATGACTAAAGCACTCGAGCCTGTAATTAATATAAATATGCAATAAAATGCATTAAGAGGTATATCGAACCTGGACTCCTCAAAGAACCATTAAAACTGGGAAAAATGTCCACGATGCTCATCTAAGTCAAAACCGGGTTTAAATGCCCAAAATCCCATTTGACCAACAGATAACTTTTCACAAAGTATTTAAACAACGTTTATGCAGACACATACTTCAAAGATGTGATTAACCCAAAATCGACACGTATCAGGACCAAAGGTTTTCCAAAGGGTTTATGAATACAATAACGCAAAATGCTTATGACATGAAGTAGACCTCGTTTGTACAAAATCACCAAGATGCATAAGTCGTGAAACAGACTCTATTTGTACAAAATTGCTCAGAACCCAAATGTGGGCATTTTATGGAATTAAACAACCCAAATTCACCAGATATGAAAACTTATCAAAATACTCATTATTGACAAATAACCAAGTAAAACATATTTTATTTCAAATACTCTAAACTTATCAGCAGTTAACCATTTCATGTAAAACACTTTAAAATAAACACCTTGGCATGCACACTGTTTTCACAAATCAACTTGAACTCACCTTGCTATAAATCTAGATTTCACCCAACGAGCTCTTTTGAAGGCCGCTTTACTCCTCAAGCCGAGAACTTCCAAAACCTAGATCCATACATACTGAACCATAAATATCCATAACCAACCACATAGAAACATTCCTCAACATAATATACTAAAATCCCTCAACGAGATCAAAACCCTAGTTTCTCCAAAACTAACAAATCCGAGATTTGATAAACCAAACACTAGGGAAACACCCAAAGAACATATATAACCTTAAATCCAAGAAGCTTACCATTAAAGATGATGAGACTTTCCGAGAACACCCAATCCAATACTTCAACCCGAGCTCCCAACCGTTGAACTTGATGAGGAAGATGAAGATGGAGGTTTTATGACTCAAGCTCCCAACTAGCTAGATGGTGAGTAATCATGTGGTTTGGGGAGGAAAAACCCCCAAAATAGGTTAGGGTTCGGTTTTGGTGTTTGGGAGAGAAAAGAGAAGAAGATAGAAGTGAGAAAATGAGAAGAAATGGTGAAAATCGCAACATTTAACCTACTGGTACGCGCGACTATAGTGTCAGGCGATTGTGCCAAGCTATTGTGCCCTCTGACACAATCGCTGGCATAGTCGCCCGGATGCCCCCAACTCCAAAAATCCGACTTTTTCAACGCCCAAACTCCCGATACTCCGAGGGACTTTAAACAATACATTCCCCAACAAATCCCCACTGTTTACAAGTCACATAAATGTCCGGGTGACATTTTACTTACCAAAAATTAGGGGTGTTACAATCCTCCTGTAACACCCTAAAAACTGGAAAATAAGCATCAACACTTGGTATAAACCTCCCAAAAAGGGGAAATGTACTTAACCTTTACAAACCTGAATACTGATATGGAATTCAACAACAAACTAACCTAAACATAACCTATCTAGATTACATCAGTTGCTAATCCAATATCACCAAAAGAATGGGACTTAAACAATTGCCCAACATCAATACTAGTCATCTCAAAAACCCCCGAGACCAAGCTCTTCACACAAGCCCTTGGCAACCCACCACTAATGGGAACATGTTATACACATCATTTGAGAAAAAGTGTTAGGCTTAAAGCCTAGTGAGAACATACAGTTTATAAATTTTCAAAAGATATAAACAATTGTATCATAAGGAAATCTTTTCAATAAGGTTTAGTTTTCAAATGAAACCTTTGCCACAACCGGGCCTTTTCAATGCAAACTCATCATACGATGACAAAGATAACCAGTTTTACCAAGGATTGTAGCGTAACACAAAGTAGGTCACAATCCGAGTTATGAGTCGAAACACTTTGAATCCTTGTCTACGAACTACAAAGGTCCGTACTACGATGTGAGGGAGGGCCCTCGAGGAAACCAAATCAAACTCGTTCACTAGGACTGCCATATGACCCTTAGCTAGTAACCGATCTCATATAATCGTACCAAATTGCCCCCGAGGATCATATGCATCCATAGCTACAAATAAGAGAAATATGATTATTAGCTAGTAACTGATCTTGCATAACCGTACCAAATGGCCCTCGAGGATCATATTCATCCATTTTTACAAAAAGGGGAAAAGACATCCCAAATATAAGTCTACTCAATACCTAGGGATCCACTAGTAATGGTACAGACTCGTCACAACAACATATGTGACCAACCATAGATAGTCATATGGTATAAAATAACATTTATAAACAAAAATGCATTTTCAAGTTTAACTTCTGGTAAGAATGAAAATCATCCAAAATGAACTTTAAACATTCTTTCAAGTAACCCACATAAATGTGCAAGTAAAACATCCTTTTACTTCAAATAAGATGAACCCATCATTTTAATCGAAAATGATCAGGAACCCTAAAATCTCCCAAAACTCAAGTTATATCAAAATGTAGTAATCTTAGATCTGAAACCATGGAGATATATAGAAGTTCAAAATGTAAGTTTTGACATGTATAAAGTTTAGAAAAAGGTAGTAGGAACTCACCAAATAGGTTTTAGAAATAAAACCCGAAAACCAGATATCGACCACCGAGAGAAGACGAAGCTTTCTATACCGAACCCGTGCTAGATGCACTTAATACTAGCAACTTATGGACCCTTGAAGATCCAAAGAAAACTAGAGAGAGAGACAAAAGAGAGAAAAGAAATGAAGAAAGAGAGAGAGATCTTTGAGAATGAGATATTTTGGGCTGAAAAGCCTTACGTCGGCCAGTGTGTTACGCGGGTTATGCCGCGACTTCAACTCGCGGCATAACTCGCCCGCTAACATAAAAACCCTCACAAACAGGGGATTTCGCGGGTTGTGCCGCGACCTCAAGTCGCGGTACAACTTGCGTAGTTCACTGTAGTTAATCCAAAACCACCAAAATCTAACATCAAACTTCAAACCAAACGCGGTGCTAACGACAATGCTTAAATACAAGAATAACAAGATTACATAACGGAAATCCGGGGTGTTACAATCCTCCCCAACTTGGGAATGATTTCGTTCCCGAAATCTAACTACTCGAAAAGATGAGGATATCTTCGCTTCATATCCTCTTCAGCTTCCCACGTCACGTTGGCTCCCCGATGATGCTTCCACTGCACCTTGACCATAGTGACATCTTTATGACGCAACTTCTTAGACTTTCTCTCTAAGATCGCGTCAGGTTCTTCTATACAACGGTTACCCTCGTCCACTCTTAATTCTGAGAGGGGAATGACGCTTTCTTCCTCTGCCAAATACTTCCGAAGGTAACAAATATGGAACGTGTTGTGGATTCTGCTTAACTCTGGTGGTAGTTCCAATTGGTAGGCTTGCATACCTACCCGCTTAAGCACTTTAAAAGGTCCAAGGAAACGGGGACTCAGCTTCCCTCGTTTCCCGAACCTGATAATGCCCTTCCATGGCGATACCTTAAGCAACACACGGTCGCCCACTTGGAACTCCATCGGCCGCCTCTTCTTATCGGCATAACTCTTCTGCCGATCCTGAGTCGCTTTCAACCTTTCACGAATGCATTTGACCTTATCGGCCGTCTCTTGCACGATTTCAGGTCCGGCGAATTGCTTCTCTCCTGCTTCAAGCCAACACACGGGAGTTCGGCACTTCCGCCCGTACAATGCCTCAAAATGTGCCATCCCAATACTCGAGTGGTAGCTATTGTTGTAAGCAAACCCCACCAAATAGGTAGGTGAGAGTCCCAAATACCCCCAAAATCGATGACACAAGACCTCAACATGTCTTCCAATGTTTGGATCGTTCTCTCGCTTTTCCCGTCGGTTTGTGAATGGTAAGCCGTACTCAACTTTACTCGCGTACCAAGCTCTTTCTGAAACCCATCCCAAAAGTTCGAAGTGAACCGACCGTCGCGATCCGACACGATCGACAAGGGTATTCCATGCCTCGAGACCACTTCATCGATGTAAAGCTTCACTAATTTATCCATCGATAACGTCTCGCGCATAGCCAAGAAGTGAGCGCTCTTAGTCAATCTATCGATTATTACCCAGATGGTATCGTGACCTCAAAGAGTTTTAGGCAACTTCGTCACGAAGTCCATGGTAATATGTTCCCACTTCCACTCGGGAATCTCTAAGGGCTGAAGACTCCCATACGGACGTTGATGTTCGGCCTTAACTTGCGAGCACGTCACACAATGCCCCACATAGCGTGCCACATCAAGCTTCATTACTGGCCACCAATAATGCAACTTGAAATCCCTGTACATCTTTGTACTTCCCGGATGAATGGAATACTTGGACTTGTGAGCATCCTCGAGCAAAAGATCACGGTTACCCCCAACTTTGGGCACCCACACACGACCGCTGAACAGTTTTACCCCACGGCTATCGTTCGTTAAGAGCAAACGTTGTTTCGTCATGACTTCCTCCTTGAGGTTTTCTTTCAACAAAGCTTCAACCTACGACGTCTTGATCTTCTCAACAAGTCTAGACACTAACTCGATTCTCGAAAGTGTAGCCCGAATACTTCCGCTATAGTCCTTCCGACTTAACGCATTGGCTACTACATTAGCCTTAACGGAATGGTAAAGCAATTCACAATCGTAATCCTTGAGCAACTCGAGCCACCGCCTTTGTCTCATGTTCATCTCCTTTTGATCCAAGACGTACTTCAAACTCTTATGATCAGTATAGAGCGTACATTTTGTTCCATAGGGGTAATGTCGCCAAAGCTTCAAGGCGAACACCACTGCTGCTAACTCCAAATCATGGGTAGGATAGTTCTTCTCGTGTATCTTAAGTTGCCTCGAGGCGTAAGCGATTACTTTGCCTCTTTACATCAACACACATCCTAATCCCATATTCGAAGCGTCGCTCTAGACCACGAAGTCTTCTGACCCTTCCGGCAACGATAAGATTGGAGCTTCGCACAACTTCTTTTGCAGAATACGGAACGCCTTCTCTTGCGTTTCGGTTTAATCGAACTTCACATTCTTCCGAGTTAAAACTGTCAAGGAAGAAGCGATTTTCGAAAAGTCTTGAATAAATCTCCGATAGTACCTCGCCAGACCCAAGAAACTGCGGATCTCGGACGGACTCTTGGGAGGCTCCCAATTCATCATAGCTTCAATCTTGGAGGGATCCACTTTCACTTCGTCTCGAGTGACAACGTGACCCAAGAATTGCACTTCTTCAAGCCAAAAGTCACACTTGGAAAACTTGGCGTACAATCTTTCTTTTCTCAACATATCGAGAACTTCGCGTAGGTGTTGCTCGTGCTCTAACTCGCTCTTAGAGTACACGAGTATATCATCAATGAATACGATGACCGACTTGTCGAGGAATGGTCGGCACACCCTATTTATCAAATCTATAAATACCGCTGGTGCGTTCGTTAGGCCAAAAGGCATTACAAGAAACACATAATGGTCGTAACGCGTTCTGAACGCTGTCTTCGAAACGACTTCTTCTCTTACCTTCACTTGATGGTAACCCGAACGTAAGTCGATCTTGGAAAAACACCCCGCTCCTTGGAGTTGATCGAATAAGTCGTCAATCCTGGGAAGCGTATACTTGTTCTTTACTGTAGCTTTGTTCAACTCACGATAATCGATGCACATTCTCATTGTGACATCCTTCTCTTTGACAAACAAGACCGGAGCTCCCCAAGGTGACGAGCTCGGTCTTACGAAACCCTTCTCCAACAGCTCTTGGAGTTTTGCCATCATTTCTTGCATCTCCGCTGGCGCTAACCGGTAAGGGGCTCTAGCAACAGGAGCCGCTCCCGGTACGAGATCAATCCGAAAATCCACTTGACGATCGGGTGTTAACCCGGGCAAGTCGTCCGGAAAGACGTCTGGAAACTCACGCACAATCTTCACATCTTCAAGCTTTAACTTCTATAGCTTGGTGTCGATCACGTAGGCTAGGAAAGACGAGCATCCTTTCACCAAACACTTGCGTGCTTTAGTCATGGTGATTATTGCCACATCTCCCTTCCTCTTCTCACCATAAATCACAAACAAATTTGCCACTGGGATTGGGAAGTCGAATTAATTTCTTGGAACATACGAACTCGGCATGATTGTTCGCTAACCAATCCATGCCGACCACAACATCAAAACCCCTGATTACATCGGCAAAAAAACGATAGGGAAATCTCTCCCTTTGATTCCGTGAGAACATTTCTTCAGAACATCGCGGATCAGAACTTGACTACCATCTGTTATCTTAACCACTAACGCATCCTGAAGACTAGTAGTGGGCATAGCAATCTTTTGACGGAACAACTCAGATATAAAAGAGAGACTGGCACTCGTATCGAATAAAACACGAGCAGGTACTGAGTTTATAAGAAATGTACCTGATACCACATCAGCTGATGCCTTGGCCTCATCGACTGTCATCTGAAATGCTCGACCCGAAACCCTAGATGGATTCTCTCCTTTCTCAGACGCGCTTACCCGACTTGAGCAGGTAAGCCCTCTGATCGAATAGTCACGTGAGAAGTGGTCAGACTTCCCACACTTGTTGCAAAGTTGAGGAGCGGAGCTACAGCTACCGTGGTGCTTGGTTCGGCATCTCCGGTACCATCTAGCTCTTTGATAGTCGCTGAAGCTTCGGTTTCCGACAAAAGGTCGGGTTCTCTTGGGAGATACTGAATTGCTTTCCCACTTCCTCTTTTCAGCAACCGCCACAGCCTTCTCCGCAATTGCCTCAACCCTCCGATGGCTCACATCGCGATCCTCGATCACTTTCAGCAGAAACTCCTGCTGTTTAGACATAGCTTCATCCATTGCCAACATAATGCTAGCCATCAACTCGGATTGGGAAATCGCATCCCTGACGACTGGGTGGGACGGAGCCAGGTCTACCTGCGGAAAGACCTCTGGTCCCCCACCCAGTACTGGCTGAACAGATAGGCGTACAACGACTTCAACCCCAGTCGGTTGAACAGCGGTTGAGGCTGTCGCCTCGGCACCATCTGCACGCGTACGCGATCTATCGCGCATACTCACCATTCTGATTTGCTACACAGGACAGAGATAGAGAGACGAGAAGGGTAGGGTAAATACAAAAGAAAACGTACTACCATATTACCAATTGTCAGAGTAACGGTACATTAAGCACAATCACGTATAAATATTCTCATAATAACATTAGCTAAGTGAGATTATGAACATATAATACATAATGGTTCTTGTCGCCATCACCACGACGCTCGATAACTATAATGTCCGTCAACTCTAAGACCAACCAATCTTAGAAATTCTACCCAAGATCACGAATCAATGCTTAACATGCTCAGTCTAAGTCTAGACATCTTACATTCATGCCTAGATCACTTAAACTAGAGCTCTGATACGAACTTGTAACACTCTAAAAACCAGAGTGAATTTAAAACGCGGAAACTGGACAAATAAGCATCAACACTTGGTATAAACCTCCCAAAAAGGGGAAATGTACTTAACCTTTACAAACCTGAATACTGATATGGAATTCAACAACAAACTAATCTAAACATAACCTATCTAGATTACATCAGTTGCTAATACAATATCACCAAAAGAATGGGACTTAAACAATTGCCCAACATCAATACTAGTCATCTCAAAAACCCCCGAGACGAAGCTCTTCACACAAGCCTTTGGCAACCCACCGCTAATAGGAACATGTTATACACATCATTTGAGAAAAAAGTGTTAGGCTTAAAGCCTAGTGAGAATATACAGTTTACAAATTTTCAAGAGATATAAACAATTATATCATAAGGAAATCTTTTCAATAAGGTTTAGTTTTCAAATAAAACATTTGCCACAACCGGGCCTTTTCAATGCAAACTCATCATACGATGACAAAGATAACCAGTTTTACAAAGGATTGTAGTGTAACACAAAGTAGGCCACAATCCGAGTTATGAGTCGAAACACTTGGAATCCTTGGCCACGAACTACAAAGGTCCATACTACGATGTGAGGGAGGGCCCTCGAGGAAACCAAGTCAAACTCGTTCACTAGGACTTCCATATGACCCTTAGCTAGTAACCGATCTCACATAATCGTACCAAATTGCCCCCGAGGATTATATGCATCCATAGCTACAAATAAGGGAAATATGATCCTTGGCTAGTAACCGGTCTTGCATAACCGTACCAAATGGCCCTCGAGGATCATATTCATCCATTTTTACAAAAAGGGGAAAAGACATCCCAAATATAAGTCGACTTAATACCTAGGGATCCACTAGTAATGGTACAGACTCGTCACAACAACATATGTGACCAACCATAGATAGTTATATGGTATAAAATAACATTTATAAACAAAAATGCATTTTCAAGTTTAACTTCTGGTAAGAATGAAAATCATCAAAAATGAACTTTAAACATTCTTTCAAGTAACCCACATAAATGTGCAAGTAAAACATCCTTTTACTTCAAATAAGATGAACCCATCATTTTAATCGAAAATGTAGTAATCTTAGATCTGAAACCATGGAGATATATAGAAGTTCAAAATGTAAGTTTTAACATGTATAAAGTTTAGAAAAAGGTAGTAGGAACTCACCAAATAGGTTTTAGAAATAAAACCCGAAAACCAGATATCGACCACCGAGAGAAGACGAAGCTTTCTATACCGAACCCGTGCTAGATGCACTTAATACTAGCAACTTATGGACCCTTGAAGATCCAAAGAAAACTAGAGAGAGAGAGACAAAAGAGAGAAAAGAAATGAAGAGAGAGAGAGAGAGAGATCTTTGAGAATGAGATATTTTGGGCTGAAAAGCCTTAAGTCGGCCAGTGTGTTACTGAGTGTCCCAGTGATTAACAATTCAATCAAGAAAACATATAAGCAACACAATTATGCAAACCTGGTATTGATTAAACAAACGATTACAAGGTTATTGATGAAGAAATTGAACTCTCTCTGTTCTTCTCCTTAAGCGCAACTCTCTCTCTATTCCTCTCTGAATCTCACGGCTCAAAACAAGCAACCTTACAATAATTAATTTTCTCTCTTAGCTCTTCCAACTAAACCTAATTACCACTAAAACACCTAATTTATACTTAGGCCTCATTAGCCAAATGGGCTTGGGCCCAACTACTAAACCAATTAACTTATTAAAAAAAAGATAAGACTAATAATAAAATACGAAAAACCAAACTTTGACTATTTATTACAAAGGACCCTAGACTATTTATTGAGACGACTTTTCCAGCTTTGACTTCAGATTTCCATCTTCAGATAATGATGATCCTGAATCCAATAAAGCTGTGCTTTAACAATCTCCCCCTTTGGATCAAGATCATTACTAAAAAGATTTAGCAATTCAATCCTTCTCTTTAAGCCAGAAGATGCAATCTCCCTCTTTGTCTTCAGAAGTAGCAATCTCCCCAATCGATGAGAATATAATCTCTTGGAAAGAAATTATCTCCAGTATCAGCTCGAAAAGCTTCAGCAAATCATCTTTAGAGAAAATATCTTCAATTCAACATATCTTCAGAAAATCTTTTAAAAACTTGTATTCTCCCCATTTCTTAGTTGATGCTTCTCCCCCTTTTTGATGACAAGAGCAAGGAATTCATCAAAACTTTTCTACAAGCAATGTCTTCCACCACTGATTTTGCAAACAGATCCACTTATTATCTGTCAATTCATATAGATGTGCATCCAGATCTTTGCAAATCCAGACAAAATAGAAAGGTAACACCTGAATCAACAAATGAACCAGTTAAAATTGCCTGTTAGTAACACGAAGTCACTGTGTGTAACGAATACACAATATAAAGGAGCTTTTATGATGTTCACTCCCCCAGGGCTTCCATTCAATCATCGAAACACCACAAAGGTAATTTCTATGAACGTTATGACAAAGAAACAAATTCTTTGTGTGTTCGTGCAAGTGATAGAATAACTTAAGCATAGGATGATTGCTTATAAGGCTCAAAATGTGTAAACCACTGAGACAAGTAGTTAAACACAAACTCAATGTGCATGAGTGAAGTGCGAAGGTGGGGCAGACTTCCTTCTTTTCAATATCCAGATTTTCCAAATGAAAATCAGATAGCATATGTGTTGCGTCCCCTTTGAAAATGAAACATTTTCTTGTTGAGAAGAAAATGAGTGGTAGGTGGGGTAATGGCAAGAGTTGGCATGGACTAGTTGCCTGTTTCAATAATGTTCACCAAAGAAATGTGAAGCATTAGAAATGTGGCTGCCCGGCTCAGAAAGTAGTTGGTGCAGAGTTTAATATTCTTTTACTCTGATCTCTCACCCTCTTTCTTTTTTATCATTAAACTCTCTTTTACAATTTCTCTCATCACACATTCCACACTCATTTCGTGTGACTCCTTACACTCAATTACTAAGGATTAACTTCTTAGGTAGGAGACACTGGTTAACATGAATCCATAGAAGTTCAGTTAAATCCTAGCACACTGATCCCATGTTATCCTATAAAGCATATGATGCTCAGATGGTTTAACTTTATCATTTAAAGTGCATAAATGAAGCTATAAACTTTTAAAAATCACACTTCCAATTCAAGAAATCTGTTTGAGAATCGGGAAGTGGTTTGAACATTTAAGAACATGTTTTCTTATGATTGAAAGTTGTCCTTCTCTCAACCATAGATGAGATGAAGGTAAAGAATTATACCTTTTGAGTGCAGTCTTACATCTCACGAAGTCAAGCTTAAAGTCATAAAGATATGATCTTTGAATCATCTCTCAACCTGCAAAAGTCTAAAAGTAGTCAAAGTAACTTTATTCACTAAAAATAAAATGACAGAAAGCAGTAAAACAATTAAATTACGAGTTCTGATCAGAAATAATCAGAAGTCATTGCCATACTCTTTACTTGTACGCTCCCCCTAAAATCATGCATCACTAACAAGTTATCAGTAAGTACAATGCATTCATTAGATATGCTCCCCCTCAAAAATAACATTGACCATCTATGAGGAACTTCTCACACTCCCCCTGAGATCATGAACAAACTATTAAATAGCAGATATCTTGCAGAAATAATGATAAAGAAATGATGAAAAAATACAATAGGTAACCACCGATTAGGTCTTAAGATTTAGCATACCAAGCCTAGAGATAAGAAAATTGAATCTCTTTTCGTCTAAAGGTTTGGTGAACAAATCTGCAAGCTGAAAGTCGGTTTTTACAAAGTAAAGTTCAATTGTTCCCTTTTCCACATTATCTTTTATAAAGTGATACCTGACATCTATGTGTTTAGTCTTAGTATGCTGAACAAGGTTAGCGGTAATCGCAATAGCGCTCTTCGAATCACAATAGATCGGAATTCTATTGAAATGAAACCCATACTCTCGCAGTTGTGTTCTCATCCACAAGACCTGAGAACAGCAGCTAGCAGCAGCTACATATTCTGCTTCGGCCGTTGATGTGGAAACACAGAATTGCTTCTTCGAAGCCCAACTGACGAGTTTATCTCCGAGGAATTGGATATGACCTGAGGTTCTCTTCCTGTCTAACATGCAACCAACATGATCTGCGTCTGAATAAGATGTTAGCTCAAAGCTAGTATCTTTAGGATACCACATACCAAGATCTGTAGTCCCCTTCAGATACCTGAAAATCCGCTTTACAGCAGACAAATGGGATTCTTTAGGATTGGCCTGATATCTAGCACATAAGCAAGTAGAAAACATTATATCCGACCTACTAGAAGTAAGATACATTAAAGAGCCTATCATCCCTCTATAAGTCCTAACATCAACAACCTTTCCCGAAAGATCGGTGCCAATCTTAGTACCAGGTGCCATCGGGGTACCAATCGGTTTACAATTTTCCATTTTGAACTTCCGAAGAATATCAAGAATGTATTTAGATTGATTGATAAAAATCCCCGTTGAAAATTGTTTGACTTGCAATCCGAGAAAGAAGTTCATCTCTCCCATCATGCTCATCTGAAAACGTGACACCATGAGGTTTGCAAAGTTCTTACAGTACTTAGGATTTGTAGAACCAAAAATAATATCATCCACATATATTTGAATAAGAATGATATCGCCTTTATCCTTTCTAATGAAAAGAGTGGTATCAACCGTACCTTTTGTAAAACCTGACTTGACCAAGAACTGAGATAGAATATCATACCAGGCGCGAGGAGCTTGTTTCAGTCCATAAAGAGCTTTATCCAAGATGTAGACGTGGTTCGGATTATCTGGATTTACAAACCCTTCTGGCTGTGAGACGTAGACTTCTTCCTTGAGTACTCCATTCTATAAAGCTGTCTTCACGTCCATTTGATAAACGGTGAAGTTCTTGTGGGCTGTGTAGGCTAAGAACATACGAATTGCCTCTATACGCGCCACTGGAGCATATGTCTCGTCGTAGTCAATTCCTTCCTCTTGCCTATATCCCTTGGCAACAAGTCGTGCTTTATTTCTGATAACGGTACCATCTTCATATTTCTTGTTTTTAAACACCCATTTCGTACCAATGATGGTTTTACCATCAGGTTTGGGTAAGAGTCTCCAGACTTTCAGTGCTTCAAACTGATTCAGCTCATCTTGCATCGCAGTAACCCAATCTGAATCTGCAAGGGCCTCAGATACGCGAGTAGGCTCGATCTTGCTCAGAAAGGATTCATACATACATAGTGAGAGTCCAAAATCAATGAATCCTAGAGAGAGAAAGTAGATAGAGAGTAACAATGGAGCGCAAAGTATGATTCTATTGAAGTATGCGTGTATTTCTTACAACAAACCAAGACCAAAGTGACTTAAATACCCTTGGTCAATACAACACAGATTAGACTCTAAACACAGTATTTGACCAATCCCTATAAATACAATGATTACTATAAAATCAGACCTAACAATCTCCCCCCTAGTAATCATTGGCGCTTTGGTCTTCAAAAATCATCTTCTATAACAGCACGGACCAACAAAGCGACTTTGAGAAGCTTTCTGACTTTTAAGAAAAAATTTCTTCTCAGCATCTTGCAGATTGAAATTTTCTTTGCTGCTTAAGCTCAAGACGATACACCTCTTTTGAATGATCTTGAATGAACTGTGATGTTCGGAGCAGGAACAACAAAAGAATTGAAATGGCTGAGAGAATAGAATCTTTGAGCAAATCTTGATCAGCAGATAAACATTTGAGCTCTTTGTCTCTTAAACTTCTCCTAGACTTCTCCCCCTCATGACCTTGATGATCTTGATCAACTTGGTCATGCAAATGTTGGAGGCGAGACAGCGTAAGATCTGCAAAATCAAAGAAACAGAGAAAACAGAGGAGGTTTGCGCTTCATGTTGGATGCGCAAACCAAGGTTTGTGTTTCATGTTGGACGCGCAAACCAAGGTTTGCGTTTCATGAAGGAAGTGCAAATCAAAGTTTGCATTTCATTTGGGACGCGCAAACCAAGGTTTGCGGGTCATTCTGAAAGCGCAAAGCTGACTTAGAAATTTTTTTACCTTTTGAAACCCTTTGACTCCCCCTACACAAATGCACTAGATATGACAATTCAGATTAGCATTCTTATAAAGAAAATCAGATACTCCCCCTCAAAAACAGATATAATCTTTGAAAAATAATTTCTTTGTTCACTCCCCCTTGAATAATACATTAACCCATTAAAATATATTTATGAGAACACAATGATCAAATATTAATGTAAAAAGAAAAATATACTAAATGTAAATTTTGAAACAACTAAACATATAAAATTTTAAACACTAAACAAATAAAATTCTACTCAGTAAAATATCACAGATTTATCAATCATTTGAAATCAAACATATGTTGTAGGATATAAGAACAAGTTTCATTGCATATCAAGTTAAGACATGTTCAGTTTCAAAAACTTCCAGCAATCTATTCAGTGTGCTCACATGCGAATCTTCGATTAGCTACAAGAAAATGCAATTCTAAAAATATTATAGAGAACTTTGCATGTACTCACACTAAACCATCAAGAATTAAGATATTCATAAATTTACAGATTTATCGCAGCTCAAACATATCACCAAGTATCATGAGATGTGTGCTCATTGGCATGTTTTAGCATTGTGCACATTGGCATCTTGACATGAGTGTGCTCTTTGGCATCTTTTAAGCGCGTGCACTTTGGCATCTTTTGATCAAAAAGTTTATTAAGTAAAGAACATGCCGTAAACGTAACTTTCTATCTGACCCTATTGCAGGATTTGGGTCAGCCGCTCCCAGACCAGTTGGCCTAAGGGGACTAGGTGTCAAGCACCCCTTGGAACTTACTCTCCCAGATCAGAAAGGCTACATCGACATATCCTAAACCCATTTATACCAGTAGAACATGACTTTCGATCTGGTTCTATAGAAGGATTTCTGTTCGATCACTCCCAGACCAAATGACCTTAGGGGACCAGATGACAAGCATCCCGAGGAACTTACTTTCCCAAACCAGAAGGGTCACAGGTACAAACTTTCAACCTTAGAGATTTCTGAATTTTAAGAATTTATTATTCATCTCAATCACTCAGGTCAACATCTAAGTGCTTAGCCCATATTTTCACTCCAATCTAAAATTTTGATCGTTTAGTATTGTCTAAGCAAATTAAACTATAAATATTCCGAGGCACACAACTTTAAAGCAGTAATAAAAGTTTCAAACATGTTGCTGACTTTTCGACTTTTGTAAGACTTGAAATTTGACCATATAAAAACTTTAATATAAGCAAAAGAACTTGAAAATTTATCCTAAACACATATTTTATTCAAAGGAAAGAAAAAAATGTAAAATCTTTACTTTATAGAATAAAATTTGCAAAGATTTAAACTTTTAATTAATATTTAGTTGGAACAAAATAAAATTCAACTATTTCATCTTTTACATTGAAGAAAATAAATTTGTGTCTCATATTAAAAGAAAATTTTGGGTAATACAAATTCATGAGATAGATAAACAAGCTCAGATTCTTAAAACATTGAGAAAAACAAAACTGGAATACCATCATTATCAGAGATAAATGCAGCGGAATTAAAATTGATGTACTCACAGTATCTCATTAAGTCAGAAGCTTAATCATTGAAGAACGAGTTCTAAACTGTTGTGTTTAGAAGTCGAGTCTATGAAGTGCGGGTCCTGAGCTGAAGTACTCAGAAGCCAACGTTCTATGACTCCCCCTTAACATGTGATGCCTGCAACTTTGAATCAGATAAAGATTTGGGTACCCACTTGTATTTGGGCCCGTGTTTGTTAGTTGCAGTTCGTATGGGAAAATATTTGTCAGACTTAACATTTAAAGCACGAGGAATATGATCAGAAAAATAATCACAACCATCAGAAGAGAAAGCATAATCATCAGAACTAGAATCTGAGAAAGAACATGAGACATGTTTTGAAATTTGAATCATTTGCTTTATAGAGTATTTTGAAATTTTATTACATTTAGCAAATGAATCACTGTTATAAAGTTTGTCTACACATTTATCCCCATCAACAATAGATTCATCAGATGTCCGCCTCGCTCTCTAGATTTGCTTCTTTGACTTGCTCACAGTCCTATATGAAAGAATAGAATCGGAAGAATTAGAATAGTCAGAAATAACTTTATCTTGTTTCTTCGACTTCTTTGACCGTCTTCTTTTACGCTTAGGTTTATAATATTGATCATTTAGCGTAAAAGAATCATCAAGAATTTTAGACGAAATATTTAAATCATAAGAAATAAATTTATCCAAGCAGCCAATCTGATCAACTAAAAAATATGAATTAGCCTCAGAGTCTGAAGAATTTGGAGAAAAGATTTTAAAATTTGAAACTTCCTTTTTATTTTCCTTAGAATCAGAAGATAGGCTAGAAATAGAATCTAATTTTTGAGAAAATGAATTTTCTTCAAGACTAGACGTCATGAAAGAAAGAATAATATCATATTCAATTTTCTTCAAAATATTTTGATCTTCTATCTGATCTTCAAGATCTATGATTTTTCCTTCTAATACTAATGGAGGAGTATATTTCTTTGAATCATAAATGATTGGAGAAATATTTCCTTTATCAGAATCAGGTGCATACGGAGCAATAAAATCACCAGACATTGAAGATTTGATAGGAGATATATCATTTAAAACTCTTCTTCCTCTTCTTGATTTTTCAGGAAAATATTTTGCATTTTCACTTGTATAAACAAAAGAAATTTCATTTTTCTTGTTATTTGTCCTTTTCTCATTTTCGATTTCTAACACTTGCTTCTCATTCATCCAATCAATTTTAAATTGAGGAGCATAATGAGCAAGAGTCAAATAATCGTATTTATATAAAGTTGGGGATTTTTCAATCGTATTGTTTAAACAATGAGGATTTTCAAAACCAAGTCCCCACCTTTGTTTTAAAGCCTCTTCACTCCTCGGTTTGTTCATATAAATTGTTTGTTCAGATTGGTCTCTTCAATAAATTTTTTCTTCTAATTTAATTATTTTATCAGAAAACTCATCTTTTAAAGTAGTCAATGATGTCCAAGATTCAAGATAAGTCTTGTTAGAATTTTCCAAAGCATCTAATTTCTTTTGAAAAATGTCTTTAGTATTTTCTAAAATAGATTTTTCATCCTTCAAAGAAATTTTCAGCTTTTCAATTAAATCTGACTTTTCAGAGTTTAAAACTTTTTCAGATAAAATTTTAGAGCGCAAATCAGATAAAGCATTAATCATGATATCCATCTGAGAGGTAATAAATTGGTAGTCAAATTCAGAATATACCTCATCCTCATCTGTGTCAGAATCGTCTGATTGGTCATCTCCGATCAAGCACATCTGAGCGATCTCGACATTTGAAGCTTCATCATCGGAATAATCCAGCCATAATTCTTCCTCGGCTAGCAAAGCAGTTCCGTTCTCTCTTTTCTCGGCCAGTTCCAATTTCTTTCTGTAATAACCTGAGTCCTTGACCTTCTTTGCTCGACACTCCTTTGCAATGTGTCCCGGCTTTCCACAGTTGTAGCAGGTAGCAGTCTTTGGCTCGGGCACTTTGACTTTAGAACCGGAAGTGAAGCGAGAAGAGTTGGAACCCGATCTAGGTTGGAACTTTTTCTGGTAATGCTGAGAAAGAAGGATCATCGCTTTCTGTAGTGCCTCTCCATTGTCATCAGTTGACCCAGTGTAAGCGTTATCAGACAACGCTTGTTCAGCTAGTTGCTTCGTGAGAAGAGCAACCGGATCAACTGTCTTCTTGTTCTTTTTGTCTAGCTTGGCCTTTTTCTCTATCACCAAGCTCTCATCAGTTAGCATAATCTCATACAGCTCTTGAATCTGCATCGTGGAAATTCTGACATCGTTCTTCAGTCTATGACATGATTTGTTCCACTCTGGCTGAAGAGAATTAAGGAATTTCAGATTCGTCTCAAGAGCAGTCTTTTCCACTTTAATCTTTCTAAGATCATTAATCACAGCGCAAAACCGGTCAAAGATAGCCTTCAGAGATTCATTGTCCTTCGCCTTAAATTCCTCAAAGTTGTTCATGAAGCGTGTCTGGCGAATCTGAGTAGCAACAGATGACCCAAGCATGATCTTTTCTAATTGAGTCTACATCATATTTGGATTATGTTTGAAACAATCAATTCAATTGTAGATCGTGTTAGGCAGAACTAGCATCAAATTGGACTTTGCTTCTCTATCGGCTTTTTCACGTTTGATTTCATCATCAGTCAAAGGAATGTCATTTTTCGGTCTGATGAATGGTCCTTCAGTAAACGACTTCATCATATTTTCTCCAATTGTGTCCACATCAGCATAGGATTATGTTTGAAACAATCGATTCTATTATAGATGGAATTCGGTAGAGCAAGAATCAAATTCGACTTGGCTTGATTGTCAGCTTGGTATCTTAGAAGTTCATCAGCTTCATATTCTCTCAGGGCTTTTTCTACAGTAGTGGCTGGAGTGTTTCCAATAGCTGGTATCACTTTCATTGGCCTGACCATGGGACCTTCAGTCAAAGTTTTCATCATATTTTCCCCATTTGGTTGCCTTTCGATGAAATTAATAAACCGGTCTTGCCATTGTTCAAATTCATTCTCATTTATCAGCACAGGTGGACGAGTATCAGACCCCAACGACATCATGAGGTCATTCTTGTAAAGTTGAGCTTGTAGAGACATTTTGATGAAATCTGGTATTCAGAAAAAATAACCAAGTCTTGAAGACCCGAACACCCAAGGTATGCGTTTCTGACTTGAATCACAAAAGAAACTATTCGGGTCCTTGATGATACGCAAACAAGGACTATCCGAGTGATAGGAGGACTATGCGTGTTCTGAGAGATACGCACTTGATACTTTGCGGGTTCAGAGTGACACGCACTTGAAACAATACGTGTATAGAGAGATACACAAGATATACTATGCGTGTTCAACAGGGCACGCACTATATGTTATGCGTGTTAAAAGAGACACGCACTTGATGATCTGCGTGTGTCGAATGACACGCACTTGAAGATCTGCGTGTGTCGACAGATACGCACAAGATTTTGCTTTTCCAAGAGAGACCCGATAACCTGAGACAAACACAATTGTTATTCCAAGATCACAAGATCTGTAGAGAGAGAATCTAGAGAGAGAAAAGTGTGCTTGAATGTAACAGTAACTTGTATTCAAAAAATGTGTAAAAATTCTTACAAGAAAGCAAGCCAAGGGGACTTAAATACCCCAAGGCATTTACAAGATAGAAAAGAACTAAAAGCACTGAAAGATAAAGGAAATAAATACCTAAGAAAATTACCTGAGAAAATCATGCTTGGTACTACAATGTCTACCCAGCTTCGTCAGACAAGATACATGAACAACTTTGAAGGGTTCAAGGCTAAGGATGGGGAAAGTCTGAAAAGTGTCTTCGACAGGTTTTGGACTGTTATTAATGATATGTATAAGATCAAGGTAACAAAGAATGAGTTGGAGACAAATCTGAAGTTCCTCAATGCACTCAAACCTGAATGGGAAAAATCCTGTCATCGGATGAGGAATGATCCCATAATTTCCAAAATGCCTATTCAGGAAATGTTTGAAATTCTGATGTCTGATGAAGCCATGGTTATGAAGAAGAAAGCTAAGCTGGATAAGCAGAAGCCAAAGACTGTGGATCCAATCGCTCTTTTAGCTAGCCAAATGGCTGAGCAAGCCTTGACTGAGTCTGCTTACGACCGGTCAACAGATGACGATGGCGAAGCATTGGAAAAAGCCATGATTCTTCTAAGTCAGCACTATCAAAAGAAATATCAGAAACGGTCAGGTTCAAACAATCTTCGTTTCTCATCTGGATCAAAGAAGGTAGAACCTGATACTACATCAAAGCCTTTCTTTCCCAAATATGAGTCTGCTACTGCAGCTGAACCAAAGAAAGAAGATAAGAAGGTTGTGACTTGCTACAACTGTGGCAAACCCGGGCATATTTCAAAGGAGTGCAGAACGAAGATTGTGAAAGATGTTGATTTCTATAAGAAGAAATTAGCTTTGGCTAAGAAGAAAGCAAGTGGAACAATTCTGTTGGCTGAGGAGGAATACTGGTTAGACCACTCAGACAATGAAGCTGATAATGAAGAGACTGCTGCTATGTGTTTTATTGGAGACGACAACAGTGATGATGAGGATGAGGAGACTTCAAACGATGAATCTGAGGTACCATCTGAGTTTGATTTTAATTTCATTTCATCACAAATGAATGTCATTACAAATGCTTTACATGACTTTCGTTCAAAGCTTCTATCCGAAAAACGTGAAAATCAAGAAAAGTCTGTTCAAATTGAAAAATTGAAGATTTCTCCGAGAGATGAAAAAGCTATTTTAAAGTTTACAAAAGAGAAATTTCAAGAAAGAATAGAAGATTTAGAAATTGAAAAATAGACTTCTCATGATTCTTTGTCTGAATTGTCAATTTTAAATCAAGAGTTTTCGGATAAAATAATTGAATTAGAAGAAAAGCTTTATAAACAAAAACAAACTGAACAAACAATTCATATGCATAAACCAAGGAGCTATGAGTCGTTAAAAGAAAATTGGGGTCTTGGATTTAAAAATCCTCAGTTTTTAAAGAAAGCTAAATTTGAGATTCCCAATTTTTATGATTACGAATGTCTTGGTCTTTCACAATATGGTTCTCAATACAAACCTCTTTGGACAAGTGCTAAAGAAACTACATTTGAGGAAGATAAAAAACGGATAAACAACAAGAGAATGGAAGTTCATTTTGTTTACACTCAAGAAAATGCAAAATATTTTCCTGAAAAAGTAAAGAAGAGAAGACAAAAGTTAAACATTGTTTCTTCTACTAAATCTTCTATATCTAATGACTTATTTGATTTAAATGCAGCTAATTCTAATAAGGACAATATATCTCCAGTACCTTATGATACTAAGGGATATATACCTCCATTAGTATTAGAGTGCCAAATCTTTGATCTAGAAGAACAAATGGAAGAACAAGAGATTTTGAGAAAAATTGAAAAAGATGTCATTTTTTCTTTTATGACATCGAGTTTTAAAGAAAATAATTATGGTCTTCTCAAATCTTCCATCAAGTTGTGTTCATCTGATGTTTCTTGCTCTGAGGTTTGTCCAAATCAATTAACTGATCAGTTTGGTTTTATTGATAAATCTTCTTCTTCTAAGTCAAATATTATATCTGAAATTATTGATGACACTTTTACGTTAAATAATCATTTCTACAAAACAAAGCGTAAAAGAAGAAGGTCAAAGAAGAAAAAGTAGAAAGAGTTTGATATTTCTGAAAATTCTAATTTTTCTGATTCCTCTATTTCAGATAGGCCTTTGAAGAAGTCTGTGAAGTCTGTTTGGCTAAAGAAACAGAGATCTGAAGAATTTGTTTCTGTAGAGGATAAATGTGTAGATTTTCTTTGTAAACAAGACTCATTTGCCTTTTGTAATAAAATTACAAAATTTTCTGTAGAGCAAATGTTTCAAATTTCGAAGAATATCTCATATTGTCTCTCTAGTTCTGATTCTGATGATTGCGTTTCTTCATTAATATGTGATGATGTTCATGCTTTATTTGATCAGTCTCAGATTTTTTGGAAAAATAAATGTTTGAAAAAGAAAAAGGAAAGGACTAACAAGAAGGGACCCATATTCATATGGGTACCTAAATCTGAGTAATTTTTGATTATGCAGCTAAATCAATTATGGTATCTGGATTCGGGGTGTTCCAAACACATGACTGGCAACAAATCTTTGCTTTCAAATTTTAAAGAAAAATGTTGCGGTCGTGTCAAATTTGGAAACTGCGAGACGGCTCCCATTCTTGGTTATGGTGATCTTGTTCAAGGTAATATAACTGTCAAAAGAGTAAGCTATGTCGAAGGTTTTAAGTCACAATCTATTCAGTATCGGAAAGTTCTGCGATAAAGATCTTGAAGTCAGTTTCAAGTCTAAAAGAGTTGCTGTAAAGAATAATAGCGGCATGGACTTACTTGTTAGAAAGAGACGATCAAATCTTTATACCATTAATCTTTCCGAAGTAAAGGTTCCATCAGATATTTGTCTTCTATCAAAAGCCTCTATTCATGAAAGCTGGGTGTGGCACCGACGACTAGCTCATCTCAATTTCAAATATATGGATCGCTTGGTCAAGAATGATTCCGTGAGAGGTCTTCCAATCCTCCGTTTCCAGAAAGACCATCTCTGTCAGGACTGCGAGAAAGGAAAGATGAAGAAAGCATCTCATAAGCCTAAGCCTGAACATTGCACTGCGGACATCCTAGATCTAATTCATATTGATTTGTGCGGACCAATGAAGACAAAGAGTATTGGTAAGAAGAAATATGTTTTGGTTGTTGTTGATGATTACTCCAGATATACATGGGTGAAATTTCTCAAATCTAAAGACGAGACACCCGAAATTCTCATCAACCTCATCAAAACCATTCAGACAAATAAGCAAAAGCATGTCAAAGTTGTAAGATCAGATAATGGCACAAAATTCAAGAATTCAACTCTTCAAGCATTCTATGATGCTCAAGGAATACAACAACAATTTTTTGCTGCCAGAACACCGCAACAGAATGGGGTTGTTGAAAGACGAAACATAACGCTTGTGGAAGCTGCTAGATCTATGCTTGCTTATTCAGGTCTTCCTTTGTCCCACTGGGCCGAATCTATATCAACTGCCTATCATACTCAAAACAGATCAATTATACACCGACGGTTCAACAAGACTCCATATGAATTGATGAACGGTATCAAACCCAACATCAAATATTTCAAGTCCTTCGGGTGTAAATGCTATGTTTTGAATGACAGAGACAATCTGAATAAATTTAGTCCAAAGGCAAATGAAGGCGTATTTATGGGCTATTCTTCTAACTCTGCTGCTTACAGAGTCTTTCTCCTCTCTGCAAGAAAAGTGATAGAGTCAGTGAATGTCAAATTTGATGAAGCTGCTAATTTGGCTTTTGGACAACAAAGTTCAGAACCCGCTATTACTGGAAACTCAGCTTCTGAACAAATTAGTTCAAAACCTGCACTTCAGTCGACAAATCAGGATCCTTCTACTTCTCTTCTAATCTTTCTGATCTTGATTTTCTGTTTGAAAATTTTTATGATGACGTTCCTAAACCAAACACTGATTATGTGTCAAATGTCTTGAATCAGGAAGCTGTGAGTGCATCTAATCCTACTTCCGCTGTATCAAGCTCTGATACCAATTGAGAGTCCAAGATCAATGAATCCTAGAGAGAGAAAGTAGATAGAGAGTAACAATGGAGCGCAAAGTATGATTCTATTGAAGTATGCGTGTATTTCTTACAACAAACCAAGACCAAAGGGACTTAAATACCCTTGGTCAATACAACACAGATTAGACTCTAAACACAGTATTTGACCAATCCCTATAAATACAATTATTACTATAAAATCAGACCTAACACATAGATTTGATGTTGCAGACCTAGTTTGCACCGGTTTTGAAGGATCTCCAATAATTTGATGTACCGGGTGCTCTTTGGTCCACTTATGTTCATGAGGGAGTGGATTAGATGTAGACTGATCATTGTCAGCATCTAGGAATCCACTGTTATCTCCTTCAGATGGTTCAGACTGAATGGGGGTTTTAGTTGAAGTAGTAGTTGCAGAAGTTGGAATAGGTACAACTTGGTCAATCTGTTGATCAGTCCTTACAGTACATCCTACTGAGTCAGCTACTTCTGTCTCGTCGGTGTTGGTCACAAATTCAACTGTCGGAGTAGGCATTTGAACTGAAACTTCTTGCCGAATCGGGGAGTTGGATTCAGTAGAGATATCGGAAGTGGTTGGTTGAGTAGTCATCGAGTCTTCCATCCTGTCAACCACAACAGATTTAGGCAAACGAGATCCAAGAAATTCATCATAAAACAGTTCAAATAATAAATCCAAATCAGAAAATTTAGAAGTAGACGATGAAGCGCCATCTGATTTGTTCTCTTGAGGTGCAGGTCCTGGACTGGTTGGCCCAGAAGCTAATACTCTGGTAAGTACGGGTTCTGAACTGACATGCTCAGAAGCCATTTCCTCATCAAATGTAACGTTGACGCTCTCGATCACAGTCTTCGACTTCTTCAAATAAACCCGATAAGCAGTAGATGTAGAGGAGTAACCAACGAAGATGCCCTCATTCGCCTTAGCACTGAACTTGTTCAGATTCTCTCTGTCGTTTAGAACATAACACTTACAACCAAAAACATGAAAATATTTAATGGTTGGTGTTCGGTTGTTGATCAACGCATACGGAGTCTTTTGAAATCTGCGGTGTATCATGGAGCGATTCTGAGTGTGACACGCAGTCGATACAGCTTCAACCCACAAAAATAGAGGTAATTCAGATTGGCTGAGCATTGTTCGAGCGGCCTCGACAAGTGTACGATTTCTCCTTTCGACGACTCCATTTTGTTGAGGCGTACGTGCAGCAGAGTATTGATGTGATATCCCGACCGATTCGAGATATTCTTCAACTATCTTGTTCTTGAACTCTGTGCCGTTGTCAGTTCTGAGAATCTTGACCTGTTTTTGCAGATTGACTTGGGTCGTCTTTAGAAAGGTAATGAGAACTTTGGGCGTCTCATCTTTAGACCGTAGAAACTTGACCCAAGTGTATCGCGTAAAGTCGTCAACGATAACTAACACATACTTCTTTCCGCCTAAGCTTTGCGTTCTCATAGGACCACATAAATCCATATGTAACAACTCTAATGGAGAGCTGGTACTTGGTTCAGGCTTTGGTTTGTGTGGGGCTCTCTTCATCTTTCCCTTTTCACATGCTGCACACAAGTGTTCTCTTTCATACTACAGTTCTGGAAGTCCTTTCACTAGGTTTCCACTGACCAGCTTATTGATGTACCGAAAGTTAAGGTGAGAAAGTCGTCGATGCCATAACCAACTTTGTTGCATCGAGGCCTTTGACAATAGACATACCTGGTTGTCAGCCTGGACCTTTGACAAGTTGATGGTGTAGAGGTTTGACTTGCGAGTGCCGACCAAGAGTTCTTTCCCTTCTTCAGTGCGTACTGAACATGTCTTGGCCTTGAAATTAACCTCTAAGTCTTTGCCGCAGAACTGGCCAATGCTGAATAGGTTATGCCCTAAGCCTTCAACGTAGCTCACCTTCTTAATCATGAGATTTTTGTGTACAACATCACCATATCCCAGAATTGGTGAAAACTGATTATTTCCAAAACGAACTGTGTCGCAGTATTTGTCCGTATAATTAGACAACATACTCTTATGCCCGGTCATATGCTTGGAACACCCGCTATCCAAGTACCACATATGACGGGTCTGCACAAAACAAATCAGGAAATAAGAGGTTTAGGTACTGTCAGGATCTTAATTCTAAACAAGAATAAACACTCATAAACTATATTAAAGGAGTTTGCGGAATAACACTTTAATATTCAATAATCTATGAAAATAGTGAATCAGAAGAACAACTTGTAAACTTTATTGAATGATTGTAAAGCTACAAGATTCAACACTCAACCTCAATATTGATGAACAGGCTCACCAATACGAATTCTACTTCTCTAGAATTAGGATTACAAACCTTGAGGTTGATTCTCTCTATCAAAACAAAATTCAAAATTCTAAAAGTTATATTCTATCAATTACCATCTATTCTATATATACTGAAGATAAAAGATAATTACAAATAATAAAAGATCTTCAAAATAATCTTCCATCTTTATCTCCAAGCTTTCCATAATCTTCAAACTTGATCTGCACGAATCTTGATTATCTCATAAGCAGCACTAAGTCTTCAGCAGCATTAATACTTTGAGCAGTATTAATGTTCAGCAGCACTAACTACTAGCAGTACTAAAATTGCTTAGCAGTAGTAATCTCCTCTAGCAGTATTAATCTTGACTTAGCAGTACTAATCTTGATCAGCAGTATTAACTTCACTCAGCAGCATTAATCTCAGAAGTAGTAATCAAGTTCTTCTAGCAGTATTAACTGTACTTGTGTATTTCTGAATTTCCCAACAATCTCCCCCTAACTTGACTTTTAGGAAGAGAAGTCAAGTTCTTCAAATGGTCTTCTTAGATGCTCCCAAAACTTCATGGCTCATATACCTGTATTTGCATCCAACCCCAAACTCTGATTGATTGTTCTTTGAATCAAATACTTAGCCATCTCTGAATTTGGAACACATCCTAGCTTCTTCTTCTTCAACATTGCATGAAGCTTTAGTCTGCTGTGATTGTACACTCTATCCACTAGGAAGTACTCTATGTGATTTAAGTCCATAGTTAGTGCATATACTCCACTAGTTTCATATAGAGTCCAATTGTTGACTGTTTTGAACACATTTCTGATCACATGCTCCACTTCTTCAGGTTTGAACATCATACATAGATACTCCATCACTAATTTTGTAATTGAAATCTTAGGAGCTTTCAGTTGATCTGCATACAACTTCATTCCTATCTCAAACATTTCTTCAAGATCTGACCTAGAGCATGTTCTGACAATCTTTTCCCAAGTATTGAACACCTCATACTTCTCATCTTTCCTCTTGAGCCTTATGTATTCCTTCCCATCAACCTTCATTGTGTCCCATAGAATAACCTCAAGAGGCTTCACATCAACAGGTTCAGCTGAAATTGGTTCAGGCACTTTGTCCATCACTACCATGTACATATTTACATCATCAGTTTTTGCTGGTTCATTCTTTTCAGATGACTTAGGTACCCCTTCTTCTTCAGCAACCTTCTCAGCTTCTCCTTCAGCTATTCTAGGCTTCTTGGTTGACTTTCTTCTTGCCATCATCTTGGTTCTTTTTAAAGTCCTTAGACTTTCACCAAGAGTGGCTTCTTTCTTTGGTGGTGTTTCTTGCTCATCTGGAAAAGGTTTTTCTATCATAAAATCATTGCTTTCTTTCATTCTCTTCTCCATCTCCACCCTTGCAGTTTCATTCCCTTGAAGCTTTAGCATCTCTGAATCATATAGCTCTTTAATCTTCTCAAAGGACATCTTAGAGAACATATCCTTTCTGACTCCTACAACACCCTTGAGAAATGTAATCATCTTGTTTCTCTCTTGGGTACCTAGGAATGTCTTTGAAGGTTGTCTCTTCTTTGTAGCTGTTTTTACCACCACTGATTTCTTCAGAGTTGCAGCTTTCTTCTGTGCAATTTCAGTTGCCAGGCTTTGTTGATAAGCTTCATTCAGTTCAGCAGCTAGAGCCTTAGCCATTTCTCTGTCCTTTTCAACCTGAACCCTTTCTTCTTTTTCAATATCAGCCTGCATATTCTTGGCCAAAGCTTCATCTGACTCAACCAACCTTTTCTTTTTGATTGGTTGATCATATTCCACCATTTTAGCTTTGCCTTTGTCTTTGCTCACCTTCTTCTCTACACTATCTTTCTTGATCACTTCACCTTGTTCTTTGATGACAACTCCTTTGGCCTTTGAGATGACCTTGGGAGTATCATGCTTGGCTTTGATTAAGGTTTCTGCAATCTCAAGATCTGTCAGAACTTCTTGCACTATTTCTGCTGCTTCTTTCAGTTCAGCAGTATTAACAGTTTCTGCTGCTTGGCTTGAACCAGCAGTATTAACAGTTACTGCTGCTTGCTCTTTTACTGCTTCTTATACAAACTCAGTTTCCACTGCTTTTTGCTCCCCCTCAAAATCAGCTTTCTCTTGCTCCCCCTTTTCTTTGAAATCTTCAATGTTGACATCAGCTTCTGACTCCCCCTTTTTGGGAGCATCAGTCACTGGTTTCCTCCTTCTTAGCACAAACTGTTTCTTCTTCTTTTGCAGAATCAATTTCTTCACCATTTGCGTCAAGTTGACAATCTGTTCTTGTTGAGACAGAACTATCAGTTTCAGCTCTTCTATATCTTGTCCTTGTTTGATTACATCCATGTTTATGTTTCCCATTGTTTCCATCAATTCATAGTAGTTATATCTGTCCTCACCTTCTCCAGAAGTGTTACCCTCTTTTGAAGGATCATGGGATCTTTTTGTAGTAGAGGTCTTCTGCCTAGCAGAAGCACCTGCTAACCCCGTGGTTTCTTGGCACCTGGGACCTTTGGATGATTGCTCACCCAAAGTTGCCATAGGTAAGGTCTTATTTATGTTACCACTGACCTCCTCTGTGCTGGCAGGAGTAGTGGCAGCCTTAGCACCCATATGCTCAAACATCTCCTCAGTAAGCACCTCCTTGGGGTTGGGAGACACCCCTGTGGTTTCCTTGCAGATATTCTCTAATAGAGAATTCTCCATTAGAGGGCTTAAAGGCTCAGTGGGTGAAGGTACAAGAAGGGAAGGAGCCTTCTTTACCTTTTTCCTTATGTAGGTTTGGGTTATTGGAGAAGTTGGCTTTTGAACAAGAGACTGAGGGATTGATATTGAGGGTGAAGGTTGGGATTGGCTAGCAGTGGGATGGTCTAATGAGGGCCTTGACCCTGCTGCCATACCTTCTTCATTGTGGGACACCACCATCATTGTAGAGAACAATGGGGTGTCAACTCCTTCCGAGTCCAATGGAGATCTTTTCATGTTTGAAAAGACCTTACCTTTGGGAATTTTTGGTACATATACCTCATCAAAGTGAGGCATATCCGTCAATTCATGGATTATAACTTCCTGTACAAACCTGGGGTACATATAAAAACTCTTTTTGCTTCCCAAGTTTGATACAAGATCACTGAAAATCATTCTTGAAAAATTGTACTTTCTGGCAGTGGCCAAGCGGACCAAAGCATATGCAATGGTACTGCTAAACTCACTCCATCCAGTAGTCTTTTTGGAAATGCAGTGCATCAGGGTATGAACAAGAAAACGCCATTGGGTATAAAATTTTGCTTTTGAGAATTTGAAACCACCCAATTGGCCTCCATACCCCATTCTTGAAAGGTTTGAGAACAAGTCCTCATTAGGAATAGAAGTAATACCTTCCGCATCGTCTAGAAGTAGACAAATGCGTATCACCTCTTCAGAAACTGACAAGGGTTTGTCACATACCCTTGTCTTGATTATCTGCGCACCATTCTCTGTCACTACGTGGCATTCGCCCAGAACTGTCTTTGATGCTCTATGTATATTGTTGGTGACACAGTGAGAGCATGGGCAATATGGTTGTTCTTGAGAAAATCCACAATCTGGTGGAATCCAGCAGCTTGTTTCGGCTTCTGTAGCATCGCAATCTCGTTGTGCTCATCAATGAATGCCATGGATGCCATTGTGCTTGAGTATTCTTGACTGCAACACTTGATGCTTGAGAGAAAATGGTTAGAGAGCAGATGAATAGAAAGCAAAGAGTCGTTATGATCTTTTGGGCGGGCAAAAAGGGTATTTATACGATTTGGGACATAAGCAGTATTAACTCCTAGCAGTATTAACTAACTAGCAGTATTAACTGCGAGCAGTATTAACCACTAGCAGTATTAACTAACTAGCAGTATTAACTGAGAGCAGTATTAACCACTAGCAGTATTAACTTAACTAGCAGTATTAACTGTGAGCAGTATTAACTTAACTACCAGTATTAACTGAGAGCAGTATTAACCACTAGCTGTATTAACTTAACTAGAAGTATTAACTGTGAGCAATATTAAAACTGTACTGGCAGCATTAACCATACTTACACTTTTTGAAGCTTAAGGTACTCTGAGCAAGGTAATAACTTCCTGAGAAAGATGTTAGTAGCACCAAAGGATAAACCAATAACAGGTATGAAACCACTTTTTAAAACATGAACTCATTCAGAGTTGATCATGCCCACACTTGTGACCAAGAATGTGAATCTACCCACATCAAAAGCTTTAGTGAATAGATCAGCAAACTGGTTGTTAGTATGAACTTTAGCAACTTGAATTAGCTTCTTTTCATTACAATCTCTGATAAAGTGATACCTGATCTCAATGTGCTTTGTTTTGGAGTGCTTGACTGGATTGTTAACAATGCTTATAGCACTGCTATTGTCAATGAAGATTGGAGTGTGAAGAAAGGTTACCCCATAGTCCAGCATCTGATTTTGAATCCATAGAACCTGAGAGCAGCAGCTTGCAGCAGCAATATACTCAGCTTCTGTTGTTGATAAGGACACTGTGGTTTGCTTCTTACACTGCCAAGATACTAGTCTTGCACCCAAAAGTTGACATCCACCTGAAGTAGACTTTCTGTCCATGTTAGCACCTCCCAAGTCACTATCTGAGTAAGCAATCAAGTCAAAGTTGGATTCATAAGGATACCAAAGACCTAATCTAGGTTGCCCTCTTAAGTATCTGAAAATCCTTTTAACAGCTTGCAGATGTGATTGCTTTGGCTTGACTTGGAATCTGGCACACAAACACACTGGAAACATGATGTCTGGTCTTGAGGCTGTGAGATACATGAGAGATCCAATCATTGATCTATATAGATGGACATCAACATCCTCCCCCTCAAGATCAACAGTGATCTGTTTATGAGTCTCCGTAGGTGTGCTTGCTGGTTTTGAGTCTGTTAATCCATATTTGTTGGGAACTGAATAATTCATCAAGTATGGTTAATGCTGCTGATTCAAAGTTACTACTGCTGAGTGTTATTACTGCTAGTACTATTAATACTGCTAGTCAAAGTTAGTGTTGCTTGAACAAAGTTAGTACTGCTTAGCTAGTTAGTACTGCTAGTGGTTAATACTGCTAGTAGTTAATGCTGCCAGAAGAAATTTAATACTGCTGAAGATTAATACTGCTTATATGATGAAGATTCGCATGAAAGGATATACATGGAAGCTTAGAGATATACATGGAAGATATACTGAAGATATGTTTATTTTTTTGTAATTATCTTTTTGTTTAGTATATGTATAGAAGATACAGAATAGTTTTAGAAGTGATTTATTCTAAGTTCTATAGAGAAAAACAACCTCAAGGCATAGATCCTAATTCTAGAGAAGTAGAATTCGTATTGGTGAGCCTGTTCATCAATATTGAGGTTGAGTGTGTAATCTTGTAACTTCAAAGCATTCAATACAAGTTTACAGTTTGTTCTTCATATTTACTGTGTTGATTTCATTGAATATCAAAGTGTTATTCCGCAAACTTCTTTGATATTGTTTCTGAGAATTAATTCTTGTTGAGAATTCGATCCTGACAAGTGGTATCAGAGCCAAAACTCTCTCAGAAACATCTGTTCATCATGGAAAATCTTACAGAATCAAGCAGTACTTTGGTCTCTAAGGTTCCAATGCTCAAACCCAGTGAGTTTGACATGTGGAAGATCAGAATTAGACAATATATTCTTCTCACTGACTTCTCAATGTGGGATATCATTGAGAATGGTCCTTCTGAAGCTGGAAGGATAGGAGCAGATGGAAAAAGACCTCCACCAAAGACAGATGGTGAGAGGAAGATCAGACAGACAGAGATGAAGGCCTTGAGCACTCTGCTCTTGGTCATCCCCAATGAATATCAGAATCAATTTTGCAACTGCACTGATGCTCAGATTCTCTGGAATGCTCTAGAGAAAAGATTTGCTGGAACTAAAAGCATCAAAAGAAACCAAAGAGATGTTCTAAAGCAGCAGTATGAGAACTTCACTTCCTCAAAGAATGAGTCTATGACTCAAACTTTTGATAGGTTCAACAAACTCATAGGTGAACTGGCTACTGTAGGAGTAAAGATGGAACAAGATGATATCAACAGAAAGTTTCTCAGATCTCTTGGAGATGAATGGACTATGTACACTGTCTCATATAGACAGAGTGACAATCTGGAAGAGAAAGAACTTGATGATCTATACAATGATCTAAGAGTTTTTGAAACTGAGGTAGAAACCAAGAAGAAGCCCTCTGGTTATATCCACAATGCTGCACTTCTCTCAGCATCCACTGATACTACTGCCAACCCTGAAGCAGTTAGTATTGCCAGTGGAGTAAGTTCAGAAAAAGGCACTGAAACTATCTTTGAAGCCTTTGTGTCCAGTCATAGCAGCAATTCTTTGATTAATGATGATCTGGATCAAATTCACCCTGATGATCTGGAGGAGATGGATATTAAATGGCAGATGGTCATGTTATCAATGAGGGTAAAGAAGTTCATTAAAAGAACAGGAAGGAATAACTTCTCTCAAAGAAGAGAAGATGGAGCTGGTTTTGACAAGACCAAGGTGGAATGTTATAAGTGTCACATGAAAGGACACTTTGCTAGAGAATGCAGGAGTGCTATTCCAAACAACAACCACCAACAAGCTCAGAATGAAGGCTACAATCAAAACAAGAATCCTGCTCAAGCCCTTGTTTCTCAACAAGGAATGGGATTTGACTGGAGTGATCAAGCTGAGGAAGCCATTCAGAATCAAGCTCTTATGGCAGAAGTGTCTGATCTTCCCTCTGAGGTAATTTCTAATCTTTGTACTAAATCTTGCATTGACACTGTCACAAGATACATAGATCACAATCAAAGTATGTGTGATGACCTCAAAAGATTAGAAAAGGACAGAAGAGAGTATGTGTTGATAGTAGAGAGATTTGAAGAGCAAATCAAAGGCTTTCAAGCTAATGAACTTCAACACTCTTATGACATAAACTATTGGAAGTGGGAAAAGAATGAGTTAGAGACCAAACTGTCTAAATCCTTAGAAGAGAGTGATAGGCTGAAAGAGGAACTGTCTAAAGTTAAACTTGACATAGAAAAGTTTTCATATGCTTCAAAAGCAATGGATTCTCTTCTAAAGGCTCAGATTCATGACAAAATGAAGCCTGGTATTGGATACAACAATACACCTCCTCCTTACAATAACAATTATATCCCTCCTACTTCAGACTTGTTAGAAACCAAGGAGAAAAAGGACTTATCTGAGAAAGCCTTTAAGATAGATCCTTTGGATGAAGTAGTAATTAAGGATTTAACTGAGAAAGAAGCCAGTGAGTATAGGGATAATGATGTGAGTAAAAAGATACCATTAGAAAACAATATTATCACCAATGAGGGATGTGGGAAAATCTGGGTCAAGTCCAAGGAGATAGAGCAGACAAAAGGAAAGGATAACAAGGTCCATTACGAACAAACCACAGTTGTGAATCCTGGATCTTGTAAACAGTGTGATTGCAGTAAAGCCAAGAGCTTAAATTCTGGTTTAAAAAGAGGAAATCAAAGAAACTGGAATAATCAATGGGCTCAGAAACAAGGAGTTGATCTGAATAAAATCAATAGACCAAAACCTTGTTTCATATGTGGCAAGTTAAATCATTTGGCTAAGTATTGTTACTTTAACCCTATTAACCAACAGATGAACTTTCAAAGATTTGTGCAAAAACCTGTTGGTTATAGGAAGGCTGGAAAGAAACATGTGATAAAGAAACATGATGAAAGGAAAGTCCCCATGAAGAAAAAGATTTTAAAAGAAAGTGTCAAAATGTGGGTGCCTAGAAACACTGAATCTGTTAGTACTGATGACAGGGTTAGAAGCACTAAAATTGTTAGTACTGCTAACATGGTTACTACTGCTATCTGTGTTAGTACTGCTGAAAATATTAATGTTGCTAATACTGTTAGTACCTCTTCAAAGGTTAATACTGCCAACACAGTTACTGCTGCCAACACAGTTACTACTGCTAACAAAGTTAGTACTGCTAAGCATGCAAGTGCTGCTAAGGCAGTTAGTACTTCTTAAACCAGTACTGATTCTAGCAAAAATATTTCCAAGCCTATTATTGTAACAAAGTACTCTAAGAATGAGGAGTTAAAGTTCAAAAATCTTGTCAAGAAAGAATGCAAGTATTTTGATGAGAAAGGGGTACCCAAGACCACTTTGGCTTGGGTTCCTAATTCATACTAACTGATCTATCTGATGTGCAGGGCAACCAACAGCTCAAGGGAAAGAGCATATGGCATGTTGATAGTGGTTGCTCTAGGCACATGACAGGCAACATGTCCTGCCTTCAGGATTTCAAGCATATCAATGGAGGACATGTTGCATTTGGAGATAATCTTACTGGTGGTAAGATAAGTGGAAAAGGTAATTTCACCAAAGGTAAGATGACATTTGAGGATGTCTACTATGTTGATCAATTAAAGTACAACCTGTTAAGTGTATCACAGGTTTGTGACAAACAACATAGTATATTATTTACAAATACTGAGTGTATAATCCTTGCTCCAGGGTTCAAGGTAGTTGATGAAAGCATGATACTACTTAGAACTCCAAGAAAGGACAATGTTTACTGTCTAGATATGGACAATGTTGATAGTGATTCATCTCTAAATTGTCTTGTTTCAAAAGCTTCTGTAGATGAATCCTCTCTTTGGCACAGAAGGATGTGTCACATGAATTTCAAGACTATGAACAAACTTGTTAAAAACAACCTTGTAAGAGGTTTACCTTCAAAAGTCTTTTCATGTGATGATCATTGTGTTGCTTGTCTTAAAGGCAAACAGCACAAAACTTCTCATAAGACCAAAGAGTTAAATTCTGTTTCTTCTTGTCTCCAGTTACTGCATATGGATCTGTTTGGTCCTACAAATGTTATGAGTATAGGCAAGAAATCTTACTGCTTGGTTATTGTTGATGATTACTCCAGATTTACTTGGGTATATTTTCTAAGGACTAAGGATGAGACAAGTGGACTTATCAAATCCTTTATTCTAAGAATTGAAAACCAAACTAATCAAAGAGTAAAAGTCATTAGATCAGACAATGGAACTAAGTTTAAAAATCATGATCTAAACACCTTTTGTGAAGAGAAAGGTATTGAGAAGCAATATAGTGCTCCTAGGACTCCTCAACAGAATGGTATTGCCGAAAGAAGAAATAGGACACTAATAGAGGCTGCTAGATCTCTGTTGGCTGATTCAAAATTGCCAATTACCTTCTGGGCTGAAGCAGTTAATACTGCTTGTTATGTCCAAAATAGAGTTCTAGTCGTCAAACAAAAGAACAAGACCCCATATGAGCTTTTAAATAAAAGAAAACCTTTCATTGGTTTCTTCAAACCTTTTGGGTGTCCTTGTACAATTCTCAATACCAAATCTCACTTAGGTAAGTTTGATAGCAAAGCAGATGATGGATTTCTTGTTGGATATTCATCTCAGAGTAAGGCCTACAGAGTTTTTAACTCATCTTCTAGAATAATTGAAGAAAGTGACAATGTCAAATGCAATGAGAATACACCAAATCCAATTGGGTCTGGTCCTCAGTGGCTATTTGACATTGACTCAATAACTAATTCTTTTGGTTTCAGTAGTGATGATTATACAGGAACAAGAAGTGGAGGATCAGGGACTACACAAGTCTCAGAAAGTATATCTAAATCTGTGATATTTCCCATACGCACAGTGAATTCTGTTGAAGACTGTGAAAAGGAATCATTTATTGGACCAAATCAGAGTGAAGAAGAAACTAGAGATGAGGAGACTCAAGAAAATAAAGAATCAGAAGTGGCATCTGAAAACACTTCAGTTGAGTTGCATGACTCTAATCTAGAGGTTGGACTGAATGAAGAACCTAGTCATAACACCAGAGTTCAAAAGAATCATCCTCCACAGCTGGTAATAGGAGATATCTCTTCTCCTATGATGACTAGACATCAAAGCAGGCTTCAAGAAATGCAAGATCAACAGCATACAGTCCTTTCTTGTTTTCTATCCCAGCTTGAGCCTAAAAAGGCACATGATGCTATGAAAGAATCTAGCTGGATAGAAGCAATGCAAGAAGAACTGTTACAGTTCAAGCTACAAGATGTATGGGATTTAGTAGACCTTCCTAAAGGTCACAAAGCAATTGGCACAAAGTGGATTTTCAGAAACAAGAGAGATGAAAGAGGTATTGTCATAAGGAACAAAGCAAGGCTAGTGGCTCAAGGATATACTCAAGAAGAGGGTATAGATTATGAAGAAGTTTTTGCACCTGTGGCTAGGATAGAAGCAATCAGATTATTCCTAGCCTATGCTTCTTACATGAACTTCAAAGTCTATCAAATGGATGTAAAAAGTGCTTTTCTCTATGGCTCAATTGAAGAAGAGGTATATGTCTGTCAACCACCAGGGTTTGAAAACCCAAGCTATCCAGACAGGGTATACAAATTAAATAAAGCACTTTATGGGCTACATCAAGCTCCAAGAGCATGGTATGACACTCTGTCATCCTATCTCTTGGAAAATGACTTTGAAAGAGGAGTCATTGATAAGACTCTATTTATCAAGAGAAAGAAGAAGGATATCTTGCTGGTCCAAATCTATGTTGATGACATTATCTTTGGATCTACAAGAGACAACATGTGCAAGGAGTTTGAGGATCTAATGCATCAAAGGTTCAAAATGAGTTCCATGGGGGAACTTACTTTCTTCCTTGGACTCCAAGTTCAACAGAAGTCAGATGGCATCTTCATCTGTCAATCCAAGTATGTGCAAGACATTCTAACCAAGTTTGGTTTCTCAGAGTCAAAACCTGCCAGCACACCTATGGAAACACACAAGCAAATAACAGCAGATCTTGAGGGGGAGGATATAGATGTACATCATTATAGATCCATGATTGGCTCTCTGATGTATCTCACAGCATCAAGGCCAGATATAATGTTTCCAGTCTGTGTATGTGCAAGATTCCAAGTTAGGCCAAAGCAATCTCACTTTCAAGCTGTTAAGAGGATATTCAGATATCTCAAAGGGCAACCCAAATTGGGACTTTGGTATCCTCATGACTCACCCTTTGACCTAATAGCATACTCAGATAGTGATCTAGGTGGAGCAAACTTGGACAGAAAATCTACTTCTGGAGGATGTCAGTTTTTGGGTGCTAGACTAGTTTCATGGCAGTGCAAGAAACAAACCACAGTGTCCACATCTACAACAGAGGCAGAGTACATAGCAGCTGCAAGTTGCTGTTCTCAAGTCTTATGGATTCAGAATCAAATGCTGGACTATGGGGTAACCTTTCTACACACTCCCATTTTTATTGATAATAGCAGTGCTATCAGCATTGTGAATAATCCTGTCAAGCACTCTAAGACAAAGCACATTGAGATCAGGTATCACTTCATAAGAGACTGTAATGAAAAGAAACTTATTCAAGTTGTAAAAGTCCACACTGATAATCAGTTTGCTGATCTATTCACTAAAGCCTTTGATGTGGGTAGATTCACTTTCTTGGTAACTAGTGTGGGAATGATCAACTCTGAATAAGCCCCTTCTCAAAAAGTGGTTTTATACCTGTATATTTTTATTCTTGGTGTTACTAATCTTCTTTTCCAGGATATGCATAGCAGTACTCAGTGTTTCACAAACTTAAAGGAGTAAGTTAGTTAATACTGCTAATAGTTAATACTGCTTGTTAGTAGTTAATACTGCTTTCAGTTAATACTGCTAGTTAGTTAATACTTCTTTCAGTTAATACTGCTAGGTAGTTAATACTGCTAGTTCGTTAATACTACTAGTTAGTTAATACTGCTAGTAGTTAATACTGCTAGTGGTTAATACTGCTAGTAGTTAATACTGCTTTCAGTTAATACTGCTAGGTAGTTAATACTGCTAGTTAGTTAATACTGCTAGTATTTAATACTGCTTTCAATTAATACTGCTAGTAGTTAATACTGCTAGTAGTTAATACTGCTCTAGGTTAATACTGCTTATGTTCCGAATACTATAAATACTCTTTGCCCGCCTAAAAGTTCATAACGACTCTTTGCATACTATTCTCTTGTACTCTAAACCCTTTCCCTCTCAAGTTCGAAGTTTTCAGGCAAGCTTTTCACTAAGATCAATGGCATCCATGACATTCATCGACGAGCACAATGAGATTGCGATGCTACAAAAGCCAAAGCAAGCTGCAGGATTTCATCAAATTGTGGATTTCCTCAAGTCAAGCCATATTGCTCATGGTCTTATTGTATCCCCTACAATCTATATCGAGCATCAAAGGCAGTTCTGGGCTAATGCCACAATTGTTGTTGAGAATGGTGTGCAAATGATCAAGACAAGAATCTGTGATCAATCACTAACAGTTACTGAAGAGGTTATTCGCATCAGTCTACGTCTAGACGATGCCTCTGGTATAACTTCTATCCCAAACGATGAACTGTTTTCAAATCTTACAAGAATGGGGTATGGAGGCCCATTGGGTGTTTTCAAATTCTCAAAAGCCAAATTTTCACCCCAATGGCGTTTCTTTGTCCATACTCTCATGCACTGTATCTCCAAAAAGACTACTGGATGGAGTGAGTTCAGCAGCACTATTGCTTATGCTTTGGTGTGCTTGGCCACTGCCAGAAAGTATAACTTTTCTAAAATGATTTTCAGTGATCTTGTCTCAAACATGGGAAACAAAAAGAGCTTCTTTATGTATCCCAGGTTTGTTCAAGAAGTTATTACTCATGAATTAACGGATATACCTCAACCTGTTGGTGTATGTGTACCTAAACCCCCCAAAGGCAAGGTTTTCTCCAATATGAGAAGATCTGCTGGGGACTCTGAAGGAGTTGACACCCCATTGTTCTCTACAATGATGGTGGTGTCCCAAACCAATGAAGGTATGGCAGCAGGGTCACGGCCCCCATTAGACCAACCCACTGCTAGCCAATCCCAACCTTCCCTCTCAAAATCTATTCCCCAGTCCCTTCTTGAAAAACCAACCTCTCCTATCACCCAAACTTACAAGAGAAAATAGGTAAAGAAGGCTCCTTCCCTTCTTGTACCATCATCCCCCAAGCCTTTAAGCCCTCTAATGGAGCATTCTCCAGTAGAGAATATTCAAAGGGAATCCACAAGGGTGTCTCCCAACCCAAAGGAGGTGCTCTCTGAGGAGGAGGTAGAGCATATGGGTGATGAGGCTGCCACTACTTCTGCTAGCACAGAGGAGGAAAGTGGTAACATAAATAAGACCTCCCCCACGGCAACTTTGAATGAGCAATCATTCGAAGGTCCCTGGTGCCAAGAAACCACAGGGGTGGATAGTGCTTCTGCTAGGCAGAAGACTTCCACTACTAAAAGATCCAATGATCCTTCAAAGGAGGGTAACACTTCTAGAGAAGGCGAGGACAGATATAGTTACCAGGAATTGATGGAAACCATGGGAAACATCAACCTAGATGTTATGAAACAAGGAAAAGAAATAGAGGAGATGAAGCTGGTCATTCTGTCACAACAAGTACAGATTGCTAAGCTGAAGAAGATGGTGCTAAGTCTGGTACAGAGGAAGAAGAGAAAGCAATTCCAACTAAGGAGAAGGAACACTGAGAATGATGCTCCCAAAAAGGGGGAGATCAACATGGAAGAAGCCACAAGAAAGGGGGAGCTTGATGGAGAGAAATTTAATGTTGAGGGGGAGCAGGAAGCAGAAACAGTTACTACTGCTGACATTAATAAAGCAGCAGAAACTGTGAAAGAAGTTTTAACAGATCTTGAGATTGCAGAAACCTTACTTAAAGCCAAGAATGATACTCCCAAGGTCACTTCAAAGACCAAAGGAGTAATCATCAAAGAACAAGGTGAAGTGATCAAGAAAGATAACAGTAAGAAGGCAATGAGCAAAGACAAAGGAAAAGCAAAGATGGTGGAATCTGATCAACCAATCAAAAAGCAAAGGTTGGTTGAATCAGATGAAGCCCTAGCTAGAAAGATGCAAGATGACATTGAAAAGGAAGAAAGAGTTCAGATGGAAAAGGACAGGGAAATGGCAAAAGCTCTAGCTGCTAAACTGAATGAAGCTTATCAACTGAATCTGGCAACTGAAATTGCACAGAAGAAAGCTGCAGCTATGAAAAAAGCAGTGGTAGTAAAAGCAGCTACAAAGAAGAGAAAACCCTCAAGGACATTCCTAGGTACCCAAGAGAGAAACAAGATGATTATATTTCTCAAAGGTGCTGTAGGAGTCAAAAAGGAGATGTTCTCCAAAATGTCTTTTGAGAAGATCAAAGAGCTGTATGAGTCAGAGATGTTAAAGCTTCAGGGAAATGAAACTGCTAGGGTGGAGATGGAGAAGAGGATGAAAGAAAGTAATGACTTTGATTGTCAAAAGCCATTTCCAGATGAGCAAGAAACACCCCCTAAGAAAGAGGCCACTCTGGGAGAAAGTCTAAAGACTTTAAAGAGAACCAAGATGATGGCAAGGAGAAAGCCAATCAAGAAGCCTAGAGTATCTGAAGAAGAGGCTGAGAAGGCTGCTGAAGAAGAAGGGGCACCTGAGTCATCTAAACAGAAAGAGCCAGCAAACACAGATGATGTAAATTTGTATATGGTAGTGATGGACAAAGTGCCTGAACCAATTTCAGCAGAACCTGTAGGAGTTAAGCCTCTTGAGGTCATTCACTGGGATACATTGACAGTGGATGGAAAGGAATACATAAGGCTAAAAAGGAAGGATGAAAAGTATGAAGTGTTCAACACATGGGCAAAAATTGTCAGAACATGCTCTAGGTCAGATCTTGAAGAGATGTTTGAGATAGGAATGAAGTTGTATGCAGATATACTAAAGGCTCCAGGGATTTCAATTACAAAACTGGTAATGGAGTATCTGTGCATGATGTTCAAACCTGAAGAAATAAAGCATGTGATCAAGGATGTATTCAAGTCAGCCAACAGTTGGACTCTATATGAAATTAGTGGAGTATATACAGTGACTTTGGATTTAAATCACACTGAATACTTCCTAGTGAATAGAGTGTACAATCATAGCAGATTGAAGCTTCATGCCATGCTGAAGAAAAAGTTAAGATGTGTTCCAGATTCAGAAATGGCTAAATACTTGATTCAAAGAACCATCAATCAGAGTTTGGGATTGGATGCAAACACTGGAATGTAGACCATTATGAAGTTTTGGGAGCATCTTGAAAAGAATCTTGAAGATTAATTCTGAAGAACTTGACTTCTTGTCCTAAAAGTCAAGTTAGGGGGAGATTGTTGGGAACTGAAGAATTCATCAAGTATGGTTAATGTTGCTGATTCAAAGTTACTACTGCTAGAAGACTTAAAGGTTAATACTGCTGAGTGTTATTACTGCTAGTATTATTAATACTGCTAGTCAAAGTTAGTGTTGCTTGAACAAAGTTAGTACTGCTAGTGGTTAATACTGCTAGTAGATAATGCTGCTAGAAGAAATTTAATACTGCTGAAGATTAATACTGCTTATATGATGAAGATTCGCATGAAAGGATATACATGGAAGCTTAGAGATATACATGGAAGATATACTGAAGATATGTTTATTTTTTTGTAATTATCTTTTTGTTTAGTATATGTATAGAAGATACAGAATAGTTTTAGAAGTGATTTATTCTAAGTTCTATAGAGAAAAACAACCTCAAGGCATAGATCCTAATTCTAGAGAAGTAGAATTCGTATTGGTGAGCCTGTTCATCAATATTGAGGTTGAGTGTGTAATCTTGTAACTTCAAAGCATTCAATACAAGTTTACAGTTTGTTCTTCATATTTACTGTGTTGATTTCATTGAATATCAAAGTGTTATTCCGCAAACTTCTTTGATATTGTTTCTGAGAATTAATTCTTGTTAAGAATTCGATCCTGACAATATTTTTCTAGGATATCTTTCACATATTTTGATTGGCTTATGAAGATCCCATCTTTCTTCTGTTTCACTTGAAGTCCAAGGAAGAAGGTAAGTTCACCCATTGAACTCATTTTAAAGCTCTTGTGCATCAACTTTTCAAAGTCTCTACACATTTGATCTTTTGTGGATCCAAAGATGATATCATCCACATAAATCTGAACCAATAGGATGTCCTTCTTACTTCTTTTAATGAAGAGGGTCTTGTCAATTATTCCTCTTTCAAACCCATTCTCCAAGAGGTAGGTAGACAGAGTATCATACCATGCTCTTGGGGCTTGATGCAGACCATAAAGTGCTTTCTTCAGTTTGTATACTCTATCTGGATATGATGGATTTTCAAATCCAATGGGCTGACAGACATATATTTCTTCATCAATTGTACCATACAGAAAGGCACTCTTCACATCCATTTGGTATACCTTGAACTTCATGTATGAGGCATAGGCTAGAAATAGCCTAATTGCTTCTACCCTTGCCACTGGAGCAAACACTTCTTCATAGTCAATGCCTTCTTCTTGAGTATACCCTTGTGCCACCAGCCTTGCTTTGTTTCTTATCACAATGCCTCTCTCATCCTTTTTGTTCCTGAAAATCCACTTGGTGCCTATAGCTCTATGACCTTTTGGAAGGTCCACCAAGTCCCAAACTTCTTGCAACTTGAACTGCAGTAACTCTTCTTGCATAGCTTCTATCCAACTGGAATCTTTCATAGCATCATAAACCTTCTTAGGCTCAATCTGAGATAGAAAGCATGAGAGTACTGTGTGTTGCTGATCCTGCAGTTCTTGAAGTCTGCTTTGATTCCTTGTTATCATAGGAGAAGAGATGTCTCCTATGATCAGCTCTGGAGGATGATTCTTTTGAGTTCTAGTCTGATGACTAGGTTCTTCATTGATTCCCCCATCCAGATTGGAATCATTTAACCCAGCTGAGGGGATCTCATCAGCTGCTTATGGCTCTTCATGCACTTGATTCTTCTCATCTCTTCCTTCTTCTTCACTCTGAATTTGTTCAGTCCTTGTCTCTTTTGCACAGACATCAACAGGCTCTATTGTAGGTATGGGAAAGATCACAGATTGAGGAATAATGTCTTGTACTTGTACTTGTTCATCCCCTGATCCTCCACTTCCTGAATCTGCATGATAATCACTACTGAAACCCAAAGAGTTAGTTAGTGAATCAATGTCAAATAACCACTGAGGACCAGATCCAATAGGATTTGGTGTGATCTCATTGCACTTGACATTGTCACTTTCCTCAATTATTCTAGAAGAAGTATTAAAAACTCTGTAAGCCTTACTCTGAGATGAGTAACCAACAAGAAAACCATCATCAGCCTTGCTATCAAACTTTCCTAAGTGAGTTTTGGTATTGAGAATGGTACAAGGACACCCAAAAGGTTTGAAAAATCCTATAAAAGGTTTTCTGTTATTTAAAAGCTCATAAGGGGTCTTGTTTTTAGGCTTGACTACTAGAACTCTGTTTTGGACATAACAAGCAGTATTAACTGCTTCAGCCCAGAAAGTAATTGGTAGTTTTGAATCTGCCAACAGAGATCTAGCAGCTTCAATCAGTGTCCTATTCCTTCTCTCAGCAACACCATTTTGTTGTGGAGTCCGAGGAGCACTGTATTGCCTCTCAATTCCTTTTTCCTCACAAAAGGTGTTTAGGTCATGATTTTTAAATTCAGTACCATTGTCTGACCAAAGCTTTTTGATTGGTTTGGTTTGGTTTGCTTTTGATTCAGTACCAAAGAAGCTTTTGAAACAAGACAATTTAGGGATGAATCAGCTGAAACACTTTCCATATCTAAGCAATATACATTATCCTTTCTGAGAGTTCTTAGTAGTATCATCTTTTCATCAACTACCTTGAATCTAGGAGCAAGGATAATGCATTCAGAATCTGTAAATAATATACTATGTTGTTTGTCACAAACCTGTGATACACTTAACAGGTTGTACCTTAACTGCTCAACATAGAATACATCTTCAAAGGTCATTTTACTTTTGGTTACATCCCCCTTACCACTTATCTTACCTCCATTTGGAGTATTACCAAAGGAAACATGACCACCATCAATTTTCTTGAAATTCTTGAGGCATGACATGTTCCCTGTCATGTGCCTTGAGCAACCACTATCAATATGCCAGATACTCTTCCCCTTGAGCTGCTGGTTGCCCTGCACATAAGATTAAACAATTAGTATTGATTGGGGACCCAAGCCAAAGTGGTCTTGGGTCTCCCTTTCTCATCAAAGTATTTACATTCCTTTTTGATGAGGTTTTTAAAATCAGAGTACTCTTTATTAGAGTACTTTGTCAATATGATTGGCTTAGCAGCACAAACACTAGAAGCAGTACTAACCTTAGAAGTACTAACAGAGTTAGCAGTACTAACAGGTTTAGCAGTATTAACCTTGTTAGCAGAACTAACAGAGTTAGCAGTATTAACTTTTGAAGAAGTACTAACAATGTCAGCAACACTAACATTGTTAGCAGTAGTATTACTTCTAGCAGCACTATCATTGTAAGCAGCACTATTTGTGGTAGCAGTACTAACAGTTTTAGTGCTTTTAGGAACCCACATATTGACACTTTCTTTAACAGACTTTTTCTTGATGTGGCTTTTAGATTTAACAGTTTTCTTAGCCACATGGTTCTTTTCAATCTTCCTATAGCCCAAGGGTTTTTGCATAGGTCTTTGAAAGTTCATCCTTTGGTTTATAGGATTGAAATAACAGTATTTGGCAAGATGATTCAATTTGCCACAGATAAAACAAGGTTTTGGTCTATTGATTTTACTCAGATCAACCCTTTGTTTCTGTGCCCACTGATTATTCCAGTTTCTTTGATTTCCCCTCTTTTTATCATGTTTTTGGGGCTCATTCTTCTTGCATGCACACTGTTTGCAAGGACCTGGATTCACAACTGTGGTCTGTTTGTAATGGACCTTACCAGACTTTCCCTCTGTCTTCTCTATGTCCTTGGATTTGATCCAAGCCCTTCCACATTCCTCATTGGTGATAATATTATTCTCTAGAGGAATCTCACGACTCACTTTGTTCTCCTTACTCTTACCAACCTCTTTCTCAGTCTTATCCTGCACAACTACCTCATCTACGGGATCTATCTCAGTGGCTCCCTCAGGCAAGTCCTTTCTATCTTTAGTTTCTAGCAAATCTGAGGTAGGGGGAACGTAATTGTTGTTATATGGTGGTGGTGTGGCATTATACCCAATTCCTCTTCTCAGCTTATCATGAATCTGAGTTTGTAGTAAAGAGTCCATTGCTTTAGAAGCATTGGAAAACTTTTCTATATCAAGCTTAACCTTGGTTAGCTTCTCTCTCAGCTTTTCACTCTCCTCTTTAGATTTGGTCAGTTTAAGTTCTAGATCCTTTTTCTCCCACTTCCAGTAATTGGTGTCATATGAGTGTTGGAGTTCATTGGCTTGAAAACCTTTAATCTGTTCCTCAAACCTCTCAACAATTCTCACATAGTCCTTTATATCCTTTTCTAATCTCTTAAGGTCATCACTCATCTTCTGGTTGTGATCCCTGTACCTTTTAACAGTGTCTATGCAAGTTTTAGAACAGAGATTAGAACTTACCTCAGATGGGAGATCAGATACTTCAGCCATAAGTGCTTGATTTTGGATAGCCTCTTCTGTTTGATCACTCCAGTCAAACCCCATTCCTTGTTGAGAAACAAGGGCTTGAGTAGAGTTTCTGTTATGGTTGAGGTTTCCAGACTGTGCTTGTTGGTGGTTGTTGTTGTGAGACACTCCACTTCTGCATTCCCTGGCAAAGTGTCCCTTTAGATGGCATTTATAGCACTCCACCTTTGATTTATCAAACCCAACTCCATCTTCTCTTCTTTGGGAGAAGTTGTTCCTCCCAGTCCTCTTTATGAACTTCTTCACCCTCATGGAAAGCATGGCCATCTGCCATTTAATATCCATCTCTTCCAGATCATCAGGATGAAGTTGTTCCAAATCATCATTAATTAAGGAGGAATTTCCATGGCTAGCAAGGAAGGCTTCAAACACAGAATCAGTGCCTTTTTCTTGATTTGCTCCATTAGCAGCATTAACTGATTCAGGATTAGCAGTAGAATCAATTGATGCTGATAGGAGTGCAGCATTATGAATATATCCAGAAGGCTTCTTCTTTTCCTCCACCTCAGCTTCAAATACTCTAAGATCATTGTACAGATCATCAAGTTCTTTCTCTTCCAACTGATCATTCTGTTTGAATGAAACAGTGTACATGGTCCAATAATCTCCAAGGGACCTTAAGAACTTTCTGTTTACATCATCTTGATCAATCTGTACTCCCATAGTAGCTAGTTCACCAATCAGTTTGTTAAACCTGTCAAAAGTTTGAGTCATAGACTCATTCTTAGTTGACATAAAGTTTTCATATTGTTGCTTCAAGATTGCCTTTTGATTTCTCTTGGTACTTTTGGTACCAGATAGTCTCTTTTCTAGAGCATTTCAGAGCATCTGTGCATCAGTGCAATTACAGAATTGATGTTGATATTCATTGGGAATAGCAAAGAGCAGAGTGCTCAAGGCTTTCATCTCTGTCTGCCTTGTCTTTCTTTCTGCATCAGTCTTTGGTGGAGTTCTTTTTCCATCTTCAGTAATCTTTCCTGCATCAGATGGGCCATTCTCAATGATGTCCCACATAGAGTAATCTGTGAGGAGAATGTATTGCTTGATTCTAATCTTCCACATGTCAAATTCATTGGGTCTGAGCATTGGAACCTTTGAGACCAGAGTACTATTTGATTCAGCTGTGTTTTCCATGATGAATAAGATTTCTGAGAATACTGGCTCTGATACCACTTGTCAGGATCTTAATTCTAAACAAGAATAAACACTCAGAAACTATATTAAAGGAGTTTGCGGAATAACACTTTAATATTCAATAATCTATGAAAACAGTGAATCAGAAGAACAACTTGTAAACTTTATTGAATGATTGTAAAGCTACAAGATTCAACACTCAACCTCAGTATTGATTTACAGGCTCACCAATACGAATTCTACTTCTCTAGAATTAGGATTACAAACCTTGAGGTTGATTCTCTCTATCAAAACAAAATTCAAAATTCTAAAAGTTATATTCTATCAACTACCATCTATTCTATATATACTGAAGATAAAAGATAATTACAAATAATAAAAGATCTTCAAAATAATCTTCCATCTTTATCTCCAAGCTTTCCATAATCTTCAAACTTGATCTGCACGAATCTTGATTATCTCATAAGCAGCACTAAGTCTTCAGCAGCATTAATACTTTGAGCAGTATTAATGTTCAACAGCACTAACTACTAGCAGTACTAAAATTGCTTAGCAGTAGTAATCTCCTCTAGCAGTATTAATCTTGACTTAGCAGTACTAATCTTGATCAGCAGTATTAACTTCACTCAGCAGCATTAATCTCAGAAGTAGTAATCAAGTTCTTCTAGCAGTATTAATTGTACTTGTGTATTTCTGAATTTCCCAACAGGTACCCATTTTTAAATGGGACCTCCACTGTTAGTACTTGATTTTGGCACCCATTTAAATTTGGGCCCGCTTTGTCTTTGAAAACCATAATCATGATAAGTCAAATGATAACGATAAGACGAAACATTATATGAACCATACCAAGCATCATAATATTTACGAGAAGCATAATCACATTCACCACAATTGAAAAACTTTTTATTAGATGGAGCTAACTGGAATAATTGCTTTATAGAGTATTTCTTGCGAGAATCAACAAGATTAGATTTAAAAGTAGCAACATTCACAATCAATTCATCTTTACTAGAGGTCTTTTTATTCAAATTAAAACTAGAACTAGATTTAGCTTTCTCGTCTAAATTCTGTTTCGGTATCCATGTTGACTTAACTCCAACCCTTTGCTTTCTCACATCTGAAACATTTGAAGCTTTAGAGTTAGAATGATGAGAATCAAAAGAATGTTTCTTCATTGGCTTACCCGTGGTGATCGGTTTCTGTGAATGCTGAGATTTTCTTTTCTTACCTTTCGCATTCCTAGATTTCACATAAACTGATTTATCAACTTTCGTTGATGTTTCACCCTTTTCAAACACACTGGGTAGACCGAAAGAATTAACAACACAAGATGAATGATCAGGAAGTTTGGTAGTAAAGTCAAACTGAGCAACACTTTTATCAAAAACACCATCAAAGTTTAAGAAATTAAGATCATTCTCAAGTGAACCAGACATGTCATCAGAATTTAAAGCCTTGGAGAATTTAGAAAAATCAGTGTTTTTGAACACTGTGGAAAATACAAATTGTTCTAATACACTGTGTAGACCGAAAGAATTAACAACACAAGATGAATGATCAGGAAGTTTGGTAGTAAAGTCAAACTGAGCAACACTTTTATCAAAAACACCATCAAAGTTTAAGAAATTAAGATCATTCTCAAGTGAACCAGACATGTCATCAGAATTTAAAGCCTTGGAGAATTTAGAAAAATCAGTGTTTTTGAACACTGTGGAAAATACAGATTGTTCTAAGTCCATCAAAATTCTTTCTTCTTGAAAAGTCTTCTCGAGTTCAGAAATTTTACTTTCCAAAAATGGAGGAGGGACGTAAAGCTTACCTTTGATGGGTTTAGCCTCCAATTCTTTTACAGAATAACTCTCAAAATAATCATTTGAAAGAAATTTTGATTTATCAGAACTATAACTGTTATTCAACTTCTCATAGCGAAATGGAAGTTGAACTTTAGTGGTGTTCTTTCTTTTATCATATTACTTGGCTTTATCTTTTTCAGACAAACTAGTCCAAAAGGGTTTGAGTTCCGGATATTGAGGAGCCAATATCATAAACCCAAAGTCATAAAGTGCAGGCACTTCAGATATACCCTTTTTGAGGTGATGTGGGTTCTTGTAACCAAGTCCCCAAGTATCGGGTTTCTCTTTAGGTTTGTTCAAATGAATAGTGTGTTCAGTTTGACCTAAAGTATAAAATTTCTCTTCCAAAGCATTCACCTTGTCTATTAAAGATTTCTTTTCTTTTGAAGTAGAAAAGTACTTTTTAGAAAGCTCTTTAGACTTAAACTCACATTCTCTATACTTAGAAACAGTTTCAGATAACTCTTTATGAATTATAGTCTTTTCTTTAGCGCTTGTGTCTATATTTTTGTGCAAAGTTTCAATTAATACATTTTTCTCAGCAATATCATTACTAAGTTTATGTATAGATCGATTTTTCTCATTAATGACACCTTTCTCACGCTTCAGTTTAGACTCTAATTCTTGGAGTTTAGACATCATGGCATGCATTTGGTTCAGAAAATCAGATTCAGTTAAGTCACATACCTCTTCATTATCTCCATCATCAGAATCAGCTTCAGCGTCTGACTGCTTCTTTCCCATCAAGCACAGGTGTGCTGTCTCGTCCTTCTCTCCTTCTTCAGATTCTTGGTCCGAATGGTCGAGCCAGAATTCATCCTCGGCCATTAATGCTTTTCCAGCCTCTTGTTGCTTAGCTAGAAGCATCTTATTCTTTTAATAGTCGGAGTTTCGGACTTTTGGTTTGCGGTAGTCTTTGGCAAAGTGACCGAGTCTGCCACAGTTGTAGCACTTTATCGGTTCTTCCTTCTTGGTCTCTTCGGCTCCATCCTTCTTCTTTTCTTCTGGTCTCTTTTCTTCAACTTTCTCCTTATGCTTGTAGTTATTTGGACCAGACGAGTACCTCTGACTGTTGGAGTTAGGCTTTTTTATAAAACTTCTTTTGGAAAGCCTTGGTTAACATCAGCATGGCTTCCTTCAGTTGTTCACAATCGTCAGAGTCAGAATTTGCCTCACTATCAGCCTCTTCTGATTCAGATGCTATCACCTTCTTTTTCTTAGACTTTTTCTTGACCACAAGTGCAACTGGATCAACAACTGCTTTTGAAAGTCCAAGAATCTCTAAATCCTAGAGAGAGAAAGTAGAGAGAGAAAGTAGGAGCGCCAAATGTAAACTGATATTCAAAGTAAGATTCCAAAGTTACAAACTCAAAGTACCTAAGGGACTTAAATACCCCAGGTCTTAACCCATACAGATAAGCATTCTAAGAACAGTAAAGACAATTGAGAATAAATACAATGATTACTACAAAATTAGTCTTAACGATCTCCCCCTTAGTAATCATTGGCGCATTGGTCTGTCAAGATCGAAAATTCTAAACAAAAATTTAATACAAACTCAGAAACAATGTTAAAGAAGTCACGGAATAACACTTTAACAATTAATCAAAAACACAGAATATGAACTCAAATCATAAGTTTATATTGCATAACACTTAATGATTACAAACACAACCTCAATCTGTTGAACAGACTCAACAGACGTTCTATACTTCTCTATAGAAAGGATCAATACTAGTCTTGAGGTTAATTCTCTAAAACAACTCTATCAAAGTATCTCTCTATGTAAACTCTGTCAATAATCTAAAACATCTAGACTATATATACATAACAAATTACAAGATAATTATCAAAATAAAATTGATCTTTAGCATCAATTCCTTAATTATCTTCATCTTTATCTACAGCTCCTATTCTTTATCTCCAAGTCATCTTTATCTTCATAAGCAGCACTAACTCAATAGCAGTATTAACTTTGTCTCTGGCAGTACTGATCATGCTTGCAGTATTAACTCCTCACTTGCAGTATTAATCTTCAGCAGTACTAACTACTAGCAGTACTAACTCTCCAAGCAGTACTAACTATTCAAGTAGCAGCACTAACTCTTCAAGCAGTATTAATTCTACTAGCAGTAGTAATCTTTCAATAAGCAGTAGTATCCATCCTTAGCACATTCAGACCCAACAATCTCCCCCTAACTTAACTTTTCAAAAAGAGAAGTTAAGTTCTTCAACATAGAGTCTTCATGATGCTTTCAACACTTCAGCTTAATTGCCCAGATTTGGATCCAATCCCAGACTTTGATTAATTGTCCTTCTTATCACTATTCTGGCCATTTCTGATCTTTAGCACATACCAGCTTAGCTTTCAGCATCCCTTCCAACTTAGCTCTGCTGTGGTCATATATCTTGTCAACCAAGTAGTACTCATGATAGCTTTTGTCTATGGTTATCATGTAGACACCACAGTTTTCAAACAACATCCAATGATCAATCTTTTTGAACCCATATTCATGATGTAAGTCTTTGATCCTGTACTTCACTTTTTCAGGATCAAACATCATGCATAAGTATTCCATGGCAATCTTGAGTAAGCTCATTTCAGTCCCTTGCAACACAGTCTCATACAGTTTTGTTCCTACCTTGTACATTTCCTCTAGGTCAGCCCTGGAACAACTTCTGATCACTTTGCCCCAAGTTGCATACACCTCAAACTAATCACCCATTCTTTTGAATCTGAAATATTCTTTTCTATTGTCCTTCAGAATATCCCAAAAGATAATTTCTGGTGCTTTCATAGAAATAGGATCAGCTTGCACTGGATCTTCATCTGTCAAAGTCATGTACAAATGAAACTGCTCATTTGATTGTTGATTGGACTGCTCTGGATTCTGCTCTGGCTCTGCTGAAGGTGCAACAGTAGGTTCTGCTTCTGCTTCTGCTCTTTCATTTTCATTCTCCTCTTCTTCAATTCTTGCCCTTTTGCTTTTGGCTTGGTGGCAATTGACTTCTTTCTTGCTTCATCTCTTCCTTGTCTTTGCTAGGAGTGCCTTCTTCACTGTCAGGGAAGGGCTGTTGTATGTTGAGATCATGCCTCTCTTTCATCTTTCTTTCAACCTCTACCCTGTGAGTGAAGTCCTCTTTCAGATTGTCCATCTCCTTCTTATACAGCTCTTCTATCCTACCATAAGGCATGTTGGTAAACATTCCTTCAGGAACTCCAAGAGCTCCTTTCAGGAAGTTTATCATTTTCCTTCTTTCTTGATTAGCCAAAAATGTCTTAGAAGGCTGTCTTTGTCTAGTCTTCAGTGGTAGCCTTTGCCTTGAAGCCTTCTTTGTGACTTTCGTAGCAGCAGCTGCAGACTTCAGACTCTTTTGATATTCTTCATTGATCTTCTTAGCCATATCCAATGCAATCTCTCTGTCTTTGGCAGATTGAATTTCTTCCTCCTTTTCCAACTCTTCTTGAAGCTTTTTGGCCACTTCTTCATCCAACTCAATCTGTTTCTTCTTCTTCAATGGTTGCTCAGACACAACCATCTTCTCCTTTCCCTTCTTCTTTGCATCCTCCACACTGACCTCTTTTATTTTCTTCTCTAATCCTCCTTCTTTGATCATTACTCCCTTAGCCTTTTGAGTGGCTTTGGGAGTGTCATTCTTAGCTTTCACAAGGGTTTCAGCAATTTCTATCTCTTCCTTGGATAATACTGTTTCTGCTGCAGACTCAGATACTGCTGCTTTACTTATTTATGCTGCTTTTGCTGTTTCTGCTTCTTTCTCAATTCTGGCACCAATCTCCCCCTCAAACTCAGTCTCTCCCTCAAACTGAAATTTCATCTCAACAGGGCTTTGCTTTTCATCTTGATTCTCCCCCTTGTTGAAAGCATCATTAACATCTCCCCTTTTCTTTAGTACATACTGCTTTCTTTTCTTTTTGTGCACCAAACTTAGAACCATCTTCTTTAGTTTGCTTATCTGCACTTGTTGTGAAAGAATCACCAGTTTCAACTCCTCTATTTCTGCACCTTGTTTGAGTACATCCAGATTGATATTACCCAATGTTTCCATCAATTCCTCATAGTTATATCTGTCCTCACCTCCTTTAGGTGTGTTTACCACCCTTGAAGGATCCTTGGATCTTTTAGTAGAGGTCTTCTGCCTAGCAGAAGCACCCTGTACCCCCTTGGTTTCTTGGCACCTGGGACCTTTGGATGATTGCTCACCCAAAGTTGCCGTGGGGAAGGTCTTAAAGATGTTCACACTGTCATGCCCTGCACTTTGTGCAAAGTCAGTAGTGTGAGCCTCACTGCCCACATGCTCTTCCACCTCCTTATTGAGCACCTTCTTGGGGTTGGGAGACATCCATGTGGTTTCCCTTTGGATATTCTCTGATGGAAAATGCTCCATCAGAGGGCTTTTAGGCTTTGGGGGTGAAGATACTATAAGGGAAGGAACCTTCTGTACCTTTTTCCTTGTGTATGTTTTGGTGATGAGGGATTGTGGCTTGTCAATAGGAATCTGAGGGATATTGATAGAAATGAGTGGTGTGGGTAGGTCATCAGTTGGGTGGTCAGATGTGTACTGTGACCCTGATGCCTCACCATGGGAATGAGACACACCCATCATTGTAGAGAACAATGGAGTGTCTCTACCTGAGAAGTCCTTACTAGGCCTCTTCATATTTGAGAACACCTTCCCCTTTTTGAGTTTTGGTACATATACCTCCTTGAAGGGAGGTAAATCCGTCAATTCCTTATCAAGTACTTCTTGTACAAACCTTGGATACATAAAAAAACTTTTTGATTTGGTATCCAAGTTTGACATTAAATCATTGAAAATCATTTGAGCAAAATTAAACTTTCTGGAGGTAGCTAAGCAGACTAGAGCATAAGCTAAGGTACTGCTAAACTCACTTCATCCAGTTGTTTTTCGTGAAATGCAATGTTGTAGGGTATGAACAAAAAATCTCCACTGAGGTGAAAATCTGTTCTTGAAAAACTTATAGACATTAGTGGGACCTTCATATCCCATTTGACTAAGAGCATGGAAGAGATCTTCCTTAGAAAGAGAGGTAATACCTGAGGCATCATCTAAGCGTAGATGGATGCGAATACAGCCTTCGGTGATGGTTAGAGGTTTATCACAAACCCTTGTTTTGATGACCTGAGTGCCATCTTCGGTTTGAATAGCAGCATTGTCCCAGAACTGTCTTTGATGTTCCACATAGATTGTGGGATTAACAGTTAATGCGTGGGCGATGTGTGAGGATTGTAGGAAATCCACAATCTGATGAAAGCCTTTAGCCTGTTTGGGTTTTTGCAGCATAGCAACCTCATTGTGTTTATCAAAGAATTCTAGTCCTGTCATCTTTTGATTGATTCTAGGGTTCGAATCGCAACTAGTGGTTTACACTGGTAAGCAAGAAATCGAGAAAGAGAAAGAGAAGCAATGGAAGTTCAAAGAGTCGTTTGTATTTTGGCGGTCACAAAGGGTATTTATAGGTGGAGGGTTTCAGTTAGAAGTAGTACTAAGTACCCTAGAAGTATTAACCAACTCGCAGTATTAACTCATATTAGCAGTAGTAACACATACTGGCAGTACTAACATAGACTAGCAGTATTAACACATGCCAGCAGTAGTAACACTGATTAGCAGTAGAAACAAGGTAAGCAGTAGTAACTTTGCACTGGCAGTATAAACTACCTAGCAGTAGTAACCATACTTAACCATGTTTGAACTGTCAACATGAGTAATATAGAGAGCAGCATTAACTTAACTAGAAGTACCAAGTATTCAATTTAAGCAATCTGAAACACTTAAACACACAAGGTTAGCAGCACCATGCACAATACAATAAGAGAAAGTAGATAGGAAGGAGTCTATACAGAAATGGTACATAAAGCAGATCAAAGGAGGCTTATTCAGTGTTTATCATGCCCACACTTGTGACCAAGAATATGAATCTACCCACATCAAAAGCTTTGGTGAATAGATCAGCAAATTGGTTACTTGTATGGACTTTCACAACCTGAATGAGCTTCTTTTCATTACAGTCTCTGATAAAGTGGTACCTGATTTCTATATGCTTTGTTTTGGAGTGCTTGACTAGATTATTAATAATGCTAATAGCACTGTTATTGTCTATGAAGATTGGAGTGTGAAGAAAAGTCATACCATAGTCCAACATTTGATTCTGAATCCAGAGTACTTGTGAACAGCAGCTTGCAGCAGCTATATACTCTGCTTCTGTTGTAGAGATGGACATTGTGGTTTGTTTCTTACACTGCCATGACACTAGTCTTGCACCCAAAAACTGACATCCCCCTGAAGTTGACTTTCTATCCAAATTTGTACCACCCAAGTCACTGTCTGAATAAGCAAGTAGGTCAAATGGTGAGTCATGAGGATACCAAAGACCTAATCTAGGTTGGCCTTTGAGATATCTGAATATCCTCTTGACTGCTTGAAAGTGTGACTGCTTAGGCCTTACTTGAAATCTTGCACACACACAAACAGGAAACATGATATCTGGTCTTGAAGAAGTGAGATACATGAGGGAGCCAATCATGGATCTATAGTGATGAACATCCACATCCTCCCCCTCAAGATCTGCAGTGATCTGTTTGTGTGTCTCCATGGGTGTGCTTGCAGACTTTGATTCTGAGAATCCAAACTTAGTAAGAATGTCCTGCACATACTTGGATTGGCTTATGAATATCCCATCTTTCTTCTGCTTAACTTGCAGCCCAAGGAAGAAGGTAAGTTCACCCATAGAACTGATATTGAATCTATTGTGCATCAAATCTTCAAAATCTGTACACATTTGATCTTTTGTGGATCCAAAGATAATATCATCCACATAGATTTGCACTATTAGGATGTCCTTCTTCTTCCTCTGAATGAACAGAATCTTGTCTATGATTCCTCTTTGAAAACCATTTTCCAAGAGATAGGTAGACAAAGTGTCATACCATGCCCTTGGTGCTTGATGTAACCCATAGAGTGCCTTCTTCAATTTGTATACTCTGTCAGGATAATTTGGATTTTCAAACCCTGGAGGCTGACAGACATACACTTCTTCTTCAATTCTCCCATACAGGAAAGCACTCTTTACATCCATCTGGTAGACCCTGAACTTCATGAAAGAAGCATAGGCTAAAAATAGCCTGATTGCCTCAATCCTGGCCACTGGTGAAAATACCTCTTCATAATCAATTCCATCTTCTTGAGTATACCCTTGTGCCACTAATCTGGCCTTGTTCTTTATTACTATTCCTCTCTCATCTTTCTTGTTCCTGAAGATCCATCTTGTGCCAATTTCTCTGTGTCCTTTTGGAAGATCTACCAGATCTCATACATCCTGCAGCACAAACTGCAATAGCTCCTCTTGCATTGATTCTATCTAGCTTGGATCCTTCATTGCATCATATGTCTTTTTGGGTTCAACCTGAGATAGAAAGCAAGAAAGTAAACCTGATTGTATATCTTTCAATCCTCCCAACTTACTCTGATTCCTTGTGATTATAGGTGAATTGATGTCACCAATCACCAATTGAGGAGGATGATTTTTCTGAACTCTTGTTTGATGAACAGCCTCTTCATTAATATCTGCTTCCAGATTAGAGTCATTCTTTTCAGGAGTGCTGCCACCAAAAACTGAAGAGTTGTCATCATCTGTGTCATCTTCTTCCAAACATGGCATCTTAGGACTTTTGATTCTTGAATCTGAGGGTTTATCTTCCTTTTCACCTCTGTCCTCTTCATTTGAGTTGGTTCAGTGTCCTTTGATTCTGAAGTATCTTTCTTATCTTGATCACATAATTCAACAGGATCAGCAGTAGGTGTTGGGAACAGCACAAACTCTTGTCTTTGTACTTGTACATTTTCTGTCCCTGTTCCTGCATTATGCTCATTACTGAAACCCAAAGAATTAGTCAGTGAATCAATGTCAAATAGCCAATCAGGACCTGAACCAAGTTGATTTGGTGTGTTCTCATTGCATTTGACATTGTCACTTTCCTCAATAATCCTAGAAGCGGTGTTGAAAACTCTGTAGGCCTTACGTTGAGATGAATATCCAACAAGAAACCCATCCTCAGCTTTGCTATCAAACTTTCCTAGGTGAGTTTTGGTATTGAGAATTGTGCAAGGACACCCAAATGGTTTGAGAAATCCAATAAAAAGTTTCTTCTTTTTAAAAAGCTCATAAGGTGTCTTATCTTGGGATTTCACTACTAGAACTATGTTTTGAACATAGCAGGCAGTATTAACTGCTTCTGCCCAAAAAGTAATTGGAAGTTTTGAATCTGCCAACAGAGATCTAGCAGCTTCTATCAGAGTCCTATTTCTCCTTTCAGCAACACCATTATGTTGAGGAGTCCTAGGAGCACTGTATTGTCTCTCAATGCCTTTTTCCTCACAAAAGCTGTTTAGGTCATTGTTTTTAAATTTAGTTCCATTATCAAACCTTATGACTTTAACTCTTAGATTTGTTTGGTTTTCAACTCTAAGCACAAAGGATTTGATCAGTCCACTTGTCTCATCCTTAGTCCTCAGAAAATAGACCCAAGTGGATCTAGAGAAATCATCAACAATAACCAAGCAGTAGGATTTCTTACCAATACTCATCACATTTGTAGGTCCAAACAGATCCATATGCAGTAAATTAAGAGGTGAAGAGATTGTATTTATCTCTTTGGACTTATGAGAAGTTTTATGTTGTTTGCCTTTAAGACATGCAACACAATGATCATCACATGAAAATACCTTTTGTGGCAAACCTCTTACAAGGTTGTTTTTCACAAGTTTGTTCATTGTTTTAAAGTTCATGTGACACATCCTTCTGTGCCAAAGAGATGATTTATCCAATGAAGCTTTTGAAAATAAACAGTTTAGAGATGAATCAGAAACTACACTCTCCAAGTCTAAGCAATAAACATTGTCCTTTCTAGGTGTTCTAAGTAGTATCATGCTTTCATCAACTACCTTGAACCCTGGAGCAAGGATAATACATTCAGTATCATTGAATAATATGTTATGTTTCTTGTCACAGACCTGTGATACACTTAACAGGTTGTATATCAATTGCTCAACATAGTATACATCCTCAAAGATCATCTTACCTTTTGACACATTACCTTTTCCACTTATCTTTCCACCTGCTGGATTATCACCAAAAGCAACATGTCCTCCATCAATTCTTTTGAAGTTTTGAAAGCAGGCCATGTTACCTGTCATGTGCCTAGAACAACCACTATCAACATGCCAAATGCTCCTTCCCTTGAGCTGTTGATTGCCCTGCACATAAAATAAAGAAGTTAGTTTTTAATAGGAACCCAAGCCAAAGTGGTCTTGGGTTTCCCATTCTCATCAACATATTCATATTCAGACTTTATGAGATTATCAAACTGAGGAATCTTATTGCTTGAATACTTTGTCAGAATAATGGGCCTGTCACTGAAAGCAGTACTAACTTTGTTAGCAGTACTAACATCATTAGCAGTACTAGTTTTGTTAGCAGTACTAACTGGGTTAGCAGTAGTATTGCTTGCAGCAGTACTATTTTTGTCAGTAGTACTAACAGATTTCTTTACTTTTGGAACCCAAACCTGGACAAAGTTGTTTGCTTTCTTTTTCTTTAAGTTACTCCTTGGCTTATTTGGAGTATTTTTCTTTGAATTAGCAAACTTATTCTGAGCATGAGATTTTATAGGTGCCCTTCTCCCATTCTCATCCATATGATTCCTTATTTGCTTCCTATAACCAACAGGATTTTGTTTATTTCTTTGAAAAGTGATCCTTTGGTTTATAGGATTGAAATAACAGTGTTTGGCTAGATGATTTAACTTGCCACAGATAAAACAAGGTTTTGGTCTGTTAATTTTTCTCAAATCAATTCCTTGTTTTAATGCCCACTGATTATTTCTATTTCTTTGATTTCCCCTTGTTTTATCATGTTGTTGGGGCTGATTCTGTTTACAAGTACAGGGATTAACAACAGTGGTTTGCATGTAATCGACTCCCTGTACCTTTCCCTTCCCTCTCTTAGAGGTCTCAGCTTTTTCATTCTTAACAATCTCTTCCCAGACTTCACTTTCTCACTCTTGACAAAAGGTTTACCCCCCCCCCTTTCATTTGTCAGTATGTAGTTTTCTAAGGGAATGTCTTTATGGTATTCCTCATTCTTACTCTCAGAGTCCTCTTCTTCAGAATCTGCTTCAACCACTACTTTGTCTAAAGGATCTACTTCAGTGGCTCTCTCAGGTAATTCCTTCTTGTCCTGTCTTTCTAAGAGATCTGAGGTGGGAGGGATATAGTTATTGTTGTATGGTGGAGGGGGGGTGTTATAGCCTATACCTCTTCTCATCTTGTCATGAACTTGAGTTTTTAGAAGTGAGTCCATTGCTTTAGATGCATTGGAATATTTCTCAATATCTAGTTTAGCTTTCTCAAACTCACTCTTAATTTTCTCACAGTCTGTTTTGGCCTTCTCTAGTTCAGTCTCTAACTGATTCTTCTCCTACTTCCAGTAGTTGGTATCATAAGAGTGTTGAAGTTCATTAGCCTGGTATGACTTAATTTGTTCTTCAAACCTCTCAACAATCAAAACATACTCTCTTCTATCTTTCTCTAACCTTTTAAGGTCATCACACATGCTCTGATTGTGATCCCTGTACTTTTTAACAGTTTCAATACAGGTTTTAGAGCAAAGGTTAGATGTTACCTCTGTGGGAATATCAGTGCTTGCTGACTCTGAAACTTTAGCCATTAAACTTTGATTCTGAACTGCTTCTTCTGCTTGGTCACTCCAATCAAATCCCATTCCTTCTTGGGAAACAAGAGCTTGAGAAGAGTCCCTGTTGTTGAAGCTAGTGGACTGTGATGGTTGATGGTTGCTAGTATGCTGTTGAGGCATTCCACTTCTGCATTCTCTTGCAAAGTGCCCCAGCTTGTGACACTTGTAACATTCAACCTTGGATTTATCAAATCCAACCCCATCTTCTCTTTTCTGAGCAAAGTTGTTCCTTCCAGTCCTTTTGATGAATCCTTTTACCCTCATTGTGAGCATAGCCATCTGCCACTTGATATCCATCTCTTCCAGATCATCAACATTTATTTGTTCTAAGTCATCATTAATTAGAGTGGAATTAACATGACTGCTAGAAAAGCTTCAAAAACTGAGTCATTAGATCCATCTTGCTTTGATCCATGGGCAGCACTAACTGATTCTGTATTAGCAGTAGAATCAGTAGAAGATGATAAAAGAGCAGCATTGTATGAGTATCCAGAGGGCCTCTTCTTTGCTTCTACCTCTGCTTCAAATATCCTAAGGTCATTATAGAGGTCATCCAGTTCCTTGTCCTCCAGTTGGTCATTCTGTTTGAAGGAGACAGTGTACATAGTCCATTCATCACCAAGAGATCTTAAAAATTTTCTGTTTACATCATCTTGATCTATCTAGACACCAACAGTAGCCAATTCACCAATTAACTTATTAAATCTATCAAAATTTTGAGTCATGGACTCATTCTTTGTAGACATGAAGTTTTCATATTGCTGCTTCAGGATGGCCTTCTGATTTCTCTTGGTACTTTTGGTACCAGAAAATCTTTTCTCCAGTGCACTCCATAGAATTTGTGCATCAGAACAGTTGCAGAATTGATGTTGGTACTCATTAGGAATAGCCAAAAGTAGAGTGCTCAAGGCTTTCATCTCTGTCTGCCTCATCTTCCTCTCTCCATCAGTCTTTGGTGGAGGTCCCTTGCCATCTGCATCCATCTTTCCTCCATCAGAGGGACCATTCTCAATAATATCCCACATTGAGAAGTCTGTGAGAAGAATATATTGCTTGATTCTGATCTTCCACATGTCAAACTCATTGGGTTTGAGCATGGGAACCTTTGAGACCAGAACACTATCGCTTGAACCATCCATGATTATAGATTTCTGAGTTTTCTCACTCTGATACCACTTGTCAAGATCGAAAATTCTAAACAAGAATTTAATACAAACTCAGAAACAATGTTAAAGAAGTCGCGGAATAACACTTTAACAATTAATCAAAAACACAGAATATGAACTCAAATCTTAAGTTTATATTGCATAACACTTAATGATTACAAACACAACCTCAATCTGTTGAACAGACTCAACAGACGTTCTATACTTCTCTATAGAAAGGATCAATACTAGTCTTGAGGTTAATTCTCTAAAACAACTCTATCAAAGTATCTCTCTATGTAAACTCTGTCAATAATCTAAAACATCTAGACTATATATACATAACAAATTACAAGATAATTATCAAAATAAAATTGATCTTTAGCATCAATTCCTTAATTATCTTCGTCTTTATCTCCAACTCCTATTCTTTATCTCCAAGTCATCTTTATCTTCATAAGCAGCACTAACTCAATAGCAGTATTAACTTTGTCTCTGGCAGTACTGATCATGCTTGCAGTATTAACTCCTCACTTGCAGTATTAATCTTCAGCAGTACTAACTACTAGCAGTACTAACTCTCCAAGCAGTACTAACTCTCGAAGCAGCAGCACTAACTCTTCAAGGAATATTAATTCTACTAGCAGTAGTAATCTTTCAATAAGCAGTAGTATCCATCCTTAGCAAATTAAGACCCAACATGGTCTTCAAAAATCAATCTCCTAAACCAGCATTGACCATCTAAGCGACTTTGGTGAATCATTGATACTCTTCTTTTTGACGAAGTCTATTCAGTCCAATTAACACTTCAAAACGTCGCAGAGTGGAGCGGAAATTCAATCCCTCTTGAATAGTATCTAAAGTCTTCTTGAGGAGACGAATTTCATCATTATCAACCAAAAATGCATTACTTCTTGTTTCCAAAAATCTTCTTTTAGCCTCTTTCAGATGTTGCTCCAACTGAAGCTTGATCACCTTTAAGGTTCCATCAGAGTAATGAGCAATTTTTTCAAATCTGAAAAAGCATTTTTCATTTGAGCCATTTTTGTAGACAACTCCATAAGGATCTTGAACAATGGTGAGTAGAGGATAAGACTCTAAGTTTGGCAAGCTTCGATTGGGCCTTTGAAGATTTACAACCGGCTGAAAGCTTTCAACGGCCATCAGGAAATCAAAAACTCTGAAGAATCGGATTTGTCGTTGAATGAATCTTTTTATAACGAACAATGCCTGAGAAACATCCTGATTTCTATGATAGAGATTCCTGAAATGATCATATAAGAACTCAATATCATCAATGGAAAGATCAGTAAAATCTGCCTCTGAGAATTTATACCGCTTGCAATCTCTTCTTTCAACTTCAAAGTCAGGATACCAGATATTCACAAACTTGTTTATCGTGACACTGATGACTCGAACAATCAAGTGTGGAGAAGAAACAGTATTATTCCTTTTGCGTTGTCACTTAATGAACATTAAGTATTCATACTGATAGGCATTTGACTCTTTCTCAACTCCAATAATTGCATAAATGTTGATCCGTCTTCTTTTAGAAACAAAGATGTTACTCTGAGTATCTTCTAGAAAAGCTGATCTTTGCCTATAAGCCAAATATCTACGTTGCAAACTTCTTTGTCTCTGTTGTCTGGTCAAAGCTGGTCCTTCTTCCAGGATAGTCGGTGGAATCATGGGTTTAGAGAGAGGAACATCAGCTTGTGCTCTAGATGACTGACCAACTTCAAATGAGCTTGAAGGAACGTTGGTAGTCGGAGCTGAACTAACAACAGGAGTAGAAGTAGTTGTAGTTTCATGTACTTGAGTTGCTTCAGTAACTGGAGATGATTCAGGAACCTCATCATGAGTAGGAAGATCATTGTACAACATGTCGGCAATTTCTTCATCCTTTACATCCAAAAACACAGAATCATCTTCTGTATCAGAAATGACAATTAAGTCATCACACTCCTTTTCTTTGACTTGGCAAAATTTCTCAAATCTGACATCTTCATCATCGTCTGAATTTATTTCTATGAAATTCGCAAAGAATGATCTCATATCATTAGTTGCCTCTGAATCTTCAATCTCTTGAGCCCTTGCTGAAATATATGGATCAACATACACAACAATCTGCATATTATTTTCAATATTGTGCTCAGAAATATTCAGTACATTAGGCATAGAAGACAAGTCAGTATTTTCTATCATAATATTCACAAGATCTTGAATGCTACAGTCTTGAACGTTATCAGCACTCTTCTCTTTATCAACTGCATCTTCTTGTGACTGATCCTCTCTAGCAGACAAACTCTCCACCTGTTGTCTCTTATTCATATCCCCCTCATGACCTTGAGGATCGGGATCATCCTGGTCATGTCGGCATTTAAGAGACGGGCCAACCTCAGTTCTGCAGCTCTATTCAAGATGATCAACCTTGTTAGAAAGTTCTAAAAAAGCTTGAGTCATAAAAGACCTAAGATCAGCAAAGCTGGATTGAACTTCTGATCGGAAAGACTTTAATTCTTCAGACAAAGCAGTAATCTGGTCAGAATCAGATGAAGGAACTGGAGGCGGCGTAGGCTGGAAATTCCTTAGAAGAGAGATCAAATCTTGATCTTGATGTTCAGGCGGTGACATCGAAAGAAGGCGAGCATATAGTAAGTCTGTCAACTCGGTAATTGGAAGATCATGAAGAGAAGATCGTGAAGATGAACCAGTAGGAGCTGATGTAGAAATGCCTGCAGACTGTGTAAACAAAGAAGGAATCGGAAGAGATACAATCGGTGGAGCAGTAGTTGAGACGGGGGCAGAAGATGGTTCTCTAATCACAACCCCAGATGGGCATCTGAACGGAATTACTTCAGGGATAGAGGATGTATCAATTTCCGACATTTTTCCCTTGAAGAAAGCACGCAATTTCTGAATTTTTGCTTGCTTGTGCTCTTCAAACTGCTCACTCATCTTTTGAATTAACTCATTCAAAGAAGAGAATTTCTCAGAAGAAACCCGAACTTGAATAGAAGAAAGCTCTACAGATGAAACGGTTGTAGACTGAATAGCCGCAAGAGAAGTAGCTGGAGCTTGACTCTTTACCAGAGCTGAGGATTGAGCAAACGCTATATCCAATTCATCTACTTGAATACGAGCAACTGAAGGATTAACATGAACAGAATCATCTTCTGATACAACTTCTGTTGAAATACCAACTTCTGGTTCCTTAGATTGTCTTGCATAGACCCGAAGACTCGATTGATCAGCATCATCACCATCATGATCATCATTATCATCATCTTCATTGCCAGAAATATCATCATGAATGGCATCATCAGCATCTGTATTTTCATCTTCATCAGCAATAACATCAGCATCCATAGCAATATCAACATTATCACCATCTTCATCCTCAAAGTCAAGATCAACTAGAACTTCATCAACTTGTTGAGTTGCAATTGCTTCTTGTTTTGCTGAGAGTTCTGCTTCTTGCTCAACAGTTGTTTCTATTTCAATCTCTTTATCAGCAACAGCTTCTTCAACCTCAACCTCTTGAACAGCAGCAGTTTGTGTGTCATGGGATGGCTCATTTTGTGCAGCTTCCATGAACTCATTCTCCATGTAGTACTCAATGATGCTATCATCTGTCATATCAGCGTAGTTCACAATTAAATCATATGGAATGGTCATAGAGTAGTTGAATGACTGCTTCTGTTTCTGAATGTAGAGCATTTCTGTATCCGGAACCTATGGCCAAGATAATCTGCGTGGAATAGCTGGATTGATTTTGAGTACACTTCTAACGCTCAGCTTCAAGAATCTAATAAAAGGAATGAATTTGCGCTTCTTGTTTGTAAGCTTGTCTTGTACCCTCTCCGAGAGTTCAGTCCAGAAAATGAAAGTGTAGTCGACATGCAAGTCATAGATGACTGCATGGAACAATCGGAGATACAGAAGACTAGAACTATCCGTTCCAGAATGCTTTGCCGTAAGACATCTGATGAGAACAGAGAAAAGAGCATACCAAACTGGTGGAAGATGTGACTTGTCAAAGTCACTAACTCTGTTTAATCTGCCAGTATATCCAAGATTTCTAATACCGGAAAGAACATCTTCTTCAGACGGAAAGTTGTCATATGTAGTTCGGCCTAGTCTGGAGTTGGGCCCAGGAAGCTCCAGAATAAGACGTAGGCGCTTGTAAGAATAGAAGGAATCATACTGATCAATTTGTAGATCAAAGCGGTGTGGGCGTGCAAGCTCATTCTTGGTAATTGTATGCTAGGCTTGCTGAATGTATACCTCTGGAACTTCAGGACATGATGTAAGAGCCTATGTAAGTGGATGTCCTCTAAGAATCGCTCGAATCACCGGATGTATCTTAATTCTGTCAAAATCCACAAAATAGTTGTTCGGCTTGTATGGCAGAATATACAACATGACTGGGAAGACATCGTTCGGCATTCGGCGTGATGCAGACAGATTTGCTCCTACTGAAGAAACAGACGGCATCGGCGTCTTATGTGAAGCTTGATCAGATGGATCCTCGAGAATGACATTCTCGTCTTGGATCATGGGATCAGTATGTGTGTGAGAAGACATTGAATAGACCTGGAAAACAATAATGAAGAAAAATTAAACAAAGTAAGAAAACTGAAAAATTGAAAATTTTTCTAAGTCTGGTTTGCGCTAGGGGTGCTCACGGGTTGGGTTGATCGGGTTGAAGGCTTTTTAACAACTCAACCCAATATAGGCGGTTTGGAAATTTTACAACCCAACCCAACCCAATCAAAAGTACAACCCAACCCAACCCAAATCGTTCGGGTTGGTCGAGTTATGTTTAAACAAGATGAAATCAAATTTAGAAATATAAACATAAAGGAAACATTTCTTTGAAATACAACCGAATGACCGATAATTCATGAGAGTATGTAAGTCCATCAAAAATATTACGATATTACATATAAAAATGTCTAAACCAAACGATAATATGTCGATCAACAACAATCGTTTTAGACGTCTCCAACCCCGATACTTTCGCTTTCTTGGCCTTGAGGTTGGTCGTGTCATCATCAACCATTTGATACAAATTATCCATACTTCTTAAATCTTAAATATATCACATTTAGTTAATTTTTAAGTTTGCACATATATATATATATATATGTGTGTGTGTGTGTGTGTGTGTGTGTGTGTGTGTGTGTGTGTGTGTGTGTGTGTGTGTGTGTGTTTACATTTATTAAACATATATACAAAGGAGTTATATAGAGATGAATAATAAATTGAAAATATATGTAAATGAAAAGGGTACGTAATAGTGTAATTGTCTAATTTACATATTAATAGAGACTTAATAATCATATTAAATCTACAAAATAAAAGGATCGGGTTCATCGGGTTGGGTTGGGTTCAAATAAAAGTAACCCGATATCAACCCAATACCTACGGTTTGAAGATTTTACAACTCGATTAGACATCGGGTTGCTTCGGTTTGAGTTATTTTGCGTTGGGTTGGGTTGGGTTGGTCGGGTTGGTCGGGTTGATCGGGTTTTTGAGCACCCATAGTTTGCGCAACATGTGAGAAACGCAAAGGGAGGTTTGCGCAATGAACGTGATACGCAAAGGACAGTTTGCGGAACAGTCATGATATGCAAACTGAGGTTTGCGTATTCAGTTCATTACGTAAACTAAGGTTTGCGTGATGAACTTGTTGCGTAAACAAGACCTGAAAAACTTTCAACACAAAACACAAAGTTTGCGGGACACGAAGGTTACGCAAAGTAGACTTTGCGTGACCAACAGGTTACGCAAAGTGAACTTTGCGTGACCAAAGTCTTACGCAAACTTAAACAAAACAACAAACAAGCACAAGACAAGGTTTGCGTATCAAAGAGATTACGCAAAGTAGACTTTGCGTGACCAACAGGTTATGCAAAGTAGACTTTGCGTGTCCTTAAAGATACACAAACTAAACTAAAATAAACAACACGAAAACATCGAGGTTTGCGTGTCAAGTGTGATACACAAAGGACACTTTGCGTGACCAACAGGATACGCAAACTAAACTTTGTGTGCCCTGTTGGTTGCGCAAATTGAGCTTTGCGGGACATCATACTTGATACGAAAACCCTAGTTTTCGTGAGTTCAGAACCGAAAAACATAAAAACAAGAAATTAAAGCACTTAAAGATCAAATTAAAGGGTAAAAAGACATACCTGAAAGTCGAATTAGTGATCTAAGACAAACCCAATACTCGATTTGATAAAAAACAACTCGATTCTGATGAAGACGATGAACAGTAAAAAAATAAAAACGCACAGTAAGAAAACGAGAAAGAAAATCAAAATCAAAAAATAAACAAAAGTAAACTAATCTTAACTACAAAACAACAACAAAACTAAAAGGAAATACAAACCTGAAATCAAAACACAATACTGAGAACACAATAGGAAATCGGCGCACAGAGAGAGATAAGAAGATGAACAGTTGAAAGATCAAATTAGAAAAAATGGAGCGAGAAAAGTGAAAATGAACAAGACAAAAGCTATTTATACTAAAAACACTTAATACTAAAAAAATTTACTTAAAAAAATAACACTTTTAAAAAAATAACATTCCTAAAAAAAATCAGTAAACTTACCTGTCAAGTTCTTTTTACTCCCCCTACATAAATTCACAGAATTTAACAAATTAGAAAAACATTTGTGTAGAAATATCAGAAAATACTTACCTGATGAATTTCTGATCAGCACGTGAAGTAATTTATCAACTATTTTCACTCCCCCTCAAAAACAGAATAGTTCAGATATTCTTTTCAGATTGGCTCTCCCCCTCGAAATATGCATAGACCATTTAACAAAAATATGGATACACAACCATATAAACATCAGTGTAAAAAAGAAAAATAATACTGAATATAAATTTTGAAACAACTGAACATATACAATTTTAAATACTAAACAAATTTAAAGTCTACTCAGTAAAATTTCACAGATTTATCAATCAGTTGAAATCAAGCATATGTTGTTGGATACAAGAACAAGTTTCATTGCATATCAAGTTAAGACATGTTTAGTTTCAATAACTTCCATCTATCTATTCAGTGTGCTCACATGTGAACTCTGATTAGCTTCAAGAAAAATGCAATTCTAAAAATATTATAGAGAACTGTTGGATCAAATAATTGTATTCAAGATTAATGTTAAAGTTAAGGGTTTAAACTGCAATTGTGATAAAGTTAATTAGAGGGTTTATTATGTAATAATCTAATAGTTGTTAACTATTGGGCCTCAAGCCCGTTAAGCTTTTAGCTAAGCCCGTTAGGCCTAAAGCCTGGGTATTTAATGTTTTGGTTTATTAGATTTTAGGAAAGAATCCTCATATTTACAATAATCATATTATAGTGAGGTGAAGGTTTCTCTGGAATCCAAGGGTATCAAGAACACTCAAGGTTTAACAGTTTATACAAGGGATTGGTATGTTACTCTGATTTATATATCTCTTGATTATTATTGTGTTGCTTGATTACTTGATTGATTGTTTACCAACTATATTAAACTGGGATAACAATTGGTATCAGAGCCTAAGAATCAATTTTTTATGATATTTCTATTCATCGAAAAATACTGTTCATCGAAAAGTACTGTTTATCGAAAATCACTATTCATTGCGAGTACTGTTCATCCGATTTCATGCATTAATGTGCTTATTGGTTTAAAAGTTGATCTGATTAGTTGAGATTCATGCTTCTGAATGCTATCTGATTAATTAATCGCATTATAGATCATAAAGTGGTTGAATTGTTGGTTTAATTGTGTTCATCGGTCGTTTCAATTTTCTGGGTTTGGTTTCGGTCGAATCCAGAAATTCATCGTGTTCTTCGGTCTTATTAGTTATCCGATTTTATCAAGTTTAACGTATCCGATAGTTATTCGACCTGCACCTTCGACCGAATAGTTGTGATCTCCGGTCTTACACCTTCGACCGAATAGTTGTGATCTCCGGTCTTACACCTTCGACCGAATAGTTGTGATCTCCGGTCATTCCTTCGACCGGACCTTAGTATTACCCGGTCTTTCCTTCGACCGGATAGGAGTATCGACCGGACCTTAGTGGTTTCCGGTCTAGCACTCGATCGGATACTTGTTACTCCGGTCTTGCCATTCGACCGGATACTTGTTACTCCGGTCTTGCCATTCGACCGGATACTCGTATTCCCGGTCTTGCCATTCGACCGGATACTTGTTACTCCGGTCTTGCCATTCGACCGGGTACTTGCATACTCCGATCTTTCCTTCGACCGGTACAGTTCATTCCCTGGTCGATTTAGCGGGACCCCCGTGCTAAGTCTGCGAAGGGGGACAAAGATTTTCTCTTGATCAAAATCTTCTTAATTTTTCAGTATTTTATTCATAGATATTAGTGCTTTATACTGTGTGCGAGGACTGCATTTGATTATTTTTGGAAATTTATTTTTTCTGAAATTTTTTTAGTGTAGTCTTTACTTTTGATTCTAACGATCTCATCTAGTTGGTTGTCTTGGTACAGAAAAGTCTATTTACTAACCGTACAGCTAAGATGTCGAATCAGCTTCTCTCGATGGGTTCTCAAGTCAAACCTCCTGTCCTCGTGGCAAATGAGTATCAGCAGTGGAAGACAAGAATGATTCAGTTTCTGAATCACAAGAATAGAGAGTTCATGACAATAATCATTGAAGGTCCCAAAACTCCAATGATCACAGTAAAGGGTCAACCTGCTACAGATTCCTCTCCTGAAATCCCTGACAGAGATATTCCTAAACCTGTTCAGTTCTTCACTGAAAAGCAGAAAGACCAGCTCAAGTTAGAAGAAGAAGCTCTAATCTATCTGACGATGGCAATTCCAAACGACATCTACAATCGTGTCGACAGTCAGAGTACTGCTAAAGGAATCTGGGATGAACTAGCAAGGCAGTTTGAAGGAAGTGAAGCTTCTATTCAAGCTAAGCAGAATCTGTGCATAAATGCTTACGAGGGATTTCATGCCAAAGAAGGAGAGCTGCTTTTAGATACCTATAATAGGTACAACATTATTCTCAATGACTTGTGGAGGAACAAAATCGCCAAATCTGCTTCTGAGATAAACTACAAGTTCATCAAGAATCTGAATCCAGAATGGAAGAACTTTGCTATCAACCTCCAGATGTCGAAGAATATGGCTCGAGAAAATGTCACCGATATCTTCTCTACTCTTGCTCAACATGAGGATGAGGTGAGATCTATGAATAATGAGTCTAATCATCTGAAGGATTATGTGGCTCTCATAGCCGGCAAAGGTTCTGTATCCTCTGCAAAGTCGAAGAAAAAGGCGTCTAAAGCTTTAGTTACCGTAGTTACTGACTCTGACTCTGATTCAAGCAATGAAGAACTGGAAGTTGATTCAGATCCTGATATTCAAAAGTTCTCTGAAGACTTGGCTCTCATTACGCGACGATTCAAGAAGAGCTTTGGCAAGAAAAGATTTTACTCAAAGCCAAAGTATGATGGATACAAGAAAGAGAAGTCTGAGATGCGATACAAGCCGAGGCATGGAAAGAGAGAGGAAGGACGAGAAGATCGGAAGGAAGATAGAAGAGAAGGAAAGAGAGAGGAGAAGCGAGAAGATCGAAAGGATGAACCAGGAAGATGCTACAACTGTGGCAAATTTGGGCACTTCTCAAGGGACTGCAAATTCAAGAAAGTGAAGAACTCAGAGTACTACTCAAGAAAGTCACTGATTGCCAAGAAAGCTGAAGAAGAGAACTGGCTGTTCCAAAGTTCTGATGACGAGGAGCAAGCACATTTCACCCAAGTTTCTTACATGGCAAAGCTGGAAGGTGACGATGAAGACTCTGAGACACAATCCGAAGAAGCAAACTCTGAGGTAAGTGAAAATTCTGAACTTATTGAATCTTTAATGGCCCAAATACATGGCATGAAAGATGAATTTGCTTTACTGAAAGGCAAACTTAGCTCTGCACATCAATCTGTTTTAAGCTTTCGTGATGAAAATGCTATTTTAAAAGTTGTTGTGGAAGAAAAGGAAAAGGAAAAAGATGATTTAAAAGATGAAAAGAGTCTTTAAAAGAAAAAATATCTGCTTTAGAAACAGATCTTGTGAATCTTAATGCTGAAAAGGGTGAGTTTCAAATCAAATTTGAAGTTTGTTATAAAGAAAGAAATGAAGCTTTCACCAAAATAAAGCAACTGGAGGACATTAACATGAAACGAGGTCAGACTGAACAGACATTAAATCTGTTGACCAATAAACTCCAAGACGAAAGGTTTTACAAACTTAAACCAGGTTTGGGTGTGCCAATTAATGAAATTTTGAAAAAGGCACCGGAGCACCTATATAATTTTGATAAATTTGGCTCCGCAATAAAACCCATTCCTGACATTCGCGCTACTTTTGTTGAAGCAAGTTCTCCTAAACCTTCTGAAGAGACCAAAGGTCAAGAAGAAATGGGAAAGAACAAGACTGGTGACACTGATTCTCAAAATCTTTTTAAATCTGTTGGTTTTACATATGGTGATTTGAACGAAAGCTATGCAACTCGAAAGATCGAATTTACTGAGTTTGAATCACTATTTACCACACCTTCTAAAGAATCAGTGAGCACCAACACAGTTCTACCTGAGACTGCATGCAAATTTGATGAGTATGAATCGGATGTTGATCCATCTACTATACCATCAGTCTCAACTCCCATTGCTTCTAAACCTTTACTTCCTGAAGAGGTTGAAGAAGTTACTGCTACCGCGGATGAATCTTGTGTTCAAAATGATAAAACGGAGTTTATTGAGTCCATGACTGAAGATACATTTTCTGAAATGATGAATGCTTCAGACTCTGATCCTGTTTCTAATTCAAAGGGATCAAATTCTGTGAATGATCATACATCTGAATTGATGAAGCAAATCGATTTGTTGCAACAGTCTCTTGATGAGCTTGAAGATGAAAACTTTGATCTCAAACATAAACTTGAAAAGTCTTTAAAAGTAAATCAAGAGCTTTGCATAGAGATCAATGATTTGAAAGTTACTATGTTTAAAAATGCTTCAAGTGATAAACAGATGTTCAATGATCCAAGCTGGAAGGTAAGAACCAATCCAGAATTTGATGCTCCTGCAAAACCTACAGTTGTTTACTCTGATTGTCCTGAATATCCACCAAGTATTTTTGAAAAGGGTGAGACTTCAAAGAGCATTAGAAAAGAACCACCTTCTAAGTTAGAGACTAACAAGGTTCCTGTTTCTGTTTCAGATATAAAAGGAAATGGAGTTGGGAAGAGTAAGAAGAATAAAGATCTTAGTTTGAATAAAAAGAATAGTTTGAATTCTAGTAGTTGTCCTACAGACAGTGTTATTTTGAATAGTACTTCTTTTGATAAACATGAATGTAAGATTTGTTCCGATAAATCTAAGTTTATGAATTTTGCTCGAAAGAATCTTTATTGCAAACACTGTTGGGATATTTCATTCAAATACTACTCCCCTCCTAAGTCCAAAAAGAATAAAAGCAAAGCTAAGCTGAACTCTAAGTCTAATTCTAATTCTGATTCTTCTACACAACCAAAAGTGTATCGTGCTAAGGTTGCCAATCCTACTTCTAAAAAGCACTTTCAGGAATTGAATGTTAAGATGGTTTGGAAATGGGTTCCAAAACCGCGTTATGAATGGAGAGTGAAAGTCAAACCAGATGATATTCCTGAGTTGCTTGATGCTAACCGCGAAGGACCCATCCTGATATGGGTGCCTAAGCAAAACTAATTGTCTCTTTTGCAGGCCTGTCGATTGTGGGTAATAGATTCCGGATGTTCACGCCACATGACAGGATTCAAGCACCTCTTGCATAACTATGTGGAGGAGCCTGCCGGAGCAGTTAGATTTGCAAATTCTGAAGCCGAAGGCCACGTCAGAGGATATGGAATGCTCGATAACGGTGTTGTGAAGATTCAAAAAGTGCTATATGTTGAAGGACTTGATCACAATCTGTTCAGTACCAGTCACTTCTGTGACATGCAATATCAAGTTCGCTTCACAACCACTCATTGCTATCTAGAGGATCCCGATGGTTACGAAGTCTTCAAAGCTGAGCGCCATGGAAATCTATACTATGTAGATTTCCCTACACTGTCTGCCACACGTCCAGTATGTCTACTAGCCAAAGCTTCTAAAGCACAATCATGGACGTGGCATCGACGCTTGTCTCATCAGAATTTCCGATCTATAGCGAAGCTACAAAGACAAGGTCTGGTCAAAGGTCTACCAGAAATGAGGTTCGAAAAAGACTCACTCTGTTCCGCATGTGAGTTGGGCAAAATGAAGCGTAGCTCCTTCAAGTCCAAAGTTGAATCATCGACCTCATCATCACTGGAACTTCTTCATATGGACCTTTGTGGCCCAATGCGCACAGCATCTATCAACGGAAAGAAGTATGTGTTGGTAATGATAGATGACTACTCAAGGTATACATGGCTCGAGTTTCTTCGCAACAAGTCAGATGCGCCAGAGTTGATTATCGCTTTCATCAAGCGTATTCAAGTACGTCTTCAACTGCCAGTAAGAACCATTCACAGTGATAATGGCACGGAGTTCAAGAATGACACCCTGAAGAGTTATCTTACTTCCATGGTTATTTCACACAACTTCTCCGCAGCCTACACTCCACAGCAAAACGGCATTGTTGAACGGAAGAATCGCACTCTGGTTGAAGCAGCTCGTACTATGCTTGCTTACTCAGATCTACCCATGTACCTTTGGGCCGAGGCAGTCGCTACAGCATGTTTTACACAGAACCGTACCATTGTGGTCAAGCGATTTAATAAAACAGCATATGAGTTAATTAACAATCGTACACCTAATATCAAATTTCTTCGTGTCTTTGGTTGCAGGTGCTACATTCTCATAGAGCGTCAAGGATTATCAAAATTTGATAAGAAAGCGGATGAAGGATATCTCGTTGGATACTCTCTGACATCCAAAGCTTATCGAATTTACATTATTCGAACAAAGACGGTTGTTGAGAGCATGAATGTCTCCTTTGATGAGAATTCAACAATGACTTCTGGACACAACAGTTCAGAACTCGGTCTTAAAGACAAAGCTTCTACTCAATCACGAATAGAACCAGCACCTAAAGGATTCACTTCTTCTAACTCTAACTCTAATTCATCTAAGTTAGATTTATTGTTTATTGATGCCTTTGATGATATATGTGCAGATTTTGAAAAAGGCATATCAACATCAATAACAAGTGGTACAAACTCGGAGGTCCCTACTATCTCTGAAGACATGCTTGGACCTTCCGACGAAGTCACTAACACTTCAACTCCATCAGGTACAACTACACCGTTAGTTTCTGACTCTACTAATACTGAATCTGTCTCTACAGATAGTTCATCTGGAAATGAAGTCCCGAGCACTTCAACCGCTAGTCCAAAAGCTTCAGTGTCAGAAACACCAGTACAAGATGTCCCGAGTACATCTGTGGAGCAACCTGTTGTACAAGATGACAACGATGCATCAAATACGCAATAAGCAGTTGATGCACTACCAAGCACACATCGTTGGACTAAGGATCATCCCCTGGAAAACGTGATAGGTGACGTACAATCTGGTGTCACAACAAGATCTGCAACAGCTAACTTCTGCATGTTTTCAAGCTTCCTCAGTTCCTTAGAGCCAAAGAAAGCGGTTGAAGCTCTACGTGATCCTTTCTGGATTTCTGCTATGCAAGACGAGCTTCTACAATTCGAAAGGAACAAGGTATGGCGCTTGATCCCACTACCTAAAGGTAAATCCGTTATTGGAACAAAGTAGGTGTTCAGAAATAAGAAAGACGAAGCTGGAGTAGTCGTGAGAAACAAAGCTCGTTTGGTCGCCAAAGGGTATTGTCAACAAGAGGGCATTGACTATGATGAAACATTCGCCCCGGTTGCAAGGATCGAAGCCATCAGAATCTTTCTAGCCTATGCAGCGCACAAAAACTTTACAGTCTATCAGATGGATGTAAAGTCGGCTTTTCTGAACGGCGTTCTGCATGAGGAGGTCTACGTGGCTCAACCTGAAGGTTTCGTTGATCCTCATCACCCTGATCATGTCTATGTTTTAGACAAAGCGCTTTATGGTCTTAAACAAGCACCGCGAGCCTGGTATGAAACTCTCACTAAATTTCTACTTGCTTCTGGTTTCAAGAAAGGTACAGTAGATACAACCTTATTTCTTAAAAGGCAAGGTTATGACTTGATTCTTATTCAGATTTATGTTGACGACATAATATTTGGGTCGACAAATCCAAAATTTTGTAAGAACTTTTCAAAGATAATGGAAACAAAGTTTGAGATGTCGATGATGGGTGAATTAAATTTCTTTCTTGGTCTACAAGTAAAGCAATTACCCGAAGGCATATTTATTAATCAAGCTAAATATATAAAAGATATTTTGAAAAAGTTCAATATGTCAGAAAGTTCAGTCATGAAAACACCAATGGCTACTGGTACACTCTTAGACGCGGATCCCTCCGGGAAGCCTGTTGATCAAAAGGTGTATCGTAGCATGATTGGATCTTTACTTTATCTGACTGCCAGTCGCCCGGATATAATGTTTGCCACATGCTTTTGTGCGAGATATCAGTCTAATCCTAAAGAGTCGCACTTAACTGCTGTTAAGCGAATCCTTAAATATCTCAAAGGTTCTCCTAATCTAGGCCTTTGGTATCCAAAGGATTCTCGTTTTGAACTAACTGCCTTTACAGATGCTGATCATGCTGGTTGTAGGCTAGACCGGAAAAGCACCTCTGGATCATGTCAATTCATAGGTGACAAACTTGTGAGTTGGACTTCAAAGAAACAAAACTGTGTTTCAACATCCACTGCCGAGGCTGAGTATGTAGCTGCTGCTAGCTGCTGTTCTCAAGTCCTCTGGATGACTACACAGTTAAGGGACTTTGGATACAACTACAAGCGCGTTCCGATTTATTGTGATTCAAAGAGTGCAATATCTATAACTGCTAATCCGGTACAGCACTCGAAGACCAAGCATATAGATGTACGCTATCATTTCATCAAGGATCATGTAGAAAAAGGTAATATTGAAATGCACTTTGTTCAAACTGACTTCCAGTTAGCTGATCTTTTCACCAAGCCATTGGATGAAAAGCGATTTCAATTTCTAATCAGCAAACTTGGTATGTTGAACATGTCTTAAACCTTACTCATGATTCAAGGGGGAGTATTCCAAATCTTGATAGTGTGATTATTTTCCAACTGTTGTTAACGAGAAAGGAATCATTTTCATAAATGATTACCATTGTTTCTTTCACTTATGCAGGTTGGTTCAAGTGACTATGGCTTCTAATCACATCGGATTAGAACCCGCACTTCAGTGCTCTATCTATTTTTTATATGCTTTATTTCCTTATTTATTTATAAAAAAAAAAAAAAAACCCAATAGTGATTTAAGGGGGAGAATATCTGTGATATTAACAGATTTTTGGATACTTAAATGCTTATCTGACCGTGTGTTCTTAAAGATAAATACTTGGGTTTTATCTTGTCAATATACTTTGTCAAGTATTCATACACATAACGGTTCAGAACATTCTATTTTTGTCAGGATCGAATTCTCAACAAGAATAAATTCTCAGAAACTAATATCAAAGAAGTTTGCGGAATAACACTTTGATATTCAATAAAACAGTAAACCAAAAACAGTATATAATCAACAACTTGTAAACTTGTATTGAATGCTTGAAGTTACAAGATTAAACACACAACCTCAATATTGATGAACAGGCTCACCAATACGAATTCTACTTCTCTAGAATTAGGATCTATGCCTTGAGGTTGATTTTCTCTCTAGAACTAACACTTAGAATGAATCAATAATCTCAAAAAAAAATTATCTAACTATTCTAAACAATACTATATATATATACTGAAGATAAAAGCTAATTACAATTAATAAAATATCTTCAGAATATCTTCCATCATTATCTCCAAGCTTTCCATAATCTTCAGTTTATCCAGCTGTCATCCTTTCCATACAGATCTCCATCTTATAAGCAGTATTAATCATAAGCAGCATTAATACTTTGAGCAGTATTAACTCTAGCAGTACTAACCATGCTCAGCAGCATTAATCTCTTCAAGCAGTACTAACTTTGAACTAGCAGTACTAATCTTGTTGAGCAACATTAACCATCAACTAGCAGCATTAATAACAGAAGTACTAACTAGAAGTATTAACAACTAGAAGTATTAATTGTTTTCTTCTAGCAGCATTAACTAGAAGCATTAATATCAGAAGTATTAACCATGTTGAACTAGAAGTAGTAACCATGTTGAACTAGAAGTAGTAACCATGTTGAACTAGAAGTAGTAACCATCCTTGGCATATTTCAGACCCAACAATTTTGACTTTGTTATTACCATGTATCAAAAGTAAAATCTTTCTATGGTAATACTCACGTTATTTGTATTCACTGTTGATTGAATCAAACGTCATTTCATGTGCTTTCATTGAAAATATGTTTATATATTGTTCATATAAACAACATTCGTTTTTGATTCTCCAAAATCTTATTCTTCATGACAAAATGATATGAGCTTAATTGTCAAACTCTTTTAGTTTGAGGGGGAGAATTGCATCGTCAAACATCTTCTGTTTTGACATCTCCGAATATTTTATTCTTCATGTAACAAGTGGTATTTGTGCTTACATGTACAAAACTCCTGTTGAACAGCATGTATTTTTAGGATAATACATGGGATTCAGTGTGTGAGCTTAATAGAACTTCCATGGATTCACGATAACCAGTGTTTCCTACCCAGGAAGTATTCCCTGAGTGATTGAGGGGAGAAGGGTCAAAAGATTTGAGTGATGGTGTGTGAAGAGGTAAAATGAAAAAGAGAGATTGGTTAGACGTGAGCATTAAAAGAAAGAGGGTGAGAGAACAGATTAAAAGAATATTAAACTCTGCACCAAACTTCTTTCTGAGCCGGGCAGCCACATAATCTGATTGGTTCACATTCTTTGGTGACCATCATTGAAATAGGAAACTAGCCCATGCCATCTCTTGCATACAACCCCACCAGCTACTCATTCTTTTCTCAAAAAGAGAATGTTTCACATTTTCTGGGGACGCAGCACATACGCTATTGGTTCTTTATTTGGAAGATACTAATATTGAAAAAGAAGGAAAGTTGCCCCACCTTCGAACCCTTTTCTCATGCACATTGAGTCTTTGTATAATTTGTTGCTGTCTCAACAAGTTTACATACTTTGAGCCTAAATTGAAAAGAAATCATCTATGCTTAATTTCTTTCATACACATGCACGAACACACAGAAATTTGTTTTCTGTCAGAACGTTCATAGATAACCAGCTCCTTATATAGTAACTTTGTGTTACTCAGTGACTTTGTGTCATTGACAGGCATTCTAACTGATTCATTTGTTGATTCAGGGTTACACCTATTAAACTGTTTGAATTTGAAAAGATTCGAATGGTTACTACTTTCTATTTTAATCTGAAAAGATTGAAATAATCACTCTTTCCATTTGGAGAGACTGCTCTTATTTCATACAGGGCTCGTTACATGATGAAGACTGTGCTTACGTGATCATACACAATGGGGGAGATTGTCTTGATAAGGGGGAGATTGTTTTGCCAAGTTTTGATGATGTTGATTATCACCACTCATCAAAAAGGGGGAGAAGATATAAAAAGGGGGAGAAGATACAAAAAGGGAGAATACAATCTGAAGATCTGAAGATATTCAAATTTTCAAAGATTTTAAAGATTTGAAGATTGTTTAAAGATATCAAGTTTTGAAGTTTTGAAGCTATCAACGTCATATCTGAAGATTCTCAAGAGAAAAGTGAAGACAAGAGAAGATCCGAAGACAATTGCAAATTTTTTTTTTAATCTTGAATCCAAAGGGGGAGATTGTTGGATCAAATAATTGTATTCAAGATTAATGTTAAAGTTAAGGGTTTAAACTGCAATTGTGATAAAGTTAATTAGAGGGTTTATTATGTAATAATCTAATAGTTGTTAACTATTGGGCCTCAAGCCCGTTAAGCTTTTAGCTAAGCCCGTTAGGCCTAAAGCTTGGGTATTTAATGTTTTGGTTTATTAGATTTTAGGTAAGAATCCTCATATTTACAATAATCATATTATAGTGAGGTGAAGGTTTCTCTGTAATCCAAGGGTATCAAGAACACTCAAGGTTTAACAGTTTATACAAGGGATTGGTATGTTACTCTGATTTATATATCTCTTGATTATTATTGTGTTGCTTGATTACTTGATTGATTGTTTACCAACTAGATTAAACTGGGATAACAAGAACTCTGCATGTACTAACACTAAGCCATCAAAATTAAGACTTTCACAAATTTATAGGTTTATCGCAACTCAAACATTTCACCAAGTTTCATGAGATGTGTGCTCATTGGCATCTTTTTAGCATTGTGCACTTTGGCATCTTTTAATCAAAAAGTTTGGTAAGTAAAGAACATACCGTAAACGTAACTTTCTATCTGACCCTATTGCAGGATTTGGGTCAGCCGCTCCCAGACCAGTTGGCCTTAGGGGACTAGGTGTCAAGCACCCCTTAGAACTTACTTTCCCGGATCAGAAAGGCTACATCGACATATCCTAAACCCATTCATACCAGTAAGACATGACTTTCGATCTGGTTCTATAGAAGGATTTGGGTTCGATCACTCCCAGATCAATTGACCTTAGGGGACCAGATGACGAGCATCCCACGGAACTTACTTTCCCAAACCAGAAAGGTCACAGGTACAAACTTTTAAACTAAGAGATGTCTGTATTTTATGAAATTATAATTCATCTCAATCACTCAGGTCAACATCTAAGTGCTTAGCCCATATTTTCATTCCGGTCTATAATTCTGATTATTTAGGTAGTTTACGCAAAGTAAACTATAAAAAATTCCGACTCGCATATCTTTAAAGCAGTATCAAAAGCTACAAACATGTTGCAGACTTTTCGACTTTTGTAAGACTTGAAAGTTAAACATATAAAACTTCAATATAAACAAAGAACTCGTAAAAGATCCTAGACACACATTTTATTCAAAAAAAAGAAAATCTGTAAAATTTTACTTTATAGAATAAAATTTGTAAAGATTTAAACTTTTAAATTCAACATGCCAAGTTTTGAAAGCAGAAAGCTAAAACGTTTTTCATCTAAGGCTTTTGTAAAGATATCAGCAAGTTGATATTCAGTTGGTACAAAATATAATTCAATAGTACCTTCTTCCACATGATGTTTTATGAAATGGTACCGCATATCTATGTGCTTGGTCTTAGTGTGCTGGACCGGATTGACTGATATTGCGATCGCGGATTTGCTGTCACAATAGATTGACACTGTCTTGTATAGCATCCCGTAATCACGAAGTTGCGTTTCCATCCAAAGCACTTGAGCACAGCAACTAGCTGCAGCGACGTATTCAGCTTCGGCTGTTGATATAGACACGCAGTTTTGCTTTTTTGATGCCCAGCTTATCAGTCTGTCACCCAAAAATTGAAGGTGACCTGAAGTACTTTTCCGGTCCAATTGATTACCGCCAAAATCTGCATCAGAATAAGCAATCAACTTATATTCAGAACTCTTAGGATACCATAAACCTAAATAAGGAGTTCCTTTAATATATCTAAAAATGCGTTTGACTGCTAATAGATGAGATTCTTTAGGCTTTGCTTGGAATCCGGCACACAAGCATGTAGAAAACATTATATCCGGGCGACTTGCTGTGAGATACATCATTGATCCGATCATTCCTCGATATGTCTTTTGATCAACAACTTTTCCATCTGGATCTAGTCCGATTTTGGCACCGTGAGCCATCGGCGTGCCGATTGAAGTAGATTTGTTCATCTTGAATTTCTTCAAGATGTCAAATACATACTTTGACTGGTTGATGAAGATTCCATCTGGAAGCTGCTTCACTTGTAAGCCGAGGAAGAAATTGATTTCTCCCATCATGCTCATCTGAAACCTAGAAGTCATTAGATCAGAAAACCAAGTACATAAAGATTTGTTAGTCGCACCAAAAATAATATAATCTACATATATTTGTAATAAGCAAATATCCAAGTAAGATCTATAAACAAAAAGAGTAGTATCAATTGTTCCTTTGGTGAAGCCGGATTTGATTAAGAATGCTGACAGCTCATCATACCACGCGTGCGGTGCTTGTTTTAGGCCGTACAGTGCTTTATCGATAAAATAAACATGATCCGGATGATCTTTATTAACAAACCCCTCTGGCTGAGAAACGTATACTTCTTCTTTCAGTTTCCCATTTAGAAAAGCTGTCTTCACATCCATCTGATATACAGTGAAGTTCCGATAAGCAACAAATGCCAGAAACATACGAATAGCTTCAAGTCGAGCTACCGGCACGAATGTCTCGTCGTAGTCAATACCTTCTTGTTGTCTGTATCCTTTGGCTACCAGTCTTGCTTTGTTGCGAATCACGATACCATCTTTGTCTTTCTTATTCTTGAATATCCACTTGGTACCAATTATGCTCTTTCCTTTCGGCCTTGGTACAAGTCTCCAAACTTTGAGTGCGTCAAATTGATTGAGCTCCTCTTGCATTGCTATAATCCAATCCGGCTCTTCCAATGCTTCAGAAACTTTTGTTGGTTCAATCTTGCTTAGAAAGAAAGTGAAAAGACATTCGTTGGATGTAGTCGTCCTGGAACGTGTAGACACACTAGCTTGAGGATCTCCAATAATTTGACGAATTGGATGAGATCTTGTCCATTTTATGGTATGAGGAAGAGGATCAATTACATCTTGAACCACTTCTAATTGTTGAGAGGGAGGTTCAGGAGCTTCTAAGTCAGATGAAGATATGGATACTGTCTCGACAAGAGGAGGGGGAAGTTCAACAACTTCAGAATCAGACTCTGGAAGTGTTGGTTGAACATTAGCAGTTTGATCTTCATTCTGAACTTGTTCTTCTTGAACAGGTTGATCTTGATCAAATTCTTCTTGAATAGTTTCAGTGATCACATGTTCCGGTTCTGTTAGCTCATTTTCTTATTGTACATGATCAGATGCAGAAATACTGGTTTGAATGACAGGAGAGACTGGAACAGCATCAAAGTCAGAGATAGTTGCAGCAGAATTGGATGTAGATGCGCTCGCAGTATCCTGATTCAAAGCATTTGAAACATTATCAGAATTAGACTTGGGAACATCATCATAAAAATTCTCAAAGAGAAAATCTAAATCAGAAAGATTAAGAATAGAAGAAGAAGGATCCTGATTTGTCTGTTGAAGTGCAGGTTCTGAACTGTGTTGTTCAGAAGCGGAATTCCTAGTAAGTACAGGTTCTGTGCCTGGTTGACCAGAAACCAAATCTGCAGCTTCGTCAAATTTGACATTTACGCTCTCTATCACTTTTCTTGCGGAGATCAGAAAGACTCTGTAAGCAGCAGAATTAGAAGAATAACCCAGAAAGATACCCTCATCTGCCTTTGGACTAAACTTGTTCAGATTGTCTCTATCATTAAAAACATAGCATTTACACCCAAATGACTTGAAATATTTGACATTCGGTTTGATACCGTTCATCAGCTCATATGGTGTTTTGTTGAAACGACGATGCAGAATTGAGCGGTTCTGAGTATGACAGGCAGTTGACACGGCTTCAGCCCAATGAGACAAAGGAAGACCTGAATAATCAAGCATTGATCTGGAACCCTCTACAAGCGTTCTGTTTCTTCTTTCAACAACCCCATTCTCTTGTGGTGTTCTGGCAGCAGAAAACTGTTGTTGTATACCTTGATCCTCGTAGAATGCTTGAAGAGTGTTGTTCTTGAATTCAATACCATTGTCTGATCTGACAACCTTGACTTGCTTTTGCTTATTTGTCTGAATAGTTTTGATGAGGTTGATGAGGACTTCAGGAGTCTCGTCTTTTGACTTGAGAAACTTTACCCATGTATATCGAGAGTAATCATCAACAACAACCAAGACATATCTTTTCTTACCAATGCTCTTTGTCTTCATCGGACCGCATAAATCAACATGCAGTAAGTCAAGTATGTCTGAAGTACAGGGTTCAGGCTTTGGTTTGTGAGGAGCTTTCTTCATCTTTCCTTTCTCACAATCCTGACAGAGGTGGTCTTTCTGGAAACGGAGAACTGGAAGACCTCTCACTGAATCATTCTTGACCAAGCGATCCATATACTTAAAGTTGAGATGTGCTAGTCGTCTGTGCCAAATCCAACTTTCATGAACAGAAGCTTTAGAAAGCAAGCAGATATCTGAAGGAATTTTGATCTTGGAAAGATCAATGGTATATAAGTTGGATCTTCTTTTTCCTACCAGTAAATCTCTGCCACTATCATTCTTCACAACAACTCTTTTAGATTTGAAGATAACTTCAAGATCTTTATCACAGAATTGCCCGATGCTGAATAAGTTGTGACTTAGGCCTTCAACGTAGCTGACTCTCTTGACAGTTATATTACCTTGAACAAGATCATCATAACCAAGAATCAGAGCAGTCTCACAGTTTCCAAACTTAACACGACCGCAACATTTTTCTTTAAAATTTGACAGAAGTGATTTGTTGCCCATCATGTGTTTGGAACAGCCCGAGTCCAGATACCATAAATGACTAAGCTGCACATACAGAAACTACACAGATTTAGGTACCCATATGCTTATGGGTCCCTTTTTGTTAGATTTGTGTCTTTTACTTTTTGAAAAATTATTTTTATAATTCTCATGAAAGCAATCATCAATAGAGGAATAAACATAATCATCAGAATCAGAAATAGAAGAAGATGAAACATGCTTTGCAATGTGAATCATTTGCAGAATTGAATATTTTGTATTTTTATTACAAAAAGAAAATGTATCATTGTCACAAAGATTCACTACACAAGTATCTTCTAACAATTCAGACTCTATAGATTTCTGCTTTATCCTCCATATCAGCTTTTGTGATCTCTTCACAGTCCGATCTGAAACAGAAGAATCAGAAGAATTAGAATTTTCAGACAAGACACTATCATGTTTCCTTGACTTCTTTGACCTTCTTCTTTTACGCTTTGTTTTTGTTTTATAATATTGATCATTTAGCGTTAAAGAATCATCAACAATTGAAGTAGAAGAAGAAACTTTATCTAAGAAATCAACCTGAGCATTCGACATAGATGAACTTTCCTTGGAATGAGAATTTTCAAAAAAACACAAGTCAGGAGGAGGTTTGCGCAATGCATTGGTTGCGCAAACTGAACTTTGCGCGATCAAAGGCTTGCGCAAAGTGTCGGTTTGCGTAACCAACTGGTTGCGCAAATGCACATTATTTTTAGAAACTTGAGTATTTTCCTTAGAATCTTTAGAAAATCCAGAAGAAATTTTGTCTTCAAAACTTGTTTTCATTATAAAAAGAAATAAATCGTTTTCTAAATCAGTTTGAAGACTTTGTTCTTTCAATTTATCTTCAAGATCAACTATCTTACCTTCTAACACTAATGAAGGAATGTATCTCCTAGAATCATACGACACCGGAGATGCATTTTCCTTATCAGTGTTAGCATATATATCAACAAAATCAATTGATAATGAAGAGTTATTGGAAGATTTGCCATTTAAAACATTTTTGGAATTTCTAGATTTCTTCATTTTCTCAGGAAAATACTTAGCATTTTCAGAGGTATAAACAAATGGCATTTCCATTTTCTTGTTATGCATCCTCTTTTGATTTTCAATTTCTAAAACTTGCTTTTTATTCAACCAGTCAATTTTAAATTGAGGAGCATAATTCGCAAGAGTTAGATAATCAAAATTATATAAGGTTGGGGTTTTTGAAATAACGTTGTTTAGACAATGAGGATTTTCAAAACCAAGTCCCCACCTTTCTCTTATACATATATATAGTCTGCTCAGTTTGATTTCTCTTATACAAATTTTCTTCTAACACAATTATTTTATCAGATAAACTTTTGTTCAAATCAGTCAATTCAGTCAAAGAATCACGATAAGTCTGATTTGATAATTCTAAGTCATTCAAATTCTTTTGAAATTTCTCTTTTATGTCTTTTAAAATGATTTTTTCATCTTTCAGAGAAATTTTTAACTTTTCAATCAAAACAGACTTTTCTTGATTATCAAGCCTTTCAGAAATGAACTTAGAACGAAAATCATGTAAAGCATTGACAATAACGTTCAATTGAGAAGAAACAAAATTAACATGAAACTTAGAAATTACCTCAGAATCATCAGTTGAGGTGTCATCTTATTCATCATCACTCTTGTCGTTCCCTATGAAGCAAATGGCTGCAGTCTCTTCATTCTCAGCCTCGTTATCAGAGTGATCCAACCAGTACTCTTCTTCAGCTAACATGATTGTTCCATTCTCTCGCTTCTCTGCCAGTTCCATCTTCTTTCTGTAGAAAGTTGAATCCTTTACCACCTTCACTCTACACTCCTTAGCTAGGTGCCCGGTCTTTCCACAGTTGAAGCAGTTCATCACCTTTTTCTCTTCCTTTTTCGGTTCAACCACCTTAACCGGTTCATACTTTGGAGTGTATGCCTTTGATGGTGCACCAAATTCAACTTTCTTTGAGCCAGAAGTGAAACGGAGATTGTTGGATCCAATTCTACGCTGAAATTTTTCTGATAGTGTTGCGAGAGAAGTATCATTGCTTTTTCCAAGGCTTCACCATCATCTTCTGTGGAACCATCATAAGCATCTTCAGTCAAAGCCTGTTCAGCTAATTGACTAGCTAGGAGAGCAATCGGATCCACAGTCTTAGGCTTATTCTTCTTGTCAAGCTTAGCCTTCTTTTCTAACACCATGGATTCATCAGTCATCAGAATTTCATACAATTCCTGAATGGGCATAGTAGAAATCCTGACATTATTTCTCATCCGATGACAGGATTTGCTCCATTCAGGTTGGAGTGCATTCAGAAACTTCAGGTTGGCCTCCAATTCAGTCTTGGTCACCTTGATCTTGTACAGATCATTAATAACAGCCCAAAATCTGTCAAATACATTCTTCAGACTTTCTCCATCCTTAGCTTTGAACTCCTCAAAATTATTCATGTAGCTGGTCTGACGCAATTGAGTTCATACAGTTGTACCAAGCATGATCTTTTCCAATTGAGTCCACATAAGCATAGGATTCTGTTTGAAGCAATCAATTATGTTGTAGATCGAATTTGGTAGTGCAAGAATCAGATTGGACTTTGCCTGACTGTCAGCTTGATATCTCAACAATTCATCAACATCATATTCTCTCAAAGACTTCTCAACAGTTGAAGCCAGAGTAGTTGTTGTAGCTGGTATAACTTTCATCGGCTTCTCCATAGGACCCTCAGTCAGAGATTTCATCATGTTATCCCCATTCATTTGTCTTTCAATGAAGTTAATAAATCGGTCCTGCCACTGTTCAAATTCATTCTCGTTGATCAGTACAGCAGGATGTGTGTCAGACCCCAATGACATCATCAGGTCATTCTTGTACACTTGAGCTTGCAAAGACATCTTTGAGAAAATCAGAAAGTCAAAAAAAAAATTCTAAGTCTGGAACACACGCAAACTGAAGATTTGCGTAAGCAGTGAGATCCGCAAACTATAATTTGCGTGAGCTGAGTGATGCGAGAACCGTGCTTTCCGGAACAAGAAGATTGCGCAAACTGAAATTTTCGGAACACGAAGGATGCGCAAATTGAGCTTCGCGTAAGTAGAAGGATACGCAAACTAAGCTTTGCGTAAGACGAACGATACGAGAACCAAACTTTGCGTAAGTCGAACGATACGCAAACAGAAGTTCTCTCAAGCAGAAGGATACGCAAACAATACTTTGCGCAATAAGCTTGAAACGCGAACTATACTTCTCGAACTGAGATACGAAGACTGAGCTTTTCGGAAGCTTGATGATACGAGAACCTTAATTCTCGGATAGCACTTGATACGCAAAATGAACTTTGCGTATATAGCTTGATGCGAAAACCCTGAAATACAGCTAACACACGGATTAGTACTATATGAACTTGCGCAAAGTATTAAGAAATTGCGCAAACCTATATGAATCTTGCGCAAATCTACAAGAACTTGCGCAAAACGAAGAACAACAAGAAAATTTCGCAAGAATGATTATATCTATGAAATTAAAGTAAGAAAATCACACACTGATGATCGAAAACATTCTTTTAACAACTTTCAAGCACCAATTTCGATTAAAAACAACTAAATCACAGATTTGATGATGAAACAGTACGAGAACGAGTTTTTCCAGAAACTATTTAAAACTCAAAATCAACGATCAAAACTTGGTTTTCATGCAAAATTATGTGAAGCAAATATGATCGATTAACAAATACGAATCTAATGAAACAAATTACACACAAATTCGACCAGAAACCTATCCAAATTTGTTGATCAAGCAAAAAACGAGATTTTCTTGAAAAATCAAGAAAATCAATCAAATTTTCCGCTTAATCTACAAATTCAGTATCGAAAACCGATTTCTCTCAATCCTCTCAAGATCTAGAAAGCTCTGATACCAATTGAAAGTCCAAGAATCTCTAAATCCTAGAGAAAGAAAGTAGAGAGAGAAAGTAGGAGCGCCAAATGTAAACTGATATTCAAAGTAAGGTTCCAAAGTTACAAACTCAAAGTACCTAAGGGACTTAAATACCCCAGGTCTTAACCAATACAGATAAGCATTCTAAGAACAGTAAAGACAACTGAGAATAAATACAATGATTACTACAAAATTAGTCTTAACAGCTTTGTAAGCCTTTTTCATCTCAGCCTTGATGTCTTCCACCTCTTCCTCATTCTGTCTGAGGATTTCATAAACTTCATGAAGTGGAATGTCGTTCAGATCTTTCAACTTCCTCATTTTTCTGGTGAATCTCTTCCACTCAGGCTGAAGGTTGCTGAGAAATTTCACATTCAGCTCAACTTGAGATTTGCTGATCTTGTTTTTGCTTAGCTCGTTCAGCAATGTGACAAATCTGTCATAAGTGTCTTCTAGTGATTCTCCAGCTTTGGCTTTGAATTCTTCATAATTATTCAAGCAGTTGGAAACTTTGAGTTGGTTGCCGACTTTAGATCCGATCATCATCTTCTCCAACTGATCCCACCTTTGCTTGTCGGTAGCGTTGTAGCTATCAATCTTGACATATATTTCATTCGGTATGCCTTGGAGAATAAATGATCTTGCCAGCTTGTCACCCTTGTGTCTCTTCTTCTGTTCTTCCGAGTATTCACCAATCGGTAATTTATACTCTGTCTCTTCTTCTTCACCATTTTCTCCGGCTACAGTGAGAACCTTGGTTGGAGGTGTCATGAATCCTTCTTTTAGAGATTTTCTGATGTAATCTCCCAGTTCATTTCGATCGATGAAATCCCAGAATATGTCCTTCCATTGCTCGTACTCCCCCTTGAAGAGTATTGGTGGCTTCACATCTGTTCCGATAGCAAGAGCTTCCCGAGATGACATGCTTACTGATATGATTAGTAATCAAACTTATCTGGTACGAAGACAATCAACTAGATGAGATCATTAGACTCAAGAGTTGGATAAAACTACACTCAAAACTTTTCAGAAAAAAATAAATTCCCAAAAATAATTTAATTGCAGTACTAGCAAAGTATGATTCACAGATAAAATAATCAGAGAAGCTGGCGCAGAAAGTGAAGTAAGACAGTGGCGCAAAAAGACAGTTCGCGCAAGAGATAGGTCGCGCAAAGAGGAGCTTTGCGCGAGTAACAGTTGGCGTAAAGCAAGGTTTGCGAGTGAAGTGGGTCGCGCAAAGAAGAGGTTTGCGTGAACCACAGGTGGCGCAAAGTTTCAAATTGCATGATAGGCAGCTGGCGCAAAGAAGGGTTTGCGCGATATGTGGGTCGCGCAAAGAGGACTTCTCGTGACAAGGCAGTGGCGCAAAACTGAGAGAGACCGGTACCTTGCTTCGACCGGGGTGTTGCTTCGACTGGTATTATGCTTGGACCGGTAAAAATGTCGACCGGTAAGATGTTGGATCGGTATGAAATTGACCGATAATATGCTTTGACCTGTATGATTCTTTGACCGGTATTGGCTTGGACCGGTAGATTTCGACCGGTAATTTGCTATGATCGATATCTTGTCGACCGGTAAGGTGTCTAGACCGATATAGAGTATGTGACCGGTAAAGTATGGACCGATATAGAATATTCGACCGATATTCCTTACGACCGATAAAAGTGATACGACCGATAATTGCTTGTGAGTGGGCTGACCGGTACAAAGTATTCGACCGATATTAAGCAAAGACCGATATGGACAGTGTTTGTCGGGCGACCGGTATGTTCTTGATGCTTATCGACCCAGAAACCAAAATTCAACCCAGAAAACAATTGATAACACGAATTACACTACCAAACTTTACCAATGCGATAGATTAAACAACTAGACCAGATTGCAACAATTAATTTCAATAAAAACCACTCTAAGTGAGATTTGATTGAGGAAACAGTGACGACTCATGAACGAACCAACAACAGCAACAATCATAAAATTGACAATCAGAGGCAATCAAATACTCACATAAATCAATGCCAAATCAACAGAATATGCAAAACGATTACAACCCAATTAATAACAGCTTGAAAGAACAATCACACAATAATAAATTTTGAATCTTTGACGGAAAAACAAAACCGAAAAAAAAGTTCAATTCAATCTGTCCTGCTCTGATACCAATTAAGTGTCCCAGTGATTAACAATTCAATCAAGCAAACATATAAGCAACACAATTATGCAAACCTGGTATTGATTAAACAAACGATTACAAGGTTAATGATGAAGAAATCGAACTCTCTTTGTTCTTCTCCTTAAGCGCAGCTCTCTCTCTATTCCTCTCTGAATCTCACGGCTCAAAACAAACAGCCTTACAATAATTAATTTTATCTCTTAGCTCTTCTAACTAAACCTAATTACCACTAAAACACCTAATTTATACTTAGGCCTCATTAGCCAAATGGGCTTGGGCCCAACTCTAAACCAATTAACTTATTAAAAAAGGAAAAGATAAGACTAATAATAAAATACGAAAAACCAAACTTTGACTATTTATTACAAAGGACCCTAGACTATTTATTGAGACGACTTTTCCAGCTTTGACTTCAGATTTCCATCTTCAGATAATGATGATCTTGAATCCAATAAAATTGTGCTTTAACAATCTCCCCCTTTGGATCAAGATCATTAATAAAAAGATTTAGCAATTCAATCCTTCTCTTTAAGCCCAGAAGATGCAATCTCCCTCTTTGTCTTCAGAAGTAGCAATCTCCCCAATCGATGAGAATATAATCTCTTGGAAAGAAATTATCTCCAGTTTCAGCTCGAAAAGCTTCAGCAAATCATCTTTAGAGAAAATATCTTCAATTCAACATATCTTCAGAAAATCTTTTAAAAACTTGTATTCTCCCAACTCGCGGCATAACTCGCCCGCTAACATAAAAACCCTCACAAACAGGGGGTTTCACGGGTTGTGTCGCGACCTCAAGTCGCGGTACAACTCACGTAGTTCACTGTGGTTAATCCAAAACCACCAAAATCCAACATCAAACTCCAAACTAAACGCGGTGCTAACGACAACGATTAAATACAAGAATAACAAGATTACATAACGGAAATCCGGGGTGTTACACCTCCCAACCTTAGAATGATTTCGTCCTCGAAATCTAGATTCCCATGGAACTTTGCCCGCAGAAGGATTTCCCTTAACTCTTCTTCCAGCACCACTATTAGGACCTTTGCACTGATACACACCTATGTTGCCCCTCTTGGGCACAATATGCTCATAACCGAGCGAACACTTAACTCTCCAAAGTAACCTTTTACCCACAAGGTTACGGTCGTCTCTCAACCTTGGATGACAATTACTACCTCCATGTAATTTTGTGATACCAACTTTACACTGACCAATTCCCATCGAATCTATACGGTTCTGAACTCAATCGTAACCAAGCTTCCAAAATCCTCGGAGTTCAACTGATCCATTCCTAATTTCTACAAAGATATTCTTCTAAGGCGCACCAATGTGTCCTTCAGGTAACTGTTTAGCCCAGATTCGGTCAACACTCACTCCGTTCCAACACCAACCTCACGGCATTCTCCAACATAAAGTCCTTATCACCACAAGAAAGCTTAACACATCGGTACTTGCTCATCTACACCTAATCTTCTTTCAAATTTCCATCACCGCAAGGTCATTATTTCCCATGATCCAACCGGGATATTTCCGAATATCCCAAGATCTTTTGACTTCAAGGACACAAGTCGACACCTAGGACTAAACGGTGACTTCGAAAACGTGGGCATCCCACCAAAAATTTCAATCCAGACGGATGGTCGCGCTAAAGATGACACCAAACAGGGTGCTAAAAATCCCAAGTATTACATTTCTAACAAACGGACCGAAAAATTTTCCTTTGATTGTGAAGTCCACAAGGACGGTACACCATCACATAAACTATGATGTCACACCGACGAGTAGCCCACCAAAACGAACCCAATCTAATCGCAGACAATCACCTAAGACCTTATCCCGCATGATTACCGAAATATAATATCACCTCTTAACTAACTGGAAAAGCTTAAACATACCATCTCCATTAACCATGCGTACCCAGATTCAAAACTGAAACCCAAAATTCAAGACTGACCGCGAGTCGGATCCTCCGATGCTTCAATCCTCAAGGACTCCCTTAGTCCCTAATCATAACTGCTCTCATGACAAGGTTTAAATCTACAGGCCTAATGAGTTCAAGGTTTTCCAATTACTATGCCAATTTAATTTTATAAAACTTTCCAATACGTAAGCCTTTTAACGATCAAACGTGCGGTAAAGATACACTACCGTTCATTTGATAGAGTTTAAAATTGATCAACAACACAGCACATAAGAAACCATTTCCAAATTTTGAATTGTTCAATGCTTACGTTTATAGATTCAATAATAAAACATGCGCACAATTTACACTATATACATGAAAATAGGTTCTTGCACCACAACACGTGCAATAAATGTTTGTACATTCCAAAAGAGAAGTTCGCAATTTTAACTTTAAAATTCTTTCTCTTTAACCAAAAGACGTTGTGGCAAAAGAATTCTCAACAATCCCATAAGCAACAGTTTAATCTCCAAAGTTCGGTAAAATGGTGGAAATACAAATAAAATTTCAAATAGAGTTTAAAGCTTTAGGTCGTAAAGATAAACACATTTGACCATAACAGAAATTACAACGGCATGGATGTCGCTAACTCGTTACAAGCATTGCGGAAATTACTTAGCAGTAAATGTTGGGAACTGAAGAATTCATCAAGTGTGGTTAATGCTGCTGGTTCAATGTTAATACTGCTAGAAGACATAAAAGGTTAATACTGCTGAGTGTTACTACTGCTAGTGTTAATTAATACTGCTAGTCAAAGATAGTGCTGCTTGAACAAAGTTAGTACTGCTTAGCTAGTTAGTACTGCTAGTAGTTAGTACTGCTTAGTAGTTAATGCTGCTAGAAGGAAGTTAATGCTGCTGAAGATTAATACTGCTTATTTGATGAAAATTCGTATGAAAGGATATACATGGAAGCTTAGAGATATACATGGAAGATATACTGAAGATATTTTATTGTATTTATCTTTTGTATTCAATATATATATTGTATTATTTAGAATAGTGAGATAACTTTTAATTCATTCAATTAGAGAGAAAATCAACCTCAAGGTATAGATCCTAATTCTAGAGAAGTAGAATTCGTATTGGTGAGCCTGTTCATCAATATTGAGGTTGAGTGTGTAATCTTGTAACTTCAAAGCATTTAATACAAGTTTACAGTTTGTTCTTCATATCTTCTGTATTGATTTACTATTTTATTGAATATCAAAGTGTTATTCCGCAAACTTCTTTGATATTGTTTCTGAGAATTAATTCTTGTTGAGAATTCGATCCTGACAAGTGGTATCAGAGCCAAACTCTCTCAGAAACAGTTATTCATCATGGAAAATCTTACAGAATCAAGCAGTACTTTGGTCTCAAAAGTTCCAATGCTCAGATCCAATGAATTTGACATGTGGAAGATCAGAATCAAGCAATATATTCTTCTCACAGATTACTCTATGTGGGACATCATTGAGAATGGCCCATCTGATGGAGGAAAGATTGGTGAAGATGGCAAAAGAACTCCTCCAAAGACAGATGCAGATAGGAAATCTAGACAGACAGAGATGAAAGCCTTGAGCACACTACTTTTGGCCATTCCAAATGAGTATCAACACCAATTCTGCAATTGTACTGATACACAGATGCTCTGGAATGCTCTAGAGAAGAGATTCTCAGGTACCAAAAGTACCAAGAGAAACCAAAAGGCAATCTTAAAGCAACAGTATGAAAACTTCATCTCAACTAAGAATGAGTCCATGACTCAAACTTTTGACAGGTTTAATAAACTAATTGGTGAAGTAGCTACTATGGGAGTACAGATTGATCAAGATGATGTGAACAGAAAGTTCTTAAGGTCCCTTGGAGATGAATGGACCATGTACACTGTGTCGTTCAGACAGAATGATCAGTTGGAAGAAAAAGAACTTGATGATCTGTACAATGATCTTAGAGTATTTGAAGCTGAGGTGGACGCAAAGAAAAGACCTTCAGGATATATTCATAATGCTGCACTCTTATCAGCATCAATTGATTCTACTGCTAACCCTGAATCAGTTAATGTTGCTAATGGAACAAATCAAGACAAAGGCACTGATTTTGTGTTTGAAGCTTTTCTTTCCAATCATGGAAGTTCCTCTTTGATTAATGATGACTTAGAACAACTTCATCCAGATGATCTGGAAGAGATGGATATTAAATGGCAGATGGCCATGCTCTCCATGAGGGTTAAGAAGTTTATAAAGAGGACTGGGAGAAACAACTTCTCCCAAAGAAGAGAAGATGGAGCAGGGTTTGATAAATCAAAGGTGGAATGCTACAAATGCCATCTGAAGGGACATTTTGCTAGAGAATGCAGAAGTGGAGTGTCTCACAACAACAACCACCAACAAGCTCAATCTGGAAGCTTCAATAACAACAGAAACTCTGCTCAAGCTCTTGTTTCTCAACAAGGAATGGGGTTTGATTGGAGTGATCAAGCAGAAGAAGCTATTCAGAATCAAGCTCTTATGGCTAAAGTATCTGATCTCCCATCTGAGGTAAGTTCTAATCTCTGTTCTAAAACTTGCATAGACACTGTTAAAAGGTACAGGGATCACAATCAGAAGATGAGTGATGACCTTAAGAGATTAGAAAAAGATATAAAAGACTATGTGAGGATTGTAGAGAGATTTGAAGATCAGATCAAAGGTTTTCAAGCCAATGAACTCCAACACTCATATGACACCAATTACTGGCAGTGGGAGAAAAAGGATTTAGAACTTAAACTGACCAAATCTAAAGAGGAGAGTGAAAAACTGAGAGAGGAGCTAACCAAGGTTAAGCTTGATGTAGAAAAGTTTTCCAATGCTTCTAAAGCAATGGACTCTTTACTACAAAATCAGATTCATGATAAGCTGAGAAGAGGAATTGGGTATAATGCCACACCTCCACCATATAAAAACAATTACATTCCTCCTACTTCAGACCTGTTAGACACCAAAGATAGGAAGAACTTGCCTGAGGGAGCCACTGAAATAGATCCCTTAGATGAGGTAGTTGTTGAGGATAAGACTGAGAAAGAGGTTGGCAAGAGTAAGAATAACAAGGTGAGTGGTGAGATTTCTATAGAGAACAACATTATCACCAATGAGGATTGTGGAAGGGCTTGGATTAAATCCAAGGACATAGAGAAGACAGAGGGAAAGTCTGGTAAGGTCCATTACAAACAGACCACAGTTGTGAATCCAAGTCCTTGCAAACAGTGTGCATGTAAGAAAAATGAGCACCAAAAACAGGACAAAAAGAGGGGAAATCAAAGAAACTGGAATAATCAGTGGGCACATAAACAAGGGGTTGATCTGAGTAAAATCAATAGACCAAAACCTTGTTTTATCTGTGGCAAATTGAATCATCTTGCAAAATTCTGTTATTTCAATCCTATGAACCAAAGAATGAATTTCCAAAGATCAATGCAAAAACCCTTTGGTTATAAGAAAATTGAAAAGAACCATGTAGCTAAGGAAACTGTTAAAACTAAAAGACACATGAAGAAGAAGTCTGTTAAAGAAAGTGTCAATATGTGGATTCCTAAAAGCACTAAAACTGTTAGTACTGCTACCACAAATAGTGTTGCTAACAATGATAGTGCTGCTAGAAGCAATACTACTGCTAACAATGTTAATACTGCTAACAAGGTTAGTACTGCTAAACCTGTTAGTGCTGCTAACTCTGTTAGTACTTCTAAGGTTAGTACTGCTTCTAGTGTTGGTTCTGCTAAGCCAATAATATTGACAAAGTACTCTAATAAAGAGTGTTCTGAGTTTAAAAACCTCATTAAAAAGGAATGTAAATACTTTGATGAGAAAGGAAGACCCAAGATCACTTTGGCTTGGGTCCCCAATCATACTAATTGATTTATTTAATGTGCAGGGCAACCAACAGCTCAAAGGAAAGAGCATTTGGCATGTTGATAGTGGTTGCTCTAGGCACATGACAGGCAACATGTCATGCCTTCAGGATTTCAAGCATATCAATGGAGGACATGTTGCATTTGGAGACAATCTTACTGGTGGTAAGATAAGTGGAAAAGGTAATGTCACCAAAGGTAAGATGACATTTGAGGATGTCTACTATGTTGATCAATTAAAGTACAACCTGTTAAGTGTATCACAGGTTTGTGACAAACAACATAGTATATTATTTACTAACACTGAGTGTATGATTCTTGCTCCAGGGTTCAAGGTAGTTGATGAAAGCATGATACTACTTAGAACTCCAAGAAAGGACAATGTTTACTGTCTTGATTTGGACAATGTTGATAGTGATTCATCTTTAAATTGTCTTGTTTCAAAAGCTTCTATAGATGAATCCTCTCTATGGCACAGAAGGATGTGTCACATGAATTTCAAGACTATGAACAATCTTGTTAAAAATAACCTTGTAAGAGGTTTACCTTCAAAAGTCTTTTCATGTGATGATCATTGTGTTGCTTGTCTTAAAGGCAAACAACACAAAACTTCTCATAAGACCAAAGAGTTAAATTCTGTTTCTTCTTGTCTCCAGTTATTGCATATGGATCTGTTTGGTCCTACAAATGTTATGAGTATAGGCAAGAAATCTTACTGCTTGGTTATTGTTGATGATTACTCCAGATTTACTTGGGTATATTTTCTAAGGACTAAGGATGAAACTAGTGATCTTATCAAATCCTTTATTCTAAGAATTGAAAACCAAACTAATCAAAGAGTAAAAGTCATTAGATCAGATAATGGAACTGAATTTAAAAATCATGATCTAAACACCTTTTGTGAAGAAAAAGGTATTGAGAGACAATACAGTGCTCCTAGGACTCCTCAACAGAATGGTGTTGCTGAAAGGAGAAATAGGACACTAATAGAGGCTGCTAGATCTCTGTTGGCTGATTCAAAATTGCCAATTACCTTCTGGGCTGAAGCAGTTAATACTGCTTGTTATGTCCAAAACAGAGTTCTAGTGGTCAAACAAAAGAACAAGACCCCATATGAGCTTTTAAATCAAAGAAAACCTTTTATTGGTTTCTTCAAACCTTTTGGGTGTCCTTGTACAATTCTCAATACCAAATCTCACTTAGGTAAGTTTGATAGCAAAGCAGATGATGGATTTCTTGTTGGATATTCATCTCAGAGTAAGGCATACAGAGTTTTTAATTCTTCTTCTAGAATAATTGAAGAAAGTGACAATGTCAAATGCAATGAGAACACACCAGATCCTGTTGGGTCTGGACCTCAGTGGCTATTTGACATTGACTCACTAACTAACTCTTTTGGTTTCAGTAATGAGTATACAGGAACAGGTAGTGGAGAATCAGAGATCACACAAGTTCAAGAAAGTATATCTAAATCTGTGATTTTTCCCATACCCACAGTAAATGAAGACTGTGAAAAGGAATCATTCACTGAACCAAGTCAGAGTGAAGAAGACACTAGAGATGAGGAGACTCAAGAATCAGAAGTGACATCTGAAGACACTTCAGTTGAATTGCATGACTCTAATCTAGAGGCTGGACTGAATGAAGAACCTAGTCATAACACAAGGGTTCAAAAGAATCACCCTCCACAGTTGATAATAGGAGATGTCTCTTCTCCCATGATGACTAGACATCAAAGCAGGCTTCAGGAAATGCAAGATCAACAGCATACAGTGCTCTCATGTTTTCTATCACAGCTTGAGCCTAAAAAGGCTCATGATGCTATGAAAGAATCCAGCTGGATAGAAGCAATGCAAGAGGAACTGTTACAGTTCAAGCTACAAGATGTGTGGGATCTAGTAGACCTTCCTAAAGGTCACAGAGCAATTGGCACAAAATGGATCTTCAGAAACAAGAGAGATGAAAGAGGTATTGTCATAAGGAACAAGGCAAGGCTGGTGGCACAAGGCTATACTCAAGAAGAGGGTATAGATTATGAAGAAGTTTTTGCACCTGTAGCTAGGATAGAAGCAATCAGACTATTCCTAGCCTATGCTTCTTACATGAACTTCAAAGTCTATCAAATGGATGTAAAAAGTGCTTTTCTCTATGGCTCAATTGAAGAAGAAGTATATGTCTGTCAACCACCAGGGTTTGAAAACCCAAGCTATCCAGATAGGGTATACAAATTAAAGAAAGCACTTTATGGACTACATCAAGCCCCAAGAGCATGGTATGACACTTTGTCATCCTATCTCTTGGAAAATGACTTTGAAAGAGGAGTCATTGATAAGACTCTATTTATCAAAAGAAAGAAGAAGGATATCTTGCTGGTCCAAATATATGTTGATGACATTATTTTTGGTTCTACAAGAAACAACATGTGCAAGGAGTTTGAGGATTTAATGCATCAAAGGTTCAAAATGAGTTCCATGGGGGAACTTACTTTCTTCCTTGGACTCCAAGTTCAACATAAGTCAGATGGCATCTTCATTTGCCAATCCAAGTATGTGCAGGATATTCTAATCAAGTTTGGTTTCTCAGAATTAAAACCTGCCAGCACACCTATGGAAACACACAAGCAGATCACAGCAGATCTTGAGGGGGAGGATATGGATGTTCATTATTATAGATCCATGATCGGCTCTCTCATGTATCTCACAGCATCAAGGCCAGATATAATGTTTTCAGTCTGTGTATGTGCTAGATTTCAAGTTAGGCCAAAGCAATCTCACTTTCAAGCTGTTAAGAGGATATTCAGATATCTCAAAGGGCAACCCAGATTGGGACTTTGGTATCCTCATAACTCACCGTTTGACCTAATAGCATACTCAGACAGTGATCTAGGTGGGGCAAACTTGGACAGAAAATCTACTTCTGGAGGATGTCAGTTTTTGGGTGCTAGACTAGTCTCATGGCAGTGCAAGAAACAAACCACAGTATCCACATCTACAACAGAGGCAGAGTACATAGCAGCTGCAAGTTGCTGTTCTCAAGTCTTATGGATTCAGAATCAAATGTTGGATTATGGGGTAACCTTTCTACACACTCCAATCTTTATTGACAACAGCAGTGCTATTAGCATTGTAAATAATCCAGTCAAGCACTCAAAAACAAAGCACATTGAAATCAGGTATCACTTTATAAGAGATTGTAATGAAAAGAAACTTATTCAAGTTGTCAAAGTTCACACTGATAATCAGTTTGCTGATCTATTCACTAAAGCTTTTGATGTGGGAAGATTCACTTTCTTGGTAACAAGTGTGGGAATGATAAACTCTGAATAATCTTCTTCTCAAAAAGTGGTTTTATACCTGTATATTTTTATTTCTGGTGTTACTAATTTTTTTTTCAGGACATGCATAGCAGTACTCAGTGATTAGCAAGTTTAAAAGGAGTAAGTTCAGTTAATACTGCTAGTGGTTAATACTGCTTTCAGTTAATACTGCTCGTGGTTAATACTGCTTTCAGTTAATACTGCTCATGGTTAATACTGCTTTCAGTTAATACTGCTAGTGGTTAATACTGCTTTCAGTTAATACTGCTTGTGGTTAATACTGCTTTCAGTTAATACTGCTAGTGGTTAATACTGCTTTCAGTTAATACTGCTCGTGGTTAATACTGCTTTCAGTTAATAATGCTTGTGGTTAATACTGCTTTCAGTTAATACTGCTAGTGGTTAATACTGCTTTCAGTTAATACTGCTAGAAGTTAATACTGCTAGTTAGTTAATACTGCTAGTAGTTAATACTGCTCCAGATTAATACTGCTTATGTTCCGAATACTATAAATACTTTTTGCCCGCCTAATAGTTCATAACGACTCTTTTCATACTATTCTCTTGCGCTCTAAACCCTTTCTCTCTCAAGTTCAAAGTCTTCAGGCAAGAATCTTCAAGGTCAATGGCATCCATGGCGTTCATTGATGAGCACAATGAAATTGCGATGCTCCAAAAGCCAAAACAATCTGAAGGTTTTCATCCGATAGTCGACTTTCTGAAGTCGAGCCACATTGCCCATGCTCTCACTATGTCTCCAACTATCTTCATAGAGCATCAGAGGCAATTCTGGGCACATGCCACCATTGTTACTGAGGATGGTGTGCGAATGATCAAGACGACAGTATGTGGCAATCCATTGACAGTTACTGAAGAGATAGTTCGCATCAGTCTACATCTAGACGATGCCTCTGGTATAACTTCTATCCCTAATGATGAACTGTTTTCTACTCTGACAAGAATGGGGTATGGAGGCCCATTGGGTATTTTTAAGTTCTCAAAAGCTAAATTCTCACCCCAATGGCGTTTTCTTGTTCATACCTTGATGCACTGCATTTCTAAAAAGACTACTGGATGGAGTGAGTTCAGCAGTCCCATTGCTTATGCTTTGGTCTGTTTGGCCACTGCCAGAAGGTACAATTTTTCACAAATGATTTTCAATGATCTTGTCTCAAACCTGGGAAACAAAAAGAGCTTTTATATGTATCCCAGGTTTGTTCAAGCAGTTATCACCCATGAATTGACGGATATTCCTCATTCTGATGGAATATATGTACCAAAACCCCCCAAAGGCAAGGTTTTCTCAAATATGAGAAGATCTGCTGGGGACTCTGAAGGAGTTGACACCCCATTGTTCTCTACAATGATGGTGGTGTCCCAAACCAATGAAGGTATGGCAGCAGGGTCAAGGCCCCCATTAGACCAATCCACTGCTAGCCAAGCCCAACCTTCCCTCTCAAAATCAATTCCCCAGTCTCTTCTTGACAAACCAACTTCACCAATCACCCAAACTTATCAAAGAAAACAGGTAAAGAAGGCTCCTTCCCTTCTTGTACCATCACCCTCTAAGCCTTTAAGCCCTCTAAGGGAGAATTCTCCCCTAGAGAATATCCAAAGGGAAACCACAAGGGTGTCTCCCAACCCAAAGGAGGTGCTCTCTGAGGAGGAGGTAGAGCATATGGGTGATGAGGCTGCCACTACTCCTGCTAGCACAGAGGAGGACAGTGGTAACATCAATAAGACCTCCCCCATGGCAACTTTGAATGAGCAATCATTTGAAGGTCCCTGGTGCCAAGAAACCATAGGGGTGGATAGTGCTTCTGCTAGGCAGAGGACTTCCACTACTAAAAGATCCAATGATCCTTCAATAGGGGGTAACACTCCTGGAGAAGGTGAGGACAGATATAACTATGATGAATTGATGGAGGCAATGGGCAACATCAACATGGATGTACTCAAACAGGGCAATGATATAGAAGAGCTTAAACTCATAGTTCTGTCACAACAAGAACAAATCATCAAGTTGAAGCAAATGGTAAGGAAACTGATTCTGCAAAGGAAGAAGAAACAATTTGTGCTCAGAAGGAGGAAACAAGTGACTGATGCTCCCAAAAAGGGGGAGTCAGAAGCAGATGCCAAAGCTAAGGGGGAGCAAGAGGAAAAACATGATGTTGAGGGGGAGAATGAGCATGAGGGGGAGAATGAGCAAGCAGCAGAAACAGAGTCAGCAGCAGAAACCATTAATACTGCCAGTTCAAGTAAAGCAGCAGAAATGGTTAATACTGCTGAGCTGAAAGAAGCAGCAGAAAAAGTAAAAGAGGTCCTTACAGAGCTTGAGGTTGCAGAAACACTCATCAAAGCAAAACATGATACTCCCAAGGTCACCTCAAAGGCCAAAGGAGTTGTCATAAAAGAAAGAGGTGATGCAACAAAGAACTCCAGCATTGAGAAGGAGATGAGTAAAGATAAAGGTAAGGCAAAGCTAGTTGAATCTGATAAACCAATGAAAAAGCAGAAGCTGATTGAATCAGATGAAGCTCTAGCTAGAAAGATACAGGCTGAATTTGAAGAAGCAGAAACCATGCAAGTGCAAAAGGATAGAGAGATAGCTAAAGCAATGGCTGCAGAGTTAAACATAGCCTATCAACAAAGCCTAGCAACAGAACAAGCCAAGCAAAAAGCCACATCTTTGAGGAAGTCTGAAAAGATCAAAATGGCTACAAGGAAAAGACAACCTTCAAAGACATACCTGGGTGCTCAAGAGAGAAAGAAAATGATTACTTTCCTCAAGGGTGCAGTAGGTGTCAAGGTAGAGATGTTTTCAAAGATGTCTTTTGAGAATCTCAAGAAGATGTATGATGCTGAGATGATAAAGCTTCAAGGGGATGATCTTGCAAGGGTTGAAATGGAGAAAAGAATGAAAGAAAGCAATGATTTCTTACAAAAACCATTCCCTGATGAGCAAGAAACTCCAGAGAAGGAAACAACAATTGGTGAAAGTCTAAGGACTCTAAAAAGAACAAAGATGATTGCCAGGAGAAAGCCTACAAAGAAGCCTAGATTAGTGGAAGAAGAGGCTGAAAAGGTTGCTGAAGAAGAAGAGGCACCTGAGTCATCTACAATGAAAGAACCTGCAAGTACTGAGGATGTCAAGATGTACATGGTTGTGATGGACAAAGTGCCTGAACCAATTGCAGCAGAACCTGTAGGAGTTAAACCTCCTGAAGTCATTCACTGGGATGTTTTGGAAGTAGATGGCAAGGAGTATATCAGACTGAAGAGAAAAGATGAAAAGTATGAAGTCTACAGTACTTGGGCTAAAATTATCAGAACATGCTCAAGGTCTGATATTGAAGAAATGTTTGATATAGGGATGAAGTTGTATGCAGATAAGTTGAAAGCTCCAGGGATTTCAATTACAAAACTAGTGATGGAGTATCTGTGTATGATGTTCAAACCTGATGAAGTGAAGGAGATCATAAGGAGTATTTTTCAAGCAGTTACCAATTGGACTTTGTATGAAACTAGTGGCGTATATTCTGTGACTTTGGATTTAAATCACACTGAATACTTCCTAGTGGATAGAGTGTATAATCATAGCAGACTGAAGCTACATGCCATGTTGAAGAAAAAGTTAAGGTGTGTTCCAGATTCAGAAATGGCTAAATACTTGATTCAAAGAACCATCAATCATAGTTTGGGATTGGATGCAAACACTGGAATTTAGATCATAATAGAGTTTTGGGAGCATATTGAATAAAATTTGAAGAACTTGACTTCTCTTCCTAAAAGTCAAGTTAGGGGGAGATTGTTGGGAACTGAAGAATTCATCAAGTGTGGTTAATGCTGCTGGTTCAATGTTAATACTGCTAGAAGACATAAAAGGTTAATACTGCTGAGTGTTACTACTGCTAGTGTTAATTAATACTGCTAGTCAAAGATAGTGCTGCTTGAACAAAGTTAGTACTGCTTAGCTAGTTAGTACTGCTAGTAGTTAGTACTGCTTAGTAGTTAATGCTGCTAGAAGGAAGTTAATGCTGCTGAAGATTAATACTGCTTATTTGATGAAAATTCGTATGAAAGGATATACATGGAAGCTTAGAGATATACATGGAAGATATACTGAAGATATTTTATTGTATTTATCTTTTGTATTCAATATATATATTGTATTATTTAGAATAGTGAGATAACTTTTAATTCATTCAATTAGAGAGAAAATCAACCTCAAGGTATAGATCCTAATTCTAGAGAAGTAGAATTCGTATTGGTGAGCCTGTTCATCAATATTGAGGTTGAGTGTGTAATCTTGTAACTTCAAAGCATTTAATACAAGTTTACAGTTTGTTCTTCATATCTTCTGTATTGATTTACTATTTTATTGAATATCAAAGTGTTATTCCGCAAACTTCTTTGATATTGTTTCTGAGAATTAATTCTTGTTGAGAATTCGATCCTGACAGTAAAAGTTGATGATTGAAATACGATCAGGACAAAAACCATGTTTTAAAATAACGTAAATCGTTTATGCAATCACTCACACCAACGTTACACTTAAAACCAATGCACATAGCATGCGACGATTGACGATTGCATAAAGCCAAAGATAATTTACATGATAATGAAACCCCCAAACCAACATGTGGAATGACGTCAATTAACAATATTCATAAAATAACGCACACCGTGATGCACAAGTACATGATCCCAAAATTATTTACGCGACGCAAAAGACGTAAGATGAGACATCATAAACTCAACTGAATTTTCGCAAAACTCATAAATGTTAAAATCAAGTGGTGTCAAAATTTCCATTTCTCAACAAAGTGTGCAAGACGACAATTTGGTTAGAATATTAAACTTTTAAGAGTTTCCTCTTTTGAATTCAATGAAAGGTAAAGTGACACTTTTTGACCAATTTACATGGAACACGACGCCGAATAAACTCGCAAGTTTATACGAAACAGAAATTAAAACTCGCGCATCGAAATAGACATGCAAAACAATACTTCATGAAATTTAACAAAACTCACACAAACTAAATCTCTCAAGGAATTCCGACTCAAAGCATGGGAATAGCTTTTCCTTTAAAACCATTGACATACGTGGAGGCGATCCAATGTCTAGGTTAAAATCTCATAGCTACTTGCCCAATACCCAAATGACATTAAAACATGGGTATTACAATATCCGGAAATAGCATTAAACATGAGGCGTGAAAGCAGAGAATTTAGATAACACTTTGCAATTACGTGCAACAAACAATTTCATGCATGCTTAAGCTCACAGTTCAAAATCTGATGAGGGCTAAATGTTTTACTAAAAATTTATAATTCAAAACACTTTAAGTTTGGCGAACATGAGAAACAATTTATGCAAATTTATTTTAGAAATAACTTTAGTGCATGAATTTGGTCGGCATTCACCCCTCTGGACTATGCTTCTCAACAACCCGACATACTAATGTCATCCGAGTGTATCAAGCATCTTAAGACAACAATCTCATTATTTAACTTACAATTTATCTTCGAAATAGAAACGATATAACAGACTTATAGTTCCAATCCAACCAATAAATTTGACTCAAGATGATCAACTTAATGCGTTCATCGCACTTAACTACCACTCCAAAGTGACATTGCTATAAACATCAATCCTCCCTTAGCTTACTCGCTTAGAAACTTTCTCACTACCCAACGGTCATCATACCAAGGTAGTTCAAGTATACACATGTAGCATGTAGGTTCACCATAACACTGGCCAGGTGCCATTATGAACGTACCGTACATGACCATCCTTGCGACCCTCGACAAGCTTTCCCGTTTCTAGCGACTCAAAGAACCTCAAAATATCTTATCTTAAGGTACCTAATGCGCACTTCACTTATAAGAACTCTAGTTTGAGTTTAGGCATCCAAAACTCAATACCTAATTCTCTCAAACTTAAGCTCTGATACCAACTTTTAACACCCATAATTCTGAAGATAGCAACTTATTAAAAATTCTCTAAATATTTCAATAAATGAATCATCTACAACCACAATTTAGATTCAACTTCAAAACACATGAATAATCTATACAACAATCTATGATAAGGACGGGTGCTACTAAAATCCATGTATAGTCACTATCTTCAACTTGTGGAAGACTTCACCGAAGACTTACTTTCGAACCTATCTAAGGCTCAACTCTTCATAGCATTGCTAGAACCGAAACCCCCGGTCGAGACCTGATGCACATGCCGACAAATAAAAAGGTTAGACTTAACGCCTAGTGAGTTCAAGAGTTTTAACATGAATAAAATATAACTTTAAAAAAAGGAATTATGTTTAAAGCAAGATCCTTCGAAATATTATACTTCAAAATGGAAATGACACATTTTCCCGTTATATGCACTTTTAAAGACAATGCTTCCAAACACACATTTCTTATAAAACGATGCAACCCGTAACTCGCCCAAACGGGGTCATAGTTCGATACTCAATTTGTGAAAATGTAAATAATACCTCATAGACCAAAACACACAAAAACTCGGGTGGGACATAATACTCGACCCTTAAATAACGGAAAACAATCCATATAAATATGATATGCCATTAAAACATGAAACTGAAGCTTAATACTCCCGTGACCATAAAGTGGAATGAAATCCAAATATAAAAGCATGGACAATTAATTATCCAAAATACAGCGGGCCGACAACGGGGGATACCCGTATCCGTTGAGAGCGGAGGAACACAAAAGTATGCCACTCAAACAACGTTGATCGTATGACACTTCACGACACGCAAGCCCAAGTGTCCCTACAATCTCTTAACAAGTTTCACCCGAAGAGATAACTGACCTTAGCGAACAACACCGAAATTACCGCCAAAGGCTCGGCACACGGGGGATACAACGAAGGCATTGCCCCACATGGCGAAGGTCCCAACACCCATCAGAGGACTCCCCATAGTCATAATAGCTCAACCGGAACTCAACCACTCTTAGTGCCTACTCGTAAAGACAAGGTCATAAACCATGAGTCCCGGAGTCCAACCCCGTACCACCCAATTGACCATCAAATAAGACTGACTCATGTTCCTATGGATCCAATGCAACACAGTCTACAATTACACGACTACTCATTGTTAATCAAAAGGTTTCATGAATTTAGAAGTGTGATTTTAAATGTTTTTCAAGTTTTGAGCTTTAATGTTTAACTGACCGTGTGTTTCCAAAGATCAATACTTGTGTATTATCTTCTCTATATACTGTCAAGTATTCACACACACCGGTTCAGTGTAATTCATATTACAGTTACACGACTACTCAAAAGGTTTCATGAACAGTGTAATTCATATTACATCTACACCAACCACTTTCTACAATTACACGACTACTCAAAAGGTTTCATGAATTTAGAAGTGTGATTTTAAATGTTTTTCAAGTTTTGTGCTTTAATGTTTAACTGACCGTGTGTTTCCAAAGATCAATACTTGTGTATTATCTTCTCTATATACTGTCAAGTATTCACACACACCGGTTCAGTATTTTAGTTGAAATTGTTATTACCATGTCTCTAAATGAACCAATTTTTCGATGGTAATACCCCCGTTTGCTTTCAAAGTTGTTGAGCATCATTCATCTTTTTCATATTTGTGCTTTCATTGATAAATTGTTTATATTTGTTCATATAAACAAATTTTCAATTCTTTGATACCCTAACCATTTGATTTGATCTGATTGATTCATTGTCAGATTCTCAAAACAATTCTTTTGCTTTCATTTCCTTCGTTCAAATATTCTTGTTTTGAGAAATCTTAATTGTTCAATTGCTCAAATCTCATGAGCATACATTCTGACATTGTTATCTTTTTGAGCTTAACTGATCAAGTTAAATTGTTGAGCAACCATACTTTTTAGGACTTACATGGGATTCATGTGTGAGCTTAAACAGAACTTCCATGGATTCACGCAACCTGTGTTTCCTACCCAGGAAGTTATCCATGAGTGATTGAGGGGTGAGGGGTCAATATCAAAGAGTGGGGGAGATAACTCATCCGGTTGAGTTATTCTCATTGCGTGGAGTGGTAAAATGGAAATGAGAGTTTGGTTAGAAGTGAGCATAAAGATAAAAAGAAAGAGGGTGTGAGATCAGAGTTAAAAGAATATCAGAACTCTGCACCAACCACTTTCTGAGCCGGGCAGCCACATCTTCTGATAGGTTCACATTCTTTGGTGACCATTATTGAAAAAGGCAGTGAGCCCATGCCAACTCTTGCATTTACCCCACCAACCACTCATTTCTTTCCCGAAAAAGAAATGTTTCATTTTCATTGGGGACGCAGCATATATGCTATCTAGTCTTCACTCGGAAGATTTAGATATTGAAAAAGAAGGAAAATTGCCCCACCTTCGCACCTCTTTCATGCACATTGAGTCCGTGTAATACATGTTGTTGTCTCAATAGTTTACACAATTTGAGCCTTATGAAACACAATCATTGTGCTAAATTCTTTCATACACAAGCACGAGCACACAGAAAATTTGTTTTTCTGTCAGAACATTCATAGATAAACCTTGTGTTTTTCAATGATTGAATGGAAGTCCTGGGGAGTCATCATCAAACCAACTCCTTACATTGTACATTCGTTGTACACAGTAACTTTGTGTTACTGATAGGCATTCCTAACTGTTTCATTTGTTGAATCAGGGTTACCACATTCATTATGTCTGAATTTGAAAAGATTCGGATATATACAGTTCATGATTCGGCTCTTCAGATCACAGTGCGGAAACTGTCAAAGGGGGGATTGTTAGTTGATCACAAAGGGGAAAATCAAAGTCTGAGCTGAAATTGATGAAGTTTTGATGATCATGATGCTCACATCATCAAAAAGGGGGAGAATTTTATAAAGATTCAATTTCAAAGTTCAAGTTCAAAGTTCAAGTCAGAAATTCAAAATGCTTCCGCTGATTCAAAGTGAAAAGATTCTGAAAAGAAAATTCCAAGATTCAAGAAGGTTTGTTCTTCCAAAGATGGTTAAGAGTTCACAAGTGATGAAGATACAAGTTGTTTCAAAGTTGTCAAAGTTTTTCAAAAGTTTCAAGATTTCAGATTCGCGTTCAAGGCATGTTGACTTTCAAAGCTGCAAAGTGTAAAAGACTTTTCAAGATTCTTCAAAGGCTAAAAGACTGAAGACTGTTAAAGCTTCAAAGTTCAAAGTTTAACAGACAAAAGCTGAAGAATCAAGAGCTGAAGATCAGTATCAAATTTTTCATTAAATCTTGAATACAAAGGGGGAGATTGTTAAGTCTAAATATTGTATCCAAGATTTAATAGGAAAGTCAAAGATGTAAAAGTCAACATTGTCATAGTGTTAGAAAGTCAAAGCTTGTTTAGCTTTTCTTAGTCATTAAGTTTTGTAATAGTTTTGGTAGTATAAATAGGGTTTTGGCTTTGTAATCTTGTATCTACGAATCTTGGGAACTATGATTGTAAAATTCAGATGTGTGATTGGAATTCAAGATCTACTTTCTCTCTCTAGTTTCTCTCTCTAGTTCTTGATCTGATATTGTTAAATTGCTTGATAAGATTGGGATTTATTGATTAACACTCATGAATGACTAAAGCACTCGAGCCTGTAATTAATATAAATATGCAATAAAATGCATTAAGAGGTATATCGAACCTGGACTCCTCAAAGAACCATTAAAACTGGGACAAATGTCCACGATGCTCATCTAAGTCAAAACCGGGTTTAAATGCCCAAAATCCCATTTGACCAACAGATAACTTTTCACAAAGTATTTAAACAACGTTTATGCAGGCATATACTTCAAAGATGTGATTAACCCAAAATCGACATGTATCGGGACCAAAGGTTTTCCAAAGGGTTTATGAACACAATAACGCAAAATGCTTATGACATGAAGTAGACCTCGTTTGTACAAAATCACCAAGATGCATAAGTCGTGAAATGGACTATATTTGTACAAATTTGCTAAGAACCCAAATGTGGGCATTTTATGGAATTAAACAACCCAAATTCACCAGATATGAAAACTTATCAAAATACTCATTATTGACAAATAACCAAGTAAAACATATTTTACTTTCAAATACTCAAAACTTATCAGCAGTTAACCATTTCATGTAAAACACTTTAAAATAAACACCTTGGCATGTACACCGTTTTCACAAATCAACTTGAACTCACCTTGCTATAAATCTAGATTTCACCCAACGAGCTCTTTTGAAGGCCGCTTTACTCCTCAAGCCGAGAACTTCCAAAACCTAGATCCATACATACCGAACCATAAATATCCATAACCAACCACATAGAAACATTCCCCAACATAATATACTAAAATCCCTCAACGAGATCAAAACCCTAGTTTCTCCAAAACTAACAAATCCGAGATTTGATAAACCAAACACTAGGGAAACACCCAAAGAACATATATAACCTTAAATCCAAGAAGCTTACCATTAAAGATGACGAAACTTTCCGAGAACACCTAATCCAACACTTCAACCCGAGCTCCCAACCGTTGAACTTGATGAGGAAGATGAAGATGGAGGTTTTGTGACTCAAGCTCCCAACTAGATAGATGGTGAGTAATCATGTGGTTTGGGGAGGAAAAACCCCCAAAATAGGTTAGGGTTCGGTTTTGGTGTTTGGGAGAGAAAAGGGAAGAAGATAGAAGTGAGAAAATGAGAAGAAATGGTGAAAATCGCAACATTTAACCCACTGGTACGCGCGGCTATAGTTCCAGGCGATTGTGTCAGTGGCACAATCGCTGGCATAATCGCTAGAGATGTACCGCGGCTCTCAGCCCTTGGCGATTGTGCCAAGCTATTGTGCCCTCTGGCACAATCGCTGGCATAGTCGCCCGGGTGCCCCCAACTCCAAAAATCCGACTTTTTCAACGCCCAAACTCCCAATACTCCGAGGGACTTTAAACAATACATTCCCCAACAAAACCCCACTGTTTACAAGTCACAGAAATGTCCGGGTGACATTTTACTTACCGAAAATTACGGGCGTTACAAAAACTGTAAGAAGGCTTATTTAAAACATAACTTCTTGTTAAGTAATGCATTTATCATAAAAGAAATATATTTCCATACCCACTATTCTCGTGATGAAAAACACAAAATCAAAACACCCATTTAACACGGATTCAAAACTCAACTCTCACTCCAAGACACAATGAAGTTAAATGTCTAAATCCTGAAAACATAGATAAAACTCTATTATCTAAATCACCCAAAAACATGTGTAAAACTCAGTAATACAAAACCACAAATCATGGATGTCAATCCATACTCAAAACGTCACCGAAAATAGGGATAATACTCAATACCCAAAACAACACCTTTTGGTGATGGGGGAGACCCGTTTCCACTGAACGTGGTGGAACACAAAGTTAAGCCACATATCTATGTTATGGAACTACACCTCATATCATGACTTTTTTGAATGCTTCTTTAAGCTACATCTCAAGTCCCCAATTCCTTTAGTACACCCACTCAATGTGGGTGTCACTTCAAGAACACAGTATCTCTAGTGCGCACGGATCATTGCGCTCCACCTCAAGGATACTTGATCTTATTGCATGTTCGTTCTCTAGGGAAGTTCCAACCTCAAGGTTCCCACTCAACCTTTAGTGTATACTCCCTAGCATTCAAGATATGAGCTAGTCTCAACTCCTTACTTGATAACCCAAGATGCCTAACCCTCATGCATAAGAGTTAGAGCATCAAAATCACAAAACTCACAGTCTCGGAGTCTGATCCATAAAGGTCCATCTCCACAACCAGGACGACAACAACGCCTACTCGGGCATTTTTCCCAAAGTAAGAACATCAAGACTCCTCACTATCCAAATATGACTGACTCATATGCCTATGGATCTAATGCATTATAGTATAAAATACATGACTCCAATTGAATGACACACACACACACACTCAAAACATGTATTCTCCAATAAAATGCAAACCATATCCAAAGTTCTGCATTGAACTATTAAAACCATACGAATGTCCACAAGACTCTTCGGAGTCAAAATTGTGCTAAAAGCTCAACAAATCAATTGACTAGTTAATAAAAATGATATGTGATAAAATGTATTTGACCCATGTTTATGCAACCACAAGCTCCACAACATGATCAATCTCTAAAAACTCAACTTTAGTTGGGACAAATCATTCTCCGAATAAAACCATACCAATTATATATCCAAATGTCCCATAAAGCAATAATATGTATTTTTCCAAAACACACACACTAACAATGCATTGTCACCCAATAATCTCCATTTACCAAATAAATCATTGAAACACACACACCTACGATTTATTTATCGAAATTCAAAAAATCCAAAACATAGGTGTTTCACAAGATTTATAAGATCTAATACTCTTAATGATCAAAACTCATCAAATATTCCAACATATGATAATTTTCAAGTAAAACACATAAATACTTCAAAAGGGACATTTTTGGCATGGACAAATTTTTCACGAAGCAACTCACCTTGCTAGATTTAGGCTAAATCTAGGTTTTTACCCCAAACTTGAGTTTTTCTTGGTGAAAACTTAAATCTACAAGAAATACCTCCCAACTTTTAGATCAAAAACTTGCAAAGTGTTTCATTCACCTCCAAAGATCCAAAACTTAAAGCAACATGCAAAGGAGATGAGAGAAAATGAAGAACACATCAAACTTTAACTTTAAACTTGAGAGAGATAAGAAGATTACTAATACCAAATGCTCTTGAATCCACCAAATACTTCAACCCTACTGATCTAGTCTTAACAAGCTCTCAAAATCAAGAACATGGCAAAAAGAATCGCTCAAAATGGAGTAGAAATGAAAGAGATATGATGAAATGAAGAAAACCTAAGAAAATCGGGCATTTAACCCTCTGGACCCCGACCGCGATTGTGACATGTCACAATCGCATGGCAAGGTCGCCCAAAGTACCGAAATCCATTTTACCACCTTGGCGACCTTGACATCCAATAGTGCCACTGACAAAAACGCCGGACACTATAGCATGACCCGTACCGCGAGTTTTTCGACCCTTTTCTCGATCGTTCCCTAACCGTTTTCCCGGCCGTTCCTCGACCGTTTTCTTGGTACATTTGATGTTATTATGCCAGTTATTGTGCCATTGTCATAATTTCATGGCACATTCGTTGGGACGACTAAACACTCGGTAATAGCGGTGCTATGGTGACATATGTCACAATTGTATGGCAATATAACCGGGACTACCACAATTTCAGTTACATTGGTGCTATTGTGACAGATGTCACAACCACATGTTATCATAGCCGAGACGATCATACTCTCAGTACCATTGGTGGTTGATAAGTCTCAAATCTTGAGAGTTATTTCCTCTCTTTTCGTATTCATTTTACCACATTCTTACCCATTTTGCCCTTTACCTCATTCATTTGGTCTAAATTGTTCAAACTTTTTGATGCAGTTTCAAGGATGCAAAATTTCGGTTTTACTAACTTTCTATGCAGAACGTGGCCACTTTGTCACCACTGTGGCGACGTGGGCTGAAAATTGTGGATAAGTCTTGGTTATTTTTGGAAAGTTGCCTTTTGAAGTAAAAGAAAGAGGATGTTGATCTTTCACAAGAATAATCAGGAAAAAAGACAAAAGGTAAAGGTCAAAGGAAGCTTCAATACTCTTCCCAAAAGCTACTTTTTGGGATTTGTCAAATCATCACTTTTTCTTCATTGACATTATAAATTGAGGCTTGGGGCATCATTTGAAGGGCATCACTTCCAGGAGCATTTCCTTTAACCTGGAGCTTTGCATTTAATTTACATTCACTCATTTAAAGCTTGTAGTGTAGTTGCATTTAAATTATTTGTAATTTAATTTCCTTGTAACAACTGTCGCCACTTTGGTGACAGTTTTTAAGTTTTATTTATGCAATTTATGTTCATGTATTCTCCTTATTCTCTCATGTCTTTTATTTTTATTATGAACTAAACACCTCTTTGGGTGTGGGTATGAGCCAAGGCTAAGATTAGTAGGCAACACTTGGGTGTTGCCAGCATTGCTAACTCTTAGACTTGGTTGCTCGAGTCGGGACTTCAACTCAACGCGGACAAGCCGATCACTTGTTAGTGTTAATATTAGATCTTAGATCTCGAGAGGGGCGGATCTGAAATACGGCTTGAGTGATGCAAAGAAGATTTGAGAAAGTCTTTTATAACCACATAGAGATACGGGTTTTTGCATGACTTTAACTAAGGTTCAAAATGTCGGTCGATATAGGTGTCACAAAGAGATTTGGGCTTCTATATCCATACTGGTGGAACTGAAATCCTTAGAGGTTTACTTAGTTAAGTCGGCAAGTCTTGAGTCAGCGAAAGTGGCAACTTTGTGGGTGCAACGTGGCCACTTTCTGAGGAAACTCACTTTCGAGACCATATTGTTACTACATCTGTCTTAGTTAATGCTTATACATACATCCTATCTTTTATCTTGTAAATTATCTTAATCGTTGTTTAGCTTACTTAAAGACTCACAAATATTGATATTGTTCTCAAAACTCAAACAAGCACTAGAAGTTCATGAAAGTTCTCTGATTCTTAGTTGACTAATCCTTGTGGAAACGATCTTGGTACTCTACCACTTTATTACTTAATAGCGATCATAGTGTCTGGTGTGCACTTGCACCGCCACTTTGGCAACATAGTGGCCACTTTGTGGACCTATACGATTTTCCGCTAATAGTGGTATTGTGACAAGTGTCACAATCACATGACACTATAGCCGAGATGACCATACTCTCAGTACCATTGGTGCTATTGTGACAAGTGTCACAACCACATGTCACTATAGCCGAGACGATCATACTCTTAGTACCATTGGTGCTATTGTGATAAATGTCACAATCACATGCCACTATAGCCATACTCCATATTTGATTCTTCCTCCACCAATTCACCAGTTCAACACTTTTCTTCAATTGGGATAAAAATCAGGATGTTACACGACTTAAAGCCACCATCGCCTAATCTTTTGCCAAACGACTCTCTAAAATTAATCCCAACTCTTTCTAAATCTCTCCCAACATGAATGATGTTACCCACTTGTTAATTTATGTAAACCACAAGAACCAATTTTGCATTTAACTCTAAATATTTAGATAAACATTTTTAAAAACACTTTACTATTAATTATTAGCTGTTATTCATTAATACATAATCTTTTGAAATTTAAGTTTACAAATTATTAGTTATTGTATACATATAACTTTTTAAATACTAATTATAAGCATGCTCAAATGTAGTCGATAATTAAATATGTACATGACAAATATTGAACCTTACTAATAAAAATAATACTTATAATACAGTTCACATTTTCTTTTTTAATGATGAATTTTCCATCAAATTTTCACTCTCAGTTTAGAATAAAATCTTCAATCTCGTAATAAATATTGTACGAATAATTGGTATTTACATGCATACACATGAATGCATATATATGACTTGACTATCTATCGAAAGAGCATGTAAGAGCATCTTCAACAACTTTTCAAAATTTCTCCAAAATGAAGAATCAAAAGTCAAAATCTTCAAAAAAAATTACAACAATCTCCAACAGCTTCTCCATTTTGGAGTTAAATCATTGATTATATTATTAAAATATTTTATATATTTAATAAAATATTATTTCTCTCACATAAACAATTCATTTTAAAATTTTCTCATTGGTAGAATGTAATAAAAAATAATTTCTCTATCTTGGTAATCATTTTTGGGATATCTCCAAATTTGGAGAAAAATGTATTCTCTTTCCTACTTTCTCCATTTTGAAGAAAGTTTTTGGTAAAGCTGTTAGAGATCATTTTACACCCAAAATCTCAATTTTCTCCGTAATGGATAAGCTTTTGGAGATGCTCTAATAATTAACTTTGAAACCCTTACCCAACATGTGGTCATGTCATAATGATCATTGTACTTTTAACTGCGATTATACACACTTTGCCACAAATATTACTAATTAGAGCATTCACAATGTACGAGTTATTCACCGAGCTTTTTCATAGCTTTTTTCTTACACATTATTGCCACATCAACAACTTAAAAACCTTTATATACCTCCACTATGTGAAAAACCTCACTCAAGCTTTTTCATTACTTTTTTAAACTATTCAGGGTCCCACTATTTTAACTTTATATCATTTTTATTCTTATTTATAAAAATAAATACATTAAAATTCATACAAATACATATTTATTCATATCAAGAAAATATTATTAATTTAATTATGTATTTATTTTACATAATTTTTTTAATATTTTAATACAATATTAAAAAATGTTAAATTTAAAAGTATGTATAACCGAAAATAAAAAGTGGGCCATTAAGAAATCTGTTAAAACTGTATAAATATGTCAAATTTGAGATATTATTTTAAAAATATAAAATATAATTACTTTCATTATGTATTTATTTATATTATTTATTTAATAATTATATTTAAATAGGATTACTTTAAATATATTAATAAATAAAACTGGTAAATAAATAAAACTGATTAAATATGAAACTTTTAAAAAATTCTATAAAGTTAAAACTGATTAAATACGAAAAAACTACGAAAAAGCAGGTCGTGCAGTTACGAGCTATGACGAAAAACCTCGCGAAAAACCTCAAATGAAAAAGTTGTCCACTATGTGAAAAACCTCAAAATGAGCTTTTTGTTTTATGAAAAACCTCTAAAAAAGCTTCCTACGAGCACACTTTGAATGCTGTTAGTTATGTAATCTTGCTTTATTTGGAGGAATCTAGGACCCCTTCATGGTTGAAAACATGAAAGTTAATGGATAAAAATTAATTGAATTATCGTGTTTATTTATTTAAATTAATTTGTGGTTATTTGTTCAATTATTAAATTTTGTTTGAAATAATAAAGGGAATTTAATTAAAATGCCCTAACTTGAAAAATCAGTACTTAAAGTGCCCCAAATCTTGTCATTTTTGCTAAAATACTCCATATGTCTGTGTTTTTTGCTGCGTTTTAAAAAAATGCCGGGTTGCACTATTTGGGTCCGCGTGTTGGTAGAAACGCGAGTATGGTCCGCGTGTAGCGTGAAAATACAAGGGGTTGGTCCGCGTTTTGTTGATTTCACGCGGAGATTCAATTCAATACGCGAACATATGCAATGAATTGTTGATTTATATTATATATTTACAGTTTATACCCCTATAATTATTTAGTTAGTTTATTTTATATCTTTTACTTTTCTATTATTCATTTTATACTTTTATCATATTAACACATATAATCGTATATTAACTAAAATACGTTAAAAAATACGTTTTAATTTTAACAAGTTATACCATTATAATCGCCTCTTCGATACCTTCGAAATGAGCCCAATATTGAATATTTTTGGATTTAATTATTTTGTTATATCATATATATTAAAATTTTATACATCTATAATTATTTAGTTAGTTTATTTTATACTTTATACTTTTTTATTTTTTATTTTACACTTTCATCATATTAACACATATAATTGTATATTAACTAAAATACGTTAAATAATTTTATGATATATAAAAACGTATTTTTAATATATATGATATAATAAAATAATTAAATTCAAAAATATTCAATATTGGGCTCATTTCGAAGGTATCGAAGAGACGATTATAATGATATAACTTGTTAAAATTAAAACGTATTTTTAACGTATTTTAGTTAATATATGATTATATGTGTTAATATGATAAAAGTATAAAATGATTAATAGAAAAGTAAAAGTTATAAAATAAACTAACTAAATAATTATATGGGTATAAACTGTAAATATATAATATAAATCAACAATTCATTGAATTGAATTGCATATGTCCGCGTATTGAATTGCATGTCCGTGTGAAATCAACAAAACGCGGACTAACCCCTTGTATTTTCACACTACACGCGGACCAACCCCGCGTTTTGACCAAAACGGGGACCCAAATAGTGAACCCCTCGTTTTTTCAAAAACGCGGACATATGGGGTATTTTGGCAAAAATGATAAGATTTTGAGCACTTTAAGTACTGATTTTTCAAGTTAGGACATTTTAATTAAATTCCAATAATAAATAAATAAATCTTTACCCATTAAATAAAGCACACCCTACTTCTCATCATGGTGATGATCACATATGTTGGATTGGCATAACATAAATATGTCACCACACCACAACTGCAGAAGATTTAAACAGAAAGGGAGGAGTGAGGAATGGGTCCATTATTAAAAAAAATGTTAATTTTTAAAAATGTTAATTTTTAAAAGGAGTTAACAGAAAAAATTTACGATCGTTATAAAAAGGAACAAAAAAATTGTAGAACCCATTAAATTCACATATGTCATGTGTTCCTAGCCTTTCACTAGCTTTTTTCTTTAGTAAATTTGCGGTTCTAAAAAAACATATGCCATTGACAAAAAAATGTAATTCACTCCTTAAATAACCAAATTTGAAATTTTTGGCTTGATGTTTAATTTGTAGGGCATCTTCAAACCATACGGTAAAAACCTTAATTTGTCGGTGATGAATTCTAATCGACCGTTAAAACGGTAAATCTTTTTGCCGGTCGGAGAGAAAAGGAGAAGAAGACGGCAAATATGTTGTGTAACTATTCACACGGCAAATGGGTGTCGCCCACCATTTCTCACTTCTCATTTAAATTCTATTTTTTAATACAATTGTCTCGAATGTAAATTTTTATATTAAATACAAATAAGTGAGACCTATAAATATGGTGTGTTTTTTTAAAGTATGGTTGAAGTTAGAATTTTTTTTGTGTGTTTAAAGACGTACCATTTTTAGTGTTTTTGGTATTTTGTTGTTGTTATGGTTGGAGATGGTCTAAGATAAGGATAAAAAGGTTGTGTGACTCCCCCTTTTTCCCTTCCTACTTACAACCTAACAAAAACAAAACCTACCCATTTTAGAGAGAGACACATAGAGCAAAAAGTAAAGTGTATAAAATGAAAGAATTGCTTCTATTATTCCCTTTTTAAGAGTCACATCCCTTTTGCCCTCACTATCATCCAAATACTACTTCTTTTCATACTCTCTTCATCAACACATGCAAATTAACCATTCATCAAACCCATGGGTATTCAAGATTGTTCCACTAGTAATAATACCACCTTCATGTTCCCACCATCACAACAAATCCCTATAATCATGCATCATCATCGCCCATCTTCATGGACAACCACAACTCTACCTCAACCACTTCACTTCAACCGTCTTCTTCCACCCACAACCGGTGACCACCACCCCTATCTCCTCCCTCCACCACCATCTTCTCCACCGTCATCATTATCATCCCACGGTGGTTTCTTTAAGAGGGTGGTTGATGGTTTGCAGTTTGCTTATGATCAGGGTAGTACTAGTACTACATCACCATCAACAGACCATCACCTAGGGTTCCAGGTGGTTCAACCTGGATCCGACCCATTTAGGGTTCAGCCAGCTGAAAACGGTAATAAGATCATGACTGCTCAAGAGATGGTGGATGCTAAAGCTGTAGCCGCCTCGAAAAGCCACAGTGAAGCCGAACGAAGACGAAGAGAACGAATCAATAATCATCTCACGAAGCTTCGCAGCTTACTTCCCAATACCACCAAAGTAAGTCTTTAATTGTGTTCTTTCTTTAATTATAAAATTCTATAACATATATATATAATTAAAACTTGCTTTCTGTACTTAAAATATAAACACCATCTTTTTTCTTTATAACTTTTCACATTCATACACACATGGCGTACAAGATGTGCAATGTGTTCATACATTAACCATTACCATTTCACATTTGCAAAAGGTGTATGATTCAATTCAATGGATGATCAAAAGTTTCTTTATACTTGTTTTGAAAACGAACATTAGGGTTTCAAATTTTGATGACCGATCAATAATTAATACTCCATTCGTCCCATAAAAATGTCTACATGTCTATTTAAGTTTGTCCCAAAATAAGTGCCCACTTTTAAAATTAGATAACTAAATTCTCAAATATACCCTTAACTAATACACAAATATTTAAAAATTGTAAAAAGAGAGAAATTAAATAAGGGTAATTAAAGATGTCATTTGGTTAACAAAAAAATGTAATAATTATGCATGTGTAACATACTAAAAATGTGTGTCGTTTCAATTATGAACACTTATTTTGTGACGGATGGAGTAGAATCAATATTTGGTGAATTTTAGTACGAATTTCATGTTTTCGATATAAATTTTGAGACGACTAATGTAAATGTCGATGGATGGGGTAACTATTTTAGACGGACAAAGCTTCGTTACTCGCTGAAGTGATTCAACACGTGAAGGAGCTCAAACGTCAAACCTCGATTATAGCCGAAGAACAAGGTCCAGTTCCCACAGAGATAAACGAGTTGATCATAGACAAGACATGTGATGAAGAAGGTAGGGTTGTGATTAGGGCATCATTATGTTGTGAGGACCGATCAGATCTCTTGCCAGACCTAATCAAGACATTGAAAATGCTTCGATTGCGAACCCTAAAAGCGGAGATCACGACACTTGGAAGACGTGTGAAGACCGTCTTGTTTGTAACAGGAGAAGAAGATAATTATATTAGTAATGGTGATACACAAATGGTGAATCAATGGATAAGTGTTATAGAAGAAGCTCTTAAGGCAGTGATCGAGAAAACAGATGATGATGGGAATGATGATTCGTCTTTCGGGTGTGTTAAGAGGCAAAGAACGAATAACGATATCGATATCTTCAGGCATCGCAGGTCTCTTTAATTAATCATATATATGCAATGAGATTAAAAAGATAACTAATTGATCGACTAATTTCGATCTGGGCTTATACCTTCAAGAATTCCGGTTTTTTTGTTTGAGATTTGGGTTTACTTTTAATTTTTAATATATATGAGTTGTTTCCACGACAATTATCGAGTCATTAATCGTCTTATTATTAAATAAGATATCTTATGCTCAGTTTTTATTGGATGCCATTGATCCGTATCTTAGTATATATGCATTTAATTAATTAATAAACTTGAACCCTAGAACCAAAGTATGTCCTACCAATCAACTTCTGGTATAGTATTATTATTATTTTTGATAAAATTATAATGTATCACGAATTAATTGATGGATATATATATATATATATATATATATATATATATATATATATATATATTGTGTATTCCAAAATCACCAAGTCAAAAGTGGAGTATACAAAGAACCAAATAGAAAAAAACAAGCACTTGATTGATTGAGTCATTCTTTTTCAATCATAGACGTCCTGATCTGTTCGCATGTAATTTAGGAACAACTAGAAAGATCTTCAGTGGCTTTGCAAAGACTCGAATCGGTGGACTAAGAGGACGAGCCCTAAAAACCTAAGGGAACGTTTGGTTCGCATAATGAAATTTAATGGAATTGAAGTCCATGCATCGAAGGAATTTACCTTTGAAGGAATTTGAACGTAATTTGATGAAATTTGTCTATGCGTTTGGTTAGTAGTTAGGAATTCGATTTCTTTACTTAAGTCAAGAAATGATAAATTTCTTAAATTGTGGAATTCAATGGAATAAAAAGGATTCCATTACTTTCATTGTGTGAACCAAACATTAGATTTAAAATTTTATCAAAAGAATTATTCATTCCGATTTCTTCAAAATATATAAAATATACACCTCCAAAGTTTTATTGTCAATTAGCTAACCTTTCATTCAATCAAGTTGGCAGCAAAAGTATCTCCCTTTCAATGCCGAAGACCTGTTCGAGACTCTCAATCCCTCAAGTTTGAGGAGGATACGTCATCATAACGTATGAGGTGACGTCATTATAACCCCTTCGTTTCACTAGTGGTGGTGGTGTGGTTCTCATCATATCTTTGGATAATAAAATATTATAATAAATAATGGGGGACCAAAGAAGCCATGCGTATGACCAGACCACTACAAGGGTCTTTGGAAAAAACGTTTACATCATTTTAACTTTTAACCTCAACAAAATGAAAAATAAAATCTTAATATGTTACGTACGAATTAAATTTAGATAATAATCAAAAGACAAAAAGTTAATATAACTTTTAAAGACCTTGTTTTAAAAAAATGTTGTATCATTTCAAACAATAAACAAATAAAAATAATACCGATGATTAGTTTTTATTAGTGTTTCAAAGAAATAAAGGTGTTTGCTTGCATCATCGTTTCATGATGAGTTCCCTTACGGTGCGTTTGGTTTGCAGACCGGATGAGACGGGACAGGATAAAAACTCACTGTCCCATGTTTGGCGTGACAGGGGACAGGACAAAAATTCACTGTCCCACGTTTGGTGCGACATGGGACAGGGAAAAAGATTGGACAAGGTGGGACAAGATGAGACAAAAAATTGTATTTTATTGTTCCACCAAAATAGATAGAACAACATGGGACAAAAGTGAGACATAAACTAAAAATCATTGATCTACCGTCATTTGATGTATAATCCTAATATGGTATTAGTCTTAAGGGTCACCACTACCCATCGCCACCATTACCACCATCGGCCGCCACCAGTAGCCACCGCCAACCACCGTCGGCCACCTCTACCTATTTCTCCACAACCATCGGCCATCGCCACCACCACTACCATCGCCGACCACCTCCACTAACACCGATCACCACCACCTTTGGCCGCCACCATCATCAACGGCCACCGGTAGCCACTACCAACCATCGTCGACCACTTCCACCTCTTCCTCCACTACTACAACAACTTCCTCCACCACATCCACAACCACCACCTATCGCCACCTCCACCGATCACCACCACCCATTGCGGCCACCACCACCGACGCTCACCGTCAACCACCGTCGGTGACCTCCGCCTCTTCCTCCACTACAATAACCTCTATTACCCCTGTCCACCGCCACCGCCACCACCACTACCATCGTCGACCACCTATACCTCCACCACATCACCATAACAACCTCCTGCACCACCACCATCCACTATCTTTCACGTTCTTCACAACTATCGTCCTTCACGGGCCACCCATCACATTTATCTTTACCTATCATTGCAATATGCATTCGCCAATTCATTAAGATCTTCCAAATTGAATCAAATATTATATTTTCTTTATATGAATCATATTTTTTTGAACTACCATCAATTATTTCAAGTTATTCATTCAAATTTCCTACCATTGTTTTTGTATGTATTTATATGTATGAAAATCGTTTAAAAAAATAAAAATGTTTTTTAATTAAATTATTTAAAAATATACTTTATTTGTGTTATTTATAACTATTATATGACATATAAAATCATCAAACAACTTTTAGGGAAATTTGTCTAGTCTTATCCTATCCAGTCCAAGCCGTACCAAACACAAGACAGACATTTGTCTTGTCCTGTCCAGTCTCATTCAGTCCTGTCCTAGCCTCTTGTTCTGTCATGTCCAGTTTTGTCTTGTCCATTCCCGTCCAATAATGTTTACGTACCAAACGCTACCTTAAAGGACATCCTATAATCGGTTGTAGTCCCCTTGGCTTTAATTTAACTCGTTTGATATAAGCATTTTAAAGGATTAAAAAATACCACCATCTAAACATAAAGATATGTGTCAGACAATTGTCGTATATAACTGTATAATTGTAACGTTATGGTGAAAGTTATTGGTAACTCATAACTTGAGACTTATAAGGAGTTGATCCCGATGGTACAAGGATCATCTCTGATGTCATTTATAACGTTCCAATGTCCCCAAAGTAACAAGCTTACCTAATAAATATAAGTTCAAATCATTTTTTGTGAAAATTATTGATAGCCTACAACTTGAGGTATCGGAGCCTTTGGCCTCCTAGAAGGTCAAGGGTTCAAATCTCACTAAAGGTGAGAATGATGTGTGAGTTTATTTGTTGCATTTGGCATATATAAATATTATATACTTTAATAAATAAATAAGTAAATAAACTTGAGGCTTAGCATGTTTTTTTTTACCGACACACAATTTTTTTTGTCGCGAATGAATAAGATATTGAGTAATATAAGTTGCTTATAAATCTTATTTTATATCCATGTGATAACAATTGAAATTTACCATGATAACTTCATGGTATATTACCCTAATTTGAGGGTTTTGAATACCATAATTGTTGGATACTTTATTAATTACAAAGAGTAAATTACATTTTTCGTCCCTATGGTTTGTTAAAAATTACGGATTTTATCCTTATAGTTTTGAAATTTCGGTTTTCATCCTTATGGTTTGAAATTCTTTTATATTTTCATCCTTGAGGCCAAAAAACTACTTTTTAAGTATGAAGGACTAAAATAGAAATGAATTATAAAACATAGGAATAAAAAAAACAATAAAATTTATATCATAGGGACGAAAAAAGTAAAGAATTATAAACCATAGGGATGGAAATAGTGATTTCAACCATAAAGACGAAAATAGAAAATTTCAACAAACCACAGGGACTAAAAACGTAATTTACTCAATTACAAATTCAAATATAAAATCTTTAGAAGTCAACATAAGTTGCCCAACCCAAAACGTAAGTTTAATCGGATAAAAGAAAAAGAAGTGGGCTCTTTAAGCAAATGTGGAGCCCAAATTTGGTTACCCAAGCAGCCCAATATCTTTTATTTAAACAGCTCAAACATTAGTAGCCCAACCCAAAACGTCGTAGTTTGAGAATAATTTTAGTTTTAGTTATTGTTAAGTTAGTTATTTGAATTAATCTTAACTAGTTTAAATTATCATTTTGCTTTCGATTAACAGTAGTTTGTTTGCATTTAGCATTTATTGGCATGCATTCATCCACTAATGATCATTGTTGGGATCGGGAATCCTACGAGTTTGCTTCAGCTTTAAAAGATAATTATGTCACGACCGAGTTTGTGTTGGTACATAGAAGTTATATAATAAAGGAGTTGAGCATGGCAAAGATCACGACAGGCAGCAAGGAAAAGGTCAAGTAAAAGAAGTAGGACGAGGATGAGCTACTAGAAAAAAACATACGGTCGTGCCAGAAGTAGAAGAGAAAATTAGATAGTTGATCGATGTTTTGGTTTTGTTATCAATAAAAGTTGGGATAACACCATTGACCAAATACCAATTATTTGATAGCCATGCATTTATATGGCTTATCGGTTTTAAACTAAAGTATACTTTTTTATTTTGAAAGGTCAATTAATCGACTTTTGTGGTATCTTAGGGGTCGTTTACTAAACGCTTATTAGGTAAGCGCTTATCAATAACATTTACCTTATTGATTGAGATGGAAATGATCGAGAAAACTTACCCGGTAAGAGATAAGCAAGAACCAAGAGTCTTACCCAGTACGTGTGGAAAAAGACTCTTACCCGGTAAACACTTACCGGTTTTAATATGCTTACCAACAATCCATTTTCATGGTCAAAAATGTTACATGATAAGGTAAATGAAAGTGAATTGAATCTCTTGCCGGTAAGTGCTTAACTAGTAAGATTTTGATAAACGTCCCCTTAATGACCCCTTTTTGAATATTTGTTATGTAATTAAACGGGCATTTGAATTGGAAGGCTTTTTTAAGAGTAAATTACGTTTTTCATCCCTATGGTTTATTTAAAATTACGAATTTCATCCCTGTTGTTTTGAGATTTCAGTATTGGTCCCTATAGTTTGCCATCATTTCTATTTTCGTCCCTGAGGTCAAAACTCTACTTTTTATTATGAAGAACTAAAATAGAAATGAACTTTAAAAGAGATGAAAAAAGCAATAAAATTCAAATTATAAGGACGAAAAAGATAATAAATTGTAAACCACAGGGTTGAAAATCGTAATTTCAAAACCATAAGGACGAAAATAGAAATTTTCAACAAACCATAGAGACTAAAAGTGTAATTTACTCCCTTTTTTTTAACTGTGAGTGTCTTGTCGCGCCAGCTTGCACGCACCTGGACTAATCTCAAGGGTCTGGATTGGAGAACCTAAGAAAATCCCCAATGTCTTAATTACATGACTTGAATCGATGACCTCTGATAGGATTTACAAAGATCCAAATTTTATTGTCACTTGAAATAGGGTTTACCTAGTTTTTGAAAAATCCTCACCTTAATGGATCCATGAGACATTGTTTACACCCTTTTAAATCTAGTTTGAAGTAGCTAATTTATTTCTTTGTGGTTTGTCATTTTACTTTAATGCCCTTAGTCTAGTTTAACTTGATAAGAATCCCAACACAAAAGCGAGGACATGATTTGTAGCAAACTATTAATTACTTAGACCAATGATCGACACATATACTATAATAAGTAAACTACGATTTTCGTCCTTGTGGTTTGGTGTTTATAACCATTTTCGTTCCTGACTTTAAAAGTTGTTTTTTTAGTCCTTGTGATTTGTAATTCTTTTCCATTTTCGTCCCTAAAACTAATATTCTCAGAGACTAAAAACGAAATGAGTTACAAACCACAAGAACCAAAAAAATAATTTTTAAAGATTAGGAACAAAAATAGTAGTTTACTCTGCTACAATACATACATGGTATCAATTATGTTTTAAACCGTTCTATTGTTGTAGTTACCACACCTCAAACATTTTGGGAGTTTCTTTATTGACAATGAACCATACGATTATTCATTTCTAATGTATGTAATTGATGCAATTCTAGATCATCTTAAAGGATTATATAATTGACAAGTAAACAATTACCTTAAGAAAAAAAAATATCAATCACATATCTAAAATTTCATAGTCATATCAATTAAATATTTAATTGAAAAAATTGTTTATAATCTATGTTTTAATTCACAAGCAATGACTTTTTATTTATGTTTTTGACATTTTGACCCATTAATCTTTCCCAGTTTTAATTTTAATTTGTTAGTTTGGAAGAAATTTGGACACATTGATACGTTATGAATATAATTATGTAAAATTGGTAAAAATATTCAAACGTTAGAATAAAAACATAACTACAGTTATTGTTTATATATTGCCAATAATTAATATTAATTTTATTTTGTAAACACCACTTCACACTAGATCAGTAAGTTGAGTGTTCCCAATCCAACATTTAGTATTTTTGTGGTATAGTTCTTTAGAGAGGTGATAAATGGACTATTATGTATAGTATTTATCATATCTCATAATTAACGGTTATAGTCGAATTTTAAATTGTCAGAGATAATTGTCGTCAAAAATAACAGACGAATAGAGTATATATACACCCATGTCGATCAACATGATCTTGAAACCATTTTCTTTCCACCTTTTCGTATTGTTTACCTCCTTAGATTTATGACTATATGTAGGGAATAAACAAATTCTCTTAAGCAAGCATGATGCTTGAAACCAAACCCAACTATAAATTGGTTAAGTAACAAATACGGTAGTTACAAAAGTCGAACATCACTTTCCTGGATTAAATTATTAAAAAAATTAAAAAGTTTCTGAAACTCTCGTATTTAAGGACTATCATAAGTAAAATAATTATTTTATAAAATCAGATACGATAATTATAATTTTCTTTCTTACGTATTAAAAAATAATATTGGGTTGATTTCATGAGTTTCGGGACAACTTTTTTAAATTATATATTTAGCCACTATAATCAGATACGAAAAGGAATTATTATTATTATTATTATTATTATTATTATTATTATTTTTGACAACAAGAAACAAAAATATTACCACACAAAAGAGGCTAGCAAGAGGTTAGAAATTACAAAAACAGAGAAGAAGAGTCCAAAGGACTGTTAACCCAAGAATCCCAACCAAGAGCCCTCCCAAACTTGGATCTATGCTTGAACCAACTAAACGCAAAAAACTGCACCAGGTTAACCAACTCCGCCCCTTTCAACACTTTGTTGTTAAAGATTAAACCGTTTCGATTCTTCCAAATAACCCAGAAAAAAAAAGCAATAATCACTACCTCCAAAACCAATCTCAAATTTTTCTGGAGCCCGAGGGAATTAGCCGCTTCAACCAGCTCCCCAACTGTGTCTACACGAGCCGGGAACTTGTCCCACCAAATATGTAAACTCGCAGCCACCTCCCGAGCGGAAGAACATTCGACAAAGATGTGTTGAGCCGATTCCTCTTTAGAATTACACATCGCACACATCCCAGAGGCAACTCCGATCCCTCTTTTGACCAGATTATCACGCGTAGGAAGTCTATCCATCCGGGCTCTCTAATAGAGAATGTTCGCCTTGCCAGGCACCCAACGATTCCAGCATGTCTCCCTCTCCTTGCGGTCAAGAGTCGCTTCATCGATCAAAGCTCGTAAGGAAGCAACCGAGAATTGACGGTTGTCTTCCAATAACCACCTCCATTGGTTAGTATTCTCGTCTTTAACAAACATATTACTAAACGAAATTCCCAACGAGTCGAGGTATTTATCCATGCTGGAAATCACCCCCCAAACGCCCCCAAATTTAGAACGTAACTCAACTGGTAAGATACAGTGTTTGTTTATCATTAGTCATTAGTTCGAATATCTACAAATTTAGTAATTAAATGTTTGTCTGTCTGTTAACTTCAAAATTCCGTAAAATTAATTGCATTACACATAAATTGACCCAAACCCTTCAGTTTATCTAGAAATTATTATAAAAAAGTTAACGACAGGTCTGAACAAATTGAAACCAAGCATTTGGGATAATTTCTTTGGTTATGTATAGAGACACACATCACAGACCGTGACCGACTCTAAACCAGTAAAACCCGAATCAATTTATATCTTTTATAGTAAAGATCGGTTAGTATGTTTTTTTTTTTTTTTTTTTTTTTTTTGGGGAAAAGTTGGGTGTTGGACCGCACGTTGGGTGCTCAACGATTGACCGTATCCAATTGTAAGTGTGGCCGACAAAAGTACACTCCTTGTACGCTCCTTTCTTCGCTTCTCTGTGCACTTTTGGGAAATTCACTATGCACGTGTGCACATTGCCCCTTTTTATGTAAATATTAATACCATTTCTTTATTTAAAATTTATCAAAATTATATTAATAATATTTTCAAATTTACTATGGGACTAGAGAGAGAAATTATAAAAATTCCAATGCCTGAAAACTATAACGACAGGAAGAAAAAAAATATCCAAAGGGCCAAATGTGAACAAAGATGAGAGTTGATATTATATTTTATAGAAATCATGAGGGCTCGAACGAGTAATTTGGTTTTTATATTCATAGCTCAAGTAAAGAGACATTTAAAAAATTCCGTAACCCATAACTCATGTCGTTGACACAAGAAAAGGGTGAGATAAAACTAGAAGAATTACTGATAGTAAAGAATAATCTGCATTATTTTTTCTAAGATGTTCCTTTACTTCCTCCAAAGTTCAGATAAACAAGCGATTTTTTTTATTGATTATCAACATGGGGCTATTCTAACAACATAAATTACTTTCTATGTGGCCACAATGGTGATAAAGGAATTAATGATGCAACAAAAGGAGTTATTGGATAATTGATTTATTCGGCCAAGTACATCCTTATGGGGTGCAATTAATTAATGACAATGATGTTTGATCAATTAATATAATTTATTATTTGATTGACTAAAGCTCATCACATATGTTGAATAATTAGATCAATTTACTGGTCATAATAGGGAAAAGTTCATAAAAATCCAACAAACTATTCCATTTTGAATGGTTAAGTCCCTAAACTAATATTTTGAATGAAAAAATCATTAAACTTTCTCATTTTGAATGAGTAAGTCCCTGAACTATTTTTTTGAATAAAAAAACCATTAAACTTTCTCATTTTGAATGAAAAAACCATTAAAATTTCCAATTTTGAATGATTAAGTCCCTGCATATTCTTTTTCAATAAATTAAATCATCGAACTTTTAAAAATTGGTTACTTACATCATTTTAACCCAAAAAAAACTACATGGAACCGATTATCTTTTGATTCTTCCTCTTTTGATAAATAAAAAATAGATCAAAAAGAGGGAGATCAATACCAGGAGCAACAACGTATTAGGTGATATGGAGAACGAACAATGTAAGGGCAATGGGGAGAGGCGAGGCGGAGCGATACAATTGTCTATGAGGGGTTTTAATGTCGTATAATTTGAGAACGGTAAAACTGATTTTGATTTGTTTTTACTTTAAAACCTTCATCGTCAGTTCCAGGTATCTTTAAAAAAAGGTAACCAATTTTTAGAAGTTCGATGGTTTATTTATTCAAAAAAAAATGTTGAGGGACTTAATCATTTAAAATTAGAAAGTTTAATGGTTTTTTCGTTCAAAAAAATAGTTGAGGGACTTAATAATTCAAAATGAGAAAGTTTAATGGTTTTTTCATTCAAAATAATAATTCAGGGACTTAACCATTAAAAATATGATAGTTTATTGGGTTTTTTTGAACTTTTCCCATCATAATAAAGATCATTTAGGGTCATAGATCAGATGTGTAAATTGGGAAGGTTTATATATGTGCAAGTTCTTTCAATTTGTGTAGTCTAAAATGATGCAAGAGGAAGAACTTTTTGCATTAGTCTATATCTGATGATTTCAAGCGTAGATGTTATAAGGGTGATGGATTGGCATTAGGGCTGACGAACCAAAAGCATATGAACGGAGACTTGTTCGTGTTCGTTCATTAACTGAACCGAACAAATAAACGAACACGAGTAGTAAACGAGAGAATTTTTTGTTTTCATGTTCGTTAAGAAAATATTTATGTTCGTTCATTAAGAATTAAACGAACATAAATTAATATAAACGAACGAACACAAATGAACAAAAAACAACCACCTTACTCATCATTTCACTAGTGAAAAATATTAAAATAAGATAATAGAATTAAATATCGAGTAAACTTAGAAGGTATAAAAAAATAATTTTATTTAATGATTTTACATATTAATGTCATAATATATATATATATAGAGAGAGAGGGGGGGGAGAGAGATAGAGAGAGATGGGAGAAAATTGAAATGAAAACTCAATTTTCATTGTGCACGTGAAGACGAATTTTGGCCCCTCCGTCTCTATTGATCAAACAACTCATATTAAATAGAGTTTTTAATTAAAATTATTAATTAAGATGATTCGAGGTAAAAATGGAAGATAATTTAAATTCACGTCTACCATATTTGACTTTTTATTTTCTTTTTAATTAAAAACTTTTACCCACTTAAAGTTTAAAACAAATTATATTAAAATTTACAAATATTTTAATCAAACAAATTACATCAAAAAAATAAGAATTTCGTGCTCTTCGATATTACATCCATCTTGATGTAGTTTTTTTGTTGTTGTTTTAACAATTTTTTACGTGAAATATTATATATATATATATATATATATATATATATATATATATGTGTTATATTTATTATGAATATTTATGTATGTTCAAGTGTGTACAACACCTCGACGTCGTAAGTCCGTAACTCGACATCACCTTCTTCAACACTTTCTTCAACGCCGTAAGGTATCGCGTTCTTCATCACCGTAACCCAACACCCATGGAGACGAATCGAGAACCTATCGAGTTTCGGTTGTGAACCGGGGAACAAAAGAGAGCGCATCATGTCTCCACACCTTCAAGGGTCATTCATTATAAATAATGTATCATTCAGGATGAATAATACAACATTCAGGGGGAGTGTGTGTTCATTTATTAAATAAACAAACATAAACGATTTTCCACCAAACGATTTACTGAACGTTCGATTCGTTTACGACCCTAACTAGCATGGCCTAAATGCTTTGATCAAATGGATATGAGAGTCAAGCGATTGTTGAGAAAAGTATTGATTGCCAAAAAGTCATCTAATGATTTTCATTATCATAAAAAGAATAGTTGAATGCAAATTTGGTCCTTATAGTTTACATAAATTATTGAGTAAGGTCCTTTTAAAGAATTATTAACAAGGAATGTCCTAGGACGCGTTTGGTTTGCGGGATTGAAATGGAATGGATTGGATTTCAAGGAGGGATTTGGATTTGGATTTGGGGGGATTTGAAATCCCTTCATGTGTTTGGTTTGTAGGATTTGGAATGGATTTCAAATTCATTCCTTTACAAGTCTTGTTTGGTTTGTAGGATTTGGATTTGGATTGCGTTTTTTTTAAATTATTTGTTTATTTTATAAATAATTTATTTTTATTGGTAAACGTCGGATTTGGATCGATACAATTTGAAGTTTGGATCAATGTTTTAAAACCGGGTTGACCCGACCGGTCGAACCGGTTGAACCGGGAACCGGTGAAGAGACCGGGTCAATTGTGACCGGGTTTATGCCATTTTATGACCCGGATTGAACCGATCGGTTCTATTAAAAAACCGCTTGAATCGGTCATAACGAACCGGTATCGAACCGGTTGACCCGGTAACAAAAGTTAAAAACGAATAGTCCAATAGGCAATATGTATTAGCGTTAAAAACCAATACTCCAATGTTTCAAGATCCATGATTAGGTTTGATCGTTATGTTTCGTTTTGATGTATTTGGATTGATGAAAAACTTATGTGTGTTTATTTAATGTTTTTGGATTGATGTAAAATTTGTTATGTGTTTTTTTAATGTTTTAACTTGTGGACATCAATATTTTGATTATAGTGTGTGTATATATATATATATATATATATATGTATGCATGAAAATGAAAAATACATAGAAATTCTTGAAACCGGGTTGAACCGGTGGTTGAACCGTGACCCGGTTACCACACCTGGTCAATCAAAAAACCGGGTTTTAAAACATTGGTCTGAATCACGCTTTAGAATCCATCGGATTTGGATTTCAAATCCATGCCAAAAGCCAAGGATTTCCAAATCCATCATTTGAGGTATTTTAAAATGGTCAACGGATTTGAAATCTGGTCAACGAAATCCTTTCCTGCAAACCAAACGTAAGATTGGAATGGATTTGAAATTCAAATCCCTCCAAATCTATTCCAATCCCACAAACCAAACACGCCCTTATAGTTTCAAATTTATAACGGATACGGTCCTTCCTACTAACTTCGTCAATTAAGTTCTGTTAGAGAGGGATAACTTTGTTAATTCACCTCATCTCCCCTAACTTTCATTTGAAATAACAAAATTGGTCCCTTAAACTACTTTTTATTTTGATAACAAATTTGGCCCCTCAAACTATTTTTTATTTATATTCAGATTTGGTCCCTTCTTCAACTTTCATTTTTAGGATTTGGTCCGGTGGTCCCTCCATTTAATCAATAAAATTTGGTGGCACAAACATGTATCTTCTAAATATAATAGGCGAAATAATTAAATTAAATTTTGAACTTAAATTTTGCCATGAAATATTTTATAACATTACTTCCATGAAATTCTTTAGATCAAATAAAATGTAGTTTTAATAAATGTTTTATTTTAATTTCTTGAAAATTAAAAAAAAAGTTTTAAAAATACCCAACAATATATTAGATAATAAGTTATAAAAGTATTAAGTTTAAATAATTTACTAAAGTAAAACTAATTAATATACAAAAAAATGTTATAGTTAAATAGATATAATAATAGTTTAACCTAATTTTATTGATTAAGGGATGGACTAAATCCTAAAAATGAAAGTTGAGGTAGGGACCAAATCTATTATAAAAACGAAAAGTATTTTGAGGGACCAAATCTGTTATAAAAATGAAAAGTTTGAGGGACCAAATCTGTTATTAAAATGAACAGTAGTTTGAAGGATCAAATCCGTTATTTAAAGTGAAAGTTGAGGGAGAGGAAGGTGAATGGACAAAATTGTCCCTCATTAACAGAAACTTAATTGTCAGAGTTTGTAGGAGGGACGATATGCATTATAAAAATGAAACTATAGGAATGTCCCTCGTTAATAATTTTTTAGAGGAATCTCAACCATTAATTTATATGAACTATAGGGACCAAATTTACATTTAACTCTAAAAAGAAACTCTAAGATTAAAGCATATGTACATTTTGAGTATGTAAGTTTTAAAATTCTCTATGTATCTTGAAGGATTTGCAATATTAGAAGTTTCGGATATTTCCTATTATAACCACAAAAGTTAACAATTTTGAGTTGACATGTAACTATAATCATTATCTTAATCTATTAGAGGTAGGTTCGTACAATAACATCTATGTAAGAAAACACGAGAACAACCGAGTACATACAAAATCATATATGATTGACGTGACTTTGCGTGTGACTTTAGGTTGTGCCCAAAGTCGTCTGCGTCCGTTTTTTTCGGGTTAATGTAAAATTACATATTATTTTGTATATGATTTGCTGTTTTTTTAAATAGTTAACGTTCTCGTTAGAACATTTCTCTAATCTATTAAATACCATATCATGTCACTAACTTATGATATATATGGTGGAAATTTTTAATCAACCTCATGTCATGGAGAATTTCAATTTTAAACTAAAGACTTGACTATTTTATTGTCAATGGGCAAAACAATGAATATGTTGATCAGTTTTTTGTTATCAAATATTATATAGATTTTTGGGAATTTTTTTATTGAGCGAAAATTTAACTGTATATATAGTTTAGTGGGTTTTCACTTTAAAAATAATAAGAAAATTCTTGTTGATACGATCAACCTTATATTTGTTGATACATACATATTTACTTTAATAATTTTATTACTTGTTAACCAGTGGATTTTAGTTTTGCTCATATCACTGGAAGAGATGAAACTGCAAAAAAAAAACAAAAAACAAATAAATAAATATAGGAAAAGAGTTTCCTGAAATGTTTTTTAAGCTCTATCTGAACAATGGGTTACTACCGATTTGATATCCGAGGCTACTCCTATAGGGAAATCGTGTTATCATGCATGTGTCTCAAATGGTTATATAGGAATTGATGATATAATTTCAAGAGTTATTGAAAAAGGGTTTTATTCGCGATCAGGCATGCATGTCTATCATTGTGGGGTGCACTAACTAGTTTTATTCGTAAGAAAGAAAAAAGGTTCAATGTGCTTATGCATTATAGGGAATGAATATAGTTACTAAGGTGCCGTTTGTTTTTTAAGAGGTCTAATGTCTGAAGTTTTATTTTAGTTATGATTAATAAAATGTGGTGTGTAAAAAGGTCTGAATGATTCAGACTTAAGAGCTATTAAGAGGTTTTTTTTTAAAAAAAACAACCTCTAAGATCGAAATGTTGGTCAAGATAAATCATTTAATTATTGACTTAGGGTTATGTTGGTGATATATCACTCATGAACTAGTATAATTGTATATCCAAGTTATTGATATCGTTGAGATATTCTTTTCATGATGATGGTGTTGGATTAGTTCATTTAACTTATTCTTTGACAACTAAAAGTCATCATGTGTTGAACAATTTGTCAGCATAATTAATAATTTATTATACGAGTGATTAATAAGCAGTCATCAAGTATCGTATAATATCGTGATATCAATTTGAATCATGAATCTAATAAGTATAGCAGGAAAGTTTTCATGTCAGACATTTAACCTACAAGGTCTAAAATGGTATAGGAGGATCAATAAGAAACTTTTTGTAAACCTTACATCAGTCTATAGCTGACGAGTTCAAACATAAATCCGTAAGGTGAGGATCATTGGTTTGGCATGATCTGAAATGCTTTGATCAAGTGGAGATGATAATGAACTGCCTTCTCGGAGAAGATGGTTTGATTCTTTTATATAGACGTTCAAGGATAATCAGATAAGTATCACATTAAAGATGTAGTTATAGACACAAATCAAAAATATTTGAAGCTTGGGTGGTCTCAAATTTCAATATGTTTTCTTTGCTTGCTCTGCATTACGATTTACAGTACGAGCATACACAAAATCGTACCTTCCAGTTTATCTTTCTGAAGCAACTATAAAGTTAACATTTTGGCTATGGGATGTAATTTTATTCATCAACTTAGGGGTGGTTTGTTTTTTTTTTTAAATCTCTTAATGGCTCTTAAGTCTGAATCATTCTGATATTTTTACACACCACCTCTTTTTAATCATAACTAAAATAAAATTTTAGACTTTAAACCTCTTAAAAAACAAACGGCACCTTAATATCTCGCAAATCTTATCTTGACATCGATACATGCATGACCTATATGACAAAAAAAATTTAAGTTTCTCTGTATTTTCTTTATTTTTTGTTATTGATGAATTTATAAAATGATTGGAAATATAGATGGAGAGTCAAATCTTGTATATTCGATCATGGCCCATTACACGTGGTGTGCCGGTTGGACAACAATAATGCAATGGGCACACAATTATCAGTTAATTTGGTTTTGACCACAATTAAATTATAAACTCTGTTTAATTAATGTTGTTTGGATGCATTATGTTCAATTATTAGTGGGTTAATTAATTTAATTAATTTGCCAATTTGGTTGGAAACAAGTAAGATTTCTTGGCTATTTGGTTGAAGACAACAAAATCACATCCTTTAATTTCCCCCTATAGTATCTTTTCCAACTTCCAAATTTTGAACTTCGTTCATTTTTAAGCATTTCCTACCCACTGAAATGAATTACTTTTATATAATTATTAGAAATATGGGTCTCATATACAGGAATACTTTCCTAATACGATATTTCGATACACAAGAACCTAGGATATCAAGAAATTAATTTGTATGTGGTACGTAATCCAAATTCACACTCGTGTTTTTAGGCAAAAACTCGAGTATCATTACCAAGATTTGTTGTGTTCGTATATTAAAAAACGAGATTGAAAACAACCTTTTAGTGTAACTCTCTCAAATATATTGTATAGGCTTCAGGCCACTGCCCTAAACCCCGCAACTTAATTAAGGGGCAACCCCCCCCCCCCCCCCCCTCCCCCTCCCCCTCCTTTGACTCTCCAAGCTATATGATGATCTAAAGTTTAAGTAACTCGTTTAACCATACACTTCACACCACATAACAATCTCTGATTACATTTCTTTTTCTATCTCACTTAAATCTCAACTACACAAAATATCTAATTACACTAAAACCACATACGTCCAATCATTATATATATTTGGTGTTTTATATCAAAACTATAGTATATATATTGACTTTATCTTTCAGAAAATCCACTATATATATAGTTGTAAAGATTATGATTAGGAAAGATAATGTTCTCCTATTTTTATACGTACTACTACAATTGTCTTAATTTGGAGAAGTAAAATAATTACAATTATTAGTCAATTTATACATAATGGAAAGGGAGAAAAGAGTGGAAAATAATTTGGTTTGACCAAAAGAGTGTATAAAGGTGGCACCAACTAGTACTAGACCACTTCAAATCATTAATCCAAAAATCATAACGTTGGATCATAGCCTTTTTGCCATATTTAGTCCTCACATCATGTTGTATATCTTTTTAGCAATCATCTTCCACTTTTATATATATATATATATATATATATATATATATATATATATATATATATATATATATATATATATATATATATATATATATATATATCTTTTAACATTAATAAAATAAATAAATATTATTAATTAAAATTAAAATTATACCATTAATTTAAATTTAATTATTATGATAATAAAACATAAAACACTATAAAATAGAAAATATTACAAGAGATAACGAAAGAATATTATGTCAAATTAATTAATTAATCAATCGAGAGTAAAAAAACTTAGCAATGTGATAACCGGGCTTAAATTGTGCACTTTTAGGGATTTGGGTAAGAAGTAGAAGAGGCCCATTAGGGAAAGGCCCATAGTGTAGCTGAAAAATAAAGGGTTTTGGATGTGTGTGGGGAGGGGGCGACTTAGTCCTGAAGAAATTGGAGCAAAGTTTAGAGCGAGAAACCGAGAGAGAAGGAAAGCTTTCAGACTCCAGGTGGAATTTTGGATGCTCATTGAGGTAAATCTTCTGTTAATCTATCATCTATCATCATCGTTTATTCATTTTCAGTAATAGATTGAATTAGGAGTCTGGGTCTTCTGGGTATGGGGTTGTTTGAGAGCCGATGTCAGTCCTCTCAATGATTAATGGAAATCTTAGTAGTAATCAAGCTTATTATGTATTGTGGAAATGAGATTACCTTGCAATCGATTTTAATATCGGGTGAGAACTGCAGTAGTAATCATTAATCTCTGGGTTATTGTTCGATTTTTGGACTTCGGTCGATAGCCATGCCGGTCGCCCGATAAGAGAGATTCCGGTCGAACCTCCTTACCGGTCGAGTGCTCATGTACCGGCCGCCCGATAGGGGAATTTACCGGTCGAAGGAAGGGTGGAGGAGTCCCGGTCGTTATTAGTTACCGGTCAAGGGAATACCGGTCGTTCCCATTCCGGTCGTAAGCAATCCCGGTCGACCGGTTGGTTCCGGTCCGCGCGTTAGTGTGTGGGCCGAAGCCCAGTTTTTCTTCTATTTCAGTGTTTAGTTAAGTAGTTGGTATTGTGGGCCTGGAGCTTATAAGTAATTAGGCCCGATTGTGTTTAGTGGGCTATTACCTAAGGTTAAGGTGGCGTTGGGGTTTTATATCGAGGTCAACTTCCTGTTTGTAAAATTAGAGAGTGGGAGAATTCATCCATCGATATTTTTCCTTATAGGTTCCGGTTCGGATCTTAGAGGTAAACGAAGAAATTGAGCTAAGGGACGGCAGGTGAGTTTTTCTGAACTAAAACTCTTGTGAACGAAAACATGTGAAGTTTAATTTTAAACTTTGATTTAATTGCGATGGCATGTTTATTATGAATTGATTTAAGTGTGTTATAAATTGTTGGTGTTTAAATGTATGCATACATTATTTGTGGAGATGGTGACCTAAGTCGGGGAGTGTGGCCCGCCTACTCGTACCGGGGAGTGTGTCCCGTTTATGCCATTGGGGGTGTGTCCCAAAATTAAGGCAGTGCGAGTTAGACACATCGTCTTTGACGGTCGTGTGGTCAGTAGCGTGTTATTCATGTGGATTATTTGAATGTTGATTTAAATTCTGAAAAGTTGTGCATTGCTAACTGTAAAAAGGGAGCTCACTAGACCTTTGGTCTAATCCTCGTTCTTTTAAAATTAAAAACCCTTTTCAGGACGTCAGGTGATAGACAGAGCTGGTAAAGGGAAAGATAAGGTTTAGCAGATCCAGTTAGAAGACTTCCAATTAGTTCTTATTTTGAATTTCTCAGTTGTGAATAGGTTGCCTTTGCAAACCTTGATTATTATATTGTAAGATTGGGACCGTTTTGGCATGGTTTATTGTTGATATTTGGGATTCTAATATTAAGAATTATTCTGCTTGTCGTTTTCTGGTTGGGTTGTTATAGTTGGTATCAAAGCCATAGTTTAAGGGATTTAGGTAACCGGTCGGGCCTAAACTTAAACTTAGAGAGTGAATCACAACTGAGAATATAGTATGACCGTAGGAAGTCGAGTGATAGAGTAGTGAGGACTAACATGTAAGGTAAATTTAGAATTACATCTGACCAGTGTAATTATAAATTTACAGGTACATGTGCGTGCTTAACTTGCTTTATTACTTTGGGGGTTACCTTAATGAAGTTTGTGTTGGTATACTATTTGTAGCTATGTCGGAAAGGATAATTAGGAGCAGATCAGTACCAGCAGTAGAAATGGCACCGGTTAACGAAGTGGCTGAGGATGGACCTGTTGCTCCTCCTCATGTGACTACTAATCGAGGAAAGGGTCGTTGTCGACCTAAAGGGAAAGCGGCTAAGAAAGCGACTACTCAAGTGAAAGAACCGACTGCTGGAACTCGCGGGGGAAAGACAACTCGTGTTGTTCGCCGGGTCAAGAGTGTAGAGCCTAGACCTGAGCAAGAAACCTCTCATCAGGAGAGTTCGTCTTCGGTTAGGGGACGGAGGCAGACTCGGAACCGTGGTGGGGGTCGAACCCAAGGATTCGTTACGCAGGAGAGACTTTTGCAGCTGAAATGGGAAAACTGCAAGAAACTCTGAATGCGTTGTTGGCGCAGCGGACAGAGGAGGTTTCAGTAAGCAAGGAAAAAGATGAGGACAAGGAAGTGAATGAAATTTCTGATTCGCCAGTGACCATAGTGGGAAGTCACTCTCAATCGACACCTGCAATATCGACCAAGACTGTAATGGAGAGAGGGTGTAGCTTCAAAGAGTTTGCGGCCTGCAAACCCCCTACTTCAAGGGAGAATGTGATCCGGTGGTGGCAATGAAATGGATAAAAGGGATTGAATTAGCATTCGACACCAGCAAGTGTTCTGAGGGAGACAGCGTTATGTATGCGTTGTCTATGCTGAAAGACGAGGCAGTGATGTGGTGGGACGTGGTGTCTGGAGGGCAAGGTTCATCTGTGGCTAGGGAAATGACGTGGATCGAGTTCGTGAGCAGGTTCAGGATGCAATTTTGCCCGCTGGCGGCGGTTAAGAAGTTGGAGGAAGAATTTTTGAGCTTGGAACAGAAGGATATGACGGTCCGGGAGTATACGACCAAATTTATCGAGAAATCTCGATTTGCTGAAATTTACGTGCCTAACGAGGAAAGGCATGTGGAGCGTTTCATTTTTGGATTAAGAGGTAATATTTGAGAGTTTGTCGCGAACAAAAAACCAGCAACATTTCAGGCGGCAGTGAATGCAGCCGAGTTAAGAGAAAAAGAGAAGAATCGTCAGGCCACTGAGAGGAGCGGAGATAAACGAAAGTGGGAAGGATCAATCCGTGATTCCAAGACGTTTAAATTGGCAATACCCGATCCTCGGGTGAATTTGAGGTATGAAGTTAAGCCGTTCAGTAAGTGTAATCGGGTTCACAAAGGGGAGTGTCTGCTGGAGCGAGAAGGGTGCTTTAAATGTGGGAAAACCGGGCATATGGCACGTGACTGCCGCGGATCGAGATCGTGTTATCAGTGCGGTTCACCTGATCATATCAGAACAGACTGTCCATAGTTGAAGAAGGGTGTTGCTGGAGGTTTTGGAGAAAACTTGGTGAGAAGAGGAGGGAACCAACTCGAGCGAGAGACAGGGCCTTTAATATGTCAGCGGAGGAGGCGATTGAGATGCCAGATGTGGTAACAAGTACTTTTTCCATAGACTCAAATTTTGCTAAAGTGTTGTTTGATTCGGGTGCAAACCGTTCGTTTGTGTCACCGAGTTTCGTGCATAAACTACTAGTGAAACCCAAGAGGCTTAGTCAAGGGTTTTAAGCAGAAGTAGCCGATGATAGTCGAGTCTTAGTGGGGGAAGTATATGATGGGTGTAGTATAGACATTGACGGTCATACCTTCCCATTGCGGTTATATCCAATGGGTATGGGGGAATTTGACGTCATTGTGGGGATGGACTGGTTAGCGTCTAACGATGCCAGTATCGTTTGTAATAAGAAGCTAATTCGGATAGCTTTGCCGGATCAGAAGGAAGTTATAGTTTATGGGGATCGTCGGAGTAGAAAGTCGTGCTTGATCTCGATGATCAAAGTTAGGCGTTGCTTAGAAAAAGGGTGTGTGGGGAAGAAGTTATCCGACGCACGATCTGGAGCTGGCAGCCGTAGTGTTCGCATTGAAGATCTGGAGACATTACTTGTATGGGGTTAAATGCCAAATTTATACCGACCATAAGAGCCTTCAACATTTATTCAATCAAAATGAGTTAAACATGAGACAGAGAAGGTGGATAGAATTGCTGAGTGACTATGACTGTGAGATTTTGTATCACCCAGGCAAAGCTAATGTGGTGGTGGACACCCTGAGCCGAAAAGAACATCATACGGCATCTAAAGTAGTGACGTTTCGAATGGAGATGATTTCAAGCTTTTTGGAAGAAGTTAAGGGTTATCAAGAGGAAGCAGTGTCGGGAGAAAATTTAAAAAGTGAAAGAATTGTGGGAATCATTGACTTGTTAACCATAGACAATCGTGGGGTTAGATGTTTTGAGCAAAGGGTGTGGATTCCAAAGCGGGGAGATCTTCGGAAGAGAGTATTGGAAGAAGCTCACAAATCACGATACTCGGTACATCCGGGAACCAGTAAAATGTATCGAGACCTAAGGCAAAATTATTAGTGGCCAAGTTTGAAGAAAGACATAGCTTATTTTGTTGAAAGATGTCTAACGTGTTTGAAAGTGAAAGCGGAGCATCAAAGACCTTACGGGGAACTGCAGCCGTTGGAAATACCGGTATGGAAGTGGGATGATATAACAATGGACTTCGTGACGGGATTGCCGCGATCACCTAAGGGGCACGATGCTATTTGGGTGATAGTGGATCGACTCACCAAATCGGATCACTTTCTACCGATCAAGGAGACCTATCCGCTAGAGAAGCTGGCTAAACTGTATATTGATGAGATCGTATCCAGGCATGGAGTGCCGACTTCTATTGTGTCAAATAGAGATGCTCGCTTCATATCAATGTTTTGGAAAAGTTTTCAAAGAGAGTTGGGATCGCAACTTAGGTTGAGTACATCGTATCACCCTCAGACGGATGGCCAGAGTAAAAGAACTATTCAGACTCTAGAAGATATGCTCCGAGCATGCGTGATCGATTTCAAAGGTTCATGGGAGACTCATCTACCCCTGATAGAGTTCTCGTATAACAATAGTTATCACGCTAGTATTCAAGCCGTCCCATTTGAAACGTTGTATGGGCGAAAGTGTAGGACTCCTTTATGTTGGAACGAGGTGGGTGAGAAGCGGTTAGCAGGACCAGAAATCGTGCAAGTGACGGCCGACAAGGTTAGTCAGATTCGAGAACGGTTGAAAATGGCTCAAGATCGCCAGAAAATGTATGCAAACAAGCGAAGGAAACCGATAGAATTTCAAATAGGAGATATGGTGATGCTAAAAGTTTCACCATGGAAGAGAGTCGTCCGTTTTGGCAAGAAAGGCAAGTTGAGACCAAGATATGTAGGACCGTTTCCGATAACGAAGCGTGTTGGAGAAGTAGCTTATAAATTGGAATTATCGGTGGAATTACGGGGAGTTCACCCTGTTTTCCATGTATCCAACCTGAAAAGGTATTTAGCAGAATGTGACGTTGTGATACCATTTGAAGATGTCCAAATAGATGAAAGAATAAGTTTTGTTGAGGAGCCAATAGCGATTTTGGATCGTAAAGTGAAAAAAATTAAGGAACAAGGAAATTTCCTTGGTAAAGGTTCAGTGGCAATTTCACAGAGGTCAAAAAGCGACTTGGGAACTAGAGTCGGTTATGAGGGAGCAATACCCCAGTTTGTTTGACGAAGGAATTCCGGGGACGGAATTCTTTTGAGGAGGGGAATATTGTGATAACCGGGCTTAAATTGTGCACTTTTAGGGATTTGGGTAAGAAGTAGAAGAGGCCCATTAGGGAAAGGCCCATAGTGTAGCTGAAAAATAAGGGGTTTTGGATGTGTGTGGGGATGGGGCAGCTTAGTCCTGAAGAAATTGGAGCAAAGTTTAGAGCGAGAGACCGAGAGAGAAGGAAAGTTTTCAGACTCTAGGTGGAATTTTGGATGCTCATTGAGGTAAATCTTCTGTTAATATATCATCTATCATCATCGTTTATTCATTTTCAGTAATAGAATGAATTAGGAGTCTGGGTCTTCTGGGTATGGGGTTGTTTGAGAGCCGATGTCAGTCCTCTCAATGATTAATGGAAATCTTAGTTGTAATCAAGCTAATTATGTATTGTGGAAATGAGATTACCTTGCAATCGATTTTAATATCGGGTGAGAACTGCAGTAGTAATGTAACAACCTCAAAAATCAGAGTAAATTAAAACCTGGAAACCTGACAATATGACGTAAGCAATTCCATTAACTTCCCATAAATAGGATCAGTCCTTAAGACTATACAATTCTATACAAGGATTTCATCAAAAGAATGGGACTTAACAATGCCCAGCAACAATACTTAAAACATCTCCAAAAACCCCGAGACTCAAAACCCGTCTCTCCAAAAACCCCGGCACACACACCGCTAATGGAAACCTGTTATACACATCATTTGAGAAAAAGTGTCAGACTATAAAGCCTGGTGAGAACATACAGTTTATAAAGCTCAAAAGATATAACGTCAGTATCATAAAGAAATCTTTTCATAAAGGTTTAGTTCGTAAAGATAACATTTCGCCACAACCGGGCCTCTTCGGTCCAAAACTCTTAAACGGTGATAAAAGGACCATTTTACCAAGGAGAGTGGTGTAACACAAAGTAGACCACAAATCCGAGTTATGAGTTAAACACTTGGAGTCCTCAGCAATGAACCCAGAGTCCGTGCTACGAGGTGAGATCGCGCTCCCAAGGGAAACCAATGTATACTCCTTCACTAGGATCACCATGGACCATGGCTAGTAACCGGCCTCACATAACCGTACCATAAACTCATCACGGAACATGTGATCCATAGCTACATATTTGGGAAATATAGCCTCCCAACAAAATAGTCTACTCCAAAACCTAGGGATCCACTAGTAATGGTAAGGACTCGTCACAACAACATATGTGACCAACCATAAATAAATATATGGTAATAAGTACATTTTATAAATAAAATGCTACTTCTAGTTCAACTTCTGGTAAGAACGAAAACCATTAAAATGAGTTCATAAACATTCTTTTTACAAAATCACGTAATGTGCAAGTAAAACATCATTTTACTTCAATAGGGCGGAACCCGTCATTTTGGTCAAAACTGACCGGGAACCCCGAGAATCACCAAAAACTTTATTTACAACAAAATGTAGAGAACATAAAATCATACCGTAGAAATACTTTAGATTTCGCAAATAAGAGTTTTGACATGTATAAAGTTTGTAAAATGATAGTAGGAACTCACCGGTAGGTTTTCAGAATAAAACCCGGAAAACCAGATAATGACCACGACGTAGAGGTGAAGCTTAAAACATCGACCCCTCGCTAGAAACACCGAAAACTAGCAACCAAACGAGCCTTGAAGAACGAAGAAGAAAAAGAGAGAAAAAGAGGAGAGAGAGAGAAAACCTGAGATTTTTAGAAAACCTCAACAAGAATGAGATATTTAGCAAGGCTTTGCACACCTCCCAACACAGCGCACGGCCCGTGCGTTTTCCAATAGGAAGGGCGCACGGCCCGTGCGTTTTCCACTGACTCGCACACTGTTTCATGCGCACGACCCGTGCGCATTTCCTGAAGGATGGCGCACGACCCGTGCTCCCTGTAGACAGAAACATCATTCTCTTTTCTTCTTTACAACCCCTCAAAACAAAACGAAAATTCGGGGTGTTACAATCCTCCCCAACTTGGGAATGATTTCGTCCCCGAAATCCCAACTACTCAAAAAGGTGAGGATATCTTCGCTTCATATCCTCCTCGACTTCCCACGTCACATTTGCTCCCCGGTGATGCTTCCACTGCACCTTGACCAAGGTGACTTCTTTACGACGCAAAATTTTAGACTTTCTCTCTAAGATGGCGTCGGGTTCTTCCACACAACGATTTCCTTCGTCAACCCTTAACTCTGAAAGGGGAATGACGTTGTCTTCCACCGCCAAACATTTCCGGAGGTAGCAAACATGAAACGTGTTGTGTATTCTACTCAACTCCGGTGGCAGTTCCAACTGGTAGGCTTGCAAGCCCACCCGTTTAAGCACTTTGAAAGGTCCGAGGAAACGGGGACTCAGCTTCCCACGCTTTCCGAACCGTATAATACCTTTCCACGGCGACACCTTAAGCATAACGCGGTCGCCCACTTGGAATTCCATCGGTCGCCTCTTTTTATCGGTATAGCTTTTCTGACGATCCTGAGCTTCTTTCATTATTTCACGAATGCACTTGACCTTATCGGCAGTCTCTTGCACGATCTCAGGTCCGGCAAACTGCTTTTCTCCCGCTTCAAGCCAGCACACGGGAGTCCGACACTTCCGCCCATACAAAGCCTCAAAGGGTGCCATTCCGATACTCGAGTGGTAGCTATTGTTATAGGCAAACTCCACCAAAGGCAGGTGAGTGTCCCAGCTACCCCCGAAATCGATGACACAAGACCTCAACATGTCTTCCAAAGTTTGGATCGTTCGTTCGCTCTGCCCGTCGGTTTGCGGATGGTAAGCCGTACTCAACTTCACTCGAGTACCAAGCTCTTTCTGAAATCCATCCCAGAAGTTCGAAGTGAACCGACTGTCGCGATCCGACACGATCGACAATGGTATGCCGTGCCTCGAGACCACCTCATTGATATAAAGCTTTGCTAACTTATCCATCGGTAGAGTCTCGCGCATGGCCAAGAAATGAGCGCTCTTCGTTAATCTGTCAACTATCACCCAAATGGTATCGTGACCTCGAAGAGTTTTAGGCAACTTCGTCACGAAGTCCATGGTGATATGCTCCCATTTCCATTCGGGAATCTCTAAAGACTGAAGACTCCCATATGGTCTCTGATGTTCGGCCTTAACTTGCGAACACGTCACACAACGCTCAACGTAACGTGCCACATCGAGCTTCATTATCGGCCACCAATAGTGCAACTTCAAGTCCCTGTACATCTTTGTGCTTCTCGGATGTATGGAATACTTGGACTTGCGTGCATCTTCTAGCAACAGCTCCCGGTTTCCCCCAATCTTGGGCACCCACACACGACCGCTGAACAGTTTCACTCCACGGCTATCTTCCGTTAGGAGCAATCGCTGTTTTGTCATGACTTCCTCTTTGAGATTCTCTTCTAACAGTGCTTCCACCTGTGATGCCTTGATCTTCTCAACAAGACTAGACACAAGCTCGATTCTTGAATGGGTAGTTCGAATGCTTCCGCTATAGTCCCTCCGACTTAGCGCATCGGCCACCACGTTCGCCTTACCGGGATGGTAAAGCAATTCACAGTCGTAATCTTTCAGCAACTCGAGCCACCTCCTTTGCCTCATATTCAGCTCTTTCTGATCAAAGACATACTTCAGGCTCTTGTGATCCGTGTATAGAGTACATTTCGTGCCGTAGAGGTAATGTCGCCAAAGCTTCAAAGCGAACACCACCGCTGCTAACTCCAGATCATGGGTTGGATAATTCTGTTCGTGTATCTTAAGCTGCCTCGAGGCATAAGCGATTACCTTACCTCGTTGCATCAACACACAACCCAATCCCATCTTTGAAGCGTCGCTGTAAACCACGAAATCTTCTGACCCTTCAGGTAAAGTCAAGATCGGAGCTTCACACAACTTCTTTTGAAGGATCCGTAATGCCTTCTCTTGGGTTTCGGTCCATTCAAACTTCACATCCTTCCGAGTCAGAACTGTCAAGGAAGAAGCGATCTTGGAAAAGTCTTGAATAAATCTCCTGTAGTATCCTGCCAGACCCAAGAAACTTCTGATCTCTGACGGACTCTTAGGAGGCTCCCAATTCATCATAGCTTCAATCTTGGAGGGATCCACTTTCACTCCGTCTCGAGTGACTACGTGCCCCAGAAATTGTACTTCTTTAAGCCAAAAGTCGCACTTGGAAAACTTGGCGTACAATCTTTCTCTTCTCAACACTTCCAGAACCTCACGTAGATGCTGTTCGTGTTCCGACTCACTCTTGGAGTACACTAGTATGTCATCAATGAATACAATGACCGACTTGTCGAGGAAAGGTCGGCACACTCTATTCATCAAGTCCATAAACACTGCTGGTGCGTTCGTCAGGCCAAAAGGCATTACAAGGAACTCGTAATGGCCGTAACGCGTTCTGAAAGCCGTCTTCGGAACATCTTCTTCTCTTACCTTCACTTGGTGATAACCTGATCGTAAGTCAATTTTGGAGAAACAACCCGCTCCTTGAAGTTGATCGAATAAATCGTCTATTCTCGGAAGCGGATATCTGTTCTTCACTGTAGCTTTGTTCAACTCACGATAGTCAATGCACATTCTCATTGTGCCATCCTTCTTCTTGACAAATAAGACCGGAGCTCCTCAAGGTGACGAACTCGGTCTTATGAATCCCTTCTCCAATAGCTCTTGGAGTTGTGCTACCATCTCTTGCATCTCCGATGGCGCTAAACAATAAGGTGCTTTTGCGATCGGTGCAGCGCCAGGCACAAGATCAATCCGAAACTCTACCGGACGATCGGGTGGCAACCCGGGCAAGTCGTCCGGAAAGATATCTGGAAACTCACGCACGATCTTCACATCTTCCAGCTTTGATTTCTCTAACTTAGCATCGATCACATAGGCTAGGAAAGACGAACATCCTTTTATTAAACACTTGCGTGCTCTTGCCATTGTGATTATTGCCACTTCACCCTTCCTCTTTTCACCATAGATGACCACGACCTCTCCAGAGAGGTTGGGAAGTCGAATCATCTTCTTGGAACACACGAACTCGGCCTGATTGTTTGACAACCAATCCATACCGATTACCACATCAAAACCCCCGATTAACATCGGTAATAGATCGATCGAGAATTCTCTCCCTTCGATACTAAGAGTACACTGCCTCAGAACCTCGCGGATCAGAACTTGATTACCATCGGCTATTTCTACTACTAATGCATCCTCAAGACTAGTAGTGGGCATAGAAATTTTCTGACGGAACAATTCAGATACGAAAGAGAAACTAGCACCCGTATCGAACAAAATACGAGCAGGTACAGAGTTTATAAGAAAAGTACCCGATACCACATCAGCGGATGCTCTAGCCTCTTCGGCCGTCATCTGAAATGCTCGACCCGGAACCTTCGGAGGGTTCTCCTTCCTTGCTGGCACGCTACCCGACACAAGCTTCGGGCAATCCTTCCTCGAGTGTCCCGGTGTCTTGCACTCAAAACAGATGATCCCCCTGACCGGGCAATCTCTGACAGTATGACCAGGTTTCCCACACTTGAAGCAAGTTTGAGAATTGTTGTAACAGTTACCGTGATGCTTGGTCCGACACCTCGGGCACCACTTCGCTTCCTGATAACTGTTGAAGTTGCGGTTTCCGACAAAAGGTCGGACCCGCTTGGGAGGTACTGAACTGCTCTCCCACTTTCTCTTATCAGATACTATCACATAATTCTCATATTTGCTCTTCGCGAACATCTCTTCCATGAATTGAGCTTCCTCCACCATCTCTCGGAGGTTAGAAGCTTTGAAATTATGAACCATCGATTGCATGTCCGCAGGTAGGCCATTCAGATAGGCCTTCATCTTATCCTTCTCTGTTGGGGCAGCGTGCCCCACCAGACCAAGCTTCTCCATGAACTGACGGGTATACTCCCTCACCGTCAGGCTTCCCTTCACTAAGGACCGGAACTCTTTCTCAATTCGGTCCATCGTTCTCTCGTTGCAAAACTCTTCTAGCAGCTTCTTCTTGAACTCGGCCCAAGACAACTGGGCCAACACTTCAGGAGATAGAGTGGATTGGATGATATTCCACCAGATGAGTGCAGTGTCCCTCAGCAATTGGGTACCGAACCGCACCCTCTGGTCATCTCCGCATTCGGAAGAGCCAAAAGCTTGCTCGACCGCTCGGATCCACTTCACACACAAGACTGGGTCGTCAGAACCAGAGAACTCTGGCGGTCCGCAACCCAAAAAGGATTTGTAGGAACAACTTTTCCTATCTCCCGGAGCACCAACAATCCTGTTCTCCTCAGCCCTGACCCCTGTACCAACGCCTCCAGAACCTGCTACGATGTTTTCCACAACCGTCTCACTTCTACGATTGTTCACATCACGGTCCTCAATCACTTTTAGCAGAAACTCTTGCTGCTTTGCCATCTCTTCCCTCATTGCCAACATCATGCTGGCCATCATCTCAGACGGGGAACTAGCATCCCTGATTACTGGGTGGGACGAAGCCAGGTCCACACGCGGAATGACCTCTGGCCCCCCACCTAGTACTTGCTGAACGGGTGGTCGAACGATAACCTCAACTCCTTCCGGCTGATCAGCTGTAGAGGCTGTCGCTTCCAGACCATCAACACGAGTACGCGGTCTACCACGCGTATTCACCATACTGAACTGTTTCACAGAACAGAGACAGAGATAAGAGAGAGATTGAATAAACACAAAGGAAACGTACTACCACATTACCAATTGTCATAGCAATGGAATTTCAAGCACACTTACGTACGATATCTTCATAATAACATTAGCTAAGTAAGATTATGAACATATAACACATAAAAGTTCTCGTCACGATCACCACAACGTCTGATAAACGTACTTTCCGTTGACTCTAAGACTAACCCATCTTAGGAGCTCTACCCAAATCTCGTGGATCAATTCTTAGCATACGCAGTCTAAGTCTAGACATCTTACATTCATGCCTAGTTCGCTTAAACTAGAGCTCTGATACCAACTTGTAACAACCTCAAAAATCAGAGTAAATTAAAACCTGGAAACCTGACAATATGACGTAAGCAATTCCATTAACTTCCCATAAATAGGAGCAGTCCTTAAGACTATACAATTCTATACAAGGATTTCATCAAAAGAATGAGACTTAACAATGCCCAGCAACAATACTTAAAACATCTCCAAAAACCCCGAGACTCAAAACTCGTCTCTCCAAAAACCCCGGCACACACACCGCTAATGGAAACCTGTTATACACATCATTTGAGAAAAAGTGTCAGACTATAAAGCCTGGTGAGAACATACAGTTTATAAAGCTCAAAAGATATAACGTCAGTATCATAAAGAAATCTTTTCATAAAGGTTTAGTTCGTAAAGATAACATTTCGCCACAACCGGGCCTCTTCGGTCCAAAACTCTTAAACGGTGATAAAAGGACCATTTTACCAAGGAGAGTGGTGTAACACAAAGTAGACCACAAATCCGAGTTATGAGCTAAACACTTGGAGTCCTCAGCAATGAACCCAGAGTCCGTGCTACGAGGTGAGATCGCGCTCCCAAGGGAAACCAATGTATACTCCTTCACTAGGATCACCATGGACCATGGCTAGTAACCGACCTCACATAACCGTACCATAAACTCATCACGGAACATGTGATCCATAGCTACATATTTGGGAAATATAGCCTCCCAACAAAATAGTCTACTCCAAAACCTAGGGATCCACTAGTAATGGTAAGGACTCGTCACAACAACATATGTGACCAACCATAAATAAATATATGGTAATAAGTACATTTTATAAATAAAATGCTACTTCCAGTTCAACTTCTGGTAAGAACGAAAACCATTAAAATGAGTTCATAAACATTCTTTTTACAAAATCACGTAATGTGCAAGTAAAACATCATTTTACTTCAATAGGGCGGAACCCGTCATTTTGGTCAAAACTGACCGGGAACCCCGAGAATCACCAAAAACTTTATTTACAACAAAATGTAGAGAACATAAAATCATACCGTAGAAATACTTTAGATTTCGCAAATAAGAGTTTTGACATGTATAAAGTTTGTAAAATGATAGTAGGAACTCACCGGTAGGTTTTCAGAATAAAACCCGGAAAACCAGATAATGACCACGACGTAGAGGTGAAGCTTAAAACACCGACCCCTCGCTAGAAACACCGAAAACTAGCAACCAAACGAGCCTTGAAGAACGAAGAAGAAAAAGAGAGAAAAAGAGGAGAGAGAGAGAAAACCTGAGATTTTTAGAAAACCTCAACAAGAATGAGATATTTAGCAAGGCTTTGCACACCTCCCAACACAGCGCACGGCCCGTGCGTTTTCCAATAGGAAGGGAGCACGGCCCGTGCGTTTTCCACTGACTCGCACACTGTTTCATGCGCACGACCCGTGCGCATTTCCTGAAGGATGGCGCACGACCCGTGCTCCCTGTAGACAGAAACATCATTCTCTTTTCTTCTTTACAACCCCTCAAAACCAAACGAAAATTCGGGGTGTTACAAGTAATCATTAATCTCTGGATTATTGTTCGATTTTTGGACTTCGGTTGATAGCCATGCCGGTCGCCCGATAAGGGAGATTCCGGTCGAACCTCCTTACCGGTCGAGTGCTCATGTACCGGTCGCCCGATGGGGGAATTTACCGGTCGAAGGAAGGGTGGAGGAGTCCCGGTCGTTGTTAGTTACCGGTCAAAGGAATTCCGGTCAAGGGAATACCGGTCGTAAGCAATCCCGGTCGACCGGTTGGTTCCGGTCCGCGCGTTAGTGTGTGGGCCGATGCCCAATTTTTCTTCTATTTCAGTGTTTAGTTAAGTAGTTGGTATTGTGGGCCTGAAGCTTATAAGTAATTAGGCCCGATTGTGTTTAGTGGGCTATTACCTAAGGTTAAGGTGGCGTTGGGGTTTTATATCGAGGTCAACTTCCTGTTTGTAAAATTAGAGAGTGGGAGAATTCATCCATCGATATTTTTCCTTATAGGTTCCGGTTCGGATCTTAGATGTAAACGAAGAAATTGAGCTAAGGGACGGCAGGTGAGTTTTTCTGAACTAAAACTCTTGTGAACGAAAACATGTGAAGTTTAATTTTAAACTTTGATTTAATTGCGATGGCATGTTTATTATGAATTGATTTAAGTGTGTTATAAATTGTTGGTGTTTAAATGTATGCATACATTATTTGTGGAGATGGTGACCTAAGTCGGGGAGTGTGGCCCGCCTACTCGTATCGGGGAGTGTGGCTCATTTATGCCATTGGGGGTGTGTCCCAAAATTAAGGCAGTGCGAGTTAGACACATCGTCTTTGACGGTCGTGTGGTCAGTAGCGTGTTATTCATGTGGATTATTTGAATGTTGATTTAAATTCTGAAAAGTTGTGCATTGCTAACTGTAAAAAGGGAACTCACTAAACCTTTGGTCTAACCCTCGTTCTTTTAAAATTAAAAACCTTTTTCAGGACGTCAGGTGATAGACAGAGCTGGTAAAGGGAAAGAGAAGGTTTAACAGATCCAGTTAGAAGACTTCCAATTAGTTCTTATTTTGAATTTCTCAGTTGTGAATAGGTTGCCTTTGCAAACCTTGATTATTATATTGTAAGATTGGGACCGTTTTGGCATGGTTTATTGTTGATATTTGTGATTCTAATATTAAGAATTATTCTGCTTGTCGTTTTCTGGTTGGGTTGTTATAAGCAATATATATATATATATATATATATATATATATATATATATATATATATATGTATTATATGTGGAGGAAGGTTTAAACGAGAACACTAACTATTTAATAAAACAGCAAAAAACAGCAGATCATGTACAAAATCATATGTGATTTTACATTAACCCGAGAAAAACAGTCGCGGACGACTTTTGACGCGACCTAAAGTCGTGCGCAAAGTCGCATGAACCATATATGATTTTGTACGTGAATCATAAATGATTTTGTATGTAATCGGTTGTTCTCATGTTTGCTTAAATATATGTTGTTCCCGTATGAACCCGCCTCTATACATGTGTGTATGTGTGTAGCGTTGGGCTCCGTTGATAATGAAAGTTAGAGTGATAAGGGCGTAAAAAGGGATATCCCCCCTTGGATGCACATTAGGATGAGATGCATCAAAATGTACCGGATCAATCCCCGTATCAAGCACAATTAAGGAGTAAGTTTGAGATTAAAATTGATCAAGGGTCCAGATCTTTTCTTACCTTCTCACTTTAACTTTTCACGATCCTTCCTTCGTCTCTCTCTATATATATATATGGATGATCAAACGAGAACAAAATCAAAATAAAAAAAACATGAATACACATAAATTACATGGGATTCAACACTGAATTCACATGGGCGTACGGAACACGGTCAACAACGCAAAGGTGAGCGGGAAAGTCGTGTGAATCACATGTAATTTTACACGTGATTTTAGTGTAAACTCACATGTAATTTGGACGTTCTCCTGTTCTCTTATTTGGTTATTGTTATCGTTTGACTGCGTATATATAGTCTATAATTAATATACATCCAATATTTTATTATATTAATATTAAATTAATTTCCTTTTATTAATATAACTCCAACACCTTTTGCACTATTACTTCTTTAATTCTCCACAATATTTAATTAATTGCAGCCATCTTCACTCTCTCCTACTCCAAAACAGTTCTTTATTTGATTTGGAAAAGAATGGTCTCATCAAAAACAAATATTAATGGCCAGAAAAAACATCAGGAAATTAAACTTTATATAAAAGTAAACAATTTATAGGATGTCAATCGTACATTTCTTACCGTAATCACAATTGGAGTTTGGTTTGCGATGTTTAACATGAACTTTTTCGACTTTATTTCATCTCAACGAAACAACAGTCGTCGATCAACTAACGCTCCTAGCTAAGCTTATACAAGTCGACAAGGCCTCAAGTGAGGTTCCGTGCACCTGTCCAACTTATTTTCGTAAATATGATTATTTTTCGGGTATGAAATGTGCACCTTCATGCTAAACTTTGAAATGTACATCAACCAAAATAATCGCTCGAAATCAACTGAAAAAATCACTCGAAATCAACCAAAAAACTGAAAAGTCAATCGAAATCAACCAAAAACCCAAAAAAATCCATTGAAATCAACCAAAAAAACCTAAAAATCTCTCAAATCAACCCAAAAACTTAAAAATCCTTCGAAACGCTGGAATTGGGCTAAAAACAAATCGGATGACTTTGTGGGTCTTTGATCCACTTTAAACGTACATCCGCTCGACAAAAATCATGGATCAGCCACTGCAACTCGATGAAACTGATCAGAATAACCTAGCTAGAGTATATGATTTTTTGAAGCACACACTAAGAATTAAGATGAATTACAGTAAATGTGTTTCATTTCTTGAATATGATTTTCAATATCTAAAAATATGGTATATGCCAAAATGAGAACAATTAATATTGCCAGAATTCAAGAGACTATATCAATCAACCAGAAAATTTAAAGAAGATTGGAATTAAAAAGATCCAAACCCCAGTGAAAAGATGGAGAGAGAAAGAAACAAAGAACTTTTAAGAGAATGAATTTTTTGATAAATATATTTGTCAATATATTAAACTAATTAATTAGTTCTCAAATTCATCATATGGGAAAGAAAAAAGAAAAAAAAGAACCGATCGATCTAACATACATTGAAGTTGCATTAAACGCCATAAAGGGTTACAAAATTGTTGAGCTCTTTTAAGACATGCATATAATTTCTATTTACAGATCATCATCCATTCCATCCTGTTGAATTAACTAACTGGAAAACTTAACCCCACTTGACCTAGCTAGCTATCAGGATCTAGAGTGATTAATCATATTATTATATATCAATCGTGGTAGCAAAGAAGCATCACAACACATCTCTTGATAATATAAAGCCTTGCTTTATGCTCTTTAAGGACTCCTCCAAGTCCTTTGCTTGAAATCCTTCTCTTTGAGCTTGATCCCATCATCAACTTCATGATATATATATATATATCTCACTTAATTTCTCTTTAGAAAAAGACAACACTCTGAACCTGACAAGGGATCTTAAAAAAACTGATTTTATAGAGATAAAAAGAGAGATGGGTGAATTAATGGGATTTCTGCTGTTGTTCTCTGCAAAGAATTGAAGGTGTTTTGGAATGAATATTATTATGGATGGGTATGTTTATATATATAGGAGGTGGGGAGACATGAAAGGGGTAAAGATGCAGTTTTAAATGTATAAATATAGTTGTAGGTACATTGGGTGTACAAGTCATCTTCTAAGAGGATGGGTGGTGGCAATACCCACAGACAAAGTGGGTCGGGTATGACCTGAATCAGGTAGCATCAATCCATAATTTAAGATTTTCTTCGTATTGTTTACCATGAGGTTATTTATTATATATTTGCTTCTTGTTCTTCTTATCTATATATATATACATATATAAAAATCGATTGAGTTTTTGTATTATAAAAGAAACTCAATTATTGTGAAGTGCCGAAAAAACACTTGTATTTTTGCTGGTAATGTATATAATTATGATAATAATCATGTTACTTAACATTTTTTTTGTAAAATTAAATCCTTCATTCTTATATATAATCATTTAGTATATATAGTTATAGTGTTTTACTATGTGAGAATCATAACTTGTATAAAAACGCTATCATGAAATATGAAAAGTACGAAATGTAGAAATAAAAAGTAAAAAATACTGTGAAAATTGATAAAAATATTAAATTATATAGTTGAAAACTTACTTTAAGTTGGCTTATAAGATAGTATATCTCATATCTTGAATTGAAGATATTTTTAACGATAACATTTTTTGTTTGTTTTAATTATTAAATTAAACAAGATAAGATTAGTCCCACCATAAACCACCGCTATATCAATACTGCCCCACCTCACACCATCATGCATCACCATCACCGTCCATACACAAACACGTTTATTTCTGTTTTCAAAACCCTACAAGATCAATATGTAATTTTTTATGAAGTTGAAGCTAATTAAAAGTTGGTACATAGAGCTTTACAAGATTAAAGCTCAAAAAAAATTAGCGCTTCTAAATCAAGATTTTAATTAATTAATATGCCCACATGAGCATGAACTCTAATTAACCTTCGACGTCGAAACCCCATCTATTTTGTTTCACCAATTATATTTTCGTGGTGTGATATATTTAGCATATTATCATAATTAATTTTAATGGTAAATTTAATTAAAAAGATTATTTATTTATTGTTATTGATTTTAGATGAATAATATTAATTGGTTAGTGTGAAGCACTTCTGCCAACAACATATTCCAGTAAATTGGGTTTGTGTTAAAAGAATTGAATCAAAATAACAGTCAAACATATTCCAGTAAATTGGGTTTGTGTTAAAAGAATTGAATCAAAATAACAGTCAAAGCCTCACGTGAGGTCCCAAATACCGTGCCTGCAAATTCCCATGAATACAAGAGCCGGCCATGAAATTAGGGCTTATTTCGAGGTTATGACCAAACACTTCTTACTTAAGTAAGTAATTAATAAATAAACCTTACAAACTCTCAAAAGGCCATCAAATATTAATTACTACTTAATTGGTGACGTTAATTAGCGTTTACCCTTTTGAAAATATGTAAGGGGAACGAGTAATACCGCTGTGGCCCTTGGTAATTAAGATTGATTATTACAACCATTTTCATTGTGATTATTATATATGTTCATAAAACGATATCCTTTCATTTTAATTAATATGCATATTTGAATATTGATTGTAGCTTACAGCAACGTCTACAGGGAACATAGATATATGCGTTTTGTTTTTGTAAGAAATAAACAAAAAAGATTTGTTTATATATATATATATATATATATATATATATATAGATGTGAGTTATTGTGCAACATTTTTAATGGTGCAACCCATGCAACCCACCTATCTACCACTCATTTTGTTTTCACCTTTTTAATTAAAAATGTGAAAACAAAATGAGTGGTAGATAGGTGGGTTGCATGGGGTTGCACCATTAAAAATGGTTGCATTTGAACACCCCTTTATATATATATATATATATATATATATATATATATATATATATATATATATATATATATATATATATACGAAACGAATTCATTTGATAAATGATAAATATATGAGAAATAGAGAAGTAATTCTAGCATTTTATACAGTCAAGACTGGATTTGACTAGTCAAATATTATATCTTTTACTGGTCAAAAATTGCGGCTATTCCAAAAATAGAAGTACACGGTTTCGTAATTTTTACAAATACACGAAACGAATTCATATATGAACCTGTATGATTCACATATATGAACTATTTTAATTGATTCATATATAAAATAATTAACTGTAGGTTCATATGTGAATCAGTTGAACTAATTAACAGATTCATATATGAACTTTTATGATTCAAATATGAACTAATTAACTGATTCACATATGAATGTATAGTTCATATGTGAATCACATAGGTTCACATATGAACTCTTCCAGCTTATTTTACGAAACTACCCCTCTATCTTCTACAGTCCACGTAAGGAATTATCTGATGTTTCACGGTCAAAGCCGCAAATGTTGATCAGATAAAGGGCTATGATCACTTCTCTATTTATCATACATTTACCATTTTTCAAATAAACATCTCCCTATATATATGCTTGACATATATACATATGTGGAGGAAGGTTCAAACGAGAACACTAACTATTTAAGAAAACAAGAAAAAAAAACAACAGATCATGTAAAAAAATCATATGAATCATATGTGATTTTACATTAACCCGAAAAAAACCCGGATGCGGGCGATTTTGTACGTGAATCATATATGATTTTGTATGTACTCGGTTGTTCTCGTGTTTTTTTAAATAGATATTGTTCTCGTATGAACCCATGATCTACATATTTACACACATATATAATTGTATGTTGGTAAGTATTGTAAGATTATGTTGATCGATTACAATCAATTAAGCTCAATGGCATGATTTACTACATCTAAACATTATCTTGTTTTGGTATATTTCATTTTTGATTAACAAATTCATTCAACAATTAAACATTGTTTGTTTTTGTTTTAATTTTTAAGCAATGATTGAATTGAATAAGTTATCATGTATCTATTATATATATTCCAACATCTTATTCTAAATATATATATATATTTATAAGAAAAACAAACTACCCTTTGGCTGGAAGGGTAAGCAACCAGTACTATGAAGTGACCACACAAAAAACATATATGTAGATCACAAGTTAAACCGCTAAGTTTTTTTTATAGATCTTAATGCAGTTTAGATTAATTATTTGTTAATTAATATTTACTTGATGAAAAGTAGCTTAAATGAAAAAAAAAAGGGGGGTCACCACAACCACTTGGTGTGTATCGTGTTCCTCAACAATTACCTAATACAAATTTTGAAGCTGGCAATCTTTGAGATGTGTGCTTAATTAAACCACCCCTTCATTTGTTCTTTACATGTGTCTCATTGTCCTGTTTCTAAATTATAATTTGATACATACATAAGTGGATAGGAAATCTCACAAGTAGCTCGATAATGAGAGAAAAAATTAAAATATATTGAGAACTATGAGTAGGAATATTGAAATGTATGTTGTTTTAAATTGATAAACAAATGATAAATGTCAAAAGGTAATATTATTTTAAATAAACAATAATATCTTAAATGAAATAGATTTATGTGGAGACATTAAATTTTATTGTCATGGATTCTCAAAATATATTTTTGTGGTTCTTACATGATTAGCCCTTCTTCAATGGTGTATTTTAATTTCAATGTAAAAATAGATAAATATAAGTAATTATGATGGAATTGTCAATCAAAATAATTACTCAAAGTGCATCAACGTTTATATCAAATGATTGATGGAAGTAATTTGTTAATTGATAATCGTTACCATTCTCTGTTTAACAAAATAAAAGTAAATAATAGAACATTAGAGAAAACCAAAACCGATGAATCTACTAGGTAGTAGTTGTAACACCCTTAAATTTAGAAGATAGTAGAAATTTTAAAACTTCTAAACTCCTTCAATTAAAAACAACTTTAATACATAAAGTTTATAATAAAGGAGAACTAGATAAATATCAGAGTTCTAAAATAGGACCATCTAATTCCCAAGAAGAATTAGGATATGTCGCGTGTTACTAAATCCACCAAATCTACTATCTTCAAAACTGGATGACGTCTCTAAAGCCATCTTACCGGAACCTCTACAAAGCTCCGAACACCACTCAGATCTCACTAAGACCTGATATGCATGTTCATAAGAAAAAATGTTATGCTTAACGCCTAGTGAGTTAAAACAGTTTATCATAAAAGCCGGGAATGTATCTTTTTTAGACCTGAAATACATGTCGATAAGAAAAGTGTTAGGCTTCACGATTAGTGAATTAAAGCAGTTTATTATATACTCATAAAACAGCAAAACCGGGAATATTTCTCTTTAACACCCAATCCTTTATTTAAAATCAAAAGGAATATATTTACTAAAAACTTGTTATTTCTAAGAAGAAATCCATAAATTAAAACACTTGTTTTAGATCAAAATTGACATCCCAAATCCACCCTTCAAAATAAGTGGATAGGACTCGATCCATAAAGCATCCAAAATAAAGTAATACTTTGTACCCCCAAATCACCAAAAGAATAGATAACTCGATACGCAAAACAACACCTATGAGTGACAGGGGAGACCCGTTTCCATCAACTATGGCGAAACACAAAGTAAGTCATGTGTCAACGTTATCAAGTAGCACCTTAAGATCATGGTCCTGGTGTTTAATTCCTCTCAAGTTTCCAACACAATACTTAAGGTCCCGGAGCCCAACCCACACGACTTTAGCTTCGTAATACCCCCAATCTTAATTCCTACTTACATATCATAGAATTGCACCTATAAGTCAATGGTCATGGGGATCGACTCCACACGAGTTCATCCCTAAAATACCCCGGATGACTTAGTGCCAACTCTACTAGGCCAAAGTCTCAAGACATGTGTCCCGATGACCAACTCCTCAGAGTCCCGGGGTCCCAGAGTCCGACTCAATAAGAGATCACCTTCGTAATACTAGACCTGGCAAACGTGTCGTGTCGGGTTCAAAGTTAAACGGGTTGAAAGTGTCTAACCCTAACCCGACCCGTTTAATAAACGGGTCAGAAAATCCCAACCCTAACCCGACCCGCCTAACCCGCCACGACCCGCCTAACCCGTTTAACATTTATAAAGTTAAAATTAAAAATCGAAAATTCACAAAAAATACAAATACAAAATTCAAATGAAAGCATCAAAAATCCAAAATTTATAGTTCAAAATTATAATCAAATCTAAAACACTAAAAATCCAAAGCATTAAAAGGAAAACTTATATATATATATATATATATATATATATATATATATATAAACGGGTTATTCGGGTCATTTTCGAGTTGAAATTTTTGACCCTGACCTTACCCATTTAATTTTCGTGTCGTATCGTGTCAACCCGTTTACTTAAACGGGTTGAAATGTATTACCCAAACCCGTTTATTTCGTGTCGAGTTCGTGTCGGGTTAGTGTGTCGTGTCAGTTTTTGCCAGGTCTACGTAATACCCATGGTCCCGAAGTCTAACCCACACGTGTTCCTCTCCGTAATACCGACTATGTAACACCCGTAATTTTTGATAAATAAAGGTCACCCAGAAGCTTTTTGTATTCTATAAATGGCGGATTTTTTTGTTGGGAAATCATTATTTAAAGTCCCTTAGAGTATCGGGGGTATTGGCGTTGAAATAGTCGAGTTTCGGAGCTTGGTATGGGCACAGCTACAATGCCCGGTAGCAGCAAGAAACATATTGTTGGGGAGGGCTGGCAACAATGACCAGCGACAATGCCCTGGCAATGTCGCACCAGGGGAGAGAGAGACTGCCAAATACGGGATTTTTGCTCATTCTTCATTTCTCACTTCCCCTTTTCACTCCTAACTCTCTCTAAACTCTCCCAAGAACACCTACCTTCATATATGGTGATTTTGGAGCATCTTTGGCTCAAATCCTTTGGTATTGTGGAAGTAAACCATCATCAAGTGGTAGATTGGAAGCTATAACCAAGAGTTTACCATCTTCATCTTCATCTTCATCTTCAACCTCAAGCTTCATTTTAGGGTTTTCTAGGTTTTCACCAAAACCTAAGTGGTAAGTTTATCCTCTCCATTTCTAAACCTCATTATAAGATATAAATGCTTCATTGATGATATCCTAGTGTTTTATTCCTCTAAATTCGGTTTGAAAGATTTTGGAGGATTTAGGTCAAAAATTAGGGTTTTGGCCAAAATGGAGATTTTGATGTAAATGTGTGAGTTCGTGTGATTGAACACGATCGTTTACCAGATAAATCAAACAACAAACAAGATAGATAAACCAACCTGTTTGATTAACAACAATCGATTACAATGTTGAATACTTTGAAGCTCACTGTTGTTTTCTCTCTGATGTGTTCTTGATCGATTTCTAAGTTGAGAGATATTAGAAGTTGTGAGATAATAATATCTCATAACCTTTTATATCTCACAAAATAATAATATAACTAAACATAATATCTAAATAATAGCTAGATATTAAAAACATAACTTTGACACTTATTACATTTAGACCCTAGACTATTGTTGAGAGTGACTTGTCAGCTTTAACTTCAGATTGTGATCTTCGTATTGGATGATCTTGAATCCAATGAGACTGTGTCCTAACAAAATATTTGGGGATCGATTCTAAATGGTTGAATATGTTTATTTATGGGTGGAAATTGTGGATCTAGCTTTTGGAAGGATTTTGCTTGTGGATTCGGAGTTCTTCCAGGAAGCTAATGTTTGGGTAAAATCTAGATTTAGCCTAAATCTAGCAAGGTGAGTTTAAGTTGATTTGTGAAAACGATGTACATGCCAAAATGTTCATTTTAAAGTGTTTTTGTGTTTTACATTAAATTGTTAACTATTGATTATCTGATAAGTTTTGGTTATTTGGAAGTGTTTAACTTCATAAACTTATAAAACACCCATCTTTGGGATTTTTGAGATTTTTGATAAATGTATCATAATGAAGATGTTTTGATAACCATTTTCATAAATGGAGGGTATTTGGTAAAAATGCATTTTTGTGGTTATTGGCAATAAGTGTATTTTGTGTTGCGAAATGTTTTGAAAATACCAATGTACGAGTCAGTTGGAGTTTGGTCATTCCCGACCTTGTGTACCTTTCGGTTATCGTAAACCTCTATGGTTTTGGGGAAAATGTATTTCAAGTAATTTGTTGAGTAAATCTTTGATATTGATATTTTAACGATTTATCGTACGCATGTTAATCCTTTGGAGTAATTGTACTTCTAATGTTTGTTATGAAAAATGTCGACCTTGTGCTTTGGGGACGTCTGAGAGAGCCAATGGGGTTATAAACTTGTTTAGAAAATAAATGGTCAAAACCTAAATGGTGTTGGAATGTATTCATGCATTTTTTGGCATGTGCTTGCATAAACATGGTCGGTTGCATTTATCACATTTTGTGGATTTTAGCATGTGGTTATTCGATTAGTTAAGCTTAAGTCTCGTTTTTTCCGGCTTTGTCGTTCTTGGGGACTTTTGTCTGGTTTTAATAACTTTAAGGGGAGTTTTGGGTGTGAGTTGCATTATTGCGCTTACCATGGAGTCATGTATTTTTAGACTGTAATGCATTTGGATCCATAGGCATGTAAGTCATCCATATTTAAGGATGAGGAGTCTTGATATTCTCACCTTGGGAATTATGCCTTATTGGCATCGTTGATGTCCCGGTTGTTTGGCGAAGAGGAACCTTTATGGGTTGTACTTCGGAACCATGGGTCTTGTGATTGGATGTCTAATTCTTGTGCATGAGGGTTAGACATCATGAGTTATCAAGTGAGGAGCTGAGGCTCCTATCTTGAATGCTAGGGAGTAGGCACTAGGGGTTGAATGAGTACCCTGAGGATGAAACTCCACTAGAGACCGAACAGGCAATAAGATCGTGTATCCTTGAGGTATAGCTCGGCAGAGCAGACAATGGGGGATACGGTGTTTGGGACTTGAAATAAAGTCCGACTGAAGGTGTAGCTCGTCAGAGCAGGCAATACAGTCACGATCTGAGGTGTAGTTCGACAACATGGCTATGTGGCTTACCTTTGTGTTCCGCCACGTACAATGGAATCGGGTCTCCCCCATCACCGGATGGTGTTACTTGGGTATTAAATTGTATTATTTTATTATCCACGTTTTTGGTGACGTTTTGCATATATGGATTTGCTTACTTAAGATTTATGGGTTGAGTATTATACCCCGCCCATGTTTGGGATGTTTCGGGAAGCAAAGTTTGTTTCACATTTTTATAAATTGGGAGCTTATTTATTATTCACGTTTTGGGTTAGTTCGGGATTGGATTTTTTTTACGAAGGAATGTATGTGTTGGGTTACGTGTCTTTAAAGGTGTGAATTATTGGAAAATGTGTCATTTAATATTTAATGAAAATCATTTTGAAAGATTATGATTTAAACCGCATTCTTCACCTTTAACAAATATATTTGTTCCATGTTGAAAACTCTTGAATTCAGTAGGCGTTAGCCTAACATTTTTATTTGTCGGCATGTGCATCAGGTTGGTTGAGGATTGTTGCTAGGGACTTCGGGGTGAGATGAGTGCTAGTCCTTTGAACGAGATGAGAGTAGCTTGGTGAAGCCTTCCGTACATTTGGAGATAGCAATTGTTATTGGGTTTTAGTAACACCCGACTTTGATTTATCTTTATACAAGACTTGACCTATTATCGGTTAAAGTTTAATCTAGAATTCTGATTAAGGTGACTCAAATGGCAATTAGTAGAATAGATTTTATCTCTATTTGATGTATATTTGAAATTTTTAAATTTGTTGTTCTTTCCAAATTTGAGGGTGTTACAGACTACGTTTCCAGAGTCCAACCCACACGAGTTCCTCTCTGCAATATCGACTACCATGATGTCTACTCAAGTATAACACCCTTAATTTCGCAATAAAAGATGTTACATCATCCATACTCCAAGAATAAAATAATGAAATAAACTCCAAACCAAAGCGGAAATACTTTCAAACAATGCAACTTCTGCTACTTTAGTTCGTCCCATACCGAACTAAAATAAAAAAAAAACTAAATAAAACTTAAGGTTTCCAAATTCCAACCATAAATAAAGTACTTAAGACAACAGTAAAACTTCTAAGTTGGTCCCTTGCCTATATCCACACCCGAACCTCCCGCTCCTGAGATATATACTAATAGTCAGCTAAAAAGCTCAGTGAGTTCATGGTTTTCGTGTATGGAATCACATATGATCAAGCAAATAAATATTCAAGCATCAGTAAAATAAAATATCATGCATTTATTTGCCAACATATTGACACCAGGAAAATCTCCTAACTTGTTTTAGTATCGTAGGGATTACCTCCTTGTGATCTCCTTTATTTGGCTCTGGTGGGCGCGACCCACATCTGGCCGTTCTCCTTTACGGACTAAGCCCGTTTGTTTTTACCGGCATATCGATTGTAATCCCAACGCACACTAAAACCCGTTTCATAAACCACCAAAATTTAATAAATCACATAGCATGCGAATAACTTTAAAATAGTAAAATAGTCGCATGTGAATCACCAAAACACCAAATACCTCATACATGTTATGGTAGCAAACAATAACATGTAAATAACTCCAAAAGGTAACATGCTTATCCATAATATTTTAACCCAATAAAACATGTTCCAAAATAATGTATAAGTTACATATGCATACATCCCAGGGTAATTCGCATGAAAACTCACCTTTGGATGTAAGCGTTCCTAATTCGCCGACAATCCTACCTCAAATCGATCGAAACTCGGAAACTCTAGCTTAACTTCGAGATCGATTTCTTCTTTGCCTTTCGGTTGCCTTTTCTCCAAAATTATGGTTTTCCTTCCCCCAGATTGAATGACTACCCCAATTCGATAACTATTATAATTTATAGTTGCACAACTTCTCAAATTTCTCCTCTAAATCTCTATCCCCAACTAACTAAATGAGATTATCTTTAAACCTCAAAAGTCAAATCCTTTAAAAATATTACAACTATCCCCCTTAGCTATATCTACTTTATACTTTAACCTTTGGACCAAGTCATACACTAACCCACGTATATACATCAAATATTTATCATAAACTTCTTTTTTTTATAATAAAATTTCACCTTACGACCCTTCCACTTTATCCATCTTACACCATAGCCCCTTCAGATATATAATTATAACTAATATACACAATATATTCATATTTATCACCACATTTTCTCTTGATTCCTAAAATGCTTAACTACAAAAAATTATTTTTACATTAACTTAATTCTAAAATAAATCAACTATATTAAAATGCCAAAACCTAAACTTTGGGGTGTTACAAATCTCCCCTACTTCAAATAATTCCATCATCGGAATTAATTCTGACCAAAAAGTTGAGGATATTTAGCCCTCATCTCCTCTTCTGGTTCCAACGTCATCTCTGAACCCTTGTGAAACCTCCATTTTACTAAAACTAGTGGTATACTCTTACTCCTTAGCCTTTTCGTTTTCTTGTCCAAGACCTGGACTAACTCTTCAGTATATATTAGCTTATCGTTAAGTTCTACCTCGCTTAAGCTCACCACAGTTGATTCATCAGCTAAACATTTCCTCAAGTTAGATACATGAAAGGTGTCATGAATACCACTTAACTCATCCGGAAGCCTTAGTCGATAAGCCACTGCCCCTACTTTTGCAAGAACCTCAAATGGTCCAACGTACCTTAGACTTAGCTTCCCCCTTTTTCCAAATCTTACGATCCCTTTCCAAGAAGATATCTTCAGTATCACTTTATCCCCTACTTGAAATTCCAATGGTCGACGTCGTTTATCCGCATAGCTCTTTTGTCTATCTTGTGCGACCTTTAACCTCTCCCGAATTTGCACTATCTTATCTGAAGTCTGTTGAACCAATTCTGGTCCCATCAACTGCCTCTTCCCAACGTCAGCCTAACATATCGGTGTTCTGCATTTCCGGCCGTATAATGCCTCAAAAGGTGTCGCTTTAATGCTCGAGTAATAGCTATTATTGTACTCAAATCCACTAATGGAAGGTGATTATCCCAACTTCCACCAAAATCGAGTGTACAAGCCCTCAACATATCTTCTAGAGTTTGTATCGTCTTCTCACTCTGACCGTCCGTTTGAGGATGATAACCCGTACTCAGGTTCAATCGGGTACCCATCTCTTGTTAAAAACTAATCCAGAACCTTGACGTGAACCTTGCGTCTCTATCAGAGACAATTGATAACGACACCCCATGCCTCGATACAATCTCATTTACGTAGATTTGTGCCAACCTCTCCAGCGTATATTTTTCACTAATCGGTAGAAAGTGATCAGACTTAGTAAGTCGGTCCACAATCACCCATATTGCATCATGCCCCTTAACCGTTTTTGGTAACTTAGTAACAAAGTCTATCGTTATCATCTCCCACTTCCATACTGAGATTTCTATTTGTTGTAGAAGTCCTGACGGTCTTTGATGCTCTATCTTTACTTGTAAGCATATCAATCATTTTTCTACGTATCTGGCTACCGCCTTTTTCAGACCCGACCACCAATAACTTTGTTTCAAGTTCTTATACATCTTGTCTCCGCTAGGGTGCATGATGTATTTGGACTTGTGTGCTTCATCCAACACCATGTTCCTTAGATCACCTTTACTAGGAATCCAAACCCGGTTCCTAAACCTATACACACTGTCTGACCCCACCGCCAATAACTTGACCTGTCCGACTAATCTCTCATTCTTAATGTTCTCATCTAACAAAGTTTCCCTCTGAACATCTCGTATCTTATCAATCAAGTCTACATGTACATTCATCCACATGGCACGAACTTTAATCGGTTCGGTTCTCTCCTTTCTACTCAGTGCGCATCGGCGACCACATTTTCCTTCTCCGGGTGGTAGTGGATTTCACAATCATAATCCTTTAACAGGTCCATCCACCTCCTTTGCCTCATGTTCAACTCTTTCTGATCAAAGAGATATTTCAAGCTCTTATGATCATTGTAGATCAGACACTTTGAACCATACAGGCAGTACCTCCAAATTTTCAACGCAAATACCACTGCAGCTAACTCCATGTCGTGCGTTAGATACTTCTTTTCATGCTTTTTCAGTTGACGTGATGCATAGGCAATATCCTTGCCTCTTTGCATCATCACACAACCTAATCCCATTTTAGAGGCATCACTGTAGACAACAAAATCCTCTGTTCCTTCTGGTAAAGACAACACTGGTGCGCTACTCAATTTCTCCTTAAGTTTCTTGAATGTATCTTCTTGTTTTTGCCCCCAATCAAACTTGACCGATTTTCTAGTCAAAGTCGTCAGTGGCGTCACTATCTTGGAAAAATCCTGAATGAATCTCTTGTAATAGCCTGTTAAACCCAGAAAACTTCGAACCTCCGATGCTGACTTCGGTGGTTCCCAATCCATCACCGCCTCAATCTTGGCCGGATCCACCTTAATCCCATCTACGTTGACCACATGACCAAGAAATTAAACCTCTCGCAGCCAGAATTCACATTTCGAGAATTTGGCATACAATTTCTCCTTTGCTAATAATTCGAGAATTGTTCTCAGATGTTGCTCATGTTCCTCTTTGCTCTTCGAATAGATAAAGATGTTATCGATGAAGACTATGATAAACTTATCCAGATAGGGTCCACAAACCCTATTCATCAGATCCATGAAAGCAGCTGGTGCATTCGTCAATCCAAAACGCATTACCAGGAACTCGTAGTGCCCATAGCGAGTCCTGAACGTCGTCTTTGGTATATCCTTTTCTCGAACCTCGAGTTGGTGATAACCAGATCACAAGTCAATCTTTGAGAAATTACTAGCTCCCTGAAGTTGATCGAACAAATCATCTATCCTTGGCAATGGATATCTGTTCTTGATCATGATCTTATTTAGTTCATGGTAGTCGATGCACATTCTCATCGTGCCATTCTTCTTCTTAACAAACAATATTGGCGCTCCCCATGGTGACGAACTCGGCCTTATAAATCCCTTATCTAGCAACTCTTGATGTTGCTTCATTAATTCTTGCATTTCCGTCGGGGTCATCCGATAAGGTGCCTTTGCGATTGACACCACACCCAGTACTAAATCAATCAGGAACTCAACCTGACGTTCCGGTGGTAATCCTGGCAAGTCATCTGGGAACACTTCTGGGTACTCGTTCACTACTGGTACATTTAGCACCATCATTTTCTCTAATTTGGCGTTAACTGTGTAAGCCAAGTAAGCTACACATTCTTTCCGAAGAAATTTGCTTGCCTTCAATGCTGAGATCAACCCAACATCCTTTTTCTGTCGCTCCCCATACACGTGAACGATTTCGCCTTCTGGGGTTTAAATCTTGATCATCTTCTTATTGCATATGATCTGGGCAAGATTTTCAGAGAACCAATCCATCCCCAAGACTACATCAAACCTTCCTAAGCACATTCTCATAAGCCTAACAGGCAATTCCCTACCATCTATACATATCGTGCAACCATCAATTACTTCATCAACTTTAATTTGTCCTTCATCGGCATTTTCTATAGTGTACTTATTTTCTAGCCTACGGGCATCCTTATTTAGATAGTGAAGAAATGCAGCAGACACGAAACTACCATTTGCACCAGAATCAAACAAAACATGAGCATATACGTTGTTTATAGGAAACATACCTGATACCATGTCAGGAGTCTCCCGAACTTGCTCCAAAGTCATAGTATAGGCTCTTCCACGTTCCTTGGGTAGTTCCTTCTTTTTGTCTGAACCTTTACCGAACCCATCACCCACCGTCTTAGAGTTGCTCACTGGACCCTTTTGAGATTTGGACATTGGAAACTTAGATGTCTCGTTGCCCCACAACTGTAACAGGATTTGGATTCTGGACATTCTCGCACCGTATGCCCAGGCTTTCCACACCTGTAGCATGATAAGCTTCCAGCTCTGCACTCCCCCCTATGCCTCTGGATGCATTTGCAGCACTAGGGAATAATGATTTCCTCTCCACGAGTCTTCACTAATGCCGAAGTAGCTTTTGGCTTTTTCACCAACTTACTCGGCCCCTCCCATTTCCTCTTACCATCTTTCTTTTCCCCAGAAGCCTTTGTATTATTCTCCTCAGCTACTGTTGCCATCTCTACTGCCTGAACGAAAGTTGATGGGGAAGTCATGTACACATACTATTTGATCTCCACTCTCAGCCTATCCATAAAGCGGTCAATCTTCTTCTGCTCGGTTTCCAATTGATAGCTGGCAAACCTTGATTTTTCCAGAAACTCGTTGACATATTCTTGGACTGACGACAACCCTTGCTATATCCTAAGGAACTCATACTCCAACTTCTTCACTTCAGACTTGGAACAATACTTGTCCATAAGTAACTTTTTCATCTTCTCCCAGGTTATGATGGCCATACCCTCTTCACCGATGATTGCACACTCGACCTCCCACCAATGGAGTGCCGAGTCGGCAAGGGTTGTTGCCGCATATATTACCTTCTGCTCTTCAGTGCATTTGCAAATGTTGAAACAACTTTGCATCTTCGTAATCCAGTTCATCAAAGCAACAGGACCCTCGACTCCCTTGAATTCCTTAGGATGGGTGCTGCTAAAAGTCTTATATATACATCCTTTCTCTTTAGGTGGTGGAGTCACCACCACTTTGTCTTCCTTTTCACCTATTTTCTACTCCTCTTGCTTGTGTCGGTTCTCCAACATTCCCTCAAGCATAACCGGCAATGTGTTATGAAGGAACTGGGTCATCCTTTCAGTCAACACTTCCTCATTAAATGCTAGTGGTACGCCCTTGACCTCGGCCTTGGCCTTGACCTCGTCCTGTTGGCGGTACCCCGGCATTAACGTCCTCTCCACTCGGGGTAGAAGTCCTTACTGACCTTCGAGACACCATTTTGCCATGATAAAACATCGTCATCTCCATGAATGACTTATCATCATCCCACATCATACAACATACATTTATTTCCAAAATAATAATAGTAGTAGTAGTAGTAGTAGTAGTAGTAGTAGTAATAATAATAATAATAATAATAATAATAACAACAACAACAACAACAATGCACCAATTATAAAAAAAAAAAAAAAAAAAACTAGCACTTCATTTAAGCATAGAAAGAGAGAGTCTTTATATAATCAAATAAAACCTAACAATGCATCTCCAAATAAAACTCCTAACAATAAAGCAATCCTAGCACACACAAAGAAAATATCCTAACATATGAACTGAATGAAATATCTCTCTCTCCTTAGATTGTCCTATCCCCTTCAGAGTGGGTAGTAGGTGTCTCTTAACCATTGTTTATAACTCTTAGATAGACGGAATCGCCAAAGAACGGAGCTCATCGACCCCTTATGATAGCATTGAGCCCAAGCAGATATGTACTTACATAGGCATGGAAATGGGGCGGGGACCTCAATCCCCATCCCCGTCCCCAATCCCTCATCTTCATCCCCGTCCCCATCCCCGTCCCCGCCGAGGAATATGATCATATCCCCATCCCCAACGGGGAACGGGGATCCCCAACGGGGAAACGGGGATTTTCTTTTCCGTTTATGTAATCTATTTAAATCAAATATATGAGACACCACACATGTTTAAATATCACATATTTCCAATAAACCTAAAATCGAAATAAATTTAATTTAGTATAAAAAAATCACATCATATAATAATTAATAACTTAAAACCAAAAGAAATTCAACCGAATTCGGGAAAAAAAACTTAACTTCACACGTACCAAAAGATATCGAGTAATATTCAATACCATATCGAGTAATTGTATTTTGATTGACATCCAAAAAATAACAATTTTGTATTATAAACCTAGTTAGGAAATAGGAAATTATGAATTACCGATTTAGTTTAAATAAATAATATATATTAAATATTAAATAAAATATATAACGGGGATGGGGCGGGGCGGGGAGTGCGATACCCGTCCCCGTCCCCATCCCCGGTTTGAGACAAACGGGATCCCCGTCCCCATCCCTATCCCCATCCCCGGTTTAACGGGGAATCCCCATCCCCGATCGGGGCGGGTGGACCGAGTTCCCCGACGGGTCGGGGCCCATTTCCATGCCTATACTTACATGCCACCCCTGAATACTCTTGAACCGCCCCTCGAAAGTATCGGACACGATCCCTCACTCGGGTCCTCCAGGTCCTAATGGCGATCCTCCGCTCTTTCTCCAAAGCCACCTTATCCCATTCCAAGGCGGAAATCTTGTCTATCAGGCCACCATTCTCAACTTACAAAAGGTTCCAACTTATTTCCGTCTCTAAGATATTCTCTTTGCAATCGCTCTAAATCCTCTTGTAACTTAGCATTCTTCCATTCCAGTTCTGTGTTCTCTCCTTTTAGTGTTTCCAACTGCTCCTCAATATCCTCGTGGATAGGCGTATAATCCTCTGAAGGATCGTACAAGCTACTTCTCTCGGCCACTGGCTGAGATGGAGCCTCCTGGATAGAAACCGACACACCCGAGCTATGGCGACTTACCATGCTCGAGCTAGCATGACTATCCACTAACCCTCCTCTTGGACCTAGTCCTCTCGGCGGACCACGACCTCCACGTCCATGTCCACGCCTCATGACCCTATGCAATGCCCTATCACCCATCACCATTTTCCTACAAAACCGCAAGGAAACACTATGTCAAATACCAAAATAATATCAAAGTTAATACGAAAAAAAGACATAATACAACCAACCATAAGATATTTCCTTTTACTTCCACCAATCTATCTAGTTTAAGCTTAGGCCATGATCACAACCTAATTCTATTAAACCACTTCTCTGATACCAACTTATAACACCCTTAATTTCGCAATAAAAGATGTTACATCATTCATACTCTAAAAATAAAATAATGAAATAAACTCCGAACCACAGCGGAAATACTTTCAAACAATGCAACTTCTGCTACTTTAGTTCGTCCCATACCGAACTAAAATATAAAAAAAAACTAAATAAAACTAAAGGTTTCCAAATTCCAACCATAAATAAAGTACTTAAGACAACAGTTAAACTTCTAAGTTGGTCCCTTGCCTTTATCCACACCCGAACCTCCCGCTCCTGAGATGTATACTAATAGTCAGCTAAAAAGTTCAGTGAGTTCATGGTTTTCGTGTATGGAATCACATATGATCAAGCAAATAAATATTCAAGCATCAGTAAAATAAAATATCATGCATTTATTTGCCAACATATTGACACCAGGAAAATCTCCTAACTGGTTTTAGTATGGTAGGGATTACCTCCTTATGATCTCCTTTATTTGGCTCTGGTGGGTGCGACCCACATCTGGTCGTTCTCCTTTACGGACTAAGCCCGTTTGTTTTTACCGGTATACCGGTTGTAATCCCAACGCACACTAAAACCCGTTTTATAAACCACCAAAATTCAATAAATCACATAGCATGCGTATAACTTTAAAATAGTAAAATAGTCGCATGCGAATCACCAAAACACCAAATACCTCATACATATCATGGTAGCAAACAATAACATGTAAATAACTCCAAAAGGTAACATGCATATCCATAATATTTTAACCCAATAAAACATGCTCCAAAATAATGCATAAGTTACATATGCATACATCCCAGGGTAATTCGCATGAAAACTCACCTTTGGATGTAAGCGTTCCTAATTCGCCGACAATCCTACCTCAAATCGATCGAAACTCGGAAACTCTAGCTTAACTTCGAGATTGATTTCTTCTTTGCCTTTCGGTTGCCTTTTCTCCAAAATTATGGTTTTCCTTCCTCTAGATTGAATGGCTACCCCAATTCAATAACTATTATAATTTATAGTTGCACAACTCCTCAAATTTCTCCTCTAAATCTCTATCCCCAACTAACTAAATGAGATTATTTTTAAATCTCAAAATCCAAATCCTTTAAAAATATTACAACTATCCCCCTTAGCTATATCTACTTTACAATTTAACCTTTGGACTAAGTCATACACTAACCCACGTATATACACCAAATATTTATCATAAACTTCTTCTTTTTTTTATAATAAAATTTCACCTTACGACCCTTCCACTTTATCCATCTTACACCATAGCCCCTTCAGATATATAATTATAACTAATATACACAATATATTCATATTTATCACCACATTTTCTCTTGATTCCTAAAATGCTTAACTACAAAAATTTATTTTTACATTAACTTAATACTAAAATGAATCCACTATATTAAAATGCCAAAACCAAACTTTGGGGTGTTACATCAAGCATTGGTCTCAAAGTGTGGACATCAAGACTCCTCAATTACCAAGATGATTAACTTTCATGCCTATGGATCCAATGCATTACAGTATAAAATTACATGATCCCAAATGAATGACTAATACACTAAAAAACATGTAATATCTAAACAAGTACGCAGTAAACGCATTAAACGCCCAAAGCTCTACATTGAGCTATTCAAAACCGGACTAATGTCCACAGAACTCATTTGAGTTGAAAACAAGCCAAAATACCCAAAACCGTATGATTTGTATTTCCAAAATCATCACTTAGCCACAGAAGGGCAATTATCAAAGATTTATACATTTATGATCAACAGGGCTAATGTGCCACTATCAAAAGCTTATAAGTAGGGTAAAATCCAAAACAACATTTGACTCCAAATAAGTTCAACATGCACTTCAACTCGTTCAATGAATCCACTTAAAACATTATTAACCCAAATTACGCTTTTCAAGAGTTAAAAAAATATGTGCCCAAATCATCCAAATATCCAAAGAATCATATTTGATGAAATGAATAACTTTTGGTGCCTATGGCGTGTAGCTCAGTTGGCAATGGTGTGGAGAGACTTGACCAAAAAAACACCAAATAAAACATCATAAACAATCTTTAAGGATTTCATGACCCAATATCCAAATACACAAATATTCACAAAACCCATCAAATAAAAATGAACTCATCAGAATATATACAACACCCAAAAATAGAGATCATGTATATAGTTTTGCAAAGCAATTAAAACTTACCTTGCTACATTTATGCTAAATCTAGGTTCCAAACCAAACCTTGAGCTTCTTTTGGTGAAGACTTGAAATCCTCAAGCTACAACTCCAAATCAATGGTGCAAAGCCCTCAAAAATACATTTTTTACTCCTAAATCATATACAAAGAAACCCAAGAGAAGAATGAGGGTTGAGGATGAAAAGAACCAAACCCTAGATTTACAGGATGGTAGGTTAGAAGCTTACCTCAAATCTCTAGGAATTCTAAAATCACCAAGCAACTTAATCTTCTTTAGTCTCCCTTTGAAGAACTTCAAAAATGAAACTATAGCCTCCAAAATCGCCCCAATCAAATGAGAAATGAAGGAGGTAGAGTAAAATGAAGAAAACCATTGAAAAATCGGGTTTTTGTGCAGAATAGTAGGTCTACATGATCTTGCCCGCGACCTAAGTTGCGTGGCAAGCCACCCGTGTTCACCAGACCAAACACAACAGAAGGCAACGCGACTTGCGCCGGAACCTAAGTCGCGCGTGCCAGGTCGCGTGCGCCACTGTTTTCGTGCGATTTCACGTTTTTCTCGTTTGATTCCATTTCCAACCATTCCAATATGATAACCACATAAACACTCTTACAATTTGGCAACCTAAATAGTAATTGGAAATCCAAAAATCGCAGTGTTACAGTAATGAAGTACTTAAACTCCTTGATTTTTATAATGCAAAGGATATTTGTCATATTCTTGTTGACATCGTCATCTTTCTCATGATTTTGAGTGTTGGGTTGAATCGAGTCCTTAAAGAGCATCAGTGTTAACTATCTTACAATATTAATCATAGATGAATGAACGATGAAGAAGACTTATTAAGAAAAAAGAAGATGCAAAGACGGGGCTATATAAAGTTTTATTGTCTTGCAAAACATTATTACAATTGAAAATGAAGCGAAACTCAAAATCTTATAACACAAAAAATATACAAAAGAACAAAATTACCCTAAATAATATATTTTACTAATCATATGATATCACGTTAGCTCTTTCCTTATATGAAAGCCAATTTGTATGAAATGCAAATGTAGAAACTCATATAGCAAGGACGACCAATCATCTCCTCATTGTACCATTGTTAATCATCTACCATGTTAAGATGTGAAGTTGTTAATGCAAAAAAAAAACAATATATTGTCAATAGAATTGTAGAGTGCGCTTCACGGCATCCATAAAGACGTTAGCTTGGATCTAACGATTCCCTAGCTAGTACTATTGTTGCTAGTCGCTACCACCGAAACCCTTTTGCAAACAACATTGTGGTTGGTTGTCCACATATCATAAGTGTGATGTTGAAGATATCCGAAGACCATTTTCTTTAGAAAGTGTCTCTTCTGTCATTCAAGGTGTCACTCGATCAGTTGCCTCTTGTGCCGACTACGACAACTCTTATGAAGTTACAAAAATATTTCTGCCAAAATTGGCATATCATTTAGTTAGATAACCCCATTCTAATTCTCCAAAAACTAGAGATGTTCCATAAAAAAAAATCAACAAATTATTCAATTCTACTACTCAATAAAGATATATTTCCTCCTTATAGAACGTTGAACACATAAACATATACACAACAAGAATAATAAAATTGCCTTCTAATTAATATGGGCCAACGATTATGAGCTAGTCGTGTGTACAACCCACAACTTCAACCGGTTCTTGTAGTTGACCAAGGATCTTTTTAACAAATTGTTTCGTCGTTCAATGCTGATATATAGAAAGACATTTAGATTTGAGAATGATGGGGTCTTAATTGGACATCCACATAAGGTACCAAATAAGACATTTACAAGAGTTCTATGACAGATCGATAAAGATCGTTTACATATATGATGGTAGGAGTGGCGTCCGTGACTCCTCAAAATGGCCTCAACACGTATTTCCTAGAAGCCATACAGTATCTCTATAGATACATAAATACACTACATAAATGCAAATGTGACTTTTAACAAGTTTATAACACAATTTTAAAAACAAAAATTTACTTTGCAAATTATAATATACGATTTCATGGTGTTCAATAAAATTCAAGAAAAACCGTGTGTTTTCAACATTTTGCATTTCAAATTAGAAAAGTATTTTAAGTATTACTAAATTAGAGGAAATGAAAGTCTATTGTTTTAAAAATTAAAATATATACTTAATTTGATTATGGAAATATTATATGAAAAAGGAGAAAGATAAGTTGAAAATACATAAAATAAAGGGTGGCTGCTTCTTTGTAGCGATCAAGAAGGTGTGGGATTGCACGTGAAGGCCTTGTGACTGATGCGGCTGTTGTCTCACCCATACTCAACATTAAGTTTATTTACATTTTAATTTCTTAATATTCATATTTTTATTTATTTATTTTAAAGTTAATTACCAAACAATTCAAACCAGTTCCACAAGGGACCAGTCTTCAAGGACACTAATATAAAAGAATTTTTTTTTGTATTATTCATCAAAGTTTACAGGCAGTGGCGGATTTTTACCTGTTGGGGGCACCTTCAAGGTATATTCAAGGCCCGCAAAGTCGAACGATATATTTTTTGCCGAATTCCACCTTTTCGATGGATTTTTAAAGTTTTTTGGTTCGTTTCGGAGAGTTTTTAAGTTTTTTTTTGTCGATTTCGATTGACTTTTTCAGTTTTTTTGGTTGATGGGGACACAGACAGAAAATTACTGGAGAGACGAATGGTGAAAAGTAAAAAAAATAGTTTTAACCTATAAAAAGGAAAAAATATATTTTTTTTAAATGGGGCCCCTTCCCCCCACCAATTGCCTTGTACATCCGCCCCTGTTAGCAGGAAATTGAGATCGAACCTGGGACTTATTTTGTATTTGGATAAAATCGTTTTACCCATTTGTTAACTGAGTTATACGTCAAAAACTGTTTTAATTTATTTATATATGTATAAATTAAAACGTATTTGACATTGTAACATTATAGTAAAGCAGAAGATAAATTTTAAAAACCAAAATAATAAGGTGTTTGATTGGTTTTGAAGAAATTGAAATGAGAAGGTGTATAAGAAATGATGATAGACTGATAGTGAATGAATAGTCATTTCCTCCAATTTATATGGATATGGATTATCCCTTTTTAAGTAATATCACTCTTTGAACTAAATATCATTATTCATTTATATATATATAATGTATATAATATAGTTTGGGTTATAAATTTGCTTAAATAGACTAGTTGTTTTTTATTCTTGTATTATATATATATATATATATATATATACATATATATATATATAATTTTATAAAAATTATATGTTAGCGGCGGGTTGGACGGGTTGAACAAATCGTAACCCAATTTCAACCCTCATGTCAGAAAACTTATCTTGTAGATATGAATGATCATCAAAAGTACGATGCTATTTTTCCAAAAAAAAAATTCCCTTCAGAGTTGTTGTTTTTTACAGTTGGTTACAAAATGTCCTTGTTTTAGGCAGTTTTCACAAAAAATGTTTTGCAAAAAATTAATAAAAATATGAATAAATATTAAATATTTATAAAACAAAATCTATAATATAACGTAAATGAAATTACGGAAAAGTACATGGTTAAAATTGATATGAAATTGCAAAAAGAAAATCACGACAATTTAGTGATTATTTGTATCAAATCTCATACTAATTTTAACAAATCTCATACTAATCACGACACATTAATTCATATATATTTATGATATTTAATAATATAATTAAATCCAAAATTATTCAATATTGGACTTATTTCGAAGGTATTAACGAAACGATTACAATGGTATAGTTTGTAAAAATAAAAATGTTTTTTTAATGCATTTTAGTTCATATACATTATTTATGTTAATATGATAAGAGTCTAAAATGAAAAATAAAAAAGTAAAGAATTAAAAATAAACCACATACCTAATTATAAGGGTGGTAAAGGTAAGGTATATATTAAAAAAAATTGAATTAAGGAAAGATTTAAGAAGGAATGAATGTGGATGTGCTAAATGAACTTATAAAGTAAAATGCGTTCAGATACATGTTTAGGCGGAAAAATGAAAAAATGGGTTCACCAAAAGGCGACACGTGTCCTTCTAGTTACTTATTTATTATATGTATAGATTTGTTTTAATTATATTATTAAATATGTAATTGGTTATTTTTTCTAGATGTCATTAAAATGTATAAGATAATCATTGAATTCTAACAAAATACTTAATTTTTTATATAAACAAACATTATATTATTAAGTCTAAATTAAACAAATTTATTAAAAAAAAACATTATCACTTTCTCAAAACCATCCAAAATCGTACTGTAAATCGACAAAAAAACAAAAAATAAAATAAAACATTAAAATCGTGATATATCTCGCTGCATTGCGCGAGTACGTTTCTAGTTAACTATAAAGCGTCGTATTAAAAGTATTATAATAGATTTATATAATGCATTTGAGCGTTTTAACAAGTTTTTCAAGACGTTTTTAAAATAAAGTGTTGTATTAACTATTTTATAATTTATCGGACACCTTTGAGAAGTAGCATATAAACCCATCTTTTTATATGACATTTTTGTTTATAATACATGTTTTGAAATATTGTCGTATAAAATAGCTGATACGAATACACTTTCTTTTAAAAGTGTCCTAAAAGCTTGTTAAAATGCGTAAAAGCGTCTGATAAACATACTGTTAATACTTTTAGACAAAACGTTTTTTTATCATAGTGATCATTTTCTTATCTGATTTTTACCCTTTAAAAAATAAAAATACAAAAACAAAATCATTATCAAATATATATTTTTAATTCATCACGTACATATTGTAATTGTTGATCATAAAATATATTTGTTTGGGAGCAAACAATGGGTTCCAAATATTGTTTTCACGTGAATGTGTTGTTTCCTATTGCTATTAAATTTTAGTTACTTGTGTTTTATTTTAAAAATACATATTTATTTTAAGATCCAAATATTCTACTTCTTGAAACTAGAATTAGCATGGTTGTGTTTAACTTTCTATTTCAAAATTATTTATTATACGATTATAGGAATTGGGTTTTCAACACGTTCACACATCAAAATAAATTTAAAAATCTCTTATAATTATATCATTAATTGTAATTGTAAGTTTGTAACTATTGTTATTATTAATGTAATTAATATTGAACGAATTCTTATTACTAATTATATAAATCATGTATAATATGTAGAGATGTTTACACTTGGTGAATCAGGCAATCAAATATTTGAATTAGACATCAAAACACCAAAAAAGAAAAAAAAAAGGTTAAGCGATAATTTGGTTTTTTAATACAATTACCTGATTAATCATTACGTATGTACCAAATTTATTGTGCGAATGTGTAATTTCATATGAACACACCAAGCTTTAATAGTCCAAAAAGAAAATTAATGGCAAATATCGTTATAAATATACACCAAGTGTTATATGTTATATAACAAATTAGTGAATTATGCTACATGGGCCTAAAAAACAGATTCCTACTCCAAATTTATGTACTTAAACTTAAGGATGCGTTTGGTTTGCGGGATTGGAATGGATTTGGATTTCAAATTCATTCCAATCCTGCGTTTGATTTGCAGGAAATGATTTCGTTGACCGGATTTCAAATCCGTTGACCATTTTAAAATCCCTCATATGATGGATTTGGAAATCCTTGGCATTGGGCCTGGATTTGAAATCCAAATCCAATGGATTCTAAAGCGTGATCCATACTTCGAATTGTATCGATCCAAATTCGATATTTACGAATAAAAATAAATTCTTTATAAAACAAACAAATAATAATAAATAAAAAAAACTCAATCCAAATTCAATCCTACAAACCAAGCAAGTCTTGTAAAAGAATGGATTTGAAATTTATTCCAAATCATACAAACCAAACACATGAAGGGATTTCAAATCCCCCCAAATCCAAATCCCTCCAAATCCAAATCTCTCTTTGAAATCCAATCCATTTCATTCCAATCCCGGAAACCAAACGCGCCCTAAGGGAATGTCCTCAGATCTAATTTAAATCAACAAATCCAATTAGAATTGAACGACCATAATCGAATATCCAATGATAACTAGATTGGATCGGATCCAATATTTCACAACAAATTGGATCGGCTGGTTCTTGGATGACGGTCCAACATCCAATAAAACCGATCCAATCCAATTATCATCCAATTATCATCTAACTACCATCCGGTTAATAATTATATATAATTATTAATGTTTTACAATATTGTTTTTTTAGTTGATATTTATATGCAGTGTTTTTTAATAACTTAAGAAATTATATGAATAATTGGCTGAATGGTAGATTAATTGGTTGAACTTTGGATCAAAATATTATCTAATGGATAACTAATAGTAATATCCAATGGATATGATGGAATCGATCCAATCCAATCATCCATTGGATTGAATCGGATCGGATGTCCAATGTTAGTTGGATACTTGAATTTGATCAGATGACAAAATCTAACATCCAGATCCAATGAATGATTAGATCCACCTAAATCTATTGGATTTCAACCGATGAACACCTTAAACTTAAACTGAATGCAAACATGTTTTTTTTTCCAATTAATCATACTGAATACAATATTTCCCATGTCCCAGAATAAATGTTCACAATAAATCAAAACACTTATAAAATTAACTTAAAAATCTATATTATTTTCCGTTGGAGTTTTCAGTTCCGTTATATAAATACACTCCTACAGTGTGTAAATATATGTTCAAAATACGCGATTAGAATGGTTGTCAAATAAATCTAATTTAATAACCACGATAGATTGATCATCCTTGAAGTCACAGTTGTTACTCTTAATATTTTTTTTGAACGGCAAGTTAACACACGCACTAATCCCCGTCGACCACGACCCAACCCAATTAAGGGTACCACTATGTGGCAGACCCATGATCATGGATGTCACAGGATGCTCACCACGGGGTTCGAACCTGGGTAGTCAGGGATACCATCCACTGACCCCCCTAGGATGTTACCTTACCACTGGGCTACAACATGAAGGACTTACTCTTAATATATATATAATGATGCATCTGCTTGGAGGAAGTACTGCACGAATGTTGCCTACAAAATTATTATTTATTAATTAGTTAATTACAGATGTATGATTACCTATTAATTACTCTTAATTAATTATGTTGTGCTAATCCCAATATAAATTCGTTAACCATGTTATTACATACAAATACACACTCAAGGTCAGCTAGCAAAATGTGATATGATGTGATGCTCACTACGTTGATTCTTCCAAATTATGGTCGGTATTAACGTAATAAATATCGAAAACATGTGACAATATCTGATCTAATATTAAATAAGACGACTGTATGTTAGATACGTCTTAAGCAAACGATAAATAAACATGTTCTGAAAGAAATTATCGTATATATTGTAATGTTATTTTAATATTGTATTGAGATCTTTATATATGAAATATTCAAAAATCTAAAACCATTTTTAAAATACTAAATTTTTATCCTAAAAGTAATTAAGGTGTTATTAGGAAAAGTCACAGATTTTTTGCTATTAATATACAAGACAAAATACTCAAATGCATAACAAGTTCCGGCTCAAATCATGTGGGAGAGACGGGCTTGAACCCCTTTGCTAGCCTCATTCACTGAGTCAGTTCTGAAATATCTCCTCAAATGTGGTTCCTAAGGGACTGCTTCCAATCAGGCCGGCTGCTTCCAATCGGGCCAGTCGGAGTTACGGATAATCAACCTTTCGCTTAAATATACATGCCAACATAAAATAAAGTTACAAAAATATCGTAAATTGTGGGATTTTGAAAATGGGACATTAAACGATGCGTTTTGGGGCATCAATTGACTGGTCATAGGTCATATAATTCCATCTTGAATCTATAACACAATGTAATTCCCATCTCGTTTAGCAAGTAAATATGATGGCAACACAAATTTACAGATATCATATGGGCGTATAAACGACGTATTTATATATACATACATACATACATACGATCTTATTCATTCCTCTCTCGGAATCCATCTACTCCACCACATGCTCTTCCCTTGTTGGCTAAGCTCGTTCATGCTTTCGTTTAGCGTTTTCAAAATCTTCTTTTGGAATCGAAGGACCGAGGCAAGAGCATTTCTCTGTGGATTCCCCTTCTTCACAGGTCGTATTTCCTACAAGCAAAGAAACACAAAAGCCGGTAAAATAGTCATATATCAGTTTAATCCATACAGACAGCTTAATTCATACATGACTTAATTAAAAAGTAATCAAACAAGATTGTTAAGTGGTTCCCATTTATGAAAAAGTGTGTGAAAAACTTACTCGGAGTTGCTGAAGCTCTGCTTCTGTGAATCCGCCATCTTTCTTTGTTCCGGATCTAGCCATGAGCTCAATGACCCATCTGGCAGCCTCGCTGTAATCTTGCTGTGTGGCTCGGAAAAGCTGGAGCCTGAGATTCTGCATGATCGACAAAGCGAGAAGACCTTCTTTGTCAAAGTATGGATGGGCCAAAGCCGCTTTGGCACTCACTCGTTGTCGTGCTTTATACCGGACCATAGAAGTCAGGAGTTCCCATCCGATCCCACCATCTAAATCTAACAACTCAAATCCTCTTCGGAGATCAGAGTTTGCACGAGGCTCGACGCTTTTCCTCCATGCAACGAGGTCATAATCGCATCTCTTTAGCTGACGATTGAATTGTATGAGACCACTGTCTGAGCGGAATGAAGGGAATGCCTAAAGTACAAAGATATGGTAAATCATCAAATCTTGTTCTAAAAGGTAACAATAACGATCCAAATTGCAAAGCTCGAACTCGCCTACTTAAGCTAACCCAGAGGTCCTAGGTTTGAATCTCAATGGCTGGACCATATAAGTTATCGCCTTCCCACCTTAGAGTGAGGTTTCTAATCACAAGAATATATGGAACCCCATTAGATTACCCGTCAAAAGAACCTTTCAAGAGAGAAGGAAGGTTAGCCGATGTGGGACTCTAAGACGTTCCCTCCAACGGAGGCTAGACGGGTACAAATTTCCCCCCAAAGTGTCGAATCCCTTAAGTGGTAGAACTTGGCTTTGATACCATGTACAAGTATGTGGAACCCCATTAGATTACTTTCCAAAAGAGCCCTTGAAGAAGAATGGGGTTTACAACATGTATTGAAGAGAAAGTGTCAGAGTCAAGCCGATGTGAGACTCTAACTCTAATGATAGAAACGTTCAATTACGTACCATTTGTAGTAATATGAGACCTGTGCTGTAAATGTCAAAACGATCCGGGAGGTTCAACTGTTCAATAATTTTCACGATCGAAATTAATAACCATAAAATCGAAGTAAATAAAAGTAAGCAGGTGCCGTCCATGGAGACTATTGCACCTGCCATAGAACTGGAGAAAGTGCAGCTGCAACGGGAGCTGATGGAGCAGAAGGCGTTTGTGTGCTCATAATATATTGCTCAGGTGCTGCATATCTGAAAAAGTTCGATCAACTTCTTCAATTATTTATGAATATTTAGGCTTCAAGAAAAATCTTTGAACAGTTCCATGAGAAAACTGTGAACAGTTTCGTAGATTCATAAGTGCCATCACTACATAAAAGTCGGTTTTATAGGACGTCAAATATGTCTAAATATCCCAATAGACTGCTTTATTGGACTTAGGTCTATAGGATCAAACAATTATGCGTCTTATGTAATAGTATTACAATAAATTGATGAGTCTGACTTCGGGTGTCCTAACAAGTTTTTTAGGACAATTTTGAAATAAAATATCCTATTAGTTTTTTTATGACACTCTTAAGAAGTGTCCTATCTTTTTACAAGACACTTGTTTTTATCACACATTTTCTCAAATGATGTCATGTAAAAGGACTAATCGGACGCCTTATTTCAAAAATGTCCTTAAAAATGAACTTACCGTAACTTTTTTTACATATGATGCACAATTATCTGGTCCTATAAAGCAGTATATTAAGACATTTTTGACATATTTGGCATCCTATAAAACCGATTTTGTAAGTGCATCTTCGTTTCTACGCAGGACACATCATCACATCTTTAAGCCGAGATCCACAAAAATTAAAACATTTAACGGTGAAAACAGATTAGATGTAATCTTTAATACCTTGGATCTAAAAGAAACTCTTTTGGAATGTAATTGATGCCTACACGCAAATCTGCTGCAGCTCCCAGATCGATGATCTTGAATGTGCGAGACCCTGCTTTTGAAACGAGTAAATGCATGCTATTCTGAGTAGGACGTTAACGAATTTGGGATATCAAAATATAAGAATATGCTGCCTTCACCTTCGGAGAAAATAACATTTTGGGGTTTGATATCTCTGTGGACAATCCCTGTTGAGTGAAGACCATCCAATGCAAACAAGAGTTGCCTCAAAACAGTTTGAATGATTCTATTCTCTCTTTCCAATCCCTTAGGCAAGTCTTGCACCTCCCCAAGAATCATTGATTCAACCTGAATATTTTTAGCAGAAAGCTCGTATTCAAAATTTGGAATTAAGTATTTTTACAGATATTCTGAAGAAAAAGAGTCACCTTGGATCAATCTGTTGCGTAATATAAGCATTATACGACCGTAATAAGTGTCAAAGAAGATTAATTGGCATTAGAATGTTACTACATCTGATTCATATTCACTAGTGAATGTTTTCATTTTGTAGGTCCATTCATATGTGTAGACATGAAATGTGATATTGGATCCCATTTATTTTGATGCGAAAAGAAATCAATATACAAAAAAGATCGATATAGTATGTGATATCTAAAAACCAAGAATCAATCTTGAGATGAGTTACCAACATTATAGGGGAACTCTTTACTCTGAATCAAGTCTGCAAGTGTGGATTCCCCTTCGAACCGCCAGATGAGCCAATATTCAGCTCCTTTTTTTGAAGATTTCTAAGGAATACAGTCAAAACCAGTGATCATCAATAATATGGGCTTCTTTATATTAAAAATAAAAATGTATACAAGTTAAAATTTTCGATGTGTAGATTCTATCAGAGCATACCTCAAGAAACCCATATACGAAATCGGCACAACTATTTGCACACGCCCTCCTCACACGCTCATTCATCCAAATCTCCACCGCACCATACTCCGTAGCTCTTTTTAGTACTAAATCGCCTTCCTTTTAAGAACCACCAGAAAAACCATATTACTACATTATGCTTGTTTTGAAATTTGGAGGCATTGGCTACTAATTTGAAAAGTAGACAAACTATTTTATCCACATTTCAAGTAGACCCAACAAGTAACAAATTCTAGAGTGAAGGTTGATCCACACCAAATTAAATATGATATGTATTTTATATAAACCAAAAAGGGTGATAAATATGCAACCAAGTGAAGCCCATGTGGTGGTTGTTCAAGTCATTTTATCTAAATAAACAAGACAAGTTTCACTGAGAAATTTTTACAAACACATGGTGGGTACCTTTGAGTTTGGTTTCTTAGCCGAGGAAACTCTGTAAACAACACCAAAAGCTCCCTCACCCAACTTCTTTCCCAACACAAAATCATCCTGCCATCATCATCATAAAAAAAAATTAACACAAACACCCATAATTTCAACATTAAAACATGTTAGAAAGACAAGAACACAAATAAAAGATAACTACTTGAAACTAATAAGTAAGATTTTATTAACCTTTTTGTATGTGGGTCTGAATAATCTTTCAACAAAAGCAAGAACAAACATATCCCAAAACCCAGGTGCCACACCAGGGGTAGCCCAAAGGTAAGAAAGAGTACCCAAAGCCAAAACAGCACCAGGAATCGTAAGTGTTAAAGCATTTGATCTGGGTAATGTGCTTCTGTAAATCATATCACCACACTCCATCACTGTACAAGGAAGACCAACTCCCACACCCACAAAAACATTATGAACAAAATCAACCAATTCAACACCAGCAACAACAGTTGAGCGTAAATTAGGCCTCAGGATTGTGAATTTGGACCCATGTGAGGTGGATGCTTGTTTGAACTTCAATTTTTTGCCTAAAAACGGAGATGGAGGTGATGAATTGAAGGAGTGAAGCTTCACAGAACCAGTTCCTAATCCTATTCCTCCTACTGCTGCTGCTGCTAAAGTTGCCATATCCGTTGCTTTTTATGTACGTATATATATTTACATCTACCTACATATGCTCTGTTTCAACTAGATCTTGGTTGAATTTGGAGCAGTAATACCTCTTTGTATTCTTTTTCTTCTGCAACACATATGATTTTGTTTTGGGGGAGATAAACCAAATTGGTACTCCAATTTTAGGGAGTTTTTGAGGTATTATTGGTGGAGAGAAACGAATAGAGTTGGATGGAGAAATGTAGACCACAAAAGACATGTGTGGAGTTGCTATCACGTGTGGGCTTCATGGTTAGTTTGGACTTTGGCTAAGATCAAATTATCTTTGAGCGCTTATCTTTTATATTTTGTCAATTCTCAAAGGACTTGGCCCAAGATAAAACTATTGTTTAGACTTGAGGTAGCCCAAAAAACCTGTCACGGGTTCGGGCGGGCCAGACCCAAATCGGTCCTTCTTTGTAATCGATCCCATCGTGACCAATTGAGATGGTCTAAATTCTTCGATCTTTTTTTTTATCCGGGTGGATAGTATTTATATTTTGTGTTTGTGTTGTTTTTTAAATTCCGCCGAAATTCTTTCCCTACCCCCTGCAAAATTTCCCACCCCCTCCCCCTCACATCAATTATTTTTATTGTTTTTGAATTATTAATTACATTTTTGGTCCTTGTACTATTTTAATTGATTTACTTTATACCTTTTAGTTTAATATTTTTTATTTTACATTTTTATTATATTAACACATATAATTGTATATTAACTAAAATACGTTAAAAAATACTTTTTAATTTTAACAAGTTACACCATTATAATCGTCTCGTTGATACCTTCGAAATGAGCCCAATATTGAATATTTTTTTATTTGATTATATTATTATATGTCACTAGAAATGTACCGTCGCAATGCAGCGGGTTTCTAAAATCTAGAACTCGAACCATCGATCATTATTCATACTTTTTGTTAGTCTTTTTTATTTTATTTTACGATTTTGAGAAATCTAGATTTAAAACAATAATATATTTTAGTTTAGTTTAATTATGGTTTTTTATAAAAAAAATATAATAATAAAAAATTTTGTTACGGGTCAAAAAATGTTTAATTTAAATGAGAACTATATTTAAGATATTTTATATTTAAAATTAAAAAGATAACATACTTCAATAAAAAAATAAAAATAAGGTGTTTTATCTCGAATTTTCTTATATTTATCATTTAGTTATATCAATAGTTAAAAATTTTAGATATTTTTGAAAATAAAAATAAGTGCTTATCTGCAGTTAGTTACACGAATTCAAACATTGAGTTTTTATAAGTTATACTTATGTTTAATCAATTTCTACTTTTGGATTTTAAGTAATATGCATTAATAAGTGATACCTAATGCATAAAAATTAGTTTTTAAGAGTTTAGCTTAAATGCTTTATAATATAGTCTAAATATATTAGTTATGAGATTATAACTAATATAGATATAGATATATTAAGAGCAAATCATAAAATAAAAAATAAATATTGATAATAGTAATATTGATTAAATCGTCCAATAAATATTGATAATAGTAGATAATATTGATCAAATCGTCCATTAAATATAAAAAACTGTTAGACCACAGTCTCATTGGATTCAAGATCATCCAATCTGAAGATCCAATCTGAAGCTAATCGACGTAGATACAGGTTTTAATTGATTTTCGAAGTACAGGACGAACTCGCGCAAACACAGGGAAGAACTCACGCAAATTGAACTTTGCGTGACACACTTTGCGCAACACACTGAACACGCAAAGTCTACTTTGCGCCACCCACGTAAAACGCAAAGCACACTTTGCGCTACCAACCGATCATGCAAAGCCCACTTTGCGCCACTCAAAGCTCACGCAAAGCTCTACTTTACGAAACGCAAACCTCGAATCAGTTCACTCAAACCAACAACTCAAGCAAACCTCAGTTCGCGCCATTAACGGCTCACGCAAACTTCATCTTACGCGACCAACGGCTCACGAAAAGTTCATCTTGCGTGACCAACGGCTAACGCAAAGCTCAACTCGCGCTACCAGCACATCACGCGAACCTCAGTTCGCGTGATCAACTCCTCACGAAAAGCACAACTTCACTTTGCGCCAACTCCTTGAAACGCAAAGCTCTACTTCGCGCTACGTACAGCTCACGCAAACTTCAATTCGCGCGATCAACTTGAAACGCAAAGCTTCAGTTTGCGCGACCCACTCTTCACGCAAACCTCATTTGCGCCACCTTCTAAAAACGCAAAGTTTTCCAGACTTCGATCTTTTTATTCAGAATGACATCTAGAGAAGCCCTTGCAATAGGAACTGACACCAAGCCACCAGTTCTCTTTAAAAGAGAATACGAACAGTGGAAAGATCGGTTCCTAAACTTTGTTGACAGACATGAGTTGGGTGATTTCATCAGGCAATCGATAGAAGAAGGGGTTATGAAACCAGTTATGACGACTCGTATGGTTGGAACTGTGCCAACACAGATTGAACTTAAGTATCATGAGCTTGAAGATGATAACTTAAAGAGAGCAAAAGGTGATAAATTAGCAAAGTCATACATTCTAAAAGGAATTCCAAACGAAATCTATGTAAAGATTGACAGCTATAAAGCCTCGGGCAAAGAGATGTGGGATCAGCTAGAGAAGATGATGTTGGGTTCAAAGGTTGGGAATCAGCTCAAACTTTCCAACTGCCTAAACAATTATGAAGAATTTAAAGGCAGAAGTGGAGAGTCTCTAGAAGGAACTTATGACAGATTCGTGACCTTGCTAAACGAACTAAGCAAGAACAAGGTCACCAAATCTCAAATCGAGCTGAACGTCAAATTCCTAAGTATTCTACAGCCGGAATGGAAGAGATTTGCCAGACAGATGAAGCAGATCAAGGATCTGAATGAGATTCCACTTCATGAGGTGTATGAAACCCTCAAACAAAATGAAGAAGAGGTGGATGAAATTCTAGATGAAAAGAGGCAGAAAGTAAAGACAGTTGAAGACACAGTTGCTCTTGTTGTCAAGTAGAAGAAGAACAAGACGATTGTGTATGAATTAGAAGAAAATGAAGCTTATGCAAACTCTAACACGGATGAAAATGAACAACTGAAGCAGATTATGCTCTTGCTGATAAATGCTTTTCAGAAGAAGTTCTACACGAAGCCAAGTTCAAACAATCAGAGGTATTCTTCTGGTCCTAACAACTATGTCCACAAGGAAAGGGTTGAAGGAAATTGATATGGAGGAAAGAAGTTTGAAGGGAAGAGAATAAAGGAGAAGAAATCGGAATAGAGAAGGTATCATGCTGAAGGAAAGAGAATAGAGGAGAAGAAGCCGGAAGAGAGAAGATTTCAAGCTGAAGGATCCAGTCAGTCAGAACCACCAACGTGCTACAACTGTGGCAAACAGGTCACTTTGCCAGAGACTGCCGCAGACCCAAAGTCAGAAACTCCGATTACTACAAGAACAAGATACTTCTTGCTAAGCAACATGAGGCGGGTAAGGCACTGATGGCAGAGGATGAGTACTGGCTTGATCATTCAGAGGAGGAAGAAGAGGATGAAGAGAGAGATGAAGCAGTCAACATGTGCTTGATGGGAAAGCAGGAATCAGACGCTGAAGCAGATTCAGAAGAGGATGAGAAAGATGAGGTATGTGATTTATCTTATTCATATTTCATAAATAAAATGCATGCCATGAATTTAAAACAACAAGAGTTAGAGTCAAAACTTAAGCGAGAAAATGGTGTTATTTCTGACAAAAACCAATTGATACAGACTCTTAACGATCAAATTGCTGAGAAGAAAGTATTGGTTGAGGTTTTACATAGAAATAATGACACCAGCGCAAAGGAAAAGACAATAATTCTTAAAGAGAATTCTGAACTCAAGTCTAAACTGAGAAAAGGTGAGCTTGATTTATATGAGCTTACGAAAATGCATTCTTCATGTACTGAAGAAAACAAAACTTTAATTGCAAAATTAAAAAGTTTGGAAGAGAAGTTATACAAATTGGGTCAAACTGAACAAACTATTCATCTGAACAAACCCAAAGAGAAAATAGAAAAATGGGGAATCAGTTATAAGAATCCTCACTGTCTTCAAAAAGGAATATCTGAATTGCCTGCACTTTATGATCTTCTTTCTTTGAAATTAGCTCGAAGAATCCCCGAGCTTAAAGTTTTCTGGACTAGACTGTCTGAAAAGGATGAAGCCAACGAAACTGAAAAACGTTTGAAATCATCTAAAGTTCACCTTCCATTTTATTATGCGAAAGTGAATAATAGTTATAATGATAATCCAATATATCACAAGAAATCTCTTTCAAATGATTTCTTTCAGAGTTATTCTGAAAAAGAGATGGAGGCGAAGCCTATTAAAGGTAAAATTTATGTCCCTCCTCTTGTTTTGGAAAGTCAAATTTCTGAACTCGAGAACTTTATAACAGATGAAAGACTTTTGATTGAGATTTAACAAAAAGTTTTTCAACCGTGCTGAAAAATGTTATTATTTCAAATGCTTCAAACTCTGAGGATATGTTTGGTCTAGCAAATAAAGGATTTGATTTTCTGAACTCTGACGGTGGTTTAGATGATTGTTTTAATCAATTTGACTTTAATGCAAAACTTCCTAACCATTCATCCTTTGTTAAGAAATCTTTGGGAAAAAACAGTATGCCTGTTAACAGTGCAAAATCAACGAAAGTTGATAACTCAGTCTCTGTGAAAGCAAAGAGTGCTAAAGGTAAGATTATATCTAAGCATTCACAGAAACCGAACACTACTGGTCATCCGAAGAAGAAGCATTCGTTTGTTGCTCAACAGTCTAACTCACGAGTTTCACATGTTTCAGATCTGAGCAAGCAAAGGCCAGAAGTTAAATCTTAGTGGCAACCGAAACAAAAGCTTGACAAGATCGTTAAATCGTTTTGTAGTGTTAATTGTAGTAAGACTTCGCCTAGTAAAGATGTCTTAATTGCTGATGTTGCTATTTTGAACTCAAAACTTGTTGTTTCTCGTAAACAATATACAATTAAGCAATTATTTCAGTTATCTTTATCTGCTAGAAAATCTTTTATTTATGATGAACATGTTTCTACTTCTTGTCAAGATTCTGAAGATTGGTTTGGCAATTATCATGTGCATTCATCTAATTATAATGCTTCAAATGACTTTCAAATTAAAAGAGGACCCAATTTCAAATGGGTACCAAAATCTTGTGCTAACACAATAGGACCCAAATTCCAGTGGGTACCTAAGGCTAAATCTGTGTTGCAGGCACACAAAGTTTAAGAGACTTTGGATATGACTTCTAGAAAAAACAGTCTAGGACTCGTTCCTCAAAGAAACTAGGTTCTTGAATACAATAGTTCAAGACCCGCACTTCAAAGATAAAACAATGGTTTCTGAACACGTCTGTTCAGAACCCGTGCTTAAGAAGAGGATATGGTTCTTGAGTAAATCAGCTCAAGACCCGGACATCAATGTCAAAGTGGTTTCTAAGTAAATCAGCTTAGAACCCGTGCTTCAAAGAAGAAGACCTTACTCAAATGCTGATATGAGAGATTGTACTCCGATACTCCAATGAGGAAATCAATCTTCAAGGGGGAGTACATATTTATTTCTGAAATTTTAAATGCATATCTTTTCAAATGATAATTTTTTCAAATGCATAATTTCAGGGGGAGTAAGAGAAGTTATTTGTTTTACTGCTTTTTGTCTTGTTGGGAACTGAAGATTCTACTAAGTGTAGTTACTACTGCTAGTACAAGTGTAGTTACTACTGCCAGAACAAGCTGAAGATTAATACTGCTAAGTGTTACTACTGCTAGTAGAATTACTACTGCTAGTTAAAGTTAGTACTGCTTGGACAACAAAGTTAGTACTGCTTAGCTAGTTAGTACTGCTAGTAGTTAGTACTGCTTGAAGTTAATGCTGCTAGATAAAGTTAATGCTGCTGAGCATTATTAGTGCTGCTAAAGAGATCCGGATGGAAAGTACTACAGCTGGATATACTGAAGATATACTTAGAAGATATACATGGAAGATATACTGAAGATTTGTTTATTCTTTGTAATTATCTTTTTATCAGTATATGTATAGAATGTTTAGAATAGATAGAGATAACTTTTGATAATTGTTTTTTCAAGAGAAAAATCAACCTCAAGGCATAGATCCTAATTCTAGAGAAGTAGAATTCGTATTGGTGAGCCTGTTCATCAATATTGAGGTTGAGTGTGTAATCTTGTAGTTTTAAGCATTCAATACAAGTTTACTGTTTGATAAATATATACTGTTTTTGATTACTGTTTTATCAAATATCAAAGTGTTTTTCCGCAACTTCTTTGATATTAGTTTCTGAGTATTAATTCTTGTTAAGAATTCGATCCTGACAAGTGGTATCAGAGCCAAAATTCTCTCAGAAACAGTTATTCATCATGGAAAATCTTACAGAATCAAGCAGTACTTTGGTCTCAAAAGTTCCAATGCTCAGATCCAATGAATTTGACATGTGGAAAATCAGAATCAAGCAATATATTCTCCTCACAGATTACTCTATGTGGGACATCATTGAGAATGGCCCATCTGATGGAGGAAAGATTGGTGAAGATGGCAAAAGAACTCCTCCAAAGACAGATACAGACAGGAAATCAAGACAGACAGAGATGAAAGCCTTGAGCACACTGCTCTTGGCCATTCCAAATGAGTATCAACACCAATTCTGCAATTGTACTGATGCACAGATGCTCTGGAATGCTCTAGAGAAGAGATTCTCAGGTACTAAAAGTACCAAGAGAAATCAAAAGGCAATCTTAAAACAACAGTATGAAAACTTCATCTCAACTAAGAATGAGTCCATGACTCAAACTTTTGACAGGTTTAATAAACTAATTGGTGAACTAGCTACTATGGGAGTACAGATTGATCAAGATGATGTGAACAGAAAGTTCTTAAGGTCCCTTGGAGATGAATGGACCATGTACACTGTGTCATTTAGACAGAATGATCAGTTGGAAGACAAAGAACTTGATGATCTGTACAATGATCTTAGAGTATTTGAAGCTGAGGTGGAGGCAAAGAAGAAGCCTTCTGGATATGTTCATAATGCTGCACTTCTATCAGCATCAATTGATTCTACTGCTAACCCTGAATCAGTTAATGTTGCTAATGGATCAAATTTAGATAAAGGCACTGATTATGTATTTGAAGCTCTTCTTTCTAATCATGGAAATTCTTCTTTGATCAATGATGACTTAGAACAACTTCATCCTGATGATCTGGAAGAGATGGATATTAAATGGCAGATGGCCATGCTCTCCATGAGGGTTAAAAAGTTTATAAAGAGGACTGGAAGAAACAACTTCTCACAAAGAAGAGAAGATGGAGCAGGGTTTGATAAATCAAAGGTAGAATGCTACAAATGCCATCTGAAGGGACATTTTGCTAGAGAATGCAGAAGTGGAATGTCTCACAACAACAACCATCAACAAGCTCAATCTGGAAGCTTCAATAACAACAGAAACTCTGCTCAAGCCCTTGTTTCTCAACAAGGAATGGGGTTTGATTGGAGTGATCAAGCAGAAGAAGCTATTCAGAATCAAGCTCTTATGGCTAAAGTATCTGATCTCCCATCTGAGGTAAGTTCTAATCTCTGCACTAAAACTTGCATAGACACTGTTAAAAGGTACAGGGATCACAATCAGAAGATGAGTGATGACCTGAAGAGACTAGAAAAGGATATAAAAGACTATGTGAGGATAGTAGAGAGATTTGAAGATCAAATCAAAGGTTTTCAAGCCAATGAACTACAACACTCATATGACACTAATTACTGGCAGTGGGAGAAAAAGGATTTAGAACTTAAACTGACCAAATCTAAAGAGGAGAGTGAAAAACTGAAAGAGGAGTTAACCAAAGTTAAGCTTGATGTAGAAAAGTTTTCCAATGCTTCTAAAGCAATGGACTCCTTACTGCAAAATCAGATTCATGATAAGTTGAGAAGAGGAATTGGGTATAATGCCACACCTCCACCATATAACAACAATTACATTCCTCCTACTTCAGACCTGTTAGACACCAAAGATAGGAAGGACTTGCCTGAGGGAGCCACTGAAATAGATCCCTTAGATGAGGAAATTGTTGAGGATAAGACTGAGAAAGAGGTTGACAAGAGTAAGGAGAACAAGGTGAGTGGTGAGATTTCTAAAGAAAACAACATTATCACCAATGAGGATTGTGGAAGGGCTTGGATCAAATCCAAGAACATAGAGAAGACAGAGGAAAAGTTTGGTAAGGTCCATTATAAACAGACCACAGTTGTGAATCCAGGTCCTTGCAAACAGTGTGCTTGTAAGAAGAATGAGCCCCAAAAACAGGACAAAAAGAGGGGAAATCAAAGAAACTGGAATAATCATTGGGCACATAAACAAGGGGTTGATCTGAGTAAAATCAATAGACCAAAACCTTGTTTTATCTGTGGCAAATTGAATCATCTTGCAAAATTCTGTTATTTCAATCCTATGAACCAAAGAATGAATTTCCAAAGATCCATGCAAAAAACTCTTTGGTTATAAGAAAATTGAAAAGAATCATGTGGCTAAGAAAACTGTTAAAACTAAAAGCCACATGAAGAAAAAGTATTCTGTTAAAGAAAGTGTCAATATGTGGATTCCTAAAAGCACTAAAACTGTTAGTACTGCTATCACAAGTAGTGCTGCTGACAATGATAGTGCTGCTAGAAGTAATACTACTGCCAACAATGTTAATTCTGCTAACAAGGTTAGTACTGCTAAACCTGTTAGTACTGCTACACCTGTTAGTACTACTCACTCTGTTAGTACTTCTAAGGTTAGTACTGCTTCTAGTGTTGATTCTGCTAAGCCAATCATATTGACAAAGTACTCTAATAAAGAGTGCTCTGAGTTTAAAAACCTCATTAAAAAGGAATGTAAATACTTTGATGAGAAAGGAAGACCCAAGATCACTTTGGCTTGGGTCCCCTATCATACTAATTGATTTATTTAATGTGCAGGGCAACCAACAGCTCAAGGGAAAGAGCATATGGCATGTTGATAGTGGTTGCTCTAGGCACATGACTGGCAACATGTCATGCCTTCAGGATTTCAAGCAAATTAATGGAGGACATGTTGCATTTGGAGACAATCTTACTGGTGGTAAGATAAGTGGAAAAGGTAATGTCACCAAAGGTAAGATGACACTTGAGGATGTCTACTATGTTGATCAATTAAAGTACAACCTGTTAAGTGTATCACAGGTTTGTGACAAACAACATAGTATATTATTTACTAACACTGAGTGTATGATTCTTGCTCCAGGGTTCAAGGTAGTTGATGAAAGCATGATACTACTTAGAACTCCAAGAAAAGACAATGTTTACTGTATTGATTTGGACAATGTCAATAGTGATTCATCTTTAAATTGTCTTGTTTCAAAAGCTTCTATAGATGAATCCTCTCTTTGGCACAGAAGGATGTGTCACATGAATTTCAAGACTATGAACAATCTTGTTAAAAATAACCTTGTAAGAGGTTTACCTTCAAAAGTCTTTTCATGTGATGATCATTGTGTTGCTTGTCTTAAAGGCAAACAACACAAAACTTCTCATAAGACCAAAGAGTTAAATTCTGTTTCTTCTTGTCTCCAGTTATTGCATATGGATCTGTTTGGTCCTACAAATGTTATGAGTATAGGCAAGAAATCTTACTGCTTGGTTATTGTTGATGATTACTCCAGATTCACTTGGGTATATTTTCTAAGGACTAAGGATGAAACAAGTGGTCTTATCAAATCCTTTATTCTAAGAATTGAAAACCAAACTAATCAAAGAGTAAAAGTCATTAGATCAGATAATGGAACTGAATTTAAAAATAATGATTTAAACACTTTTTGTGAAGGAAAAGGTATTGAGAGACAATATAGTGCTCCTAGGACTCCTCAACAGAATGGTGTTGCTGAAAGGAGAAATAGGACACTAATAGAGGCTGCTAGATCTCTGTTGGCTGATTCAAAATTGCCAATTACATTCTGGGCTGAAGCAGTTAATACTGCTTGTTATGTCCAAAACAGAGTTCTAGTGGTCAAGCAAAAGAACAAGACCCCATATGAGCTTTTAAATCAAAGAAAACCTTTTATTGGTTTCTTCAAACCTTTTGGGTGTCCTTGTACAATTCTAAATACCAAATCTCACTTAGGTAAGTTTGATAGCAAAGCAGATGATGGATTTCTTGTTGGATATTCATCTCAGAGTAGGGCCTACAGAGTTTTTAACTCTTCTTCTAGAATAATTGAAGAAAGTGACAATGTCAAATGCAATGAGAACACACCAAATCCTGTTGGGTCTGGACCTCAATGGCTATTTGACATTGATTCACTAACTAACTCTTTTGGTTTCAGTAATGAGTATACAGGAACAGATGGTGGAGAATCAGAGATCACACAAGTTCAAGAAAGTATATCTAAATCTGTGATTTTTCCCATACCCACAGTAAATGAAGACTGTGAAAAGGAATCATTTACTGAACCAAGTCAGAGTGAAGAAGACACTAGAGATGAGGAGACTCAAGAATCAGAAGTGACATCTGAAGACACTTCAGTTGAGTTGCATGACTCTAATCTAGAGGCTGGACTGAATGAAGAACCTAGTCATATCACAAGAGTACAAAAGAATCATCCTCCACAGCTGATAATAGGAGATATCTCTTCTCCTATGATGACTAGACATCAAAGCAGGCTTCAAGAAATGCAAGATCAACAGCATACAGTCCTTTCTTGTTTTCTATCCCAGCTTGAGCCTAAAAAGGCACATGATGCTATGAAAGAATCTAGCTGGATAGAAGCAATGCAAGAAGAACTGTTACAGTTCAAGCTACAAGATGTATGGGATCTAGTAGACCTTCCTAAAGGTCACAGAGCAATTGGCACAAAGTGGATTTTCAGAAACAAGAGAGATGAAAGAGGTATTGTCATAAGGAACAAAGCAAGGCTGGTGGCTCAAGGCTATACTCAAGAAGAGGGTATAGATTATGAAGAAGTTTTTGCACCTGTGGCTAGGATAGAAGCAATCAGACTATTCCTAGCCTATGCTTCTTACATGAACTTCAAAGTCTATCAAATGGATGTAAAAAGTGCTTTTCTCTATGGATCAATTGAAGAAGAAGTATATGTCTGTCAACCACCAGGGTTTGAAAACCCAAGCTATCCAGACAGGGTATACAAATTAAAGAAAGCACTTTATGGACTACATCAAGCCCCAAGAGCATGGTATGACACTCTGTCATCCTATCTCTTGGAAAATGACTTTGAAAGAGGAGTCATTGATAAGACTCTCTTTATCAAAAGAAAGAAGAAGGATATCTTGCTGGTCCAAATCTATGTTGATGACATTATCTTTGGATCTACAAGAAACAACATGTGCAAGGAGTTTGAGGATTTAATGCATCAAAGGTTCAAAATGAGTTCCATGGGGGAACTTACTTTCTTCCTTGGACTCCAAGTTCAACAGAAGTCAGATGGCATTTTTATATGTCAATCCAAGTATGTGCAGGATATTCTAACCAAGTTTGGTTTCTCAGAATCAAAACCTGCCAGCACACCTATGGAAACACACAAGCAGATCACAGCAGATCTTGAGGGGGAGGATATGGATGTGCATCTTTATAGATCCATGATTGGCTCTCTCATGTATCTCACAGCATCAAGGCCAGATATTATGTTTCCAGTCTGTGTATGTGCAAGATTTCAAGTTAGGCCAAAGCAATCTCACTTTCAAGCTGTTAAGAGGATATTCAGATATCTCAAAGGGCAACCCAGATTGGGACTTTGGTATTCTCATAACTCCCCTTTTGACCTAATAGCATACTCAGACAGTGATCTAGGTGGGGCAAACTTGGACAGAAAATCTACTTCTGGAGGATGTCAGTTTTTGGGTGCTAGACTAGTCTCATGGCAGTGCAAGAAACAAACCACAGTATCCACATCTACAACAGAGGCAGAGTACATAGCAGCTGCAAGTTGCTGTTCTCAAGTCTTATGGATTCAGAATCAAATGCTGGATTATGGGGTAACCTTTCTACACACTCCAATCTTTATTGACAACAGCAGTGCTATTAGCATTGTAAATAATCCAGTCAAGCACTCAAAGACAAAGCACATTGAAATCAGGTATCACTTTATAAGAGATTGTAATGAAAAGAAACTTATTCAAGTTGTCAAAGTTCACACTGATAATCAGTTTGCTGATCTATTCACTAAAGCTTTTGATGTGGGTAGATTCACTTTCTTGGTAACAAGTGTGGGAATGATAAACTCTGAATAATCTTCTCAAAAAGTGGTTTTATACCTGTATATTTTTATTCTTGGTGTTACTAATCTTCTTTTCAGGATATGCATAGCAGTACTCAGTATTTAGCAAGTTTAAAAGGAGTAAGTCTAGTTAATACTGCTAGTAGTTAATACTGCTAGTAGTTAATACTGCTAGTGGTTAATACTGCTAGTAGTTAATACTGCTAGTAGTTAATACTGCTTGTGGTTAATACTGCTTTCAGTTAATACTGCTAGTAGTTAATACTGCTAGTAGTTAATACTGCTAGTGGTTAATACTGCTTTCAGTTAATACTGCTAGTAGTTAATACTGCTAGTAGTTAATACTGCTAGTGGTTAATACTGCTTTCAGTTAATACTGCTAATAGTTAATACTGCTAGTTCAGTTAATACTGCTCGTGGTTAATACTGCTCGCGGTTAATACTGCTAGTTCAGTTAATACTGCTCGTGGTTAATACTGCTCGCGGTTAATACTGCTAGTTAGTTAATACTGCTCTAGGTTACTACTGCTTATATTCCGAATACTATAAATACTTTTTGCCCGCCTAAAAGTTCATAACGACTCTTTGCATACTGTTCCCTTGCGCTCTAAACCCTTTCTCTCTCAAAGTTCAAAGTTTTCAGGCAAAAATCTTCAAGGTCAATGGCATCAATGGCGTTCATTGACGAGCACAATGAAATCGCAATGCTCCAAAAGCCAAAACAAGCAGAAGGCTTTCATCAGATTGTGGATTTCCTCAAGTCAAGCCACATTGCTCATGCTCTTACTGTATCCCCTACAATCTACATTGAGCACCAAAGGCAGTTCTGGGCTAATGCAACCATTGTTGTGGAAAATGGTGTGCAAATGATCAAGACAAGAATCTGTGATCACTCACTTACAGTTACTGAAGAAGTCATTCGCATCAGTCTACGTCTAGACGATGCCTCTGGTATAATGTCTATCTCTAATGATGAACTGTTTTCTAATCTTACTAGAATGGGGTATGGAGGCCCATTGGGTGTTTTCAAATTCTCAAAAGCAAAGTTTTCACCCCAATGGCGTTTTCTTGTTCATACCCTGATGCATTGCATCTCCAAAAAGACCACTGGATGGAGTGAGTTCAGCAGTCCAATTGCATATGCTTTGGTATGCTTGGCTACATCCAGAAGGTACAATTTCTCAAAGATGATTTTCAGTGATCTTGTATCAAATATGGGAAACAAAAAGAGTTTCTTTATGTATCCCAGATTTGTTCAGGAAGTAATTAACCATGAATTGACGGATATACCTCAACCTGTTGGGGTATATGTACCTAAACCCCCCAAAGGCAAGGTTTTCTCAAATATGAGAAGATCTGCTGGGGACTCGGAAGGAGTTGACACCCCATTGTTCTCTACAATGATGGTGGTGTCCCAAACCACTGAAGGTATGGCAGCAGGGTCAAGGCCCTCATTAGACCATCCCACTGCTAGCCAAGCCCAACCTTCTCACTCAAAAACAATGCCCCAGTCCATTCTTACAAAACCAACCTCTCCAATTACCCAAACTTATCAAAGAAAACAGGTAAAGAAGGCTCCTTCCCTTCTTGTACCATCACCCACACAGCCTTTAAGCCCTCTAAGGGAGAATTCTCCCCTAGAGAATATCCAAAGGGAAACCACAAGGGTGTCTCCCAACCCAAAGGAGGTGCTCTCTGAGGAGGAGGTAGAGCATATGGGTGATGAGGCTGCCACTACTCCTGCTAACACAGAGGAGGAAAGTGGTAACATCAATAAGACCTCCCCCATGGCAACTTTGAATGAGCAATCATTTGAAGGTCCCTGGTGCCAAGAAACCACAGGGGTGGATAGTGCTTCTGCTAGGCAGAAGACTTCCACTACTAAAAGATCCAATGATCCTTCAATAAGGGGTAACACTCCTGGAGAAGGTGAGGACAGATATAACTATGATGAATTGATGGAGACAATGGGCAACATCAACATGGATGTACTCAAACAAGGCAAAGATATTGAAGAGCTAAAACTAATTGTACTGTCACAACAAGAACAAATCATCAAGTTGAAGCAAATGGTAAGGAAACTGATTCTGCAAAAGAAGAAGAAACAATTTGTGCTCAGAAGGAGGGAACCAGTGACTGATGCTCCCAAAAAGGGGGAGTCAGAAGCTGATGCCAAAGCTAAGGGGGAGCAAGAGGAAAAACATAATGTTGAGGGGGAAAATGAGCAAGCAGCAGAAACAGAGCCAGCAGCAGAAACCATTACTACTGCCAGTTCAAGTAAAGCAGCAGAAATGGTTAATACTGCTGAGCTGAAAGAAGCAGCAGAACAAGTAAAAGAGGTTCTTACAGAGCTTGAGGTTGCAGAAACACTCATCAAAGCAAAACATGATACTCCCAAGGTCACCTCAAAGGCCAAAGGAGTTGTCATAAAAGAAAGAGGTGATGCAGCAAAGAACTCTAGCATTGAGAAGGAGATGGGTAAAGATAAAGGTAAGGCAAAGTTAGTGGAATCTGATCAACCAATCAAGAAGCAAAGGTTGGTTGAATCAGATGAAGCTTTAGCAAGGAAAATGCAGAAGGAGATGGAAAAAGAAGAAAGAGCTCAGGTGGAGAAGGACAGGGAAATAGCAAAGGCTTTAGCTGCTGAGCTAAATAAAGCCTATCAAAAGGGGCTTCAAACTGAAAAGGCTAAACAAAGGGCTATAAGTCTGAGAAAGGCTATGATGGCTAATACAAGTGCAAAGAAAAGAAGACCTTCACAAACTTACCTTGCCACTCAGGAAAGAAACAAAATGATAACTTTCTTGAGGAGTGCAATTGGGGTAAAGAAAGAAATGTTTGTGAAGATGAGTTTTGATCAAATCAGAGAGCTCTATGAAAAAGAAATGGGGAATCTGAAGAGAAATGAAAAGAAAAGAGTAGAGTTTGAAAAGAAGGCCAAGGAGAGTAATGATATAGATATGAATCAACCATTTCCTGAAAGTGAAGAGGGAACTCCTATCAAAGAAATGGCAAGGAAAAAGGAAGAAAAGAAGAAGGAAGCTACTCTAGTACAGGTTCAAAAGACTTTGAAAAGAACCAAGATGATGGCCAAAAGAAAGAAAGATAAGAAGCCTAGAGTAGAAGAAGAACAAAATGTGGCTGAAGAAGAAGTGGCACCTGAGTCATCAAGTCAGCAAGTGTCATCAATCAAAGATGATGTAAGCTTATATATGGTAGTGATGGACAAAGTGCCTGAACCAATTTCTGCAGAACCTGTTGGAGTTAAGCCACCCGAGATCATTCACTGGGATGTACTGACAATGGATGGGAAAGATTACATCAGACTCAAGAGGAAGGGTGATAAGTATGAAGTATTCAACACTTGGGTCAAGATTGTCAGAACATGCTCTAGATCTGATATAGAAGAGATGTTTGACATAGGAATTAAGCTGTATGCAGATCATCTGAATACTCCAGGAATTTCTCTTACAAAACTGGTGATGGAGTATCTATGCATGATGTTCAAACCTGAAGAAGTGGACCAGGTCATCAAGAGTGTGTTTAAAGAAGTCACAAGTTGGACTCTATATGAAACTAGTGGAGTATATGCAGTGACTTTGGATAGAAATCACACAGAATACTTCCTAGTGGATAGAGTATATAATCACACCAGACTGAAGGTTCATGCCATGCTAAAGAAGAAGTTGGGTTGTGCACCAAATTCAGAAATGGCCAAGTATCTAATTCAGAGGATAATCAATCAGAGTTTGGGACTGAATCCAGACTTAGGAGCATGATCTTGGAAGTTTTGGGAGCATCAAAAGAGCATCTGGAAGAATATCTGAAGAACTTGACTTCTCTTCTAAAAAGTCAAGTTAGGGGGAGATTGTTGGGAACTGAAGATTCTACTAAGTGTAGTTACTACTGCTAGTACAAGTGTAGTTACTACTGCCAGAACAAGCTGAAGATTAATACTGCTAAGTGTTACTACTGCTAGTAGAATTACTACTGCTAGTTAAAGTTAGTACTGCTTGGACAACAAAGTTAGTACTGCTTAGCTAGTTAGTACTGCTAGTAGTTAGTACTGCTTGAAGTTAATGCTGCTAGATAAAGTTAATGCTGCTGAGCATTATTAGTGCTGCTAAAGAGATCCGGATGGAAAGTACTACAGCTGGATATACTGAAGATATACTTAGAAGATATACATGGAAGATATACTGAAGATTTGTTTATTCTTTGTAATTATCTTTTTATCAGTATATGTATAGAATGTTTAGAATAGATAGAGATAACTTTTGATAATTGTTTTTTCAAGAGAAAAATCAACCTCAAGGCATAGATCCTAATTCTAGAGAAGTAGAATTCGTATTGGTGAGCCTGTTCATCAATATTGAGGTTGAGTGTGTAATCTTGTAGTTTTAAGCATTCAATACAAGTTTACTGTTTGATAAATATATACTGTTTTTGATTACTGTTTTATCAAATATCAAAGTGTTTTTCCGCAACTTCTTTGATATTAGTTTCTGAGTATTAATTCTTGTTAAGAATTCGATCCTGACATGTCTTTTCAATATTAGTGAATAAAGTTTCTTTGACTTGACTTAAGACTTTTGCAGAATTTTTGAGAAGAGCTTACACGATCATATGTTTATGACTTTAAGCTAAGCTTCATGAGATGTAAGATCGCACTTAAAGGTATATTCCTTTATCTTAATCTCATATGTGATTGAAAGAAGGACAACTTTCAATCATTGAAAACATATTCTTAAACGTTCAAACCACTTCCTGATTTTTCATAAGATTTTATATTTCGGGAGTGTACTTTAAATGTTCTACATAAGCTTACATGATTATAAATCATTTTGAGCAACATATTCTTTATAGGATATACGGGATCAGTGTGCTAAGATTTAACACCACTCCTATGGAATCACATTAACCTGTGATTTCTACCCACGAAGTTAATCCATAATGATTGAGTGTGAGAAGTCAAAAGAAATGAGTGTGTTAAACTGAAAAAGAAAGTTTGATTAGAGTGAGCTAAATGTTAAAAAGAAAGAGCGTGTGAGAACAGAGTTAAAAGAATATCACAACTCTGCACCAACTTTTTCTGAGCCGGGCAGCCACATTTCTAGTGTTTCACAATTCTTTGGTGATCATTATTGAAACAGGCAACTAGCCCATGCCAACTCTTGATCAAACCTCACCAACTACTCATTTTCTTCTCAAAAGGAAAGTGTTTCACATTTTCAAAGGGGAAGCAACACATTTGCTATCTGATTTTCATTTGGAAAATCTGGATATTGAAAAGAAGGAAGTCTGCCGCACCTTCGCACTTCAATCATGCATATTGAGTCTGTGTTTAACTTTCTGTTGTCTCAGTGGTTTACACAATATTGAGCCTTATAAGCAATCATCAATGCTTAATTCTTTCTATCACAAGCACGAACACATAAGGAATTTGTTTCTTTGTCATAACGTTTATAGAAATTACCTTTGTGGTGTTTCGATGATTAAATGGAAGCCCTGGGGGAGTCAACATCAAACAACTCCTTTCCAATGTGTATTTGTTACACACAGTGACTTAGTGTTACTGACAGGCATGTTAATTGATTCATTAGTTGATTCAGGTGTTACACGACTATTTTGTCTGGATTTGCAAAAATCTGGATGAATATCTTTTGAATTGACGGATCAGAGGCTCCAAGTGAAAGACATTTCTTACTCAAAGTTTTGATGAAGTCGTTGCACTTTTCATCAAAAAGGGGAAGAATCTAAAGCTTGAAGAAATGTCCAATCCATTACATTATAAGACATTGGAGAAGAGAAAAGCTAACCAAGAACTGCGAGATCAAAGTATTCTGAAGACATGCTGATTTCAGATAAATTTTCTTTGAAGATACTTTGCTAAAGCATTCTGAGCTAGAGAAAGAGATTGCATCTTCTGAGTAGAACAAGAAGACTGAATTGCTAAAATCTTTTTAGTAATGATCTTGATCCAAAGGGGGAGATTGTTAGACCACAGTCTCATTGGATTCAAGATCATCCAATCTGAAGATCCAATCTGAAGCTAAAGCCCGAAAAGTCGCTCTCGATATAAGTCTAATGTCAATTTGTAATAAATGTCAAAGTTAGTTTATTGTATTTTATGTTTAATCTAAATATCTTATAAATAGATATTTAGATATTATATACTAGTTATTATATTATAGTTTAGATATTAAGTTAGTTTTATTAGTTTAATATTGCAAGTTGTATTGCAAGTGGTTGTAAGGTTAGAGTGTCTAAGAAGCTTGAGATCATATCAGATCTCAACAACTCTATCAGATCAAAGATAATCGACACACACAAAAACACACACAAAAGGTGTAAAACAGAGAACACATCTAGAGCTTGAAAAGATCAAACCTTGTAACCATTGTTATTAATCAATACAGGTTGGTAAATCGTTTATGTGTTGTGTAGATCCCACTACAGTGTAATCAGCAGCAAGTTATATCAAAGATGAACAGAATATAAGTCACAACAACTAGTCATATGATTGATATTTAATCAAAGGGTTACAGGTTTACAGAAAGGATTTCTGATCAGAGAGAGTAAACCTATGAACTAGTTGTTTTTCAAAATAATGAGACTCCTCTCTAAATGAAAGTAAAAAATAGCCTTTATATATCCAGGCTTTACAAAGATGGGCTTATGGGCTTTTAGGCCCAACAAGCTAATAACACTTTCAAACAATTACAATTTACACCCTGAACTTCTATTTAACATATAAATTCACCCTAACAATCTCCCCCTTTAAATAGAAGTTGATAGACGCGCCAGTTAGGAACATAAATTTTTCGGAAACCAAAGCTGATCTCGAAATATCGAATCTGAGTCCTGTACTCCAGTCGCTCTTCAATTTCTCCCAGTGCTTCAAGAACAAGTGGCTTGTAATTAGGATCCAAAAGTTGAACCCTTTTTTCATCTTTATCAAGTACACGCTTCAACTTGTCTTTCAGCAACATTAATGTACCGTCACAAAATCTGGCAATCTGATTAAACCGAATGAACCGCATAATACCTTTGTCGTTCAAGTAGGTCATGCCGAATTCTGGAATCTTTATCACAGTGAATGCAGGTACACTTTGGGCATCAGACGGAATCTTTAAATCAGGCTTCAGCAGATTAATCTTTGGTTGGTTGCTTTCTAACCCAATCTGAAAATCTTCCACCGAGGCAAGCTTCATTGCACACTTCATATATCTCTTTACTGTCTCGAGTGCATCAATGACTTCCCCGGGTCTGTTAGTTCTGGCCTTTAAGTCTCGAAGAATGAACAATAGATCTTGTGGTTCAAGATACGGAAAGTCAGCTTCAGAAAAACAATACTTCTGACCATGTTCTCTAGTCACCATGAAATCTGAATACTTTACTTTCATGAAGAAACTAGATAAAATCTGATCAACCGATGTAATCTTCAGCTTTGTCTTGTTGTTTTTGACTTGAAACTTGTTGTACACGAATATGAGCTCACGCTGCTGTTCCTTGCTTTTCATTGACTGTAGACCATGCAGTACAACTTTATCATACTTACGTATCCAGTGGGCAAAAATCTTCTTTTGGCTTTCTTCAAGGAAAGGAACTTTGATTCTGACTCTTTCCCACTTGGATGGACGAACTGGTGGAGTACTTTCTGTTCCCATAACTGGTGATGCTGGAAGAGATCTGACGGGAATATCTGTTTCAGGAAGATCAGGATTAACAACAGAATAGGTCAAAAGTGGAACCGCAACAGAAGTCTGATCGTCTGGCTGATAGTCCGGATGAAGAATCTCATCTATTTCGGCTTGCATGACTACCAGCGCTCGTTCAGTATTAGCACATTCTTCCGTCGGTTCATAAACTTCATTAGGATCAAGAATTAATGCCCAGTCTTCAGGGACTATCGGAGAACCTTCATCAAATTCCTCAGGCTTTTCAACCCTTGGAATATCAATCAGCACTAAATCCATACATTGTTCCCGTTCCTGTCCCTGCCCTTCTAGTCGAGTACCAGAACCCGAACCCTGTTCTGTTCCCACTTGAGTTGTTTCCCCAAACTGTGTCTCCGGATCTGTTAGGCGTTGGCGCTTCTCCCCCTCATGGTGATCAGTATCATCCTGATCATCATGCCGGCGCTTGAGCTTGTCTGCCTGGCTTCGGCAGGTGTCCTCCACGGCTGATAGGCGTTCAGTCAATACAACTACGGTTTGCTGCAGAGACTGAAGCATGGCTTGTTGAAGCTGGAAGGACTCTGGAGATATAATGGGTTGAGGGGGTGGTGGGGTAGGTGTGGATGCTTGAGTACGAAGTAGTGACAGAAGATCGGCATCCCGGGAGGGTTCTGTTTGAGATTGGGCAAGGAGCTTTGCAAGGAGAATGGATTTCAGTTCTTCGATAGACATTTCGGTAGCAGGAATGATGGGTGGTGGTGTAGGAGGTAGAGGTTCAGGCTCAGTCGCTGGACCTTTGCCTTTGATCATTCGCTTCAGTGAGTCTACCTCCTCTCTCATCATGGTTTGGACAGCCTTTAGGGCGCCGTCCATATATTCCCTTGAGACGAACTCAGTTGGGGTAACTCCAAGGTCACTCAGACTTCCCGTTGTAGCTACGACTGTAGAACTCGAGCCGCCTACGTTCACAGCTGGCGTGATGATAGCTGTGGTAGGACTTCCACCCAATCCTCGTAAACTACCCGAAGGCGGATTTACTATAGGTGTTCCGGCCGGGCCACTAAGGCGACCGACAGTAGCCGAAAATGGTACTTGTGTCCTAGGAATGGGAGATATTACATCAAATGGCTCTAGACACTGTGCACCGAAAGAAGGCGAGAACGGGGGCGGCTGTTCTCTTGTTTCAATACCCGAACTCTCCAAGTGAGAGACGGGTAGCGTATGTGCTATGTCCCCGTGAGAACTTGAAACCACCATCTTTTGAGAGATGGCGGAGTGGCTGGGTGGGGTGTGCATTTGCGCCGCTAGGTCCACGGCGTCTTCTTCAATACCCTGTCTCAACACATGAGACTGGGTAGCAGATGTGGCTACCTGGGTGGATGTGGCTAGGGGGAACAACCGTTGATGGTTGCCCCGTCACTTGTGCACGGTCATGATGAAGTTTTGTTCTCCTTTCCTTCTCTCTACTCACCTCTATTTTTTCAACTGAAACTCCCTCCGCTCTCCTTGTCTCTCCAGGCGAGGGATGAGTATCGTCACCATCAGAGTCAGAAGATTCTTCATTTGATGCCGATACGTTGGTGGCTGGGTCCGACTCACCGCCGGATTGAACGGCTGCCTCCTCAGAGTCGATTGCAGCTTCCGACTGAGAGTCGGATGAACCTGATTCCGCCGCAGACTCGGATGCGGTTTCAGCGGTCGTGTCCTCTTCTACCACCGGAGATGATGCCCGTGGTGGAGTAGGTGATCGTCGTGAAGTACTGGCTTGTCTCGATCCAACGGCACTGCCCTCTCCAGTTCCCCTCACAACGATTTCTCTCGACACACCCTGTCCGGAAGCCCCAGCTATCCGGACGCTACCGCCTCTCGTGCGGGGACGCGGACCCTCACGCCTCTCAGGTCGTGCTCCCGGGGAAGGTCCTACCGGATCTGGTTGGACCATAGGAGCTGGAATATTGTGTGTGTGCCTATAAGCTATAATACTCAATGCCGAAGGACGAGCATAGGCCAGCAACCCGATAGGGATTTGTCGGGCGACGACACCTTCTGGATCTGGACGTGCTGGAATTTTGCGGGTCGGATGATGCGGACAAGTAGGGTGCGAGGACCGGCGTGGTATCTCGGGATACAGATCCATGTAACTTCGAATGATGAGCTGGAGAAACCGCATATAAGGAATGAAGTTCTGTCGCTTCGTCGCGTTCGATCGAACTTTCTGAACCAAGTCATACCAAAGGAAGTCGGCGAAATCCGCGTGGCGATGGAGTGCCACCGAGTGGAATAGGCGGAGAACATTAATACTTGTCTGGTCGATGCCTTTCGTGATAGCCGAAAGACATCGATTGAGGTAAGTGAACATGGTGTACCACAACGTGGACAGGTACTTGCGGTTGAAATGTGATGGAAGGCGAAGTGGTGCACCGTATCCTAGGGACAAGAGTTCAGCGCATAGAGTAGCATCTGATACGAGAGGGTCGAAGTTGGTTCGCCCCTGGACTGAACCAGCGGTCGGCAGATTAAGAAATTGTCGGAAAAGATCACATGTGTGGAGCACTGGTGTGTGATCTATCCGACCTTCCAGTTGGAATCCACCGTCGGCGTCCAAGGCACGGAGAGATCTCCAGAACTGCTGTAAGTATAATAGCGGCACTTCTGCTGTTTCCGTTAGAGCATTTGATAGAGGATGCCCACCGAGGATCTCGATGATGACCTGATATTGAATGGCAGGTTGGGTTACATCGAGATGATAGTTGTTGGCTGTTAGCTGAATGAACTGATCCTCGGGAATCAGTTCGGCATCGGCGATTGGATCAATCGCTGGAGGTGGATTTTCCGCCATAGTACCTGGTAAGAGTGAATCGGTGAGTACGTAGGTACATTTGAAACAAGAAGCCGGTGGAGTTACATTGCCATGGTGTCAACCACGAGCTATACTAACTCCAGTATATTTGGAAAAATCAAACCCAATTCGTGAAATAGGGTCTGTAACCAATTTGCGCACCACCACTGAAACTTGATACCACCACAATGCACTAACACCACATGCACAAACATGTATATATAGATATAAGCAATTAAGACACAAACTCAGTAAACCAAGAATACACAGGAGTTCCAAAAGACCGGATAAAGGAAAGGACCGGTACTAACTTTGACCGATAAAACATTCGACCGGTAAGAAATTCGACCGGTGAACTCATTCGACCGGTAAATCAATCGACCGGTGAACTCATTCGACCGGTAAAACGTTCGACCGGTAAATCAATCGACCGGTATAACATTCCACCGGTAAATCAATCGACCGGTAAAATCTAGGTCGAATAAACGACCGGAGAACTCGAATCGACACACACAGAGACAAATCAGATTAAAACGATGAGGGACAAAGAGAGAGAATACTTGTAGTTGATAGAACTAAGGAATCGAGAGCGAGAGCGAGAGAGAGAGATGGATCGGCGGTCGAGAACGAGAGATAGATTCGATAAAGTGAGAGAGAAGATGAGTGCAGGTCGAATGATTTTGAGAGGAAGATTGATGGAGAAGAAAGGGAAGACCAGGGTTTTAAATACCCCGGTTGAATGGAATGGTTCGCCCGGATAGAGAGGTGGGTCGGGCCGAGAAAGAAAAGAAAAAGAAATTGTGGGCCGGTTTTTGAAATGGGCCGGTCCAACCAAACCGTTTTAGAAAACAGACTTTAAGTACGAAAACAAATATTTTTTTTTTTGCTTTTTCAAAAAAAATAAATACATAACTGACAATATTTTTGTATTTTTCTTATTAACAAAAAAAAATGAACCTAAGAGAAATTAACTTCTAAGGGGAAAAAAAATAAAACCTAAGGAAAAGAGATCGCTCCCCCTTGAACATGGAGTGGAATACGAGAAACTGCTCCCCCTCGACGAGAAACTTACCTGCTCGCCCTGGAATGGCGGACTAAAAAACCCTTACCAAAAACATCGTAAGGTCGTGCTCCCCGTGAACACACGAACATCGTCTAACGACCACCACATACAACTTACGCTTCCAGATATCAACCGGAGAAACTGCATACGTAAACACGAAAACACCACGAAGAAACGAAAAAAAATAGAAATAAACGAAATCTACTTTATTGCTACAGAAGTTTGACAAAGACACAGAACTTAGCGAGTAAAATGCAATAACCAAGGAGTGTGGATCGGAGCAACCAGAGACAAGTCACTGGGGCATTAGACACAGTCATTCGTTATTGAATGAAACTCGTTGAGGGCTGTGAGAGGATCAAACTTTCAGATTTAGCATACCTAGCTTGGACACAAGATAATTAAAGTGTTTTTCGTCCAATGCTTTGGTGAATAGGTCTGCTAACTGATGCTCTGTATTAACAACATAGAGTTCGATGGTACCTCTTTCCACGTGGTCTTTTATGAAGTGGTATCGCACATCGATGTGCTTCGTCTTCGTGTGTTGGACTGGATTTCTAGATATGGCAATGGCACTCTTGGAATCACAGTAGATGGGAATCCTCGAGTAGTTGAAACCATAGTCTTTCAGCTGGGTGCGCATCCAGATGACTTGCGAGCAGCAACTGGCGGCTGCTACATACTCCGCCTCGGCGGTGGAGGTGGACACGCAATTTTGCTTCTTCGAAGCCCAGCTGACGAGACGATCTCCCAGGAACTGGACATGGCCGGATGTGCTTTTCCGGTCCATCATGTTTCCAGCATGGTCAGCATCCGAGTAGGCTGTCAATTCAAAACCTGTATCTTTTGGGTACCACAAACCAAGATCAGCAGTACCTTTTAAATATCGGATAATACGCTTAACCGCAGCTAAGTGAGACTCTTTAGGTTTCGACTGAAATCTTGCACATAAAAATGTCGAGAACATAATGTCAGGCCGGCTAGCCGTCAAGTACATCAGAGAGCCTATCATACCTCTATAAGTTGTAGCATTCACATCCTTTCCATCAGGATCGGAGTGTAGCTTTAAGCTCGTAGACATGGGGGTTTTCATAGGTGAAGAGTTTTCCATCTGGTATTTCCGAAGAATATCCGAGATGTACTTAGATTGATTAATGAAAATTCCTGTTGCTAATTGTTTGACTTGAAGACCCAGGAAAAAATTCATTTGCCCCATCATGCTCATTTGAAAATGTTTACTCATTAAGGCTGAAAAGTTCTGACAGTACTTGGGGTTTGTGGAGCCAAAGATTATGTCATCAATATAAATTTGTACGAGAATGATATCGTTCTTTTCTCTTTTAATAAACAAAGTAGTGTCAATTTTACCTTTAGAGAAACCCGATTTAATCAAGAAAGATGAGAGAGCGTCATACCAGGCTCGTGGCGCTTGCTTAAGACCGTATAATGCCTTGTCAAGAAAATAAACGTGATTCAGAGATTCAGAACTCACGAAGCCTTCGGGTTGCGAGACATACACTTCCTCTTTGAGAACGTCGTTCAAGAAAGCAGATTTCACATCCATTTGAAAGACGACGAAATTCTTGTAGGCGGCGTAGGCGAGGAACATGCGGATTGCTTCAAGGCGGGCAACCGGGGCAAACTTCTCCTCATAATCTATCCCTTCTTGCTGGCGATATCCTTTAGCCACTAGACGAGCTTTGTTCCGGACAATTATTCCATTTTCGTCCTTCTTGTTCTTAAAAATCCATTTCGTCCCAATCACCGTCTTGTTCTTTGGCCGGGGAACAAGGCGCCACACTTTGAGGCTCTCAAATTGGTTGAGTTCTTCTTACATAGCGATCACCCAGTCTGGATCATTCAACGCTTCAAAGACGGTGGATGGTTCGATACGACTGAGGAACGAAGAAAACAAACAGTCGTTTGCAGTGGTAGATCGAGTTTGAACAGGCGTCTTGGGATCACCAATGATCTGATGTAGGGGGTGATCTCGAGTCCACTTGGTGGTGTGTGGGAGAGGTTGATATGTCTGTTGAGAAGTATCGGGGTCCACATAACTACCGGGGGTTAAATCCTGAACAGCCTCGAGGGATGACGGTCTGTGAGATGGAAGCTCCTTAGTGGGAGTCGAGCAAGGAGTAGAAGAGGACTCAGCTAGCGATGAAACGATAGAAGGATCCGGGATTACCGGAGAGGTAACTTCGGGAGACCCTTCAACAGGAGTCAGTTCAGGAGGTAAAATCGAAGGCTGCACTTCATCAGGAGTATGAGCGAGAGGAGGAGGATCACTTGAGCTCGGGGAAGCTTGATCATTGGCAGTAGATGATAGAGCACCAGGCGATGATGGGCCACCTGAGTCTGTTGGACCAGTGACTTGTGTCACTTCTGGTGCTTGAGCAATATTCCTGGCACAAGACATACCATTAGTCTTAACATTAAATAAGTCATCATAGAAATACTCAAAAAGTAAATCCAAATCAGAAAGATGTGCTCTTGACGTAGACGCATGAATTGGATCTACTGGAGATTGTGTAGCTCCTGAACGAAATTGTCCAGCAGCTAACACCCCAGTTAAAGCGGGTTCTGAACTGAGGTGTTCAGAAGCCATATCAGCGGCCTCGTCAAAAGTCACGTTCACACTCTCAACGACGGTCTTCGATCGTTTGATGTAGATACGGTAAGCTTTGGCTTGCTGGGAATATCCAATTAACACTCTCTCGTCCGCTTTGGGGCTGAATTTGCCGAGATCATCCCTGTCATTCAATACGAAGCATGTGCACCCGAATGCATGAAAGTAGTTGATATTGGGGATGCACTTGTTGATGATCTCGTACGGTGTCTTGTTGAACCGCTTGTTGATGATAGTGCGGTTTTGAGTGTAGCAAGCGGCCGCAACTGCTTCGGCCCATAAGAATAGCGGTAACTTGGACTGAGATAACATCGTGCGAGCTGCTTCGACAAGAGTTCTGTTCTGGCGCTCTACAACCCCGTTTTGCTGAGGAGTGCGAGCAGCTGAGAAGGTATGCGTTATGCCCACTGAAGTCAAGTAACCGGAGACCACTTGATTTTTGAACTCTGTGCCGTTATCCGTCCTTATGGTCTGTGTCAGGATCGAATTCTCAACAAGAATTAATTCTCAGAAACAATATCAAAGAAGTTTGCGGAATAACACTTTGATATTTAATCAAACAGAAAATCAAAACAGAATATAATCAACAAACTGTAAACTTTTATTGAATGCTTTGAAGTTACAAGATTAATCACTCAACCTCAATATTGATGAACAGATTCACCAATACGAATTCTACTTCTCTAGAATTAGGATCTATGCCTTGAGGTTGTTTTTCTCTAAAAGAATGAAAACTAAAAGTTATCTAACTATTCTAAACAATACAATATATATACTGAATACAAAGATAATTACAATAAATAAAATATCTTTAGTATATCTTCTATGTATATCTCTAAACTTCCATGTATATCCTTTCATACGAATCTTCATCATATAAGCAGTATTAATCTTCAGCAGCATTAACTTCCTTCTAGCAGCATTAACTACTAAGCAGTACTAACCACTAGCAGTACTAACTAGTTAAGCAGTACTAACTTTGTTCAAGCAGCACTAACTTTGACTAGCAGTATTAACTACTAGCAGTAGTAACACTCAGCAGTATTAACCTTTAAGTCTTCTAGCAGTATTAACTCTGAACCAGCAGCATTAACCATACTTGAGTTTTTCTTCAGTTCCCAACAATCTCCCCCTAACTTGACTTTTAGGAAGAGAAGTCAAGTTCTTCAAATCTTCTTCAAGATGCTTTCAACACCTCAATTCATACTCCTAGATTAGGATCCAAACCCAAACTTTGATTAATGATTCTGCTAACCACAATCTTTGCCATTTCTGAATCTTTTGAACATGTAAGCTTTGCATTCAACATTGCTTGTAATTTGGCCTTGCTGTGATCATAGATTTTATCAACTAAGTAGTACTCATGATAAGCTCTGTCCACAGTGATGACATAGACTCCACACCTTTCAAATATCATCCAGTTTTCTATTCTTTGGAATTTATTCTGTAGATGCAAATCTGTGATCACATGTTGAACTTTGCTAGGGTCAAACATCATGCATAAGTACTCCATAGCTAATCTGATTAAGCTCATTCCTTCTCCTTTCAGTTCCTTTTCATATATCTCCAACCCAACTTTAAACATCTCTTCTAAATCTGATCTTGAACAACTTCTTATGAGTCTACCCCAAGTAGAGTACACTTCATATAGATCTCCCATTCTCTTAAGCCTGAAGTATTTCTTCCTTTGATCTTCCAAAATATCCCAAAAGATAACTTCTGGAGCTTTCATAGAGATGGGATCAACTGAAACTGGTTCATCAGCTGTTGTAGTCATATAAAAATCAAGATTATATTGCTTATTGGATTGTTCTGGGTTCTTTACAAATTCAGTTGTAGAAGTAACTGAAGGTTCTGCTGTTTCTGCTGTTTCTTCAACTCTTGGCCTTTTGTTCTGCTTCTTGGAGGCAATTGACTTCACCCTCTTCACAGATGTAGCTTCTATACCAACACCTTCATGTTCTTCCTTCATCTCTTCAGTTTTATCTTTTGAAGGTGTGGTGTCCTCAGAGAATGGCTTTTGAATATTCAGGTCATGCCTTTCCTTCATTCTTCTCTCAGCCTCTTCCCTTTGGACTGAATCACCTTGAAGCTTAAGCATCTCTTTCTGATACAACTCCTTAACCTGAGTGTATGCCATGTTGGTGAATATCTCCCCCTTAACACCAATTGCACCTTTCAGGAAATTTATCATCTTTCTTCTTTCCTGATTGGCCAAAAATGTTTTGGAGGGTTGTCTCTTTTGCTTTTTGAATGGCATTCTTTGCTTAAAAACTTTCACAGAGCTTTTCTTGGCTTGAGCTGCTTCTTTGATGCTTTTCTGATATTCTGCATTCAACTTTCTAGCCATGATCTTTGCAAGCTCTCTATCCTTCTCTGATTGAAGTTGTTCTTCTTTTTCCATTTCAGCCTGAAGTAGCTTTGCCATTTCTTCATCCAACTCAATCTGACTCTTTTTCTTGGCAGGCAGTTCAGCTTCAACCATTTTCTCCTTTCCTTTTCCTTTTGTCTCCTTTGCCTTTTCTGTTGCCTTTTGTTGAACTTTTCCTTCATTGATGACTACTCCCTTGGCCTTTTGAGTAGCCTCAGGAGTGTCATTCTTTGCTTTGACTAGTGTTTCTACAATCTCCATTTCTTCAACAGAAAGCCCTGTTACTGCTGCTTCTGTTACTGCTGCTTCAGTAAATTCTGATTCTTTTTCTGCCTCTTTCTCCCCCTCAACCTCAAATGCCCTCTCAGCTGGATTTGCTTTCTCATTTTCAGCCTCTTTCTCCCCCTTGTTGGAAGCATCTTTATTAGTTGACCTCTTCCTTAAAACAAACTGTTTTCTTCTCTTCTTCTGTACAAGCTTTGTCACCATCTTCTTTAATTTGGCAATCTGAACTTGTTGTGACAGGATTACCAGCTTCATTTCTTCAATTTCTTTGCCTTGTTTGAGAACATCTTGATTGATGTTCCCCATTGTTTCCATCAATTCATCGTACGTATATCTGTCCTCACCCTCTCCAGAAGTGTTACCCTCCTTTGAAGGATCATTGGATCTTTTATTTGTGGAAGTCTTCTGCCTTGCAGAGGCACTATCCACCCCTGTGGTTTCTTGGCACCAGGGACCTTCAAATGATTGCTCATTCAAAGTTGCCATGGGGGAGGTCTTATTGATGTTACCACTTTCCTCCTCTGTACTAGCAGGAGTAGTGGCAGCCTCATCACCCATATGCTCTACCTCCTCCTCAGAGAGCACCTCCTTTGGGTTGGGAGACACCCTTGTGGTTTCCCTTTGGATATTCTCTAGGGGAGAATTCTCCCTTAGAGGGCTTATAGGCTTAGTGGGTAATGGTACAAGAAGGGAAGGAGCCTTCTTTACCTGTTTTCTCTTGTAGGTTTGGGTGATGGGAGAGGTTGGTTTTTCAAGAAGGGACTGGGGAATTGATTTTGAGAGGGAAGGTTGGGCTTGGCTAGCAGTGGGTTGGTCTAATGGGGGCCTTGACCCTGCTGTCATACCTTCATTGGTTTGGGACACCACCATCATTGTAGAGAATAATGGGGTGTCAACTCCTTCAGAGTCCCCAGCAGATCTTCTCATATTTGAGAAAACCTTACCTTTGGGGGGTTTAGGTACATATACCCCAACAGGTTGAGGTATATCCGTTAATTCATGAGTAATAACTTCTTGTACAAACCTGGGATACATAAAAAAACTCTTTTTGTTTCCCATGTTTGAGACAAGATCAGTGAAAATCATTTTAGAAAAATTATACTTTCTGGCAGTGGCCAAGCACACCAAAGCATAAGCAATAGTGCTGCTGAACTCACTCCATCCAGTAGTCTTTTTGGATATACAATGCATAAGAGTATGGACAAAGAAACGCCATTGGGGTGAGAATTTTGCTTTAGAAAATTTGAAAACACCCAATGGGCCTCCATACCCCATTCTTGTAAGATTTGAAAACAGTTCATCATTTGGGATAGAAGTTATACCAGAGGCATCGTCTAGACGTAGACTGATGCGAATAACCTCTTCAGTAACTGTAAGTGATTGATCACAGATTCTTGTCTTGATCATTTGCACACCATTTTCCACAACAATGGTTGCATTAGCCCAGAACTGCCTTTGATGCTCAATGTAGATTGTAGGGGATACAGTAAGAGCATGAGCAATGTGGCTTGACTTGAGGAAATCCACAATCTGATGAAATCCTGAAGCTTGCTTTGGCTTTTGTAGCATCGCAATCTCGTTGTGCTCGTCGATGAACGTCATGGATGCCATTGATCTTAGTGAAAACTTGCCTGAAAACTTCGAACTTGAGAGAGAAAAGGTTTTGAGCGCAAGAGAACAGTATGCAAAGAGTCGTTATGAACTTTTAGGCGGGCAAAGAGTATTTATAGTATTCGGAATATAAGCAGTATTAACCTAGAGCAGTATTAACTACTAGCAGTAGTAACTGCTAGCAGTATTAACTAACTAGCAGTAGTAACTGAAAGCAGTATTAACCACTAGCAGTATTAACTGAAAGCAGTATTAACCACTAGCAGTATTAACTGAAAGCAGTATTAACCACTAGCAGTATTAACTGAAAGCAGTATTAATCACTAGCAGTATTAACTGAAAGCAGTATTAACCACTAGCAGTATTAACTGAAAGCAGTATTAACTACTAGCAGTATTAACTACTAGCAGTATTAACCACTAGCAGTATTAACTATACTTACTCCTTTTAAACTTGCTAAACACTGAGTACTGCTATGCATATCCTGAAAAAGAAGATTAGTAACACCAAGAATAAAAATATACAGGTATAAAACCACTTTTTGAGAAGAAGATTATTCAGAGTTTATCATTCCCACACTTGTTACCAAGAAAGTGAATCTACCCACATCAAAAGCTTTAGTGAATAGATCAGCAAACTGATTATCAGTGTGAACTTTGACAACTTGAATAAGTTTCTTTTCATTACAATCTCTTATAAAGTGATACCTGATTTCAATGTGCTTTGTCTTTGAGTGCTTGACTGGATTATTTACAATGCTAATAGCACTGCTGTTGTCAATAAAGATTGGAGTGTGTAGAAAGGTTACCCCATAATCCAACATTTGATTCTGAATCCATAAGACTTGAGAACAGCAACTTGCAGCTGCTATGTACTCTGCCTCTGTTGTAGATGTGGATACTGTGGTTTGTTTCTTGCACTGCCATGAGACTAGTCTAGCACCCAAAAACTGACATCCTCCAGAAGTAGATTTTCTGTCCAAGTTTGCCCCACCTAGATCACTGTCTGAGTATGCTATTAGGTCAAAAGGTGAGTTATGAGGATACCAAAGTCCCAATCTGGGTTGCCCTTTGAGATATCTGAATATCCTCTTAACAGCTTGAAAGTGATATCTGAAGATCTGCTGTGATCTGCTTGTGTGTTTCCATAGGTGTGCTGGCAGGTTTTGATTCTGAGAAACCAAACTTGGTTAGAATATCCTGCACATACTTGGATTGACATATAAAAATGCCATCTGACTTCTGTTGAACTTGGAGTCCAAGGAAGAAAGTAAGTTCCCCCATGGAACTCATTTTGAACCTTTGATGCATTAAATCCTCAAACTCCTTGCACATGTTGTTTCTTGTAGATCCAAAGATAATGTCATCAACATAGATTTGGACCAGCAAGATATCCTTCTTCTTTCTTTTGATAAAGAGAGTCTTATCAATGACTCCTCTTTCAAAGTCATTTTCCAAGAGATAGGATGACAGAGTGTCATACCATGCTCTTGGGGCTTGATGTAGTCCATAAAGTGCTTTCTTTAATTTGTATACCCTGTCTGGATAGCTTGGGTTTTCAAACCCTGGTGGTTGACAGACATATACTTCTTCTTCAATTGATCCATAGAGAAAAGCACTTTTTACATCCATTTGATAGACTTTGAAGTTCATGTAAGAAGCATAGGCTAGGAATAGTCTGATTGCTTCTATCCTAGCCACAGGTGCAAAAACTTCTTCATAATCTATACCCTCTTCTTGAGTATAGCCTTGAGCCACCAGCCTTGCTTTGTTCCTTATGACAATACCTCTTTCATCTCTCTTGTTTCTGAAAATCCATTTTGTGCCAATTGCTCTGTGACCTTTAGGAAGGTCTACTAGATCCCATACATCTTGTAGCTTGAACTGTAACAGTTCTTCTTGCATTGCTTCTATCCAGCTAGATTCTTTCATAGCATCATGTGCCTTTTTAGGCTCAAGCTGGGATAGAAAACAAGAAAGGACTGTATGCTGTTGATCTTGCATTTCTTGAAGCCTGCTTTGATGTCTAGTCATCATAGGAGAAGAGATATCTCCTATTACCAGCTTTGGAGGATGATTCTTTTGAACTCTGGTGTTATGACTAGGTTCTTCATTCAGTCCAGCCTCTAGATTAGAGTCATGCAACTCAACTGAAGTGTTTTCAGATGCCACTTCTGATTCTTTATTTTCTTGAGTCTCCTCATCTCTTGTTTCTTCTTCACTCTGATTTGGTCCAGTAAATGATTCCATTTCACAGTCTTCACCAGAATGCACTGTGGGTATGGGAAATATCACAGATTTAGATATGCTTTCTGAGACTTGTGTGATCCCTGATCCTCCACATCCTGTTCCTGTAGAATCATCACTACTGAAACCAAAAGATTTAGTTAGTGAATCAATGTCAAATAGCCACTGAGGTCCAGATCCAACAGGATTTGGTGTGCTCTCATTGCATTTGACATTGTCACTTTCTTCAATTATTCTAGAAGAAGAGTTAAATATTCTGTTGGCCTTACTCTGAGATGAATATCCAACAAGAAATCCATCATCTGTTTTGCTATCAAACTTACCTAAGTGAGATTTGGTATTTAGAATTGTACAAGGACACCCAAAAGGTTTGAAGAAACCAATAAAAGGTTTTCTTTTATTTAAAAGCTCATATGGGGTCTTGTTCTTTTGCTTGACCACTAGAATTCTGTTTTGGACATAACAAGCAGTATTAACTGCTTCATCCCAGAAGGTAATTGGCAATCTTGAATCAGCCAACAGAGATCTAGCAGCCTCTATTAGTGTTCTATTCCTCCTTTCAGCAATACCATTCTGTTGAGGAGTTCTAGGAGCACTATATTGCCTCTCAATACCTTTTTCTTCACAAAAGGTGTTTAGATCATGATTTTTAAACTCAGTTCCATTATCTGATCTAATGACTTTTACTCTTTGATTAGTTTGGTTTTCAATTCTTAGAATAAAGGATTTGATAAGACCACTTGTTTCATCCTTAGTCCTTAGAAAGTATACCCAAGTAAATCTGGAGTAATCATCAACAATAACCAAGCAGTAAGATTTCTTGCCTATACTCATAACATTTGTAGGACCAAACAGATCCATATGCAATAACTGGAGACAAGAAGAAACAGAATTTAACTCTTTGGTCTTATGAGAAGTTTTGTGTTGTTTGCCTTTAAGACAGGCAACACAATGATCATCACATGAAAAAACTTTTGAAGGTAACCCTCTTACAAGGTTATTTTTAACAAGATTGTTCATAGTCTTGAAATTCATGTGACACATCCTTCTGTGCCATAGAGAGGATTCATCTACAGAAGCTTTTGAAACAAGACAATTTAGAGATGAATCACTATTAACATTATCCATATCAAGACAGTAAACATTGTCCTTCCTTGGAGTTCTAAGTAGTATCATGCTTTCATCAACTACCTTGAACCCTGGAGCAAGGATCATAGACTCAGTATTTGTAAATAATATACTATGTTGTTTGTCACAAACCTGTGATACACTTAACAGGTTGTACTTTAATTGATCAACATAGTAGACATCCTCAAATGTCATCTTACCTTTGGTGACATTACCTTTTCCACTTATCTTACCACCAGTAAGATTATCTCCAAATGCAACATGTCCTCCATTGATATACTTGAAATCCTGAAGGCATGACATGTTGCCTGTCATGTGCCTAGAACAACCACTATCAACATGCCAAATGCTCTTTCCCTTGAGCTGTTGGTTGCCCTGCACATTAGATAAATCAATTAGTATGATTTAGGAACCCAAGCCAAAGTGGTCTTGGGTACCCCTTTCTCATCAAAATATTTGCATTCTTTCTTGACAAGATTTTTGAACTGTAACTCCTCATTCTTGGAGTACTTTGTTACAATAATAGGCTTGGAACTATGTTTGCTAGAATCAGTACTAGTTTTAGAAGTACTAACTACCTTGGCAGCACTTGCATGCTTAGCAGCACTAACTTTGTTAGAAGTAGTAACTGTGTTAGCAGCAGTAACTGTGTTGGCAGTATTAACTTTTGAAGAGGTATTAACAGTATTAGCAGCATTAATATTTTCAGCAGTACTAACACTGTTAGCAGTAGTAACTGTGTTAGCAGTACTAATATTGTTAGCAGTACTAATACTGTTAGTACTTCTAGGCACCCACATTTTGATACTTTCTTTTAAAATCTTTTTCTTTAAAGTGCCTTTACTTTCAACATATTTCTTTATCACATGTTTCTTTCCAGCCTTCCTATAACCCACAGATTTTTGCACAAATCTTTGAAAGTTCATCTGTTGGTTAATAGGGTTAAAGTAACAATATTTAGCCAAATGATTCAACTTGCCACATATAAAACAAGGTTTTGGTCTATTGATTTTATTCAGATCAACTCCTTGTTTCTGAGCCCATTTATTATTCCAGTTTCTTTGATTTCCTCTTTTTAAACCAGAATTTAGGCTCTTGGCTTTATTGCAATCACACTGTTCACAAGATCCAGGATTCACAACTGTGGTTTGTTTGTAATGGACCTTGTTATCATTTCCATTAGTCTTTTCTATCTCTTTGGACTTGATCCAGTGCTTTCCACATCCCTCATTGGTGATAATGTGATTTTCTTTAGGAATCTCACCACTCACAGTATTGTCCTTATCCTTGACACCTTCTTTCTCAGTTTTATCCTTAACAACCACTTCATCTAAGGGATCTATTTCAGTGGCTCCCTTAGGTAGATCCTTCCTATCCTTTATTTCTAACAGCTCTGAACTAGGACGATGTAGTTGTTGTTATAGGGTGGTGGTGTGGTATTGTACCCTATACCTCTTCTCAGTTTATCATGAATCTGAGTTTGTAGCAAAGAATCCATTGCTTTGGAAGCATTAGAAAACTTTTCTACATCAAGTTTGACTTTAGCTAGCTCTCCTCTTAGCTTTTCACTTTCTTCTTTAGATCTGGTCAGTTGAAGCTCTAAGTCATTCTTCTCCCACTTCCAGTAATTTGTGTCATAAGAGTGTTGAAGCTCATTAGCTTGAAAACCCTTAATCTGTTCTTCAAATCTCTCAACAATCCTCACATAATCTTTTACGTCTTTTTCCAATCTCTTAAGGTCATCACTCATGTTTTGGTTGTGATCCCTATATCTTTTAACAGTGTTAATGCAATTTTGAGAGAAAAGATTTGAAGTTACCTCTGTAGGAATACCAGACACCTCTGCCATTAGAGCTTGATTCTGAATAGCCTCTTCAGCTTGATCACTCCAATCAAACCCCATACCTTGTTGAGAGACAAGGGCTTGTGCAGAGTTTCTGTTGAAGCTTCCAGATTGAGCTTGTTGGTGGTTGTTATTCTGAGACATTCCACTTCTGCATTCTCTAGCAAAGTGTCCCTTTTGATGGCATTTGTAACATTCCACCTTGGACTTGTCAAATCCTGCTCCATCTTCTCTTCTTTGGGAGAAGTTGTTCCTCCCAGTTCTTTTGATGAACTTTTTAACTCTCATGGAGAGCATGGCCATCTGCCATTTAATATCCATCTCTTCAAGATCATCTGGATTGAGTTGTTCCAAGTCATCATTAATGAGAGAAGAGTTTCCATGACTTGCCAGAAAGGCCTCAAACACAGTTTCAGTGCCTTTCTCTTGGTTTGTTCCATTGGCAGGACTAACTGATTCAAGGTTGGAAGTAGAATCAGTTGATGCTGAAAGGAGTGCAGCATTGTGAACATACCCAGAAGGCCTCTTTTTAGCCTCTATCTCAGATTCAAAAACTCTTAGATCATTATAAAGATCATCAAGTTCCTTTTCTTCCAGTTGATCATTCTGTCTGAAAGACACAGTATACATGGTCCATTCATCACTCAAGGACCTTAGAAACTTTCTGTTCAGATCATCTTGATCAATTTGTACTCCCACTGTAGCTAGTTCACCAATAAGTTTGTTGAACCTGTCAAAAGTTTGAGTCATGGACTCATTCTTGGTTGACATAAAGTTCTCATATTGTTGTTTCAGAATGGCTTTCTGATTTCTCTTGGTACTTTTGGTACCAGAGAATCTCTTCTCCAGAGCATTCCAGAGCATCTCTGCATCAGTGCAGTTACAGAACTGATGTTGATATTCATTGGGAATAGCCAAGAGCAAGGTGCTCAAGGCTTTCATCTCTGTCTGTTTGATCTTTCTTTCTGCATCAGTTTTTGGTGGAGTTCTCTTTTCATCTGCACCAATCTTTCCTGCTTCAGAAGGACCATTCTCTATGATGTCCCACATAGAATAGTCAGTGAGGAGTATGTACTGCTTGATTCTGATCTTCCACATATCGAATTCATTGGGTCTAAGCATTGGAACCTTTGAGACCAAAGTACTGCTTGATTCTGCAAGATTTTCCATGATGAATAGTTGTTTCTGAGAAATCAGGCTCTGATACCACTTGTCAGGATCGAATTCTCAACAAGAATTAATTCTCAGAAACAATATCAAAGAAGTTTGCGGAATAACACTTTGATATTTAATCAAACAGAAAATCAAAACAGAATATAATCAACAAACTGTAAACTTTTATTGAATGCTTTGAAGTTACAAGATTAATCACTCAACCTCAATATTGATGAACAGATTCACCAATACGAATTCTACTTCTCTAGAATTAGGATCTATGCCTTGAGGTTGTTTTTCTCTAAAAGAATGAAAACTAAAAGTTATATAACTATTCTAAACAATACAATATATATACTGAATACAAAGATAATTACAATAAATAAAATATCTTCAGTATATCTTCTATGTATATCTCTAAACTTCCATGTATATCCTTTCATACGAATCTTCATCATATAAGCAGTATTAATCTTCAGCAGCATTAACTTCCTTCTAGCAGCATTAACTACTAAGCAGTACTAACCACTAGCAGTACTAACTAGTTAAGCAGTACTAACTTTGTTCAAGCAGCACTAACTTTGACTAGCAGTATTAACTACTAACAGTAGTAACACTCAGCAGTATTAACCTTTAAGTCTTCTAGCAGTATTAACTCTGAACCAGCAGCATTAACCATACTTGAGTTTTTCTTCAGTTCCCAACAGTCTGGACTGATAAGTTGAGACTGACTTGAATACTCTTCAGGAGAGAGATGATCAAGTCCGGAGTTTCATCCTTTGAACGAAGGAATCTGACCCACATGTAGCGAGAAAAATCGTCAACCATCACCAGGACATACTTCTTGTGATTAATGCTTTGAATGCGCATCGGTCCACATAAATCCATGTGAATGAGTTCAAGGGACCGTGAAGTACTAGGAGTGAGTTTAGGCCTGTGAGATGCCTTTTTCATCTTGCCCATTTCGCAGACAGCACATAACTGATCTTTTTCGAACTTAAGATCAGGCATTCCCTTGACGTGTCCACCGAGCACCAACTTGTTGATAGTCTTGAAGTTCAGGTGCGAGAGTCGACGATGCCATAACCAGCTTTGTTCGGCCGAAGCTTTAGACATCAAACACACTTCCTTGTCTGCTTTCAGGGACGAAAGGTCAATCGTATAAAGGTTTTGTTAGGATCGAATTCTCAACAAGAATTATAAATACTCAGAAACAATATCAAAGAAGTTTGCGGAATAACACTTTGATATTCAATAACACAGTAAACAAACAGTAAATATGATGAATAACTTGTAAACTTGTATTGAATGGTTGAAGTTACAAGATTACACACACAACCTCAATCTTGAAGAACAAGCTCTTTCAAGACGAATTCTACTTCTCTAGAATTAGGAACTATGCCTTGAGGTTGATTCTCTCTAAAACAAAAACTCAGAACTAATCATTATGAAACTATTCTATCAATTCTATATATATACTGAACAAAAGATAATTACAATTAATAAAATATCTTCAGAATATCTTCCATGAATATCTTCAGTCTATCCAGCTGTCATTCTTGTAATTCGGATCTCCATCTCATAAGCAGCACTAGTCAAGATCAGCAGTATTAATCTCTTAGCAGTAGTAACTCCAGCAGTACTAATCTTGAAGAGCAACATTAATCATGTTCTAGCAGCATTAACTTCAACTGGCAGCATTAACTTCAACTGGCAGCATTAACTCAGAAGTACTAATTGTTGAGCTAGCAGCATTAACCATACTTAGCATTTCTTCAGTTCCCAACAATCTCCCCCTAACTTGACTTTTAGGAAGAGAAGTTAAGTTCTTCAGATCTGATCTTCAAGATGCTTTCAACACCTCAGGTTCAGTTGCCCAAATTTGGATCTAGGCCCAGACTTTGATTGATAGTTCTTCTCACCACAATTCTAGCCATTTCTGAATCCTTTGTGCATACTAGCTTAGCTTTGAGCATCCCTGTTAACTTCTCCTTGTTGTGACTATAAATTTTGTCCACTAGGTAGTATTCATGATAACATTTGTCAATAGTAATCATGTATACACCACAGTTTTCAAATAACATCCAGTGAGTAATCTTCTTGAATTCATACTCATGATGAAGATCTTTAATTCTGTATGCTACCCTCTCTGGATCAAACATCATACACAAATATTCCATTGTTACTTTGAGAATATTTTCTTCATTACTTGTCAACACAGGTTCATAGAGTTTCATTCCCACTTTGTACATTTCTTCTATGTCTGTTCTTGAGCAACTTCTGATCACTCTCCCCCAGGTTGAAAATGCTTCAAATGTACCATCAGCTCTTTTGATTCTGAAGAAATCCTTTCCATTATCTCTTAGAATGTCCCAAAAGGTGATCTCAGGAGCTTTCATGGAGATTGGAACAGCCTTTATAGGTTCTACTATAGTCAGGTAGACATCCATATTCTCATCAGTTTGCTTATGGAACTGTTCTGGATTATGCACTGATTATGCTTCAGTTTCTGCTGCAGTTTCTGCTTTTTCTTCCACTCTTAGCCTTTTGAAAACCCTTTTTGCAGCAATGGTTTTTACCCTTTTTGCAGATTTAACTTCTACACAACATTTTCATATTCTTCCTTCTTTTCTTCATCTTTGTCTTTTGAGGGTGTGGTCTCCTCAGGGAATGGTTGTTGAATATTGAGGTCATGCCTCTCCTTCATTCTTCTTTCAGCTTCTTCCCTTTGAGATGAGTCCCCTTGAAGTTTGGCCATTTCCTTCTTGTACAGCTCCTCAATCTTGCTATATGCCATATTGGTAAACATCTCTCCCTTGACCCCAATTGTACCTTTCAGAAAATTTATCATTTTTCTCCTTTCCTGATTGGCCACAAAGGTCTTGGAAGGTTGTCTTTTCTGCTTTTGACTTGCCATTCTTTTGACTTGAAGTTTCTTGGCCTGAGCTGCTTCTTGTATACTTTTCTGATACTCTGCATTTAGCTTTCTGGCCATAATCTTTGCAAGTTCTCTATCAGTTTCAGTTTGGAGTCGTTCCTCCTTTTCCATCTGTTCTTGAAGCTTCTTTGCAATTTCCTCATCCAATTCAATCTGAGTCTTTCTCTTTGAAGGCATTTCAGATTCAATAATCTTCTCCTTTCCTTTTCCCTTTGTATCTACAGCCTTATCTTTCTTTTATGTCTTCTTTACTCCCCCTTCATTTATGACCACTCCCTTTGCATTGGAAGTGTCATTCTTGGCTTTAACCAGTGTTTCTGCAATTTCTAGTTCTTCTACAGAAAGCCCTGTTACTGTTTCCTTTGTTTCTACTGCTTCTTTTGCCTCAGCAGCATTAACTGTTTCTGCTGCTTGAGCAAAATCTGTTTCTGCTTCTATCCCATCCTCTTTCTCTTTTTCAGACTCTTTCTCCCTCTTGTTGGAAGCATCTTTAATGGTTGATCTCTTCTTCAAAACATATTGTTTTCTCCTCTTCTTTTGCACTAGCCTTGACACCATTTTCTTTAGCTTGGCAATCTATGCTTGTTGAGACAAGATTACCAGCTTCATTTCATCTATCTCTTTGCCCTGTTTAAGAACATTCATGTTTATGTTTCCCATGGTTTCCATCAATTCGTCATAGTTATATCTGTCCTCACCTTCTCCAGGAGTGTTACCCCCTTTTGAATGATCATTGGATCTGTTAGTAGTGGAAGCCTTCTGCCTAGCAGAAGCACTATCCACCCCCTTGGTTTCTTGGCACCTGGGACCTTTGGATGATTTCTCACCCAAAGTTGCCATGGGGAAGGTCTTAGAGATGTTACCACTGACCTCCTCTGTGCTAGCAGGAGTAGTGGCAGCCTTAACACCCATATTCTCAACCTCCACCTCAGTGAGCACCTCCTTGGGGTTGGGAGACACCCCTGTGGTTGCCCTGTAGATATTCTCTAAAGGAGAATCCTCCCTTAGAGGGCTTAAAGGCTTAGTGGGTGAAGGTACAAGAAGGGAAGGAGCCTTCTTTACCTGTTTCCTTTTGTAAGTTTGGGTAATTGGAGATGTGGGCTTATGAAGCAGAGACTGGGGAATATATATAAAGTGGGAAGGTTGGGATTGGCTAGCAGTGGGATGGTCTGAGGAGGGCTTTGACCCTGCTGCCATACCTTCATCAGTGTGGGACACCACCATCATTGTAGAGAACAATGGGGTGTCAACTCCTTCCGAGTCCCTAGCAGATCTTCTCATATTTGAGAAAACCTTGCCTTTAGGGGGTTTAGGTACATATACCCCATCAAAGTGAGGTATATCCATCAATTCATTAGTGATAACTGCCTGTACAAACCTGGGATACATGAAGAAACTCTTCTTGTTGTCCAGGTTTGAGACAAGATCATTGAAGATCATCAGAGAAAAATTATATTTTCTAGCAGTAGATAAACAAACCAAAGCATATGCAATGGGACTGCTAAATTGGCTCCAGCCAGTAGTTTTCTTTGAAATACAGTGCATCAGGGTATGAACAAAGAACCTCCATTGGGATGAAAATTTAGCTTTGAAAAACTTGAAAATTCCCTTTTGGCCTTCATACCCCATTCTTGAAAGAGTTGAGAATAGTTCCTCATTAGGAATAGAGGTGATACCTGCAGCATCGTCTAGACGTAGACAGATGCGTAGTACCTCTTCAGTAACTGTTAGGGGTTTGTCACACACCCTTGTCTTTATCATTTGCAATAATATACTATGTTGTTTGTCACAAACCTTTTCCACTTATTTTTTCACCTGCAAGATTGTCTCCAAATGCAACATGTCCTCCATTGATATGCTTGAAATCCTGAAGGCATGACATGTTGCCTGTCATGTGCCTAGAGCAACCACTATCCACATGCCAGATGCTCTTCCCCTTGAGCTGTTGGTTGCCCTGCACATAAGATAAATCAGTTAGTATGGATTAGGAACCCAAGCCAAAGTGGTCTTGGGTACCCCTTTCTCATCAAAATATTTACATTCTTTCTTGACAAGATTTTTAAACTTTGACTCCTCATTACTGGAGTACTTTGTTACAATAATGGGTTTGGATGCATATTTGCTAGAAGCAGTACTGTTTTTAGAAGAACTAACTGCATTAGCAGCACTTGCATGCTTAGCAGTACTAACCTTGTTAGAAGTATTAACTGTGTCAGCAGCAGTAACTGTGTTAGCAGTAGTAACCTTTGAAGAAGTACTAACAGTGTTAGAAGCATTAAGATTCTCAGCAGTACTAACACTGGTAGCAGCAGTATTACTATTAGCAGCACTATCCCTGTTAGCAGCACTAACAATTTTAGTGCTTCTAGGCACCCACATTTTAATACTTTCCTTTAAAAACTTTTTCTGCATGTGGCCTTTGGTTTCAACAGATTTCTTAGCCACATGTTTCTTTCCAGGTTAATAGGATTAAAGAAACAACACTTAGCCAAATGATTCAACTTGCCACATATGAAACAAGGTTTTGGTCTGATTATCTTACTCAGATCAACTCCTTGTTTCTGAGCCCATTGATTATTCCAGTTTCTTTGATTACCTCTCTTTGTACCAGAATTTGGGCTCTCTGTTTTATTGCAAGCACACTGTTTACAAGGGCCAGGATTCACAACCGTGGTCTGTTTGTAATGGACCTTGTTAGCCTTTCCTTTGGTCTTCTCTATTTCTTTAGACTTGACCCAGATTTTTCCACATCCCTCATTGGTGATAATGTTGTTTTCTAAGGGTATCTCTTTACTCACAGCATTATTCCTATTCTCACTGGCTTCTTTCTCAGTCAAATCCTTAACCACCACCTCATCCAAAGGATCTATCTTAAATGCTTTCTCAGATAAGTCCTTTTTCTCCTTGGTCTCTAACAGATCTGATGTAGGAGGGATATAATTGTTGTTGTAAGGAGGAGGTGTGTTGTTGTATCTAACACCAGGCTTCATCTTATCATGAATCTGAGCCTTTAGAAGAGAATCCATTGCTTTTGAGGCATATGAAAACTTTTCTATATCAAGCTTAACCTTAGCTAATTCTTCTTTCAACTTATCATTCTCTTCTTTGGACTTAGACAGTTTGGTCTCTAGCTCATTCTTTTCCCACTTCCAGTAGTTTGTGTCATAAGTGTGTTGAAGTTCATTGGCTTGAAAGCCTTTGATTTGTTCTTCAAAGCTTTCCACTATCAACACATAATCTCTTCTGTCCTTTTCTAATCTTTTGAGGTCATCACACATGTTTTGGTTGTGATCCCTGTACCTTTTGACAGTATCTATGCAAGATTGAGTTCAAAGATTAGAACTTACCTCAAAGGGAAGATCAGATACCTCTGCCATAAGAGCTTGATTCTGAATGGCTTCCTCAGCTTGGTCACTCCAGTCAAACCCCATTCCTTGTTGAGAAACAAGGGCTTGAGCAGAGTTCTTGTTTTGATTGTAGCCTCCATTCTGGGCTTGTTGGTGGTTGTTATTTGGCACACCACTTCTGCATTCTCTAGCAAAGTGTCCCTTCATGTGGCACTTATAACATTCCACCTTTGTCTTGTCAAAACCAGCACCATCTTCTCTTCTTTGAGAGAAGTTGTTCCTCCCAGTTCTTTTAATAAACTTCTTCACCCTCATAGATAACATGGCCATCTGCCATTTAATGTCCATCTCCTCCAAGTCATCAGGGTGAATTTGTTCCAGATCATCATTAATCAAAGAGTTGTTGCTATGACTTGACAAAAAGGCTTCAAAGACAGTTTCAGTGCCTTTTTCTGAATTCACTCCACTAGCAGCACTAACTGCTTCAGAGTTGGCAGTAGTATCAGCAGATGCTGATAGAAGTGCTGCATTATGAATATACCCAGTGGGCTTCTTCTTAGTTTCTACCTCTGATTCAAAAACTCTTAGATCATTATACAGATCATCTAGTTCCTTCTCTTCCAGATTGTCACTCTGTCTATATGAGACAGTGTACATAGTCCATTCTTCTCCAAGAGATCTGAGGAATTTCCGGTTGATATCATCTTGCTCCATCTTCACTCCCATAGTAGCCAGTTCACCAATAATCTTGTTGAACCTGTCAAAAGTTTGAGTCATGGACTCATTCTTTGAAGAAGTGAAGTTCTCATACTGCTGCTTCAGAACATCCCTTTGATTTCTTTTGGTGCTTTTAGTTCCAGCAAATCTTTTCTCTAGAGCATTCCAGAGAATCTAAGCATCTGTGCAGTTGCAGAATTGATGCTGATATTCATTGGGGATGGCCAAGAGCAGAGTGCTCAAGGCCTTCATCTCTGTCTGTCTAATCTTCCTCTCACCATCTGTCTTTGGTGGAGATCTTTTACCATCTGGTCCAATCTGACCTTCAGTAGAGGGTCCATTCTCAATGACATCCCACATTGAGTAGTCAGTGAGGAGAATGTATTGCCTGATTCTGATCTTCCACATGTCAAACTCATTGGGTTTGAGCATTGGAACCTTAGAGACAAGAGTACTGTTTGATTCTGCAAAGTTTTCCATGATGAATGAATGAATGTTTCTGAGAGAACCTGCTCTGATACCACTTGTTAGGATCGAATTCTCAACAAGAATTATAAATACTCAGAAACAATATCAAAGAAGTTTGCGGAATAACACTTTGATATTCAATAACACAGTAAACAAACAGTAAATATGATGAATAACTTGTAAACTTGTATTGAATGGTTGAAGTTACAAGATTACACACACAACCTCAATCTTGAAGAACAAGCTCTTTCAAGACGAATTCTACTTCTCTAGAATTAGGAACTATGCCTTGAGGTTGATTCTCTCTAAAACAAAAACTCAGAACTAATCATTATGAAACTATTCTATCAATTCTATATATATACTGAACAAAAGATAATTACAATTAATAAAATATCTTCAGAATATCTTCCATGAATATCTTCAGTCTATCCAGCTGTCATTCTTGTAATTCAGATCTCCATCTCATAAGCAGCACTAGTCAAGATCAGCAGTATTAATCTCTTAGCAGTAGTAACTCCAGCAGTACTAATCTTGAAGAGCAACATTAATCATGTTCTAGCAGCATTAACTTCAACTGGCAGCATTAACTCAGAAGTACTAATTGTTGAGCTAGCAGCATTAACCATACTTAGCATTTCTTCAGTTCCCAACAGGTTTGTACGACGCGTTCCAACTAATATTTCTTTACCGTCTTCAGTCCGAACGCTGCACCTTTTTGCTTTGAAAGTGACCTCAAGATCCTTGTCGTAGAATTGACCGATGCTGAAGAGATTGTGACCAAGTCCTTCGACGTAGGACACTTTCTTAATCGTTATATTATCCTTGACGATATCTCCGTAACCCCTGATGGGAGAGTAGTGATCGTTTCCAAACCTGACATTACCACAAAACTTCTCGGTGAAGTTTGTGAGTAGCTCCTTTCTTCCGGTCATGTGCTTGGAGCAACCTGAATCTAAATACCACACATGACCGTCCTGCAAAACAAGTTATTTTATTTTAGGTACCCATTCGTACATGGGTCCTTTGGGGTTAGAGATAACACCCGATTTGGATGCCCGCTTAGACTTGGGTCTGTTTCTACGACGGGTAAGATCAAACTGAGAATGATAATTAGCAACATGATATGAGCCAAACCAATAAGATGCATAACGACGATCAACAAAATCATTCGATCCACAATAAGAGCAACAAATACAATCATGAGACAGTTGAAGTAAATGCGGAATAGAATAAACTTTTAAAGGTAAAGTTCCTTTACATTCAACTAAACGTTTAGAATTAAACACATCATGATTGTTATTGTTTTTCCTAGGCTTTAAAACTGGATCAACTAAATCTGATGTCGCCGAGCTGTCCTTGGACTTCTTAGCTACCCAAGCATATTTAACTTCTTTTCGCCGACCAAAAGTATCTGAAATACCGTTAAACCCATAGTCAGAATATGTGAAACTTGAAGATTGTTGTCTTTTGGAGCGACCGGTCTTTTTCTTCTTTTGTGAACGCTTATTAGATTTAGATTTGGACGAATCGTTCACAGAAGATTTTTGAGGGGCGGATGTGGAACATTCACCCTTATGAAATTGTACCGGAGGCTCGCAAGAGGAGTTTAGAAAAACAATGTGACTTGGAAGTAGAGGATCAAAATCAAATTGGTTCATATCACTATCCAGACACACCTCAGAATTCAAGAATGCAGAAAATTCTCGTTCCTCATTAGAAATGACCTCATCAGTGGAGGAATTCAGGACATCGGAGGGATTTGTTTGAAGCGGATCGTAAGCGGAAGCATTTTTAAAAACAGAACACTGATCCAATTCGAAAACTTGAGGCTCTTTTCCTTTATTTGAAAGAATTGGTGACGAGTCACCCATAAAGGCTTTGCAAGACGATGTGTCGGAGGCAGGATAAGAATTTGCAGACAGAAAAGTTTTCTCACTTTGGAGAGTTGTAGGTTGAGCTTGAGACTCAGCCTTGTGAAGTTGCTCTTTCAGACGATCTGCTGCCAAAGCAGCCAGCTGTGAATTTAACTTCTTTATTTCAGTCTGAAAGTATTCTTTCTCCTTAACTGACACAGTGTCCGCGTTATTGGAATTGAGACACTCAATTTGTAATAGAAGCTCTTGTTTTTCTTTTTGAAACCTATCCCTTTCCTGTGTAAGTGACTTTTCTAACTGAACAATTTTCTTTTCTAAAAGCAGAGGGGGAATATACACCTTATGGTATAGAGATTCCTCCTCAGTTTTCACATTTTGAACATCTAGTTCAGCTTGAGAGTAACTTCTAAAATAATCGTTTGACAGGAAACAGGGTTTGTCCTTATTGTAAGAAGCATTCAACGAATCATAGACAAAAGGAAGTTTCATTTTAGAAGAGTTCTCCCTTCTCAACTTATCCTCTTCCCAGTCCTCATCCTCAATTGGTTTGGTCCAAAAAACTTTGTACTCTGGATAGATTTTGTCTATGCCAAAGAATTTGGAAGCATATAACGTAGGAACTTTGGATAATGCCTTTGGCAAATAATGGGGGTTATCGTAACCTATACCCGAATTCGCGTACTTGAGTTCTTTTGGTGTAATCAGATTCAGCGTGTGATTAGATTGACCAATTTTATAGAGTTTTTGTTCAAGCTCCTCTAATTGAGTAGATAGTCTTTTATTATCATTTTTGAAAGCCACGTTTTGAGTCACAATATCAATTTTTTCATTTTCTGACATACGAAGCTCATTGGTAAGATTATCTACTTTGGTCTTCAGCTCTTGTGAACCTTTTGAACAACTCTCACACTCTTCTTTTAAATTAGAAATGATGCACAGGTTGCTAGCAAGATCTAAGCTTTGATTTTCAATACATTTAGACTGTGCAGCAACTCGTTTTTCTAGAGATGAGATGAGTTGTTCTTTTTCTTTTATAAGAAGCTTGAGAGAGTCTAGTTTATTCATAGCAAGTTGCATCTGATCAATTAAAGCTTCTTGGTAAGGAGCACATACCTGACAAGGAGAATTACGATCTTCATCATCACTGTCAGACGGTGATGAATGCTTGCCCATGAAACACAAGTGTGCTTCGGCATCTTCAGGTTCTTCATCAGATACTTGTAGCCAGTAGTCATCTTCAGCCATGAGAGCCTTGCCAGCTTCCTTTTCTTTGGCTAGTAGCAGCTTGGCTCTATAATAATCAGCGTTGCGCACAACAGGCTTGCGACAATCCTTGGCAAAATGACCCAACCGACCACAATTGTAGCATTTGATCGGCTCCTCTTTTGTCTTTTCTTCAGGTCGCTTGTCATGCTTCTTCCCATCGTCTACACGTCTCTTACCTTCAAACTTCTCTTGATGATCACGGTGAGTGGAGAATCTTTGCTTGTTAGACGACTTGTTAAAAAACTTTCTCTTCTGAAAAGCTTGAGTCAGGTACACCATAGCTTCTTTCATCTTAGTGTATTCTGGATCCGAATCACTGTCAGGATCTTCGGGTTCAGAATCACCTTGCACTGGCCTTTTTTCAGACGAACGGCTGACAGACTTACTTCTTTTCTCAGACACGAGGGCTAACGGATCAACTACCAGCTTTTCTTCAGCTTTCTGATTCCCCATTAGTTCCATAACTTCTTCTTCATCCTGGAGCAGCATTTCATAAAGTTCGTGCAGATAAAGCTTATCCAGGGTTTGAGTATGACGAATATGAGAGACGAACGGCTTCCATTCAGGTTGGAGGTTGTTCATGAACTTGATGTTGTTCTCGGTATTCGTCTTTGTGATCTTATTCTTCTGGAGATCATTCAGAAGCAAGTTGAACCTTTCATAGGTTTCTGTCAGTGTCTCGCCTTTTCTTGCTTTGAAGCCATCATATCTGGTGATGCAGTTTGTCACCTTCAGCTGATTGTTGATGTGGCTCCCCATCATCATTTTCTCAATCTGGTCCCACATTTTCTTTGCAGACTCTTTATAACTGTCGATGCAGGCATATATGTCATTTGGTAGACTTTGGAGAAGATATGACTTTGCTTGCTTCTCAGCCTCATACATAGCCTTTTCTGGATTTGTAAGGTCACCGATATTTTTCGGAACTGTACGCTCCGGTCGACCTTCTGCTGGGTCTCCAGGTAAGACCTTCGTTGGCCATTCTTGTGGCCCCTCTGTCAAACACTTGTATATTGCTTCATAGTTTGATTTTGCTTCAATGAAGTTCATGAAGCGATCGTGCCACTGAGGATATTCTCCCCGGTAGAGCACCGGGGGCTTCTGATCCGAACCAATAGCTAAAGCATCTCTTGAATTCATCTTAAATCTCTTAACTTAAAAACACTGTAACGATCGTGAGACAAGCAGGATGATCCAAACACAATAATACACAAAACAAATAAATAAGCAGTATAGGACAAGGGTCCGGTCGAACTAAGTATCGGTCAAGCAAAAGACCGATATAGACAACGTACCGGTCGAGCAAAGGACCGGTATTGACAACGTACCGGTCGAACCAAAGGACCGGTATGCACAACGTACCGGTCAAGCAAAGGACCGGTATAAGCAAAGTACCGGTCGAACCAAAGGACCGGAAAGGACAGACTATCGGTCGAATCCAAATGACCGATAAGCACAATGTACCGGTCAAAGGACAATACTTATATCGGTCAAACAGAAAGACCGGTAAAACAGGGTACCGGTCGAAGCTAGGTGCAGGTCGAACAAAATGACCGATAGTGATAGCAAACAAAGGACCGGTAAATGCAAGGCACCGGTCGAACACAATGACCGGGAATTACAACTTCCCGGTCGAAGGATGTCTATCGGTCAAATAACAAACAAGCAGATTAGACCGATAAAATCGAAGAACACCGAAGAACACGATGAATTCTGGGATTTCGATCGAAATCAAATCCAGAAATTTAAATCGATAAACCAAGTATACCACTATGCAGGTCAATTTCGACCCAGATCAATATTAGACCGATAAAATCGAATGATAAGAACACATAAACAGTAATCAATCGACCCACACAGATAATTACTCTTCCAGAAAGCAAATAGATCGACCGGTAAAACTCATAATAAGATAATCAATTAAAGCACATAAGAGCGATTAACACAAATAATTGATTATAGGGTTTTAGACAAACCTTTTTCTGGATCAAACCTTTAGTCTCTTTGCTCTGATACCAATTGTAGATCCCAGTACAGTGTAATCAGCAGCAAGTTATATCAAAGATGAACAGAATATGAGTCACAGCAACTAGTCATATGATTGATATTGAATCAAAGGGTTACAGGTTTACAGAAAGGATTTCTGATCAGAGAGAGTAAACCTATGAACTAGTTGTTTTTCAAAATAATGAGACTCCTCTCTAAATGAAAGTAAAAAATAGCCTTTATATATCCAGGCTTTACAAAGATGGGCTTATGGGCTTTTAGGCCCAACAAGCTAATAACACTTTCAAACAATTACAATTTACACCCTGAACTTCTATTTAACATATAAATTCACCCTAACATGTTGTTTGATATAAAACTTGATAAACATTGTGGACCGACAAAAACAAATATTTATATTAATAAATGAGTATCCATTCCACAAATAGATGATGATGTGAGATATTGTGCTTGGATAAGTTGTACCAATATATTATGAAATTGTAAATTAAGTAATTGGCTTTAATTAGTTGTATTTTGTGCTTAAAATGTTCTAATTAATAGTTTTTTTATGACTCATTTATAATATAGTATAGATATACTGTATCTTGGTTAATTGATTTTTCTTTTTGAAAAAAGAGAAAATGCATCACATCGAACGTAAGTTTTTAACATAAAGATAATAAACATAATAAATATATTGCGTATTTTTTTTATTCCAAGAAATTTCAACTTTGATTATTCATTTAAATCAACATATTCACGAGTACGAGTACGCTCTATATATATTCTTCATACACATCTAATCTATTTTTGTATTGGATAAAAAACTGTTAAATACAAATTATCAGGCACAAAGTACCATCATTTTATGCAATATTTTAAAAATCTCTTAATTTACAAGTATCAAAGCACAAAATACATATTACTATTGCAGACTTCTAACACCCACCAATTTGTATCTCGCTGCATTGCGCGAGTACGCTTATAGTATTATTAAATATGTAATTGGTTATTTTTTTGTAGATGTCATTAAAATATATAAGATAATCATTGAATTCTAACAAAATACTTACTTTTTATATAAAAAAAATTATATTATTAAGCATAAATTAAACAAATTTATTAAAAAAAATATCACTTTCTCAAAACCATCCAAAATCGTAACAAAAAAACAAAAAATAAAATGAAACATTAAAATCGTGATGTATCTCGCTGCATTTGCGAGTACGCTTCTAGTATATATATATATATATATATATATATATATATATATATATATATATATATATATATATATATATATATATATATATATATATATATATATATATATATATATCGATTTCCTTAACGTATATATATATATATATCGATTTCCTTAACGTATTTTTTAAAATATAATAAAATAATTAAATCCAAAAATATTCAATATTTGACTCATTTTGAAGGTATCGAAGAGATGATTGTAATGGTGTAACTTGTTAAAATTAAAACGTATTTTTTAACGTATTTTAGTTAATATACGATTATATGTATTAATATGGTGATGGTGTAAAATAAAAATTAGAAAAATAAAATGTCTAAAGTAAACTAATTAAATAATTATAGGGGTAAAAAATGTAACTATACATTAAAAATCAATTAAAACTAAGTTTTTGGAAGGTTGTTGTCGAGATTGTGAGGAAGATAGGGGTTAGGAGGGGGTATGGGTTTTATAAGGGGGGTAGGGTTAGCAACACCCTATTTATATTTCTGTCGTACTTATTTAAATTTCTTATATTTGTGTTGTAGTTAGTTAAGTTTTCTAGATAAGTATTTTTCATTTGTGTTGTAGTTAATTACATTTCTAGTATTTGTGTTGTATTAGTTTAAATTTTTAGCTCAAGACAAAATTCAAAAAATATTTTAATTTCGTTTTTGTTTTCTAGTAAAAAATAAATCAAAAAATAAAATTTGATTTATTCCTTTATCCTTTTGTTGCATCAAAAGAAATATTAAAATATTATGTTTGTCTTATCTGCTTGTTTATACCAATATTTAGATTATACTTGTTATATCCCTTCCAGTATTATTTTTCGTTGTAGTTTATTTTTCTTTGTTATATCTGTCAAAAAATCATAAAAACTGGAAAATAAAAAATTAGACTTTCTCGGTCTTGAACTTTCTGTTCAAAACAAGAGATCTATCACTTTGTTTGATAAAAGCAAACTCAAGTGTAATTTTGATAAAGACCACCAGCATACCTTTTAATCCACAGAATCAGTTCAAAATACAATTTTAGACTTGTTGATAAATTTAGCGGAGAATTTCGAAAAGAGATTTTTACATCTAGAAGAGACCATTTCCGTTTTAAATAAAGAAATAAAAGTTTTACATACCAATCTAGATTATTTAAAAGAACAAAATAGTCAGATTTTAGAAAATTTTCATCAACCGGAAATAGAAAAGCTTCAAGTCAAAGATTTACAAATTTCTCTAGAAAATTTTACAAAAAGGTTAAATCAGCACAAGTGTTCAGATTTATCTGATTTAGACGATATTAAAGCTTTAACAGACCATATCAGTTCTCTCTCTTTGGAATCCAAAACGAAAATCTCGACTTCAAAAAATAAACCTCCAAAGCAATATACTTTTCTTAGATTTAAAAACGTCAAAAATAACTCCAAATAGATTTTCTCAAAATATTTTAGAAGAACATAGACATTCCATACATCTCAGGCCCAAAAATCTTTTTGAAAAAAAAAATATCCAAAAAAGAGACTTATGATACCTCTTTAGAAGAAATCATAGACCCAGATCAAGACTACAATAATTATCAGACTCATGGTCTTCAACTTTTAAATCCAGAGATTTTATATAACAAAGGATTTTCTGAGACTTCTACTCAGTTTTTTAAACATAGTCAAGAAATTACTCTTTAGTGTATTAAAGACCCGTCTAAAATTTTAGACGTTGTTTCAAAAGAAGCTCACAGACAATTATTTAAAAAAGACTTTAAGTTCATACACCTTGGTTTAATCATTATAGGCGTTAGAGGCCTAATGAGAAAACATTTGGGTAGCAAAGTTTTGATCACTATTTTTGATAATAGAATTTCTAACATCGCAAAAGGAATGATTGTCAGTAGTGAGATTGATTTAAATAATAACAAAGATATCATTTATTGTAGTCCAGACTTTTTGTTAACGACAAAAGATTTTGTTAACCATATCAAAATTGGCATTCAGACTAAAAGTTACGAAGACGTAGAACATGGTGATAATTTATTGGTCACGTTAGGAATTTTGGGAAGATGCTCTTTTTCTGCAAAAACCAAATATAAAGTTTTTACCGACAAAGTTGTAGATTTAATCAGTAGCAAAGGCATAAAGATGGTTAAACCAAAAGATTTTTATACTGAAGATTTGGTCGGTTTAGACTGGAATTTGAGTGAATTTGAAGAAAAGACAGAAAAAGTTTTGACACCCCAAGACGTTTTAATGTATACTGATAGAAAAGGCAAGATTAGTTTGAGATTCACTAATTATACATCTGTCCCGGTTCAAGAAACCGAAACAGATAATGATTTAGTACATCTTGAATTAGATGATAACGAGTGTGGTAAAATTATTTTTCCAAAAGAACTAGGTATGTTTTTAAATGACGAAGAACTTTTAAACTTAGAAGACCAGTTGTTTTTGTCCAAACAGATTTCTGATCAAGAATACATTTTTTATGACAAAGACAAAAATATTAGAGTCGGTTTTTTGCATGAAGAACTAGAGTCTAATATTACAGACATTAGTTACCAAAAAGATTTAGTAAACGATGAAGGTGAAAGTTACCGGTCAACAGCCAGAACTCCCTTTGACAGAACTGTTCCCCAAGAAACGTTTACTTATACTAGTTTTCCTCCTAGAGCTCCTATACAGACTATAGAGACCCTCCAGCTGATACTAGATATATAGCCAAAGGTTTAGAAAAACCTTTAGAACAACCCATTAATTTTCAGTCTGAGTCCAAAGGGTACATATTAAATTTAACTGCGCATGGCCCTCAGCTTTGGATAAACGTGATTGAAGTTTGGAAAAGCACCCTTATAGCTCCCTATTATAGACAAAACCAAGACATGGAAGTTGAAGAAATGTTTAGATATTTAGAGACCTTTTTAGGAGAAAGTACAAAGGCCATGTGGGAAGCCTTCAAAAGAGATTGTGTAGTAGAATACAATAATCTAAAGGCCTTAGGTAGTAATCCTTATAATTTTGTCAATCAAATACAAATCTTAGCAACCGGAGCATTATAATTTTGTCACTCAAATACAAATCTTAGCAACCGGAGCAGACCCTAATTCTGGACATATGAATGTCCAAAAGACAGCCATGAGAGAATTAGAACAATTAAGTCTTTATCACTGGACTAGCGGTAAGAAGGTCAAACAGTTTTTAAATCATTATGTCTATCTGACCGCAATAGCCGAAAATGCTTTTAACCAAGACTTAGGAAATAAGTTGTTTCACAAACTTCCTAAACCACTAGGTCTAGAAATCCATGAAAAATGGAATAATTTGCCTTCTGTCAAAGAAAATCCAAACTGTTTATGGTCCATAGCCCAAAGAGCACAGTTTGTCACCAAGATGTTAGAAGAAAAATGCATTGAGCTTCAGATCCAAAAACAACTTAAACAGACAGACTATAAGTTTTGTAGAGACATGTATACCACTCCTACTTACGGAGCTTCTTGCTCTAAACCCAAGAAAAAATACAAGCATTTTACAAGGCCTCCAAAAAAGAGATATTTTTTAAGAAAATCAGACAAAATGAAGCCTTATCTTAATGAACAGAAGCATGTTAGAAAATGTAAACCTTAGAGAAATTATAGAAATAGACTTAGCTATTATGTTTGTAGAAGCAATGAGCATTTAGCAAAGACTTGTCCTAATTGAATAAATAATTTTGATAGAAAAGGTACTTTAATAGAATGTGTTAATGAAGACCTTATTCTCGTAGATGAGTATATTTTTGATACCGAGTCTATTTATAGTATTATTACAATAGAAGAGACAGTTTTTGAACAAAATAAAAATAGTGATTCTGATTCAGAACTAGTAAATGAATTTACAAAAAGTTTGAAGAATTTTGACATCGATTCAGATCACGATTTAGATTAAACTTTATTAATGTTTTCTTTATTTTTGCAGATGGCAAGACCACCGAGACCAGAGTTTCCTCCGGGAAATAATACTTCAACAAGACCCGTAGTTAGACAAATTTCTTCTAATCAGAACAAACCAACATACAAAGAACGAATTAGATTTGGGAATAATGATTTAATTGTTTTTCCCAACAGCAACATCACTTTCAGAACACAGAACCATATATCACTTAGCAAAGAAGAAAGTTGCTTAATAGACAATCTTTGGATTTCTTTTAATAGAAACCCAAAAGATATTAAATACTTTATAGCTTGTTTAAATGCTTTATCAGAACATTTTAGCCAGACCTCTAAACGTTTTAAGTTTTATGTTGTTTTTAAGGGTAAAAAAGCAGGGTTTTTCCATATGTGGATCGAAGTCCTTGACGCAACTCAAGGTTATCCCGGTCCGATGTACAAAGGATTCAACAACTATGGAGAAGCGATATCTGCTGCCAGATAACGCTTAGGAAAGAACTTTTTTGTTTCTCCATCCCTCATAAATTACACAGAACCACCTTTAGAATTTTCTGTAATCAAATACCCTAGCCATACACATACCATATTTTGTGATCATTGTGAGACTATGACCAAGAACTTCAAGATCATCAATGATGACAATACTCAGCTTAGAAACGAGAAACTTGCTCTCCAAAAACAAGTTTCTTCTTTAGAAAGACAGTTACTTTCCTATACACTTAGCAAGAACCAAGGCTCATCTTCTGGCCATAATCAGAAGATTAAGATGGGTGGGCATTCTCCAATGAATGTCAATAAAGGTACCATTGAGCCTAAGAATTCAATGGCTAGTCCAGCTCTACCAGTGGCTGGTAAAGACTCATCAAATCCGGAGACGGCTATGGGATTGCCAAAATCTCAAGAGACACAGAGGACTCTTGATTCCTCTACTTAGACTCAGACTCAGACTCAGACCTAGACCCGAAAAAATAAAGAAATCTGGGATTCTCTTGGAGAACCCGGAAAACATTTTGATTTCCTTGTTAAATATAACTCATCTCCTTCACACCTAGACCCTTCACCTCCCTTTTCAAATACAAATATATCCATCCATAACCAGACCCAAAGAAGACACAAACATAACACCCACACGTATAACAACATGACACACATAACACCCACAAATAGGCTTGTTTGGGTCTGGTTATGGATGGATATATTTGTATTTGAAAAGGAAGGTGAAGGGTCTAGGTTTGAAGGAGATGGGTTATATTTAACAAGGAAATCGAAATGTTTTCCGGGTTCTCCAAGAGAATCCCAGATTTCTTTATTTTTTCGGGTCTAGGTCTGAGTGTGAGTCTGAGTAGAGGAATCAAGAGTCCTCTGTGTCTCTTGAGATTTTGGCAATCCCATAGCCGTCTCCGAATTTGATGAGTCTTTACCAGCCACTGGTAGAGCTGGACTAGCTATTGAATTCTTAGGCTCAATGGTACCTTTATTGACATTCATTGGAGAATGCCCACCCATCTTAATCTTCTGATTATGGCCAGAAGATGAGCCTTGGTTCTTGCTAAGTGTATAGGAAAGTAACTGTCTTTCTAAAGAAGAAACTTGTTTTTGGAGAGCAAGTTTCTCGTTTCTAAGCTGAGTATTGTCATCATTGATGATCTTGAAATTCTTGTTCATAGTCTCAGAATGATCACAAAATATGGTATGTGTATGGCTAGGGTATTTGGTTATAGAAAATTCTAAAGGTGGTTCTGTGTAATTTATGTGGGATGGAGAAACAAAAAAGTTCTTTCCTAAGCGTTATCTGGCAGCAGAGATCGCTTCTCCATAGTTGTTGAATCCTTTGTACATCGGACCGGGATAACCTTGAGTTGCGTCAAGGACTTCGATCCACATATGGAAAAACCATGCTTTTTTACCCTTAAAAACAACATAAAACTTAAAACGTTTAGAGGTCTGGCTAAAATGTTCTGATAAAGCATTTAAACAAGCTATAAAGTATTTAATATCTTTTGGGTTTCTATTAAAAGAAATCCAAAGATTGTCTATTAAGCAACGTTCTTCTTTGCTAAGTGATATATGGTTCTGTGTTCTGAAAGTGATGTTGCTGTTGGGAAAAACAATTAAATCATTATTCCCAAATCTAATTCGTTCTTTGTATGTTGGTTTGTTCTGATTAGAAGAAATTTGTCTAATTACGGGTCTTGTTGAAGTATTATTTCTCGGAGGAAACTCTGGTCTCGGTGGTCTTGCCATCTGCAAAAATAAAGAAAACATTAATAAAGTTTAATCTAAATCGTGATCTGAATCGGTGTCAAAATTCTTCAAATTTTTTAAATTCATTTACTAGTTCTGAATCAGAATCGCTATTTTTATTTTGTTCAAAAATTGTCTCTTCTATTGTAATAATACTATAAATAGACTCGGTATCGGGAATATACTCATCTACGGGAATAAGGTCTTCATTAACACATTCTATTAAAGTACCTTTTCTATCAAAATTATTTATTCTCTTTGGACAAGTCTTTGCTAAATGCTCATTGCTACTACAGACATAATAGCTAAGTCTATTTCTATAATTTCTCTAAGGTTTACATTTTCTAACATGCTTCTGTTCATTAAGATAAGGCTTCCTTTTGTTTGATTTTCTTTAAAAATATCTCTTTTTTGGAGGCCTTGTAAAATGCTTGTATTTTTTCTTGGGTTTAGAGCAAGAAGCTCCGTAAGTAGGAGTGGTATACATGTCTCTACAAAACTTATAGTCTGTCTGTTTAAGTTGTTTTTGGATCTGAAGCTCAATGCATTTTTCTTCTAACATCTTGGTGACAAACTGTACTCTTTGGGCTATGGACCATAAACAGTTTGGATTTTCTTTGACAGAAGGCAAATTATTCCATTTTTCATGGATTTCTAGACCTAGTGGTTTAGGAAGTTTGTGAAACAACTTATTTCCTAAGTCTTGGTTAAAAGCATTTTCGGCTATTGCGGTCAGATAGACATAATGATTTAAAAACTGTTTGACCTTCTTACCGCTGGTCCAGTGATAAAGACTTAATTGTTCTAATTCTCTCATGGCTGTCTTTTGGACATTCATATGTCCAGAATTAGGGTCTGCTCCGGTTTCTAAGATTTGTATTTGAGTGACAAAATTATAAGGATTACTACCTAAGGCCTTCAGATTATTGTATTCTACTACACAGTCTCTTTTGAAGGCTTCCCACATGGCCTTTGTACTTTCTCCTAAAAAGGTCTCTAAATATCTAAACATTTCTTCAACTTCCATGTCTTGGTTTTGTCTATAATAGTGAGCTATAAGGGTGCTTTTCCAAACTTCAATCACGTTTGTCCAAAGCTGAGGGTCATGCGCAGTTAAATTTAATATGTACCCTTTGGACTCGGACTAAAAATTAATGGGTTGTTCTAAAGGTTTTTCTAAACCTTTGGCTATGTATCTAGTATCAGCTGGAGGGTCTCTATAGTCTGTATAGGAAGCTCTAGGAGGAAAACTAGTATAAGTAAACGTTTCTTGGGGAACAGTTTTGTCAAAGGGAGTTCTGGCTGTTGAACGGTAACTTTCACCTTCATCGTTTACTAAATCTTTTTGGTAACTAATGTCTGTAATATTAGACTCTAGTTCTTCATGCAAAAAACCGACTCTAATATTTTTGTCTTTGTCATAAAAAATGTATTCTTGATCAGAAATCTGTTTGGACAAAAACAACTGGTCTTCTAATTTTAAAAGTTCTACGTCATTTAAAAACATACTTAGTTCTTTTGGAAAAATAATCTTACCACACTCGTTATCAACTAATTCAAGATGTACTAAATCATTATCTGTTTCAGTTTCTTGAACCGGAACAGATGTATAATTAGTGAATCTCAAACTAGTCTTGCCTTTTCTATCAGTATACATTAAAATGTCTTGGGGTGTCAAAACTTTTTCTGTCTTTTCTTCAAATTCACTCAAATTCCAGCCTAAACCGACCAAATCTTCAGTAGATAAATCTTTTGGTTTAACCATCTTTATGCCTTTGCTACTGATTAAATCTACAACTTTGTCGGTAAAAACTTTATATTTGGTTTTTGCAGAAAAAGAGCATCTTCCCAAAATTCCTAACGTGACCAATAAATTATCACCATATTCTACGTCTTCGTAACCTTTAGTCTGAATGTCAATTTTGATATGGTTAACAAAATCTTTTGTCGTTAACAAAAAGTTTGGACTACAATAAATGATGCCTTTGTTATTATTTAAATCAATCTCATACCTGGAAATCATTCCTTTTGCGATGTTAGAAATTCTATTATCAAAAATAGTGACCAAAACTTTGCTACCCAAATGTTTTCTCATTAGGCCTCTACCGCCTTTAATGATTAAACCAAGGTGTATGAAGTTAAAGTCATTTTTAAATAATTGTCTGTGAGTTTCTTCTGAAACAACGTCTAAAATTTTAGACTGGTCTTTAATACACTAAAGAGTAATTTCTTGACTATGTTTAAAAAACTGAGTAAAAGTCTCAAAAAATCCTTTGTTATATAAAATCTCTGGATTTAAAAGTTGAAGACCATGAGTCTGAAAATTGTTGTAGTCTTGATCTGGGTCTATGATTTCTTCTAAAGAGGTATCATAAGTCTCTTTTTTGGATAAATTTTTTTCAAAAAGATTTTTGGGTCTGAGATGTATGGAATGTCTATGTTCTTCTAAAATATTTTGAGAAAATCTATTTGGAGTCATTTTTGACGTCTTTAAATCTAAGAAAAGTATACTGCTTTGGATGTTTATTTTTTGAAGTCGAGCTTTTCGTATCGGATTCCAAAGAGAGAGAACTAATCTCTCCTGTTAAAGCTTTAATATCGTCTAAATCAGATAAATCTGAACACTTGTGCTGATTTAACTTTTTTGTAAAATTGTCTAGAGAAATTTGTAAATCTTTGACTTGAAGCTTTTCTATTTCCGGTCGATGAAAATTTTCTAAAATCTGACTATTTTGTTCTTTTAAATAATCTAGATTGGTATGTAAAACTTTTATTTCTTTATTTAAAACGGAAATTGTCTTTTCTAGATGTAAAAATCTCTTTTCGAAATTCTCAACTAAATTTATCAACAAGTCTAAAACTGTATTTTAAACTGGTTCTGTGGAGTAAAAGGTATGCTGGTGGTCTTTATCAAAATTACACTTGAGTTTGCTTTTATCAAACAAAGTGATAGATCTCTTGTTTTGAACAGAAAGTTCAAGACCGAGAAAGTCTAATTTTTTATTTTCCAGTTTTTATGATTTTTGGACAGATATAACAAAGAAAAATAAACTACAACGAAAAATAATACTGGAAGGGATATAACAGGTATAATCTAAATACTAGTATAAACAAGCAGATAAGACAAACAGAATATTTTAATATTTTTTTATGCAACAAAAGGACAAAAGAATAAATCATATTTTATTTTTTGATTTATTTTTTACTAGAAAACAAAAACGAAATTAAAATATTTTTTGAATTTTGTCTTGAGCTAAAAATTTAAACTAATACAACACAAATACTAGAAATTTAATTAACTACAACACAAATGAAAAATACTTATCTAGAAAACTTAACTAACCACAACACAAATATAAGAAATTTAAATAAGTACGACAGAAATATAAATATTATCTAGACGGAAATTAAATCACTATAACACAAAAACTAAATATTATCTAGGCGGAATTTAAAAAAACTACAACACAAACACAAATATAAATACTATCTACTCGGATAAAAAAAGGATCGAAGAATGCTCTGATACCAAGTGGAAGGGGGGAGGGGGTTACCGGATGTAAGGGCGGTTAGAGACGAAGATATAATAACCTTAAATCCTACTCGGTACTCTCCTTAGAGGGTTGTTCACAACACAATGTGTAGAATTAGTAGCATATCTTCCCATTAAAAATACATATATGTATATCTTTTACACAACACATAAAATATACAATTATGGGTTTTAAATTACACACAAAAAATACTAGATTTTTTGCATGCAACTTATCATCCATGCATGTATATTTATAATTCACAACACATGCAAAATACAACACTTTAAAAACACAAAATACTTAAATAAACAAAACAATACATGCTACAAGCCAAGAGACTTGATATATTTGCATATACCTTTTCATGCATCAAGTACAAGACAACAAAAAACATACTAAAAAAGAAGGAAATTTCTACAAAAATGCAGAAAATTCGTTTTTATTTTTAAATTTTTATATTTTTTGAAAGGATTTCTTTCAAAACCAGTAACAATACTGATATGATCTCTTTCTCCGGCAAATTCGAGGGACGATAAACAGGCTCACTCCGGCCATCAAGAAGTCCATTACTCCGGGTCACTCAAGATCAATACCGGTAATGTACAAGTCTTTTAAGAAATCGATTTTTTTTAACACACATAAATTAACAACATAAACAAACTTTTAAAAACATTAAACCAATATGAATACTAACGTAATCTTTTTCTCTGACAGCTTTTATGGACGACAAAAAAGAAGGCTCGCTCCGACCTTATCAGTCTGGGCTCCAGGTCACTCAAGATTAACGTAAGCATATATTGATTATTTGAAAATAAAAGTTTTTAACATAACACGACAGAAAGACGGAACATATAAACACAAACTTTTATTGAAACATTTTTACAAAAATACATGGGAAGATTACTACATGTCTAACATTACATTATGTAAACCATAAGGATTTCCCTTTCGGGAAAGCCCCTAAAGGACTTAAACAAAAAATAAAATGAAAGAAAACTTACTTAAAATTATTTTACAAGTCTTGAATTCCTTCACAAATCTTGCATGAAGATGATGGAGAATGGAGGTGATGGAGGATAGTAGGAGAATGTAGGGTGAGAGAAAGTAGTGAGAGAATGAGTGGAAAAGTATGGAGGAATATGGGATGATCACATGAGAATGAAAGATTCTCACATGGTTTGAGGTTGTGTAGGATGGAAGTATATGATAATCTGATGGAGTGTTTCTTATAGTGTGGTGTGTGTGAGAGAGAGGATTGTTAGAGTAGTGTGTTGGGTGTTATGTTGTGTTTTGGATGTTGTGTGTGTGTTGTATATGAGGCTCCTTTAAATAGGAGAGATGGAAATGGTGAGGTGTGTCCAAATAAACAATGTGGTGACACGTATTGAGTACATGTTGTGAAAGTCTTGATACGTGGTAAAAAGTCTAGTACATGTCTTGAAAAAACTGCTCCGTGGAGGACTTGTCTGATACGTGTCTGGATTAACTGCTACGTGTCTAGCTATCTGAAAACTCTGATGAAACTGTCTTTTTCTACATGTTGAAAATTCTTCATTTTCTGTCTTGTTAGGTCTCGAGATTGTGTCAGGCAACCGAATTGAAGGAATAACCACTGTCGGAGTTGTAGTCACCTTGATCTTGGTTTGGCGAGCTCGGACGGTGTTCAAGAACGGTGTCTTCATTGTCTTTAGGAACTCTGTCTTCTGTATATTTAGGGACAAAATCCCTTATTACTTCGTTTAAGATTTTATTAATCTCGTTCTTGATTTTATTTTTGGGCCTTTTTATTTTCTTTTTGGATTTTTTTCTTTTTGGGGGAAGTTTGGGTTGGTTCAGGGGTTTCTTCTATTTGGTTTGGTATGGTTTGGCAAAAAGGAATGGAGTCTAAATAGTGGTTTGTTTGGGTCTGGTTATGGATGGATATATTTGTATTTGAAAAGGGAGGTGAAGGGTCTAGGTGTGAAGGAGATGAGTTATATTTAACAAGGAAATCGAAATGTTTTCCGGGTTCTCCAAGAGAATCCCATATTTCTTTATTTTTTCGGGTCTGGGTCTGAGTCTGAGTATGGGTAGATGAATCAAGAGTCCTCTGTGTCTCTTGAGATTTTGACAATCCCATAGTCGTCTCCGGATTTGATGAGTCTTTACCAGCCACCGATAGAGCTGGACTAGCCATTGAATTCTTAGGCTCAATGGTACCTTTATTGACATTCATTGGAGAATGCCCACCCATCTTAATCTTCTGATTATGGCCAGAAGATGAGCCTTGGTTCTTGCTAAGTGTATAGGAAAGTAACTGTCTTTCTAAAGAAGAAACTTGTTTTTGGGGAGCAAGTTTCTCGTTTCTAAGTTGAGTATTGTCATCATTGATGATCTTGAAATTCTTGGTCATAGTCTCACAATGATCACAAAATATGGTATGTGTATGGCTAGGGTATTTGGTTACAGAAAATTCTAAAGGTGGTTCTATGTAATTTATGAGGGATGGAGAAACAAAAAAGTTATTTCCTAAGCGTTATCTGACAGCAAAGATCGCTTCTTCATAGTTGTTGAATCCTTTGTACATCGGACCGTGATAACCTTGAGTTGCGTCAAGGACTTCGATCCACGTATGGAAAAACCCTGTCTTTTTACCCATAAAAACAACATAAAACTTAAAACGTTTAGAGGTCTGGCTAAAATGTTCTGATAAAGCATTTAAACAAACTATAAAGTATTTAATATCTTGTGGGTATCTATTAAAAGAAATCCAAAAATTGTCTATTAAGCAACGTTCTTCTTTACTAAGTGATATATGGTTTTGTGTTCTAAACGTGATGTTGCTATTGGGAAAAACAATTAAATCATTATTCCCAAATCTAATCCGTTCTTCGTATGCCGATCTGTTCTGATTAGAAGAAGTTTGTGTAATTACGGGTCTTGTTGAAGTATTGTTTCCCGGAGGAAACTCTGGTCTCGACGGTCTTGCCATCTGCAAAAATAAAGAAAACATTAATAAAGTTAATTCAATTTATCTTCTAGTAATCTACTTAAAATATTTGCTGCTTTATTATCACTACCTTTAATGTGCTTAATCTCTATAATTAAACCAATATTGCTAATTCTATCCAAAAAATTTAACCAACGTCTTCTACTTCTTCTTTTACTTTCGCCTTTCATTTTATTATAAAAAGATACAATCGCTTCACAGTCTATTCTAATAGTAATTTCTTTTTTGGATATGATAAAAAATTGAAAACTATCTAAAGCATAATTAATAGCTAATAATTTTGCGTCTATACTACTAATATTACCCTTTTCTTTATAAATACCGCCACTGCAACTACAAATTTTTTCTGAAGTCTGGTCTGCATATTTATGGGGTTTGCATAAAAGAATAGCTCCCCATCCTTTACTACAACCATCAGTCTCAATAATCAAATAATTTGTGTCAAGATTTTATTTCATTTTTTAATTGTTGTACGAGCTTTACGTCCTCTTGATTAAAATATTTTTGCCCATTTGGAGAAGTTTTTGCATACAAAGGACCGGCGAGTTTTCCAATATTTTTTATAAAAGGTCTAGCATAATTTATCAATCCCAAAAACTTTTGTAATTGCTTTAGATCTTCTAATTTATCTGGAAAATCAAGTGGTTTTAGTGCAATGTGAGGTTACAATTTTATCTTTCATTCTCCTATATTTACTCCCAAAAAGTCTATGTATTTTTTAAATCACTGCATTGTCTTTTTATTCAAAATTAAACCATGACTTATGAATTCAGAAAAAACAATTTGTAAATGGCCCTTATGTTCTTTTTTATTTTTACTGAAAACTAAAATATCGTGTATATAAACGGCCACAAAATTGCTATGCTTATTAAAAATGTCGTCCATTTTTCTTTGAAAAACACTTGGGGCATTTTTAAGTCCAAAAGGTATAACTAGTCATTCGTACACTACTAGAAAAATGTGAAATACCGACGACAATTACCGACGGCAAAAAACAGTCGGTATTTACCAACGGTATCTTTTTAATTTTATTTTTTATTTATTTTTAATAAGCTGTCGGAAAACCGTCGGAAAAATTAGTGAAATACCGACGGTTGTTTTTTTTCATTTCATTTTATATTTATTTTTAATAAGTAAATACCGTCGGAAAACCGTCGGTAACTAGAACTGTCGGTAAGTTGTCGGTAGTTATCGTCGGAAAACCGTCGCTGAATATTACCGACCAGCTTTTTACCAACGATCATTCCCGTCACAAAACCGTCGCTAAAGCCTTTTTCCGACGGTTTACCGACTGTTTCAGCCGTCGGTAATACGATTTATTTTAGTAGTGGTAATGACCTTCGGGACAAGTAAAATTCGTCCATTTTATGTTGTCTGGATACATTTTGACTTGTCGAAATCCTGATTTTTAATCAAACTTGCTAAAAAATTTGCAGTTTTGGATTTTGTTTATCAAAACAGTCTTGTCTGGGATATTATAAGCATCATCAATTGTATTATCATTCAATCTCTTATAATTGATGACCATTCGACTCTTTCCTCTTATGATCTCAGAATGTTTTCTCACAATAAAAACATCTGATATATGAGGACTATCAAATTTTCTAATAACACCCAATTTGACTAATTCTGAAATATGCATTTTGAAGTCTTCTCTGTCTTGGTTAGTTGGGTCTATATTTCTAGTCTTAATTATATATTATGGATTTTTGATTCTTAATTCGCACAAAACTTTGTCTTTATCCCAATATCTAATGATGTCTTCTCAAATTATTCCTATTTTTTATAACTTAGAGACTAAATTGTCTATATCAGATTTTGTAACTAAAGCAGTGTATAATTTTTCGTTATTAACAAAGTCTAGGTCATAATCAATAAGGTCGTCTTCTTCATAATTAATTATTTCATCTAAAAACTCATCTAATTCTTCATCCTTAAGCTGACACTCTCTTTCCTTTTTACACGGACAAGGTTTTTCTAAAATCGGGTTACTAAGCTTATCAATCCTTGAAGGAAAATGAGTGGTGATAGCAGGTGTGAAAAAAGTATGCTTATGAAAATGTAAATAGTCTTTAGTCAAAGTTACACTACCATCGTCTTTAAGTAAAAAATTTAATCCTAGAATAAAATCAATATTTGTAAGATTTAGCTCTCTAACAAAAGTATTTTTATGAGGTAAAGTATATTTTTTACTAAAGCCACAGTTGGTCTCAAAACTAACTTTACTATTAGGCTTCAACATTTCTTTATAAGAATAAACTTCACCATCCATTTGTTGGGCTTCTATCGGAAAGTCTGTTTTAACTATATATCTTGAAGGAACTAAAGATTTGTTTAAAATACAGTTTGAACAACCAGAATCAACTAATGCAAGGCAATTGATAATAAAATCATCTATTCGGACTTTGCATTTTACCTTCAATGATTTTAGACTATCAGAATTGCAAACCACTTGCACATAGTCTTGTTGAATCAAGTCTTTATTTTCATCTAAAACTTCTTTTCTTTTTATCTGTTGTTCAAAAAAGTCTAATTTCTTTTGAAAAAATTTTATGGTGTCTTCAACGCTTTCAACTCTTCTTCTCAAAACTCTAATTTCTTGTTTATCAAGATCTCTACCTGTATTTATAAAGTCTGGTTCTACTTTTATCAAACTTTTCTTTTCTAAACATTTTATGCAAGCTTCATGATGACAATTTAAACATTTTGCTCTAAACTTTTTAGGAGGAAAAAGTTTGCAAATAATACAAAGAAAATTATCAGTTCCTACATATTTTTGCCAATCATGATCACAAGTAATATCTTCTATGTTAACAAAGTCTAAATCATGGCTAAAGTCTGAGTATTGGTCTACGGTTTTTGCTTTATTATAAATCAACTTTAAACTTTCAAGCAAATATTTTTGTCTTTGTCATAAAAAATGTATTTGTGATCAGAAATTTGTTTAGACAAATATAACTCGTCTTCTAATTTTAAAAGTTCTTCGTAATCTAAAAACATATCTAGTTCTTTTGGAAAAATAATTTTGCTAGCTAAATCAAGATGTATAAAATTGAAATCTTTTTTAAATAACTGTCTGAGAATGTCTCTTGAAATATCGTCTAAAATATTCTGAGAAAATCTATTTTTTGACGTCTTTAAATCTAACGAAAGACTGAGATAGTCTACTTTTTTATTTTCCATTTTTTATGATGTTACAAATATTACAAAACTAGAACAAGAAAAATACTGCAAGAGATATAACAGGTATAATCTAGGGACTTGTATAAACAAGCAAATAAGACAAACAGATTATTTTAATATTTCTTTTTATGCAACAAAAGGACAAATGAATAAATCAGATTTTATTTTTACTAGAAAACAAAAACGAAATTAAAATGTTTTTTTGAATTTTTTTTTGAGCAAAAAATTTAAACTACAACACAAATACTAGAAATGTAATTAACTACAACACAAATGAAAAATACTTATCTAGAAAATTTAACTAACTACAACACAAATATAAGAAATCTAAATAAGTACGACAGAAATATAAATATCATCTAGACGGAAATTAAATCACTATAACACAAATATAAAAACTAAATATTATCTAGGCAAAATTTAAAAAACTACAACACAAACACAAAATATAAATACTATCTACCCGGATAAAAAAAAGATCGAAGAATGCTCTGATACCAAGTGGGATAGGGAAACTATGAGGTGGGAACTGCAGCATGGAAAATGTTTGTGTCTCGTCGCAAGGCTCATTTTCTTTGAGTTATTATCTTTTTTTTAGGTTCATTAGGATTCTTGTTGGTTGAACTTGGAACGTCTGGTTATTTTGGTAGAAATTATGGCCCAATCCATCAAACATCTTCTTTTACAAACAAAAATGGTATTTTAAATAGTAAAACACGTATAATAGAGTTTATTTGCATCAAAAATAAATTTAAAGTTTTCGAAAATACAAAAGGGGTGTTAGCCTAGTGGCAAGGCATGTGGACTTGTTAGTAGCGGTCTTTTGTTCGAACCCTGGGGGACGCATCCTGGAGGTACGGGGGCTTCGACCCCGGGCTGCATGCTTTAGCAGTCGGGCTTCGGCCCAAATTGCCAGGGATTAGTCTGGGCCCAATGTGGTCTGGGATACCCTCTCCAAAAAAAAAATACAAACTAGTTTTTTAATTTTTTTAAAATTTATGTATTTTTATTCATGTTTTTAAGAACATTTACAATAGATTCTTTAAGATGGAGAAAGTATGAGAAAGAATATAAAATTCAAATTTGGAGAACTCTTTAAAATTGATTGTTTAGGGTGCGTTTGGTTTGCAGACTGGTGGGACAGGACGGGACAAAAATTCACTATCTCATGTTTGGCGTGACATGGGACAGGACAAAAGTTAACTGTCCCATGTTTGGCGCGACATGGGACAGGGAGAAAGACTGGACATGGTGGGACAAGATGAGACAAAAGGGGGTATTTTCTTGTTCCACCAAAATAGGTGGAACAACATGGGACAGAAATGAGACAGAAACTAAAAATCACTGATTTACCGCATTTTGATATATAATCCTAATATGGTATTAGTCTTAAGGGTCATCACTACCCATCGTCGCTACTACCACCATCGGCGGCCACTAGTAGCCACCGCCAACCACCGTCGGCCACCTCTACCTATTTCTCCACCATAACAGCCTCCTCCACCACCTCCACAACCATCGGTCATCGCCACCACCACTACCATCGTCGACCACCTCCACTAACACCGATCATCACCACCTATTGTCGCCACCACCATCGACGGCCACCGGTAGCTGCCACCAACCATCGTCGACCACTTCCACCTCTTCCTTCACTACTACAACAACTTCCTCCACCACCTCCACAACCACCGTCCATCGCCACCTCTACCAATCACTACCACCCATTGCCGCCGCCGTCACCGACGCTCACCGCCAACCATCGTTGGTAACCTCCGTCCCTTCCTCCACTACAATAACCTCTATTACCACTGTGCACCGCCACCACCACTACCTCTATTACTATTTTTCACCTTCTTCACAACTATCGTCTTTCACCGGCCACCCATCGTCTTTTATCTTTACTCGTCGCTGCAACTATGCATCCACCAATTCATTAAGATCTTCCAAATTGAATCAACTATTATGTTTTTTATATGAATCGGATTTTTTCGAACTACCATCAATTATTTCAGATTCTTCATTCAAATTTCCTACTATTGTTTTTGTATGTATTTATATGTATGAAAATTGTGTAAAAAAATTAATAATGTTTTTTAATTAAATTATTTAAAGATATACTTTATTTGTGTTATTTATAACTACTAGAAATGTACTCGCACAATGCTGCTAGATACATCACGATTTTAATGTTTCATTTTATTTTCTATTTTTTGTCGATTTACATTACGATTTTGGTTGGTTGTGAGAGATTGATAATGATTTTTTTATATAAATTTGTTTAATTTAGACTTAATAATATAATGTAATTTATTTTGGTTTAATAATATAATTTTTTTATATAAAATATTCTGTTAGATTTTTTTAATTATATTTTATATTTTTATATTTAAAATTTGATTTTTATTCTATATTTAATTATGCTGAGAGTTATTTTAGGGGAGTTAAAGTGGGAAATGATTTTAGGAGAGTTAAAATGGTTAGAGATAATGATTGAAAATTAATAAATAGTGTTAAGTGTAGTACATACAACTTTAATGGTTGTTTTTTAAGTAATTATCATTAAATAGTTGTACATTAAGCTTTAAGACTTGTTTTTAAGAGTTTTTTTATGTCATCTTTATAATATAGTATAGATATAGATTATATGACATATAAAATTATCAAACAACTTTTAGGGAAACTTGTCCAGTCCTGTCCTATCCAGTCCTAGTCGTACCAAACACAAGACAGCCATTTGTCTTGTCCAATGCAGTCTTGTCCAGTCATGTCCTAGCCTCTTGTCCTGTCCTGTCCAGTTCTGCCCAGTTATGTCCTGTCCAGTCCCGTCCAATCTTGTCTGCGTACCAAACGCTACCTTAGGACTTGGGAGTAAAAACCGATATTTTATTTTCTCGAGTGTATAAAAATCTTTGAAATTAAATATTTGGAAGAGATGAATAATATCTAATTACATGTATTGAATATTTTAATAATATAATTAATATTATAATATCTAAATGGAGTTTATTGAAGTTGACTGTAAATTATTTTTAAACTTTAATTTTTGACTCTCTATGTTAGAGAATTTTTATAGAATATGTTGGAGATGCCATAATTTATAGAGTTTTTAAAATGTTACCTATATTATACTACAAATTAGATTTACTCAAGTTTTAAAAAATTGATTATTATATACTCAACTTATTTAAAAAGTAATTACGTTTTAATAATTTAAAATGTGATAATGTATTAAATATTTTTATTCATAATTTAATGTGAAATTAATTATGAATAATATATTTATTAAGTTATTGTAAAAGTAAGAAAATATAATATAAATTATAAAATAAATAAATATAAGAGTGTTATTGAAAATTTTATTTTATTGAAGCCGAAAGAAATATTATTTTTAGTTGTAAAAATGGGTGTTAAGTCGTTCGAGAATAATTATTGTTTGCGCTAGATTTCACCGTTTTATGAGAAATTGCCGTAACAATTTACCATTAGAGAAGCTCTTACGTTGTTTCTCAAGACCTCTTTTATGAAAAGGAAGAGAAAGTAGGGGGGAAATCTCATGTTTTCGAGTTTTTTAAGAACTAAATGAAAGAAAAATAATATTAATTTTCCTACTAAAACTTTTCTGGAAATGAAGGGAAAAAAAATAATAACAATAATAAAGTCTTGTAAAATTACACCTCTCCCAAAAATTACAAACAGTTGTATAAGAAATTAATAATATAATTGTAAGAACACCAATTTTCTTTTCCTTTCTCCCAAGTTCAAAACATTAAAAAAATCATTCTCTCAAAAACACGAATAAATCTTTTTCCCATATATATTCCTTCCAAATTTGAGAACACGGTGTTAGTGTCGGTAATAATAATAAATAAATAAAAAACATCCAATCAAATATATGAGATTGATTAGCAGAAAAATATTTAGAGGTTAATCGTTAACCGAATTGATACATGGTCACATATTGAGGCTAACTGATATTAGGTTTAGGTTTGATTGTTTTTAGAACCGTATTTGACGTTATTTTCAAGGTTTTCTCAAACTTTTGAACTTTAATGAAATACAAATACCCCTTAAACTTTGATGTAATAAATTTGGAAACAACTTGGGTTTTAATCCGAAAATGGTTTGTTTAATATCCATCTCGAGTAAATTTAAATAATAGTCCATTATTTTTTTAAGATTGTATCTAAAAACCTTTTCTTTCTTCTATATATGATTCATGGTGTTCTGGCTAAAACAATTATAAGTATTGATTGAACAAAGTCAGATGAAAACTTTGTTCCTCGTTTCAACAAGTTTATCCTATTTTCATTCATTTTCATTTTCAACGTTATTTGCTTTATCAGTGATTTTTCCACAGGAAACACCCCTTAAAAGTTATAAAGAATCGCACATATGTATTTTGACTGTTTCAAAATGATATAATTATATCCAAGCTTGTAATTTGTAAAACGACAGTGGCAATAGCAAACACCCATATTCAGATAATCATTCTTCTTTTTTCATACTCAATGAGCATACTTATTATGCAACTAAACTTAAGATTTGTCTTGAATTTTGGATTGCTCTCTGGATGAGTCTTGGAACAAAAGATCGATATCACCCTTATGTTTGAAATGCATCATCTTCTAGCCATAGTCGAAGAATCAATAAAGATTTTTTTACTGAGCTTTAAATAAAGGTTTGTGAGAATAGACTTATTTGAAAACTTGTGACTTTTTGGCATCATTGATGACCTTATTTATGTCCATGCATTTGTTTTCACATGTAGCCTTTTAAAACGAAGTTTCTATTTTTCTTAAAGAAGCCCTTTGTGGTAGAAGTAATGTTTTTGTTTTAATCACTATTGATATCTTTTTTTATTGTGCCCCATTGAATGTACCACATGACGTACATATTCTCCGTCTCTCTTGTATGTATTAATTGTTTCAACTAAAAAACCTATTCGATGTAGGTCCACGTTATTGTTGATCTTTATTTACCCTTGTTGTTGTCGTCGTAAGATGCTCTTCATCTCCCTCCTCGTCTGCTATTGTTGCTTTTCGTTCATGATGTTTTGGAGACCAACAAACAATAATATATAATAATAACCTAATATCAGTAATACAAAATTAATTGCACTAGTGCTACGTAGGGTTGAATCCATATGGATTGGATGTAAAATGTAGTCAACTTCTCTGCTTTTTAAAGATGCAAAACCGGAGATAAAACAAGGGGTGGGTTTTTTTCTTGAATGGAAAACGATAAGATAAAATTAACTATTAAAACAAATACAAATTAAACTACAAAAATAATTAAGAAATCAAATTATAAAGGATTCCGACACCGCGTATAATTTCATGTTCAATTCAAGTCAAATGGTCATCAATCGTTTAAGGTGAAATAGTTAAAATCATTTTCCAAACGACCTATATCTTCTTAGTTGTTCAATAATAGAAATGAACTTTTAAATTACATTCTTAAGATTATATTAAAATTGGATCATACAATCTTATGATATAGTTTTGAAAACCAAAACCTCATCGAAATCAAACAAGTTATTCTGCCACCTAAGATCGAAATCTCAAACAATTAAATCGGTTGACAACCCAACGTTTCAACAATCATATGAATGGCCTATTCAAACAACATATATAGTAATAATCATTTAAAAAAAGAAATACCAATAAATGTAACATCTATTCTTCTCTCTCTATTTGTATCAATGGTCTTTGTGCCTCTTAATCCTCATTCTGCTCCTCTTCGAGTTCCAGGCTTCCAATTGTTCAAAAACCCTCAGGGCACGTTTGGTTTGCAGGATTGGAATGAAATGGATTGGATTTCAAGGAGGGATTTGGATTTTGGGGGATTTGAAATCCCTTCATGTGTTTGGTTTGTAGGAATTGGAATGGATTTCAAATCCATTCATTTACAAGTCTTGTTTGGTTTGTAGGATTTGGATTTGGATTGAGTTTTTTTTTAATTATTTGTTTATTTTATAAATAATTTATTTTTATTGGTAAACGTCGGATTTGGATCGATACAATTTGAAGTCTGGATCAATGTTTTAAAAACCCGGTTGACCCGGTCGGTTGAACCGGGAACCGGTGAAGAGACCGGGTCAATTGTGACCGGGTTTATGCCATTTTATGACCCGGATTGAACCAACCGGTTCTATTAAAAAACCGGTTGAACCGGTCATAACGAACCGGTATCGAACCGGTTGACCCGGTAACAAAAGTTAAAAACAACTAGTCCAATAGGCAATATGTATTAGCGTTAAAAACCAACACTTCAATGTCTCAAGATCCATGATTAGGTTTGATCGTTATGTTTCGTTTTGATGTATTTGGATTGATGAAAAACTTATGTGTGTTTATTTAATGTATTTGAATTGATGTAAAACTTGTTGTTATGTGTTTTTCTAATATTTTAACTTGTGGACATCAATATTTTGGTTATAGTATATATATATATATATATATATATATATATATATATATATATATATATATATAGGGTGCGTTTTTTTTTGCAACCCAAGCAATTTGTACAAACTATGCAAATCAATCTTAGTCGTTCATCAAGTCTAATGAATATATGATTTTATTATGTTTCCTAATTTAAAATCATGATTATAATGAATAAACTTAACATTTCCTAATTTAAAATCATGATTATAATGAATAAACTTAACATTTTCCATATATATCACAATCATTATTAATGAATCATAATCATTATCCATAAATATATCTATTGTTTCCTAATATAGTGGTTTGCATAGTTTGTACAAATTGTTTGGGTTGCAAAAGAAACACACCATATATATATGTATGTATGTATGTATGTATGTATGTATGTATGTATGTATGTATGTATGTATGTATGCATGAAAATGAAAAATACATAGAAATTTTTGAAACCGGGTTCAACCGGTGGTTGAACCGTGATCCGGGTACCACACCGGGTCAATAAAAAAACCGGGTTTCAAACATTGGTCTAGATCACGCTTTAGAATCCATCGGATTTGGATTTCAAATCTATGCCCAAAGCCAAGGATTTCCAAATCCATCATATGAGGGATTTTAAAATGGTCAACGGATTTGAAATCCAGTCAACGAAATCATTTCCTGCAAACCAAATGCAGGATTGGAATGGATTTGAAATCCAAATCCCTCCAAATCCATTCCAATCCTGCAAACCAAACACGCCCTCAATGTATCCAAAAAACTGTTGACCCCCTTTCATCGTCATTTAAAAAATGTATGCCTAGTTTTATAAAATTAAAAAAAATATGCTTGCTCGAGTTTCTGTAGATAAAACTATGCCTAGTATTTCAATTAATTATGCCCACACCAGTTGTCGTTTGTAAAACTATGCTTAATCCTGTTTTCTTCTAAAACTTGACCCGGCCTAGAGACCGAACTAGAAATTTTCAAGTGGTGGCATCTTTTGATTATAAGAAATAAATATAGGAATATTTTTCACAAAATCATCATTGATTTGTTGGTTAATTCATTGTTTTTCTTATATGAGATCTTGTTTTCAAGTCTTTTATTGCAATTTTTTCAGAAACATAATAAATCTTAAATTAAAAGCTAAAAAATAAGAAAACGACACTAACAGTATTCAAACTCAGGTCTAGGGTGGAAGAAAAACTTTGCAAACCAACTCTACTAAAGGAAACTTCTCATTGTAGTTTCAAAATATATATGGTGAGACACAATAAATTTACACTATGACAGAGGAAAGAAACGATAGCCCGTGCCACCACTGGCACCCCGTGGGTCCATCCCTGGCCCAACCTTTAATTTCTTTTGATTACTGCTACAGATGTTTGCACCGTGCAACTCTTAGGTGTCGTTTGTTTTTTAAAAGGTCTAAAGTCTGAAGTCTTATTTTAGTTATGATTAATAAGAGGTAGTGTGTAAAAAGGTCTGAACGATTCAGACTTAAGAGTCATTAAGAGGTTTTTTAGAAAAACAAACAACCCCTTAGTATATGATTTATCCTGTTCATTGTTCTCATATTTTCTGCAAAAACATCACCCCATCACATAAGTGCATAAATATGATTCACGAGGTCTATTAATCACAAAATCATGTTATAACGGAAAGGGTTTGATTTTAAAATGTGTAAAATCGAATGTGGATCAACTCACATCTTAAAGATGGTTGCATTAGTTTAGGTTGTTGTGGTTCGAAGATTTGTTAGAAAACCAGGTGTTGTTGTGCTTTGACCTAGCGGTGCAAGCTAGCAAAATAGGTTTACTCGATGGCATTCTTGTATTTTTTATAGGTTTAGTCGATGCCGTTCTTGTATTTGTTTTCCTTGTTCTTTTTCTTAAAGGTTTTTTTTATCTAGAACTTTTTTATTTAAGATAGATGGGTTTTGTTATATGATTCGGTAATAATGAACTTGATTGGATATTAATTTGTTTGTTCAACGTGGCACGAAAAACAAGGTAAAAAACAATCAGTTTATAGAAAACAATGAAAAGTTATCAAAATCATATATGTTAAAGGCATTTAAACGTATTTAACAGCTAGAACATATCGATCGTTAAGAAAGATACGAAAAAGATAAAATCCATATCACAAGAGTTTTTTTCCCTTTTTTTTGTAATAAACGGATTTTATAGATCAAACTCAGAACACCATAATTTACTCTAAATCTTAAAGCCATTAATTTCTATTCATTTGATATTATAATATTTGGTTTGATGTGCTGTGAAAATAGTATGCATAAAATTATTTAAAGTTAATGTCATCCTATTTATGTACTAAATTTAAGGGTTGGGTTTCGGTGAGAATAGAAGTTATGGAGAGAATTGTAAGAATTGATTTCTACCATTAGATCAATCGTAATTGAAAATCAACATTCGTAAAATGCACCAGATCAATTCTCGTATTAAACGCAATTCATGAGGTAGGGTGAGATTAAAACTGATCAAGTGTTCAAATCTCTTATTCTTCTCACATTAACTCCTATTCGCACACGATTATTCGTCTAAATTTAATTATTCTATTTTTACATGTCACCAGATATAAACAGGTTCCTTCAAAGAAAACATTTTCGTGCGGTGCATGCTTCATGGGGGTATTCTTGTTCGAGTAGCTCTGGACAACCGAGGCATGGATATCAACTCCATTCTTTGTCCAATATGTGAAGACACAACTGAAACAATTGATCACAACGTTGTAATGTGCAGTTTTGCTAACAAGATATGCCCTTTGGTTCAACATTGGTATAGACTCGATATCGCAGTGGAAACCACAACTGTTGATGTCCTAAATCCCACAGAAGGCAACCACTTTTTGCATTGGCTAAAAATAGAGATTAGGCAAACAACCATTTGGGCAGTGAGTTATATACTATGGAGACACTGCAATGATATTGTTTTTCGAAAAAAAAACTCTGCAACCATAGAGTTTCTATTCTTAAATACATGTTTGTGCCTTTGAATGGGTGTCACGAAGACATCGTAAAGGCCCCATATCTTAGGACATGTGGTCGATCATGCCACATCTTCTTACTCACCTCATGTAACTCAACCATGAAGCATTCCGGTTTTGTTTCAAGGATTACTTCAACGCTTTAGTATTTATGTTTTCTTATTCTCCGGTCTAATATATAAACTCCTAATCTTTTTAATGCATATCACAGTAGGGGTGTGCATGGGGTGGGTCGGCCGGGTTCGGGTGGGCAAACCAAAAACCCGATCGGATTTCGGATATGGAAATCAAGACCCGAATTTATGATTTCGGATTGCTTCGGGTTTCGGGTTGGTCGGGTTTCGGGTTGATGTTGGTCAGGTTCGGATGTTATTATAATGCAATATATATGTATATCTATATATATATAAATTCAATCGATTTTGAGGATGAATTCAATCGATTGAGATATTTATGAAATTGATAGTATTATATATTAGAAAACATTTCGACCGACTAAAATTTATTATTTTTCAAAAGATAATTAGACAACTAAATATATTTATATAATATATAAAATATATATGTATAGTATTTCAGGTTTTCAGCCGGGTCGGGTGACCAAAGATCAGACCCAACCCGAATCCAAATATCCCCCAAAAAATTGGGTTTCAAATTTTCGAATTTCAAGTTATTCAGGTTTTAAAAAAACACCTAATTTTCAGTTTGAATTCGAATTATTCGGGTTTTGCACACCCCTACTCACAGTAACACAGGTACTAAGGAGTTCGTGTCTATCTATTTTATTTCTTCTTTTAATAAAATGTTGACTATTAAAAAAAATAGATACAACCAATAATTTTCTGCCCATACACTGTTACAAATTATAGTTTCAGATCTGTGTCCATAAATGCAAATACCTGAATATTTTATATTCTGCTAAAATATTATAAAAATTAAGGATTATCCAGAAAAGGAATAATTTTGCAATTAAATTCCAAAATATATACTCCCTCCGTCCCGTCCCAAAATAAGTGTCCACATTTCTATTTATGTTTGTCCCAAAATAAGTGTCCACTTTCAAAAATTAAATAACTAAATTCTCACATTTACCCTTAATTAATACACAAATATATGAGAGTTGTGAAAAAAGAGAAACATTAAATAAGGGTATACAAGTCTTTGGTGAGAAAAAATGTGTAATAATTATGCATGTCTAAAACTGTGTGCCAAGTCAATTGTGGACACTTATTTTGGGACGGAGGGAGTATATAATAATAATAAAAAAGTAGCAGAGTATCCGATATTCATTCACCCAAAAAGGTGGGATATAATAATTAAATAATAGTAAATGTCAATAACTATACACCATCCCTAAATAAACTAGTAATAGCATTTATCACCACCACCACCACAACCCCCACCACCATATCAAAATTACCAAAAACCTCCTCAGGCCCTCACACGTCATCCCTTTACTTTTATTCAAAAAACCAAATTTCAAGTCATCTGTCGGAAATCAACGGCCGATGTTTAAAGAGATCGTACGGGGCCCACAGTTGATCCAATGGACACGGCCGCATCGAATCCAACCTCAACCACGGCTTCCCTTTTCCACTCCAATGAAGCAAACTCACCGGACCCGGATGCAAATCCCGACACAATCCTTCAACATTATCTCCACCGAGCCCATGTTGGTTCCACCGGTGCTCCACCCCTTCAACGTCTCCGGCGAACACCAACAAAAACGGAGGCAACGAACCCAGTTCATAGATCCGATACCTCTTTTGTATCTCCATCCATTTCTCCAGCTTTTCCGTCACCTTATCCCTCCTCCATTTCATCAAATCGATAACCATCACGCCCGTGTTGAAGTAGCACGGCTTCGTATCACGGTGGTTGAAGACGCCGGAGAAGTTTGGGTTTGACGTTGACCAGAATTTCGGTGTGAAATAGTGTGTGAAGTTTGCGTGGCAGTATTCGGGTGCTCCGAGGACGTGGGAGTTGAGGTTGATTTCCCAGAGGTTGACGACGTCGTCGACGACGATGAGGTCGGAGTCGAGGTAGATGACGCGGTGGACGGCGGCGGGGAGGAGGTGGGAGAGGTAGATGCGGGCGTAGTTGAGTGGTTGGTCGAGTGCGCGGCGGATGGAGGTCGAGATTTTGTTTTTGACGAGATGGGTGTGGAAGTGGTGGAGGTGGAAGTTGAGGTAAGGGAAAGTGGTGGCGATTGTGTGGCGGAGGGAGGAGGAGAGGCGGTGGGTGGTGAGGAAATGAAAGATGATGTTTTCCGGGCAGGTGGCGTGTTGGACGACGGAGAATACACCGGCGATTGATCCACGGAGGTAGGTGGCGTCTAGTGTCATTGCTATGTGGATTCTTGTGTTGTTGCATTCTTTTCCGTTTCGAAATGCGGGGGCTTCTTGGAATTCCGGTAGGTCGGCGGCGGATATGCGGTGGTGGAGGAGGAGGATGACGGTGGTGGTTAGGAGGTGGAATGTCGGTGGCATGGTGGCGGTGGGATTTTTGGAATTAGTTATCCGATGATGAGTGTCTTGGTGATTTGGTGTGGTGGGGGTAAAGAAGGGAGGATGAGAACTGAAGGGTATAAATGGTAATTTGGTGAAACATGTGGGCCCAGTGAGAGTATTTAATAGGGTAGTTGTAGAGACAAGGATTGCAAAATTTGGGTTTTGTTATTTATAAGGACATTTATACCATATTTTTATGGATAATTATATTGTATAAATGTTTTTCATATATGCAGATTTTGTTTGAAAATGTTTTTTTATTAGAAAATATCTATACTATATTATAAAGTACGGATAAAAAACTCTTAAATACAAATTATTAGGCATAAGATACTATCATTTTATGCAAGATTTTAAAAATCTCTTAATTTACAAGTATTAAAGCACAAGATACATATTACTACTGCAGACTTCTAACACCCACCAATTTGGTATGTGCATGACCTTCCTTTTATGCAGATATTTCCATTATCATTATTAATTAATATATTATATTACTATAAATGTGTTTTAATTATATTATTAAATATGTAATTGGTTATTTTTTTAGATATCATTAAAATATATAAGATAATTATTGAATTCTAACAAAATACTTAATTTTTTAATATAAAAAAACATTATATTATAAGCCAAAATTAAAAAAAAATTATAAAAAAAACATTATCACTTTCTCAAAATCATCCAAAATCGTACTGTAAATCGACAAAAAAACAAAAAGTAAAATGAAACATTAAAATCGTGATAAATCTCGCTGCATTGCGTGAGTACACTTCTAGTTTTTAAAGAGAAATGTATAATGTTTATTAAAAAAATCTTGGCAAAAGTAGACAAAGTTGCGGCCTTAATAATGTATTTAACTAACATTAATTTAGTGATTATGGTTTTGTAAATAATTTAATCCAACTTCATATTTGATAAAAGTGTATAAATTGTTTGAAAATATAATGTAATGTGGTCTGATTTCAATTTCATGTAACATATTTTTAGTGCTGGCATCTTAGATGTAATATTTCGATCGTTAGACCATAATATGTTACACATAATATGAATTAAACCAAAATATGTTACATTAACTAGACGCGTAAAGTTTGAGATGTCACATCTTAGATTAAAGTAAGCTATACCAAATAAAAATCATATTAAAATACATTCAATTCTCATACTAGGGGTGCTCACGGGTTGGGCTGATCGTGTTGAAGTCATTTCAACAACCCAACTCAATGTTGACGGTTTGTATCGATTATACGTCGGATTACCTTGGGTTGATTTTTTTCCGGGTTAGTCGGTTTTTTGAGCACCCCTATCTCATACAAGGTGCATTTAGTTAAAACATCTATGTTATTGGATATGACTAAAGCTCTTATGGTGCGTCTTAGGTGCGTTTGGTATGCAGACCCAGACTGGACTGGATAGGACTAGACGAGACTGGACAGGCGAGAAGGAGGTAGGGTGAAATAATCGTGTAGGTTTTAGAGTTTTAATTTGACAATGATAGTTTAGTAGTTTATCAAGATTGTCGTATCTCCTTGAATTTTGTTCCACCTATTTTGGGGGGACAAAAAAATGCATTTTTGTCGCACTTGGCCGTGTCTAGTCCTAGTCTAATTGTTGCACCAAACGTAGACTTAATGTTCATGTTCATAATATTTAATTCTTAATTCATAAATTTTAAGTTTATTGTTGTATATGTTTAAATCATACTTTTTTCTGATAGCGTTCATATATGACATCTAAGGGTAGTGATGCGGTTTGTTGCAGTTTATGGTCAAATTTTAACGGCATTGCATATGCCTTGAACTGCAAGAAAGTGCAACGTAAAATGCAGAATAATTCGGTTTATGTGGTTTGTATCTAACGTATTTCAATCCATTATAAAATTAAAGCTTCATAATAAAATTTGATGATAATTTATAATAAAAAGGATTAGTATGTTCGAGATACATGAATAAAAATAGTTTAAAATAAACTAAAAGATTCCATAATTAATTCAAAATCCATATGAAAATTAACTTCAAAATGATGACTTGTGACTATCAATATATTGTCTTTGATATTGAGTCCCAAATCTGGATAATTTATTCTCGATACACAATTTTAAATCCATAAATAGTTACTCTATTAATGGAACAAACCACTTTGTGTATATATATTATTTAAAATATAAATAAAGATTGTTGTGCGGTGCGGTTTGAACAATGGTTTAACAATTTAAAACCACAAACCATATTGCAAAATTGCGGCCTAGTTAGACGGAAACGCGTAAAACATACTGTAAAATTTCTAAACCGCCCTTTATTATGTAGCATGGGAGGTTTGCGTGGTTTGCGAGTTAGATGAATATCCCTATATTAGGGCATCTCCACCAACATTTTTAAAATATGGAATCAAAAACCAAAATTTCAAAAAAATAAAATTAATTCAACTCCAACAGTTTTCTCCATTTTAAATATTATAACATTAATTATATTATTAAAATATTTAATACATGTAAGGTGGATTATAGTGTTGGTGGATGTAGTTTGCTCAAAATTTGGATATGGTCCCTTACGCCCTTAAACGCACTATCTTCATCGAAATTCGTTGGTTGTTTTGAGATTAAGGGTCCAAATTTTTTCTCACACACCTCACCTTAACCCTTGTTCTCACACAACTATTCGTCCTAACATACTTAACATAAAAAATTTAACGGAGTTAGAGGCAGGGATCCAATACATTATAAATCGCAAACTACAAGATTGTAATAAGTAATTATCTGAAAAGAGGGAGTTGATACGTTATAACATATAAACCACAAAGATGAAACATGTAATTTACTCCAATTTCAAATATTCTTAGGAGGCATTTGTTTTTTAAGAGCTGCTAAAGTCTTAATTTTGATTTCACTTCTAATTTTTTAAGAGGCGGTACTGAAGCTTGAATCTCATTGAAAGAAAACAAGGTTACCATTTTTTTGTCCAGACCATATTAAGAGATAAGAGACTATGAAAATAATAAAAATAACAATTGATCTGAATTATAAAATGTTTGACCGAATCAGACATAAATGATGATTAAAAGTTTAAAGTTAAAAAAAACACCACCTTATTATTTAAAATAATAAAAAATTAATTTTCTTTTATATACAATTATTTTTAGGTATTTTTCCAAATTTAGATTATTTTATCATCGTCTCTCATTTTAAATAAAATATAGGAAAAAATAACCTAAAACGATAAAATTTTTATTTTTTTTTCCATGTTAATAAATATGTTGAAGATGGTATGCTTATTTTGAAAACTTTTAATATTACAAGCCATATTTATCTTAAAATATTCCCTAGGGAAATATTCAATGTTTGTGGATGCCAGATTGGAATTTTGTCTAGTGTATTGTCTCGCAGCGATTGATGTGGCAATCAAGTTAGGAATTAAGATCACGTGCTTCTGCTTCCACGGAAATTCTGGTGTGCCCGTGCGTAAGGGGGTCCCTCGTACAATAAAAGATAGAGTAAATTACATGATTGATCCCTATAGTTTACATAAAATTGCACTGTACGTCCCTAATTTGAAATAATTATGGAAAACGTCCATGTGGTTTACAATTTCACACTCCTTTGGTCTCTTGCTCTAACATCATTAAAAGATTATGTTAAGGAGATTTACTTTAAGGACATTTTAGTCATTTTATATATTTTCTTATTTTAATTTAAAAATAAAGTGTATATTATATTATAAAGCACAGGGACTAATCATGTAACACATCCCCTCGTTGCTCTCTATCTCTTCTATACACACAGGTAATATATATATATATATATATATATATATATATATATATATATATATATATAGGGAGAGGTTTATTTGAAAAATGAAAAATAGAGAAGTAATCTTAGCCATTCATCTGTTCAACATTTGCAGCTTTGACCGCGAAGCACCCGATAATTCCTTGCATGGTCTTTAGAAGGTAAATAGGTAGTTTCGTAAAATACGAGGGATGAGTTCATATATTAACATATATGATTCACATATGAACTATACGTTCATATGTAAATCAGTTAATTAGTTCATATGAAAATCAGTTAATTAGTTCATATATGAATCACAAAAATTCATATATGAATCTGTTAATTAGTTCAACTGATTCATATATGAACTTACAGTTAATTAGTTCATATGTGAATCAGTTAATTAGTTCATATATGAATCACAAAGGTTCATATATGAATCAGTTAAAAGAGTTCAGATGTGAATTACACTGATTCATATATGAACATATAGTTCATATGTGAATTATACATGTTCATATATGAACACAGTCCGTGTATTTTGTAAAAATTAAGAAAATGTCCTTCTATTTTTGGAATAGCCGCAACTTTTGACCAGTCAAAGCCGCAACTTTTGACCAGTCAAATCCGATCTTGACCGTATGAATGACTAGGATTACTTCTTTATTTCTCATATATTTACCATTTCTCAAATGAACCTAAGGCTATATATATATATATATATATATAATCTCTTTCTCACTCTCTCTCCTTTCTTTTCAATAATATACACACACATAGGAGCATATACATACAACATTCACATATATATATATATACATGGCATATATATATATATATGTATATTCACACATAGGAGCATATATATATATATATATATAGTGTTTCCTTCATTTGCTAACCATGACATTGGTGCTAACCGTGCTAACCAATTTTCAACCAATCAGAATCATCCTAGAGTTTATGTCCTCAAAGGGTAATATGGGCATTTCATAATTCACGCCTATTTAATGTATTTCCATATTTCAAGGAGTTATTAATATGGTAGTTATCTAAATATTAAATATAATATTTAATATTTAATGTATTTCCATATTTCGAGTGTGCATATATGCATGTCTAGATGTCAGTGTGTATCTCAACCAATGTAGAATAGATTAGTTGATATGCACATATGCACATATACAACATGTACTTATTCACAATACTCAATGTGCACATATGCATATTAGATATCAGTGTGCAGATATGCATATGCTCAATGTGTACATATGCATATACTTAATATGCACATATGCATATTAGATATCAGTGTGCACATATGCACTGTATGCAAGTGTGCACATATGCACTATCAAAGAGATCATTAGGTGAGTAGAACAATTTCTTGAAATCGATTTCTTCAGATTGAAAACAACAGAGATCATATGGTGAAATTAGCATTATCAGCAATATCAACAATCATAAAAAAGATGTCATTTACATACAAAACCCCTCTCTATGCATCTCATCTTTTATCCACCAAAAACAAGGGAATTTTTCAGAAAAACTTGGAACTAATCAAAAACTACAACTAATACTAGCTATCAAGAGTCATCGGAAATGCCTTGTCGCCGCCGCCACCGTCTCATTCTCCGACGGTGGTTTCACGTACTTTCCGATCACTTTCTGGTGAGTTCCGGTTCTCGATCCTCTGAATATTGGCTTGTGTTTTTTGCTTCTTCGTTTCTCTCTATTTTCGCCATTAAATCCTTTCTTTCTCGTAGGACGGCCATAACCACCGCCTTCCCTCCGCCTCTGAGTTCGCCTCCTCCGCCAGATCATCGTCTATCGCCTTCAGGGTGTTCGTGCTTGTTGGAGTTGGATAAAACGATTTTGGGGGATCAAATCCCTAATTATTTGAGTTTTTAATTTGGTAGGCGCATGTTCCCCAAATTAAAAGGAATTGTATTTTGACCGAAATACCCCTGTGCATACATGCATTGTATTTTTTACAACCGTTTTTAATATTTTAATTTAATAAAAAATCAAATAATTGTGGACCATTGATCTTATCAATCCACAGTTGAGATTGGTTAGCATGGTTAGCACCAATGTCGTGATTAGCAAATGAATGAGTCTCTCTCTCTCGCTCGCTCTCTCTCTCTCTCTCTCTCTCTATATATATATATATATATATATATATATATATATATATATATATATATATATATAAACTATCTCTTCATCTTCTCTAACAACTATCACCGGCCTCACCCACCATTACAACCACCTGTAACACCCTCAAAACTTGAAATAACAACTAATTGAAAATTTTCTAAATACATCAATAATTACTTCATCTACAATCATAATTTAAGATTTAACCTCGTTACACATATTCATTCTATACATACAATATACGATAAGGACGGGTGCTACTAAAACCCAATAACAGTTATTATCTCCAACCTGCGGAAGTCTTCACCAACTACTTACTCTAGTGTAAATCTAAGGCTCAACTCTTCATAGAGCTGCTAGAACCAACCCCCATCTGGAACCTGATGCACATGCCGACAAATAAAAAGGTTAGGCTTAACGCCTAGTGAGCTCCAAAGTTTTCAACATATAAAAGTTAATCGTTTAAAAAGGAAGAATACAACTGAAATCATAATCTTTCAAAATAATATGCTTCAAATGTGAAACGACTCGTTTTCCAAAATTATGCATTTTAGACGAATGAGGCACCATAATAAACGTTTTCCAAACCAAACGGTGTTAAGAACTAAGACCCCAAAATAATACGTTCCTTCGTAAATTAATTTCAACACATAACTCACTCAACTCATAACGAATGGAAAACAATCCATAAAATAAAAGATATACCATCGGAAACATGGGATTAAAATTCAATACTCACGCGACCATAAAATGGGATGAAACCCAATGTTAAATCATGGACAACTAAATATCCAAAATACTACTGGCCGACAGCGAGGGATACACGCATCCGTTGAGAGTGGAGGAACACAAAAGTATGCCACTCATACAACGTTAATCGTATGACACTTCACGACACGCAAACCCAAGTGTCCCTACGACTCCCTTCAAGCTACACCAAAAGAGACAACTGACCTTAGCGAATATTACCAAGAATACCACCAAAGGCTCGACACAAGGAGGATATAACCATGGCATTGCCCCGACATGGCGGAGGCCCCAAACGCCTATCATGAACTACCCACCGTCACAATAGCACAACCGGACTCAGCCCTCCTAGTGTACAGTTGATAGGACAAGGTCATAAAACATGAGTCCCGGAGTCCAACCCCGTACCACCCACTTGACCATTAAATAAGACTGACTTACGTGCCTATGGATCCAATGCAACACCGTCTAATATTACATGACTACACATGAATGACCAACGCACCGACATGTAAATATCATTAATATGCAATAAGATGCATTAAGATGTAAATCGTAGATGGGACTCTACATTGAGCCACTAAAACTGGACAAATGTCCTTGAGACTTTTTAAGTCAAAACCGAGCTAAAGTGCTCTAAATACCGTTTGGCCAACAAATAACGATTTCCAAATAATAAAACACATTTAAATAGCGTTTATGCAGACGCATACCTCAAAGAGGTGATTAACCTAAAACTCGACCCGAATTGGGACATATCATTTTCTAAATGGTTTATGAACTCAAAACTTCAAAATGTCGTACGTCATAAATTAGACTTCACATGTACAGAAATCGTCGAAGATGCATAAATCATAGAATAGACTTTACTTGTACAAAATCACCAAGAATACGTAAATCATGCTATTTACTTGTTGAAATATTCAAAACCCAATATGAGCATTTTAGGAGATTAAAACAACCCAAGTTTACAAAATATGAAAACTTAACAAAATACTCACACTTTGACGATTACCAAATAAAACATATTTTTACTTCAAAATACACATTTTTGGCATTACATAGTTTTCACAAAGCATCTTGAACTCACCTTGCTAGATTTAGGCTAAATCTAGATTTTACCCACTTTGAGCTTTCTTGAAGAAACTTGGATCTTCAAGCCAAAACCTCCAAAAACCTAGATCCATAAATTTCAACCATAAATAAACATATCCAACTATATAGAAACATTCCCCAACCATTTTACATCAAAACCTCAACTTATACCCAAAACCCTAATTTTGACCTAACTCCTCAAAAATCTTCCAAACCGAAAATGGAGAAACATAATACTTAGGAAATTATCAATGGAGCATTTATATCTTATATTAGGGTTTAGAAATGGAAGAGATACACTTACCACTTAGGTTTTGATGAAAACCTAGAAAACCCAAAAATGAGCTTGAGGTTGAAGATGAAGATGGAGATGGTGAATCCTTCACCAAAGCTTCCAATCTTGCCACTTGATGGTGATTTACCTCCGTAATACTCAAGGATTTGAGCCAAGGATGACCCAAAATCGCCATACATGACTTTGGTTGGTTCTAGAAAGTGTTTGGGGATGAATGGGAAGTGAGGGATGAAGAAATGGCTAAAAATTCGCATTTAACAGCAATCAGCCCCCTTGGGGGCGACATTGCCAGGCGACAATGCCATGGCAATGTCGCAGGGCATTGTCGCAGCAATGCTCCAGCATTCGGTACCTTCCATACGACTGTGACAGTGCGACTATGACACAGTCATAGTCGCCGGGCATTGTCGCGAGACCCTTCCCAAGCCCCGAAACTCAACTTTTTCAATACCAACACTCCCGATACTCTAAGGGACTTTAAATAATGTTTTCCCCACAAAATCCCACCATTTTCAAGTTCCGAAAACGTCCGGGTGACTTTTATTTATCGAAAATCACGGGTGTTACAATCCTCCTAACCTTAAAAGAGATTTCGTCCTCGAAATCTAGTTCTCCATTTAACGTTGCCTGCAATATATGTTGTCTCTAATCCACTTGCCAGAACAACCACAATAAACCTTATGCTGCTACTCATGACAAATGTCCCCTTTGGCACATTACACTTATATCCGAGTGAACACTTAACTCGCTAAAGCAGTCTTTACCCATAAAACTACGGTTGTCTCCCAACCTTGGGTGACACTTACCACCTCAAGAGTAGTTTGTGACCTCAACTTCTCATTGAACAATACACCTCAACCCAACATACTTCTGAACCCAAACCAAAGTTCGACATCAACCTCCAAAGAATCCTCTAAATTCTTAATACTCGGTTCTTGATATTGACAAGGTCGTCCTCCTGAGTCGTACCAATACGCTCTCCATGTAGTTGGATAATGCAGATCCGGCTATCACTCAACTCCGTTCTACTCCCAATCTCAAAACATTCTCTAAATAAAATCTTCACCACAACGGGGAAAACTTATGCGCATCGATACTTAATCACCAACATCTAACCTTCTTTTAAGTTCCACCTCAGAGAGGTCAACATTCCCAAGACACAACGGGGTACTTCCAAGCATTCCCAGATTCATGGACTTCAAGAAAACAAGTCGACGCCTAAAACCAAACGGTGATAACGAAAACGTAGGCATCCCGCCCGATATTTCATTCCGGAGGTATTGTCGCGCTAAAGTTGACACCTAACAGAGTACTAAGATTCCCAATCTTACATTTCTAACCAACGGACCACAATATTTCCCTTGATCATGCAAGCCCATCAAGACGATATACTAGCAACGTATAACGTGATGTCTAACGGTCCATCGACCCGACAACTCCAATCCAACCTTACCTAGAATCATACAAGACCTCATCTCGCAGGTTTACCGAAGCATGGAGGTCACTCCTAAGATAACGGGGAAGGCACGAATCTATTACCTCAACCATTCAAACGTGAACCGATTCAAAAGTTGAAACCCAATTTCAAGGTTGACCACAAGTCGAACCATCTGACGCTTCAAATCCCAAGGACTCCTTAGTTCCGAATTACAACTCCTTTCACGACAGGGTTTAAATCTATAGGCTTAATGAGTTCAAGGTTTTCACTAATATGCCGATCTAAACTTTTATAAAACTTTCAAATACATAAGCTTTATAACAATTGATCGTGCGGTAAAATCCACTACCGATCACTCGATAGGTTGAAAATTGATCACTACGCTACACATATAAAACCATTTCCAAAATTCGTTTGATCAATATTTACGTAAATAAAACGGTAACAAAAGGTGTGTAGCAAAATTTACACTATAAACATGAAAATAAATTCCTGTACCCCAACACGTGTAATAAATGCTTGTACAACTCCAAAAGAGAACTTCACAATTTTTAACTTTAAAATTTTCCCTCTTTAACTAAAAATGTTGCGGCATAAAATTTTCAACAAGTCCCATATGCATCAGTTTATTCCCAAAGCTCGGTAGAACGATGGGAACACAAGTAAATTTTCAAATCGAGTTTAAAGCTTTGAGCCGCACAGATAAAACGCATTTGACCAAAATAGTAACTATAACAACATGAATGTCGATAACTCATTTAAGTGCATTGCGGAAAATTTCTAACAGTAAAATCAATAACTGAAATATGCTCAGAACAAAAGTTTTATCTGAAATAACATAAATCTTTTATATATTTACTCACACCAACAGTAAAACTTAAACCAACTACAAATAGTATACAACGATTAACAATTGTATAAAACCCGAAAGAGTAAAACACAAGGTTTTGAAACTTCCCAAAAGAGCACATGGGATGACATTTATTAACAAAATCTATAAATTAACGCACGCAATAATGCACGTATGCACATTCTAAAATTTATTTACGTGACACAAGATGTCGTAAAATGATACACCATAAAACCCAACTAAATTTTCATAAACTCATTGAAAGTAAAATCAAGCGGTGTCAAAACTTCTATCTCCCAACATAAAAAGCGTAAGACGACAATAAGTCTAAAAATGCCAAAACTCTAAAACCACCACGTAAGATAAAGTGACCCTTTTTAACACACTCTCATGAGATGCGACACCCAATAAGCCCGTAAATTTACACGTAATAAAATTAAAACACACGCCTTTCGAAGTACACTCACGCGCCCAAAACGTCGCAAAACAATATTCCATAAAACTCAACGCGACTCGTACAGACCCAAAATTCCCAAGAAAGTTCATACTAAAAAACATGGGAACAACTCTTCCTTTAAAACTTTAACATACGTGGAGGAGATCCAATGTCAAGGTTAAAAAATCTTACAGTTACTTGCCCAATGCCCCATATGGCATTAAAACACGGATCTTATGATGTTCCAAAAATTAGCGTTAAACACAAAACAGGGACGGAGAGATTTTCAATATAAATTTGCAATCACATGCAACAAAACCATTCCATGCATGCTTAAGCTCACGGTTTAAAATCTGACGAGTGCTAAATGCTTTACCAAGACTTCGCAACATAATTCCCTTTATACTTTGAAAACATGAGAAACAATTTATGCAATCTTATTTAGAAATAAATTTCGTGCATGAATTTGGTCGGCACTCAGCATCTTAGGACTACGCTTCTCAATTTCCCTCAATACTTTTGTCATCCGGGTGCATCAAACATCTTAGAGCAGTAATCCCACTAATTTGGTTAACTTACAATTTCTCTTCGAAATAGAATTGGTTTAACAACTTATAGTTCTAATCCAACCAATAATTCTGACTTAAGATGGTCAACTTAATGTATTCATCGCACTTAATTATCACTCCAAAGTGACATTGTTATAAACATCAACCATTCCTTAGATCACTCGCTTAGAAACTTTCTCACTACCCCAACGGTCATCATACCAAGGTAGTTCAAGTATACATATGTAGCATGTAGGTTCACCATAACACTGGTCAGGTGCCATTATGAACGCACCGTACATAATCATCCTTGCAACCCCCGACAAGTTTCCCGTTTCTAGCGACACGATCAACCACAAAATATCTTATCTTAAGATACCTAATGTACAACTTCACTTACAATTACTTATAAGAACGCTAGTTTGAGTCTAGGCATCCAAAAATCAATACATAATTCTCTAAAACTTAAGCTCTGATACCAACTTGTAACACCCACAAAACTTGAAATAACAACTAATTAAAAAATTTCTAAATACATCAATAATTGTTTCATCTACAATCACAATTTAAGATTTAACCTCGTTACACATATTCATTCTATACATACAATCTACGATAAGGACGGATGCTACTAAAACCCAATAACAGTTACTATCTCCAACCCGCGGAAGTCTTCACCAACTACTTACTCTGGTGTAAAGCTAAGGCTCAACTCTTCATAGAGCTTCTAGAACCAACCCCCATCTGGAACCTGATGCACATATTGCCGACAAATAAAAAGGTTAGGCTTAACGCCTAATGAGCTCTAGAGTTTTCAACATATAAAAGTTAATCGTTTAGAAAGGAAGAATACAACTGAAATCATAATCTTTCAAAATAATATGCTTCAAATGTGAAACAACTCGTTTTCCAATATTATGCATTTTATACAAACGAGGCACCATAATAAACGTTTTCCAAACCAAACGGTGTTAAGAACTAAGACCCCAAAATAACACGTTCCTTCGTAAATTAATTTCAACACATAACTCACTCAACTCATAACTCATGGAAAGAAATCTATAAAATAAAAGATATACCATCGGAAACATGGGATTAAAATTCAATACTCACGCGACCATAAAATGGGATGAAACCCAATGTTAAAACATGGACAATTAAATATCCAAAATACTACTGGCCGACAGCGGGGGATACCCGTATCCGTTGAGAGTGTAGGAACACAAAAGTATGTCACTCATACAACGTTAATCGTATGACACTTCACGACACGCAAGCCCAAGTGTTTCTACGACTCCATTCAAGCTACACCAAAAGAGACAACTGACCTTAGCGAATATTACCAAGAATACCACCAAAGGCTCGGCACAAGGGGGATACAACCATGGCATTGCCCCGACATGGCGGAGGCCCCAAACGCCTATCATGAACTACCTACCATCACAATAGCACAACCGGACTCAGCCCTCCTAGTGTACATTTGAAAGGACAAGGTCATAAAACATGAGTCCCAGAGTCCAACCCCGTACCATCCACTTGACCATCCAATAAGACTGACTTACATGCCTATGGATCCAATGCAACACAGTTTAATATTACATGACTACACATGAATGACCAACGCACCCGCATGTAAATATCATTAATATGCAATAAGATGCATTAAGATGTAAATCGTAGATGGGACTCTACATTGAGCCACTAAAACTGGACAAATGTCCTCGAGACTCTTTTAAGTCAAAACCGAGCTAAAGTGCTCTAAATACCGTTTGGCCAACAAATAACGATTCCCAAATAATAAAACACATTTAAATAGCGTTTATGCAGACGCGTACCTCAAAGAGGTGATTAACCTAAAACTCGACCCGAATTGGGACATATCATTTTCCAAATGGTTTATGAACTCAAAACTTCAAAATGTCGTACATCATAAATTAGACTTCACATGTACAGAAATCGTCGAAGATGCATAAATCATAGAATAGACTTTACTTGTACAAAATCACCAAGAATACGTAAATCATGCTATTTACTTGTTGAAATATTCAAAACCCAATATGAGCATTTTATGAGATTAAAACAACCCAAGTTTACAAAATATGAAAACTTAACAAAATACTCACACTTTGACGATTACCAAGTAAAACATATTTTTACTTCAAAATACACATTTTTGGCATTACATAGTTTTCACAAAGCATCTTGAACTCACCTTGCTAGATTTAGGCTAAATCTAGATTTTACCCACTTTGAGCTTTCTTGAAGAAACTTGGATCTTCAAGCCAAAACCTCAAAAAACCTAGATCCATAAATGTCAACCATAAATAAACAAATTCAACCATATAGAAACATTCTCCAACCATTTTACATCAAAACCTCAACTTATACCCAAAACCCTAATTTTGACCTAACTCCTCTAAAATCTTCCAAACCGAAAACGCCATACATGACTTTGGTTGGTTCTATAGAGTGTTTGGGGATGAATGGGAAGTGAGGGATGAAGAAATGGCTTAAAATTCGCATTTAACAGCAATCAGCCCCCTGGGGGCGACATTGCCAAGCGACAATGCCATGGCAATGTTGCAGGCATTCGGTACCTTCCATGCGACTGTGATAGTGCGACTATGACACAGTCATAGTCGTCGGGCATTGTCGCGAGACCCTTCCCAAGCCCTGAAACTCAACTTTTTCAATGCTAACACTCCCGATACTCTAAGGGACTTTAAATAATGTTTTCCACACAAAATCCCAACATTTTCAAGTTCCGAAAACGTCCGGGTGACTTTTATTTATCGAAAATCACGGGTGTTACACCACCGCCATAAACCACAAACAACAATATATGACATATAAATAAGTGAAAATAATATGGAAAAAACACAAATTTATCAATAAATCTTAATAAAAACCCAAATTCATCAACAAATCTTAATCGAAAACCCAAATTTCATCTACATAACTTGATAAACCCACAAAAAATAGGATCTTAAATAATAATACATCTAATCACTTAGCAACACAAAATCTGATCTATAAAAAAATCAATACCCTAAATTATACAAAAAAATCTAGGATAGAATGACTTTTCAGAAACCCAAACCAAAAATCTGGATGTGAATCTGGAGTTCGTATATGAAGATCGTAAGGAGTCGCTCGTGTATCATGTGATGGATCTGAATCTGGCGTGATGAAGATCGTGATTTGGATCTGAATCTGGGGCGATGAGATGGGACGACGACCGTGGTTCAGCCTGGTTATGGCCGGAAAAAGTGAAGGAGAAGGGACGAAGGGGAAAGGCGGTTGGAAGGGAATGGGTTGAATGAAGGCGGGGGACGATGGTCTGCAGACCATGTGACCGATCTCTCTTGTATTTATATACATATATATATATATATATATATATATATATATATATATATATATGAGAGGGAGTGAGAGAGAGAATGAGAGATGAGGTGAACGATAGGTTGCAGGTTTTTAGGGGGGGGGGGAGAGGGAGATGAAGAAGGTAGGTGTACTATATGTATATAATAATCATCTAATTTACCCTAATATTATATACATATACAAAATAAGAGGGGAGATGAAGTTGAAGTTGGGTCACCGGAGACACATGAGAGTTGCCGGAGAGATAGGGAAGAACCCCATTGTAATTTATATAATTATTAAAAAATACAAGAAAATAAAATGAAATAATAACATTTTTGGTCCTGTGGGTTACATGTGGTGGTTTCTAATTGGTGCATAAAAATGTTTTTTCTTTCTTTTTTTAATGGAAATAAGTAAATGACATATAATGACTAAAATACCCTCCTAGTTAACCTACTCAATAGAAGCACATTAACGGTGTTAGGGAATAGGGACCAAAGGCGTGTGAAAATGTAAATCACATGGACGTTTTCCACAGTTATTTCAAATTAGGAACGCACAGTGCAATTTTATGTAAATCACAGGGGCCAATCATGTAATTTACTCTAAAAGATAATAATATTATTTGACTATTTTTATTTCAATTACTTTATTTTCTTTTCTATTTTGAAAACAAAACGTATATCATGCTATACGGTATCGACATATTGTCATTTGAATCCACTTGAATTGATTTTGAATATTAAAAATATAAAAAATAGAAATTGATGTTGATATGCAAAAAACAGGGTCGGTCCTATGGTTTCTGATTTCCTGTGCAAATATCCAAAAAAAAATGTCTCTATGCCTATTTTTTAAGCAAATGATACAATGAAACATACGATTTTTTAAAGGGTTTGGAACCTAGTCAAGCTAGGTGGCTCATCCTCACATTGATTTTTATTAATTATAATTAAAAAAATAAAATACAAAGGGGGACATAAAAACCAAAACTCCGAATTACAAAATATAGAATGATAGGATTAAACCTGAATTAAGATTTTGCTTTCTTCTTTCCCGGTGTTTTCTTTTCCAAATTGAACTTAGAAAAATAGACCCTTACTTCAATACTAGGTACATACCCGCGCGATGCAGCGGAATGTAAGTAAAGAACGAACAATTAATTTTATTTCCTTATAGACATGTCATCAACAATCAACCATGACCTAAGAATTACAACTTATGAAATCATAAACCCATAAAAATATTCAATAATTAATTTATATTACAATTATTGACGAAAAAAATTATACTGATATATTTTATAATAAGAATGAAACATATTTTACGATTATGTATTTTTAATGTGCTAACGGTGGAAAAAAGTAAAACGTATGGATAGAAAACAAATTAGTTCGTAGATATTCATGATATTTAATAGTAAGGTTAAATTAAAAAAATATTCAATATTGTGCTCGTTTTAAAGATATTGATGAGACGATTATAATGATATATTTTGTAAAAAGAAGAAACGTATTGTTTATTCCATTCTTGTTCGTATATGATTATTTATGTTAACATGATAGGTATGTAAAATAGAAAATAAGAAAACAAGAGATATAAAATAAATTAAATAACTAATTGTAAGGGTGATAAACATAACATTTAATTGAATTAGGAAGTGAAACATTGGAATTTTTTTTTTGGCTTTCAAAGGTTTGTAAAAAACTGTATTAGAATTTTTATAATATAGTAGAGATTACCGTGATTTATTTATAATAAGAATGAAACGTATTTTTAATATATTTTACGATTATGTATTTTTAATGTGCTAACGCTGAAAAAAAATAAAATGTATGGATATAAAACAATTTAATTCGTAGATATTCACGATATTTAATAGTACGGTTAAATTAAAAAAATATTCAATATTGGGCTCGTTTTGAAGGTATTGACGAGACGATTATAATGGTATAATTTGTAAAAAAAGAAACGTATTTTTTCATTGTATTTTTGTTCATATACAATTATGTGTGTTAATATGATAAGGGTGTAAAATGAAAAATGAAAAAATAAGGGATATAAAGTAAATTAAATAATTAATTATAAGGGTGGTAAATGTAATATTTTTCCAAAAACCGTTTTTTCCAAAAACTACCTTTTTCAATAACCGTAATAGAATTTTAATATATAGTATAGATACAGAACTTAAAACTAAAAGATAAGGAAAACTATATTTTGTTTAACTAAAATAGTAAATTACATCGAAGTTAATATCATAGTAAGCAAAGAGCAAAACTCAGAAAGTTACAAGTCTAAAGACTAAAGTTTAAATCTAATGTGGTAATGTCAAACCTCAAAGTAAACAAAAGTCAAAAGAACAATGATAAATTGTAAAATTCATAATCTATGCTACTGTGCATTGCAAAGAACAAGTGCCCAATAAAGCAATATCACAATATGTTGTTATTGTTGTACAACGTGCTCCAACAGTGTTGATACAGTGATGCCCTCATATGCATTGCAAATTTCAATATGCAAAACGAACCGAACGAACACGAAGGGAAACTTGTTAGTGGTTGTTCGTTTAACTTAACCGAACAAACAAACACGAACGGTAAATGAACGAAAGTTTTTGTGTTCTTGTTCTTTCGTTTAACTTAACCGACGAACAAATGTACGAACATGAACGGTAAACAAATGGAATTTTTTGTGTTCTTGTTCATTCGTAAAGAAAATGTGTACGTTAATGTTCGTTCGTTAAGATGTTATACGAATGAACATAATCGAACGAAACTTTTTGTTATCATATTCGTTCATTAAGAAATTTTGTTTGTTTGTATTTGTTCGCTAAGATGCTAAATAAAAATAAGTTTGAGTTGTTGAAATGTTGGACTTTCACCTGTTCACGATGCGCATTCAGTATCTATCCCTACCAGGCCCTGGTCTTATAGTTAAAATCTAATTGTCCAATTCCCAAAATTTTAAACCTAAAACTAGTAATAGATGACAACTTGATGACTCATTGGCAGGGCCGTTCTATGGCATGTTAAAACTGTTCCTGTGAACAGGGCCCCCCAAAAAATAAGGGGCCCAATATTTACCTCTCTTAGGCCTATCTTCATATGCCTCCTCAAACTGTCAAACACAAAGACGCCGACCTAATTTCAGTCCAGAGAAGAAAGACCAAAATGAGAGGTCGAGAGCCGATCGAGAAAAGAAACACGCCTCACTTTTTTCGCGAACTTCAATCTTGTTCTCGATGCCTCTCAATTTCAGCTTTTTACATCTAATATTGACGATTGAAATCCCTAAGATGGGCGATTCGGTTCTTCTTCTTCAACGGCTAATGGCAAACGGCTCTCTCCTCTTCCTCTGTATAATACCATATGTTCGTGTCTTCGTGAATAACTGATTAACTGAAGTCTGATTAGTGATTATCTGAATATATTCTTCAATCTTCAATCTGAGTTCTGACAATCTTCATCCTACATTTGGTGATTGTGAATCTTAGAATCTTCATTCTCGTTCATCTTATTGGACCGATTTTGCAGATTTGGACATGTAATTTTTGGTTCTTGAGGTTGAGGATAAATCATTCGATTGACAGTGACAACATAATAGGTAAATTTCACTATTTCAGTTCTGAATTTCAGATATCTTAAATTCTATTTTTTTCTCTACTGTTAGTGTTTATCAGATTGTGTCTAGGTTTTTTAGTGTAAATTAAAATGAGATTTTGGATTTTACTTGTTAGGTTTAGGTTGATTGATTATTTGATTTACAGATTTAGGTTGCTTGATTGATTATTTGATTTACAGATTTAGGTTGATTGATTATTTGATTTATAGATTTAGGTCTCCACAAATTTCTTGAGCCTATCTCTCTTAACACTTTATAATTTATTTCTTTATCACTCATTTTATCGCCAAATATGTAACAGGGCCCCCAAAAAGTTAGGAACGACCCTGCTCCTTGGGCTTTGATGCCCTGTACGGTCGCACATGCAGCACGTGGCCAGGGCCGACAAAAAGATAGTAGAGAATGAGTTCAAATAACATGTAAAAAAATTATTCATTTTCAAATATTATTTGATAACTGAACTAATAAGTTATTAAGGTGAAATTTTGGCAAAAACTTATTTTTTTCAAGAAAAAAGGGTGAAGTTTAGCAAGATATCTAATAATCTAATTGTTAACTTAAAAAAAGCTAGCAGTTAGTTTATAAAATTGTCAAATATGATAAAAATTAACTAATAACATCGGAAACAATGTCAAATCTCCTAAAAATATATAAAGGTATATATGTGAAATAAAAGAAGAATAGTATAAAATAGTGTGAAAAAAATATCAATAAACCAACTGAAGTAATTTTTCTGGTTATTAACTTTATGATTTTCGTAGGATCAGTTATTATACATATAAGCTGATTCATACAACCATAAATACAGGGGGAAAAATAGAGTAAATTACGGATTTGGTCCCTGTGGTTCTTTGTAATTTTGGATTGGGCCCCCTAAAGAATTAATTACAGATGACATCACTGTGGTTTCAACTTTGTTTCGGATCAGGTCCCTCCATCTAACCTTATTTAACCGTGAACCGTTAAACCCCTCACATGCCTCCCATGTGAGGGGCATTTTTGTCCTTATAAATATGCATTTTTTAACTCTTCTTAAATAAATCTAAAAGCCTTTCGTCCAGAGACCAAAAGAAGAAATCCTTTCCCTTCGTTTACGTTCTAGAGACCACAGGGACCAAATTCTCCCTGTCAGTGTTGTCGTCGACGGTGTTCTGTATCTGATAGGTGGACTGAAGATCGACACCGTCGTCGGTATTATTGCATAAGTCTGCGAGCTCCATAGATTTGTATGATGTGGAGTTGGATAGGTGGTTGATAAGCTCTTCCGTTTCTGGCTGCATCGAATAGAACGTTTTCTCTCGTCATTATGAGCTAAGATTCCACCCATAATACAAAATTTTATTGTTGAATCGTATAAGAGAATGTTCTTCTTCATTCTTTAATAATTCATTTGACCTTTAAGTCATAACAGAACTTATATTCCACATGGTAGTTACTCTTGCTTTTATGATATTGAACTTCCTGTGGATACATGTTTTAGTTTAACAGTTGGCAACAAACATTGTTAGTTGCTGAAAATCTTTCCTCTTATACATGGTATTAGAGACCAGATTAACTTGATGAAAAGCTTTTAGTTAGTTGTTGGAGATATTGCATTCACATGGTAAATATATAAGATGTTTTTTTGCAGCCATCAACTGTTTGATGAAATGTCTAGGTGGGTTGTTCCTATTTAAAGTTTATGAAAGTGTCAAAAGGACTGTAAAAATCATTGATTTACTCCTGTCCCAAGTCATTAAGAAGGAAAAATTAAGGTATTTACGTGCTAATGCTAACTAAGAACAATATATGTGGTGAAGTTGAGAAGTCATTGAATGAGATATACGGATTGGTGTAGCCTTTTGATCAATCACCAATTAAGCACTCACTGATACATGGGTAGCCCCCTTAACTTCATGCGAGTCATTGAATGAGATATATGTATTGGTGTAGCCTTTTGATCAATCACTAATTAAGCACTCACTAATGCATGGGTAGCCCCCTTAACTTCATGCGAGTCATTGAATGAGATATATGGGTAGGTGAGTTAGCCAACCCCATTACTTAATGCTCGATCGATCTCATTATATATATATATATATATATATATATATATATATATATAATTATGTATGCAAGTAGCATCATATTCAAATACTCACTCAAACACAAGGCTTTTGAGAAGCCAATTAGTTAAGGTTATCAGGGAGAACAATGGGCTATTTTTCATCTTTGAATACATGGTATTGCTACTTTGTCTATCTTACATCACCCAAATTTTCTTGTATATATCTCCTTCCATTGGTTATACAAAATCCCTTTTTCATCCTCATATTAATTTTGGTAATTAATTTCAGATCTTAACACTCAACATTAGCAAAGTAAGGCTGCGAAGCTGCCCGAGCTGAAGATCAAAACATCTAAAGTACCTTCAAAGCCAAGCCAAAAGCTTTCAGGTGCAAAGAAAATTGTTGTGGAGGTGAAGGATTGCAAGCTTGTTGCAACTTCTGAAGTTGTTCAACTGAACTTAAACGAAAGCTATTGCATCAGATGAAGTTGTTGTAAATAATGAAGACACCCAACTTGCATAAAAGAAAAGGAAACATAACTAAAAAGGAAACATAACTAGAAAGCACAATGATAGGTACTCCATGGCTGTTTTCCATTCATTTCTTATTTCGTATCGCATCTCAAGCATACGAGCAGCAAAAACTATCTATGAGAAGTTGGTGTTGAAGAAGGCCACATAACCTTTCACATGACAAAGGTTTTTTATATCAGGAAGCCATCAACTAGTATAATATGAAATCGGTTTGGGGGCTTGTCCAATGACATGTATGGAGAAGTCATAATATCAGTGAAAGTGTGTAATGTTACTATTTCTTGGAATAGGGAAGTTTATGTACTGTTGCTATTTCTTTAATAAAAATTCTCAATTTGAATGTTGATATCTCTTGGAATTTCATGTTAACAAACTTAGGGTCCGTTTACCAAACACTTACCCGGTAAGTGCTTACCGGTAAAAGTCGACACTATCACTTACCTATCGGGTAATATTTTAGTCCACCAAAGCGACATCGTATGCAATAATTTACCCGGTAAATGCTTACCGTGGTAGGATTCGTCTCCCTCACTTGCCGCTAAGACTCTTGGTTCTTGCCTCGCTCTTACCGGGTAAGATTATTGGTCCTTACCATTTCATCCACTAAGATTATTGGCTATATGTGTCGAAAGATCCTGAAACTGGTGAAACGGTATGTGTGAACATGTTCTTGAAGTTATTAGTCCATTTTGCTAATAGAGCATGGTGCTTTGGGACTTATTTTCTACAACTGATCATCATGTTTTGTAGAGTGGGGATTTGGTTCTCAGTGACAGAGGCATATGATGTATTGATGAATTTGATAAAATGTCTGAAAATGCAAGGAGCATGTTACACAAGGTGCGCTACACATTCCATATATTATGTTCTTATTCTTCTACTGCAATCAAGTTTGATTTTTTCATAATTGATTTGGTGAAATCTTGAAATAAATATGTTACTTCACCTGCTGAATGCCATAATCCTTCTAACCTTTTTGTTTTTTGCTTGTAGAATTCAGAGCAGAATGTCATTGACCTTCCTACTTTGACTGCCTACTTGAGTTATGCCAGAAAAAACATACACCCACAACTATCTGATGAAGCTGCTGAAGAGTTGACACGTGGTTATGTCGAAATGAGAAGTGAAACTCTCAAACAACAAGTAAAAAGAAAGCCAACAAGAATCCCAAATCAGTTGAGACATAGAAGTTGCTTGACAGAACCTGTTTTAAACATGTTTACAGAACCCAACAAGATTTACAAAACATGTTATACACATTTCTCATACTAGATTTACATAATTTGTTTACAGAACCTAACAAGTTTGCAACCTGTTTTAAACCAATATGGATGAACCCAACATGTTGTAAACCAACACCTGTGCAAATTAATTACATAGGACCTATTACATTGCCCCATATATGACCAAACCTGTTAAATTGCAACTATACACAAACCTGTTATACAAACCAGATGCAGTAGCAACAATGAAAAGATGTAACAATATACAATTTGATGGGAAACCTATGAAACTTGAATTGGTTGGAATAAACTGAGAACTTTCATTAAAGAAATAGTAACAGTAAATAATTCCCAAACATTGTCATGTACGAACAAACAAGAAATAGCAACATTACATAATTCCCAAACAATGTTGTTCCCAAAAGAAATTCTTCGTTGCTTTGAGATTGATGCTTCAACTTCTTTCTTGGATGTTTAAAGTTCATGTTTTGACCCAATACTTATTCCAAAGAAGTGACAATAAGAGGTGACTTGAAATCGTATAAGCATTTGAAGCTACTGGTTGAGTTTGAGCATTTGTGTAGAAATTGCTCTTGAAGATACTAGTTAAGCCTCTGTGTAGAAATTGCTCTTGAAGCTACCGGTTGAGTTTAAGCATTTGTGTAGAAATTGCTCTTGAAGCTACTGGTTGAGCATTTGTATAGAAATCGCTCTTGAAGCTACTGGTTGTATTTGAGCATTTGTGTAGAAATTGCACTTGAAGCTGTTAGTTGAGCATTTGTTTAGAAATTTCCTTTGAAGCTCTTAGTAAAGAAACATCAATCTTGCACAACCAACATCCATAACCAGTATGAGAATGGTACCATCCAACAACATTCTCTAACCTGCCTGCACAACACTGTCCCAATTAGATTAAAAGCATAGAATCAAAAAGTTAATATCCATAGGAAAGAATTAACCAAAAGCTCACTCTCTTTAAACTGTTGATTGAACAGGTGCAGTGAAGTTGGATGTCGAAGGATTCATATGTGAGAAAAAACCAAAATTTATCTTTAGTTAAATAGATGAAAAAAAAAATAGTTGATTCCCTAAACTAAAATGTTTTAAAGAGTTAAAATTAACAAAAACTAACAGTAAACAAAGAGTTTATATGACATGATTTTAGTTACAGACCTGTTTTTACAGAGGTATTTCCAAACCTAGATCAAAAAAATACAAACACCCATTAACGATGCGACGACTAATCAAACTGAAAAAAACAAATGGAAAAGAAACCAAAATTCAAATTTCTTCAACCAAACCTGTAAATTAAGGAGTGGGAGTGAAATCGAAATCAAAATCAAAATCGAAAAAAACATGGCATTTGAAATCGAATTCATTTATATGCTCAAATCAAAATTAAGGAATAGGAGTGAAATCGAACTACATTAACAAAGGGGAGAGAAATCAAAATCGAAATCAACTCCTGAAATCGAAATCGATATCGTCTCTCAAATCGAAATCAAATTTGAAATCAAACCTGCTTATCAATCTGAGAGTAATCAACCATATAACCTGCTTATCGAAACCAGCTCCTGAAATTGAAATCGACATCGCCTCTTAAGTCAAAATTAAATCGAAATCAGCCTTGAAATCCTTTGTTTCCCGTTTCCTTCCACTGACAAATCAAACGTTGTTCTTCAAATCGTATGAGAAATCAGACGTAGTTCTTCAAATCGTATGAGAAATCAAACATACTTCTTCAAATCGTATGAGCAGAAGAACGTCTCTGGGTCTGTAACTCTAATGTAATCAATAAGGCTTTCAAAAAATAGAAAAAGGGTTTTTAGAAAGACAAAAAAGCCCCTCACGTGGGAGGCACGTGAGGGGTTTAACGACCTCAGTTAAATGGGGTTAGATGGAGGAACTTGATCCGCAACAAAATAGAAACCACGATGACCATGATTGTAATTAATTTTTTAGACGGACTGATAGTGCTTGGAATACACCTATAGACGTGTGCTAATTGTAACACCCTAAAAATAGGGATAACAAAAATCCAAAAAACGGACATGCGGTATTTAAAATTTGCCAAAGCAAGAGCCTCCCAAAAATGGGGAAAATACATAAACCTGTTTAAATACAATCGTAAATAAACGGACAATAAATAACAACCAACTAATCTTAATTTCTATAACCAGAAAAGAGATTATAATCAAGGATGTCAATTATAGACCCAAAGGGTTCTCTACCAACTGTAAGTCCAAAAGCAATATTCCCAAATCTCTCACCCAAGCACCACGCCATCTTAGAACCAATGCCGCTAAAACCTGAGATACACATCGACACGAAACAAGTGTTAGGCCAAAAAGCCTAGTGAGTTAAACAATAATAAGCATGCATGAACAGATTCAATTCTTATCAGCAGTTAACAAGTGTTCAATATATGTGGAGTCATTAGGGGAGACCCAAAGCACCAATCAAGAACACCCCAAGAGTCGATATACCTTTATGCCCTTAACAAGGAACATCCCAAGGCCCGGCACACCCGGAGACTACTCCAAAGGAAAATTCCCCGAATGGCGGAGGTCTAGGCACATACCATCACAGTGGCGCCGAAGACTACATCCTCCTTGTGAACTGACTTGGTTCGTCCAACATAATGCATATAGGAGGTCCTTTAGGTGTATTTCAACCAAATATAATTCAATACCAACCGTGGGTACAATATCACCCTCCTCATAGCATGAGTCCAACATAAGACTTAAATATCCACATAGCCACGTTGTAGATACAATATCACCAAGAGTATATTCCAAATGAAATCATCATAATATACCAAACATATATTCCTTTTTCATGTAAAATACCCATTGTGGCACACATAGTGGAAATCCCCAAATAATTACACAACATAGAGTAACTCATGGGATAATACTTCATATACATATATCTCACATAATCTCATGGAAATACCATCAAATACTTAAACCCGTAAAGATGACCATTTTGAGCAAATATGTGATAATAACAACAAATAAGCAAATATGATGTGTATCCAGTTTTAACAAAAGTTTAGTAAACCCACCTTGCTAGATTTAAGCTAAATCTAGTATTTACCCACTTAGAGCTTCCCTTGAAGAAACTTGGTTCTTCAAACCAAATTTTCCAAAACCTAGATTTACAAGGGTCCAACCATGAATATACATTTTCCATCATAAATAATTGATCCCCAAACACTTAATCATCAAAATCTCTATTTTGGGCAAAACCCTAATTTTGACCCAAAACTCCCAAAATTATCCAAACCGAAAATTAGAGAAATCAAACACTAGGAAACCATCAATGAAACATTTATAACTTATTTCATGGTTTAGAAATGGTTAGAATGAATTACAAGTAGGTTTCTTGGAAAACCCCAAAATATGGTCAACAATGGTGAGAAGGTGATGAAGAAGATGAAGATGGAGATGGAGGTGAAACTTCCAACCCGAAACCTTGGATGATGATCTTCACTCTAGTAATAAATGGTGATGATTTGGTGGTTGAAGAGATTAGAATAGGTAGGTGAAGAGAAGGGTTTGGGAGAGAATTCTTGAAATGAAGAAGATGAGAAATAAGAAATATTTGGGGAAAATAAAGCATAAAAACGTCCAGCCATCCACGTGGGTTGTTCCGTGAGTTCAGCTTCAGCAACCCACATAACAAGGTACCCTAATTTTCATTCTCGTGGGTTGCTCCGTGGGTTCATCTTCAGCAACCCACGTAACAAGGTACGCCAGCCACTGATTTTTCTTCTTATTTGGTCAAATCCCGTTTCGGTCATAACTTCTTCGTTATAGCTCCGTTTTCGTTCCGGAAAGAACCGTTGGACTCGTAATTGAATCATTCATCCATCAAGGCTATAAAATCAAGGATTCAAGCCCAAAATAAAACATCTTATTTTTCCTTAATATATCGATTTCGGTATAAACTGGAAATGATACCTTTCGAAAATCGGGGTGTTACACTAATTAAACCTCAAAGCAAGTATACAATGAGATCTAATATCGTCTTTCAAGTAATAAAACGGTAAAGTACCAGATATCGTCCCACAGAGATTGGAGTAAAAGTTGATTAAAAAGTAAGAGAAAGAAATGACTTTAGATGGCGATTTTGAAGAATTGATTTGGTTTGGTTTGTCACTTGATTAGATTAACAGAATAATAAAGCAAATACGGGTGTAAGGCATTTAGGTGAGATTTAAACACAAATTCCAGCAGACTTATGCTACAGACATGCTGCAGCATGAGTTGGCCATAACTAGATCCACCATCTATTTTGAGGGTATTCCTCTCGGACTTCAATATTCACACTACTGTTTAGATTTGACCAAACACATCTCTGTGTAGCCTCCAGCTATTTATAGTGTAGAACAAAGTCCTCAAAATATATGGACGATCAAATCTCTTTGTATCTAAAACCGCTCTCTCGAGCCGATTCCCATATCATTCAAGTTGACGTGTTCGAAGGGGCTTATCTCTAAGTCCTCTACACTTTAACACTAATGACTAGCGAAAAACTTGTCGAGAATAAATCAATTTATAAATAAAAAGCAACTCTCTCAAGTCTACTTCTTATATCATTCAAACTGACGTGCTTTTGGTAGCTTATCTCTAAGTCAACCGCACTTTAACACTTTAGCAAGTGATTAGTTCGTCAAGAAGTGTCATTGAACTTTATAAAACTTGAAATGAAATGATGGAACATTGTTATTGCGAAAAAACGTTCACCTTTCTTTGGTTTAAAATCTCACCCTTTTATCTCACACCCGAGCTAAATAAAATTAGCTACTCATATTTAAAGACATAAAGCGATAAATGACGGAAAATAAAAACATAAATGTAAATGACATAAATTAAATGACGGAATATAAATGACAAGAATTAAAATAACGGAAATATAAATTACAACAAATATAAAAGACTTGAATATAAATTGCAAGTAAAGTAAAGAACTAAGTAAGGAACACTAGAAATAATAAAGCGTAAATAAAGAACAAGAGATAATAACTTCAAATATTACTTGTAATTATCAAATGAGAGAATAGTTAATGGATTATGGACTCCTAAATTACAACCCCAAGCTCCCCTTTTATAACCAAGGGGAGTGGCACAAAAGGTAATTACCACTAAATAAAGTACTTAAAGTACAAAAGTAGGTTTAACCAAGAGTTAATAACCAAAAGCTAAAATAACTAAAAGGTAAAGACCAAAGGCTAATTATCCAGCTTTTTCTGCATCTAGAAGCTTCCCATGACAGTCCAAAATCCAGCTCATATACTCCCACAATAAGTCCCTACGTCTTAATCCAAAAAGCTCCATCAGGTGGGTATGCTGCAGGAATGCTGCAGCATGAGTCTGCACTAATCCAAATCTGCCCAAAAATACCAAAGTTAGCCATTCAAAGAAATAAAACAGGTCAATCACTAACTCTAGCTCCAAGAAACAAGAAAAGTGAAAATAATGAAATAAAATGACTCAAAGGTTGGGATTAGAATGTAAAATCTATCTTAAAAGTAAGAGAAAAAGAACATAATGGCACTAAATAATTAGTGTCATCACAACCCCAAACTTGAAATATTGCTTGTCCCCAAGCAATTAAGACACAAAAAGAGAGTAAAAGAAAAGAAAAAAATGACTCAAGTTGGTAAGATTTGCAAGATGGATGCATTAAGTGCACACATGTAGATGATCAATCCAATAATGCATGGCATAGCCCTTCATAAATCCAAAGTGTCCATGATTTCTATCTTCCATGAGTATGAACCATATGGTAGCAAGATTTTCTTTTTGTTATGGTACCCACATCTCAAAATTAAGATCAAAAGGACTTTTTAAAGAACTGGATCACTCTTTATGGCTTTTTCTTTCTCAATTTGCATCTTATTTTCACCCTTTGCATCATTTCAAAATTTTCCAGATTTGACACTTTTTGTTCTCTTTTCTTTGGTGAATGCAATGCACTTAGCCCCTATGGGACTTTTTTAGTGCCTAAATCCAAACATGGCAGATTTGAAGAGCTATGCTCTTTTTCTGTTTTTAAGCTTTTGCCATGGTGGACTTTCCCAACCCCAAACTTTGAAATTTTCAATGTCCTCATTGTAATGGTGTGAAAGTGTATGGATAATATGGAGTGGGTGCAAGTGGCTAATTTTGAGTATCGAAAGATGGCCTAAATCATTTCTTATGTGAGATGTGGACCAAATTGCGTCCCAAGTAAAACAATCCTAGTTCTAGCAAGAACTACATAGTGAGATATAGACCATGATTGTATGTATTTATTATGGATATAGATGCATGATTAAACTGATCACCAATGCCCATTTTGCAAGAAAATAAATCCTAAAATCAGCAAAGACACATCCCAGACTCAAAAATTAAAAATGAACAATGAAAATGGAGCTAAAGAGTAATGAATAGAACCTATCCTACTCCATTGGAGTAGGATGTGGATCCTGTGGTGGTGGTGTAGCAGCAGAAGTAGTCATCTGCTCTTTGAGAGCCTTCAATTCTTCTTCGGCCTCCCATTTTTCTTTTTGCCAATTGGATGTTCTTTTTCTTCAGAACTTTCAGTTTCCTCCCCACTTTCCTGATCTTGAACTCATACCTCTCCACCAACACAACCTTGATTTTCTTCACATTTGTTTTGACTTTCTTTTGCCCTTTGTCCACCAATTCAGTCTTCATTATCTCTACTTTGTCCCTGAGCTCTCCTTTTTGATCAAGCAACCTATTCATGTACCTGCTGTTTTGCACAAACAAATCTTGCATCATGGTCATCACACCTTGGTTAGTGGTGGTCCCTCCTAAGGCTTTTATGTGCAACATCAACTTGTCTACCAATTTCTTTTCTTGATAAAAATCTAGGGTAGATGGTATGATGACAGGAAATTTGCCTTCTTGTTTTAGAAAAACATATTTCAAATGAGAGGGGAGTTGTTTTAACTCCAGGTCATGTAATGAAATAATGGATGATGTGAAAGGTTTTTGCTCAGTATTTTCCAACAACTCAAATGTTGCAGCATGCAGTGGGATAGTCTCCTTTGTTCTTAAGGCAAAATCCTCAACCTCATCTTTTTCTCCTAAGGTTAATTCCTCATCATCCTCATCCTCCAACTTACAGACTTTTTTAACTCCCTCCTCATGACACAATGATTTAATCACACTTAAGTTTGAACAATCCTCAACATCATCAGGGTATTTTAAGGAATTGAAAACATTAAATGTGACTTTTTGGTCTTGGAGTCTCATGGTCAACTCTCCTTTTTGAACATCTATCAAAGTTCTTCCGGTGTCTAAGAATGGTCTTCCTAAAATGATAGGAATATCATTATCAGCCTCAAAGTCTAAAATGATGAAATCTGCCGGAAAGATGAACTTATCAACCTGAACTAAGACATCCTCAATTTTTCCTTTTGGGTAGGCAATGGTCTTGTCGGCCAATTGGAGTGTAACAGTGGTGGGTCTAGCCTGTCCTATTCCTAATTTGTTGAAGACGGAAAAGGCATGAGATTGATGCTAGCTCCCAAATCACACAAGGCCTTCCCAATATCCTTCCCACCTATTGAACAAGGAATGGTAAAACTCCCTGGATCTTTCAGCTTAGGGGGTATTCTATTGGTCAAGAGAGCACTACATCCTTCAGTAAGAGAAACAGTTTCATATTCATTCAACTTCTTCTTCTTGCTTAGGATGTCTTTAAGGAATTTGGCATAACTAGGCATTTGTTCGATTGCTTCAACAAGAGGTATGTTGATATGCAATTCTTTGAACACATCCAAGAATTTTTTAAATTGCAGTTCTTCTTTTTAATTCCTTAACCTTTAAGGGTAAGGAACATAAGGAGGAACTGGTTTTATGAAAGCTTTACTTGAATGTGTGGAGCAAGATGTGTCTTTTGTGCCCTTGGTCTCACTATCCTTTGGTAAGGTTGGGATTTCATCCACTATAGGATGGACAGGACTGGCTACCTCGGGCTCTAGATTCTTTGTGGGCTTAGGCTGTGGTTCAAGAACAGGAGCTAAAACAATAGTTTCGGGTTCTGACTTTTTGGTATTTTTAAATTCTGTTTGAGTCATTGGTCTAAACTTGTTTTGTACTGTTTCATTCAATTCTTTACCACACCTAAGGGTCACAGCTTTTACATGCTCCTTTACTAAAGCTCTTGGGACTTCCGTGTTACTAGGCAAAGTTCCCATGGCCCTATTGGTCTGGTTGAGTGCGAGTTGACTAATTTGGGTTTCCAAATTCCTGAGTGTTGCACTATGTTGATTAAACATAGCTTGATTTTGGGACTGTTGTTGGGTTAAGAAAGCTTGTGTTTGGGTCATAAACCCTTTCATCATTGCTTCCAAAGAAGACGGTGAATCAACTTGTGAAGGTGGGTTGTTTTGAAAAGATGGTTGAGTAGTTTGAAAACCTTGGTGATGATTCTGAGAGTTACTTGCTTGCTGTTGTGGTTGAAAATTTGAAATTCCTTGTTGTTTTTGTGAGGGTGGATTTAAACATGGACTGTTCCAAGAAAAGTTCGGGTGTTGTTTCCAACTGGCATTGTAAGTGTTGTTGTAGGGACCAGATCTATTATGAACATAGTTTATAGATTCAGAATTATGAGGACAATGTTCATAAGAGTGTTCCCCACCACAACAAACACATTGCACCGAGAGTACTGCTGAAATAGGTGTAGTAACAACTAATTGTGCTCCTTGGCCCAAAGTTATGTTTTTAAGCATAGTGGCCATAGAAGTGAGTTGAGCTGTTAAAGCAGTATATGCGTCTACATCATGAATTCCAGTAGTCCTCTTTTGCGTTTGGGCGCGTGGATCAGCCCAATATCCATGGTTTGCTGAAATCTTTTCAAGAATCTCATACCCGTCATTATAGGTAATAGCTGTAAAGGCCCCTCCTGATGTCGCATCGAGCATTTGTTTAGCCATGGGGTTTAACCCATTGTAAAACGTCTCGAGTTGAATACAGTAGGGAATGCCATGGTGAGGGCATTTCCTTAACAACTTCTTAAACCTTTCCCATGCATCGGGAATTGCTTCATCGTCTAATTGTTTAAACATGCAAATTTCGTTTCTGGACTTAGCATTACGGGTAGGTGGAAAATATTTTCGCAAAAACTTTTCAGCCATGTTGCTCCATGATGGCACAGAGCCAGGTGCCAAAGAATTAAACCAAGTCTTTGCTCGATCCCTTAGAGAAAAAGGAAACAAAGTGAGTCTCAAGGCATCATTAGATACCCCAGGGATCAAGAAAGCATCGGTGATCTCCATAAAAGATTTTAAATGAGAATGAGGATCCTCCGACGGCATTCCGGCAAATTGTCCATTTGTTTGTAACATTTGGAACATTATGGGTTTAAGTTCAAAATGGAGGGCGTTAATATGGGGTCTAACTATCCATGAATTTAATTGCTCAAAATCGGGGATAGCGTAGTCCATAATTTTTCCCTCTTTGGAGTTTGCAAGATTAATTATGTTTGGAACTTCATTTCTTGGTTCATTTGTGCCTTGAGATTCTACATCATCATCAACATGGTTATGATTATGATTATTCCCTTGATTTGGTGGATTTTGGTGAAAATTGTGCTCAGGTGGGTTTCCAAAAATTGGAGGTCCATCATGAAATATTGGTGGCGGTCTTGGATTTTCTAAAAGTGGTGGTGGTTCGTCCATGATTGGAGGTTCTAAAAATAATGCAATTCTTTGGGCACTCCTTCTAATTCGAAATGTCCTTTCAATGTCCGGGTCAAGTTCGAACAACTCCCGACGTGGTACTCTTGGCATACACCAAACAAAATGTGATTCAAACGGTGTTAGAAAAATCAAATCATTTTTAAAACTTTTTAAAACTTTTAGTGTGCCAATCCCCGGCAACGGCGCCAAAAACTTGATAGTGCTTGGAATACACCTATAGACGTATGCTAATTAAACCTCAAAGCAAGTATACAATGAGATTTAATATCGTCTTTCAAGTAATAAAACGGTAAAGTACCAGATATCGTCCCACAAAGATTGGAGTAAAAGTTGATTAAAAAGTAAGAGAAAGAAATCACTTCAGATGGCGATTTTGAAGAATTGATTTGGTTTGGTTTGTCACTTGATTAGATTAACAGAATAATAAAGCAAATACGGGTGTAAGACATTTAGGTGAGATTTAAACACAAATTCCAGCAGACTTATGCTACAGACATGCTGCAGCATGAGTTGGCCATAACTAGATCCACCATCTATTTTGAGGGTATTCCTCTCGGACTTCAATATTCACACTACTGTTTAGATTTGACCAAACACATCTCTGTGCAGCCTCCAGCTATTTATAGTGTAGAACAAAGTCCTCAAAATATATGGACGATCAAATCTCTTTGTATCTAAAACCGCTCTCTCGAGCCGATTCCCACATCATTCAAGTTGACGTGTTCGAAGGGGCTTATCTCTAAGTCCTCTACACTTTAACACTAATGACTAGCGAACAACTTGTCGAGAATAAATCAGTTTATAAATAAAAAGCAACTCTCTCAAGTCTACTTCTTATATCATTCAAACTGACGTGCTTTTGGTAGCTTATCTCTAAGTCAACCGCACTTTAGCAAGTGATCAGTTCGTCAAGAAGTGTCATTGAACTTTATAAAACTTGAAATGAAATGATGGAACATTGTTATTGCGAAACAACGTCCACCTTTCTTTGGTTTAAAATCTCACCCTTTTATCTCACACCCGAGCTAAATAAAGTTAGTTACTCATATTTAAAGACATAAAGCGATAAATGACGGAAAATAAAAACATAAATGTAAATGACATAAATTAAACGACGGAATATAAATGACAAGAATTAAAATGACGGAAATATAAATTACAACAAATATAAAAAACTTGAATATAAATTGCAAGTAAAGTAAAGAACTAAGTAAGGAACACTAGAAATAATAAAGCGTAAATAAAGAACAAGAGAGGATGACTTCAAATATTACTTGTAATTATCAAATGAGAGAATAGTTAATGGATTATGGACTCCTAAATTACAACCCCAAGCTCCCCTTTTATAACCAAGGGGAGTGGCACAAAAGGTAATTACCACTAAATAAAGTACTTAAAGTACAAAAGTAGTTTTAACCAAGAGTTAATAACCAAAAGCTAAAATAACCAAAAGGTAAAGACCAAAGGCTAATTATCCAGCTTTTTCTGCATCTAGAAGCTTCCCATGACAGTCCAAAATCCAGCTCATGTCCTCCCACAATAAGTCCCTACGTCTTAATCCAAAAAACTCCATTAGGTGCGTATGTTGCAGGAATGCTGCAGCATGAGTCTGCACTAATCCAAATCTGCCCAAAAATACCAAAGTTAGCCATTCAAAGAAATAAAACATGTCAATCACTAACTCTAGCTCCAAGAAACAAGAAAAGTGAAAATAATGAAATAAAATGACTCAAAGGTTGGGATTAGAATGTAAAATCTATCTTAAAAGTAAGAGAAAAAGAACATAATGGCACTACATAATTAGTGCCATCACGGACCCAATCCAAAATTTCAGAAAACTACAGGGACCAAATCCTTAATTTACTCAAAAAAATATGATTTTTCAAAATACAAGGATTGAATCCGAGTGTTCCGTTTGAAAGAGACATAATGTGCTCCAACCGAGAATAAGAGGAAAGGTGTTGGTTCTCTTTATAAGTGATAGAGTGCATGTTGGTGTTTACTTTTTCATGCTTATACTTTTCATTTGGTGAAGGTGAAGGCCAAACTATGCTAAATGGTCTTTCATTGCATTTTTTTTGGTTATATAAAAAGTTTAGAAAAATTCAAACAACGTTTTTTTAAATGATTAAGTTATTGAACTATTTTTTTAATGAAATAACTATTTTTTTTGGATGATCAAGTCCCTGATTTTTTTTTGAATAAATAAACTATTGAAATTTTAAAAATTGTTTATCAACATCCTTTTAACACACAAAAAACAAAATACTTGTAAAGGGCTAGGATGTTTAAAAGTAAAAAAAAACTTTAAATTGGTTTTACCGCAGTCAAGCCTTATCCCATTCAAACCCTTTGCACACAACTGCATCGCTCCTCCTCACCACTCTACGTCGCCCCATCGTTGTCCGTTCTCCATATGGCTCATTGTTGTCGTTGGCCCTTGCCATCAATTTCCCTCTTTTTTATATGTTTTTTTTTCAATTCTCCCTTTTTTACAACAATAATGAAGCACATATAGACATATAAAAAAATGGAGAATAGAAAAACAATAAAATAAAATAAAAAAGAGAGAGATCAATGGCAGGGTCCACGACAGTGATGGACAGTGATAGAGAGCGGACAATGATGAGACGGCGAAGGGGTTTGAAGGATGTAGGGTTTGAGAACGGTAAAATTCATTTAGGTATTTACTTTAAAATCTTTCTAGTTGGGTTTCAGGTAACTTATTTGGGTTAAAAGAATGTATGTAACCAATATTTAAAAGTTTGATGGTTTACTAATTCAAAAAAAAAATAGCATTAATCATTTAAAATGAGAAAGTTTAATGGTTTTTCATTAAAAAAATAGTTCAGAGACTTAATTAATCATACAAAATGAAAATTTTCATTGTGTTTTTCTACGTTTCCCTTTTTTTAATAGGAAAAGTCTTAAATAAAACCCAACAAACTTTTTTTAATAAATAAATCCTTGAATTTTCTGAAATTGAACATATAAATCCTTAAATTTTTTAAAGCCGAAGAAACCAACGAACTTCCATATTTTGAATGATTAAATCTCTAGACATTTTTTGAACCAAGTCCTTACACTTATAATACGAAACAAATATATCATTTCTCAATCGATGTAGCTAGATCGTCAACAAAATACCAAAAAACATGATGAAATACTATTTTCATTATCTATTATTTAGTTTTTAGATTCAAATGAGAATAATAATAGAAGTTAATAATTATTTATTTTTGATATTTCGTTTTATTGATTTGTTGTATTTTCCTATAGATTTGTTGATACATGAAAAAAAAGCGGTAAATTTCTTTCGTTTTATAACTGTAAGGAACTAAGGATTTATTTAAAAATAGAATTTTCTTGGTTTTATTAAGTTTAAAAATTTATTCATTCGATTTTAAAAAGTTTAATGATTTATTTGTTAAAAAAATTAGAAACCGAATTACTCAAAATGTGATAATTACTTGATTTTTTTTTTGTAACTTTTACCTTTTTTAAATAAATTTTAAATCTAAATAATTTTTATAAATGGTTTTGTGATGTCACGTTTTTTAAAACTACAATTATTAGAGTTAATAACATATTTGGTCCTTGTGGTTTATTGGTTTTAACACTCTGAGTCTCTACTTTGGAATATTTATGGATTACATCTTCGTGGTTTGCATTTTATAACTCCTTGGGTCCCTAAAACTAACTTCGTTTGAAATCTCTCCGTTAAAGTGGTCATGTGCAAGGCACATGATGGGTAGTTTGGTCATTTTATGCATTTTCCTCATTTTACATTAAAAAAAAATAAAAACAAACATAGCAAACACCACTAAGATAATGCCACGTGTCCCTCTTTCTTCTCCTTCCTCCCTTTTGTTTATTAAGAAATGTCTCCAATAACTATTCCGGCTGTCATTCATCTGACACTTTCTTTTGTCCACTGCCTCATCATTCTACACCCAAAACAACAATCAAAAACCTAAGGGTCGTTTGGATTGTTTTAAGGAATGAATATATCCATTGTATTATTTTATATTGTAGTGTATTACATTGCATTTTTTATGTTTGGTGATGAAAAAATCACCCAACAACAATGAATAGTTTGAGTCAAATATGAAGAAGGATGAACACATAAAAATCTGACAACAATATTGAAATCAAAATCGGTTCCTAACCCTAACAAGATCTGTATGAAATCAAAATCTGGAACAAAAATCAAAATCAAAATCAAAATCGGTAAGACTTTCACCGAACAGATCGAGTAAAACCTTCATCTAACAAATTAGGATGAGATGCTGTAACACCCTAAATTCTGGAAATAGCAACTAATTTAAAATTTTCTAAATACATCGATAATTGATGCATCTATAATCACAATTTAAGATTTAACCTCAATACACACATTTCATTTTATACATACAGTCTATAATAAGGACGGGTGCTACTAAAACCCAATAATAGTCACTATCTCCAAACTGCGGAAGACTTCACCAACTACTTACACTTGCACAAAGCCAATGCTCAACTCATCATAGCTGCTAGAACCAAACCCAAACTGGAACCTGATGCACATGCCGACAAATAAAAAGGTTAGGCTTAACGCCTAGTGAGCTCAAGAGTTTTCAACATTTATAAATGAATCGTTAAAAGGAAGAATGCAATTAAAATCATAATATTTCAAAATGATATGCTTCAATCATGAAGACAACTCGTTTACCAATAATTATGCATTTTAAACGAAAGAGGCACCAATATAATCGTTAACCAAACCAAAATGTTTAAAGAGCTAAAATACCAATATAAAACGTTATTTCGTAAACTTAGATTTAACCCAAAACTTGCTCGAAATGAGAATAGAGAGAAGGACTGCCCATCTTACAAAACGCAGGTAAAATGTGATATCTCGAAATACCCAACATGGGTGGAACATGGTACACAACTCATAAACCATAGATAAAAATCTATATAAATAAATATCGCCGTGAACACGGACATTAGACCTAAAACTCACACGACCATAAAATAGACGAAATCAAATACCGAAACGTGGAAACGACGTATTTCATTCAAACCTTAATATACGTAGGGAAACCCCAATATTAAGTACATCATTTACCGTCGACCAAACAAAAACCAAAGTTGGTAATATACGACATTAACATTTAAAATACCACAGATTGATGACGGGGAGACCCGTACACGTTGAGAGTAGAGAAACACACGAGTAGGTCGCCCATACAACTTACTTGCATGTCATCTCAACGTTTCCATCTTGGGTGGCGAGAACACGTGAATGTGGCCACCCATGATGTTATTGGATTTCACCACATATTCCGGTCTTAGTTCCCATGCCATACCATACATCACAACCTCAGACCGTTTATTGCCTCTAGGGATACTTCGTAGAGTTCCACCCAAATGACTTACGGACATGGGTGCCTATCCAATCTAGACGAGTTTCAACTCGGAGGCTCGTGCCACCTATTGCCTACTCGTTAGCGAACCCAATCGGTCAACGGTCATAACCAACCTTACCCACTTTCCCAATACAGACAGACTTACGTGCCTATGGATCCATTACAACACTGTCTAACATTACATGACTCCAAATGAAAGACCAAAGCTCCCAAAACATGTAACTCTAAAATGCCACGAAAATGCGCCATCATACTCAAAACTCCACAACGGTTATTAATCCGGACAAATGTCCTCAAGAGTCAATTTAGTCATAACCGAGAGCCAAAGGCCCAACAATTTACGTAAACCCCCAAATGAAAGCCAGTATAAACATTGAAATACATTTGACCAACTATTATGCAAACACACGACCGAAAATATGATTAACTCGAATCTCATCATTGGTTGAGACAAACCATTTTCCAAATGAACTCATACCCTTATATTTCCAAAATGCCTCATAACACAATAATATGTATTTTCCGAAAAGGTTTATAAGATCAAATACACGCAATGACACTTACGTCAAATGAACTCCAAATATATATGTAAAATCATCAATGAAACATATTAACATGATTTATTTACCAAAATTCTTAAAAATCCCCAAAATGGGTGTTTCAACATGTTTATAAAATTACTCAGCTGAAAATAACCAAAACTTATCAGGTGATCAGCAGTTAACAATTTCATGTAAAACACAAAACACTTTAAAAAGAACATTTTGGCATGTACACCGTTTTCACAAATCAACTTGAACTCACCTCGCTAGATTTAGGCTAAATCTAGATTTTACCCCAACTTGAGCTCCTTTGAAGAATTCCGAATCCACAAGCAATTCTTCCGAAACCTAGATACACAATTTCCACCCATCAACAAACACATTTAAGCATTTAGAATCGATCCCCAAACACTTTACATCAAAATCTTCATTTTGGTCAAAACCCTAATTTTGACCCCAACCCTTCCAAAATCTTACAACCCAAAGCTGAAGGAATCAAACACTAGAAAATCATCAAGAAGCCATTCATAACTTAAATTAAGGTTTAGAAATGGAAGGGATACACTTACCACTTAGGTCTTTGGTGAAAACTTAGAAAACCCTAAAATGGAGCTTGAGGTTGAAGATGAAGATGGAGATGGTGAATCCTTGACCATAGCTTCCAATTTTACCACTTGATGGTGCTTTACCTCCATAAAATACAAGGGTTTGAGCCAAAATGGGTTAGGGTTTGAAGGGGGAAGAGGGAAAACGTTTTGGGAGAGAAAGGGAAGAGTTTGGAGAAGGAAAATGAGAAAGAAGACTGATTTCCCGAATTTAACAGCACTCTGCCCTTCCTGGGCCTGGTCATTGTCGCATGGTACCCTTCAACTTCTGTTTCCCTTCTGTGACTGTGCGACTATGACACTGTCATAGTCGCCAGGCATTGTTGCGGGACCTTTTCGGAGCCCTAAAACTCAACTTTTTCAATGCTAATACCTCTGATACTTCAAGGGACCTTAAATAATGATTTTCCAACAAAAATCCCGCCAATTACAATATACAAAAACGTCCGGGTGGCTTTTACTTACCGAAAATTACGGGTGTTACAGATGCACTAAGATAAGATGCACCAAATCAATTCCCTTCTAAGTCACGATTCATGAGAGGGCATGAGACTAAAAGTGGTCAACGGTTCAGATCCATTTTTCACGCTTCTCATTTTAACCTCAACTTCTCACAAATTAATTTATTACTTATTCCATTTTGTTTGGTTGCATATATTTCATCTGGTTCACTTATTCACATATTGTGTTTCACATATTGGAAACTCACGGAATAGATTAATTCCAAACTCTCAAAATTGATCTACCCTATAGAGATGATTTAGGAATCAAAATTGATCAAATCTAAACTATTGATTGATATTGATTTCAGAAGATGCTTAAGGTTACTGGAGTTCTATTTCAGAAGACAATTTGCTCCAAATTCTCAAAACCGATAAGTTTTGAACACTCGAAATTGAATAGCTACAAACTCTCGAATCAATGTGCTCACAACCTCGAAGACGAATATCAATGGTTTATTTATCTCTAAACATTTACAATGGAAAGTAATGTAAAAACATGTAATATAATGCAATGAATATACACACTTCCGTACCCACAACATATTCATTTTCATTCCGTTTCATTCCTTGGCTTAATTTTATAATCACTTAAAATACTTTCACCTCCCGCAGCATTGGGGTATACGGCTAGTACAAAATTACTTACAACTTATCAGAAACATACAAACACACATCTAATTATTCTTTTGATCAGTAACTAAAATAAAAAATGGTCACAAAGTGATACATATGTTTTTAGTGCGTAAATAGTAAATATTTGTAGGTTAATTATTAGCATTAAATGGTATCTATAAAGTTTGATACCTAAGAGCATCTCTAACAATTTCTCTAAAATGGAGAAAGTAGGGATTTTGAGCTATAATTTTGCTCCAACAACTATCCCCAAAATGGAGAAAGTATGAGAGAGAATGAGTTTTTTCTGAATATGGAAATAACCCCAAAAATGATTACTAAATGGGAACATCAATAAAAAAAACTTTGAAAGTGGATACACTACTACACAAATGACTTTATTACACGCCCATTTTTGCACGATTTTAAAAAAAATGTGTAAAAATGTACCCGTTGTTGTAAGATTATGTGCCATCATCAAAAGGAAGTGATTGATACAATATTTTCCTAGTATTAGAAATTTCAATAATGAATGTTTCCTTTTCTTTGTAAACTCCTCCCTATTTAAAGGGCTTATGATTAATGAGAATTACAGACTTCTTCTCTCTGTCTTATTGTTATTCTCTCCATATTGTTGTTCTATTTGTTATTCCCCTTTAACACGTTATCAGCACGATGCTCGTCTGTGCTACTGTTTCATCAAATGAATTACAAGAATGACAAAGCCAGAAACAAACTCGAATCATGCTTTGAAGGATGAATGGAAAAAAAATCCATATGACGAGGTAAAAAGTCTTTCTGTATTTTTGAGTTTTTCATCTTTATCATATGCATAATTTTCTTTTGAATTTGCTTAAATATATGAGGATGAACGTGTATGAACCTAAACCATATAACTGTGTATAATTTTGAACTCGTGATATACTTACTCTATGGATTAGATATTTGTGTTCCTTCAGTTCTCATTATAAGAGGTTAAAATAATAATAATAACCATTATTGCTATGTTAACTTGTATCTTATGCAATAAGGATTGTACATCTTTATATGTAATTATATATCTCCTTATGTAATTGATATTGAAAAAAAAAAGATATTTGATTCATTTATCTTTTCTTATTAATTTATATCATGACTGATTAACATATTTAGATTTGATCCAATTATTTTAATTTTGAATACTATTGATTTTAATTGTTAATGTTAATTTATTGGTTCAATGTTTATTATAGGCGTATATTTATGATATTTACATATTAAACTTGTTAATTTTTTTAATGGAATATGTTTATAAAATGTATTGGATTATACTTAAGGCAATTATTATGCACATTTTGAAGGGTCGATGCGTGAGAAAAAAAACTATTGAATTTAATTCAATATGTTTTAGGTCTTATAAAGCACGTATGTTGTTTTTCTAATGTAATATATATATATATATATATATATATATATATATATATATATATATATATATTGCCATATATGTTTTGTTACTAAATATTGGAGTATAATTATAAGCGTATCATAGTCAGAATAAAATCCTAATAATGACGATTGTATTGCTTATTTCCAAAAACATTATTCTTATATTAGTTATAAATCATCCCCATGTTATAATTTTTTTTTTTGGAAGTTACACTTCCAATCTCCATATATCCAAAAATGTTAGTAAGATATTAAACATTTGAATTTGACTTTATGTCAAAACCAATATTTATTTGGCTCATAACAAAATATCCCAAAATACCATTAAGGTATTAAAACATTGAAATTGGCTTCATATGCCAAACTCATATCAATTTTTGGCCTCATGCCAAATGCTCTATAATTAACAATGTTATATTTAAATTAAATAAATCACAAAATATTGACTGGATTTTGTCAAACGGGTGTAAACATCCCTAAGGTTTTTAGGGACTTAAGAAATCCATGTGATTCCCCTACTACCTGGAAATCCAATAGATTGAGTGATTTCTTTTTTGCAAATTGAAATATTGATGAAGTATTATCAACAAAATATAAACATACAAAAATCCAATATTGTTAATGATAATGAAATTTCATAACCATATCCATTTTCTTATAAAAAAAGAAAATCATATATTATCCTTTATATATGTAAATGACTCATCATAAAATCAACGAAGTAAACTCAAAAGAATCTGAGTATCATAAATGAGTATATAAACCTCATTCTAAAAAGGTACAAGAAAATACCTAAAGTTCATCAACTCCCCAATTGACTCTAAAACCAACCTCTTGAAAAAGTACAAACAAATACCCTCATGTTTTGAAACGACATATAAATCCTAAGTTTCATAGGAATATCTTTACTAGAAACCCCCAAAGAAATGTGGGATGTCCCGAAAGGGATAATCGGGAGTACTCATGAATATGTACTTCCCGAACTAATCGTATAGTGGAATGAAACTCACTTACTCGATTAAAGGTAACTGATTTCAACAAAGTAATGTTATATCCAAAACGCGTATCAATCTATGTGGCAAGGAACTCACAGAAGATGACATGACTCTTAACATTATTTCCACCTTTCATATATCAAAAATATTAATAAACTAATATAAGTTGGAAAGTAACATTTAGACAAACTCATCATCAACCTACTGCAAGTGGTTGAGAGACATAACAAGATTTTTTGGAATAATAACACCACATATGTCGAGACAAAGAAAATTCTCGAGATCAATAATGAAAGTATTAAAGGTGGAAACAACTCCAAAGAACGGACAGTTAAAAACAATTTCACACATGTGACATTTATCCACTATGTGGACGAAACCCTAGAACGGGGTCAGGGTCTTGGTAAGAGTCGGGAATAATTTTTCAACATCTGGAGTAGAGATACAACTACTGCCCCATGTGATAATGGACAATCAAATAAGAAATGCACTAAAGAATTCTCTTGTCAAAAAGGAAACACGTTGAAAATGAACTATAACATATTAATTTAATATTTAATATTGATTAAGCATATGTTTATTTGAAATTAATTTTAAGCATCAAAATTAATTTCTTTGCTAAAGTAAAATCGAATATGTAACCATTATAGATGTAAAGAAATACATCTAAATAAATAACAAAACTATTAATATTCTCTGTTCCATGTAGGAATATATCGAGGAGAACTTGAGTTTTTGTAGAATATTCCACAATCTAAAATGATAGACAAATACATATTACTTAGACGATGGACTGTCACTTTCTTGTTGGTACAAGATTAATAGGAACCTTGTAAGATATTCGTATCAAATGGAAATGGAAATGAGCATATATATATATATATATATATATATATATATATATATATATAAGTTCTAATGAATATGAAAGTAAACATATCATGGAAACTAATGTGTCAAACTAATAGATTATTGGGTCATCGAAACATATTTTGTCACCAATAAAGAACTTTGGGGGAAATGACACATATATGTTTCGACATGACCATGTGGGACACCATGGTTATGACATAGTGATCCGTGTATTGCAAAATACACATAGACACATTATCTTTCGAATGAAAGGCGGAATGAGGCAAATTGCAACTGTTGACTTCTACAGCATAAGAAACAACATTGCCATCATAATATGCCCTCTCGAATACCTAAAAATTTTATATATACCCTAATCCTTGGCCAAGACAGGAATGAGATTATCCTAAAACAAAGGGACATAATACAAAAATATTCCATTGTTACAACGAATACAAGGTGATATTTATGGACATAAACATCCAGAATGCGGGCCATTAAAGTACTTTATGGTTCTGGTTTCGACACGATGAACGCATGTCGTATTATTGTCTACATGAAATACTGCACTCCTAGCACTAGCTATACGTTTAAGGGCTCACCACCCTGATTATCTCATCAAGTCTACATGACTTGGAATGCTAGAGAATTTACATCATAAGGATTTGATGTTAATTTCATATGTATTAGGATCAATGTAAAGTTTCCTATACCCCAAGTGTATATATAAAATGGTCTCATAGAAGTTGTTATCAAAAGAATATGATGACATCTTGGGTATTAGTAATGCGCACCAATTTATCCACATCTACCTGGGGTTATGTAATTATTATATGCAGCTTTTTTTCCTTTTCGTTTTTAGACCCACTGCTTGCTAACTAGCCTCATGCATACCAGTTGGTAACTGGATATAAGCCTGATAGTTTACATTTACGCATGTTTGGTTATGTAGTATATGTGCCAATTGCGCCGCCACAGCGCATCAAAATGGGTCCTTAAAGACGACTTAGTATATGTTGGATATGAATCCCCAATAATTATCCGCTAATCAGAATATTTAACTAGTGATCTCATTATTGCTAGATTTGCGGGTTGTCACTTTCATGAGACAGTCTTCCTGTCGTTAGGGGGAGATAGGAAAAAGGATTTTCTCATTACCGCTAAATCTATACATGGTAGTGATGGACAAAGTGCCTGAACCAATTTCAGCAGAACCTGATGGTGTGATGCCTCCTGAGGTCATTTTATGGGACACAATAAAGGTTGATGGCAAGGAATACATAAGGCTCAAGAGGAAAGATGAGAAGTTTGAAGTGTATAACACTTGGGCAAAGATTGTCAGAACATGCTCCAGGTCAGATCTTGAAGAAATGTTTGTGATAGGTATGAAGTTGTATGCAGATCAACTGAAAGCTTCAGAGATTTCAATTACAAAATTAGTGATGGAGTATATGTGTATGATGTTCAAACCTGAAGAAGTGGAGCATGTCATCATAAATGTGTTCAAAACTGTCAACAATTGGACTCTATATGAAACTAGTGGAGTATATGCACTAACTATGGACTTAAATCACATAGAGTACTTCCTAGTGGATAGAGTGTACAATCACAGCAGACTAAAGCTTCATGCAATGTTGAAGAAGAAGCTAGGATGTGTTCCAAATTCAGAGATGGCTAAGTATTTGATTCAAAGAACAATCAATCAGAGTTTGGGGTTGGATGCAAATACTGGTGTATGAGCCATGAAGTTTTGGGAGCATCTAAGAAGATCATTTGAAGAACTTGACTTCTCTTCCTAAAAGTCAAGTTAGGGGGAGATTTTTGGGAAATTCAGAAATATACAAGTACAGTTAATACTGCTAGAAGAACTTGAATAATACTTCTGAGATTAATGCTGCTGAGTGAAGTTAATATTGTTGATCAAGATTAGTACTGCTAAGTCAAGATTAATACTGCTAGAGGAGATTACTACTGCTAAGCAATTTTAGTACTGCTAGTAGTTAGTACTGCTGAACATTAATACTGCTCAAAGTATTAATACTGCTGAAGACTTAGTGCTGCTTATGAGATAATCAAGATTCGTGCAGATCAAGTTTGAAGATTTTGGAAAGCTTGGAGATAAAGATGGAAGATTATGTTGAAGATCTTTTATTAGTTGTAATTATCTTTTATCTTCAGTATATATAGAATAGTTTATTTTTGATAGAAAAACACTTAGAGAATTCTGAATTTTTGTTTTGATAGAGAGAATTAACCTCAAGGTTTGTAATCCTAATTCTAGAGAAGTAGAATTCGTATTGGTGAGCCTGTTCATCAATATTGAGGTTGAGTATTGAATCTTGTAGCTTTATAATCATTCAATAAAGTTTACAAGTTGTTCTTCTGATTTACTGTTTTCATAGATTATTGAATATTAAAGTGTTATTCCGCAAACTCCTTTAATATTGTTTCTGAGTGTTTATTCTTGTTAAGAATTAAGATCCTGACAAGTGGTATCAGAGCAAGTATTCTCAGAAACCTTATTCATCATGGAAAACACAGTTGAATCAAACAGTACTCTGGTCTCAAAGGTTCCAATGCTCAGACCCAATGAATTTGACATGTGAAAGATTAGAATCAAGCAATACATTCTCCTCACAGATTACTCTATGTGGGACATCATTGAGAATGGCCCATCTGATGCAGGAAAGATTGGTGAAGATGGAAAAAGAACTCCACCAAAGACTGATGCAGAAAGAAAGACAAGGCAGACAGAGATGAAAGCCTTGAGCACACTGCTCTTGGCCATTCCCAATGAATATCAACACCAATTCTGTAATTGCACTGATGCACAGATGCTCTGGATATAAAGGACTATGTGAGAATTGTTGAGAGGTTTGAGGAACAGATTAAAGGTTTTCAAGCCAATGAACTCCAACACTCATATGACACCAATTACTGGAAGTGGGATAAAAAGGATCTAGAATTTAAACTGACCAAATCTAAAGAGGAGAGTGAAAAGATGAGAGAGGAGCTAACCAAGGTTAAGCTTGATGTAGAAAAGTTTTCCAGTGCTTCTAAAGCAATGGACTCTTTACTACAAACTCAGATTCATGATAAGTTGAGAAGAGGAATTGGGTATAATGCCACACCACCACCATATAACAACAATTACATTCCTCCTACCTCAAACTTTCTAGAAACCAAAGATAGGAAGGACTTGCCTGAGGGAGCCACTGAGATAGATTCCTTAGATGAGGTAGTTATGGAGGATAAGACTGAGAAAGAGGTTGGTAAGAGTAAGGAGAACAAAGTGAGTGGTGAGATTCCTCTAGAGAATAACATTATCACCAATGAGGACTGTGGAAGGGCTTGGATCAAATCCAAGGACATAGAGAAGACAGAGGGAAAGTCTGGTAAGGTCCATTACAAACAGACCACAGTTGTGAATCCAGGTCCTTGCAAACAGTGTGCATCCAAGAAGAATGAGCCCCAAAAACATGATAAAAAGAGGGGAAATCAAAGAAACTGGAATAATCAGTGGGCACAGAAACAAGGGGTTGATCTGAGTAAAATCAATAGACCAAAACCTTGTTTTATCTGTGGAAAATTGAATCATCTTGCCAAATACTGTTATTTCAATCCTATAAACCGAAGGATGAACTTTCAAAGACCTATGCAAAAACCCTTGGGTTATAGGAAGATTGAAAAGAACCATGTGGCTAAGAAAACTGTTAAATCTAAAAGCCACATGAAGAAAAAGTCTGTTAAAGAAAGTGTCAATATGTGGGTTCCTAAAAGCACTAAAACTGTTAGTACTGCTACCACAAATAGTGCTGCTGACAATGATAGTGCTGCTAGAAGTAATATTACTGCTAACAATGTTAGTGCTGCTGACATTGTTAGTACTTCTTCAAAAGTTAATACTGCTAACTCTGTTAGTGCTGCTAACAGGGTTAGTACTGCTAAACCTGTTAGTACTGCTAACTCTGTTAGTGCTTCTAAGGTTAGTACTGCTTCTAGTGTTTGTGCTGCTAAGCCAATCATATTGACAAAGTACTCTAATAAAGAGTGCTCTGAGTTTAAAAACCTCATAAAAAAGGAATGTAAATACTTTGATGAGAAAGGGAGACCCAAGACCACTTTGGCTTGGGTCCCCATTCAATACTAATTGTTTAATCTTATGTGCAGAGCAACCAGCAGCTCAAGGGGAAGAGTATCTGGCATGTTGATAGTGGTTGCTCAAGGCACATGACAGGGAACATGTCATGCCTCAAGAATTTCAAGAAAATTGATGGTGGTCATGTTTCCTTTGGTAATACTCCAGATGGAGGTAAGGGGGATGTAACCAAAGGTAAAATGACCTTTGAAGATGTATTCTATGTTGAGCAGTTAAGGTACAACCTGTTAAGTGTATCACAGGTTTGTGACAAACAACATAGTATATTATTTATAGATTCTGAATGCATTATCCTTGCTCCTGGATTCAAGGTAGTTGATGAAAAGATGATACTACTAAGAACTCCCAGAAAGGATAATGTATATTGCTTAGATATGAAAAGTGTTTCAACTGATTCATCCCTTAATTGTCTTGTTTCAAAAGCTTCTTTGGATGAATCATCACTTTGGCACAGAAGGATGTGTCACATGAACTTTAAAACAATGAATAAACTTGTTAAAAACAACCTTGTAAGAGGTTTACCTTCCAAAGTCTTTTCATGTGATGATCATTGTGTTGCCTGTCTCAAAGGCAAACAACACAAAACTTCTCATAAGTCCAAAGAGTTGAACACAATCTCTAATTCTCTTTAGTTGTTGCATATGAATCTGTTTGGTCCTACAAATGTTATGAGTATTGGTAAGAAATCTTTCTGCCTAGTTATTGTTGATGATTACTCTAGATTTACTTGGGCATATTTTCTAAGGACTAAGGATGAGACAGGTGGACTGATCAAATCCTTTATTCTAAGAATTGAAAACCAAACTAATCAAAAGGTAAAAGTCATTAGGTCAGATAATGGTACTGAATTTAAAAATCATGACCTAAACACCTTTTGTGAGGAAAAAGGAATTGAGAGGCAATACAGTGCTCCTAGAACTCCACAACAAAATGGTGTTGCTGAGAGAAGGAATAGGACACTGATTGAAGCTGCTATATCTCTGTTGGCAGATTCAAATCTACCAATTACTTTCTGGGCTGAAGCAGTTAATACTGCTTGCTATGTCCAAAACAGAGTTCTAGTAGTCAAGCTTAAAAACAAGACACCATATGAGCTTTTAAATAACAGAAAACCTTTTATAGGATTTTTCAAACATTTTGGGTGTCCTTGTACCATTCTCAATACCAAAACTCACTTAGGAAAGTTTGATAGCAAGGCTGATGATGGTTTTCTTGTTGGTTACTCATCTTAGAGTAAGGCTTACAGAGTTTTTAATACTTCTTCTAGAATAATTGAGGAAAGTGACAATGTCAAGTGCAATGAGAACACACCAAATCCTATTGGATCTGGTCCTCAGTGGTTATTTGACATTGATTCACTAACTAACTCTTTGGGTTTCAGTAGTGATTATCATGCAGGTTCAGGAAATGGAGGATCAGGGGATGAACAAGTACAAGTACAAGACATTATTCCTCAGTCTGTGATCTTTCCCATACCTACAATAGAGCCTGTTGATGTCTGTGCAAAAGAGACAATGACTGAACCAATTCAGAGTGAAGAAGAAGGAAGAGATGAGGAGAATCAAGTGCATGAGGAGCCAGAAGCAGCTGATGAGATCCCCTCAGCTGACTTAAATGATTCCAATATGGATGTGGGAATCAATGAAGAACCTAGTCATCAGACTAGAACTCAAAAGAATCATCCTCCAGAGCTGGTCATAGGAGACATCTCTTCTCCTATGATAACAAGGAATCAAAACAGACTTCAAGAACTGCAGGATCAGCAACACACAGTACTCTCATGCTTTCTATCTCAAATTGAGCCTAAGAAGGTTTTTGAGGCAATGAAAGATTCCAGTTGGATAGAAGCTATGCAAGAAGAGTTACTACAGTTCAAATTGCAAGAAGTTTGGGACTTGGTGGACCTTCCAAAAGGTCATAGAGCTATTGGCACCAAGTGGATTTTCAGGAATAAAAAGGATGAGAGAGGTATTGTGACAAGAAACAAAGCAAGGCTATTGGCACAAGGGTACACTCAAGAAGAAGTCATTGACTATGAAGAAGTGTTTGCTCCAGTGGCAAGGGTAGAAGCAATTAGGCTATTTCTAGCCTATGCCTCATACATGAAGTTCAAGGTATACCAAATGGATGTGAAGAGTGCCTTTCTGTATGGTACAATTGATGAAGAAGTATATGTCTGTCAGCCTCCTGGATTTGAAAATCCATCATATCTAGACAGAGTATACAAACTGAAGAAAGCACTTTATGGTCTGCATCAAGCCCCAAGAGCATGGTATGATACTCTGTCTACCTACCTCTTGGAGAATGGGTTTGAAAGAGGAATAATTGACAAGACCCTCTTCATTAAAACAAGTAAGAAGGACATCCTATTGGTTCAGATTTATGTGGATGATATCATCTTTGGATCCACAAAAGATTAGATGTGTAGAGACTTTGAAAAGTTGATGCACAAGAGCTTTAAAATGAGTTCAATGGGTGAACTTACCTTCTTCCTTGGGCTTCAAGTGAAACAGAAGAAAGATGGGATCTTCATAAGCCAATCAAAATATGTGAAAGACATCCTGGAAAAATATGGATTAACAGACTCAAAGCCAACAAGCACACCTATGGAGACTCATAAACAGATTACTGCTGATCTTGAGGGGGAGGATGTTGATGTCCATCTATATAGATCAATGATTGGATCTCTCATGTATCTCACAGCCTCAAGACCAGACATCATGTTTCCAGTGTGTTTGTGTGCCAGATTCCAAGTCAAGCCAAAGCAATCACATCTGCAAGTTGTTAAAAGGATTTTCAGATACTTAAGAGGGCAACCTAGATTAGGTCTTTGGTATCCTTATGAATCCAACTTTGACTTGATTGCTTATTCAGATAGTGACTTGGGAGGTGCTAACATGGACAGAAAGTCTACTTCAGGAGGATGTCAACTTTTGGGTGCAAGATTAGTATCTTGGCAGTGTAAGAAGCAAACCACAGTGTCCTTATCAACAACAGAAGCTGAGTATATTGCTGCTGCAAGTTGCTGCTCTCAGGTTCTATGGATTCAAAATCAGATGCTGGACTATGGGGTAACCTTTCTTCACACTCCAATCTTCATTGACAATAGCAGTGCTATAAGCATTGTTAACAATCCAGTCAAGCACTCCAAAACAAAGCACATTGAGATCAGATATCACTTTATCAGGGATTGTAATGAAAAGAAGCTAATTCAAGTTGCTAAAGTTCATACTGACAACCAGTTTGCTGATCTATTCACTAAAGCTTTTGATGTGGGCAGATTCACATTCTTGGTCACAAGTGTGGGCATGATCAACTCTGAATGAGCTTATGTTTTAAAAAGTGTTTACATACCTGTTATTGGGTTATTCTATAGTCCTACTAACATCTTTCTCAGGAAGTTATTACCTTGCTCAGAGTACCTTAAGCTTCAAAAAGTGTAAGTATGGTTAATGCTGCCAGTGCAGTTTTAATACTGCCAGTACACAGTTAATACTGCTAGTGGTTAATATTGCTCTCAGTTAATACTGCTAGTTAAGTTAATAATGCTAGTGGTTAATATTGCTCTCAGTTAATACTGCTAGTTAGTTAATATTGCTAGTGGTTAATACTGCTCTAAGTTAATACTGCTAGTTAGTTAATACTGCTAGGAGTTAATACTGCTTATGTCCCGAATCGTATAAATACCCTTTTTGCCCGCCCAAAAGTTCATAACGACTCTTTGCTTTCTATTCATCTGCTCTCTAACCCTTTTCTCTCAAGCACCAAGTGTTGCAGTCTATAATACTCAAGCACAATGGCATCCATGGCATTCATTGATGAGCACAACGAGATTGCGATGCTACAGAAGCCGAAACAAGCTGCTGGATTCCACCAGATTGTGGATTTTCTCAAGTACAGCCACACTGCCCATGCTCTCACTGTGTCACCAACAATATACATAGAGCATCAAAGACAGTTCTGGACGAATGCCACCATAGTCACAGAGAATGGTGTGCAGATAATCAAGACTAGGGTGTGTGACAAACCCTTGTCAGTCTCTGAAGAAGTGATACACATCTGTCTACATCTAGACGATGCTGCAGGTATTACTTCTATTCCAAATGAGGACTTGTTCTCAAATCTTTCAAGAATGGGGTATGGAGGCCAATTGGGTGGTTTTAAATTCTCAAAAGCAAAATTTTATACCCAATGGCGTTTTCTTGTTCATACCCTGATGCACTGCATTTCCAAAAAGACTACTGGATGGAGTGAGTTTAGCAGTACCATTGCTTATGCTTTGGTCTGCTTGGCCACTGCCAGAAAGTACAATTTCTCTAGAATGATTTTCAGTGATCTTGTATCAAACTTGGGAAGCAAAAAGAGTTTTTATATGTACCCCAGGTTTGTACAGGAAGTTATAACCCATGAATTGACGGATATACCTCACTTTGATGAGGTATATGTACCAAAAATTCCCAAAGGTAAGGTCTTTTCAAACATGAAAAGATCTCCATTGGACTCGGAAGGAGTTGACACCCCATTGTTCTCTACAATGATGGTGGTGTCCCACAATGAAGAAGGTATGGCAGCAGGGTCAAGGCCCTCATTAGACCATCCCACTGCTAGCCAATCCCAACCTTCACCCTCAATATCAATCCCTCAGTCTCTTGTACAAAAGTCAACTTCTCCAATAACCCAAACTTACATAAGGAAAAAGGTAAAGAAGGCTCCTTCCCTTCTTGTACCTTCACCCACTGAGCCTTTAAGCCCTCTAATGGAGAATTCTCCATTAGAGAATATCTACAGGGAAACCACAGGGGTGTCTCCCAACCCCATGGAGGTGCTCACTGAGGAGATGTTTGAGCATATGGGTGCTAAGCCTGCCACTACTCCTGCTAACACAGAGGAGGTCAGTGGTAACATAAATAAGACCTTCCCCATGGCAACTTTGGGTGAGCAATCATCCAAAGGTCCCAGGTGCCAAGAAACCACGGGGGTAGCAGGTGCTTCTGCTAGGCAGAAGACCTCTACTACAAAAAGATCCCATGATCCTTCAAAAGAGGGTAACACTTCTGGAGAAGGTGAGGACAGATATAACTACTATGAATTGATGGAAACAATGGGAAACATAAACATGGATGTGATCAAGCAGGGTAAAGAAATAGAAAAGCTGAAACTGATAGTTCTGTCTCAACAAGAACAGATTGTCAACTTGAAGCAAATGGTGAAGAAATTGATTCTGCAAAAGAAGAAGAAACAGTTTGTGCTAAGAAGGAGGAAACCAGTGACTGATGCTCCCAAAAAGGGGGAGTCAGAAGCTGATGTCAACATGGAAGATGTCAAAGAAAAGGGCGAGCAAGAAAAAGTTGATTTTGAGGGGGAGCAACAAGCTGTGGAAACTGAGTCTGTACAAGAAGCACAAAAAGAGAAAGCAGCAATAACAGAACAAGAAGCAGTAACAGTTAATGCTGCTGGGTAAGCCAAGCAGCAGAAACTGTTAATACTACTGAACTGAAAGAAGTAGCAGAAATAATGCAAGAAGTTCTGACAGATCTTGAGATTGCAGAAACCTTAATCAAAGACAAGCATGATACTCCCAAGGTCATCTCAAAGGCCAAAGGAGTTGTCATCAAAGAACAAGGTGAAGTGATCAAGAAAGATAGTGTAGAGAAGAACGTGAGCAAAGACAAAGGCAAAGCTAAAATGGTGGAATCTGATCAACCAATCAAAAAGCAAAGGTTGGTTGAGTTAGATGAAGCTTTGGCCAAGAAGATGCAGGCTGATATTGAAAAAGAAGAAAGAGTTCAGGTTGAAAAGGACAGAGAGATGGCTAAGGCTCTAGCTGCTGAACTGAATGAAGCTTATCAACAAAGCCTGGCAACTGAAATTGCACAGAAGAAAGCTGCAACTCTGAAGAAATCTGTGGTGGTCAAAACAGCTACAAAGAAGAGACAACCCTCAAAGACATTCTTAGGTACCCAAGAGAGAAACAAGATGATTACATTTCTCAGGGGTGCTGTATGAGTCAGAAAGGAGATGTTCTCTAAGATGTCTTTTGAGAAGATTAAAGAGCTATATGATTCAGATATGCTAAAGCTTCAAGGGAATGAAACTGCAAGGGTGGAAATGGAGAAGAGAATGAAAGAAAGCAATGATTTTATGATAGAAAAACCTTTTCTAGATGAGTAAGAAACACCACCAAAGAAAGAAGCCACTCTTGGTGAAAGTCTAAGGACTTTAAAAAGAACCAAGATGATGGCAAGAAGAAAGTCAACCAAGAAGCCTAGAATAGCTGAAGGAGAAGCTGAGAAGGTTGCTGAAGAAGAAGGGGCACCTAAGTCATCTGAAAAGAATGAACCAGCAAGAACTGATGATGTAAATCTATACATGGTAGTGATGGACAAAGTGCCTGAACCAATTTCAGCAGAACCTGTTGGTGTGAAGCCTCCTGAGGTCATTCTATGGGACACAATGAAGGTTGATGGCAAGGAATACATAAGGCTCAAGAGGAAAGATGAGAAGTTTGAAGTGTATAACACTTGGGCAAATATTGTCAGAACATGCTCCAGGTCAGATCTTGAAGAAATGTTTGAGATAGGTATGAAGTTGTATGCAGATCAACTGAAAGCTTCAGAGATTTCAATTACAAAATTAGTGATGGAGTATCTGTGTATGATGTTCAAACCTGAAGAAGTGGAGCATGTCATCATAAATGTGTTCAAAACTGTCAACAATTGGACTCTATATGAAACTAGTGGAGTATATGCACTAACTATGGACTTAAATCACATAGAGTACTTCCTAGTGGATAGAGTGTACAATCACAGCAGACTAAAGCTTCATGCAATGTTGAAGAAGAAGCTAGGATGTGTTCCAAATTCAGAGATGGCTAAGTATTTGATTCAAAGAACAATCAATCAGAGTTTGGGGTTGGATGCAAATACTGGTGTATGAGCCATGAAGTTTTGGGAGCATCTAAGAAGATCATTTGAAGAACTTGACTTCTCTTCCTAAAAGTCAAGTTAGGGGGAGATTGTTGGGAAATTCAGAAATATACAAGTACAGTTAATACTGCTAGAAGAACTTGATTAATACTTCTGAGATTAATGCTGCCGAGTGAAGTTAATACTGCTGATCAAGATTAGTACTGCTAAGTCAAGATTAATACTGCTAGAGGAGATTACTACTGCTAAGCAATTTTAGTACTGCTAGTAGTTAGTACTGCTGAACATTAATACTGCTCAAAGTATTAATACTGCTGAAGACTTAGTGCTGCTTATGAGATAATCAAGATTCGTGCATATCAAGTTTGAAGATTATGGAAAGCTTGGAGATAAAGATGGAAGATTATGTTGAAGATCTTTTATTAGTTGTAATTATCTTTTATCTTCAGTATATATAGAATAGTTTATTTTTGATAGAAAAGCACTTAGAGAATTCTGAATTTTTGTTTTGATAGAGAGAATTAACCTCAAGGTTTGTAATCATAATTCTAGAGAAGTAGAATTCGTATTGGTGAGCCTGTTCATCAATATTGAGGTTGAGTATTGAATCTTGTAGCTTTATAATCATTCAATAAAGTTTACAAGTTGTTCTTCTGATTTACTGTTTTCATAGATTATTGAATATTAAAGTGTTATTCCACAAACTCCTTTAATATTATTTCTGAGTGTTTATTCTTGTTAAGAATTAAGATCCTGACACAAGGGCACAACGTCGTTGGAAAGTGCATTGCAATCACACATGGTGGATGTGTGGTTGAGGTCGTAGCTCCCAAACGGAAATGGGGGAAGCTACTTGGTTCGATAGATACTCATCTAAAGGAAGAGAAGAGTAAGGCACAACTATTTGTCATCAATACATAAACCTCTCATGAGATTGTCTCTGATTAAACTATGTCTATGAATCATTACTGGAGGACGCTCCAAAGTTAATATTGATTCCAGAGATTAAAGAAATTTCAAATGAATTATGAGAGTACATATGAGTCGATGGACATATCGTACATACTCATTGATGATATATTTCGCATATATTGTTGCTTATGAGATGATAGAGCATATTGACATCGAACCATGCTCAGTTGAAAAATATCAACAAAGAGCAAATTGGCCTAAATAAGCAATCCAGGAGAATCATATTATTTGACAAATGAACAGGTATTTGGTTTGGTAGTGCTAACCCACCAAGTGTAAAGCCTGTAAGACATAGATAAATAATTTGTCGTAAAACGTAATGAGAATAATCAAGTCATAATGTATGAGACTCTCCTTTGGCGCAAGGTTTCTCACAACGCCCTGGATTGACCACGAGAAGACTTACTCTCCCGTGATAAACGTTATAACGTTATGCTAATTAATTAGCCTGGTAGTTTTCGAAGGACTGGAAATGCAGCTCATGGATGTGGTTAATACATATCTCTATAGGGATCTATATTTAGAGATATAAAAGTGCTTGATGACATTACATTACCAAAATCAAGTAACTCTACACCACGAAGTGCGTTTGCAATAAAATTGAAACGCTCACTTTATAGATTAAAACAATCTATGCGGATGTGGTATAACCCCCTAAGTTAACACTTGATTGGGAAAGGAGACATAAGAACTATGAATTGTGCCCTTGCGTATTTATGTAGAAAAACAAGTTCTAGATTTTCAAAGTAGTTTTATATGTCGATGTTATGAACATAATAGGCACTCTTGATGAAATAAGAGAAACCACAAGCAACTTGAAATCTAAATTTGAGATAAAAATCTTGGGAAAACTTGGGTTTGTCTAGCTATTTGAGCCAGGACACCGAGTTTGTGAAATATTAATTCACCGATCGCATATGTCTAGAAAATAATCAGGCAATTTAATATGGACAAAGCGCATCCGGTTAGCACTCCCATGATTGGTCAAAGTGTTGGATATAAGGAATTGTCCATTTCGTCTAAAGGATGGTGACGAAAAAAAAAAGTGTTGGGATTTGGAATTCCCTATCTAAGTACAATATGCGCATTATTGTATTTAGCACAATACACTTGACTGTATATTCTATTTCTCAGTGAACTTGTTAGCTAGATTTAGCTCAGCGTAAACGCAGCGTCATTTGGAATGATATCAAGTAAATCTTTTAGAACCATTGACATGGGCTTATACTTTCCCTATAGAAAGAAAAATGGGATTGATAATGGAACTTCAATATCTACTTAGAATGTAAGCAGTAAAAGTACTAGCTCTTATAGGAAAACACTAAACAATGTCTTGGTATGTGTGTGTTGATATTAGATATATGTATGACTCATAGAAAGGTTTTTCTCAAACTGGATAAGGAATCTCCAAAGTGAACACCCAGATTGCTTGAAAGTAAGCTAAGCAAACCCTTGTAACTACCTCCTTGAACTATTCCAAGAATATTACTCTCCATGAGATAATTAAAGAATGTATATGATTAAGGACTATCATTACATATATTAGAGGAGCTAGTAATTTTGGGTTCAATCAGTATCCTACTTGCATATGTGGAAATAATGCATCATGTATAGAAGAAATGAACATAAGATACATCAAGGGTGATAACACAAAGCATATTCTGCTTAAGTTTTTATACAATCAGAATAAAAGACTCTCCTTTAGATTCAAGTGAATCAAGTAAGGTGTCAAAAGAATGTGACATATTTTACCAAGTCATTACCTAAAACCATATATTGTGAAACATGTAGAAAGTAAATGGAAATGTTTTTCAAACTCCCTTGATTAATGCACGAATCAGGGGGAGTAGTAGACAAAAGGGGGAGTCTACTATATTTGTGATATTGGTATGTTGTGCTCTTTCCTTCAACCAAGGTTTTATTTTTCCCATTGGGTTTTGTTCCTTGGTGTAAGGTTTTAGTGAGACAACTGTTTATATACCATCATGCTTTCCTAACTCTCATGATTAATGTACTAATCTAAGAGAAAACTAGACTGAAGGAAAAGTCTATATATTGCAAAGAAACTGGTGCGTTGTACTCTTTCCTTCGTCATATTTTTTTATCCCACTGGGTTTTTATTTTGGCGTAAGGTTTTAACGAGGCAACAATTGTGCACATCACTCCTTTGACTCGGCACAAGGGGGAGTGTGCACATCACTCATTTGACTCGGCACAAGGGGGAGTGTTGTAAGATTATGTGCCATCATCAAAAGGAAGTGATTGATATAATATTTTCCTAGTATTAGAAATTACCATAATGAATGTTTCCTTTTCTTTGTAAACTCCTCCCTATTTAAAGGGCTTATGATTAATGAGAATTACAGACTTCTTCTCTCTGTCTTATTGTTATTCTCTCCATATTGTTGTTCTATTTGTTATTCCCCTTTAACACCCGTGTGTTTTTAAAGATTTTTTTACACGGTTTTTTGGTAACAGAAGCGTGTAAAATTTTTTGAATAGCTTTTTACACGGTCATTTCAAAAACCGTCTAAAAATATACAATCATTTTACACGGTTATTTGAGGAAAAACGTTTGAAAATGTCTCAAAACATTCTTACACGGTTTTTTTAAAATAACCATGTAAAAAACATATATATTTTTACACGGTTTTGGAAGTGGTTCCGTATAAAAAGACTCCCAATTCTTTTATATGGGTTTTTAAAATAACCGTGTAAAAAACATATATATTTTTACACGGTTTTGGAAGTGGATCCGTATAAAAAGACTCTCAGTTTTTTTACACGGTTTTTTTAAAATAACCATGTAAAAACGTATATATTTTTACACGGTTTAAGGAGATCGGTGTAAAAAGACTGGGGGTCTTTTTACACAGTATTTTTCAAAAACCGTGTAAAAATATATATATTTTTACACGGTTTTGGAAGTGGGTCGGTGTAAAAAGACTTAGTTTTTTTACACGGTTATTTTAAAATAACCGTGTAAAATATTTATATTAATTGATTTTAACTATTTTTTAGGGTTTACGAATTTTTGGAATTTTTTATAATAATATAATTAATATAAAGGAAACCCAATGCTTAACACATAATGATTTTGGTTCAATTGGATAATGACTCTTGTTTTAAGTGTAGCGTCGAAGGTTCAATTCTTGCAACTTAGCTTTTAACATATATTAATTAATTTTACCTATTTTTTAAAGGGAAATTAATTAAACTAGTCATTTCAGAAAATCGTCTTTATCTCCTAACCAATCTCTCCCTCAATTTATTAAAATATCCCATAAGTTCGTGAAAGGTGTTCGTATATACGAACACATCCTTAAATCTGACATATGTTCGTAATATACGTTCGTATATACGAACATAATTTAAAAACTCAACAATATTTAACAACTTTGTGAAATGGTTTTCTGGGAAATGAAATTAGTTAAAAAAAAATACATTTATGGACCTTGCTCGTGATATATGAACGAAACTTACAATTTTGGCCCCTGATCGTAAATGGGGCGAGTTATACGAACATAAAAAATTTACAATTTTGACCCCTGTTTGTATATATCATGTGGTATATGATGATTCCGAAATACAAGTTTGGCCCCTGGTTCGTGATTATTTAGTTGCAAAGTAAATGGTTTCCAATAAAAAAGAAAGTTATAATTATGGCCCCTCAACTTTGGCCAAATTATCAAAGTATTTACGATTTTGGCATATGTTCGTGGATCATGTTCGTGTATCACGAACATATTATTTCAAGTAAAAGGCAAGTTACAATTTTAGCCCCTCACCTTTGAAGCATTAATCAAAGTATTTACAATTTTAACCCCCAAAATTGTAAATACTTTGATTAATGTTTCAAAGATGAGGGGCCATAATTGTAACTTGACTTTTATTTGAAACAACATGTTCGTGCCCCACGAACATGTGCCAAAATTGTAAATACTTTGATAATTGGGCCAAAGTTGATGGACCATAATTGTAACTTTTTTTTATTGGAAACCATTTACTTCGTAACTAAATAATCACAAACCAGGGGCCAAACTTGTATTTCGGAATCTTCGTATACCACATGATATATACGAACAGGGGCCAAAATTGTAAATTTTTTATGTTCGTATAACTCCCCCCATTTACGATCAGGGGCCAAAATTGTAAGTTTCGTTCGTATATCACGAACAAGGGCCATAAATGTAATTTTTTTTAACTAATTTCATTTCCCAGAAAACCATTTCACAAAGTTGTTAAATATTGTTGAGTTTTTAAATTATTTTCGTATATACGAACGTATATTACGAACATATGTAAAATTTATCAGATTTAATGATGTGTTCGTATATACGAACACCTTTCACGAACTTATGAGCTATTTTAATAAATTGAGGGAGAGATTGGTTAGGAGATAAAGTCGGTTTTCTGAAATGGTTAGTTTAATTAATTTTCCTTTTTTAAATCTTATTATTTTTATCTTTTTTAAATATAATGTAATTATAAATTAAAGGAAACATAAATTAATTATATAAAAATGTAGTAAACATTTGAGATAACTTAGTAAATTAACAGAACTTGTCCTATACATATTTATGTTCAAAAAATAGTAATGCCTAGTCATTTGTTTTCTAAAATTATACGTAGTGGTGGTGGTTTATTATTAAGGACTAAACTATTTGTTTAATATATTTTAAGTTTTATTTTAAATAAATGGTATGCCATTTTTGTTTTTTTTTCTCTAAAAATTATTTCCATAAATTAGATATTAGGTAGGTATATCTTATTTTTAAAGAATATATATGATTATCTTTTACAATATATATATATATACTTACTATATTATAAAAGAGACATAAAAAACTCTTAATTACAATATTTTAAGCACAAAATACAACTAATTAAAGTCAATTACTTAATTTACAATTTCATAATGCTTTGGTATAACTTATATTTTATTATAAAGAAGTAATTTATTTTACTTTTAGTTATTATCTGTTTATAAAGATAATGATAAATTATTTTTTTATGTTATTATATTTAAAATTATTGATAATATATTTTAATAAAAAATAAAACAGTAGTTTATCTTATAGTGTTTATCATGTATTTAATATGTTTATTTGCAGTTAGTTATACAAATAAAAACATGTGACTTTAATAAGTTATAATTATGTTTTATTAACTTGTACTTTTGATTTTAACTAATATATCTATACTATATTACTAGTGTTGGGCCCGTGCATTGCACGGGAGGATAAATTTTTTGTTGGAATATTGAACCGAGTTAAAATGAAACGTAATTTCTTTGTTAACAGTTAATGAAATACAATGTGAAAAACGAATGTATTTTCATAAGTGGTTAACCTACATATATTCTTAATCGTTTGTTGTTATGAGTTTGTGCAATAATATTGGTAATAGTTTTATATTATATTATTTAAAACTCAAACAACATGTCTCACAACATATTTATCTGACTATTGACTTTAAGACCTCATAGTATTAATCGATAAAAATAAAGATATGTATATATATCTTATTCCCCTACTTCGAAAAATATGATTGTGGGTTTTGAAAAATATAAACAAATCCTCAGTAAATAAAATAAAATATAAAAAAGTAGTTTTTCAAAGAAACAAAAATATAGTGGAATACCTTTTGTTCAGTTGCAAGTTCCGCCATTGACACCCGACCGTTCGTCTTCTTCTTGTACTTGGATGATACATAGAGAAGCTATATATATTTATAGTGAATGTAGAGAATATTTTAAAATCTTTTATTTTCATTTTCGATTTTACATTTAAATGTAAATATATTAAAAATATGGAAGAATATTTTTATATTTATATCGTTTCTATTTTATTTTCTTTACACTTGGTTAATTTGGAAAGTATTGCGGAATATTTTTATTTTAAAGAATACGATAATTTATTAGTGTATCTCGTTATTTTTTATTTTTAATTCATATCAATCTTCTTTTTTCTTCTTTTAATGCTCATGAAAAAAAATACGTGTAGATTTTATATTATCAAAAAAATACGTGTAGATTTTATATTATGCTAATATAAAATACGTGTAGATTTTATAAAATAAAATAGATTTTATATTAGCAAAAAAAATACGGAAGAAAAAAGAGTTTATATTATATTACATCTCATTATGTAATAAGATTTTATAAAATAAAATATGGAAAAATCATTATGAGATGTAATATAAAAAAATACGGAAGAAAAAAGATTTTATATTACATCTTATTAATATAGATTTAAATGTAAAATCTATATTTAAAATAGATTATTTATAAAATCCTCCACCAAAAAAACAAATAGTTATATTAATAAATGAGTATTCATTCCAAAAATAGATGATTATGTGAGATATTGTGCTTGGAAAGGTTGTACCAAAGCATTAAGAAATTGTAAATTAAGTAATTGGCTTTAATTAGTTGTACCTTGTGCTTAAAATGTTGTAATTAAGAGTTTTTTATGCCGTTTTTATAATATAGTATAGATAAAGCATTTAAGCTAACTCTTAAAAACTAATTTTTATGCATTATGTACCACTTATTAATGCATATTACTTAAAATCCAAAAGTACAAATTGATTAAACATAAGTACAGCTTATAAAAGCTCAATGTTTGAATTCGTGTAACTAACTGCAGATAAGCACTTATTTTTATTTTCTAAAATATCTAAAATTTTTAACTATTGATATAACTAACCGATAAATATAAGAAAATTCGAGATAAAACACCTTCTTTTTATTTTTTATTGAAGTATGTTATCTTTTTAATTTTAAATATAAAATATCTTAAATATAGTTATCATTTAAATTAAACATTTTTTGACCCGTAACAAAATACTTTATTATTATTATTTTTTATAAAAAACCATAATTAAACTAAACTAAAATATATTTTTGTTTTAAGTCTAGGTTTCTCAAAATCGTAAAATAAAATAAAAAAAGACTAACAAAAAGTGAATAATGATCGAGGGTTCGAGTTCTATATTTCAGAAGCTTGTTGCATTGCTAGGGTACATTTCTAGTATATATATATATATATATATATGAATTTTTTTAAAATGATTATAAAACAAATATATTAATATATATGATACGTATTATATGTTGCGTGCCAAAAAAATAACATTCCTTTTTATAAATATATTAATATATATATATATATATGGTATGAAATATAATCTCTCTTTTTTAAAGAATATATATATATAGACTTAAGTTCGCGTGAGACCAAACAGTTTCTGTGAGACTGGTGAGACCAAACTTTAAAGTATGAAACTTCACACCAAAAAACTGTGAATGTAAAAAAAATCGAACTTTTCATAGGGAAAACACCGTAAATGTTACGTTCACGGTGTTTTTCGCTGTGAATGTTCGTTTTTTTTACCTTCACAGCATCTTCACTGTGAAGGTTCGGATATACCTTCACAGTCTTTTATCTGTGAAGGTTTGATTTTTTTAAACTTGATTTAGGTTTTTTTACCTTCATAGTGTGATTACATTATGAAGGTTCGAATGTTTTTTACCTTCACAGTGTTTCGGTGTGAAGTTTCATGTTTTAAGGCTTGGTCTCACGCGGTCTCACGGAAACAGTTTGGTCTCACGTGAACCTGACCCTATATATATATATGGTATTATATGGTATATCTAATACCTTTCATCTTGATTATTTAATGGTGTACCGCCTTTTCATTTATCTAATAACTTTGTTTTAATTTACTTTTAATTTTTTGTCGTTGTTAACTCATATATATTGAGGGAGGAAGATCGACCCTGAATCAAGGTATATAGTCATTCAAGGTATGTAATTGATTTCATTAATTATTATATGTATTTATTTATTGATGAAGATGTATTTTGAATTCTTTTAACCATTGATATGTTTTTTAATTAATGTTCTTTTTGTTGATCATACATCTATATTTCTAGGACGTATCATTTAATCAAGCAAAAGACCTATGTAAAGGCGCTTATGTTGAACTTTTCATTGGTTGATCCGTGCAAATTCTTTGTAAGGTATATTTTGTTGACTTTTACTTTTTGTTTGTAATTAATTGGGAAGATGTATCTTTTTGTCATGTTACTTACATGTTTTTGGTTCTTAATTTTCTAACATTAATTTAAGTTTAAATAGAATTATAATAACATGCATTTATTATATTGGTTAGGACGAATTACATCAAAATATAACGATCTAATTTTTACTTTAGGTAACGTTCTATTAAAATTATAAAATTTAAAATCAATTTATATAAAAAAAAACTTATGAGTTTTTAATTATTTTGAAAAACGATCATATTTTTAGAAAAACGATATTACACGTTTTACTATTAATATACGTATATATATTATACTTGTTTCTTATTAGATTATATATATTACACTTTTTTAATTAAAATAACGCATATTCCTAGAGATATACTTAAAATGTAATATTTTTAAAAGTACATTACCAAAAATATAAATATGATGAAAAATATGTTACATTTACATGCAATTTGCCCTATTAATTAAGTCCATATACATGTAGGTCACCCGTCCGGATCTAATCAGTTATACACATTCACATATAGGACAAAGTATTCAAAAAGTGGGTTAGGATGGCGATCTGTAGCCTTTTGATTTTTAGTTATGTCATGCATACATTTAATTAATAAATTAATTTTGAATCTATAGATGGATTGTAATACCTGGATGTATGAAATACCACGTGCTACAAAAGAATATTTGGCCGGACTGGATGAATTTATAGACGCTGCTGAGAATTATCGAATGAGAAGTGGAGACAGTAAAATTTGGTGTCCTTGTCGAGATTGTACAAAATTTTCCAAATACAGTGATATTAATGTAGTTAAAGGTCATCTAATTTTACGCGGGTTTATGCAAGGGTATACTTGTTGGATACGACATGGAGAGGATTTTGATGAGTTTAATTACACAATTGATCATGATTTTGTTGACAATAATGAAAGTTACGAATCAGACAATGACGTATATGATAATTTTGATGAAATGTTACACGATGTGGAGGATGATATTGTTGATAAGCATTATGAGAAATTTGAACAGTTGTTTATCGACTCTGAAAAACCATTGTATGTTGGGTGTACAAAGTTTTCCAAACTTTCAGCTGTATTAAGACTATTTAACTTAAAAGCAAGCAACGGTTGGAGTGATAAAAGTTTCACAAGCTTATTAGAGGTATTACATGAAATGCTTCCAGAAGATAACGAGTTACCAGTTTCATTATATCAAGCGAAAAAACTGATGTGTCCAATGGGATTAGAAATAGAAAGGATACATGCATGCCCGAATGATTGTATGTTGTATATAAATGAAGATGCTGGTCTAAATGAGCGTCGTATATGTGGTACGCCAAGATATAAGAGAAACCAAACGAAAGAGAACAGTAGTGTGAAACGAAACAATGGCCCTCCTGCTAAAATGTTGTGGTATTTGCCTATCGTACCAAGATTGAAACGACTATTCGCAAATGCCAAAGATGCAAGGTTGTTGCGTTGGCATGCCGAAGAACGTAAAATGGATGGGAAAATTAGACACGTTGCTGATTCTCCTCAATGGAGGAATATCGACCGAATTTTTGAAGAATTTGGTAAGGAAAATAGAAATATTCGGTTGGGGCTTAGTTCAGATGGAATCAATCCATTCGGAAACATGAGCAGTCGGCACAATACTTGGCCAGTTCTTCTTTCTATTTACAATCTTCCACCGTGGTTATGCATGAAACGCAAGTACATCATGATGTCATTGCTAATTCAAGGTCCCAAACAACCGGGGAATTATATTGATGTGTATTTAGCTCCGTTAATTGAAGACTTACAAAAATTGTGGAGTCCAGGCGTCAAAGTATATGATGCGTACGGAAAGGAACGTTTCCTACTACGAGCCATGATTTTTTGCACCATAAATGACTTTCCGGCTTACGGGAATTTGTCGAGATATAGTACAAAGGGAGAAAAAGCATGCCCTGTGTGTGAAGATGATACACATTCTTTACGGTTGAGAAATTGTGGGAAACATGTGTATATGGGCCATCGAAGGTATCTTCCAAAGAACCACCCGTACCACAAACTAAAGTCAGTGTTTGACGGAGAAACCAAGCATGGGTAGCACGACAACCGTTAAATGGAAAAGGTGTATATTCTCGTGTTAAAGACCTAAGCATTGTTCTCGGGAAAGGTCGTCCAGCGCCTCCAAAAAATATTTGGAAGAAGAAATCTATTTTCTGGGATTTACCGTATTGGGAGCATTTGAATGTTCGACACTGTCTTGACGTTATGCATATTGAAAAAAATGTGTGTGAGAGCTTGATAGGGTTATTGTTGAACATTCCAGGAAAAACAAAAGATGGGATCAAAGTTCGAAAGGACATGGTGGAAATGGGGATTCGATCAGAGCTTGCTCCTGTTGAAAATGCAAAACGCACATATCTACCACCAGTTTGTTATACCTTGTCAAAGGTTGAGAAAACCAGATTTTGTCAGACCCCATAACCCAAGAAACAAGATCAAAACATGGGAAGAACCAAGAAGTTGTTCAATCACATATTTGATAAAAACAAACAAATAAAACCCCCCTCCCCTTACTACAATGAATATAAGGAATTCAAGACTTACACCCCTGTACACCAAGAAAATAATTCTCCATTTTGACATCCAAACCTCAAAAACCAAACCAAGATCAAAAATCTTATCTCCTCTACCCTACACCCCCTTGTGCCTTCAACCCAACACCCAACCCCAAAACCCCTTTGGAAGCTTTTTGAACAGAATAGAGACCTGTACAAAAAAGAATTAGTGAAATAAGATATAATATCCCTTCCCCCCATTTATACCCAAGTGTATCCCATAAATATCCCATAGCACCACCAAAGAGAACCCCCCCCCCCATTGGATCTCACTTGCATTTAACTTTCCTTCTCTAAAATATTTCTCATCAAAACCATCTCCCTACAGATTCATCTTCAAATTTTGAGTGATCCACCATGAGAACCACATCCAAACCATAAGCCTCACATCAAATTTACAAGGCATGATCATTACAACTTTGTTTAGCACAGAAACCTCCATTTTCCACTTTTAAATCCCATATAACAACAGCCCTCCTTACCTGCCTGTTGTTTTTGACTTTCAACCCCATAAGCTTCATTTTTACTAAATCAATAATCTGAGTTGCCAGACCCACAATAGCTTTATGCTTGTCCAAGTGAATTCTATGATTCCTCTCCTGCCATATAAAGTATACCACAACAGCTAACAGCAACCTATGTATGATGCTCCATATTGAGTCTATTGGTTGTATTTTCCTATTTTGGATGGGTGGGTTAAACCATTTTTATGGTTTTTACCTAAACACATTTTAAGTTCTCAATTTGTAATACTTGGGGTATGTCTTTCGTAACTTGTATTTTTCTTGTTTTTTGAATTTTTCCGGGGGTTCTGTCCCCTTTCCCAAAAAAAATCCTTAAATGTTTTTTTTTATGTTATGATGCATTTTTCGTTATTCATTTTGGTTCTAACATTGTAGGCAGCCAAAAAGCAACCACCTCACAGGTCACATCAACCCTTACCAGGAAACGAGGTCGGACTAAACTAAACAAAACAAGAGAATCTAAAGATTGTCAAATTCAAATAGATCCAAAGACCTTAAAGCCAAAAGGGAAGCATGGGGCACGATATTCCACTTGGGTAGGTTGGAGGCGAAAACCAGGTTTTCAATTCTAGGAACCGATTGGCACAAATTTTACCAAGCCGATAAGGAGCGGATGTGGACGACCATTAAGGTATATAACATGTTATATTTTACTTATACTTAAGTTATATAAGAAATTAGATATCATTGACTGTTTAACGAAATTATTTTGATGAAACAGCTACATTGGCATTTATCGGACGACACTCTCAAAGGAGCAACGATGAAAATTGCATGTACAACTTGGAAAAACTTTAAGAAGGTTCTCAAAGCCAATTACATGGAAAAAAACAGAAGTCCTTGTGCCGAGTTCAATTTTATCGATGATAAAACGTGGAAAGAATTTTGTGAGATGAAGTCGAAGCCAGAATTTCAGGTGTTCGAAAACCATCATCTTCATCGTGTTAATATACAGTAAAGTAGTTCTAATTTTGTTATTTTTATTATGTCAAGGCACTAAGCAATATAAATAGAGCTCATGCAAAGGAGAACAATAACCCACACTATTTAGGATCACGAGGGTATCAAGGGAAATACGAGGTGTGGGATAAGGAGGAGGAACAAGGTGTAACACCCGAGATATTCGGCGTGATGCACGAACGCTCACGACATTGGATATTGGCAAGGAGGGTAAAAGGAGCCGATAAAAGTTATACGTTAGAGGATCATACTATGGCCTTGGCAAAGGAGATTGTAAGCTATAAACATGTCTTAATTTTATATTTGTTTATGAAATCCTTTTTTTCTTACTTTTATCTTGTTTAACATGCCAGATGCAAAAAGACACACAGTTCTCTCAAGGAGACTGGGACCCAAACTTGGGAATTGATCCTTTGGTAGCAGTGTTGGGACCTGAACACCCAGGTCGCACCAGGGGTGTCGGTCACAACGTGGGCTTGCGTGTTGGCCTAGACATTGAAAAAAATAAGAGGCAGAATAAAGATAACTCAGACGTGAACGCGGAGGTTCGTGACATGCGTGCACAAATGGAAAAACAGAAAAGAGAATTCCATGAATGTATATAGATGGAAAGGAGGGAATGGGAGGAACGTGCAGGGCGGGTGAAAAGAGAATGGGAGGACTGTGCAGAGCGGGAGAAAAGAGAATGGCAGGAGCGTGAAGACAAGGAGAAGAAATTGATGGAGGAGCGTATGCAGCTTATGGAGCAGATGGTTTTTGTGAGGAAGGATGCCACCTTAGTTGGAAGCCCGGGGTTGTGCAAAAGTAGCGTTGGCTCATTTGATTGCACTCTACACCTCTTATCCATTAAGGTAACTCTTCATCTATATATGCTTACTTATTGTTTAAATTATGATGTTTCTATGTTTTATTTGCAGCATGCTACCCCGTGTGATTTGCTCTTCGGTTTCAAGAAAGCTAAAACTGTAGTTGCTAAGGGTTTTGTCTTTCCTTTAGAGAATGACGTTGTGCATGGTGTTCCACTTGAGGAAGGGCTCATTAAAGTTTCTGTAGAGCTAGTAATTGAGGGATGTGAGGGGTTTCCACTGCCTATGCCGTTGCCAAATGATGGTATTACTACGCTAGGTGGAGCCATTAACAACTGCATTCAATGGGATCAAGAATTTTTGGTCTTGCAACCGGTATATATATATGTTTAACTTTCAAGTTAAGTTCTAGATAGATTTTTTCATACCCAACATGTTTACTATTGTTATTAATTTTTTTCTTAATAGGGGCTTACCACCACCAATAAACCTGTAACACCAGATCCAGATCCAGATCCAGATCCAGCTAGTAACTTAACTCATATTCCGCCTTTGATCACCTCAATCGAAGTGCCACCAAAGAGTGCACCTATTCCCCTTAAGGTACTTTCTCGACTCATGAATATATATATATATATATATATATATATATATATATATATGCATTAATACCCCTTATTTGTATAAGATAGTTAGTGAAATTAATTGTTAATGCAGGTACAAAAAGACGAAGAGGCTCAATCGAAGAGAGTGGCACTTGCATCTGAGCTCCAGAGAAAACCTCAAATGCCTAAAAAGTTAAGGCCCTTGTCTAAAGAAAATACCATGATGTGTCTACGTAAACGCCTGCATTCTAATGGAGAATGGGTGAAAATGGGGTAATGGCCCAGGTTGAGGCTGGCGTTTTTGGCCCTACAGAAATTCATATAGTGGTCAAGTATAGTGACTTGGAAGATCTGATGACAAATGGATGGCTAGACCAAAATATCATCACTTGGTTTTTGGCGTAAGTAAATTATTATATATGTCTTGTCATTTGTTGTATCTTATTAACAATATTCAGTTTTATCACATTGTAATGTTTTAGGCATCTACATGTGGTATTAACCAAAAATCCAAAGAATCGATGTGCATTTATAACGCCCGGAGCAATTAATGCAGATGCGATTCGACGGGATGGTCCCATCATCACAAAGACGATCTTCAACACGATGATGCACAACAAAGCTATGAATTTTTTTGGCACCGCATTGGTAGGGGTAAGATGTATACATACACACATATATATATATATATATATATATATATATATGACTATTATATATATATATATACAATTTCCATTAAGTTGTATTAACATTATTATTTTAAACATTTGAGGAGTCACTGGTCGCTGTTAATCATTCGGCCTAGACATCGCTTGGTATATATATTAGATTCGATGATGTCAAACGCAGAGACAACTACAACTTACGAAATCAAAATGTATATGGACAAGTAAGTAGTGTATTATCCGTAAACAATTGTCATTTCATTATATAGTTGATCGATTATTAATACATATATATTGCGATATTTCTTGTAGGGCTATTAGAGAATATAATAATGTCGTAGGGTCTTGTCACACCGATAATATTGCAGCTCAAATTACATGGAAGCTAATTAAGGTATAATTAATATATCAGACAATGCATTGCATTTCGTACTTTAAAGTGTCTAATTATTACCTTTAATTACAATTTAGTGTAATCAGCAAAAAGAGGGATGGGAGTGTGGTTACTACGTAATGAAACAACTATTCAGTTTTGTGATGAAGGAGCAGTATGATTTCCCAAACAAGGTACATATTTGTTAAAAATTGCTTACATTTTATCTCTGTATTGCACAAAAGACTTTAGTTTGTTAAATAACATGTTCTATTTAAATTTTATATATAGGTCACATGGACGTCTGAAGCTCCTTTTACAATGCAAGAACTAGATGAGATGGCTTGCCTTCTGGCACAATAATTCACTATGAAACGCATGACAGAGAGAAAAATGTGGTAGTAATATGTATGTGCTTTGACTTTCTGCTCGAAATATTTGCTTTGACAGTCGTAACATAATTATCATGAGTCCCTAAATGGTAAGTAGTATTGAAATGTAGAATTCGGGCGTTGCTATCTTTTATTTCATGAATTGGTTTGAGGTGAAATGCTCTTTTTTCATGATCACAGTTGTTTATAGGCTGAGATGTGTGATGATGGAAAAACTGCAAAGAAGAGTGGTGCCAATGTGGACTGGAAAACTTAATATGCAAAGCTAGCTGATTTTCAATATGGACTTTGTAAGTTGAACATATGGTTCTAAAATCATAAGTGAGTTTTTGCTCAACTTATTATTATGTTATGTAGTTTTATAAGATACTTTTTATGCGAGATGAATAGTACTTGAGATATTTTTTTAGTGGAACATTTTCTTCATGGATCTTTATGCAAGTTTATGGATGTTGATTAGTTTGGAGAAACATGTTAGATGAGTTTGGTAAATGTTTGTTTTGCATTGTATTTTAGTTAATTCATTGGGTAGTGTAGTTCTCATTTTAATAAGTTTTGAGTAAAATAGGCAAGAAAATGCATTTGTTTTTAGGTTTTCTTTCTTATTCTTAGATGGGGGTGGGGTAGGTAACTCCGCCCATGTCAACACATGACATTGCCGGTCCCAAGCCCGGATAAAGGAGGAGGGCCGATCCTAGCCAACTATATTTGCATTTCTTTTATTTGTTGTTGTTTCTACAAAGTTAGTTAGCTATTCTTTTTATTTTAATTAATATGGATTCGTATAATGTTTTCTGGATTTTGGTTGATAAAAACCCCCACTTTTTTACACGGTTGTTAGGTAGAACCGTGTAAAAAGAATGCACCTTTTTACACGGTTGTTTGCCAAAAACGTGTAAGAAGGTCAAAAAAAGGTCATAGCTTTTTACACGGTTGCAAGTTAAAATCGTGTAAAAAGATGTGACTTTTAACACGTTTTTATTAGCACTCGTGTAAAATGCTATGACATTTTTACACGGTTTTGCCAAGCAACCGTGTAACATGTCCTATCTTTTTACACGGTTTTGACTAATAAGTGTGTAAACTTGAGTTCTTTTTACACGATTTTTGTCACCTTTTTATACGGTTTTGGAACCGTGTAAAAATGTGGACATATCAATCTGCTCCAAATTCTCAAAATCGATAAGTTTCGAACACTCGAAATTGAATAGCTACAAACTCTCAAATCAATGTGCTCACAACCTCGAAGACGAATATCAACGGTTTATTTATCTCTAAACATTTACAATGGAAAGTAATGTAAAAGCATGTAATATAATGCAATGAATATACACACTTCCATACCCAAAAATATTCATTTTCATTCCGTTTCATTCCTGGGCTTAATTTTATAATCGCTTAAAATACTTTCACCTCCCACAGCATTGCAAGGGTATACGACTAATACAAAATTACTTACAACTTATCGGAAACAAACGAACACACATCTAATTATTCTTTTGATCAGTAACTAAAATAAAAAAACGGTCACAAAGTGATGCATATGTTTTTAGTGCGTAAATAGTAAATATTTGTAGGTTTATTATTAGCATTAAATGGTAGCATCTCCAACAATTTCTCTAAAATGAGAAAGTGGGGATTTTAAGCTATAATTTTGCTCAAACAACTTCCCCAAAATAGAGAAAGTAGGAGAGAAAATGAGTTTTTTTTTTTTTCGAATATGGAAATAACCCCAAAAATGATTACTAAATGAGAGCACCAATAGAAACTTTGAAAGTGGATATTTAGAGAGAGAAATGATATCTTAATAGAAGAATGAAATTCTGGAGAATCTGTCGGACATAAACGTTTTTTTTTTTTTTTTAGATTTTTGACTTTTACTTTATCATTTTAGAGAAATTTTAAACATCTGTTGCAAATCCACTAACCACCTCCAATCATTTTCTTTTTATATTTTAAAAATCTTTGTTTTATGGGTCCTGGCGGTTTAAAAAAATGTACAAAAATATTTAAAAATAATAATAATTAAGCAATTGTTTTTCTCTTAAATAATAAATTCAATCCAAAAACTACTGCAAAATACCCTAATACGAACATATTTTACCAGTCAACCAAAAACATATGTTAATTTATATATTTCAATTTAATACACAAAGTAACAATAAAACATGTACGTAAACATGCATGGACAATTTTAAGGAGGTAGGGGGTGCTCAATCGTGCAAACATAGTGAAATATTTTTAAGAGTACTAAAGGTATATCCATTATAATTTGACAAGTTAACAAAAGCTCACTACAACTTTGAATCCTTCTTAACAAATTAAAGTAGAAAGGAAGAAGGAAAAACAACTTAAGTGTTGTAAAAAATAATTTATATGTCAATTTTATATTATGTTAATTATTTTGTGTTATTGTTAGGAATTTTTTCTAAAACCACCATTAAGTAAAGCTATTTGCTGATGAATATGTACTTGTAGGAAAATGAATACAAGCCAATTAATGCAAATACAAGCAAAAATCTATAATTAAATTACAAATAGTAGAATAAATTTTATTTTGTTTTGTTATTTTAAATATAATGAAATAAACATAGACTTAAATCGCCTCCAATATGTAACTCAGTTAGAAATATTTTGTTTTAATGAAAAATGATAAAAAAAAAAAAAAAATTACTGTAAATAAAAAACAAAAAATTAATACAAGTAATACCAATGTTTTTCTATTAACTTAATTTATATTTACGTAATAATTTTCTTGAATTAATCTCTTATTTATAAAATAAAGAATACAAACCTCTGTTACCAATTAAAGAAAAAACCGGCTCATTTAATGGTTTTACTAAATATTTTAATTCGGAAGGAAATCGGATAACCTTCCATATCATTAATTGCTAAAGATAAAATAATATAAAAGGGTGAATTCAAAAAATCTCTCGAACCCCATCCTCCATTTTTCTGTTTTTGTTTAACACCATTTTCAGGGTTTGTTTTGATTTGAACTTGGATCGTGCAACACTCGTAGAGAAAGGGAATTTCTATCAATATGTATGTATATATACTATAATAATAATAATATAATATAGGAGTAATATAATAATTTATTTATTTAACTTTTAAATTAAAAATTAAAAATTAAAAATTAAATAAACCATAAAAAGTCGATAATGCCCCTGAGTTAATGGAGTTTTTTTTAATGGGAGTTAGTCATAAGAATCAAATATGAAACAAAGTGGTAACCACAATGACCAAAAGTATAATTAGTTCAAAATATAGATAAGAATTGATAATGAATGACAACCAATTGAATCAAAAATATAACTAACTCTTTGTTTTATTAAAATTTTCTTTTAGTTTAATTGTATTTCATGTTGTAATGTATTTTGTTCTTCATGGAACTTATATTTTGAAATACGTTTTGTAAATTTATTGAACAAAAGAGCCATATGTGCCGGTATTGAAAGAAAAGAGTTTGAGCATGGGAACAAGACTATGGGCCTAAAATACACATGGGCAAAGGCCCAAAATGATGTTTAGCGCATGCTTAGGGGCCATTCACACTTTTCCTTTTAAACTTTTCATTTAGAACAAGATACATATCTGCGTACGATGCGACGTAAAGCATCTCGAATCTAAAGCTAAGAACTCGAAAGAATAATATTGTTTCATGTTTAATTTCATTCTACATCACACAATATCAATTTTATGGTTTTATGTGTTTTTAAATCGCATATCGAATGTATAAAATTCAAGGTCAATATGGTTAATTGGTCAAAAAAAAATTCAAAATATTCGCTCGGTAGCGGGGTGTTCAAACCCATAACATTTGAGCTCATTTTGAATGTATTGATGAGACGATTATAATGATATAGTTTGTAAAAAAAACAAAATTTTAATGTATTTTAGCTAATATCTAATTATGTATGTTAATATGATAATGATGTAAAATGAATTAAAAATGAAAAAAAGGATATAAAAGTAAATTAAATAACTAATTATAAGAGTGTAAAGTGTAATTTAAAAAAAATATTTTTATTTATCATGTTGAACATGGAAGGTTTTGAAGTTTTTAAACTTGTACCTTATGTATCGAGATTTGTACCTCTTAAAAATTCAAAAATAATCGTAATATAATTTTTTAAAAGAGTATAGATAGATAAATATAGATAAGGGTGTAAAATATACAAGTTTAAAAAAATCTCGATACAATCATTCTTGAAAAATCTTAATACATATTTATGATATTTTATAATATTATTAAATTAAAAGATATTCAATAATGGACATATTTTGAAATTATTGACGAAAATATTATAATGATATAATTTGTAAAAAAAATGCATTTTATTATGTATTTTAGTTAATCTATGATTATGTATTTTTAATAAGATAAGGGTGTAAAATAAAAAATAAAAATGAAAGGAATATAAAACAAATTAATTTGTATATATTCATGATATTTAATAATATGATTAAATGCAAAAATATTCAAATAATGGGTTCATATAAGAAGGTATTGACGAGACAATTAAAATGGTATAATTTATAAAAAGAATAAATGTATTTTTAATGCATTTTAGTTCCTTATACAATTATTTATGTTATATGATAAGAGTCTAAAATGAAAAATTAAAAAATAAAGGATTAAAAGTAAATTCAATAACTAATCATAAGGGTATTAATCGTAACTTATAAATTAAAAAAAAATGGGACATGGGTTAAAGAGAAGTTGGTGGGGAGTGGGTGTGGAGGGGTTGTACATAGCGTAACAAGGTTGTACATCAAGTTTAAACGACATATTTTCAAGATTCTTGAAAGAAACTGAAATAAAATTTTTATATAGTACTATAGAATATTTAAAAATCACTGATATCAAGAGGCTGTTTGGTTCAGATGGGGAAATGAAAATGAAAGTTACAAGGCATGCCTTAAGGCGTCATATATTATATAAAACAAAGGTATGCCCTAAAGTTTAACCTGAAATGAAAATTTGAGCTTAAGAGGGATTGGACCCATTATATTATACAAAAACCAAGATTCTAAATAATGTGAGGGACATGGCAACGAGGTCAAACCTCAAACCTTATAAGTTATGAGTTATGACGAGTTCATGACGTTTTTCAAGACATGCCCTAAGGCTTCATATGTAATTATATATACATATATGTATGTATACTTGTGGGTTAGTGTTTTAAATGATCTCATAGAATAATTTAAATTCATATAAAGTTAAAAACTAAAAAAGAAAGAAGAACCACTTATATCAAGTATATGGAACTTATAAGAAAATTACATATCAAGAGTGCAAAATCAAGATTAAATCTCTTGAGTCTCTACTCATTATTTTCTTCAATCTGCCAATAATTTTTGTTCGACTCTCCGTGTATGGATTTACCTATTTAGGGTTTTAGGTTTTATGTTTCCTTTTAATATTTATTTAAGTCTTAGATCATGCCATACATAATAATCATTTATCCTCCAAGTGATATGTTTAAAAAAAGTAAAAAAGAAAACCCATGCTTTACAAAATGACGCGTTGTAACACGCCATAACACACCATAACACGATACAACAAAAGTCAAGCCTTAACGTGGCGGCGAAGCCAAACATCTGTGCCATAACGTGCCATAGAGAGTTATTTAGAACCATGTATAAAACCAAACAGTTTCATTTATATTAAATCTCATTAATAACTGTTTAATACCTCTAACCAAATACACCCAAAAATTTTAAAATTAGGGTTATAAGAAGGAAAATGGATGATCAAACTAAAACAACGTTTGACTAGACAAAATTGATACAATAACTTCGAATACACTTTTTTTTTTCTCTCGTTACTAATGAAGGCATCGAAAAATTATGTTAAAAATGTTATAAATACTTAAAAAAACAAAATTGGCTGCGGAGTTGGGGTACATTTAACTCTTTCTATTTAAACCCGAGTTTAAATAAATGATAGACTGAAATGAAAACTTTTAAAGATGTTATGAAGTGACTAGAAATTGAAATATTTTTTCACAGACTAGTCATAGTTAAAAAAAAGCGAAGCATAGCCGTTTTAAGCCAAAGTGATTCCCGTGTTTACTGAGCTCTCTCTCTCTCTCTCTCTCTCTATATATATATATATATATATATATATATATATATATAGGGAGAGGTTTATTTGAGAAATGGTAAATATATGAGAAATAGAGAAGTAATCTTAGTCATTCATGTAGTCAATATTTGCGGCTTTGACCGCGAAGCACCGGATAATTCCTTGTGTGGTCTATAGAAGGTAGAGGGTTAATTTCGTAAAATACACAGGATGAGTTCATATATGAATCTGTATGAATCACAAAGATTCATATATGAATCTGTTAATTAGTTCAACTGATTCATATATGAATCTTTGTGATTTATACAGATTCATATATGAATCTTTGTGATTCATACAGATTCATATATGAATCACAAAGGTTCATATATGAATCTGTTAGTTAGTTCAACTGATTCATTTATGAATCACAAAGGTTCATATATGAATCAGTTAAAAGAGTTCAGTTGTGAATTGCACTGGTTCATATATGAACACAACCCGTGTGTTTTGTAAAATTTACGAAATTGTCTATTTTTGGGATAGCCGCAACTTTTGACCAGTCAAAGCCGCAACTTTTGACCGGTAAAAGCCGCAATATTTGACTAGTCAAATCCGATCTTGACCATATGAATGGCTAGGATTACTTCTCTATTTCTCATATATTTACCATTTCTCAAATGAACCAAACACTATATATATATATAGGGGTCTTTCAAGGGAGATCCTAGTATTTTGTGATAATTTGAGATCCAATCTCATCCATCCATCTAAATAATCAAGGGTTTAAAATAATTAAGAGAAATATTAATTAAAAACAGAATTTTAGGCCACTAAAATAGGTAAAAAGGGTAAAAATGTCAAAACACATTGAAATTCAGTGTTATCTAATTTAGGCATCGAAAAATTATGTTAAAAATGTTATAAATACTTAAAAAAACAAAATTGGCTGCGGAGTTGGGGTACATTTAACTCTTTCTATTTAAACCCGAGTTTAATGTGTGATTTATTGGGTTCATATAGTTCGGTTAAACAAAAAGAGTTAAGAAGTCTCTTGAAGATTTATCGTGTATTTGATTTATATATATGAATGAGGACATTTTTGCATAAATGATAGACTGAAATGAAAACTTTTAAAGATGTTATGAAGTGACTAAAAATTGAAATATTTTTTCACAGACTAGTCATAGTTAAAAAAAAACGAAGCATAGCCGTTTTAAGCCAAAGTGATTCCCGTGTTTACTGAGCTCTCTCTCTCTCTCTCTCTCTCTCTCTCTATATATATATATATATATATATATAGGGTCTTTCAAGGGAGATCCTAGTATTTTGTGATAACTTTGAGATCCAATCTCATCCATCCATCTAAATAATCAAGGGTTTAAAATAATTAAGAGAAATATTAATTAAAAACAGAATTTTAGGCCACTAAAATAGGTAAAAAGGGTAAAAATGTCAAAACACATTGAAATTCAGTGTTATCTAATTTAGGCATGTACCGATAATTTAGGCAATGAATCAGATGTGATAACCTCACAATATTGAAACATATCAATCAAATTCGATTACACTATATATATCACAACAATCTACAACGATTTTAACCCTAGTTACACATTGTATCACGTAAGATAACACAATGTATCACATTGTGTGACACTGTGTGACAACCTTGTATCACGAAGAAGGTAAGTCTTTCGCTTACACATTGTATCACGTAAGATAACACAATGTATCAAATTGTGTGACACTGTGTATTACGTAAGATAACATGCATCGATATTGTTTTAGCTGTAAGATAACACACTTATCACATTGTGTGACACTGTGTGACACCTATTTGCAACACAGATCACAACGAGATATCAACGAGATGAAGCAAGGATGGTGAAAGGATGCAGGCTTCGGTACAAAAGAAAATGATGGAGCAAGGATGTAGGCTTCGGCATCAAGAATGAAGATTTCATACGATTGAATTTCAAACCCAAACGTTTAGGGTTTAGGGTTTAGGGAAGAATATATCAAAATCAATTTGTTGAGATATTCAAGGAAACTCAATATTTTTGATAAGGGATTGATATTTTCAGTTACAATTTTTTTTAATATTATTTAATTTATCAAATGACTAAAATAACCTCCCTTATTAATTAATAAATTAAGATGGATGGATGAGATTGGATCTCATAGTTACCACAAAATACTAGGATCTTCCTTATATATATATATAAATATATACACACACACACACACACATATATATATATAGAGGGAGGATCAAACGAGAACGATACATATTTAAAAGAACACGAGAACGACAAATCACATACAAAATCATAAGTGACTTTACATGTGATTCCCACGACCTTAAGTCGCGGCAAAAGTCGCCCGCGTACCGTGATTTTGCACGACTTCCCCGCTAATGTAAAATCACTTATGATTTTGTATGTGATTTGACGTTCTCGTGTTCTTTTAAATAGGTACCGTTATCGTTTGAACCCGACTATATATATATATATATATATATATATTACATAGCCAGCTTAAAGAGTTTGGACTCATGATATCGAGAAAGCAAGTCGATCATAGATGAAGGTTTAAGCCCTACATAACTGCTTGCTCAACCATCCTGACAAACACCTCCGTAAGAAAGTTTTTGTTGGATAAGATCGACTATTTTCAAATCCTTGAGTGCTTCTTTTGTAGAAAAAATGCCCTCAAATCCTGTATAGACCACGAGAAAAAAAAAATCTAATAAAACTTTAACAGAAGTTAAAAATTGATATATACTTGAATTAACCGGATAGTGGACACCTATAAATATATGCTTCGAAGAATTCAATTATGATGCAACATTCATATGAATGTGACATGTTATGCATATCCATGTATTAGTTGGAAAATAATGTCTCAAAAATCCCATATATGGTTCAAAGAATTCAATTATGATGCAACATTCATATGAATGTGACATGTTATGCATATCCATGTATTAGTTGGGAAATAATGTCCCAAAATCCCATATAATGAAGAAAAAAGAAAAAGATCGTGATTTTTTTTAATCAAATATTAATATGGACCCATAAATAAATGCTTAAAGAATTCAATTGTAATGTAACATTAATCACGTTCATCTTAGGGGGTGTTTACTTGGGGCTTAATAAAAAAATCGGCTTATTCGTGCAGACGTTTGGAGTGTTTACTTGGGGCTTAATGACAAAACCGGCTTATTCGCGCAGACACTTCCGGCTTAATCACTAAGTAGGGGAAAGATGTGTTTTCCCCATTAAGACACATCTTTGACATTTATACCCTTTAAAAATAAAGACATGCATACCTTCCTACTCAATAATCACGCAATAAAAACTTAGGTGCTCGATTTCACCTTCACTACTTGTTCGATTTCGATTTCACCTTCACCGTTCGTTCGATTTTACTGCTTCGAGTTCATTGCTGGTTCGATTTTACTCGATTGTTGTTCCATACTTGTTTCTTCAGTCGATTGTTGTTTCATACTTATTTCTTAAGTCGATTGTTGTTCCATACTTGTTTTCGTCAGTCGATTGTTGTTCCTTACTTGTTTTTTCAATCGATTTTTGTTCCATACTTGTTTCTTCTCCATAGCTGCTCGACATTTCTGCAATGTAGATTTTTGTAACCATGATTTCTACAATGTCGATTTCATACTTGTTTCATACTTACTACTTTTTGTTTGAACTTGGCTACATTGTGTTTGAACTTGGAAGTTTAAGTACTTAATGAATTTTTGTTTGATTTTTGGATTATATCAATGAATTTATGAATATATGGCTTAAAAAATAAACAACAATTTATAAAACAACTTAAAATTCATATTCAGGGGTAAATTGGTCATTTCTGTTATTCAGACTGTTAATTCAGATAAAAAAATAAACAACAACATCAATTTATCCAGACAGACACATTTATCCATATAAGACTTATTGGAAAATTTGGTAAACATCTCAACCATCCACACTTGCAGCTCAGGGCCCAATCCATAGTTTTCACTTTCATACATTTATATTTACAAAAATGAACACATAGAATTCAAAACAATCCTACTTCATGATCATTTTTTATCCAAAAAACAATACATTTAAATACAATAGAATTCCTATTTTAGAATAAGATCTGACGGTCAAAAACCATTATTTATATTTGCATAGTTTATATTACATTAACATGTCTGTTATTAATTAAGGGGCCGTTTACCAAACGCTTATCCGGGTAAGCGCTTACCAAGTCATTTACCTTATGGATGAAGATGACAATGTCCAAGAATCTTACCCGGTAAGAGCTAAGGTAAGGACCAGAGTCTTACCCTAGTAAGTGATGGCGAAAAGTCTTACCATGGTTAGCGCTTACCGGGAAAATTGTTGCATACAATACCGTTTTGGTGGACTAAAATCTTACCTAGTAAGTAAGTGATAGTGTTAAATTTTACCCGTAAGCGCTTATCAAAAAAATTGTTGAATATGATACCGTTTTGGTGGATTAAATTCTTACCCGCTAATTAGTAAGTGATTATGTTAAATTTTATTGGTAAGCACTTATCCGGGTAAACGTTTGGTAAACGGCCCTAACCCTAGCTAGTATTAAATATCCAAACCCGTCCATTTTATAAACAATTTATTCATTAAATTTTTTGAAAGACTTATGGCTTAAAAATCAAATGACTTGTCGTGTTTATGATCTTTATTTTGTAACGAATCTATTCAAACGGATAAATACGTATCCATGAATAATACTCCATCGTAGAAAATCAAATTGAATTAAATTCAAGGGGCCACCCCCTATATATATATATATATATATATATATATATATATATATATATATATAGCAAACTTATTTTCAATGTTTATTATATTTGAAACAGAAAAAGAAAAAAAAAACAATGCATGCAGATTGCAGATTCCGTACGTGTATGGCCCATCAATTACTTTTGGAATAATGTTGAAGGTCACGTCGGCAGAGCCTCAATCACCATCCAAAATTATTTTTAATAAGGACCTTGAAAATTATATTGTATCAATTTGTTGTTATTCGTTACCTAACGAAATAACTATTCAAATGTATTCAATCCCATGATCCCGTTGATAAATTCTTAATCAATTCATAGATTAAATTAAACACTTTCAAACTCTATCTTTTTTTCGTCACTACTAGAAAAGGAGTACTGTATCGATGGGGATAACCGACGGACAAAAAACGTCGGTTGTTTTTGATGGATAACCGAAGGAAAACTGACAAAATTATAAACCGATTTTTTTGATGAAATCCGTTAGTAATCTGTCACTAAATACATATTTTTGCTTTAGTTTTCAATTTTTATGACATCCATTGGTATTTAATATTACCAACGTATTCTTTCCAAATGGATGATAATAGAATCTAATAGGTATTGATGAGTTTAAACGAGTTATATTTGTTCTAAATTAATGGATCATAATCGTATCTTTAACGGGTCATAATTAGATAAGTTAATATTGAATATAAAAAACGATAATTTTGGATAATTTTGCCTCACCATGGTTACCAACAAAAAAATGTTATAGGTTTTATTGACGGATTTCTAAGGTAATGGATACCAACAAAAGCAACAGTCGGTAATTTGTTGGTATTATTTAGTGACAATAAAATATTGTTCGTGGCCTCAATGATCTATCAGTAAGCTGTCGTTAAACATAATTTTATATTTTATTTTCACAACTATAAAATCACTTTTGCAACGCGACACTCTTTGAAAATCCATTGGTAGTATGACTAGTATTTGTCAATATAATTTACCGACCCGGTTGTTATCGACGTATATTTTCATCTGAAATTCGTCGGTAATAATGTTCACCAATGACTTACTGACAGATTTTTCCGTCAATAATAGCTTGCTTTTTTGTAATGTGTTGTTGATAACTTCCGTTTAAAGGTTCTTTTTGTGCAATCAAGCAAGCTTGTTCAACTTTTTCGAAAGATGGAAATTTTATGGATATTGTGTGAATGTTTTTTAAATTCTAATTGTTCTCTAAGTATCTTATGTATTTTATTTATTATTGGTTCATAGAAACATGTAAGAAAATAACAATTGTCACACTTAATTATAAATGTGTACAAAGTTCACACCTATAAGTATATGGAATTATTACTCTTTGCTAAACTCAAAGGCATACAAAAAAAAATTAAGTTTACACTTAGAAGTCACTACTAGAAAACTTTGAAATACCGACGGCATTTACCGACGGCACGAGCAGTCGGTATTTACCGACGGTATACCGACGGTTCATCGACGGTAACTGCTTTAATTCTATTTTTTATTTATTTTTAATAAGTCGTCGGTAAACCGTCGGAAAGATTAGTGATATACCGACGGCTTACCGACGGTGGGTTTTTTAATTCTATTTTTTATTTATTTTTAATAAGTCGTCGGTAAACCGTCGGAAAAATTAGTTATATATCGACGGTTTACCGATGGTAGGTTTTTTAGTTTATTTTTTATTTAATTTAAATGGGTCGTCGGAAAACCGTTGGAAAAGTTATTAATATATCGACGGTTTACCGACGGTATGTTTTTTAATTTTATTTTTTATTTAATTTAAATGGGTCGTCGGAAAACCGTCGAAAAATTTATTAATATACCGACGGTTTATCGACTGTAGGTTCTTTTTATTTTATTTTTTATTTAATTTAAATGGATCGTCGGAAAACCGTCGAAAAATTTATTAATATACCGACGGTTTACCGACTGTAGGTTTTTTTTATTTTATTTTTTATTTAATTTAAATGGGTCGTCGGAAAACCGTCGGAAAATTTATTAATATACCGACGGTTTACCGACTGTAGGTTCTTTTTATTTTATTTTTTTATTTAATTTAAACGAGGCGTTGGAAAACAGTCGGGAAATTTATTGATATCACCGATATTAGGTTTTATTTCTTATTTAATTTAATCTAGAATAGTATTCGCGCAATGCATCGAGATACATCATGATTTTAATGTTTCATTTTATTTTTTTGTTGATTTACCGTACGATTTTGGATGATTTTGAGAAAATGATAATGTTTTTTTTTTATAAATTTGTTTAATTTAAGCTTAATAATAAAATATTTTTTATATAAAAAAATTAAGTATTTTATTAGAATTCGATGATTATTTTATATATTTTAATAACATTTAGAAAAATAACCAATTAAATATTTAATAATATAATTAAAACAAAATTATTGAAAAATAAAAACATATTGCAAAACTGAAAATTAAAATTACAATTTTTTTTTGATAAAAACTAAAATTTAAGAAAAAAATAAAAAATAATTCTCCCACCTAAACCCACCCAATTCTCCCCAAAATTTCAAACTCTCCAATTCTCCCCAAAATTTCTCATTGACCTGCACGCCAGGGGACCAAAGTTGAGGTTTTAGGGATTTAGTGTTGCCCTTCTCCAAGTATCTCTCACCCATCGCTACTCCGCCGAGGCCGCCGAGGCTACTCTCCAAGTCTCTGCCCTTCTCCGACCGATTCAAATGAACACCTAAATTTCAACATCAACACCAAAATTTCAAACTTCTTTCCGGTAATCCTTCTTTCTGAAAGTGATAGTTTTTGAAAATTTCAACATATGGATTCTTAGCTCGTGATTTGATTGGATTTATGCTTCTGTATGTAGTTTCTCCATCTGAAAGTGATAGTCTCGACTCAAGATCCGAAAGCTCCAGGGCTCATTTCAGGTAACTCTAACACGCACTTTCTGTGTCTCTAACTGCTGATTCATTCATCCTTACATTTGAAGCCTCAGGTAGGCAAATGTTGCTTTTAATAGGAACTATGAATTGATTGAGCCTTATAATCTATCTATCTATGGCATGGACATATATAAGAAAAGAAACCATGTGCAGCCTGAACATTGTTTATGTTGTTTTAAACAAAATAATTTGTTTTAAACATTCATCCTTACCTATTGTTTTAAACAAAATAATTTGTTTATATGATCTTTTCTGTTTATTGTAGACCTGAACTTTGTAACAAATGTTTTTTTCCTGGTTTGTTGTTAATGATCTTTCTTTTTAGACTTTGTTTGTACAAATATTTGTTGTTGAAACTGTTGAATCTTGGTATATCTATGTTGGTTGGAATCCATAATTATTGGTTCTTTTTTGTTAAATTTATTGGTGTTCTTGTTTATGTACAATTGTTTTGGTATAAATCTTTGAACTCTTGAAATAGATGGCTAGTTTCTATGCTGCTACATGATTCATTAAAGATTCAACTTTCATTATTGCCTCAACACCTGCAACAGTTTTCAATAAGGAAAATTGGTATCCAAAATGTGACTGATCATGTGGACATGGGTAAGATGAATATCTTGTTATGAATTGGTCTTCATGGCTGAAAAATATATTGAATGAGCTGAATGTAGCTTCATGATTTCCTATTCTGTATTTGTGTTTCCTTAGTCTTCTGTTTAACCGTTTTCATTATATATGTATGGATGATTACCCTGTGTTTTTATGGGGCATACCTGAGTTTTTGTGTAACAGTTGTTGGTACTGTAAGTTTCACACTTTCTTTGTTATACTAATTACTAGAGCTTTCCTTTTTTCCTTTTTTAACTTTAGTAGCGTTTCGTCTTGTCCTCTTATTCTGCTTCTTTTAAGTACCACCAAACCCAGTACTGCTTCTGTTCCTGCTGCACTAACTATTCATCAGTCGTACCTCGTACTAATCCACCCCTCCCCATCACCACAACTCCCCGTCTTCCCCCCTAATAAAAATCGTGCCGATTACCACCTTTTTGATATATCCACTAATCCATATTATTAATTCAAAAACATCCACTAACTCATCAATACATATATTGACAACTGTTCTAAAAGTTTGCAAGGTTATTGGATTTGTGGCTTACGGTTTGATTTTTAGGGGACAGAAAGGTCTAAAATATCAATCATATTCGAAAAGTATAACATTTCATGGAGGGGAGAAAGTGGTTTCAATTTGGTCAAGATTCTCAAAGGCCAGATCATTCTATATTAATTAGGCTTTAAATTAGTAAAACTTTTTGTTGTTTAGGAAAATAGGACACTCTACCTTGAAAAATAAGGAGAGAAAGAAACGTGTCATTGGGCATAGGATCTCTCATGTTAAGCTATGTGTAGTCGATTCCAACCTTGGTTGGAGTTTATATATATACACTTTCTTGGCTGAAAGTTTGGAACTAAGAAAAATTCTGTTTCATTTTGGCAGATTTTATTTTTCCAAGTCATTGTGACATCACCTATAACATAATTAAGGGTAGTTTATTAAGCAATTATTAGGTAAGTGTTTATCTATATTATTTAGCATGACAAAGACTGAAAATTTTACTCAGTAAGAAGCATAACAAAAAACGAGAATCTACCTACAACCTAATTCATTAGATATATATATATATATATAGATTAAGATAACTAATATTCATGATTTGGTTGGGGTATCGAGAGGTAAGGAATGTGAATGATAACGAAAATTTTATTCTCACTTAGTCCATCTCTCCATGTTGAATGGAACATTATATAATATTTTCAAGTTAGATTGAACATATTTTATATTTTCAAGTTGGAAGAAATATATTTGTATTAAAAATATTATATAAAATAAATTAACTTACTAATTAATTAAAAAAAGTAAGTTAAAAACCAGACTTCCTGTAACACGAATTTCTTCTCAATTTACATAAGAAATATATCACGCGCTCTTTTGTTCTAACGTTTTAAGGTTTGTACTTATGATATTTAAATTCATAAACTATTCACTGATATCTTAAATTAATTGATCTTGTGATGTATGCATAGAGCAACTACATATGGGATGTCGATATTGATGGACTCGTTCGCACAGCATGGGATCACGTGCTGGATAAGCGTTGGAGTGATATTTTGTATGATGTCAGGGAAGAGGCCATTAAGAAGGCCCATGATGCACAGGTAGTATTTAACGGGTCTAATTATGAGGCTTTATCCCATTTGGCCCGTCATGGATTCACCAGGACTATTGGCGTGACATGATCACAAAGGTATGTAATATTTATGAATTACATTATGTATACACACTTCTATTGTGTTTTTATAATTAATTTGTTTTATATAGAAATGGAAGACAAACAAATGGAAGAAGAAGTCACATGTTGCAAAAAAGAATAGGAAATCACAACATGATTCAGTGATGTCCAAGCATACCGGGGGTTCCATTTCTATGTCACAACGTAGATGGCGTTTTGTAAGTTAACATAATTTTAATCATGTTTTAGGACTTATTTTGTTTTATTAATGACTAAATTAATAAATCTATCGAACTTTGTAGGTGCGAAAGGAGGGTCGTGAACCAACAGCCTTGGAGATGTTTCAAATGACCCATAAGACCAAAGGGAGGGAGTCGTCAGGGTCGGGCACCGGACAGTCTGTTATCTCAAGGGATGAAAAATTTGTGGTTAGTAATTACTCTTTCAGTAGTTTGCAAGATGAATAAGTCATTTTGAATACTCGTATAGTTTAAGGTTAGCACATCTTATATGACATTCAAATTAGTTTATGGGATGGAGTTATCAAGTTCATTTATTATATGTTAAATGTTTAAAACAGGTTGTGCATGGATGGAAATGTTAAATTTACAGTTGTTATGCTGTCGAAATTTTAAAAAAAATGCTAAACGATTTTTAATTTGTAATTATGTATCGTAGGATGACTATCAACATGAAATGATTAAGAAGTACGGACCTGACACGAGCACCCATTCACTTGGAGATATTGAAATTTGGGAGCGTTGTGCCGGAGGAAGGAAAAGAGGTCGGATGTTTGGTGTTGGTACGAGTATGGACCCGAGCTACGTGATAACCGGTTTGTCGAGTGGGTCGAGTACCGGTAGATCATATGCCGGTTCCAGTTCAAGCGAGGTTAAGTTTTTGTTCATTTTTATTTTTTTTGTTTAATTCAAACATGTCAATTTACTCATAATGCGTTTTTATTTCTGTAGGTACAATAATTGAAAGAGAAACTTCAGAAAATAGAAGAGGAGCGAGCAGCTGAGAGAGAGGAGAACGCTCGGCGTGAGGAGGAGAATATACAAATGGCAAATAGACAAGTTATCGAGGCAATGTTAGCTCGACAATATCCACCACCGCCTTCCGATGACCCCACTTCTCGTGATCCCCCCTTTTTCCGGTAGGATGATATGGATTTGATATATGTATCGCTTGTGATTCCCATTTCCCGGTAGTATAGACGATGACTAGATTTGATATATGTAGGATTTTTATGGATATATGTATGGATTTGCGTGGATATTTGTACGGATTTTTATGTGAATTTTTGGAATATGTATGGATTTTGACAATTTGTATGCAATATTATAATATATATATATATATATATATATATATATATATATATATATATAAACAGATTAAAATGCAACAAATATGTATTTTTTAAATGTAAAAAAAATTCAAAATACCGACGGCTTACCGACGGGAAAACCGTCGGTAATATTAAACAGTTTTTTTTAAAAACAGTCGGTAGGCCGTCAGTAATATTAGCCGTCGGAAATGGAACCGTCGAAATGCCGTCGCTAATGATCCCCGTCGGAAAACCGTCGGTAAAGGATACAGTCGGAAAGCCGTCGCTAATGCTTCCCGTCGGAAAACCGTCGGTAAGGGGAACCGTCGGTAAGCGGTCGGTATTTTCCGTCGGAAAACCGTCGGTAAATATTACCGACCAAGTTTTTTCCAACGGTGACTTCCCGTTGGAAAACCGTCGCTAAAGCCAATTACCGACGGTTTACCGACGGTTTTAGCCGTCGGTAATACGATTTATTTTAGTAGTGCTAGTGTATAGAAATAATATGTATAATATGTAACACACACACACATATATATATATATATATATATATATGTTCAGAGGAAAATTCTAAACAAATGAAAACCAAAAAAATACTATATCAATCATTTAGTTAATTAATTCAACAGATATGATTAAAGAGACAATTACAACTATATATATAAGGTTATTTTACAAACCAGTAAAATCTACAAACTTTAGTAACCGACGTTTTCTTTGTTTAATTGAATGAAATTGTTTCATTAAAGTGTTTAATATGATGAATTTGTTTCATATAATTCTTTACTACGAAATTATTTCATATATTTCTTTTTATATGTAACAATGAAATTGTTTCATTGATTTCTCAATTTGATGAAATTTGTTTTATATATTATTGATTAATCAACCTTCATATATTCTTGATGAAATTGTTTCATATATTATTGACTAATCAACCATCATAATTAAGAAAAAGTGAAAAAGAAAAGAAAAATTATGATTGGTAGAATACGGTTTGTTAGATTTCACTGGTTTGTAAAATTATCTGACCATATATATATATATATATATATATATATATATATATATATAGTTAGCAAATGATTATGCCTCTTTCTCTCTCTCTCTCTCTCTCTCTATATATATATATATATATATTTATATATATATATATATACGTGTCGCCTTCTGGTGAGTCCATTTTTTCATTTTCCCGCCTAAACGTGTATCTGAACACATTTTACATTATAAGTTCATTTAGCACATCCACATTCATTCTTAAATCTTTCCTTAATTCAATTTTTTTTAATTTATACCTTATATTTAATATCCTTATAATTAGGTATGTAGTTACTTTTAATCTCTTACTTTTTTATTTTTCATTTTAGACTCTTATCATATTAATATAAATAATATATATGAACTAAAATGTATTAAAAAAACATTTTTTATTTTTTACAAATTATACCATTGTAATCACTTCGTCAATACATTCGAAATGAGTCCAATATTGAATACTTTTGGATTTAATTATATTATTAAATATCATAAATATATACGAACTAATGTGTCGTGATTAGTATGAAATTTGTTAAAATTAGTATGAGATTTAATACAAATAATCACTAAATTGTCGTGATTTTCTTTTTGCAATTTCATATCAATTTTAACTATGTATTTTTCCATAATTTCATTTACGTTATATTATAAATTTTGTTTTATAAATTCTTAATATTTATTCATATTTTTTATTAATTTTTTGTAAAACATCATTTGTGAAAACTGCCTAAAACAAGGACATTTTGTAACTAACTGCAAAAAAACAACTCTGAAGGGGAAAAAAACTTGGAAAAGTAGTATCGTACTTTCAATGATCATTCATATCTGTAAGATAAGTTTTCTGGCATCATTTAATTTTTTAAATTACCCCGTGTAATACACGTTGAACCTAGTATATATATATATATATGAGAAATTGATATTAACGTGAGAAACATGAGAAGTAGATCTTAACCGTTGATCACTTTTAATCAAACGTCCTCCAATGAATTTTAGTTTAGAAGAGAATTGATTATAATATCACAAAAAAAAGACAAAAAAGTAAAAAAATAATAAACTACAATTTTGGTCTTTGTAGTTTTTGATTGTGTAAAAGATAAAAAAATAGTAAAAGATTGAAAATTCTCATCATTAAGAATTTTTTTAACGATGGTTAAAAGAAGAGATCAAATCTTGACATTTTTGCAAACCATGATGACCATCTTATAATTTCAAAATTGCAAGAACGAAAAGTGTTATTTTCGACAAACGATGGGACCAGATTTGTGTTTATGTTGAAGAATATATTGTGCCTCATCAAAAAAAAGGAAGTGATTGAAGAAATAATTTCTAATTATTAAGAGTTACCATATTGTATGTTTCCTTTTCGTTGTAAACTCATCCCTATATAAAGGGTTCAATGTTAATGAGAAAACAACTTTTGATCATCTCTATATTGATTGTTCTACAATACGTTATCAGCACGTTGCTCGGTCAATTGAATCCGTTTGTTGGTGCGAAAACTTTTTGTTTTCAGATATCACGAATCAAGTAAGCATTTATGGTTTTATTTTATATGTATTGTAGAGATCATCTTCATCATTGCTTGTGGTGATAAACAGATAATAATGTCTATTGCAAATATATGAATTTTTTTTGTGCAGTGCCGATATATGAATTTTTTTTTGTCAAGTTGTTATTGTTTAATTAAAAAAGAAATTATATTACGTATTTATATTTATATTTATAAATTTATAAAAAAAAAATTATATTTTTTTTTGTGCAGTGCCGATATATAAATTTTTCTTTTTGTCAAGTTGTTATTGTTATTCATGTCATGGTCAATATTTTTATTCAACAACGGAAAATATAAATTTTTGGATATAATCAGTTTTTTTTAAATCAAAGTTGAGAAAAATAAAAATTTGTTGTGTGTACGCTTTTTGTGTATTTTATATCCAGATTTTTGTGTCTTTAGTTTTGTATATTTTTTTTATATTATATTTTCCTGCTTACATCTGTAATTTTTGTTATAATATTTTGCATGCTACTTATATCATATTATACTCATTTATAGTTGCCATTGTTGTGCATCATAATATTGTTTATTGAGTATCGAATAAACAAAAACTCAAAACCCACTTGTAAGCATATGGTAGAATCTCATACTTAGGTTACAGATGTCACTTGAATTGACAATTTCAACCCTTAACTTTGTATTTATCTTCTTTATGCTATTTTCTTTTAAATTGTTTATTACATTTATATTTTTTTAAGCATGCTTTTATAATATGTTTACATTATTCATTTAGTTTGATTTTAAATGATTTTGTCTAAGCTTTGCTAATTTAGTCATAATATGAAGTATGTAGAATTGATTTACTTCCATAAATATTCATATATATTCCTTAACTCATAGCTATTTACAACTAATTATTTTTAGGAGTTACACTCCTCTATATCAAATTTCTTTTGATCTCCTTCCAAAATCTAATTAAAATCTTATAAACTTAATTGTTAAAAGTCCTTAAAAAAAAAAATCATATCGATATTCTAATTGTCTATCAAAATCATAATTACATTCCAAAAGTATATATATACCATAATGGTATTAATTGAATCTCACTTTTGGCCTCATGCCAAATCCACAAAATTGTTAATGTTATTGGTATATTTCATAAACAAAGTGATCGCATGACACCAAAAGATTTTGTCAAAACGGGTGTAAATTGCCTGAAAGGTTTGTAGGGATTTAAGTAATCCTCGTGATTCCCCTCCTACCTAGAAATCCAAAAGTGTTTAGCGATTCATTTTCCGGATATTGAAATACCAATATAACATTATCTGCATAAGATATGTTTAAAAACACCATCTTTTTAATCCTATGTTGCCATAATAATGAACTTTCATAAGTTTAATCTCCATAAAATAAAATACCTTATCTCTTATTTATGTAGATGGCTGAACCAACTCGTCCCGAATTTGATATCCTGGATTCAGAAGGGCTTGAATACCACAGATGGGTATCTGATGTAGAGACTACCTTTATTGGAAAGGACTTCACCTACACAATCAACCCCCCTACTGACCCTAAAGACAAACCATCAGAGAAAGTACAAGCAAATGCCTTAATGTTCTTGAGATGACATATCGATCCCAGCCTTCGGTGGGAGTACCTTCAACTGAAAACCCCCAAAGAACTGTGGGACGCACTGAAAGGAAGATTCGGAAATATTCATGACTCTTTACTTCCTGAACTAATCGTACAGTGGAATGAAATCCGCTTACTCGATTACAAAAAGGTAAATGATTTCAACAAAGAAATGTTGCGTCTCAAAGCACGTTTAAACTTCTGTGGCAAGGAACTCACGGAAGACGACATGATTCAAAAGACACTTTCCACTTTTCCTACATCTGCAATCATACTAATGAATCAGTATCGATTGGAGTATGATAGTAAAAGAATCACAACCTTTAACAAACTTATCAACCTACTGCAAGTGGCTGAAAGACACAATGAGGTTCTTTTGAATAACAACGCTAGACCTGTCGGGACAAAGAAAATTCCCTAATCTAATCATGCAAACGTTAGAGGTGGAAAGAACTCCAAAGTACAGGGATCCAAACATACTGAATCACACACACGTGGCAATTATTCATCACGTGGACGGGGTCGTGGACAAGGTCGTAGACGGGGTCGTGGTCAGGGTCGCGGCAATGGTCGTGGTGCATTTTCCAACACATGGCACAAAGATACAACTGCTGGTCCAAGTAATCAAGGACAATCAAAAGGAAAAGCACCAATGACCGATCCTACCAAAAGAGCACGAGATGGAACTGAACCTTGCTACAGGTGTGGCATCGTTGGGCACTGGTACAAGAATTGTCGTGCAAGCAACACTGTAGCAGCCACCTACAAGAGATATAGGGAGTCTAAAGAACAAGAAGCTCACTACCTTGAAGAAACAAGTAATGGCCCAGAAGTCAACCTAACAATTGGAGATTTCGCTCATATCAACAACAATGATCCTTCGCTAGAGCTCTCGGATTTTGACTAATCTACCTCACATATTCTTCAAAGACAATAGTTATTTACACATTACTAGTTATTTTTTCCCGGTAGTTTGGCAAACTTAATTTATTGTTTAGATTATTGATTACTATTTGGATTGGTGGTTATTAATTTACTGTTTGAATTAGTGGATTATTGATTTAATTTTGAAACTTATTTTTGACTTTCGTATATACACTACACAAACCAATGATGTAAAGGAACACGTCAAAACAACTATATTATTAAAAATTCTCCGTTCCTTGTAGGAATGTATCGAGGAGAACTTGAGTGCTTAGTTGATTGTGGAACCACCCACACAATATTAAGAAATAGACTATTATTTACTGGGATAACCGCTTATAAATCCTCAATGACCACAATGATTGGATCATCCAATTTAATAATTGGACGAGGAACTGCCACTTTCTTGTTGCCTAATGGCACAAAAATAACGGTCACAGAAGCACTCTATGCTCCAAAAGCTAACCGAACCTTGTTAAGTTTCAAAGATATACGCTCCAACGGCTATCATATTGAAACACATTGTGAGAATGGAAATGAATATATGTATATCACCTCTAATGAATACGGAAGGAAACATATATTAGAGAAATTAACATGTCAAACTAGTGGGTTATATCTCACCACGATTCGAGTTATTGAATCATATTCTTTCACCAATAATGAAATTTGGGACAGTGACAAATATAGGCTTTGGCATGATCGTCTGGGGCAGCCTGGTCGTGACATGATGATACGTGTGCTGAAGAATACACACGAACACCCTTTCTTTCGAATGAAAGGTAAGATGGGGAGATCACATGAAACTACCAAATTGCAACCATTGACTTCTAAAGAAAAAGAAGCAATGCCATCATCACAATATGCATCCTTGAAAGCCCCAAATTTTTGCAAAGCATGTTCCTTAGCTAAAACAGGAACGAGACCATCCTATGCTAAAGACACAAAACAAAACATTCCATTCTTACAACGTTTACAAGGTGATATTTGTGGACCTATACATCCAGAATGCGGGTCGTTCAAGTATTTTATGGTTCTGGTTGACGCTTCGACAAGATGGACACATGTCGCACTATTGTCCACACGAAATGCTGCATTTGCAAAACTTCTAGCACAAATTATACGTTTAAGGGCTCACCACCCTGATTACCCTATCAAGTCTATACGACTTGATAATGCTGGAGAATTTATATCACAACCATTTGATGATCATTGCATGTCTATTGGGATCGATGTAGAGCATCTCGTACCCCATGTGCATACACAAAATGGTCTCGCAGAAGCTACCATCAAAAGGATACAAATGATAGGTAGGGCATTGGTTATGCGCACCAACTTACCCACTTCTGCCTGGGGTTATGCAATATTACATGCAACTTTACTTATTCGCTTTAGACCCACTGCTAGCCAACCATTTTCTGCGTACCAGTTGGTAACTGGATATGAGCCTGATATTTCACATTTACGCATATTTGGTTGTGCAGTATATGTGCCCATTGCGCCCCCACAACGCACCAAAATGGGTCCTCAAAGACGATTAAGTATATATGTTGGATATGAATCTCCAACAATTATCCGCTATTTAGAACCCTTGACGGGTGATCTATTTATCGCAAGACTTGCGGATTGTCACTTTGATGAGACAGTCTTCCCGTCGTTAGGGGGAGATAGGAAAAATGATTTTCCAAGGGAACGACAGGAATTGTCATGGAATGTTCTCACTCAGTCTCATTTCGATCCCCGCACTTCACAATGTGAAAATGAAGTGAAACGAATACTAAATCTTCAAAACGTAGCAGACTCGATACCTGATGCGTTCACTGATATTGCAAAAGTGACAAGATCACATATACCAGCTGCAAATGTACCCGCAAGGTTAGAAGTCCCCAAACAAGGGCACAACACCATTGGAAAGAGTGTTGCAACCACACATAGTGGAAGTGTGGTTGAGGCCATGGCTCCCAAAAGGAAAAGGGGGAGGCCACTTGGTTCGATAGATACTCATCCTCGGAAGAAAAAGGAGAGTGTTAATCATAAAATCCCAATTTAATCAAGCAATTACTCAAAAATACTCAAATATGCTCAAGAACTAGAGAGAGAATCTAGAGAGAGAATCTAGAGAGAGAAAGTAGATCTTGTATTCCACAATTACTGAATATTACAATTACGCATAACTCTCTAGAACGTTATTACAAGATTACAAAGACAACACTATATATACTACCTATCTAATACAAAGCCTTAAAGGCTAAGAAAACTAACCAAGCTTTGACTAAGACATTGTTGACTTTTACAACATTGACTTTCCTATTAAATCTTGGATACAATATTTACACTTAACAATCTCCCCCTTTGTATTCAAGATTTAATAAAAATTTGACACAGATCTTCAGCCCTTGATTCTTCAACTTTTGTCTCTTTGAAGCTTTCACAATCTTTAATCTTTTGGCCTTTGATGAATCTTGAAAATTCTTTTTAATCTTTGAAGCTTTGAAAAGTCAACATGCCTTGAAACTTCATCTTTGAAACATCTTTGAAATGTTTACGGAAAAGTAGTCTTTGACAAACAAGTATCTTCATCACTTTGATCTCTGAACCGTCTTTGGAAGAACAAACCTTATTGAATCTTTGAATTTTTTTTTCAGAATCTTTTGTCTTTAAATCAGCGGAAGCAATTTGAAATACTGACTTGGACTTTGAACAAGAACTCTTGAAATTGAACTTTGTATAATTCTCCCCCTTTTTGATGATGTGAGCATCATTATCATCAAAACTTCATCAATTTCAGCTCAGACTTTGATTTTCCCCTTTGAGATCAACTAACAATCTCCCCTTTGACAATTTTCGCACTATGATCTGAAGAGCCGAATCATGAACTGTATATATCCGAATCTTTTCAAATTCAGACATAATGAGCGTGTAACCCTGATTCAACATATGAAACAGTTAGTAATGCCTGTCAGTAACACAAAGTTACTGTGTACAACGAATGTACAATATAAGGAGCTTGTTTGATGATGACTCCCTAGGACTTCCATTCAATCATTGAAAAACACAAGGTAATTCTATGAATGTTCTGACAGAAAAACAGATTTTCTGTGTGCTCATGCTTGTGTATGAAAGAATTTTAGCACAATGATTGTGTTTCATTAAGGCTCAAAGTATGTAAATCACTGAGACAACAATGATTATACATGGACTCAATGTGCATGAGAAAGGGTCGAAGGTGGGGCAACTTTCCTTCTTTTTCAATATCAGTATCTTCCAAGAGAAGAACCAATATATTGTGTGCTGCTTCCCCAGAAAATGTGAAACATTCTCTTTTTAAGAAAAGAATGAGTAGCTAGTGGGGTTGATGCAAGAGATGGCATGGGCTATTTGCCTATTTCAATGATGGTCACGAAAGAAATGTGAACCAATCAGTAATGTGGTTGCCCGGCTCAGAAAGATGTTTGGTGCAGAGTTCTGATATTCTTTTAACTCTGTTCTCACACCCTCTTTCTTTTAAACATATAAGCTCACATCTAACCAAACTCTCATTTTCATTTTACCTCTGCTCATTCCCACACTCAATTCTTTTAGACCCCTCTCCCCTCAATCACTCAAAAGATTTCTTCCGGGGTAGGAAACACTGGTTATCGTGAATCCATGGAAGATCTATTAAGCACTTACACTGAATCCCATGTTCCTAAAAGTACATGCTTATCAATGATTTTCTTGACATGTAAAGCACAAGAAATCATATGTCAGTGTATGTATGCTCATCAAAAATCAGATATGAAATTTGAGCATTTTGAACTTTGAAGATTTCTCAAAACAAGAATATTGAATGAATGAAATGAAGTCAAGAGAATTGTTTTGAGAATCTGACAATGAATCAAACAGATCAAATCAAATGGTTCGGGTATCAAAGAATTGGATATTTGTTTATATGAACAAATATAAACAATTTATCAATGAAAGCACAAATATGTAAAAAATGAATGATGCTCAACAACTTTGAATTTCAAACGGGGGTATTACCATCGAAAAATTGTTTGAATTTGAGACATGGTAATAACAATTTCAAATAAAATACTGAACCGGTGTGTATGAATACTTGATAGTATATGGACAAGATAATACACAAGTATTGATCTTTGGAAACACACGGTCAGTTAAACATTAAGCTCAAAATTTGAAAAACATTTAAAATCACACTTCTAAATTCATAAAATCTTTTGAGAATAAGAAGTGGTTTGAACATTTAAGAAACTGTTTTTCATGTTCAAAAGTTGTTCTTCTTTCAAAAAATCCGAGATCTAGGATCAGAAGATATTTACCTTTTCAGCTCCCCCTCAAATCATGATTAAATGATTTATATCTTTTAAGCTCCCCCTGGATATTAGCACAATATCCGTCTTTGATCATTGATGAACGGGTCCTGATCTGTCATGTGATCAGAAGCCACCACCTTTACTCCCCCTTAAATTAAGCATCTGAAATATTACAAGTAAAACAGGATAGAGATCAAACACTCCCTTTTGAATTGTTAGACCATCAATATCAGAAAAATCTAGCAAAGAAAAAGTATAGGATAGAGATCAGATCAATTCTCTTGGGATAAAGACCATCAATATCCATCGGATGCAAGCATACAGGAGTAAGGTCTTTTTGAACGCTGAGGTCCGAGTCCTAAACTGTTGTGTTTAGAAGTCAAACTCCTTTGAAGTCCGGGTTCTAAGTTGATGTGCTTAGAAGCCATATTCTTGACATTAAGGTGCGGGTCTTGAACCGTGTTATTCAAGAGCCATTATCTTTCAGCTTTGAAGTCCGGGTTTTGAACTGTTGTGTTCAAAAGCCATTGTCTTTCTTACTCCCCCTTGACTTGTGTTGCCTGCAACAAAGAATCAGTTTTCTTCTTTGGTACCCACTGGTATTTGGGTCCAGAAATGTTAGTTGCAGTTCGTGTGGGGGTTATATAGTAAGAACCATACCAGTAATGATCATTGGTCTTATGGATATGATCATGTGTACAACAAATAGAACAATAATATTTCTTACCATTAGGTGCTTTGTTCTTCTTTGCTTTGTGTACATGTACACATGAATTCTTCTCTTTCAGCTCATCAGTCTTGTCATCTTTGACTGATTTCTTCATCCAGACCAGTTTCTTTTTCTTGAAACTTTTTCTCCTTGGATAAGAATCTGAACCATCTAAATATTCATCAAAGAAAAGGTTAGTGCGACGAATCTGATTAAATGATTTGACTGACCTGTTTGAAGAGACAAATTTATTATTTGAACTTGAAACAGATTTTTCAAGCTCTTTGATCTTTGATGCAAAGTCATCTCTTTCTTTCACAAGCTGGTCAATCTTCGTCTTGAATTCAGACTGCGTTCTTTGTTCTTTCAGCGCAGATGCAGACAGTTCAGATAATTTTGAATTTAGCTTCTTGATTTCAGATTCAAAAATGGATCTTTCTTCCTCAAATCCTTTTTTTGACTCAGTTCTCTGGCCGGATAATTCTTTAAAGAACCCTACATTCTTCTTTTCTACGGCCTTCTTCTCTTTATCAAATTTCTCTCTTTCCATAATCAGAACTTTCTCAAAATCGGAGATTTGTTGAGAAAATTTTAAGCATTTAAGCTCAACTGACTTCTTTTCTTCAAAGCACTTCCTTGAGAAATCTGAGAACTTAGTTGAAAATACTTTCTTTTCTTTCTCAAAAACAACTTTTTCTTTAATAAGCTTTTGTTCAAAATCAGATAAACTCTTTCTTAGCTCAGAATTCTCAGATTCCAATCTCTTTATCTTCTCTTCATTCTGCCCAGCACTGATATTCTTTAAGGTACTGATTTCTTCTTTCAGTGATATGACTTCAGTAAAATACTCTCTTGACTTTTGTGAATGAAAGTCAACTGCATGAGCCAGATTAATGTTCTCTAGTTTCAGCTTTCTATTCTTCTCTTCAAGATCTGAAAGAAATCCCATGATTAATGAGTAATTGGCTTAATATGAATGATCGTTCCAAACTATATATCAGAAACTCAAAAATCAGATCAAATTGAAATCTTAAAAAAAATATTTCGTAAAAATTGAAAATTTGAACAACACGAGTTATGTTGCAAAGTTAAAAAAATTTCATAGATGACAAAAAAAAATTCCAGACTTTTTTTTTTTTAAACAGGTTTGCGTAAGAGCCTTGATGCGCAAAGTGAGCTTTGCGTGTTATCCTTGAAGCGCAAGATGAGATTTTGCGGGTTGGTCTTGAAGCGCAAGATGAGACTTTGCGGGTTGGTCTTGAAGCGCAAAGTGTGATTTTCGGGTCCTATGAGATACGCAAACTAAGCTTTGCGTTTCTGCATTGAAGCGCAAAGAAGCTTTTTCTTCTCACGACCGTATGAATGAAGCGCAAACCGTATGAATGAAGCGCAAACCGTGGATCTTGGCTGATTCTTCTTCAAGACGATTGAAACCTGCACATTTGATCTCAAAAATTTATCAGCATCAACAACAAACAGTACGAAACACAAAAATACAATCAAATTTCGATTAAAAACATCAAATCGTAAATTTTCAATCAAGAACAGACACCGAACTCGATATTTCCAGAAAACTCAAATTTCGAAAATTGACATTGAAATAGTTAAAATCACAAGATGTAATCAATACAAGAATCAATCCTAATCATAAAACGAACTCAATGAATCCAATTTCTTGCTTTAAAAACGATTTTTCACATGAAATTCGTATGAAACAGTAACAAACTCGTTTTCTTGAAAAACTTTTGAAAAATTCATAATTTCGATCCAAAACACACAAATTTCAATTAAAATCATGATCAAATCATTCCTGAAAAGTTTGGTTCAGCTCTGATACCAATTGTTAATCATAAAATCCCAATTTAATCAAGCAATTACTCAAAAATACTCAAATATGCTCAAGAACTAGAGAGAGAATCTAGAGAGAGAAAGTAGATCTTGTATTCCACAATTACTGAATATTACAATTACGCATAACTCTCTAGAACGTTATTACAAGATTACAAAGACAACACTATATATACTACCTATCTAATACAAAGCCTTAAAGGCTAAGAAAACTAACCAAGCTTTGACTAAGACATTGTTGACTTTTACAACATTGACTTTCCTATTAAATCTTGGATACAATATTTACACTTAACAGAGAGTAAGGCACAATCTGATCCACTTATCATCAATACCGAAAACCCTTCTCATGAGATTGTCTCTGATTATAGTTATGTCCACGAATCATCACCGGAGGACGCTCCGAAGTCAATATTGATTCCAGAGAACAAAGAAATCTCAATGAATTATGAGAATGCATACAAGTTAATGGAAAGATCATCCATACTCATTGATGATATATTTTCATATACTGTTGCTCATGAGATCATAGAGCACGATGACATCGAACCACGCTCAGTTGAAGAATGTCAACAAAGAGCAGACTGGCCCAGATGGAAAGAAGCAATCTAGGCAGAACTTGATTCTTTGGCAAAGAGACAGGTATTTGGTCCGGTAGTGCTAACCCCACCAAGTGTAAAGCCTGTAGGACATAAATGGGTCTTTGTCAGAAAGCGTAATGAGAATAATGAAGTCATAAGATATAAGGTTCGCCTTGTGGCGCAAGGTTTCTCACAACCCTGGGATTGACTATGAGGAGACATACTCCCCAGTAATGGACGTAATAACGTTCCGCTATCTAATTAGTCTAGTAGTTTCCGAAGGACTGGAAATGCAGCTTATGGATGTGGTTACTGCATATCTCTACGAGGATCTAGATTCAGAGATATATATGAAAGTGCCCAATGGACTTCCACTTCCCGATTCAAGTAAACCACAAAGTGCGTTTGCAATTAGACTAAAACGTTCACTCTACGGATTAAAACAATCTGGACGGATGTGGTATACCCGTTTGAGTGAATACTTGATTGGAAAGGGATATAAGAACGATGAACTGTGCCCGTGTGTTTTTATAAAGAATACGAGTTCTGGATTTTCAATCATAGCTGTGTATGTTGATGATATGAACATAATAGGTACTCTTGATGAAATAAGAGATACTGCAAGCTATTTGAAATCTGAATTTGCGATGAAAGATCTTGGGAAAACTCGATTTTGTCTAGGTATAGAACTAGAACATCGAGCTTGTGGAATCCTTATCCACCAATCCGCTTATATCCAGAAAGTGCTCAGGCGATTTAATATGGATAAAGCGCATCCGGCTAGCACTCCCATGATCGGTCGAAGCTTGGATACAAGGAAAGATCCATTTCGTCCAAAGGATGATGACGAGGAGGTGTTGGGAGCTGAAATTCCCTATCTAAGTGCAATAGGCGCATTATTGTACTTAGCACAATGTACTCGACCAAATATTTCATTCTCAGTGAACTTGTTAGCTAGATTTAGCTCGGCGCCAACGCAACGTCATTGGAATGGTATCAAGAATATATTTCGATATCTAAAAGGAACCCTTGACATGGGCTTATTCTTTCCTTACAGAGAGAAAATTGGGGTTACAATACCTGTTCAAGATATTAACAAAGAAAATATTATCCCGTATAGTGAAATCCCAAATGATATATTAGTAGGTTTTGCTGACGTTGGATATCTTTCTGACCCACACAAAGGTCGTTCCCAAACAGGATACGTTTTTACAATTGGGAACACGACGATTTCTTGGAAATCAACCAAGCAAACTCTTGTAGCTACCTCATCGAACCATTATGAGATTATTGCACTACATGAGGCGGTTCGAGAATGTATATGGATAAGATCTATCATTACACATATCAGAGGGGCTAGTGGTTTAAGTTCTACTACTGAAAATCCTACATGCATTTATGAAGATAATGCAGCTTGTATTGAACAAATGAAGGTAGGATATATCAAGGGAGATAATACAAAGCATATATCGCCAAAGTTTTTCTATAACCAGCAACAACAAACTCTCCTTAAGATTCAAGTGACTCAAGTAAGGTCTGAGGAGAATGTGGCTGATTTGTTCACCAAATCACTACCTAAGGCCACCTTTGAGAAACATGTGGAAAGCATTGGAATGAGGAGACTTTCCAAACTCCCTTGATTAATGTATGAATCAGGGGGAGTAATGGACTAGAGGAAGTGTCTATTACACATGTGTGATTGATGGGTTGTGCTCTTTCCTTGCCAATGTTTTATTTTCCCACTGGGTTTTGTTCCCTTGTGCAAGGTTTTAGTGAGGCAACAGTATTAAGCCATCTCGTTTTTTTTTAATCTCTTTGATTGATGTATGAATCAAGGATGATACTAAACTAAAGAAATTGTTTAGTGGTGTCTTGTACTCTTTCCTTCGTCTAATGTTTTTATTTTTCCCAATGGGTTTTGTTTTCCCGACGTAAGGTTTTAATGAGGCAAGAGTTATGCACCATCATCCCTTTGACTCGGCACAAGGGGGAGTGTTGAAGAATATATTGTGCCTCATCAAAAAAAAGGAAGTGATTGAAGAAATAATTTCTAAGTATTAAGCGTTACCATATTGTATGTTTCCTTTTCGTTGTAAACTCATCCCTATATAAAGGGTTCAATGTTAATGAGAAAACGACTTTTGACCATCTCTATATTGATTGTTCTACAATAGTTTACTCTTTTTTCCAACAAAAGTTAGTCAGAGGAACTAAAAGTGAAACAGTTTGGCAAACATAGTAACCAAAACTGCAATTAGTTTAAAACATGGACTATGATTGATAGTGAGTGACAACCACATATACCAAAAATACAACTTACTCTAGTTTTACACATATTTTTGAATTGAAGTACACATATAATATTTATATACGACAAATGAACTCACGCATGACGCATCCTCATCACTTTTATACTTTGGTGAGATTTAAACCATTGACTTTCTGGGAGACTGAATTCTACAGGCAATCTGGATACTGTTAGACAATTTTGTAAGTGTGTAAATACGTCAAAAAATACAGAATCAACGAATTTGTTATGATGTAATAAAATTCTTTTAGAGAGCACAAATCTTCAACGGGTTTGATTGATTTGGAAATGCGATTAAGAATAAGCCGAGGCTAAAAACCTATATATATAATGAACTCTTTCCTTACAATTTTTTTTTATCAATACATGTGAAAATCAGTATTATTTTAATCGTTTTAAGATATCGATTTGATGTAGAAAGAATTATTTAGCAACGGCCAAAAAACAAAACAAAATGGTGCTTCTTTTTTGACCCCTTTTGGTTAAATCCTAGTATTCAAAGTGTAATAAAATGAGTTTAATGCTGATTTATGTGGATAAGGAAATTGATTAGAGATTGATTTAGGAGAAACAAATTTCATTTAATAATTAATATATACTAGAAGCGTACTAGCGCAATGCAGCGAGATACATCACGATTTTAATGTTTCATTTTATTTTTTTGTCGATTTACAGTACGATTTTGGATGGATTTGAGAAAGTGATAATGTTTTTTTTTATAAATTTGTTTAATTTAGGCTTAATAATATAATGTTTTTTATATAAAAAAATAAGTATTTTGTTAGAATTCAATGATTATCTTATATATTTTAATGACATCTAGAAAAAATAACAATTACATATTTAATAATATAATTAAAATAAATTTATAGTAATATAATATATTAATTAATAGTGATACATGGAAAAATTTTCATAAAAGGAAGGTCATGCAAATAGTCATATATCAAATTGATGGGTGTTAGAAGTCTGCAGTAGTAATATGTATCTTGTGCTTTAATACTTGTAAATTAAGAGATTTTTAAAATCTTGTATAAAATGATGATACCTTATGACTAATAATTTATATTTAAGAGTTTTTATCCGTGCTTTATAATATAGTATAGATATAGATATACATATAGATATAGATACACATCTAGTAAGGTTCATTTAGACCTCCAACTATTGTACAAAAAGACAAAAGTTAACCAAAGTCCCTGTAGAGTGTGGACCTAAATAAAAGTTGAGCCGGCACTAGCTAATTTCATTTCATGTCGACTACATATATAATTTGTGTATTACTTGGGAAAATAATTAAATCATACTCTCTTTTTAATCTATAATAATAAGCTTAATTAGTCCTTCATGTTGTAGCCCAGTGGTAAGGTAACATCCTGGGGGGGTCAGTGGATGGTATCCCTGACTACCAAGGTTCGAACCCCGTGGTGAGCATCCTGTGACATCCATGATCATGGGTCTGCCACATAGTGGTACCCTTAATTGGGTTGGGTCGTGATCGACGGAGATTAGTCGGGTGTCACCCTTAAGTGGGAGCCCAGATACCCCGGGAACGTGTGCATGTGTTAACTTGCCGTTTAAAAAAAAAATAATAAGCTTAATTAAAACTCGTTATTAGCATGGTTTGTGAGTTTGTAAAAAGAGTGGAACAATGATGATTATTTATCTTGGGAACCATCATAAAAAAGAATGGACCAGAGTGGAACAATGATGATTATTTTAATCTTATTACTTTCAATTAAAAAAAGAGTATGATTTAATTATATACAGTCGACATAAAACTAGGGCCGGCTCAAGTTTTATTTAGGACCACACTCTACAAGGACTTTGGTTAACTTTTGTACAATAGAAGGGATCAAAATGTTCTAGCTTGAGTGGAACACAGAGTTTGATGAAGGGCAAGCTGCTGTTGTTGAATAATGCTCATCACCAAACCAAAAAAGAAGAAAAAGAAAACAGTTAGTTTTTTATGAAACATTTTTATGTTTCGGTTCGGTTTTTTATTGTTCTAAAAGCTTAATTAGGTGGTGTTATAAAAACGAGTAATTTACCTAGATAGTCATTTAGCTTAAAGGTTTTTAAGTTTTAACCACCAAGTATATATATATATTTTTACAAAAATATCCGGAAGCCTGCAAGGCTGACACCGTAATGCATCTTTTACTTACGGTGTTAGACTTTTTCTGACAAAAAAAGAAAAACAAATATATCGAATTTTACGTTTTTTCTAGAAATTTGTGAGCTTGCGGGATGCAACTGTCGGTTTCCACTGATTTATTTCAAATTGCTATTTTCAGACCTGTGCTTTATAAATAACGGTCTTCGTTCATAACCGCAACTTGAGGTTTCCTATGAATCCTTTTCGTGTGTCAAAGTAATAATGATTCGTGATACTGTTCGTCAAAGATTCCTAGTATTAGCTTCGATTTTTTACAGACGTATCAGAACGTTTTTTTAGAGTTATTACCCATTTTATTTATTATTATATTATCTTATAATAATTATGTACACTACTAAAATAAATCGTATTACCGACGGCTAAAACCGTCGGTAAACCGTCGGTAATTGGCTTTAGCGACGGTTTTCCAACGGGAAGTCACCGTTGGAAAAAACTTGGTCGGTAATATTTACCGACGGTTTTCCGACGGAAAATACCGACCGCTTACCGACGGTTCCCCTTACCGACGGTTTTCCGACGGGAAGCATTAGCGACGGCTTTCCGACTGTATCCTTTACCGACGGTTTTCCGACGGGGATCATTAGCGACGGCATTTCGACGGTTCCATTTCCGACGGCTAATATTACCGACGGCCTACCGACTGTTTTTAAAAAAAACTGTTTAATATTACCGACGGTTTTCCCGTCGGTAAGCCGTCGGTATTTTGAATTTTTTTTACATTTAAAAAATACATATTTGTTGCATTTTAATCTGTTTATATATATATATATATATATATATATATATATATATTATAATATTGCATACAAATTGTCAAAATCCATACATATTCCAAAAATTCACATAAAAATCCGTACAAATATCCACGCAAATCCATACATATATCCATAAAAATCCTACATATATCAAATCTAGTCATCGTCTATACTACCGGGAAATGGGAATCACAAGCGATACATATATCAAATCCATATCATCCTACCGGAAAAAGGGGGGATCACGAGAAGTGGGGTCATCGGAAGGCGGTGGTGGATATTGTCGAGCTAACATTGCCTCGATAACTTGTCTATTTGCCATTTGTATATTCTCCTCCTCACGCCGAGCGTTCTCCTCTCTCTCAGCTGCTCGCTCCTCTTCTATTTTCTGAAGTTTCTCTTTCAATTATTGTACCTACAGAAATAAAAACGCATTATGAGTAAATTGACATGTTTGAATTAAACAAAAAAAATAAAAATGAACAAAAACTTAACCTCGCTTGAACTGGAACCGGCATATGATCTACCGGTACTCGACCCACTCGACAAACCGGTTATCACGTAGCTCGGGTCCATACTCGTACCAACACCAAACATCCGACCTCTTTTCCTTCCTCCGGCACAACGCTCCCAAATTTCAATATCTCCAAGTGAATGGGTGCTCGTGTCAGGTCCGTACTTCTTAATCATTTCATGTTGATAGTCATCCTACGATACATAATTACAAATTAAAAATCGTTTAGCATTTTTTTTAAAATTTCGACAGCATAACAACTGTAAATTTAACATTTCCATCCATGCACAACCTGTTTTAAACATTTAACATATAATAAATGAACTTGATAACTCCATCCCATAAACTAATTTGAATGTCATATAAGATGTGCTAACCTTAAACTATACGAGTATTCAAAATGACTTATTCATCTTGCAAACTACTGAAAGAGTAATTACTAACCACAAATTTTTCATCCCTTGAGATAACAGACTGTCCGGTGCCCGACCCTGACGACTCCCTCCCTTTGGTCTTATGGGTCATTTGAAACATCTCCAAGGCTGTTGGTTCACGACCCTCCTTTGGCACCTACAAAGTTCGATAGATTTATTAATTTAGTCATTAATAAAACAAAATAAGTCCTAAAACATGATTAAAATTATGTTAACTTACAAAACGCCATCTACGTTGTGACATAGAAATGGAACCCCCGGTATGCTTGGACATCACTGAATCATGTTGTGATTTCCTATTCTTTTTTGCAACATGTGACTTCTTCTTCCATTTGTTTGTCTTCCATTTCTATATAAAACAAATTAATTATAAAAACACAATAGAAGTGTGTATACATAATGTAATTCATAAATATTACATACCTTTGTGATCATGTCACGCCAATAGTCCTGGTGAATCCATGACGGGCCAAATGGGATAAAGCCTCATAATTAGACCCGTTAAATACTACCTGTGCATCATGGGCCTTCTTAATGGCCTCTTCCCTGACATCATACAAAATATCACTCCAACGCTTATCCAGCACGTGATCCCATGCTGTGCGAACGAGTCCATCAATATCGACATCCCATATGTAGTTGCTCTATGCATACATCACAAGATCAATTAATTTAAGATATCAGTGAATAGTTTATGAATTTAAATATCATAAGTACAAACCTTAAAACGTTAGAACAAAAGAGCGCGTGATATATTTCTTATGTAAATTGAGAAGAAATTCGTGTTACAGGAAGTCTGGTTTTTAACTTACTTTTTTTAATTAATTAGTAAGTTAATTTATTTTATATAATATTTTTAATACAAATATATTTCTTCCAACTTGAAAATATAAAATATGTTCAATCTAACTTGAAAATATTATATAATGTTCCATTCAACATGGAGAGATGGACTAAGTGAGAATAAAATTTTCGTTATCATTCACATTCCTTACCTCTCGATACCCCAACCAAATCATGAATATTAGTTATCTTAATCTATATATATATATATATATATATCTAATGAATTAGGTTGTAGGTAGATTCTCGTTTTTTGTTATGCTTCTTACTGAGTAAAATTTTCAGTCTTTGTCATGCTAAATAATATAGATAAACACCTACCTAATAATTGCTTAATAAACTACCCTTAATTATGTTATAGGTGATGTCACAATGACTTGGAAAAATAAAATCTGCCAAAATGAAACAGAATTTTTCTTAGTTCCAAACTTTCAGCCAAGAAAGTGTATATATATAAACTCCAACCAAGGTTGGAATCGACTACACATAGCTTAACATGAGAGATCCTATGCCCAATGACACGTTTCTTTCTCTCCTTATTTTTCAAGGTAGAGTGTCCTATTTTCCTAAACAACAAAAAGTTTTACTAATTTAAAGCCTAATTAATATAGAATGATCTGGCCTTTGAGAATCTTGACCAAATTGAAACCACTTTCTCCCCTCCATGAAATGTTATACTTTTCGAATATGATTGATATTTTAGACCTTTCTGTCCCCTAAAAATCAAACCGTAAGCCACAAATCCAATAACCTTGCAAACTTTTAGAACAGTTGTCAATATATGTATTGATGAGTTAGTGGATGTTTTTGAATTAATAATATGGATTAGTGGATATATCAAAAAGGTGGTAATCGGCACGATTTTTATTAGGGGGGAAGACGGGGAGTTGTGGTGATGGGGAGGGGTGGATTAGTACGAGGTACGACTGATGAATAGTTAGTGCAGCAGGAACAGAAGCAGTACTGGGTTTGGTGGTACTTAAAAGAAGCAGAATAAGAGGACAAGACGAAACGCTACTAAAGTTAAAAAAGGAAAAAAGGAAAGCTCTAGTAATTAGTATAACAAAGAAAGTGTGAAACTTACAGTACCAACAACTGTTACACAAAAACTCAGGTATGCCCCATAAAAACACAGGGTAATCATCCATACATATATAATGAAAACGGTTAAACAGAAGACTAAGGAAACACAAATACAGAATAGGAAATCATGAAGCTACATTCAGCTCATTCAATATATTTTTCAGCCATGAAGACCAATTCATAACAAGATATTCATCTTACCCATGTCCACATGATCAGTCACATTTTGGATACCAATTTTCCTTATTGAAAACTGTTGCAGGTGTTGAGGCAATAATGAAAGTTGAATCTTTAATGAATCATGTAGCAGCATAGAAACTAGCCATCTATTTCAAGAGTTCAAAGATTTATACCAAAACAATTGTACATAAACAAGAACACCAATAAATTTAACAAAAAAGAACCAATAATTATGGATTCCAACCAACATAGATATACCAAGATTCAACAGTTTCAACAACAAATATTTGTACAAACAAAGTCTAAAAAGAAAGATCATTAACAACAAACCAGGAAAAAAACATTTGTTACAAAGTTCAGGTCTACAATAAACAGAAAAGATCATATAAACAAATTATTTTGTTTAAAACAATAGGTAAGGATGAATGTTTAAAACAAATTATTTTGTTTAAAACAACATAAACAATGTTCAGGCTGCACATGGTTTCTTTTCTTATATATGTCCATGCCATAGATAGATAGATTATAAGGCTCAATCAATTCATAGTTCCTATTAAAAGCAACATTTGCCTACCTGAGGCTTCAAATGTAAGGATGAATGAATCAGCAGTTAGAGACACAGAAAGTGCGTGTTAGAGTTACCTGAAATGAGCCCTGGAGCTTTCGGATCTTGAGTCGAGACTATCACTTTCAGATGGAGAAACTACATACAGAAGCATAAATCCAATCAAATCACGAGCTAAGAATCCATATGTTGAAATTTTCAGAAACTATCACTTTCAGAAAGAAGGATTACCGGAAAGAAGTTTGAAATTTTGGTGTTGATGTTGAAATTTAGGTGTTCATTTGAATCGGTCGGAGAAGGGCAGAGACTTGGAGAGTAGCCTCGGCGGCCTCGGCGGAGTAGCGATGGGTGAGAGATACTTGGAGAAGGGCAACACTAAATCCCTAAAACCTCAACTTTGGTCCCCTGGCGTGCAGGTCAATGAGAAATTTTGGGGAGAATTGGAGAGTTTGAAATTTTGGGGAGAATTGGGTTGGTTTAGGTGGGAGAACTATTTTTTATTTTTTTCTTAAATTTTAGTTTTTATCAAAAAAAAATTGTAATTTTAATTTTCAGTTTTGCAATATGTTTTTATTTTTCAATAATTTTGTTTTAATTATATTATTAAATATTTAATTGGTTATTTTTCTAAATGTTATTAAAATATATAAAATAATCATCGAATTCTAACTAAATACTTAATTTTTTTATATAAAAAATATTTTATTATTAAGCTTAAATTAAACAAATTTATAAAAAAAAACATTATCATTTTCTCAAAATCATCCAAAGTCGTACGGTAAATCAACAAAAAAATAAAATGAAACATTAAAATCATGATGTATCTCGATGCATTGCGCGAATACTATTCTAGATTAAATTAAATAAGAAATAAAACCTAATATCGGTGATATCAATTAATTTCCCGACTTTTTTCCAACGCCTCGTTTAAATTAAATAAAAAAATAAAATAAAAAGAACCTACAGTCGGTAAACCGTCGGTATATTAATAAATTTTCCGACGGTTTTCCGACGACCCATTTAAATTAAATAAAAAATAAAATAAAAAAAACCTACAGTCGGTAAACCGTCGGTATATTAATAAATTTTTCGACGGTTTTCCGACGATCCATTTAAATTAAATAAAAAATAAAATAAAAAGAACCTACAGTCGGTAAACCGTCGGTATATTAATAAATTTTTCGACGATTTTCCGACGACCCATTTAAATTAAATAAAAAATAAAATTAAAAAACATACCGTCGGTAAACCGTCGATATATTAATAACTTTTCCAACGGTTTTCCGACGACCCATTTAAATTAAATAAAAAATAAACTAAAAAACCTACCATTTAATTTTTCCGACGGTTTACCGACGACTTATTAAAAATAAATAAAAAATAGAATTAAAAAACCCACCGTCGTTAAGCCGTCGGTATATCACTAATCTTTCCGACGGTTTACCGACGACTTATTAAAAATAAATAAAAAATAGAATTAAAGCAGTTACCGTCGATGAACCGTCGGTATACCGTCGGTAAATACCGACTGCTCGTGCCGTCGGTAAATGCCGTCGGTATTTCAAAGTTTTCTAGTAGTGGTATACTATAAATTAATATGAAAAGTGGTGGGCAAATAAAAGAGGAGGGGGGGATTTGTTGAGTAAATAAAACTTTTTCAATTAACTTATAAAAAAAATCTTCTAATTATTAAAACTTCAACGGAACCTTCTCCCTCAAATCAGACAAACAAAGAAGGGAATAGAAAACCTCAAGTTGCAGTTATGAAGGAAGACCGTAATTTACAAACCCCAGGTCCGAAAATAGCAATTTTAAATAAATCAGTGGAAACCGCAAGCCACGTCCCGCAAGCTCGCAAATTTTTAGAAAAACATAAAATTTGATTTTTTTCTTTTTTTCTCAGAAAAAATCTAACACCGCAAATAAAAGACGCCTTACGTTGTCAACCTTGCGGGATTCCAGATATTTTTATAATTTATTGAATGGTTAGAACTTAAAAACCATTAATTAAATGGCTATCTAGCTAAATTACTCTTATAAGAGCATCCACAATGTGGTTTTTGGGAGGTTTTTCACATAGTGGAGATGTTTTTTACTTGAGGTTTTTCGTGAGGTTTTTCGTCATAGGTCGTAACTGCACGACCTGCTTTTTTGTATTTAATCAAGTTTTATTTATTAACCAGTTTTGTTTATTAATATATTTAAAATAATCATATTTAAGTAAAATTATTAAAAAAATAATATAAATAAATACATAATGAAAGTAATTATATTTTTATATATTTAAATTAATATCTCAAATTTAACATATTTATATAATTCTAACAAATTTTTTAATGATATATAGTTAAAATGGTTGGACGCTAAAATTTTTAAAAAAGCTTGCATTAGGTTTTTCATATCTCTAAAAACACTTTGAATTCACTGTCATAATAACTCCCAAGTTGACCTTTCTTTATCTGCAACTTTCTCAGTATTTACAGGGATTGAAAATCCATCATTTAATTGTTTTTAATTATGAAAAAAAGAGAGTGATATTTCCACTTTGCACTAGTTTTTTCTGACTTTATTGATAGTGGTATTAATTAATCATAACATTTTCTTGATTCTATAACAAAAATAGAAAGTTATATTGCATCGAGGTGGTGATCAGCGTAGATGCATGTGATAAATGCATTAGTTTATGAGTTTAATCAATACTTAACGATACAGCCACGTAGCCTACATAAACACCATGAATTAAATAATGGTGTTACTGTCTCAATCTATTTTGAGTCAATTTAAAATAATTGAAAATATAAAAGACCGAATATAACGTTGATGTCAATAAAATGAAAATAATTTAAATAACAAATAAATTGGAGTATATTTAAAATCATCCATTAGATAACTGTATAAGCTATAAATTTATTGGTATAAGGCTATGTTTGGCAAACTAGTTGATAGACTAGCTTTTCAAAACGCTACTATGGATAGCTTTTCAATAAACTAGCTTTTTTTTGCCAAACAATGCCTAAGTTATATAATAAGTGGTGCTAAAAAAGTTGGTTGGGTCAAATCATATTTTGTAACTACGACAAAGTTTATAATCAAATCCGGTTGTAATTTGTAAAACCATATGATACATAAAACCTATACTATTAAGTAGGGTTGATTATCAGGGGTAATGATAATGGTTATACAACTTGTTCTGATTTAACAAATAAAGGGTCTGATTTTAACAAATTAATGTGATAAAGGATAATTTGTAGAAGATTAAGTTTATTTAACAAGTAGATATTATAATTATTATCCACCTCCAACAGTTAACTCTTTCTCTCTATGATAGATCGAAATTATTGTTTAGGTGGAATTATTGTGAAAGCTTAGAATCTTTCACCAGTACAATAATTTCTTTTCGTACAGGATAATTCGCAACATGATGAACTTATCTGTCAATTTGATCTAAAGCATAAATAAATAAAATGATCTAATATAAATCATGTTTATTATGCCATTATTATAAGATTTTTATGCCCTACTGTTCATCAAAGTATTCAAAAAGCACTTTTTTTGTGCATCAAAAAGGACATTCTTCAGGGTGTTCATGCATTCGTACCAGTTTTATGATCAGAAATGAACGACCGAAATAGTACCACCTGTAAATTAATAATAAAGAATATAATGGCTCCATCTAAAACGAATTCTAAATATAATTTAATTTTAGCCTAACATTTTATCATAAAAATCAAATCCATATTGTTAAGCCCGTTTTAGTCTCGACTTAATGCATGGATTCTAACAAACACTAATATAGAGCTCACGACCCGATCGAATGGTAAGAAGACAGTGGTCAAGATATCTGGATTGACTATGCAACAATATTGAAGGTTACCGAAAGGTCTTTAAGTTGGAAATTTGAGTGTGAGGTTGAAAATTTTTCATCAAACATTGATAGAAATACAAAAGAAGCTCAAGTTTATAAGCCTATTGTCTCGAGTGGGTCTTGAGTAAAATGGTGGACTTATGGTGGGGGTATTAAAGAAGTGCAATACACGCGCACGTGTGGCCGAGGCTACGGGCGCGATACTTCGCCCCGAGCTCTGAGTTTCTTTTTATAACTCGAGTTGTAGAATTAATTGATGAACCTGTATTAATTAATGTATTAATTAATTTTGAGCAGATAAGTTTTAATTTTATTTAAATTGAGCAGATATTTTCATATTTCAGCATATTAAACACATGTTTAATTATCTCCAAAAATCAGTTGGAGACTTAGTCTCCAACTCTCCCCATAATCTCGAAACTTAAGGAGAAAGTCATGGGGGAGATCAGCTTCACACCTGATCTCTTCTACTATAAATTAAGGCATTTTCCTCCCTTTGAATACACACCAGAAATTGATCTGCTTTCTCTCTCGATCTGCTCTCTCTCGCTCGATCTGTACCTACGTTTTTTACCTTTTTCTGTCAAAACTTTGCATTAAAACAGTTAAACACTATCGCTGTTAGTGTTTGATTAATACTGCATCAAATCCTGGGGTTAAGCGATAGTAGACTCACAACTTTCTAGAGTGTCGCCAAAACTTTTAAGGACATGATACAGTTCCGTGCAGTCTGCTCGTTTGAATTCATCGTCTACTTTCAGGTTGGTTTTACATTTACTGTTGTGTAATTTAGTTTCGTTCACCGAGTGAACATTCTGTCTTCTACTCCTTTCTTAAAACGACTCTATCGCGAATGATAGAATCTGTTGGACCTAATATAACTAATAAACAATTTTGTTTAACGATCTCCATTAATAAAGCACTCGTCTTTATTAATAAAGTTGTAAACTTTACATAATAAAAGAGCATTCTTGAATTCCGAGTTTTGCTATTAACATAATTTTACAACATTCTTAAAGGTTTTGTTATGGATTTCGGAAGCTCTACCAACATTCGTGTAATGAATCAAGAGATTGTGAAACTTGACCGGTTCGACGGGTGTAACTGTTGGATCAAATAATTGTATTCAAGATTAAAGGGTCTAAACTGTAATTGTTTGATAGTTATAGTTAAAGGGTTTAAACTGTAATATGTTAATAGTTATTAGGTATTGGGCCTCAAGCCCATAAGCCCATTAGGCCTAAAATCCTGGGTATTTAAAGTTATGTTTAGTTTAGGTTTAGGTAAGAACCTTTGATAATTATTCATAATCATATAGAACGGTTTCTCTGTATTCAAGGGTATCAAGAACACTCAAGGGTTTCATTGTTTATTCAAGGGATTGGTATGTTACTCCGATTTATATATCTCTTGATTATTATTGTGTTGCTTGATTACTTGATTATTTACCAACTAGATTAAATCTGGGATAACAATTGGTATCAGAGCCTAAAAATCAAGATTTTGGATTTATCGATTTATCTGTTTATCGACTGTGTTCATCGTGTGAAAATTAAATGCTTGATTTGCTATGTTTTTCTGCATAAAATTGATATGATTAGATGCCTTTTATGCTATTGAACATGATCTGAGTGATTAATTGCAGTTAACATCATCAATTGACTGAATTTTTGAATTTTTGGTTTCTGGGTTCGCATACATTTAGTCACTGTGTTCTTAAAATCGGAAGCTTAAAAGTTGAAATTGATCTATAATTTTCATTGCATTGTGATTGGTATATGTTTCTGGGTACAAAAGGTTGTTTTTTGGATTCAATTTCTGTGTTTTGTTTGATTTCTGGGTCAATTATTGCATCTGTTCATCGTCTTCTGGGCTGGTTAAGAACATACCGGTCTTAACACCATTCAGGTCGGACACTATACCGGTCATAGCACTTTATCGGTCGAACATAGTATCGGTCCATTCACTATCGGTCGAACTCAGTTTATCCTTCAACCGGTACACTCACATTCCATCTCGGTCGAATTAATACCGGTCAACCATATTCCCGGTTGAACAAAGAACCGGTACAAGCATCATATCGGTCGAAGACCATTATCGGTCATAGCAGATTACCGGTCGAGTATTCATTATCTATCGCCCGGACCCTTGCCTATACCGGTCGAAGGCAGTTTACCGGGCAAAGAAGTCTCCCGGTCTTGCAGCATACCGGTCGAACAAAGTACCGGTACAAGCAACTTACCGGTCGAACTCTCTATACCGGTCTTAGTCGTTTACCGGTCGAGCATAAGACCGGTTGTTACATCTTACCGGTCTAAGCAAAACCCCGGTCGAAGCACATCCCCGGGACCCCCGTGCTAAGTCTGCGAAGGGGGACAATAGTTTTGCTCTTGATCAAAATCTTCTTAATTTTTCAGTATTTTATTCATAGATATTAGTGCTTTATACTGTGTGCGAGGACTGCATTTGATTATTTTTGGAAATTTATTTTTCTGAAAATTTTTGAGTGTAGTCTTTACTCTTGATTCTAACGATCTCATCTAGTTGGTTGTCTTGGTACAGATAAGTTTAATTACTAACCGTACAGCTAAGATGTCGAACCAGCTTCTCTCGATGGGCTCTCAGTCCAAACCGCCTGTCCTTATGGCTGATGAATATCAGCAATGGAAGAAGAGAATGGTCCAGTTTCTGAATCATAAAAACAGAGACTACATGGAATCAATCATCAATGGTCCTGTCAATCCAATGATCAAAGTTGATGGCCAAGCAGCAACTGACACCTCTCCAGAAATCCCAGACAGATATGTTCCTAAACCTTATCAGTACTTTACTGAAAAGCAAAAGGAACAGTACAAGACAGATGAAGAGGCTCTTATCTATCTGACCATGGCAATCCCGAACGACATCTACAACCGTGTAGACAGTCGGAACTCTGCAAAGGAAATCTGGGATGAACTATCCAGACAGTTTGAAGGAAGTGAAGCCTCTATCCAAGCTAAGCAAATATATGCATAAATGCATACGAGGGGTTTCATGCAAAAGAAGGAGAGACGCTGCTAGAGACCTACAACAGATATAACATCATTCTCAATGACCTGCGGAGGAACAACATCTCTAAGTCTGCTTCGGAGATTAATTATAAGTTCATCAAGAACTTAAATCCAGAATGGAAGAACTTTGGCATCAACCTTCAGATGTCAAAGAACATGGCTCAGGAAAACGTCACTGATATTTTCTCTACTCTTTCTCAGCATGAGGATGAGGTGAGAACCATCAATCTTGAGTCCAATAAACTGAAGGATTCTATGGCTCTCATAGCCGGCAAAAGTTCTGTATCTTCCGCAAGGTCAAAGAAAAAGGTGACAAAAGCTCTAGTTACTGAAGTTACCGACTCTGACTCTGCTTCAAGTGATGAAGAACTGGAGATTGATTCTGATCCAGATATTCAGAAGTTCTCTGAGGACTTGGCTCTTATTACTCGAAGATTCAAGAAGACCTTTGGCAAGAAGAAGTTTTATTCAAAGCCTAAGTACGAAGGTCACAAGAAAGAGAAAGCTGAATTAAGATACAAGCCAAGGCAAGGACGGCGAGAGGAAAGACGAGAAGAGAGAAAAGAAGACAGAAGAGAAGATAAGAGAGAAGAAAAGAAAGAAGACAGAGCTGATGAACCAGGAAGATGCTACAATTGTGGCAAATTTGGGCACTTCTCCAGAGACTGCAGATTCAAGAAGGTAAAGAACTCAGACTATTATGCAAGAAAGTCACTCATCACCAAGAAAGCTGAAGAAGGAAAGGTGCTTATGGCCGAAGAAGAGAACTGGCTGTTCCAAAGTTCCGATGACGAGGAGCAAGATCACTTCACCCAAGTATCTTATATGGCAAAGCTGGATGGTGACGATGAAGATTCTGAGGCACAATCTGAAGATGCAAACTCTGAGGTAAGTGATAATTCTGAGCTTATTGAATCTCTTATGACCCAAATACATAGCATGAAAGATGAATTTGCTTTATTGAAAGGCAAACTTAGCTCTGCACAACAATCAATATTGAGTTTTCGTGATGAAAACGCTTTGCTGAAAGTTGTTGTGGACGAAAAAGAAAAGGAAAAAGACGGTTTAAAAGCTGAAAAGGATTCTTTGAAAAGCAAAATATCTGATTTAGTAAAGGATCTTGTGAATATCAATCCTGAAAAAGGTGAGTTCAAAATAAAATTTGAAGTTTGTTATAAAGAAAGAAATGAAGCTTACACCAAAATTAAGCAACTGGAGGACATTAATATGAAACGAGGTCAGACTGAGCAAACATTAAATCTGTTGACCAATAAACTCCAAGACGAAAGGTTTTATAAACTAAAACCAGGTTTGGGTGTGCCAACTAATGAGATTTTGAAAAAGGCACCGGAGCATTTATATAATTTTGATAAATTCGGCTCCGCAATCAGACCCATTCCTGACATTCGTGCAACTTTTGTTGAAGAAAGTACTCCTACACCTTTATCTGAGATCAAAGGTCAAGAAGAAATGGGAAAGAACAAGTCTGGTGACACTGATTCTCAAAATCTTTTTAAATCAGTTGGTTTTACATATGGTGATTTGAATAAAAGCTATGAGACTCGAAAGATCGAATGTACTGAATTTGAATCACTATTTACCACACCTTCCAAAGAATCAGTAAGCACCAACACAGTTCCACCTGAGACTGCATGCAAATATGATGAGTATGAATCGGATGTTGATCCATCTACTATACCATCAGTCTCAAATCCCATTGCTTCTAAACCTTTACTTGTTGAAGAGTTTGAAGAAGAAACTGCTATCACGAATGAATCTTGTGTTCAAAATGATAAAACGGAGTTTATTGAGTCTATGACAGAAGAATTATTTTCTGAAATGATGAATGCTTCAGACTCTGATCCTGTTTCTATTCCAAATGAGTCAAATTCTGTGAATGATAATACATCTGAATTTATGAAGCAAATTGATATGTTGCAACAGTCTCTTGATGAGGTTGAAGATGAAAACTTTGATCTCAAACATAAACTTGAAAAGTCTTTAAAAGTAAATCAAGAGCTTTGCACTGAGATCAATGATTTGAAAATTACTTTGTTTAAAAATGCTTCAAATGATAAACAGATGTTCAATGATCCAAGCTGGAAGGTAAGAACCAATCCAGAATTTGATGCTCCTACAAAACCTTCAGTTGTTTACTCTGATTGTCCTGAATATCCACCGAGTATTTTTGAAAAGGGTGAGACTTCAAAGAGCACTAGAAAAGAACCACCTTCTAAGTTAGAGACTAACAAGGTTCCTGTTTCTGTTTCAGATATAAAAGGAAATGGAGTTGGGAAGAGTAAGAAGAATAAAGATCTTAGTTTGAATAAAAAGAATAGTTTGAATTCTAGTAGTTGTCCTACAGACAGTGTTATTTTGAACAGTACTTCTTTTGATAAACATGAATGTAAGATTTGTTCCGATAAATCTAAGTTTATGAATTTTGCTCGAAAGAATCTTTATTGCAAACACTGTTGGGATAATTCATTCAAATACTACTCCCCTCCTAAGTCCAAAAAGAATAAAAGCAAAGCTAAGCTGAACTCTAAGTCTAATTCTAATTTTGATTCTTCTACACAACCCAAAGTGTATCGAGCTAAGGTTGCCAATCCTACTTCTAAAAAGCACTTTCAGGAACTGAATGTTAAGATGGTTTGGAAATGGGTTCCAAAACCACATTATGAATGGAGAGTGAAAGTCAAACCAGATGATATTCCTGAGTTTCTTGATGCTAACCGCGAAGGACCCATCCTGATATGGGTACCTAAGCAAAACTAATTGTTTCTTTTGCAGGCCTGTCGATTGTGGGTAATAGATTCCGGATGTTCACGCCACATGACAGGATTCAAGCACCTCTTGCATAACTATGTGGAGGAGCCTGCCGGAGCAGTTAGATTTGCCAATTCTGAAGCCGAAGGCCACGTCAGAGGATATGGAATGCTCGATAACGGTGTTGTGAAGATTCAAAAAGTGTTATATGTTGAAGGACTTGATCACAACCTGTTCAGTACCAGTCACTTCTGTGACATGAAATATCAAGTCCGCTTCACAACCACTCATTGCTATCTAGAGGATCCCGATGGTTACGAAGTCTTCAAGGCTGAGCGCCATGGAAATCTATACTATGTAGATTTTCCTACACTGTCTGCCACACGTCCAGTATGCCTACTAGCCAAAGCTTCCAAAGCACAATCTTGGACGTGGCATCGACGCTTGTCTCATCAAAATTTCAGATCTATATCAAAGCTACAGAGACAAGGTCTGGTCAAAGGTCTACCAGAAATGAGGTTCGAAAAAGACTCACTATGTCCTGCATGTGAGTTGGGCAAAATGAAGCGAAACTCCTTCAAGTCCAAAGCTAAATCATCGACCTCATCTGCACTGGAACTTCTTCATATGGACATTTGTGGCCCAATGCGCACAACATCTATCAACGGAAAGAAATATGTGTTGGTAATGATAGATGACTACTCAAGGTATACATGGCTCGAGTTTCTTCGCAACAAGTCAGATACGCCAGAGTTGATTATCGCTTTCATCAAGCGCATTCAAGTACGTCTTCAACTGCCAGTCAGAACCATTCATAGTGATAATGGCACGGAGTTCAAGAATGACACCCTGAAGAGTTATCTTACTTCTGTGGGTATTTCACATAATTTCTCCGCCGCCTACACTCCGCAGCAAAATGGCATTGTTGAACGGAAGAACCGCACTCTGGTTGAAGCAGCTCGGACTATGCTTGCTTACTCAGATCTACCCATGTACCTTTGGGCTGAGGCAGTTGCTACAGCATGTTTTACACAGAACCGTACCATTGTGGTCAAGCGCTTTAATAAAACAGCATATGAGTTAATCAACAATCGTACACCTAATATCAAATTTCTTCGTGTCTTTGGTTGCAGGTGCTACATTCTTAAAGAGCGTCAAGGATTATCAAAATTTGATAAGAAAGCGGATGAAGGATATCTCGTTGGATACTCTCTGGCATCCAAAGCTTATCGAATTTACATTATTCGAACTAAGACGGTTGTTGAGAGCATGAATGTCTCATTTGATGAGAATTCTACAATGACTTCTGGACACAACAGTTCAGAACTCAGTCTTAACGACAAAGCTTCTATTCAATCAAGAATAGAACCAGCACCTAAAGGATTCACTTCTTCTAACTCTAACTCTACTTCATATGAGTTAGATTTATTGTTTATTGATGCCTTTGATGATATATGTGCAGATTTTGAAAAAGGCATATCCACATCAATAACAAGTGGTACAAGCTCGGAGGTCCCTACTATTTCTGAAGACATGTCTGGACCTTCCGAAGAAGTCATTGACACTTCGTCTCCATCAGGTACGAGTACAAAGTTAGTTTCTGACTCTACTAATGCTGAATCTGTCTCTACAGATAGTTCTTCTGGAAACGAAGTCCCGAGCACTTCAACTGTTAGTCCAGAAGCTTCAGTATCAGAAACACCAGTACAAGATGTCCCGAGTACATCTATGGAGCAACCTGCCGTGCATGATGAAAACGATGCGTCGAATACGCAACAAACAGTTGAAGCTCTACCAAGCACACATCGTTGGACTAAGGATCATCCCCTGACCAATGTGATAGGTGACGTACAATCTGGTGTCACGACAAGATCTGCAACAGCCAACTTCTGCATGTTTTCAAGCTTCCTTAGTTCCCTAGAACCAAAGAAAGCGTCTGAAGCTCTACGTGATCCATTCTGGATTTCTGCTATGCAAGACGAGCTTCTACAATTCGAAAGGAACAAGGTATGGCGCTTGATCCCACTACCTAAAGGTAAATCCGTTATTGGAATAAAGTGGGTGTTCAGAAATAAGAAAGACGAAGCTGGAGTAGTAGTGAGAAAGAAAGCTCGACTGGTCGCCAAAGGGTATTGTCAACAAGAGGGCATTGACTATGATGAAACATTCGCCCTGGTGGCAAGGATCGAAGCCATCAGAGTCTTTCTAGCATATGCAGCGCACAAAAACTTTACTGTCTATCAAATGGACGTAAAATCGGCTTTTCTAAACGGTGTTTTGCATGAGGAGGTTTACGTGGCTCAACCTGAAGGTTTCGTTGATCCTCATCACCCTGATCATGTCTATGTTAAAACAAAGCGCTTTATGGTCTTAAACAAGCACCGCGAGCCTGGTATGAAACTCTCACTAAATTTCTACTTGCTTCTGGTTTCAAGAAAGGTACTGTTGATACAACCTTATTTCTTAAAAGGCAAGGTGAGGACTTGATTCTCATTCAGATTTATGTTGACGACATAATTTTTGGGTCGACAAATCAGAAATTTTGTAAGAACTTTTCAAAGATAATGGAAACAAAGTTTGAAATGTCGATGATGGGTGAATTGAATTTCTTTCTTGGTCTACAAGTAAAGTAATTACCCGAAGGCATATTCATTAATCAATCTAAATACATAAACGATATTTTAAAAAAGTTCAATATGTCAGATAGTTCAGTCATGAAAACACCAATGGCTACTGGTACACTCTTAGACGCGGATCCCTCCGGGAAACCTGTTGATCAAAAGGTGTATCGTAGCATGATTGGTTCTTTACTTTATCTGACTGCCAGTCGCCCGGATATAATATTTGCCACATGTTTTTGTGCGAGATATCAGTCTAATCCTAAAGAGTCGCACTTATCTGCTGTTAAGCGAATCCTTAGATATCTCAAAGGTTCTCCTAATCTAGGCCTTTGGTATCCAAAGGATTTTCGTTTTGAACTAACTGCCTTTACAGATGCTGATCATGCAGGATGTAAGCTAGACCGGAAGAGCACCTCTGGATCATGTCAATTCATAGGTGACAAACTTGTGAGTTGGACCTCAAAGAAACAAAACTGTGTTTCAACATCTACTGCTGAGGCTGAGTATGTAGCTGCTGCTAGCTGTTGTTCTCAAGTCCTCTGGATGACGACACAGTTAAGTGACTTTGGATACAACTACAAGCGTGTTTCTATTTATTGTGATTCCAAGAGCGCAATATCTATAACTGCTAATCCGGTACAGCATTCGAAGATAAAGCATATTGATGTACGCTATCATTTCATTAAGGATCATGTAGAAAAAGGTAATATTGAAATGCATTTTGTTAAAACTGACTTCCAGTTAGCTGATCTTTTCACCAAGCCATTGGATGAAAAGCGTTTTCAATTTCTCATCAGCAAACTTGGTATGTTGAACATGTCTTAAACCTTACTCATGATTCTAGGGGGAGTATTCCAAATTTTGATCTTGTATTTTATTTTCCAACTGTTGTTAACGAGAGAGGAATCATTTTCATAAATGATTACCATTATTTCTTTTATTTATGCAGGTTTGGTCAAGTGTCAATGGCTTCTAATCACATCGGATTAGAACCCGCACTTCAGTGCCTTATTTTTTTCTGTTTTTCTTAAGCTTTAAAAAAAAAAATTTGGATACTTAAATGCTTATCTGACCGTGTGTTCTTAAAGATAAATACTTGTGTTTTATCTTGTCAATATACTTTGTCAAGTATTCATACACATAACGGTTCAAAACATTCTATTTGACTTTGTTATTACCATGTATCAAAAGTTAAATCGTTCTATGGTAATACTCACGTTATTTGTATTCACTGTTGATTGAATCAAACGTCATTTCATGTGCTTTGATTGAAAATATGTTTATATATTGTTCATATAAACAACATTCGTTTTTTGATTCTCCAAAATATTATTCTTCATGACAAATCGTCTATAAGCTTAATTGAAAAACTCCTTAAGAGCTTAAATTGTAAAACTCTTTCTAGTTTGAGGGGGAGAATTGTATCGTCAAACATAACTGTTTTGACATCTCCGAAAGTCTTATTTTTCATGTAACAAGTGGTATTTGTGCTTACATGTACAAAACGTCTGTTGAACAACATGTTCTTTTAGGAAAATTCATGGGATTCAGTGTGAGAACTTAACAGAACTTCCATGGATTCACGATAACCAGTGTTTCCTACCCAGGAAGTATTCCCTGAGTGATTGAGGAGAGAAGGGTCAAAAGAATTGAGTGATGGCGTGTGAAGAGGTAAAATGGAAAAGAGAGATTGGTTAGAAGTGAGCATTAAAAGAAAGAGGGTGAGAGAACAGAGTAAAAGAATATTAAACTTTGCACCAAACTTCTTTCTGAGTCGGGCAGCCACATAATCTGATTGGTTCACATTCTTTGGTGACCATCATTGAAAAAGGCAACTAGCACATGCCATCTCTTGCATACAACCCCACCAACTACTCATTCTTTTCTCAAAAAGAGAATGTTTCACATTTTCTTGGGACGCAGCACATACGCTATTGGTTCTTCATTTGGAAGATACTAATATTGAAAAAGAAGGAAAGTTGCCCCACCTTCGAACCCTTTCTCATGCACATTGAGTCTTTGTACAATTTGTTGCTGTCTCAACAAGTTTACATACTTTGAACCTAAAATGAAAAGCAAACATCTGTGCTTAATTTTTTCATACACATGCACGAGCACACAGAAATTTGTTTTCTGTCAGAACGTTCATAGATAACCATGTGTTATTCGATGATTGAATGGAAGACCTGGGGAGTCTACATCAAACCAGCTCCTTATATAGTAACTTTGTGTTACTCAGTGACTTTGTGTCATTGAAAGGCATTCTAACTGAGTCATTTATTGATTCAGGGTTACACTTATTAAACTGTTTGAATTTGAAAAGATTTGAATGGTTACTACTTTCTATTTTAATCTGAAAAGATTGAAATAATCACTCTTTCCATCTGGGAAGACTGCTCTTATTTCCATACAGGGCTCGTTACATGATGAAGACTGTGCTTACGTGATCATACACAATGAGGGAAATTGTCTTGAAAAGGGGGAGATTGTTTTAGTATGTTTTGATGATGATGCTTCTCACCATTCATCAAAAAGGGGGAGAAGATACAAAAAGGGAGAATTATCAAAGAAGGAGAATATAATCTGAAGACTGTTGAAGATTTTCAAAGATATCAAAGTTTCAAAGATTTTAAAGATTTTAAAGATATCAAGTTTTGAAGCGATCAACGTCATATCTGAAGAAAAGATAATACAAGTGAAGACCCGAAGACAATTGCAAATTTTTTTTTAATCTTGAATCCAAAGGGGGAGATTGTTGGATCAAATAATTGTATTCAAGATTAAAGGGTCTAAACTGTAATTGTTTGATAGTTATAGTTAAAGGGTTTAAACTGTAATATGTTAATAGTTATTAGGTATTGGGCCTCAAGCCCATAAGCCCATTAGGCCTAAAAGCCTGGGTATTTAAAGTTATGTTTAGTTTAGGTTTAGGTAAGAACCTTTGATAATTATTCATAATCATATAGAACGGTTTCTCTGTATCAAGAACACTCAAGGGTTTCATTGTTTATTCAAGGGATTGGTATGTTACTCTGATTTATATATCTCTTGATTATTATTGTGTTGCTTGATTACTTGATTATTTACCAACTAGATTAAATCTGGGATAACAGTAACTACACTCGTTGGGCTGAAAAAGTCAAGTTTATGCTAATGGTAATAAAACTCTATCATGTAATGGACCCGAACCTCCCGCCTATCCCTGATGATCTCATTCCTGATAAAGGAAAAGAGCCGAATAAGGCAAAAATAGCCGAACTTAACAAGTTAAGGCTAATCCGCAAGGAGGAGACATCCTTGGCCTGTGGACACATTAAAAATGCCCTATCCGATAGACTCTATGACTTATACTCTCTGATTACCGATCCAATAGAGTTATGGAATGCACTTGAATTCAAATATAAGACATAAGAAGAGAGAACCAATAAGTATCTTGTGTCTAAGTTTTTACGCTTTCAAATGATTGATGAAAAACCAATCCTAGAGCAGATTCACGAGCTCCAGGTTATTACAAATAAATTAAAAGCACTTTCCATAACTATTCCAGAAAATTTCCAAGTGGGGGGGTGATTGATAAATTGCTCCCATCTTGGAAAGATTTCTCAAAAAGAATGATGCACAAATCTGAAGACGATTCTTTGGATGACCTGCTCAAACATATAAGGATCGAAGAAGAGACTCGTAATCGGGATAAGAGGGGTAAGTCTGTGATGGTTGCAAACAGCGTGCAGGCTGACAACAACAAAGGGAAGGGAAAGACGGGTGGTCCTAGTAAGAAGTGGAATCTGGGTCCACAAAAGTAGAGTTTTTAAAGATCCGGACAACAATCTAAACCTGTTCAACACTTCCAGAGAACCGGGAAATGTCACGTCTGCGGAGAGACGTGACACTATGCCCGAGAATGCAAGGAAAGGAAATCCGGACCGCTAGTAGCCAACACTGTTGAAGGAATCCAGAATCTTGTTGCAAACATGCAAATGGAGGAGATTGATATGATCTCGGAGGCAACTACCAGAATCACAGCTAGTAGAGGAGGTTGGTACTTAGACACGGGAACCACAATTCATGTGTGTAACTCCCGGTCCAAGTTTGTTGAATATGGTCCTGTTCGAGAAGAAAAACAGGTGATCGTGGCTAACAATGGCAAGGACGATGTTGCGGGTATGGGTACGGTGCTACTCAAGTTCAGTTCCGGGAAAACTGTCACTTTGAGGATTATACTTCACGTTCCTTCTATCAATAAGTGCCTCGTTTTTGGGAACAAACTCGATAAACACGGGTTTGGACTCAACATCGAGGCAAGGAAGCTAGTGATATACAAACGGTAGACTTTCATAGGAAAATGATACAACCAGTTGGGTATGTATCGGTTGAATTTGAGTGACGATGAAAATGGGGCCGGGCCGAGTGAGGGTAGTAATGTGTTAGCCATTTCTGATGAAGTTTTTGTTTCTACTGTTGATGTAATTCCCTCTGATTTTAATAAAGTTAATTCTTTTGAGTATTTTGCTTTTTAATATCTTTATGACATAATCGTTTAACACACATCAATGTTACAAATATTGAAAAAAATGCAAAATAAAGGATTAATTAAAATTAACAACAAAGATTTTGGAAAATGTGAAACGTGTGTGAAATCAAAGTTTACAAAGAAACATTTTCCATCAGTTAAAAGAGATACTACTATTTTAGAGTTGATTCATCCCGATATCTATGAATTGAATGGAATTCTTACCCATGGTGGTAAACGGTATTTCATTACATTGTGTGATGACTTCAGTCGGTTTTTATACGTTTAATAATTACATTCAAAAGATGGAGCCTTTGATGCTTTTAAACTTTATAAAGATGAAGTGGAAAATCAACTTGAAAAACGAATCAAAATACTTCGATCAGATAGAGGTCGGGAATACTTTAATAGAAAGTTTGATACTTTCTGCGAAGAGAATGGTATCAAACATGAACACACCTCACCGTTCACCCCTCAACAGAATGGTCCGGCGGAACGAAAGAACGTACTCTTGTTGAGATGGTCAACCGTATGTTGAACCAATCAGGTCTGCCAAACAACCTGTGGGGAGAAGCCCTATTGACTGCTTGTCATATTCACAACCAGATCACTAGTTGTGTGATCCCAACTAGCCCATACGAGCTATGGAAAGGAAGAAAACCCAATCTGAACTACTTTAGAGTCTGGGGTTATGTTACCTACTATCGAACTCTTGATGCTAAAAGATCCAAACTGGGAGCCCGTGCTATTAAAAGCATATTTATAGGATATGCTAGAAATAGCAAGGCTTACAGGTTGTTGGATAAAGAATCAATAGTAATAGTGGAATCCAGGGATGTGGAATTCTTTGAAGACAAGTTTTCAGAAGATGCTGAAAACTCTGAAAGAAATTTGGCTTCAAATCTTCCTAGTACATCTCATGATAGTTCGAAAACCCCAAACAAGGTTGACGAACCACGTAGAAGTACTAGAGTAAGAAAAGAGAAAAGTCTAGGAGATGATTTCTTCTTCTACCTAGTAGAAGGAACACAAAAGAAAGTGACTAGAGAAGTCATTTTATCGATTAACATCGAAGATGATTCTAAGACTTTTAAAGAGGCCATGTCTTCAAGGGACGCTCCACTATGGAAGGAGGCAATAAATGATGAAATGGATTCTATTATAGGGAATGGAACTTGGGAATTGGCTAATTTTCCCAAGGGAGTGAAACCAATAGGTTCTAAGTGCGATCGACCGAGGGCGCGGACGCGGTACTCGCGAAGAGACGCACACTTTGCACTTCGCACTGTAACACCCGTAATGTTAGAATTTTACATCGATGGTAATACGTGAGTGTTTTAACTCTTGGAGCATAAAGATATTGGGAAATAAGGTAAACTTCACGATGGAACCTTCGGGAATTGAATCAGGCGCGAAAGACGCGAGAAACCGGGCTTTTTGAGGGCCGCGGGTTGGTGCGTGGCCCTGGGCCGTGGCCCAGGCCGCGCAACTCATTGGAGTTGAGTTTTGGGATGTGGGCGACTTGCCCCGCGACTTAAAAGTCGCGATCAAGGCCGCAGGATCTGGTCTGAGGGTCTTAAACTCGATTTTTGGAACCAAACTTCATTTTCTCATAACTTCTTCCTCCCAAATCCGATTGGAGTGATTCTTGATCTCATAGTCTCGTCTTTTGGAGCTTTTCAAGTAGAGAAATAAGGGTATTGAAGATATTAGTTGGATCCAAGGGTTTGTGATCAAGGTAATCTACCCATCTTGCATCTAAAAGTTAGGGTTTAGTGTTCTTCATCTTGTTTTGCATTCCTAGGGTTTGGTATAACTTGGTGAATGTTTGTGGTAGTGGATCTGTAGAAAGCATTGGAGCTAGTGAAAGGATCCAAGATCTCCTCTTCAAGGAACCCAAGATTGTGGGTAAAACCTAGATTTAGTCTAAATCTAGCAAGGTGAGTTCTAGTTGCTTTGAAAAACTATATACATGTCAAAATGCACATATTTTGGGTTTTAAATGTATATCCATGAGTTTAATTCATTTTCATAAGAATTTTGTGAACATTTGTACAATACGCATATTTGGTATACTTGCACACTTTGTGCTATCAAACTCTTGAGAAATGGGTTACAATATTTTATGAAGTGTTTGAGTCACAAAAAGGGGGATTCTTGAACATATGTTACAAGCAAATTTTACATTTGATGAGTTTCATGGTAAATGGGCGCTTTATGGAAATACAATTATTATACAAATGTCGGTTATTACATGTTCTGGATGCATTAGTTCATTCATATGGAGTCATGTAATGTTTAGACTGTAATGCATTGGATCCATAGGCATATGAGTCGTTATGTTCATCATGGAGTTTTGATGTCCATGTTTGAGTCTAGTGAGTGGTCCCCAAGTCATGTTGTTATATAAGTTTGCGGTGGTGCTCTTGTAGGGTCGTATACGGAGCTAAGTCTTGCGGTGGTGCCTTTGGTGAGCCGGATACGGGGACTTGTGACTTTGTGGTGAGACTCATCTAGAGGTCGAGTAGTCGCTCGATTCATTTGGGTATCTTGCAGTGGTAGCTCAGAGGAGACGGATACGGGGATCCATGGTCTATGCAAAACTCGAGAACGTTGATAGGTAACTTTACTTTGTGTGCCCACCACATTCGATGGAATCGGGTCTCCCCCATCACCGAAAGGTGTTATTTTTGGGTATTCCCTTACCCATGCTTTCGGTGTTGAAACGTACCATTTTATTTACACAAAGAGTCCTTTGGCGAAATACCGCGTGGGTGCGTTTTAGGGAAATTTAGATGTCGAATAATTATTCAAAATGGGTGTTTGAAAATTAGAAGTAACTTGATTTGCAAATAAAGCCTTTTTATAATCAGTATTTCTAAAATGGCCTTATTCGGAGTAAAACGTTCATTTTAAATGTTTTATGATTTATATGATGAAAACTGATTCAACTCACTAGGCGTTAAGCCTAACACTTTTTTCTTTTTGACATGTATATCAGGTCTTAGATGGATCTGAGTGGCGAGTGGATCTTGGTAGAAGTTCCGGTAGGATGGTTTTAGTGACGTCATCCGGTTTGGTGAAGATAGCAACTTCAGTGATTTTAGCAACACCCGACTAATGTTGTCCCCGTTTGTGGGACTAGATAGTTCCGTTAGAACTTTGATACGTTGTTGTAGCGATTCTTCCTTGTAACTTTAGATATTTGATATTTCAAAGCTTTGTATTTTAGAGTATTTGGAAGTTAAATTTTGTCTGCTATTTTCGAATTTTAGGGGTGTTACAAGTTGACATCAGAGCTCTAGTTTAAGTGAACTAGGTATGGATCTTAGATGCCTAGACTTAAGCTGAGACTTTAAGTTATGGCTTGTTCGTTCTGGGTAGAACTTTTAAGATGAGTGTGGGTTGCGGTGGTCGACAAAAATGCACTAGTTATGGGTCGTGACTATGGTGACGAGGATCCTTATATATATTATGTTCATAATTTCACTTAGCTACTTCTATTATGAATATACTGTTACGTGAGCATGCTTAACTCTACCATTATTACGATGCTCGATATGTGCATTAATATGTCATAGTTGCGACTATAGTTTTGGTCTAAGATTCTTAATCTCATTCTCGTGTGTGTCAGAAAAGAATGGCGGATGCAGGAAGAGAAACGCAAACTCAAGTGGCAAATCCTCAAGGCGAGTTGTTGGATAACGTGGCTCAATTAATGAAGTCGGCTATGGAGCAATAAGAGGAAAGGATAATGAAGGCGTTAGAGGTGAGAGATGCCAATGACCGGAGATGTGAAATAATTAACAAGCCGCCAGAGTTTTCAGGAACCGACAGTCCAGTGGCGTGCTTGAATTGGATCCAAGAGATGGAACAAGCATTTGACACTAGCGAGTGTGAGGAGGGACAGAAGGTGAAATTTGCCTCTCGCATGATGAGGGGTCGAGCTCTTACTTGGTGGAACGTCACCAAAACCACTATGGGAACTGCTATTGCATCGTCACTAACGTGGGATGCATTCAAGAAGGAAGTGTTGGGTGAATATTGTAACGAAAGGGCGATAGACAGAATAGAAGACGAGTTCCGAGCCCTGAAGAAAGGAAATATGTCGGTGAGAGAATACTCCAATCTCTTCATAGAGAAATTGGATCTAGTAGGACATATCGTTTCGAGTGAGAAAGACAGAGTCAAGGCTTACATGAACGGACTGCCAGCTGGTATGAAGCCGATGGTCCGATGTTCCAAGGCTTCCACTCTTCGGGAAGCGATAGAAGAATCATAGTTTATGGAAGACGTTTATTCTCGGGGTGAAGAAGAAGAGGCAGAGTTTTCAGAAAAGAGGAAACGGAAGGACCGGAGGAGTCCACCCCATGAATACCAAAATTATGAAGAAGGGAAGAGAATTAGCCATCGCAGGAAGTCAAAGTGGTGTCGTGAGTGTCGAGCCAAACATGCGGGGAGGTGCAACCCCAACCCTCTAACGTGTCTCAAGTGTGGCATGTTAGGCCACTCTCACCGGGATTGTTCCATCAAGGGCACTATCTGTTTTGCATGTAGAGAGCCGGACCATGTCAAGAAGTATTGCCCTCGTGCAGGGATCAGAGAAGGATTGGGAAGTGGGCACAGTGCGTCCAGACTGGAATATCACGTCAGTGACGATAGGTGCATTTCCCATTCGTTTCGTTTCATAAGATAGTTAAGCTGTCGTGTTCGAGTCTTTGTTGGATGGTTTGTCGGTACCTCGTCCGTCGGGTAGGATGTACCACTTCTGGTAACGGATGCTAGAGATCGATGTTGATAGCGTTTCTGGGAGCCATATAGAGGCATGTAAGGGGCTTTGGGTGTTAAGTCATGTAGTCGAGGCTTGAATCGATAATAGGGAGAGAGTAGGAGTTTTAAGAGGTAAGCCCCGGGGTTGGTGACCAATTGATGTGGTTGTTTTAATTGAGAACCAACATAAGAATTTTAAATCGAATACTTTGGTAATTGGATTTATATAGTACCGGTGTTATAGGAGATTTTTTTTTGAGGCAAGTCGAGTGTCGGTTTGCTTCGAAAGATCAAGAAAATGTTCCCACCCGTAACCGTAGAAGGAGTCATTAGCAAACGACCGCTAAAAATTCGGGATGTTGTCTATAAGAGCTAATAAGATAAGCGGTAGATAGTATTTGGTCATAGAACGCAAGGAAGATATGCATGACGTTTTGGAAGACCCCGCTAAGCGAGACTTTTAAGAGTTAATGAATCCATGAGTTGGTCTACTCGAGGCTATCGCGGAAGTGCAGACCCAACCAAATCCTAGACTTAAGATTTTGGCGTATTGTAAGATAGGACACCCTCTATTATGATAAGTTGAATCAACTTTCAAGTGGTGTCGATACTCGGTCTGGTGTGACCAAGTAAATAGGTTGGAGTGCAGTCAATTAGGAGCCTAGCGGGACCTTCTAGTCAAGGGATATAACTAAGCTGTAAGCGCCGTGAGGATTGTGGGAATTTTGGAGGATTGTCAACTTTAAGAAAAGTTGGGAACCTTAATGATCTTGTTGGTGGCTCATGTGTAGGATCTTGCCTTTTATTTGATAGTGATTTTATCTTTTGTTAGTGTGCTAGGCCTTCCTTGCAGCTTGTTGGGCGAGAGCTAAGTTGAGATCAGTGGTGGTCTTAGGAATGATCTTAGAGTTGTGAGAGGTATCCCTAGGTTTGGGTCCTCGTTAGAGAGTGTTGTCGCAAGGGTCATCCGTAGGGTTGTTCTTAACCCGGACTCTTAATTGGGGGGTTATAAGGGAATCTACCAGAAGGCACAAATCAAGGGTGCATCTTTCGAGCATATGGGGATCGGTAGTTCGACGACTCTTCACCAAAAACCTCGTGGAACGAGGAATAGTTTAAGGTTTGGAGATCAGGTAATTCGCCCAAGTCTTTCAGGTGAAAGACTGTGAGAAGAATTGTTATTGCCAATAAGGTGGTGGAACCACTTCTCGTAACCCTGTTGTGTGTGTGTGAGAATGCTTTGCGAAGTAAAAAGGGTGTGGTACCCCTTGACCAATGCTTGCCCGTTGGTAGGGATTGCTAGTAAGAGAGAGAGTTATATTTTTCGGCCAAGGAGCCAAAGTCTAAGTGTGACGCGTTTTTGGTAGATTGGGATTCGTTAGTAATACCCCGTGCCCCGTGGAGTTTTGGGGATTCCGGGTCAAGATTTCGAGGACGAAATCATTTTCAAGGTGGGGAGGATTGTAACACCCGTAATTTTAGAATTTCACATCGATGGTAATACGGGATTCGTTTAACTCTTGGAGCGTAAATCTATTGGGAAATCAGGTAAACTTCACGATGGAACCTTCGGGAATTGAATCAGGCGCGAAAGACGCGTGAAACCAGGCTTTTTGAGGGTCGCGGGTTGGTACGCGACCCTGGGCCGCGGCCTAAGCCGCGCAACTCATTGGAGTTGAGTTTTGGGATGCGGGCGACTTGCCCCGCGACTTGCAAGTCGCGGGCAAGGCCGCGGGATCTGGTCTGAGGGTCTTAAACTCGATGTTTGGAACCAATTTTCTCATAACTTCTTCCTCCCAAATCCGATTGGAGTGATTTTTTATCTCATAGTCTCGTCTTTTGGAGCTTTTCAAGTAGACAAAGAAGGGTATTGAAGATATTGGGTGGATCCAAGGGTTTGTGATCAAGGTAATCTACCTATCTTTCCATCTAAAAGTTAGGGTATATTGTTCTTCATCTTGTTTTGCTTTCCTAGGGTTTGGTATAACTTGGTGAATGTTTGTGGTAGTGGATCTGTAGAAAGCATTAGAGCTAGTGAAAGGATCCAAGATCTCCTCTTCAAGGAACCTAAGTTTGTGGGTAAAACCTAGATGTAGTCTAAATCTAGCAAGATGAGTTCTAGTTGCTTTGAAAAACTATATACATGTCAAAATGCACATATTTTGGGTTTTAAATGTATATCCATGAGTTTACTTCATTTTCATAAGAATTTTGTGAACATTTGTACAATACGCATATTTGGTATACTTGCACACTTTGTGCTATCAAACTCTTGAGAAATGGGTTACAATATTTTATGAAGTGTTTGAATCACAAAAAGGGGGATTCTTGAACATATGTTACAAGCACATTTTACATTTGATGAGTTTCATGGTAAATGGGTATTTTCACATACTTGGGATGTCAAAGCTTTATGAGGGTTGCTAAGTGTGTTTGGGGTGTTTTAGCATCAAAATGATATCCAAACCTACTAAAGGAATTTTATTGGAATTATTAAAGAAATTGGACAACGTAAGGTGTTGGGTTTTATTTTGGTGAAAAGTTGGGTACAAGTGGGAGTCTTGGGATTTTACTTTACTTATGAGTTTGAGATATCGATATTTTAAACAAGTTCGACTTCAACGGCGTGAGTAAACGAAAATTACCATTTTGGACACTACGAGTATTTTGGGAAATTACGAATCCTACGGTTTTGGCCTTCGGCCGACAATACATTGGGGGAAATGCATATTTTGAGAAAATTATACTTCGACATGTATAGTCATGTTGGTTTTGCTTTTATTGGCAAACATTTTAGGATGCCTTGTGGCTTGAGTTATACTCTAATGAGTTTTGGGATGTTGTCCCGTTTAAACAACTCAATATGGGCAATTTATGGAAATACAATTATTATACAAATGTTGGTTATTACATGTTATGGATGCATTATTTCATTCATATGGAGTCATGTAATGTTTAGACTGTAATGCATTGGATCCATAGGCATATGAGTCGTTATGTTCATCAGGGAGTTTTGATGTCCATGTTTGAGTCTAGTGAGTGGTCCCCAAGTCATGTTGTTATATAAGCTTGCGGTGGTGCTCTTGGAGAGTCGTATACGGAGCTAAGTCTTGCGGTGGTGCCCATGGTGAGCCGGATATCGAGACTTGTGACTTTGTGGTGAGACTCATCTAGAGGTCGAGTAGTCTCTAGGTTCATTTGGGTATCTTGCGGTGGTAGCTCAGAGGATCCGGATACGGGGATCCATGGTCTATGCGAAACTCGAGAACGTTGATAGGTAGCTTTACTTTGTGTGCCCGCCACATTCGATGGAATCGGGTCTCCCCCGTCACCGAAAGGTGTTATTTTTGGGTATTCCCTTACCCATACTGTTAGTGCACAGATTTGTTGGATGCAAGATCATGAAGTTTGAAGATCAAAGTAAAGCAAGTCAAATGCTCAAAGTCAACTCTCAAGCATGAAAGTCAAAGTCTTTGTAATAAAGTCAAAGTCAAGGTATTTGTATTTTGTTTTTTTTGTTATTGTAGGTAGTATAAATAGCCTTTGTCCTTGTAATCTTTGTTAGATATTCACACGGAGAGCTAATCAGAGAAGAATCTATTGTTTTACATTTCTAGTGAGAGAATGTAGAGAGACAAACAGTTTGTAGTGAAAGTAAATGTAATATGTAGATTTGTTATCAATGACATATGATTTGGAAATTCTCATCTTGTTGGTTTTTGTGATTAGAACTTGATATTTTGTGTTTAACAATTGGTATCAGAGCAAATCTAATCAGAAATCAAGAAAATAGTGAAAGTTCGCACTGTTCATATAGTCGTAGATCAATTTTGAATTTTTATGCAAATTTGTGAGTTTAGTTGATTAGAATTGGTTCGAATTATGATTTAGAACAATCTTGTATAGGTGAATTGGATTCTTGCACTGTAATCTTGGTTAATTTTTAGAATTTTCTAGTTTTTGAGTTTCACGAGTTCTTCGTACTGTAATGGGATCAATTTTCTTTGTTGAGTGTATCTTGTTGAAATTAATTGGTAGAATTGGGTTCTAGAAGTATAGGTGATCAAATTGTCGAAGTTACAGGATGAAAATCGAAGATGAAGTTTTTAAGCAATTCAGATCGATTTTTCTTCGAGATCTCAAGAACTCGCATGGTCCTGAAGAACTCGCAGAACCATTTGATTTCGCATAATCAAAGGATTTCGCATATGTTTGAATTCTGAAAATATTCAAGTATAGATTTCGCATATATCTGTTATGTGAAATGTCTTGAATTCGCATATGTGTGTGTTTCGAATCATTCATAATCCACACGAGTGTATATGCGAAAAGCTTGAATTCGCATAGTTGTTTATACGAATTGTTTTTCTGAGAAAATCTTTACAAGGTAAGAATTCGCATAAGTTGTTGTGCGAATTGATCAGATTTCGCATCTGAGTGTCATGCGAAAAGTCTAGATTTCGCACAAGTGTGTGATACGAATTCCTCAGAATTCGCATCAGGATATCATACGAATTCCTTTGTATCTCATAAAAGTTTTTCAAATTTTTCTAAGTGTTGGATTCGTGTGTCTCTGCCTTGCGAATTGTTATATGCGAATTCTGAAGGTTTATTGTATGCGAATTCTGAATTTGTCTTGTATGCGAATTCTTGATTTATTGTGTTTGTATGCGAATTCTTGGTGTTTCTAAATAACCTGCGAATTATTTACTTGTAGAATTTTGGAAATTTCATTTCTGGATTTTCTTTCAAGTTTTTCTGATTTACTTGATTTCATTTGGACTAACGATCAAATTCAAGTTCTTTTTGTAAACAGATATTCAAGATGAGTTTTTCTGATGATGAAAAAAATATTACAACACTCAAAACAGAGATCAAAAATCTTGTTTCATCAGTTGCATACTATTTGAAGTGGTCAAAGAAATATCATGATGAGAAGAAGGTACTGAAAGAAGAAATCAATGCATTGAAAAAGATCAATGAGGATCTTCTGAAGCAAATTTCTGACTCCCAGCATTTGAAAGATGGTAAAAGCGTTGAAGAAAAGGAACAGAGTCTGGTAACTGAAAACACTGAGTTAAAGAGCAGGATCTCAGACTTAGAAGGTCTAATTTTCAAGATCAAGCAAACAGAGTGTGTTAATGAAAAGAAGATATTTGAGTTAGAACTGCAAATTGTTGAAGAAAGATCAGATTTTGAGAAAGAAAAGAAAGAGTTTGCTAAGAAGTTATCAGAGTTTTCCAGGAAGAGTGTTGAAGAAAAGAAGACAATTGAGCTTAAATGTTCTAAGCTTTCTCAACAAGTATCTGACTTTGAGAAAGTGAACATCCTGGGAAGAGACAGGTTTGAAAAGGAAAAGAAGATCATAGAACAGAAGAATGTTGGAATCTTCAAAGAGATATCCGGTCAGAGAAAGAATGCTGAGAATAGTTTTGAGGAAGAAAGGAAGATTTTTGAATATGAGATTAAGAAGCTTAATGAAAAGTTATCTGAACTATCAGCTTGTGCACTGAAAGAGCAGAAAGCGAAGTCTAAATTTCAAGAAAAGATTGACCTGTTTGTCAAAGAAAGAGACAGTTATTCTTCAAAGATAGAAGAACTTGAAGATATTATTTCAAAGATGGTGGTGACTGAGCAAATGACTCCAGAGTCAAAAGTCCACACATCTAGGGATGATTCAGCTGATTCTGAATGTTCATTCAAGACAGCTGCAAGCTCACATCAGAAAATTGTTTCTTCAAGAAGGTCAGTTTATTCATTTGATCAGATTCGTACTACTAACATTTTCTTTGATAGAAATGTAGATGGTTCAGATACATTTAGAAGAAGAAGAAAAAGAAGAAGGAGTTATAGAGAAGAAAAGTTGGTTTGGAAAGTAAAACCAGTTGATGATGAAAAGAAAGATGAGAAGAAGGATGAGAAGAAAGGTAACAAATCATTTGTACATGAATCAAATGCCAAAAAGAACAATGTGCAGAAAGGTAAACCTGATTTTGCTTACACGAGAGATCAATTAATCAGGTTGTCTACAAGAAAAAGGTATTGTTCTTACTGTCATACATATGGTTTTGTTCATAAAACTAGTGATCATTACTGGTATGGTTCTTATTCTATTACTCCCAATAGAACTGCAACTCACGAACATGGACCCAAATACTAGTGGGTACCAAAGCCAAAGAATGATTTTGTGTTGCAGGAACCTCAAGTCAAGGGTGAGTAAGAGAACCAAGGCTTCTGAATAAATCAGTTCGACCCGTATTTCAACAGAGTTTGACTTCTAAACACAACAGTTTAGGACTCCTACTTCAACGATGAAAGAAATGATACTCTCGTGTTGATATGAGATTGCACTCCGAGATCTAAATGAGAAGATCAACCTTCAAGGGGGAGTACATATTTTTACAGAAAATATGCATCCGTAAGATATGATGATCTACATTTCAGGGGGAGTTGTAGATCTCTATCATGTTCTTCACTGACATATTTTATGATGTATAATTTCAGGAGGAGTAAGAATTATGACTTCTGATTATTTCAGATCAGAACTCGTACATTCAATGTTTTACTGCTTTATGTCATTTTAATTTTCAATAAATGTTGTGAATAAAGCTTTGCACTTTGACAGAATTTGTGTCTTTTTGTAGAATTGAGAGGAAGCTTAAATGATCATATCTTTATGACTTAGATCTGACTTGATGAGAATTATGACTAAGCTAACAGGTTAATTTCTAATCTTAATCTCATACGTATCTGAAAGAAGGACAACTTTCAGGTATGAAAACATGTTTTTAAATGTTCAAACCACTTCTGATTCTTAAATGATTTCATGAATATAGAAGTGTGATTTTAAATGTTTTCATTTTTACTTGTGCTTAAATGTCAATAAACCGTGTGTTTCCAAAGATAAATACTTGTGTATTGTCTTTTCCATATACTGTCAAGTATTCACACACATCGGTTTAATTTTTGTTGGATATGTTCTTACCATGTCTCTAAATTGAAATATATTTTCGATGGTAAGACACCCCGATTGAACTTCGATGAATTTTGAGCGTGATTTCATTTTGAAACGTTTCTTTCAAGAATGTCTATATATTGGTTCGTATAGACAAAATTCAATTTTTGCTGACCTAAGCCTTAATCGATAAATCATTCTATTTGATCTTTATCATACAAAGTCAGATTTTCAAACAAGTCTCTTGTATTCATTTCATTCTTTTAATATACTTGTTTGAAATATCTTCAATGTTTAAAATGCTCAAATATTCATGATTATCTCATTAAGCATACATACACCTGACTTGTATCTTTTGTGCTTTAACTGAAAAGTTAAACTAGTTGAGCAACATATTCTTTTAGGATAATATGGGTTCATTGTGTTAGGACTTAACTGAAACTTCTATGGATTCACGATAACCAGTGTTTCCTACCCAAGAAGTTAATCCTTTAGTGATCGAGTGTGAGGAGTCAAAACAACTGAGTGTGGGTTGTGTGATGAGGTAAAATGTAAATGGGAGTTTGGTTAGAAATGAGCTCAATGATTAAAAGAAAGAGGGTGAGAGAACGGAATAAAAGAATATCAAACTTTGCACCAACTTTTTCTGAGTCGGGCAGCCACATTACTAGTGTTTCACAATTCTTTATGAACATTATTGAAACAGGCAACTAGCCCATGCCAACTCTTGATAAAAACCCACCAGCTACTCATTTTCTTCTCAACAAGAAAATGTTTAATATTTCAAGGGGACGCAACACATATGCTATCTAATTTTCATTTGGAAAATCTGGATATTGAAAAAGAAGGAAGTCTGCCCCACCTTCACACTTCGATCATGCACAATCGAGTCTATGTTTAACTGTTGTTGTCTTAGTGGTTTACACAATTTTGAGCCTTATAAAAGCAATCATCAAGTGCTAATTCTTTCAAACACTTGCACAAACACACAAGGAATATGTTTTCTTGTCATAACGTTCATAGAAATATCTTTGTGGTGTTTAGATGATTGAATGGAAGCCCTGGGGGAGTGAACATCACAAAAGCTCCTTTCCAATGTGTATTCGTTACACACAGTGACTTCGTGTTACTGACAGACATCTTAACTGATTCATTTGTTGATTCAGGTATTACACTCATAATTTGTCTGAATTTGTAAAAATTTGGATGAATATATTCTTTGGATTGACAGATAATCAGAGGCTCTTGTTAAAGATCAATGGTTAGAAAAGATTTCAGAGACATTTCTTGTGAAAGTTTTGATGATTTCAGTGCTCTGATCATCAAAAAGGGGGAGAAGTTATGTTCAAGAAATGTCTAGAAAGAAAAGTTTGTATCAGATTTGGGAGAAGAGTTCAAGAAATGTATGATTCAGAAATGTTATAGATGGGGAGAAGATCAAGAAATATTTGAAAAATGTTCAAGAGTTATTCGTTTGATAAAGGAACGTTGAAGCTGAAAAGAGAAAAAAATCAAAGTTTATTGAAATTTTATTTGAAGATAATTTGCTGAAGCAATCAGAGCTATGTCTGAAAGAGGTTTTACAACCTTTGGGGAGAATGCTAATATTCTTGAAGAACAGATTTTGGGAAGATTGTTGAAAGTTTTGAAGATAGTTTTTATCAAAGAAATGGGAGAATGTTTTGAGCATAAAGAGGAGACTGAGCTTCAATGTTTATTTTGTTAAAGTTCTACAAAGGGGAGATAAAGTTGATCAAAGAGGAAGATTGTACAGATTGAGCTTAAAAAGAGAAGATTGACTTGCAAAATCTTTTAAGAAATGATCTTGATCCAAAGGGGGAGAATGTTAGTGCACAGATTTGTTGGATGCAAGATCATGAAATTAGAAGATCAAAGTAAAGCAAGTCAAATGCTCAAAGTCAACTCTCAAGCATGAAAGTCAAAGTCTTTGTAATAAAGTCAAAGTCAAGGTATTTGTATTTTGTTTCTTTGTTATTGTAGGTAGTATAAATAGCCTTTGTCCTTGTAATCTTTTGTCAGGATCGAATTCTCAACAAGAATTATGAATACTCAGAAACAATATCAAAGAAGTTGCGGAATAACACTTTGATATTCAATGTAACAGTAAACAAACAGTGAGTATGATTAACAACTTATAAACTTGTATTGAATGATTAAAATCACAAGATTACACACTCAACCTCAATCTTGAAGAACAGACTCTTTCAAGACGAATTCTACTTCTCTAGAATTAGGAACTATGCCTTGAGGTTGATTTTCTCTCTAGAATAAAACTTAGAATAAATAATAATTAAAAGTTGTCTCACTATTCTAAACTATACAATATATATACTGAAGATAAAAGATAATTACAGTTTATACAATATCTCTAGAATATCTTCCATGAATATCTTCAGCTTTCCATGTTTATCTTTAACCACGATCTCTTCATCATTATCTTCACATTATCTTAGAAGCAACATTAACTGAGTCTTGGCAGCATTAACTACTAAGCAGCACTAACTTCTAGCAGTACTAACTATCTAAGCAGTACTAACTTTGTTCAAGCAGCACTAACTTTGACTAGCAGTATTAATTCTACTAGCAGTAGTAATACTCAGCAGTATTAACTTTGAAGTCCTCTGGCAGTAGTAATTCTGAACTAGCAGCATTAAAGACTTGTTCACATCTTCAGTTCCCAACAATCTCCCCCTAACTTGACTTTTAGAAAGAGAAGTCAAGTTCTTCAAATGCTTCCAAAATCTTCATTGATCTACTCCAATGTTAGGATCCAGTCCCATACTCTGATTTATAGTTCTCTGAATTAAGTACTTTGCCATTTCTGAATTTGGTGCACAACCCAACTTCTTATTTAACATGGCATGAAGCTTTAGATTTGTATGGTTGTATACCCTATCCACCAAGTAATACTCCATGTGAAAAGTATCCAATGCCAGTTCGTAGACTCCACTCCTTTCATATAGAGTCCATCCTCTAACAGCTTCAAATACATCTCTTATCAAATGCTTTACTGCTTCTGGTTTGAACAACATGCACAAATATTCCATAACTAACTTCACAATTGGTAACCCTGGAGCTGTCAACTGATCTGCATGAACTTTCATCCCCACTTCAAACATTTCTTCCAAATCAGATCTTGAACACTCTCTGACAATTTTGTTCCAGGTGCTGTAGACTTCATACTTCTCATCCTTTCTTTTCAATCTAATGTACTCTTTGCCATCCACCTCCATAGTATCCCAGTGGATAACTTCAGGAGGTTTGAATCCAACAGGTTCAGCTGAAATAGGCTTTGGAATTTTATCCATTACCACCATGTACATGTTTACATCTGAACTCTGTGGTACTTCCTGAGTTTCAGCCTCATTCTTAGGTGCCTCTTCTTCTTCAGCAACCTTTTGCTCTTCTTCTACTCTAGGCTTCTTTACAATCTTCTTTCTTTTAGCCATCATTTTAGTTCTCTTCAGAGTCTTTTGAACTTGCCCTAAAGTAGCTTCCTTCTTCTTTTCTTCCTTTTTCTCTGCCTTTTCTTTGATAGGAGTTCCCTCTTCACTTTCAGGGAATGGTTGATTAATATTCACATCATGTCTCTCCTTGGCCTTCTTTTCAAACTCCACTCTATCCTTTTCATTACTCTTCAGCTTCCCCATTTCTTTCTCATAGAGATCCTTGATTTGATCAAAATTCATTTTCACAAACATTTCTTTCTTTACACCAATTGCACTCCTTAAGAAAGTTATCATTTTGTTTCTTTCCTGAGTGGCAAGGTAATTTTGTGAAGGTCTTCTCTTCTTAGCACTTGTTCTGGCCATCATAGCCTTTCTCAAGCTCATTGCTCTTTGCTTTGCCTTCTCTGTTTCCAGCCCTTTCTGGAATGCTTCATTTAACTCATTTGCAAGTGCTCTGGCCATTTCTCTGTCTTTTTCAACCTGCTCCTTTTCTGCTTGATCTAACTCTTCTTGTACTTTCTTTGCTAATGCTTCATCTGACTCAATCATCTTTTGCTTTTTAGATGGTTGATCAGATTCTATCATCTTTGCTTTTCCCTTTTTCCTTGCATCTGCAGCCATTTCTTTCTTCTCTATTTTCTTTTCTCCCCCTTCATTTATGACCACTCCCTTTGCTTTGGGAGTGTCATTCTTTGCTTTGATGAGCATTTCAGCTACTTCAATCTCTGTTGGTGTTAACTCTATTACTGCTGCTTGTGAAGTTTCAGCAGCACTAACAATTTCTGCTGCTTGTTTTGGCTCAGCAGTAGTAACCATTTCTGCTTCTTTAGTTGTAACTGCTGCTGGTGTTGTTTCTGCAGATTTCTTTTCTTCAACAAACTCCCCCTCAAACTGTTGATCTATCTGTTATGAGCTAGAATTCTCCCCCTTTTTGGAAGCATGGACATTTTCTATGTTGGTTGCCTCCTTTCTCCTTCTGAGAACAAACTGACCTCTTCTTTTCTTGGCCATGAGCTTTCCCACCATTTGTTTGAGTTTGGAAATCTGCTGTTGTTGGGAGAGAACCACTTGCTGCAATTCTTTGATATCCTTTCCTTGATTAACCACATCAACATTAATGTTGGCTAATGCTTCAATCAATTCCCAGTAAGTATATCTATCCCCACCTTCTTTAGGTGTTTTACCCACCCTTGAAGGATCCTTGGAAAGTTTTGCCATCAATTCATTAGTGTCAGTTCTGTCCTCACCCTTTTTGGATGTTTTGCCCATCCTTGAGGGATCCTTGGATCTTTTGATAGTGGCCTTCTGCCTAGCAGAAGCACCAGCTACCCCCTTGGTTTCTTGGCACCGGGGTCCTTTGGTTGATTTCTCACCCAAAGTTGCCATGGGGAAGGTCTTAGAGATGTTACCACTGATATTCTCTAAGGGAGAATCCTCCCTTAGAGGGCTTAAAGGCTTAGGGGTTGATGGTACAAGAAGGGAAGGAGCCTTCTTTACCTGTTTCCTTTTGTATGTTTGGGTGATTGGTGAAGTTGGTTTATCGAGAAGAGACTGGGGAATTGATTTAGAGTGTGAAGGTTGGGATTGGCTAGCAGTGGGATGATCTAATGAGGGCCTTAACCCTGCTGCCATACCTTCATCAGTGTGGGACACCACCATCATTGTAGAGAACAATGGGGTGTCAACTCCTTCCGAGTCCAATGGAGATCTTTTCATGTTTGAAAAGACCTTACCTTTGGGTATTTTTGGTACATATACCTCTTCAAAATGAGGTATATCCGTCAATTCATGGGTAATAACTTCTTGGACAAACCTGGGGTACATATAAAAACTCTTTTTACTTCCCAGGTTTGAGACAAGATCATTAAAGATCATTTGGGAAAAATTATACTTTCTGGCAGTGGCTAAGCATACCAAAGCATAAGCAATGGTGTTACTGAACTCACTCCAGCCAGTAGTCTTTTTAGAGATACAGTGCATAAGGGTATGGACAAAGAAACGCCATTGAGGTGAAAATTTTGCTTTTGAGAACTTGAACACACCCAATGAGCCTCCATAACCCATTCTTGTAAGAGTAGAAAACAGTTCATCATTAGAGATAGAAGTTATACCAGAGGCATCGTCTAGACGTAGACTGATGCGAATTACTTCTTCAGTAACTGTCAAGGGTTTGTCACACACCCTTGTCTTGATCATTTGCACACCATTCTCAGTAACAATGGTGGCATTTGCCCAGAATTGCCTTTGATGCTCGATATAGATGGATGGCGATACAGTGAGAGCATGGGCAATATGGCTTGTCTTGAGGAAATCCACAACCTGGTGGAAACCAGCGGCCTGTTTGGGCTTCTTTAACATCGCGATTTCATTGTGCTCGTCTATGAATGCCATTGATCTTGAAGGTCTTGCCTGAAAACTTTGAACTTGAGAGAGAAAGGGTTTAGAGCGCAAGTGAACAGTATGCAAAGAGTCGTTATGAACTTTTAGGCGGGCAAAGGGTATTTATAGTATTCGGGATATAAGCAGTATTAACCTAGAGCAGTAGTAACTAACAGCAGTATTAACCACTAGCAGTATTAACTAACTAGCAGTATTAACTGAGAGCAGTATTAACCACTAGCAGTATTAACTAACTAGCAGTATTAACTGAGAGCAGTATTAACCACTAGTAGTATTAACTAACTAGCAGTATTAACCACTAGCAGTATTAACTAACTAGCAGTATTAACTGAGAGCAGTATTAACCACTAGCAGTATTAACTAACTAGCAGTATTAACTGAGAGCAGTATTAACCACTAGCAGTATTAACTGAACACTAGCAGTAGTAAAATTGTACTGGCAGTACTAAAACTGTACTGGCAGCATTAATCATACTTACACTTTTAAGCTTTGTGAAGGACTGAGTACTGCTATACTTTTCCTGAAAAAGAAGATTAGGACCACCAAGAATAAACAATATACAGGTATTGAACCACTTTTTAAGTAGGAGCTTATTCAGAGTTGATCATTCCCACACTTGTTACCAAGAAAGTGAATCTACCCACATCAAATGCTTTGGTGAATAGATCAGCAAACTGGTTAGCAGTATGAACTTTTACAACTTGAATAAGTTTCTTTTCATTGCAGTCTCTTATAAAGTGATACCTGATTTCAATGTGCTTTGTCTTTGAGTGCTTGACAGGATTATTAACAATGCTAATAGCACTGCTATTATCAATAAAAATTGGAGTGTGTAGAAAGGTTACCCCATAGTCCAGCATTTGATTCTGAATCCATAAGACTTGAGAACAACAACTTGCAGCTGCTATATACTCTGCCTCTGTTGTAGATGTGGACACTGTGGTTTGTTTCTTGCACTGCCATGACACTAGTCTTGCACCCAAAAACTGACATCCTCCAGAAGTAGATTTTCTGTCCAAGTTTGCTCCACCTAGATCACTGTCTGAGTATGCAAGCAAGTCAAAAGATGAGTCATGAGGATACCAAAGCCCCAATCTGGGTTGCCCTTTGAGATATCTGAATATCCTCTTAACAGCTTGATAGTGAGATTGCTTTGGCCTAACTTGGAATCTTGCACATACACAGACTGGAAACATTATATCTGGCCTAGAGGCTGTAAGATACATGAGAGAGCCAATCATGGATCTAAATGATGAACATCCATATCCTCCCCCTCAAGATCTGCTGTTATTTGCTTGTGTGTCTCCATAGGTGTGCTGGCAGGTTTTGAATCTGAGAAACCAAACTTGGTTAGAATATCCTGCACATACTTGGACTGACTGATAAAAATACCATCTGACTTCTGTTGAACTTGGAGTCCAAGGAAGAAAGTAAGTTCCCCCATGGAACTCATTTTGAATCTTTGATGCATTAGTTCCTCAAACTCCTTGCACATATTGTCTTTTGTGGATCCAAAGATAATATCATCAACATATATTTGGACCAGCAAGATATCCTTCTTCTTTCTCTTGATGAATAAAGTCTTATCAATGACTCCTCTTTCAAAGCCATTTTCCAAGAGATAGGATGACAGAGTGTCATACCATGCTCTTGGTGCTTGATGCAGTCCATAAAGTGCTTTCTTTAGTTTGTATACTTTGTCTGGATAGCTTGGGTTCTCAAACCCTGGTGGTTGACAGACATATACTTCTTCTTCAATTGATCCATATAGAAATGCACTTTTGACATCCATTTGATAGACTTTGAATTTCATATAAGAAGCATAAGCCAGGAATAATCTAATTGCTTCTATCCTGGCTACAGGAGCAAATACTTCTTCATAATCTATTCCCTCTTCTTGTGTATACCCTTGAGCCACCAACCTTGCTTTATTCCTTATTACTATGCCTCTTTCATCTCTCTTATTCCTGAAGACCCATTTTGTTCCTATTGCTCTTTGGCCTTTAGGGAGGTCTACCAGATCCCAAACATCTTGCAGCTTGAATTGCAGTAGCTCTTCTTGCATGGCTTCTATCCAACTGGATTCTTTCATAGCATCATGTGCCTTCTTAGGCTCAAGCTGGGATAAAAAACAAGAGAGCACTGTATGCTGTTGGTCTTGCATTTCTTGCAGCCTGCTTTGATTTCTAGTCATCATAGGAGAAGATAGATCTCCTATTACCAGCTGTGGAGGATGATTCTTTTGAATTCTGGTGTGATGACTAGGTTCTTCATTAAGTCCCACCTCTAGATTAGAGTCATTCAACTCCACTGAGGTGTTTTCAGCAGCTACTTCTGGGTCTTTATCTTCTTGACTCTCCTCTTCTCTACTTTCTTCTTCACTCTGATTTGGTCCAGTAGATGGTTCCTTGTCACAGTCTTCAATAGAATCCACTGTAGGTATGGGAAAGATCACAGATTGAGATAAACTGTCTTGAACTTGTGTAGTTCCCGATCCTTCACACCCTAAACCTGCATAGTCATTACTACTGAAACCAAAAGAGTTAGTTAGTGAATCAATGTCAAACAGCCACTGAGGACCAGACCCAATAGGATTTGGTGTATTCTCATTGCATTTGACATTGTCACTTTCTTCAATTATTCTAGAAGAAGAGTTAAAAACTCTGTAAGCCTTACTCTGAGATGAGTAACCAACAAGAAATCCATCATCTGCTTTGCTATCAAACTTACCTAAGTGAGATTTGGTATTGAGAATAGTACAAGGACACCCAAAAGGTTTGAAAAATCCAATAAATGGTTTTCTTTTATTTAAAAGCTCATATGAAGTCTTGTTCTTTGGCTTGACCACTAGAACTCTGTTTTGGACATAACAGGCAGTATTAACTGCTTCAGCCCAGAAGGTAATTGGCAGTTTTGAATCAGCCAACAGAGATCTAGCAGCCTCTATTAGTGTCCTATTTCTCCTCTCAGCAACTCCATTCTGTTGAGGAGTCCTAGGGGCACTATATTGTCTCTCAATGCCTTTCTCTTCACAAAAGGTGTTTAGATCAAGATTTTTAAATTCAGTCCCATTGTCTGATCTAATGACTTTTACTTTTTGATTAGTTTGGTTTTCAATTCTTAGGATAAAGGATTTGATCAGTCCACTTGTCTCATCCTTAGTCCTTAGAAAATATACCCAGGTAAATCTAGAGTAATCATCAACAATAACTAAGCAGTAAGATTTCTTGCCTATACTCATAACATTTGTAGGACCAAACAGATCCATATGTAATAACTGGAGGCAAGAAGAAATAGTATTTAACTCTTTGGTCTTATGAGAAGTTTTGTGTTGTTTGCCTTTAAGACAAGCAACACAATGATCATCACATGAAAAGACTTTTGATGTTAAACCTCTTACAAGGTTGTTTTTAACAAGTTTGTTCATTGTCTTGAAGTTCATGTGACACATCCTTCTGTGCCAAAGAGAGGATTCATCCACAGAAGCTTTAGAAACAAGACAGTTCAGGGATGAATCACTAGAAACATTGTCCATATCTAGACAATAAACATTGTCCTTTCTTGGAGTTCTAAGTAGTATCATGCTTTCATCAACTACCTTGAACCCTGGAGCAAGGATCATACACTCTGTATTAGTAAATAATATGCTATGTTGTTTGTCAGAAACCTGTGATACACTTAACAGGTTGTACTTCAACTGATCAACATAGTAGACATCCTCAAATGTTATCTTACCTTTTGTAACATTACCTTTTCCACTTATTTTACCACCAGTAAGATTATCTCCAAAAGCAACATGTCCTCCATTGATATGCTTGAAATCCTGAAGGCATGACATATTGCCTGTCATGTGCCTAGAGCAACCACTATCAACATGCCATATGCTCTTCCCCTTGAGCTGTTGGTTGCCCTGCACATAAGATAAATCAGTTAGTATGAAATAGGAACCCAAGCCAAAGTGGTCTTGGGTACCCCTTTCTCATCAAAATATTTACATTCTTTCTTGACAAGATTTTTAAACTTTGACTCCTCATTTCTGGAGTACTTTGTCACAATGATGGGTTTGGAAACACTTTTGCTAGAAGCAGTACTGGTTTTAGAAGTACTAACTGCCTTAGCAGCACTTGCATGCTTAGCAGTACTAACCTTGTTAGAAGTAGTAACTGTGTTAGCAGCAGTAACTGTGTTGGCATTATTAACCTTTGAAGAGGTACTAACAGTATTAGCAGCATTAATATTTTCAGCAGTACTAACACTGGTAGCAGCAGTAATGCTTCCAGCAGCACTATCCCTGTCAGCAGTACTAACAGTTTTAGTGCTTCTAGGCACCCACATTTTAATACTTTCTTTTAAAACCTTTTTCCTCATGGGGCCTTTGGTTTCAACAGATTTCTTAACCACATGTTTCTTTCCAGCCTTCCTATAACCAACAGGTTTTTGCACAAATCTTTGAAAGTTCATCTGTTGGTTAATAGGGTTAAAGAAACAGTACTTAGCCAAATGGTTTAACTTTCCACATATGAAACAAGGCTTTGGTCTATTGATTTTACTCAGATCAATGCCTTGTTTTTGTGCCCATTGGTTATTCCAGTTTCTCTGATTTCCCCTTGGTTTATCATGTTTTTGGGGCTTAGATTTATTGCATGCACACTGCTTGCAAGGGATAGGGTTCACAACAGTGGTCTGCTTATAGTGAACCTTCTTGTTCTTTCCCTCAGTCTTCTCTATCTCATTGGACTTGATCCAATGCTTTCCACATCCCTCATTGGTGATTATGTGGTTTTCTATAGGAATCTCACCACTCACAGTGTTGTCTTTATCCTTGACAACTTCTTTCTCAGTTTTATCCTTAACAACTACTTCATCTAAGGGATCTATCTCAGTGGCTCCCTTAGGTAGGTCCTTCCTATCCTTTGTTTCTAACAAATCTGAATTAGGAGGGATGTAGTTGTTGTTATAGGGTGGTGGTGTGGTATTGTACCCTATTCCTCTTCTCAGTTGATCATGAATCTGAGTTTGTAGCAAAGAATCCATTGCTTTGGAAGCATTGGAAAACTTTTCTACATCTAGTTTGACTTTAGCTAGCTCTCCTCTTAGATTTTCACTCTCGTCTTTGGATCTGGTCAGTTGAAGTTCTAAGTCATTCTTCTCCCACTTCCAGTAGTTTGTGTCATAAGAGTGTTGAAGCTCATTGGCTTGAAAACCCTTAATTTGCTCTTCAAATCTCTCAACAATCCTCACATAATCTTTTATGTCCTTTTCCAATCTCTTAAGGTCATCACTCATGTTCTTGTTGTGATCCCTATACCTTTTAACAGTGTTACTGCAATTTGGAGAACAAAGATTGGAGGTTACCTCTGTTGGGAGATCAGACACCTCTGCCATTAGAGTTTGGTTTTGAATGGCCTCTTCAGCTTGATCACTCCAATCAAACCCCATACCTTGTTGAGAGACAAGGGCTTGTGCAGAGTTTCTGTTATTATTGAAACTTCCAGATTGTGTCTGCTGATGGTTGTTGTTGTGAGACACTCCACTTCTGCATTCCCTAGCAAAGTGTCCCTTTTGATGGCATTTATAGCATTCCACCTTAGACTTGTCAAAACTTGCTCCATCTTCTCTTCTTTGGGAGAAGTTGTTCCTCCCAGTTCTTTTGATGAACTTCTTAACTCTCATAGAGAGCATGGCCATCTGCCATTTAATGTCCATCTCTTCAAGATCATCTGGATGGAGTTGTTCCAAGTCATCATTAATAAGAGAAGAGTTTCCATGACTGGACAGAAAGGCTTCAAATACAGTTTCAGTGCCTTTCTCTTGATTTGCTCCATTGGCAGCATTAACTGATTCAGGATTGGAAGTAGAATCAATTGATGCTGAAAGGAGTGCAGCATTGTGAACATACCCAGAAGGCCTCTTCTTAGCCTCTACCTCAGACTCAAAAACTCTTAGATCATTATATAGATCATCAAGTTCCTTTTCTTCCAGTTGATCATTATGTCTGAAAGACACAGTATACATGGTCCATTCATCACTCAGGGACCTTAGGAATTTCCTGTTTAGATCATCTTGATCAATTTGTATTCCCACTGTAGCTAGTTCACCAAGAAGCTTGTTGAACCTGTCAAAAGTTTGAGTCATGGACTCATTCTTGGTTGACATAAAGTTCTCATATTGTTGTTTCAGAATGGCTTTCTGATTTCTCTTGGTACTTTTGGTACCTGAGAATCTCTTCTCTAGAGCATTCCAGAGCATCTCAGCATCAGTGCAGTTGCAAAACTGATGTTGATATTCATTGGGAATAGCCAAGAGCAAAGTGCTCAAGGCTTTCATCTCTGTCTGTCTAGTCTTTCTTTCAGCATCAGTTTTTGGTGGAGTTCTCTTTCCATCTGCACCAATCTTTCCTGCTTCAGAAGGGCCATTCTCAATGATGTCCCACATAGAATAGTCAGTGAGGAGTATGTACTGCTTGATTCTGATCTTCTACATATCGAATTCATTGGGTCTGAGCATTGGAACCTTTGAGACCAGAGTACTGTTTGATTCTGCAAAGTTTTCCATGATGAATGAATAGATGTTTCTGAGAGAACTTGCTCTGATACCACTTGTCAGGATCGAATTCTCAACAAGAATTATGAATACTCAGAAACAATATCAAAGAAGTTGCGGAATAACACTTTGATATTCAATGTAACAGTAAACAAACAGTGAGTATGATTAACAACTTATAAACTTGTATTGAATGATTAAAATCACAAGATTACACACTCAACCTCAATCTTGAAGAACAGACTCTTTCAAGACGAATTCTACTTCTCTAGAATTAGGAACTATGCCTTGAGGTTGATTTTCTCTCTAGAATAAAACTTAGAATAAATAATAATTAAAAGTTGTCTCACTATTCTAAACTATACAATATATATACTGAAGATAAAAGATAATTACAGTTTATACAATATCTCTAGAATATCTTCCATGAATATCTTCAGCTTTCCATTTTATCTTTAACCACGATCTCTTCTTCATTATATTCACATTATCTTAGAAGCAGCATTAACTGAGTCTTGGCAGCATTAACTACTAAGCAGCACTAACTTCTAGCAGTACTAACTATCTAAGCAGTACTAACTTTGTTCAAGAAGCACTAACTTTGACTAGCAGTATTAATTCTACTAGCAGTAGTAATACTCAGCAGTATTAACTTTGAAGTCCTCTGGCAGTAGTAATTCTGAACTAGCAGCATTAAAGACTTGTTCACATCTTCAGTTCCCAACATCTTTGTTAGATGTTCACACGGAGAGCTAATCAGAGAAGAATCTATTGTTTTACATTTCTAGTGAGAGAATGTAGAGAGAGAAACAGTTTGTAGTGAAAGTAAATGTAATATGTGGATTTGTAATCAATGACATATGATTTGAAAATTCTCATCTTGTTAGTTTTTGTTATTAGAACTTGATATTCTGGGTTTAACACATGCTTTCGGTGTTGAAACGTACCATTTTATTTACACAAAGAGTCCTTTGACAAAATACCGCGTGGGTGTGTTTTGGGAAAATTTGGATGTCGAATAATTATTCAAAATGGGTGTTTGAAAATTAGAAGTAACTTGATTTGCAAATAAAGCCTCTTTATAATCAGTATTTCTAAAATGTCCTTATTCGGAGTAAAACGTTCATTTTAAATGTTTTATGATTTATATGATGAAAACTGCTTTAACTCACTAGGCGTTAAGCCTAACACCTTTTCTTTTCCACATGTATATCAGGTCTTAGATGGATCAGAGTGGAGATTGGAGCTTGGTAGAAGTTCCGATAGGATGGCTTTAGTGACGTCATCCGGTTTGGTGAAGATAGCAGCTTTGGTGATTTTAGCAACACCCGACTAATGTTGTCCCCGTTTGTGGGACTAGATAGTTCCGTTAGAACTCTGATACGTTGTTGTAGCGATTATTCTTTGTAACTTTAGATATTTGATATTTCAAAGCTTTGTATTTTAGAGTTTTTGGAAGTTAAATTTTGTCTGCTATTTTCGAATTTTAGGGGTGTTACACGCACGCTTGCATCGGAGCTGAGGAGCCTCAAGTTTATAAGCCACATTGGTAGAAATACAAAAGAAGCTTAAGTTTATCAGCCTATTATCTCAAGTGGGTCTTGAGTTAAATGGTGGGCTTATGGTGGGGGTATCAAAGAAGTGCAACACACATGCGCGCGTGGCCGAGGCTGTGGGCGCGGTACTCGCGAAGAGACGTGCACTTCGCATCGGAGCCTCGCCCCGAGCTCCGAGTTTCTTTTTATAACTCGAGTTGTAGAATAAATTGATGAACCTGTATTAATTAATTTTGAGCAGATAAGTTTTAATTTTATTTAAATTGAGCAAATATTTTCATTTTTCAGCATATTAAACACATGTTTAATTATCTCCAAAAATCAGTTGGAGACTTAGTCTCCAACTCTCCCCATAATCTAGAAACTTAAGGAGAAAGTCGTGGGGGTGATCAGCTTCACACCTGATCTATTCTACTATAAATTAAGGCCTTCTCCTCCCTTTGAATACACACCAGAAATTGATCTGCTTTCTCTCTCGATCTGCTCTTTCTCGCTCGATCTGTACCTACGTTTTTTTACCACTTTCTGTCAAAGCTTTGCCTTAAAACAGTTAAACAATATCGCTGTTAGTGTTTGATTAATACTGTATCAAATCATGGGGTTAAGCGATAGTAGACTCACAACTTTCTAGAGTGTCGCCAAAACCTTTAAGGACAGGATATAGTTCCGTGTAGTCTGCTCGTTTGAATTCATCGTCTACTTCCAGGTTGGTTTTACATGTACTGTTGTGTAATTTAGTTTCGTTCACTGAGTGAACATTCTGTCTTCTACTCCTTTCTTAAAACGATTCTATCGCGAAGGATAGAATCTGTTGGACCTAATATAACTAATAAAAAATTTTGTTTAACGAACTCCATTAATAAAACACTCGTCATTATTAATAAAGTTGTAATCTTTATTAATAAAAACGTGATCTTTAATAATAAATGAGCATTCTTGAATTCCGAGTTTTGCTATTAACATAATTTTACAACATTCTTTAAGGTTTTGTTATGGATTTCGGAAGCTCTACCAACATTCGTGTAATGAATCAAGAGATTGTGAAACTTGACCGGTTCGACGGGTGTAACTACACTCGTTGGGCTGAAAAAGTCAAGTTTATGATAATGGTAATAAAACTCTATCATGTAATGGACCCGAACCTCCCGCCTATCCCTGATGATCTCATTCCTGATAAAGGAAAAGAGCCGGATAAGGCAAAAATAGCCGAACTTAACAAGTTAAGGCTAATCCACAAGGAGGAGACATCCTTGGCCTGCGGACACATTAAAAATGCCCTATCCGATAGACTCTATGACTTATACTCTCTGATTACCGATCCAATAGAGTTATAGAATGCACTTGAATTCAAATATAAGACACAAGAAGAGAGAACCAATAAGTATCTTGTGTCTAAGTTTTTACGCTTTCAAATGATTGATGAAAAACCAATCCTAGAGCAGATTCACGAGCTCCAGGTTATTACAAATAAATTAAAAGCACTTTCCATAACTATTCCAGAAAATTTCCAAGTGGGGGCGGTGATTGATAAATTGCTCCCATCTTGGAAAGATTTCTAAAAAAGAATGATGCACAAATCTGAAGACGATTCTTTGGATGACCTGCTCAAACATATAAGGATCGAAGAAGAGACTCGTAATCGAGATAAGAGGGGTAAGTCTGTGATGGTTGCAAACAACGTGCATGCTGACAACAACAAAGGGAAGGGAAAGATGGGTGGTCCTAGTAAGAAGTGGAATCTGGGTCCACAAAAGAAGAGTTTTTAAAGATCCGAACAACAATCTAAACCTGTTCAACACTTCAAGAGAACCGGGAAATGTCACGTCTGCGGAGAGACGTGACACTATGCCCGAGAATGCAAGGAAAGGAAATCCGGACCGCTAGTAGCCAACACTGTTGAAGGAATCCAGAATCTTGTTGCAAACATGCAAATGGAGGAGATTGATATGATCTCGGAGGCAACTACCAGAATCACAGCTAGTAGAGGAGGTTGGTACTTAGACACGGGAGCCACAATTCATGTGTGTAACTCCCGGTCCAAGTTTGTTGAATATGGTCCTATTCGAGAAGGAAAACAGGTGATCGTGGCTAACAACGACAAGGCCGATATTGCGGGTATGGGTATGGTGCTACTCAAGTTCACTTCCGGGAAAACTGTCACTTTGGGGAATGTACTTCACGTTCCTTCTATCAATAAGTGCCTCGTTTCTGGGAACAAACTTGATGAACACGGGTTTGGACTCAACATCGAGGCAATGAAGCTAGTGATCTACAAATGAAAGACTTTCATAGGAAAAGGATACAACCAGTTGGGTATGTATCGGTTGAATTTGAGTGATGATGAAAATGGGGCCGGGTCGAGTGGGGGTAGTAATGCGTTAGCCTTTTCTGATGAAGTTTTTGTTTCTACTATTGATGTAATTCTCTCTGATTTTAATAAAGTTAATTCTTTTAAGTATTTTGCTTGTTCAATATCATTATGGAATAATCGTTTAGCACACACCAATGTTAAAAATATTGAAAAAAATGCAAAATAAAGGATTACTTAAAATTGACAACAAAGATTTTGGAAAATGTGAAATGTGTGTGAAATCAAAGTTTACAAAGAAACCTTTTACATCAGTTAAAAGGGATACTACTATTTTAGAGTTGATTCATTCCGATATCTGTGAATTGAATGGAATACTTACCCGTGGTGGTAAACGGTATTTCATTACATTCTGTGATGACTTCAGTCAGTTTTAATACGTTTACTTATTACATTCAAAAGACGAAGTCTTTGATGCTTTTAAACTTTATAAAGCTGAAGTTGAAAATCAACTTGAAAAACGAATCAAAATACTTCGATCAGATAGCGGTGGTGAATACTTTAATAGAGAGTTTGATATTTTTTGCGAAGAGAATGGTATCAAACATGAACGCACCTTACCGTTCACCCCTCAACTGTATGTTGAGATGGTCAACTGTATGTTGAACTAATCAGGTCTGCCAAGCAACCTGTGGGGAGAAGCCCTATTGACTGCTTGTCATATTCACAACCGGGTCACTAGTCGTATGATCCCAACTATCCCATACGAGCTATGGAAAGGAAGAAAACCCAATCTGAACTACTTTAGAGTCTGGGTTGTGTTGCCTACTATCGAACTCCTGATCCTAAAATATCCAAACTGGGAGCCCGTGCTATTAAAAGCATATTTGTAGGATATGCTAGAAATAGCAAGGCTTACAGGTTGTTGGATAAAGAGTCAGGAGTAATAGTCGAATCTAGGGATGTGGAATTCTTTAAAGACAAGTTTTCAGAAGATGCTGAAAACTCTGAAAGAAATTTGGCTTCAAATCTTCCTAGTACATCCCATGATAGTTCGAAAACCTCAAACAAGGTTGACAAACCACGTAGAAGTACTAGAGTAAGAAAAGATAAAAGTCTAGGAGATGATTTCTTCTCCTACCTAGTAGAAGAACACAAAAGAAAGTGACTAGAGAAGTCATTTTATCGATTAAGATCGAAGACGATCCTAAGACTTTTAAAGAGGCCATGTCTTCAAGGGACGCTCCACTATGGAAGGAGGCAATAAATGATGAAACAGATTCTATTATAGGGAATGGAACTTGGGAATTAGCTGATTTGCCCAGGGGAGTGAAACCAATAGGTTCTAAGTGGGTATTCAAAAGGAAGTTGCATCCAGATGGATCAATATCAACTTTTAAGGCAAGATTAGTGGCTAAAGGACATAGACAGAAAGAGGGAGTCGATTACTTCGACACCTATGCTCCGGTTGCTAGAATTAGTTCTATTCGAATTCTTGTAGCAATCTCAGCCATAAAAGGATTGTACATTCATCAAATGAATGTGAAGACAACCTTTTTGAATGGTTATCTAAACGAAGAAGTTTATATGGAGCAACCTGAAGGGTTTGTGATACCCGGACAAGAGAACAAGGTATGTAGACTTGTTAAATTTGTATATGGGTTGAAACAAGCACCTAAACAGTGGCATGAAAGATTTGATACCACCATCACTTCTTCCGGGTTCAGATATAACGAGGCTGATCGATGCATTTACTCAAAATGCACAAAAGAATCCACTGTAGTAATCTGTCTTTATGTAGATGATATGTTGATCATCGGTACTAACATTGAGGGTATCCTTGAAACAAAGGACTACCTATCCTCGATCTTTAAGATGAAAGATCTTGGAGAAGTGGACACTATTCTTGGAATAAAAGTAAAGAGGTCAGGATCACAAATCTATTTGAGTTAATCACACTACATTGAGAAAATATTGACAAAGTTTCAACACTTGAATATAAAGGAGTTTAACACACCTTTTGATTCAAGTGTAAAACTTGATAAAAACTCTGAAAGAGCAGTGGCTCAACTAGAGTATGCTAGTGCAATAGGATGCATGATGTATGCACTGCATTGCACTATACCGGACATTGCTTTTGCTGTGAGTAAACTGAGTCAATATACTAGCAATCCGGGTCCAGATCACTGGAAGACAATTAGTAGAGTATTAGGTTACTTGAAAAGAACTAGTAATCTAGAATTCACATACTCTACACATCCATGAATATTGGAGGGATATTCTGATGCCAGTTGGATAGATCACTCAGGTGACTCGAAATCCACAAGTGGGTGAATTTATACTCTAGCCGGGGGAGCGGTTTCCTGGGCAAGCAAGAAACAAACTTGTATCGCCCATTCAACAATGGAAGCTGAATTCATTGCCTTAGCAGCTGCAGGAAAAGAGACTGAATGGATTAGAGATCTGTTGACAGATATCCATTTGTGGCCTTAGCTAACTCCCTCGATTCCCATGTATTGTGACAGTGAGGCCACACTGTCAAAAATGCACAATGCCGTGTATAATGGGAAGTATCGATACATAGGTCTTCGGCATAACTATGTACGAGAACTGATCGAAAATGGTACCATTAGTATTGTGTATGTAAAGTCATATGGAAGCTTGGTAGATCCGTTGACTAAGCCTCCGACGAGAGACTTAGTAGGATCAACTGCCAGAGACATGGGTTTGAAACCCCGCAGAATCTGTTAGAGATGGAAACCTAACTTGAATTTAGTGCTCCTATCTATCAAGTTTAATGGGTAACAACAAGTCACTTGACCGATAGAAGGTACTATTAACTGATCGACCCATGTAAGGTACATGATAGTACGTCGTTGCCGAGAACTAGGATGAAGACAATCTCTTAAAAAATTTAAAGGTATCTGAGCAACAAAGATGTTTTAGAATTTTGCCTATATGACTGAGAGGTGGTGCCGCTTCAAATGGAGAGTTATGGTTTCTCTTCTAAAAAGTCATCAAACAGGATTTTAGCACATGACCATATTCGCGCTCAGTGAGAATGCAAAGACAAAAGATGACGTGTGTGAATTAGCCGAAGTAATCACAAGATTCAAAGTTTAAATCCTAAGGATACTTCTGAATTGATTCCTTCCTGCTTATTCACATTAAACAGGGTTTAATCTTAGTGACACTATTGTGACATAATTTTTTCTTAAAAGGCAGAAAACTTTCCAACATGGTGGGGGATTGTTGGAAATTTGAGTGTGAGGTTGGAATTTTTCCATCCCACATTGATAGAAAAACAAAAGAAGCTCAAGTTTATAAACCTATTATCTCAAGTAGGTCTTGAGTAAAATGGTAGGCTTATGGTGGGGGTATCAAAAAAGTGCAACGCACGCGCGCGTGCACGTGGCCGAGGGCACGGGCGTGGTACTCGCGAAGAGACGCGCACTTTGCACTTCGCACGCTCGCATCGGCTTAGTCTCCAACTCTCCCCATAATCTCGAAACTTAAGGAGAAAGTCGTGGGGGAGATTAGCTTCACACCTGATCTCTTCTACTATAAATTAAGGCCTTCTTCTCCCTTTGAATACACACCAGATTTTGATCAACTTTCTCTCTCGATCTGCTCTCTCTCTCTCGCTCGATCTGCTCTCTCTCGCTCGATATGTACCTACGTTTTTTTTACCACTTTCTGTCAAAGCTTTGCATAAAAACAATTAAACACTATCGCTGTTAGTGTTTGATTAATACTGCATCAAATCCTGGGGTTAAGCGATAATAGACTCACAACTTTCTAGAGTGTCGCCAAAACCTTTAAGGACATGATACAATTTCGTGCAGTCTGCTCGTCTGAATTCATCGTCTACTTCCAGGTTGGTTTTACATTTACTGTTGTGTAATTTAGTTTCGTTCACTGAGTGAACATTCTGTCTTCTACTCCTTTCTTAAAACGATTCTATCACGAATGATAGAATCTGTTGGACCTAATATAACTAATAAACAATTTTGTTTAACGATCTCCATTAATAAAACACTCGTCTTTATTAATAAAGTTGTAATCTTTATTAATAAAAATGTGATCTTTATTAATAAAAGGGCATTCTTGAATTCCGACTTTTGCTATTAACATAATTTTACAACACTTTAGCCTAGCGGTATCCGAGTCCTTTGCTCCTCAGGAGGTCAATGGTTCAAACTTTATCAAAGATAAGGAGGGTGTGCCAATAGTTCATTTGTTCCATTTTTATTATATTAATATTATATACTTGGAAAAAATTAATTGAAGCTTGAAATGGTCTATGTTGTGGTCTTCAAACTTGGATCACTTTCGAGAAATTTCAAGCTTACCTCCTCCATATGCTCACCGTGTTTTGCCGTGTTAGCAATATTTTGTAGATCCAATTGGCAGCATCAAGTTTGATGGCCTTTAATTATTTCCGGTGCATTTGCACTTTCAAATCAAGTATTCAAGTTGTGTATATTTGTTAATGTTTATGTAATTTCGTTTGGTTCAATACCATGTGCCAAGGTTTGCTGGGGTTGTCTAGGTCAAGCTATTACAACATATCAATGTCATGGGGTCTTTTGTCAATTATATTCTGATTTTGTTCTCTTATCAATGCAATTTCATTTTTAACCAAAAATGAATCAAAGAAAAATAAAGACTTCTTTAGATCATAAATCGATCTTTTACTTAGAGGTATGAGTGGCAGACTTTAGACTTTAAATCTGATATTCTCTGAGAATATATGAAACCATATTAAATTACCTTCCAAAAGTGTCATTTTTTTTTGGAAGCGATAATTCTTATTAAAAAAGATAGCCAGAAGCTATCAACAAGGAAAGATTACATGAACCCGAGACAGGAAAAGGGCGATGAACACCACTCGACAAAGTTTTTCCGACTCCCCCTACCCTGTAGATCACCCATCTAAAAGAGTTTTCAACAATAAGGTCAAACAGGTCACTAATTCTAGGCACGGACCTATCAAAGAGAAATTTGTTGCGAAATCGCTATTAGGAGAAACACGTAATCATGAGAATAGCCTCGACGCCCATTCAAATTGCCTTCCAATAGTGTCATTTGTGAAGAGTAGGGAGGTTCCAATCTATTAAATTGAAGAGAAATGGTGAAAGTCTATTTAATATGGGACTCTTATGCTTACGAGTAAGAATTGTATGATGGTTAAAGAGTTCTTCCACTCCCTACATGTATATTTTACATATTCTTGTATATGAATGTGGAAAGTGAATGTAATATTGTGTTAACCCATCAAATTTTGTATATGAGTATACATACAGCATGTCTCCACTCAAAGTCCGAAACATATATACATGGTTTAAGAAGGACCAACCTATATATGTATTTTAGGGTTCCCATAATATGATGTCAGAATTTATGAAACATGTTATATATATGACTTCCAATATTTACAACTTGCAACACAAAGATACAAATATATCGACAAACAGACGACGCATGATATCGAATGGTCACATGGATCAGAGTTTTTGACGAGTGGTTTTCTGAGCGCAGAGCTTGGTAAACCAAGAATATTCACCTACTCATAATGTGAAACAAATTTAACCAACTTGCAACATACTAGAAGATATATATATTCATATTTTATTTTATAAAATCTTTTTACATAATGAGATGTAATATAAACTCTTTTTTCTTCCGTATTTTTTTTGCTAATATAAAATCTATTTTATTTTATAAAATCTACACGTATTTTATATTAGCATAATATAAAATCTACACGTATTTTTTTTATAATATAAAATCTACACGTATTTTTTTTTTACGAGCATTAAAAGAAGAAAAAATAAGGTTGATATGAATTAAAAATAAAAAATAACGAGATACACTAATAAATTATCGTATTTTTTAAAATAAATATAATCCGCAATACTTTCCAAATTAATCATGCGTATTTTTTTTAATAATATAAAATCTACACGTATTTTTTTTTCACGAGCATTAAAAGAAGAAAAAAGAAGGTTGATATGAATTAAAAATAAAAAATAACGAGATACACTAATAAATTATCGTATTCTTTAAAATAAAAATATTCCGCAATACTTTCCAAATTAACCAAGTGTAAAGAAAATAAAATAGAAACGATATAGATATAAAAATATTCTTCCATATTTTTAATATATTTACATTTAAATGTAAAATCGAAAATGAAAATAAAAGATTTTAAAATATTCTCTACATTCACTATAAATATATATAGCTTCTCTATGTATCATCCAAGTACAAGAAGAAGACGAACGGTCGGGTCTCAATGGCGGAACCTGCAACTGAACAAAAGGTATTCCACTATATTTTTGTTTCTTTGAAAAACTATTTTTTTTTATTTTATTTTATTTACTGAGGATTAGTTTATATTTTTCAAAACCCACAATCATATTTTTCGAAGTAGGGGAATAAGATATATATACATATCTATATTTTTATCGATTAATACTATGAGATCTTGAAGTCAAGTCAGATAAATATGTTGTGAGACATGTCGTTTGAGTTTTAAATAATATAATACAAAATTATTACCAATATTATTGCACAAACTCATAACAACAAACGATTAAGAATATATGCAAGTTAACCACTTATGAAAATACATTCATTTTTCACATTGTATTTCATTAACTGTTAACAGAGAAATTACGTTTTATTTTAACTCGATTTAATATTTCAACAAAAAATTTATCCTCCCGTGCAATGCACGGGCCCAACACTAGTATATATATATATACTATTGGTGCGTTGTATCTATGTGTGAGGACAGCACTTGACTGGGGCGCACAGTTTGATGAGGGGCAAGCAGACGTTGTTCAATAGCACTCTCACATTACCTCCAAGTTGACCATTTTTATTAATTATTTGTTTTATGGTGATGAAAATCCGTTAATTATATTTTGTTATATATGCAAATGAGTTCCACTTCCAGCTTGCTTTCTTTGACCATATGAAAGTGGCATGAATATATTTGTAATATTTTTTCCAATTTAATAGTAAGCACAAGAACATAGCATCCAGGTCTTTAGTGTACATGCATGTGATAAATCTGTTGGATTAGCAACTTGTGCATTAGTTTAAAGAGTTTAATCATTACTTAAGAAGTGAGCCACGTAGTCAACAGTAACACCACAGATTAAGTAATTGGTATTAATAAATTAGTAAGAGCTAGATTTTCATTTTCTGGCCAATGTTCTTGTTAGTCTCTATTTAGTTTTGAGTGAATTACAAGACTCGTTCATGAAACTCACAAATGAAGTTCCTGACTGTGATTTTGGTAACAGAAGCAGTCTAATTTTAATTATGCTGTCAGAAAAGTTCTTGTTAAATGGGTCATAATTCCATTCTTTTAAGGGCAAAATTTCATCTTTTTCCTAGCAATATATCATCAAGTTAAAGTTCTTTCTTTTTCTTTCAACTCATGAGATAAAAATCTGCTGTCCTAAAATTTCACGTCTAATACCTGTTCCACCAATAAAATTAGGACACGTCAGATTTTATATAATTTTAATTTTATTTAATTCAAATTTATATTCTATCTCCGATAACGTATATTAATGTGATTGTTGGACATGAATGAGACGTGATAATTTAGGGCCGAAGATTTTTATAGTTTTTTATTAACAAAATCATTTATTTCAAAAAGGTTGCAATTAAACTTAATTCCAAGAACAAAACCCTCAAATTTGGAAATCAAAACATGATTTGCAAAGACCACCAACTAATTAATCCCAAAAGAGTAAAGATTTAATCCCAATATATATGTTACCGCAGTTTGGCACTCATTCGACCCCAAATCATATTTGCATGCAAGCAAATACATACCTATATAATAGATGAGTGTAAAGAAGGTTAGAATTTATAGCTTCAAATTGTTCATTAGGGTTTTATGTTAGCATATGCTATTTCAGCGGGTTACCAAAAACCTAAATCAAAGAAGAATGTTTCAAAAAGCCCTAATATTAATCTCGACCAATTTTTTTTCTATTCAAATCGTTAATTAAGCTTCCTCGTTTAAGGAGTCAAAGTTTGTAATAATTGTCTCGTCTAAAGCTTGTATAAATGGCCTGTTCGCAAATACCTATTTTATTTGAAGAATTTGTAAATTCATAGTATAGACTCTAGCAATTGAGAGCCAGAATGACGAATTAATTAGGTGGGTTTATAGTTCTTGTATTTGCAGCAGCAGATCCAGGTAGCGTATAATGGTATTTGGTAGCTAGAGCAACGCTAGAAATGTCGAATACTTTGTGCTAATCATGCAAAAAGAAGAAAATAAACCAGAATTTAATGCAAAAAGAAGATAAATGATCAAGTTTTTGCTGTTTAGATTTTTGATTTTAAGTTATGAATAGATTTGATTTCATTTTATTTCTAGTTTGATTGTACGTTGGATCAAGTTTTCTTTTTTAGTTGTTAATTGAAAAAAAGATGAAGAACAACATGATATGAGATTACTTTTTTACAGTTTTAAAAATGTTGTTTTTTGGAAACGACAATTCATTAAAAGGATAGCCAGAAACTATTAGCAAAGAAGAATTACATAGGCACATGGCCAACTTACATGAAACGTTAAATTAAAACATTTCTATGGCTAAAATTATTTTTCAAGAACAAATACTAACAAAAATAAATATGTAAATACAACTTCAGAAAACTTTTGACGTTCATTGTTATTAGTACCCCGTCATATATTTAATGGAGTAATTCTCAACTTGCATCAAAAGTATATATAGAAAGCACATTGAATATGACAATAATGTAAACGCGTCAGGAGAGCCTCGTCTATCTAGCCATCTCTTTCTCTCTCTTAAACATATATACATGTCTGTGTATTAAGCTTTGGTCGAATTTAGTAGTAAACTATTAATTAGTCCAAACAACTTAATTTTCATCAAATAACCAAAAGCTCAGTCGTATTATTCGAATTTTTTTAAAAGACAATTAATTAAGACTTTACTTCTATTCGCTCTCTTTTGAAGTCACAATCAATTCAACTATTCGTTCTTACACCTAAAAATTTGCATAATGATAATAATGAAATCTAAGAGCATCTTCAATGCGAGGTTCTTATAAGTAAAAAGTGCAATGACTTGTAAGAATTAGCATTGTGGAGAGTTCTTATAAGAACCCAAAGTCCTTCTAGGTTCTTAAATAAGAACCTTGGTTCTTACCATGAAATATGTGAGATGTGACATTATCTTTATTTTATTTTTTTTTGACTTTATAATAAGTATTCATATTATATATATTAATATTAAAATGTATAAGACCCACAAAAATAGGTTCTTATAAGAACTACCAATGTCAACTTTTATGTGAATTTTTAATTTGATAAGGTGGAAATGAGGTGACACCAAAAAGTCCAAGATGGAGGTCCTTATAAGAACTTGCATTGAAGATGCTTTAAGTATGCCTATCAGTATAATTCATAATTTGGTTATTCATTTGCCATACTTTTTTAAAGTTTCATGTTCGTGCTTAACATTAAGAGAGATTGGTTAATTAAATAGTGTTATAGCAAAAATCCACTTTATAGATTGCAAAGGAAACTGGTTTCTATATAATTATTATTTCAAATCAATCCTACAATAACATTTATAAATTGAAAGAATTCTTATTCCTGTTAACTTTGAGACATATGATCTCTTTATAAATTTCAAGTTGTACGAACCATAGTTTCAAATTAGTTTAAATTTATTGGTCAGTTTGCTGCATTGGATCTTAGATGTTACAAAAATGGTATCATAGTCGATCCTTATACTATCGTGATGGCGGGGGCAAAACTCATTTAAAAGTTATTGGTATAGCAAATGAATTGAACAAAACTTTGCTCTAACAACCTCTTCTTCTTAAACATTTATTGAATTTATTAAAAAACCTATACATGTTAAAATGAGTTGAGTTCATGGGTTCTTTGTGTTACCTGCTTTTTTCGCGCGTTTAAGGTTAATTGACAACCTCTTTTTCTTAAACATTAATTAAATTTATTAAAAACCCTATACATAGTTAAAATGAGTTGAGTTCATTGGTTCTTTATGTTAGCTGCTTTTCTCGCTTAAGGTCGATTGATCAATCATGACCTATATTTGCTGGTGTTTTGTTTAATTTCAATCGTGCAGTGTAAGTGGAAAAATGCTCTTGGAATACAATTTATTTGTTTTCTTTGTTATTTTGTCTGCATTTTTATCCACGAAACCTCCATATTTTATCGTTATCGAACAAATTAGGATCAACTTGGAGCTAGTGGATAGATCAACGTTTATCTTCAACTTAAAGAAACAAAACCAGAACAATAAAACTAATACCCACTACAAGAAAATTGTTATTTAGTGACGGAAAGAATTTGGTCACTAACAACATAAAATTAGTCACTGATCCATTTTAGTGACCAAAATTTGGGTGATCACTTTTCGTCACTAAAGGTCCGTCACTAATTTGCGTTAGTGACCAAAAACCAAAATGGTCATTAATTAGTGACAAAAATAGAGTGGCCACTATGTTTGTAACGACTAATTTGGTCACTAAATATCGTCACTAAACGGTAAAAGTCGTCACTAACTTGATTAAACTAGTGACCAAGTTAGTGACAACCACAAAATAGGTCACTAATTGAATTCATGATAACGGCTCCGTTAAAGTCCGTTAGCATCCATTAGTGACCAAATATGTGGTCACTAGCGTTAATAGTTGTTAGTGACAAAAAAAAGTGGTCACTAATTACAAAATGTGAAGAAAAAAAATCGTCACTAATTTCTACTATAATTGTTATTGCATTAAAAAATAAAATGTAACACCCGTAATTTTCGGTAAGTAAAGATCACCCAGTCATTTTTGGATCTTATAAACGACGGGACTTTTGTTGGGAAATCATTATTTAAAGTCCCTTAGAGTATCGGGGGTCTCGGTATTGAAAAATATGAGTTTCGAGGCTCCAGAAAGGTCCCGCTACAATGCCCTGTCATAGTTGCACTGTCACAGTCGCAGAGAAGGAACAGAAGGGTGAGTCATTCTGGTGACAATGACCATGCGACATTGCCATGGGCAATGTCGCATGGGAGGGAGAGCAGGCTGTCAAAATCGGGTTTTGGCTCATTTCTTCATTTCTCACTTCTCACTTCCTCCCCAACTCTCCCAAAACCCTCCCAAGACCCATCTTCCCCACCCATAGTGTTTTGGGGTTCTAAATCCTTAAATACCCAAGTTATGAGTTATCAATACTCTGCCAAGTGCGATGCTGGAAGCTAGCTATCAAGGATCTTCATCTTCATCTTCAACCTCAAGCTCTAACTTAGGGTTTTCTAGGTTTTCATCAAAACCTAAGTGGTAAGTGTATCCCTTCCATTGCTAAACCCTAATATAAGATATAAATGTTCTCTTGATGATTTTCTAGTGTTTGATTCCTTCAACTTCGGTTTGTAAGATTTGGGTCAAAATTAGGGTTTTGACCAAAATGGAGATTTTAATGTAATGTGTTTGATGATCGACTCTAAATGGTTGAATGTGATTATTTATGGGTGGAATTTGTGCATCTAGGGTTATGGATGTTTTGACCTTGAAGATTCAAGTGTTCTTCAAAAAAACTCAAGTTGAGGTAAAATCTAGATTTAGCCTAAATCTAGTAAGGTGAGTTCAAGTTGATTTGTGAAAACGGTGTACATGCCAAAATATTTATTTTAAAGTGTTGGTGTTTCACATTAAATTGTTAACTGCTGATAAGTTTTGGTTATTGGAAATATTTAACTTTATAAGCTTATATAACCCATATCTTTGGGATTTTTGGGTATTTTGATAAATAAATCATTTTGATATGTTTCTTTGATGATATAATATATGAATGGAGATTATTTTATATAATTGTCCATTTGGTGCATACGATTTTATAAACCGTTGGAAAATGCATATCATTGTGTTAGGAGTCATTTTGTGAAAAATAAAGGGATGAATCCTTTTGGAAAACGTTTTGTTTCGACCAATGAGGAGTTTTGGGGTTAATCACACTTTTGGTCTTTGTGTTTGCATAACCGTGAGTTAAAAGTGTTTTATTGTCTACACTGACATTTATTGTATAATAAAGGAATTTTGTTGAGCTTTGGCTCGGTTTGACTAAAATGAGTCTTGATGACATTTGTCCGATTTAATAGCCCATTGTGGAATTTTGGGTTAGATGGTGTTTATTACGTGTCATTTGAGAGTCACACGTTTTGGGTGCTTTGGTCATTCAAGTTGAATATTATAATGTTAGACTGTGTAGCATTGAATCCATAGGCATGTAAGTCAGTCGTATTTAATGGTGAGGACTCTTGGGATCCTCACTTGGGGAATTTATGTCGTGTTGGCATTAATGTCGTCCCGGTTGTTTGACGAAGAGGAGCCTTTATGGGTTGTACTTCGAGACCATGGGTCTTGTGTTTGAATGTCTAATTCTTGTGCACGAGGGTTAGACATCGGGAGTTATCAAGTAAGGAACTGAGGCTCCTATCTTGAATGCTAGGGAGTAGGCACTAGGGGTCGAGTGGGTACCCTGAGGATGAAACTCCGCTAGAGACCGAACAGGCAATAAGATCGTGTATCCTTGAGGTGTAGTTCGGCAGAGCAGACAATAGGGGATACAGTGTTTGGGACGTGAAATAAAGTCCGACTGGAGGTGTAGCTCGGCGGAGCAGGCAATACAGTCACGATTGGAGGTGTAGCTCGGCAGAGCAGGCAATATAGTCACGATCTGAGGTGTAGTTCGACAACATGGTTATGTGGCTCAACTTTGTGTTTCGCAACGTACAATGGAATCGGGTCTCCCCCGTCACCGGAAGGTGTTAATTAGGTATTTAATTGTATCATTTTATCATCCATGTTTTCAGTGACGTTTTGCTTGTGGGGAATTGTTTACTCAATATTTATGGGTTATGTATTATGCCCTGCCCACGTTTGGGGTGTTTCGAGAAGTAAAGTTTTATTTCGTATTATTATAAATTGGGAATTTTGCTTACTATTCACGTTTTGGGTGAGTTTGGGATTAAAGTGGCTTTACGAAAGAAGGTTCATGTGGGTTCCTTATTTTAAAGGTGTACTTTTGGAAAATTGTGTTGTTTGAGTATTTAAAGTAAATCTTTCTGAAGGTCTGTGATTTAAACTACTTTTTCTCCCTTTAGCAAATGTATTTATTTTATGTTGTAAATTCTTGAACTCACTAGGCGTTAGCCTAACCTTTTATTTGTCGGCATGTACATCAGGTTCCGGATGTGGGAAGAGGTTCTAGCGTTTTGGTGAAGTGTTGAGTGCTATGGGTATGTGCAAGGGTGAGTGGCTTGATGAAGTATTCCGTTTTAGTCATTGCGAAGAGTAACTATTTCTTTTGGGTTTTAGTAACACCCGACCTTGATTAGTCGTTATTCGAGACTTGACCTTTTATTCGTTGAAGTTAAATCTAGTATTCTTATTGAGGTGACTCAAGTGTTGATTTGTAGAATAGATTTTACCCTTTTTGTTGTATAATTGAAAGTTTTAAATTAGTTGCTTTTTCCAATTTCGAGGGTGTTACATAAAACCTACTGATTTATGGATGTGAGGACTGCAGAAATCCGATTAAAAGCACGATAACGCTCCTTCATTGATTTCTCATCTGCTAATATGGATGTGACCCAATCTTGATCATGAATTGGAGTGGACCATATGGGTCCTCCCATGTTATATTTCTTACCACAGTCGCTGCACTCTTCGGGAATAGCAGGACCAAACCCTGGGAGATATCTGACGCTCATAATCTAAGAAATACAGAAGAAAGAAAAAAGAGTTAACAAAAATTTCTAGGTTTCTGATTTTTTACATGATCAAGAAATAAGATCTCTAAACCTCATTGAGAAAAGGGTATTTATGTCCAGATCTAATTCAATCTTGAAATCCTGTTCAAAATTCTTTCTTTTCTTTATCTTCTTTCTTTTACTTCCATTAAAAAATCGTATCAATCAAATGTCTATAAATTTTCAGCGAAACAAGTATGCAATCCAAGAATGGAAATGGTGTATTTAAATTTGTTAATCTCAACTTAGGATTGTAGCTTATCTCTATAAGCCCAAAAATCCTAAGCAGGTTATCATTAAGACATGTACGAATCAACTATTTATGGAAAAGATATGCACACCTTAGAGACGGTCCTGGCCAGTGGCTGGAGATGAAAAGAATCACAACCAATACATTGATAAACATACAAAAGCTTAAGTGGAGTGTTCTTCATTGCACTTGTTGAACTGAAATCATCCCATAATTCATCAAAATACAGGCTGTCATAAAGTTTTAAAAGCTCGTGAAACAAAGGATACTCACGTTTTTATGCGGACGAATACCCTGACATAGAAGTCCATCTGAACAGATAACACTAGGACAATGTATCGCTTGTACCAGTTTGCATGACTCTGTATTTCAGGAAGACAACAAGAGGTTTAAAGTAAGCTTGCTTGAATAAATAAAATGAAAATTTAAAATATATGTTGAAGATTATAAACACATAGAGGCTTTCTAGAGAAAAATACCTCAATGCATGCAAGAAGGATGCGCATAGCCATTTTGTGGCAATATTTTCCTCTCAGCGGATAGGAACCATATCTAGCTCAAAACACAGCACAAAATGCAATTTGTCCCTTTTAGAAAGCTTGATGATTAAAATTACCTATATGCCAAATATCATCTTTACAAATAAACCAATTGTATTGATTCCCACAAGATCCTCTATGTTATCTTTTTTGAAAAGTAGTCTAGATATTTGGCAAACGGCAAGACAATTTCTTTTAACAAATATAACAAGACAATTACAATCTTTCACAGGAGGGAAAAACACGATATAAGGTCAGTTTTGAAAATGCATCAAAATCTTACTTGGAATATCAGACTTCTCCATTGCCTCCACATAGCATTGCCATATCTGTTGTTGTACACATCAACAACCCTCCATCAACAATCGACTGAACCGCAGAGTCCCGTAATACAGAGGGTGAACAATAAGGATCAAGATCAACCTAAACACATCAAATTCTGGTTATTTGGGCATCAAGATTACATCCTAATTCTCGATAGAATAGAACAAATTGAATACAGGTGCTAACCAAGTCCAACATACCACATAATTATATGGTAAACTACTATATCACCTACCAACTTGCAAAACCATAAAGCACAAAATTTAGTAGCTCATATTCATGCAGTCACACCTGCATCACATACTTGAAGTTAAATTTTTAGGGCATAATCCATTTCAAAGGAAAAATAGGTCCTAAACATAATGGACAAAAAGAAAAGCAACTCTACGAAAGCATGGATAACAAACAAAATTGTTGCACAATTTGTGACCTTGCGATGATCAAAATGAATCATTTCACATATATTTTTCATCATTTTTCAAGAAACATGCTCATACCAGTTTCGAAATGTTGAATAAGTGTTTGAACCATATCTTAATATCGAATGCAGGTGATTGATACGAAACCAACACCACCTCTCCATTTGGTTGTTACAAAAGTATGATGAAGACAGGTTATTTATCATTAGAACCAAAACACGATTAGACTACTCATGGCATAATACAACAATAAATATTAACCAAATAGAACGTAAAAAATTATGATTTCTGGTTATATAACCCCCAAGCACATAACTGCACCAAGACTTGGAAAATTGATTCACAAGTTTAATCACCTTTCCTTCCATGTCAATGATAAGATTAAGGAGAGGATAAGGAAAAAAAGGTTCAAATTCTATTCATAACTCAGGAAAAAGAATATTATGTTTATTTAAGAATTCACACTGCACTATAAAAACAAAGAAGCGACTCTAAGCTGAAAACCAGATAAAAAAGTTCGAACTTTACCCAAAAACCAATAAAAGATGAGTTCTTCTTACTTTGAAGAACCATAGTCAGAATAAAAAATATCTTCGATTTGTGCTCAATATTGAGAAAATGACAGTGCAGAGTGAAACCCTTCAGCTTATTGAGAAAAACTGCAAACTATGAGACATAAAAGTTACATTAAAAAGAGAGGGTATGACCATTTCAAAAGTTTGACTTCATTAACAGGGATGGGAATCGGCGTCTAGGATAAAGAGAATCACCCATGGGACGTGAAAAAAGTCACGTTGAAAACATAAATCTGCTAAAGTGCCAAAATGGGGCAACATTTTTCGACCAATCTGCTGCCTTGATATCCTGAGAAAAATGAATCAAGATTTGTTTCTCTAAGTTCAATCATGTTTATGAAACAAGTTAACTTTCATTTGGAATGTGTTGTTAAAGGTGTTGACATATGTAGTCAAACATGGCGGAATTTACCTTCAGAGAAAGGGATTCCAGTAATTTTATCTAGGACTTGTTAACTGTAAGCATCACTAATAAGTGTTGGATTGTGATAAAAGGCAATGTTGAAACACATGTTCCTTGATAATATATAGCTAAGAGCATGTTTGTTAGTAGCTTAATAGGACTCATAACTTATTCGGTCAACTATAGATGACTGTTTGGTAGTGACTTATTTAGTAAGATTTTAGGGGGGAGCTTTATGCATATTTCCAAATTTTTCCAAACCTGCCCCTCCAAATTAAAAAGTACGCTCCTCCCATCTATGAAAAAACCCTCTAAAAAAATCTTTCCAAGTTGTAAAGACAGATTAATCCACACAGACAACTAAAAAACCAGCCAAGCAACCTCTAACTAAGATTACTCAACTAGTTACGAAAGTTTAGCAGGTGAAATACCTCAATTATCAAAATTTTGATTCCCTACTAGTGCTCTAACCCAAATCATTATTTCCATAATTCTTTTTAGCTCATTATAACATGGTGAAGCAAATCAACCATTCTCTGATTCTTTCCAATAATGGATATGTTCTTCACCTCCCTGACTTCGTTTCACAATCAATTTTCCTTTTTTAGGTACGTCGCTCTTCAAAACAACAATCTATCAGGCTATACTGAAATTACTTACATATAATTACATACATAATACTTACGAAAGCAAATAAACAATTCATATTACCTAAATTGCTAAGACTGACATCGAACGGTTAATTATCCATAAACATTAACTGAAATTGCAAATAAGCAATTCATATTACCTAAATTGCTAAGACTGACATCTAACGGTTAATTATCCATAAACATAAACTGAAATTGCAAATAAGCAATTCATATTACCTAAATTGCTAAGATTTACATTGAAACGATTAATTATCCATAAACATGAACTGAAATTGCATAGAACATACAAAATTAAACTAGAACGAGTGGTTTAAATGAATCTAGATCCACAAACATTTGCAGCATTGAAAGCTTGTTTAGATTTCTCGAGAGTGAAAGTCATCTTCTTCTGATCGACCAAAACGGTCATTTTAACGGAAGATAAACAGCAACAAGATGAGGAAGATCGAGATATGGAGGATGTGAGTTTATTAGGCCTGTCGGTGAAGTTGGACGACGACCATGAAAGTGTTTTTCTAGGGTTTATTTTGACAATGTGGTTGAATCAAACTTGCTGATTTGAATCGTCTCCCTCCTCTCTTTCACTCTCTGCTTTGACACTGATTATCAAAAGCGTTTGTCTAGGGTTTGGATCGGGTTAAGAATGTGATTTGAGTGAGAAAACAGTGTAGGTTGTGGTTTATATAGTCGGGTTATTGAGTCGGGTCAAAACCCATACAGGATCCGCGTTTGTTTGTAAGTTTACAGATTTGGCAATCCTAGACCCTACACTTTTAATTTGTTTTACATTTCGACCCTTATTAGAAATTTAATTCAAACACTCTCTTAGTGACCACTATCTTTTCGTCACTAATACTTTTAATCTAGTGACCATCATTTTTTAGTCGCTAACTCTTTCAATTTACAACTAAAGAATATCACTTAGTGACCACTATTTTTGAGTCACAAACACTTTCAATTTAGTGACAACCATTTTTTGTCACTAACTCTTCCAACTTAACAACTAATTAATACCACTTAGTGACCACTATTTTTCGTCACTAATAATTTCAAGTTAGTGACCTCCACTTTTTGTCACTAACTCATCCAACTCTACAAACTAATGAATATTACTTAGTGAACACAATTTTTGGTCACTAATACTTTCAATTTGTGACAACCATTTTTTTTTGTCACTAACCCTTCCATGTCTAAGATTAATGAATAATTGAATATATTTTAAATTAATAACCACTATTTTTAGTCACTAACCTTTCTAACTTAGTTACTACTATTCTCTTGGTTACTAACCTTCATAACTCACTAGAATTATTTAATTATTAAATACCATTTAGTGACCACTATATTTTGGTCACTAACACATTTAATTTAGTGACTACCATTTTTGTCACTAACCTTTCCAATCATATGATTAATTAATACCATTTAGTGAGAAACTTTTGTTGGTCATTAATACTTTTAATTTAGTGACCACGTTTTTTTGGTCACTAACTCATCCAAATCAATTACAACTATTGAATCGTGACCACTATTTTTTTTGTCACTAATTAACACTTTCAATTTTGTGACCACCTTTTTTGTCACTAACTCATCCAACTCAATACAATCTTCAACTAATGAATCCCATTTAGTGACCACTATTTTTTTTGTCACACACATATTCAATTTAATGACCACCATTTTTTGGTCACTAATCATTTCAATGTAATAACCACAACTTTCAGTGAAGAAACATAATGTCACAAAAGAAATTCCATGAGAAAACACAATTTTTAGTGATTACTTAGTGACCAAATTTATTTTGTCACTAAAATTTATATTAATGACCAAAAATTAATGATGATCTTAGTCATCGTCACTAACGTCATAGTTAGTGACCAAAATTTATGTTGTCACTAAAATTTTGGTCACTAACTAAACTTTTTGTTGCAGTGACCCACCGTACAATCACAAGTCTTTCTAATATTAGTGGCTATAAATATCTTTGACTCTTTTAGGTAATTAATGTATTTTTGCACTCCATGTCGGACCAATTTCCGTTTTTGTACATCAATTACAAAATGCAAGACCATTGACTCTATTTTTCATTCCAAAACAGGAAGAATCTAAGTGAGTTAATAAATTAATGACAAAAGATCAACCAATACAAACTGAACTTTGTATGTTAAGAAGCTTCGTTGCTGTAGATAAATGTTGTATGTTATTTGTTTGAGATAAATTTTAGCATTTTATTTTGGAAGGTTCGCTAAATGTATGTGATGTTAATAAAAATAAATAATAATGTTTAAGTAATTAACAATCAGTACAAACAAAAATATTATTATTGAAAACAGTTGTTTCAATAACAACCATTTCTTTTGTATAGGAATACAACTAGTTCGTGTAAACTTGAGTGACCATGGTTGAAAATGTGTTCTTTATAGTCAAGAACCTGATATAATTTGATAAATAACAATTCCGAAATTGCCATAGATGAAATTATGTTTGTACTATAAACTATAAATAAATATCAACAAGATAAACCTCGAGTAGTTAGCTCACTAATAATTACACAGCCATTGGGGCTCCTCCCCAAAAGGTCACCGGTTTGAGTCTCTAAGGTTTCTTGGTTGTTCTCGAGGGCCCATAAGATTAGTTGAGGTGCATGGAAACTAGTTCGGACACCCATGGTTAAAAAAAATGTTAATAGGTAATTTGTAACCCAATAAAACATAAATAAATTATAGATTATCAAATAATAATGACAACTAAATTGTTGTCAAGTATTTTGTTTGTCGTTGAAATACTATTTAGAAGAATCGGTAATAACTAATATTAACCTTAACTTTTAGATGGCATTATTATTTGGAAAGTCATGTATATTTGAATTCTTATTTCTGTTGTGCATTAAGCAAATGGGTTTTTGACCCCATGAAGAGAAAGGGGGAGGGCTAAAGATCCGTACACAGGTTTTGAAGACAAAAATCGCAGGCCTGTTTTAATTTCCTTTTTTTAATTCGTTTTGGAAAGCATGTGATTCAGACGATAAAAGCGAAAAACTTTCTTTTTTAAAGAAATCAAGAGGCTGCGTGCAGATAAATATTCTAGAAGATGCCTTTTGATAATTTATTTACTTTAAACAACTAAAAAGTATATAAAAATTAAACTTAATACTGAGGAAGAAGATTCTTTGGTGATTTGATGCCTAATTTTATTTTTTTCTGTATATATTATCTCTTTTGGTATCCCGTGGGTGGTTGGTTGGTTCTTCTATTCCGTTTGATTCCAGCTCATATTGAATAGTAAAGAGGCATGAAAATATTTGGATTCATCATAGCCTAGAGTAGAACTATTTTCTTTCTATAAACAATTGATTAGCATATTTTAATATAACAATTATTGTGCAAAAAACAAAAAGATCTAGGCCGCCTACATTTTTTCAGAAATAATATGAATTAAACAATAAATTATAATTACTGACATTTGAATCTACAAAAATAATCTTATTCAAAGTTAGGTATGTTGTGTATGCATGAAATTGATGCAATCAAAAGACAAAAGTTTCTTTGTGAGGTGTTTTTTAGGACTTCTAGAAAATAAATTGGATTACTCGAACATCTTGCAGTGTCCTAGTCGCTGCCATGTTGTGAAATGAATCTTTATGAGTTATATTTCTACCATGACAACTAAGAATAAGAATTTATTTTCTTTCTTTCTTGGCCAAAAGTCAATAATAATATTCCTTGACAAAAAAAAAAAAAAAAAGAAAAAAGAAAAAGAAGGAATTGAACTTATAAGTTGTACTACAAGCTAAGAAAACGAAACCAACTAAGATCAACTAAATTCCTTTTTGGGGATACAAGAGTTCACCGAGACATGAAGTTGCACAAATCATTTGGTAAATGATGTACAATTACAGTGATTTTCATTCTTCAAAGTCACATTAGATATCTAAATAACACCACCGTGGTTTTCGGTCCCAATCATGTATTTAAGATATGAAACATTCAAAAGAAAGAAAAGAAGTACTATACAAATATTTACAAACTATAAAAAAAAAACTTGTTCCACTAAAATGAGATATCTAGGCCTAATGTTACATACATTATTCAAATCATACTTCTAGACGTCACATGCAAATTAACTAGAGTACACCATGTCATTTGTTGGTATTTTAATTAGTGGTGAAATTTCTTACAAACCATGCATTTAATTGTTTCAGAAGTTATAGATAAAAGTGGTATTTGGTCTACTGAGTTCTAAATGATCAATTTTTGGAATCAATTAATTATCATGGGTTCGAGACTCACTCACATGATGTACTTTATTTATAACTTTTTTTTTTCTAAGGTTTGATTTATTATGGTTTATTCTTTTATATGTCGAGTACGTAGAAGTACATAGTATGGATTGTGACTAGCTAGTTAACAAAGATTGGCTTGTTTGCTGTTAATCCAAGTTTGTTATATCTAGCTTGATCTAAAAATTAAAATGCCAAGAATATTACACGTATGTCGACAATATATATAATTTGTCTTTCAATATTTCGTGGGATATACATACATATATATTTATATGTATGTTCCATATCAAATAGTCTTAAATGTGGGTAGTGGGTTATGTTGTTAGTTTGTAGTTTGAGAAAATACAATGGATTTTTGGTATAAGTCAAGTGGGGGTTCCACCATTTAACCTAATGTGACCAACTTGTTGAAAAGAGAAGCCAAAGAATCATTATCTTTAATGGTCTTATCCGATTGCAGCCTTCTATATATAGAAACTAATAGACCTTCTCAACCAATGGGAAGGGTCAAGTGGGACACAATTGATTAGGACTGGGCCAGAAGAGTTGTAAATAATTGCTAGTGGTTGTCGTTTTATTTCAAATCTAACCCACAAAAGCAAAATGTGTTGGTACCATGCCCTACCCTACTTAAAAGTCCTAGTGGCTCTATTATTTCCCCAAGTGGCCGAAAACTGCTACCTAGTATTTGGTTATTTTGGACACCTTGTTTTTGTTTGATTTAGCTAATTTAGGGAAATTGGCTGAAATAGCCATATTAGACACCGAATTGCACCTCCTAGCCATTTCTCCCCCGGTTTTACGAAAATAGACCCGGACCTGCAGGTCCGCTATGTGTCGTTAAAAGACAAAAAAAAGACGGCTCGAACTCAGGTCCGCTATAGAGGACACTTGTCAGGATCGAATTCTTAACAAGAATTAATACTCAGAAACTAATATCAAAGAAGTTGCGGAAAAACACTTTGATATTTGATAAAACAGTAATCAAAAACAGTATATATTTATCAAACAGTAAACTTGTATTGAATGCTTAAAACTACAAGATTACACACTCAACCTCAATATTGATGAACAGGCTCACCAATACGAATTCTACTTCTCTAGAATTAGGATCTATGCCTTGAGGTTGATTTTTCTCTTGAAAAACAATTATCAAAAGTTATCTCTATCTATTCTAAACATTCTATACATATACTGATAAAAAGATAATTACAAAGAATAAACAAATCTTCAGTATATCTTCCATGTATATCTTCTAAGTATATCTTCAGTATATCCAGCTGTAGTACTTTCCATCCGGATCTCTTTAGCAGCACTAATAATGCTCAGCAGCATTAACTTTATCTAGCAGCATTAACTTCAAGCAGTACTAACTACTAGCAGTACTAACTAGCTAAGCAGTACTAACTTTGTTCAAGCAGTACTAACTTTAACTAGCAGTAGTAATTCTACTAGCAGTAGTAACACTTAGCAGTATTAATCTTCAGCTTGTTCTGGCAGTAGTAACTACACTTGTACTAGCAGTAGTAACTACACTTAGTAGAATCTTCAGTTCCCAACAATCTCCCCCTAACTTGACTTTTAGAAGAGAAGTCAAGTTCTTCAGATATTCTTCCAGATGCTCTTTTGATGCTCCCAAAACTTCCAAGATCATGCTCCTAAGTCTGGATTCAGTCCCAAACTCTGATTGATTATCCTCTGAATTAGATACTTGGCCATTTCTGAATTTGGTGCACAACCCAACTTCTTCTTTAGCATGGCATGAACCTTCAGTCTGGTGTGATTATATACTCTATCCACTAGGAAGTATTCTGTGTGATTTCTATCCAAAGTCACTGCATATACTCCACTAGTTTCATATAGAGTCCAACTTGTGACTTCTTTAAACACACTCTTGATGACCTGGTCCACTTCTTCAGGTTTGAACATCATGCATAGATACTCCATCACCAGTTTTGTAAGAGAAATTCCTGGAGTATTCAGATGATCTGCATACAGCTTAATTCCTATGTCAAACATCTCTTCTATATCAGATCTAGAGCATGTTCTGACAATCTTGACCCAAGTGTTGAATACTTCATACTTATCACCCTTCCTCTTGAGTCTGATGTAATCTTTCCCATCCATTGTCAGTACATCCCAGTGAATGATCTCGGGTGGCTTAACTCCAACAGGTTCTGCAGAAATTGGTTCAGGCACTTTGTCCATCACTACCATATATAAGCTTACATCATCTTTGATTGATGACACTTGCTGACTTGATGACTCAGGTGCCACTTCTTCTTCAGCAACATTTTGTTCTTCTTCTACTCTAGGCTTCTTATCTTTCTTTCTTTTGGCCATCATCTTGGTTCTTTTCAAAGTCTTTTGAACCTGTACTAGAGTAGCTTCCTTCTTCTTTTCTTCCTTTTCCCTTGCCATTTCTTTGATAGGAGTTCCCTCTTCACTTTCAGGAAATGGTTGATTCATATCTATATCATTACTCTCCTTGGCCTTCTTTTCAAACTCTACTCTTTTCTTTTCATTGCTCTTCAGATTCCCCATTTCTTTTTCATAGAGCTCTCTGATTTGTTCAAAACTCATCTTCACAAACATTTCTTTCTTTACCCCAATTGCACTCCTCAAGAAAGTTATCATTTTGTTTCTTTCCTGAGTGGCAAGGTAAGTTTGTGAAGGTCTTCTTTTCTTTGCACTTGTATTAGCCATCATAGCCTTTCTCAGACTTATAGCCCTTTGTTTAGCCTTTTCAGTTTCAAGCCCCTTTTGATAGGCTTTATTTAGCTCAGCAGCTAAGGCCTTTGCTATTTCCCTGTCCTTCTCCACCTGAGCTCTTTCTTCTTTTTCCATCTCCTTTTGCATTTTCCTTGCTAAAGCTTCATCTGATTCAACCAACCTTTGCTTCTTGATTGGTTGATCAGATTCCACTAACTTTGCCTTACCTTTATCTTTACCCATCTCCTTCTCAATGCTAGAGTTCTTTGCTGCATCACCTCTTTCTTTTATGACAACTCCTTTGGCCTTTGAGGTGACCTTGGGAGTATCATGTTTTGCTTTGATGAGTGTTTCTGCAACCTCAAGCTCTGTAAGAACCTCTTTTACTTGTTCTGCTGCTTCTTTCAGCTCAGCAGTATTAACCATTTCTGCTGCTTTACTTGAACTGGCAGTAGTAATGGTTTCTGCTGCTGGCTCTGTTTCTGCTGCTTGCTCATTTTCCCCCTCAACATTATGTTTTTCCTCTTGCTCCCCCTTAGCTTTGGCATCAGCTTCTGACTCCCCCTTTTTGGGAGCATCAGTCACTGGTTCCCTCCTTCTGAGCACAAATTGTTTCTTCTTCTTTTGCAGAATCAGTTTCCTTACCATTTGCTTCAACTTGATGATTTGTTCTTGTTGTGACAGTACAATTAGTTTTAGCTCTTCAATATCTTTGCCTTGTTTGAGTACATCCATGTTGATGTTGCCCATTGTCTCCATCAATTCATCATAGTTATATCTGTCCTCACCTTCTCCAGGAGTGTTACCCCCTATTGAAGGATCATTGGATCTTTTAGTAGTGGAAGTCTTCTGCCTAGCAGAAGCACTATCCACCCCTGTGGTTTCTTGGCACCAGGGACCTTCAAATGATTGCTCATTCAAAGTTGCCATGGGGGAGGTCTTATTGATGTTACCACTTTCCTCCTCTGTGTTAGCAGGAGTAGTGGCAGCCTCATCACCCATATGCTCTACCTCCTCCTCAGAGAGCACCTCCTTTGGGTTGGGAGACACCCTTGTGGTTTCCCTTTGGATATTCTCTAGGGGAGAATTCTCCCTTAGAGGGCTTAAAGGCTGTGTGGGTGATGGTACAAGAAGGGAAGGAGCCTTCTTTACCTGTTTTCTTTGATAAGTTTGGGTAATTGGAGAGGTTGGTTTTGTAAGAATGGACTGGGGCATTGTTTTTAAGTGAGAAGGTTGGGCTTGGCTAGCAGTGGGATGGTCTAATGAGGGCCTTGACCCTGCTGCCATACCTTCAGTGGTTTGGGACACCACCATCATTGTATAGAACAATGGGGTGTCAACTCCTTCCGAGTCCCCAGCAGATCTTCTCATATTTGAGAAAACCTTGCCTTTGGGGGGTTTAGGTACATATACCCCAACAGGTTGAGGTATATCCGTCAATTCATGGTTGATTACTTCCTGAACAAATCTGGGATACATAAAGAAACTCTTTTTGTTTCCCATATTGGATACAAGATCACTGAAAATCATCTTTGAGAAATTGTACCTTCTGGATGTAGCCAAGCATACCAAAGCATATGCAATTGGACTGCTGAACTCACTCCATCCAGTGGTCTTTTTGGAGATGCAATGCATCAGGGTATGAACAAGAAAACGCCATTGGGGTGAAAACTTTGCTTTTGAGAATTTGAAAACACCCAATGGGCCTCCATACCCCATTCTAGTAAGATTAGAAAACAGTTCATCATTAGAGATAGACATTATACCAGAGGCATCGTCTAGACGTAGACTGATGCAAATGACTTCTTCAGTAACTGTAAGTGAGTGATCACAGATTCTTGTCTTGATCATTTGCACACCATTTTCCACAACAATGGTTGCATTAGCCCAGAACTGCCTTTGGTGCTCAATGTAGATTGTAGGGGATACAGTAAGAGCATGAGCAATGTGGCTTGACTTGAGGAAATCCACAATCTGATGAAAGCCTTCTGCTTGTTTTGGCTTTTGGAGCATTGCGATTTCATTGTGCTCGTCAATGAACGCCATTGATGCCATTGACCTTGAAGATTTTTGCCTGAAAACTTTGAACTTTGAGAGAGAAAGGGTTTAGAGCGCAAGGGAACAGTATGCAAAGAGTCGTTATGAACTTTTAGGCGGGCAAAAAGTATTTATAGTATTCGGAATATAAGCAGTAGTAACCTAGAGCAGTATTAACTAACTAGCAGTATTAACCGCGAGCAGTATTAACCACGAGCAGTATTAACTGAACTAGCAGTATTAACCGCGAGCAGTATTAACCACGCGCAGTATTAACTGAACTAGCAGTATTAACCGCGAGCAGTATTAACCATGAGCAGTATTCACTGAACTAGCAGTATTAACCGCGAGCAGTATTAACCACGCGCAGTATTAACTGAACTAGCAGTATTAACCGCGAGCAGTATTAACTGAAAGCAGTATTAACCACTAGCAGTATTAACTACTAGCAGTATTAACTGAAAGCAGTATTAACCACTAGCAGTATTAACTACTAGCAGTATTAACTACTAGCAGTATTAACTGAAAGCAGTATTAACTACTAGCAGTATTAACTACTAGCAGTATTAACTAGACGTACTCCTTTTAAACTTGCTAAATACTGAGTACTGCTATGCATATCCTGAAAAGAAGATTAGTAACACCAAGAATAAAAATATACAGGTATAAAACCACTTTTTGAGAAGATTATTCAGAGTTTATCATTCCCACACTTGTTACCAAGAAAGTGAATCTACCCACATCAAAAGCTTTAGTGAATAGATCAGCAAACTGATTATCAGTGTGAACTTTGACAACTTGAATAAGTTTCTTTTCATTACAATCTCTTATAAAGTGATACCTGATTTCAATGTGCTTTGTCTTTGAGTGCTTGACTGGATTATTTACAATGCTAATAGCACTGCTGTTGTCAATAAAGATTGGAGTGTGTAGAAAGGTTACCCCATAATCCAGCATTTGATTCTGAATCCATAAGACTTGAGAACAGCAACTTGCAGCTGCTATGTACTCTGCCTCTGTTGTAGATGTGGATACTGTGGTTTGTTTCTTGCACTGCCATGAGACTAGTCTAGCACCCAAAAACTGACATCCTCCAGAAGTAGATTTTCTGTCCAAGGTTGCCCCACCTAGATCACTGTCTGAGTATGCTATTAGGTCAAAAGGGGAGTTATGAGAATACCAAAGTCCCAATCTGGGTTGCCCTTTGAGATATCTGAATATCCTCTTAACGGCTTGAAAGTGAGATTGCTTTGGCCTAACTTGAAATCTTGCACATACACAGACTGGAAACATAATATCTGGCCTTGATGCTGTGAGATACATGAGAGAGCCAATCATGGATCTATAAAGATGCACATCCATATCCTCCCCCTCAAGATCTGCTGTGATCTGCTTGTGTGTTTCCATAGGTGTGCTGGCAGGTTTTGATTCTGAGAAACCAAACTTGGTTAGAATATCCTGCACATACTTGGATTGACATATAAAAATGCCATCTGACTTCTGTTGAACTTGGAGTCCAAGGAAGAAAGTAAGTTCCCCCATGGAACTCATTTTGAACCTTTGATGCATTAAATCCTCAAACTCCTTGCACATGTTGTTTCTTGTAGATCCAAAGATAATGTCATCAACATAGATTTGGACCAGCAAGATATCCTTCTTCTTTCTTTTGATAAAGAGAGTCTTATCAATGACTCCTCTTTCAAAGTCATTTTCCAAGAGATAGGATGACAGAGTGTCATACCATGCTCTTGGGGCTTGATGTAGTCCATAAAGTGCTTTCTTTAATTTGTGTACCCTGTCTGGATAGCTTGGGTTTTCAAACCCTGGTGGTTGACAGACATATACTTCTTCTTCAATTGATCCATAGAGAAAAGCACTTTTTACATCCATTTGATAGACTTTGAAGTTCATGTAAGAAGCATAGGCTAGGAATAGTCTGATTGCTTCTATCCTAGCCACAGGTGCAAAAACTTCTTCATAATCTATACCCTCTTCTTGAGTATAGCCTTGAGCCACCAGCCTTGCTTTGTTCCTTATGACAATACCTCTTTCATCTCTCTTGTTTCTGAAAATCCACTTTGTGCCAATTGCTCTGTGACCTTTAGGAAGGTCTACTAGATCCCATACATCTTGTAGCTTGAACTGTAACAGTTCTTCTTGCATTGCTTCTATCCAGCTAGATTCTTTCATAGCATCATGTGCCTTTTTAGGCTCAAGCTGGGATAGAAAACAAGAAAGGACTGTATGCTGTTGATCTTGCATTTCTTGAAGCCTGCTTTGATGTCTAGTCATCATAGGAGAAGAGATATCTCCTATTATCAGCTGTGGAGGATGATTCTTTTGAACTCTTGTGTTATGACTAGGTTCTTCATTCAGTCCAGCCTCTAGATTAGAGTCATGCAACTCAACTGAAGTGTCTTCAGATGTCACTTCTGATTCTTGAGTCTCCTCATCTCTAGTGTCTTCTTCACTCTGACTTGGTTCAGTAAATGATTCCTTTTCACAGTCTTCATTTACTGTGGGTATGGGAAAAATCACAGATTTAGATATACTTTCTTGAACTTGTGTGATCTCTGATTCTCCACCATCTGTTCCTGTATACTCATTACTGAAACCAAAAGAGTTAGTTAGTGAATCAATGTCAAATAGCCATTGAGGTCCAGACCCAACAGGATTTGGTGTGTTCTCATTGCATTTGACATTGTCACTTTCTTCAATTATTCTAGAAGAAGAGTTAAAAACTCTGTAGGCCCTACTCTGAGATGAATATCCAACAAGAAATCCATCATCTGCTTTGCTATCAAACTTACCTAAGTGAGATTTGGTATTTAGAATTGTACAAGGACACCCAAAAGGTTTGAAGAAACCAATAAAAGGTTTTCTTTGATTTAAAAGCTCATATGGGGTCTTGTTCTTTTGCTTGACCACTAGAACTCTGTTTTGGACATAACAAGCAGTATTAACTGCTTCAGCCCAGAATGTAATTGGCAATTTTGAATCAGCCAACAGAGATCTAGCAACCTCTATTAGTGTCCTATTTCTCCTTTCAGCAACACCATTCTGTTGAGGAGTCCTAGGAGCACTATATTGTCTCTCAATACCTTTTCCTTCACAAAAAGTGTTTAAATCATTATTTTTAAATTCAGTTCCATTATCTGATCTAATGACTTTTACTCTTTGATTAGTTTGGTTTTCAATTCTTAGAATAAAGGATTTGATAAGACCACTTGTTTCATCCTTAGTCCTTAGAAAATATACCCAAGTGAATCTGGAGTAATCATCAACAATAACCAAGCAGTAAGATTTCTTGCCTATACTCATAACATTTGTAGGACCAAACAGATCCATATGCAATAACTGGAGACAAGAAGAAACAGAATTTAACTCTTTGGTCTTATGAGAAGTTTTGTGTTGTTTGCCTTTAAGACAAGCAACACAATGATCATCACATGAAAAGACTTTTGAAGGTAAACCTCTTACAAGGTTATTTTTAACAAGATTGTTCATAGTCTTGAAATTCATGTGACACATCCTTCTGTGCCAAAGGGAGGATTCATCTATAGAAGCTTTTGAAACAAGACAATTTAAAGATGAATCACTATTGACATTGTCCAAATCAATACAGTAAACATTGTCTTTTCTTGGAGTTCTAAGTAGTATCATGCTTTCATCAACTACCTTGAACCCTGGAGCAAGAATCATACACTCAGTGTTAGTAAATAATATACTATGTTGTTTGTCACAAACCTGTGATACACTTAACAGGTTGTACTTTAATTGATCAACATAGTAGACATCCTCAAATGTCATCTTACCTTTGGTGACATTACCTTTTCCACTTATCTTACCACCAGTAAGATTGTCTCCAAATGCAACATGTCCTCCATTAATTTGCTTGAAATCCTGAAGGCATGACATGTTGCCAGTCATGTGCCTAGAGCAACCACTATCAACATGCCATATGCTCTTTCCCTTGAGCTGTTGGTTGCCCTGCACATTAAATAAATCAATTAGTATGATTGGGGACCCAAGCCAAAGTGATCTTGGGTCTTCCTTTCTCATCAAAGTATTTACATTCCTTTTTAATGAGGTTTTTAAACTCAGAGCACTCTTTATTAGAGTACTTTGTCAATATGATTGGCTTAGCAGAATCAACACTAGAAGCAGTACTAACCTTAGAAGTACTAACAGAGTTAGCAGTACTAACAGGTGTAGCAGTACTAACAGGTTTAGCAGTACTAACCTTGTTAGCAGAATTAACATTGTTAGCAGTAGTATTACTTCTAGCAGCACTATCATTGTCAGCAGCACTACTTGTGATAGCAGTACTAACAGTTTTAGTGCTTTTAGGAATCCACATATTGACACTTTCTTTAACAGAATACTTTTTCTTCATGTGGCTTTTAGTTTTAACAGTTTTCTTAGCCACATGATTCTTTTCAATTTTCTTATAACCAAAGAGTTTTTGCATGGATCTTTGGAAATTCATTCTTTGGTTCATAGGATTGAAATAACAGAATTTTGCAAGATGATTCAATTTGCCACAGATAAAAAAGGTTTTGGTCTATTGATTTTACTCAGATCAACCCCTTGTTTATGTGCCCAATGATTATTCCAGTTTCTTTGATTTCCCCTCTTTTTGTCCTGTTTTTGGGGCTCATTCTTCTTACAAGCACACTGTTTGCAAGGACCTGGATTCACAACTGTGGTCTGTTTATAATGGACCTTACCAAACTTTTCCTCTGTCTTCTCTATGTTCTTGGATTTGATCCAAGCCCTTCCACAATCCTCATTGGTGATAATGTTGTTTTCTTTAGAAATCTCACCACTCACCTTGTTCTCCTTACTCTTGTCAACCTCTTTCTCAGTCTTATCCTCAACAATTTCCTCATCTAAGGGATCTATTTCAGTGGCTCCCTCAGGCAAGTCCTTCCTATCTTTGGTGTCTAACAGGTCTGAAGTAGGAGGAATGTAATTGTTGTTATATGGTGGAGGTGTGGCATTATACCCAATTCCTCTTCTCAACGTATCATGAATCTGATTTTGCAGTAAGGAGTCCATTGCTTTAGAAGCATTGGAAAACTTTTCTACATCAAGCTTAACTTTGGTTAACTCCTCTTTCAGTTTTTCACTCTCCTCTTTAGATTTGGTCAGTTTAAGTTCTAAATCCTTTTTCTCCCACTGCCAGTAATTAGTGTCATATGAGTGTTGTAGTTCATTGGCTTGAAAACCTTTGATTTGATCTTCAAATCTCTCTACTATCCTCACATAGTCTTTTATATCCTTTTCTAGTCTCTTCAGGTCATCACTCATCTTCTGATTGTGATCTCTGTACCTATTAACAGTGTCTATGCAAGTTTTAGTGCAGAGATTAGAACTTACCTCAGATGGGAGATCAGATACTTTAGCCATAAGAGCTTGATTCTGAATAGCTTCTTCTGCTTGATCACTCCAATCAAACCCCATTCCTTGTTGAGAAACAAGGGCTTGAGCAGAGTTTCTGTTGTTATTGAAGCTTCCAGATTGAGCTTGTTGATGGTTGTTGTTGTGAGACATTCCACTTCTGCATTCTCTAGCAAAATGTCCCTTCAGATGGCATTTGTAGCATTCTACCTTTGATTTATCAAACCCTGCTCCATCTTCTCTTCTTTGTGAGAAGTTGTTTCTTCCAGTCCTCTTTATAAACTTTTTAACCCTCATGGAGAGCATGGCCATCTGCCATTTAATATCCATCTCTTCCAGATCATCAGGATGAAGTTGTTCTAAGTCATCATTGATCAAAGAAGAATTTCCATGATTAGAAAGAAGAGCTTCAAATACATAATCAGTGCCTTTATCTAAATTTGATCCATTAGCAACATTAACTGATTCAGGGTTAGCAGTAGAATCAATTGATGCTGATAGGAGTGCAGCATTATGAACATATCCAGAAGGCTTCTTCTTTGCCTCCACCTCAGCTTCAAATACTCTAAGATCATTGTACAGATCATCAAGTTCTTTGTCTTCCAACTGATCATTCTGTCTAAATGACACAGTGTACATGGTCCATTCATCTCCAAGGGACCTTAAGAACTTTCTGTTCACATCATCTTGATCAATCTGTACTCCCATAGTAGCTAGTTCACCAATTAGTTTATTAAACCTGTCAAAAGTTTGAGTCATGGATTCATTCTTAGTTGAGATGAAGTTTTCATACTGTTGTTTTAAGATTGCCTTTTGATTTCTCTTGGTACTTTTAGTACCTGAGAATCTCTTCTCTAGAGCATTCCAGAGCATCTGTGCATCAGTACAATTGCAGAATTGGTGTTGATACTCATTTGGAATGGCCAAGAGCAGTGTGCTCAAGGCTTTCATCTCTGTCTGTCTTGATTTCCTGTCTGTATCTGTCTTTGGAGGAGTTCTTTTGCCATCTTCACCAATCTTTCCTCCATCAGATGGGCCATTCTCAATGATGTCCCACATAGAGTAATCTGTGAGGAGAATATATTGCTTGATTCTGATTTTCCACATGTCAAATTCATTGGATCTGAGCATTGGAACTTTTGAGACCAAAGTACTGCTTGATTCTGTAAGATTTTCCATGATGAATAACTGTTTCTGAGAGAATTTTTGGCTCTGATACCACTTGTCAGGATCGAATTCTTAACAAGAATTAATACTCAGAAACTAATATCAAAGAAGTTGCGGAAAAACACTTTGATATTTGATAAAACAGTAATCAAAAACAGTATATATTTATCAAACAGTAAACTTGTATTGAATGCTTAAAACTACAAGATTACACACTCAACCTCAATATTGATGAACAGGCTCACCAATACGAATTCTACTTCTCTAGAATTAGGATCTATGCCTTGAGGTTGATTTTTCTCTTGAAAAACAATTATCAAAAGTTATCTCTATCTATTCTAAACATTCTATACATATACTGATAAAAAGATAATTACAAAGAATAAACAAATCTTCAGTATATCTTCCATGTATATCTTCTAAGTATATCTTCAGTATATCCAGCTGTAGTACTTTCCATCCGGATCTCTTTAGCAGCACTAATAATGCTCAGCAGCATTAACTTTATCTAGCAGCATTAACTTCAAGCAGTACTAACTACTAGCAGTACTAACTAGCTAAGCAGTACTAACTTTGTTCAAGCAGTACTAACTTTAACTAGCAGTAGTAATTCTACTAGCAGTAGTAACACTTAGCAGTATTAATCTTCAGCTTGTTCTGGCAGTAGTAACTACACTTGTACTAGCAGTAGTAACTACACTTAGTAGAATCTTCAGTTCCCAACAACACTTTTATTTTTCGCAATTATACACTTTTATTTTTCGGACCTGAGTTAACGGTTCCATATAATGCCACGTGTCCGACATAGCGGACCTGCAGGTCCTCTATAGCGGACCTGAGTTCGAGCCGTCTTTTTTTGTCTTTTAGCGACACATAGCGGACCTGGGTCTATTTTCGTAAAACCCGGGGAGAAATGGCTAGGAGGTGCAATTCAATGTCTAATATGGCTATTTCAGCCAATTTCCCGCTAATTTATCATCTTCTTGATTAGGTAGTAGTTGATTAGGAACCCTCCTGTTGGTTCATATTATGAAGTTTTAACCAATAGCTCATAATTTCTTCAATTATGTTTGATTAAATTTTAACTGATTCTTCTTGTTTCACATAAACGGTAATCAAGACACTGTTCATTTTAAAAACACATAAAAATATAATAATCCCTTGGCTATGTGGAGAAATTTCAATACATTCAATTGTCTCGTCTATGTGGATTTGTTATATATAGCAATATCTCAATCTTAATTGGTCACTTGTTCGAAAACAGTTGCACAAAATTTGTATATTATACAATAGTTATATCATAATTTTCGATCACTATATTACCTTTTATTTGTTTCGGATAATAGACAAAGGTCCGTGTTTTTGGTCATCCTTCAAACGAAGGTCCACGTTTTTTATGAATGGTCATGTCAAAAAATCAAATTATATAAATCTCAAAAGTTTTCTCACGAAAAAAATTTGTTCTCATAATCTCAACTCTACATATATGAATGTATGTCTACATGCATATCCATTTGGTTACATAAACGTGTATATGTAACTAGTATGTATGTATATAGATAGTGTATGTATGGTGCAAGTATATATATCTATATTATGAATATATATATATACATTTGCACATTATATAAATACTATACATGATGATAATGTACATATACACTAGGCACCACCCGTACAATATAGACTCTATATATACGTGTATGTGTGTGTAAGTATGTATGTCAATTGATATATAAAATCAATATATCATGTATTCTTACATAAAAAAATTATTATACTTGAATGTATAATTTATGAATTCATAAAGTAATTAATTACCCGAGTTAAAAATCACGAAGGATGATAAGAGGAAGTTCTTATTTTTGTTAATCAATTCGTTTATCTAAGAGCATCTTCAACATATTTTTCAAAATAAAGGTTTTATGAATTTTGAGTTAAATTTTTGCTCCATAGATTTTACAAAACTTCCAAAAACAAAGAAAATATGAGAGAGATGATACCAAATTTGCAAAGTTTCATTAAAATGATTACTTAAAAGAGAGATTTTTTTAAATAATTTTTACCGATAAGAATTGTTAAATTAATTAAATGTTTACCATAAGTAAATAATATTTTAACAATAAAAATAAAGTTGTAATCTTTAAATGATTGTAATTTTTAAATGAAAAAGCGGTTAGAGTTGGATGTAACTCTTTTCTTAAATTTTTTATTTTAATTCTTTATTTCAGAAAAAAAATTAAAATTTCGAAACATCTCCTTAATATGCTTTACACACCCGACTTAAAAAGCTTAAATACCGCTACGGAAACCTTTAAAAGCCCAACTCCTGCCCAAGAAATTTAATATTGTTTTGGAATAGACGTAGGAGTAAAGAAACAAGTTGTGGCATGAATGCGAAAGAAAAACAAAAAATGTGGTGATGCTGACGCAGCATCTACAAAATTAATAAAAAGAGGAGTGAATTGTGGTTTGGTCTAGTTTTGTGTTTTTTATACTAACATGCTCATTCTATATTTATTATCGATATAGTTTCTGTGATATATAATATATTGTGCCTAGGGTTTTTGAACATTAACATCATTAAGTTTGAAAGGTTAAAGGCATCATGTGCCTTACACATCATGGACATAATTATCAATTTATCTTTCTCTTTCAATTAACCTATAAGTCTTAAAAACAAAGAATACTGAATTGTGGATTTGGTCCCTATGCATAACTCATCATTTTTAAAACACATCTATCATCTCTCTTAATTTTTTTCATCCATTTTCATTGTCAAAGTACAAGAAAAATTAATTTGTTAAAATGCAAAAAAAAAAAAATTACTTACATTTAAAAATAACAATCATTTGAAACCAACATTATATCCTAAAAAAGACAACTCATCAAAATAACAAATGTTTGATATCAACATTACATCCAAAAAAGACAATCTATCTAAATAACAATTATATGATATCAACAATACCATTATATTAAAAAGAAAAGTCTACAACTTGACAAAAAGAAAAGTAAAAAATAGTACAAGCTTTTACCCTAATTATAATCCCAACAGATAGTAAATATATTTGTTTGATTTGATGTAATGTTGATATCAAATAATTGTTATTTTGATGGATTATCTTTTTCGGGATATAATGTTGATATCAAACCATTGTTATTTTGATGGGTTGTGTTTTTTGGAATGTAATGTTGGTTTCAAATAATTGTTATTTTTAAATGCAGATAGCTTTTTTTGGACTTTAACAAATTAATTTTTCTTGTACTTTAACAATGAAAATGGATGAAAACACTACAAGAAAAACCCTTAATTCTGACGACCAATTACCGACGGCACAAATCCGTCAGTAATCACCGACCAATTCCCGACGGGAAGAAGCTATTTGTGACGAATAACACATCCGTCGGTAAATATAAACATTTCCGACGGACGGAAAATAATTTTATTTTTGCTTTTTTTAAATATTGAAATCCATCGGTAATCTGTCGAAAATATTATTAATTTAATTATTATTTTTTATTTTCCAACAATCGTTCGGTAATCCGTCGGTAAATTATTATTTTTTTCCAAAGAATTTCGTCGGTGATCCGTTGATGTATGTATGTGTGTCGTATGCATATAAGTGTGTGTGTGTATCATGTACATATCTATATGTGTATGTATGTGTGTATATATGTCTATACATGTATGTATCTATATATGTATATATACATGCATATGTATTGCTTGTATGTAAACATTGGTTGGTTGATATCAAATACAAGTCCAGACTCAGAGGTGAGAACTATTACGTCCTAGCATCACAAGCGGAACAAGTGTATTACACACCCTATCCTTCGGGCAGTAAGGATTTAAATGACTGGTGGGCAGTTGTGAAGACCAAAGCCCGTGGAATATATATTAAGTTGCAGAAAGGGCTATCGATGAGTTGGATGATGGTAACGTGGATGGAGAACCGTTCTTTCAAATCAACGAACGGGTAACTCATAATACAAACAATTTGGTAAATGAGGACCTCGATTCTGTCCCTCTTATCACTGGGGATGTCAATGTAGTCGCTACAAATGACGAATCTAGCAACGAGGAAGATGCATCAGATCACGAAGCTAGCGACGAGGAAGAAGAATTTCAAGACATGGACGATGATTCAGATAACGAAGACGAACTCATGTTATATGATCACTCGTCTGATGACTAGTGTGCCTTTCTTATGTAGACATTATTCAAAATAATTATATCCTTATATGTTTGTACACTCATATTTTTGTGTCTTTTGATTTATGTACACTTATATCATTGTGTGTGAACCATTCTCTATTTTTAGATGGGGGACGCGACATTAGAGGTAGGGACTCTAGCAGGGGCAGTTGCAGCTCCGCCGGACGTGGTGACCCTCGCGCCGACGAGCCTAGGGACGATTTCGAGTTCGTTGCAGCTACTGACGAGGGACTAGATCCACCCTGAGGACGGGCTTGCGACGCCGTCGTCTGGAGCGGGCTCGAGGGTTAGAGGCCCCAATATTGCATCACAGATGCCTCGTCATCCAAGTAAGCGACCGACGATTGTGTTGTTTGCCGGCGGGTAAGTAGATGTGATATATTATTTATTTTAATACATAATAAACCGATCATAATGTTTTTATGTTGTATATTTTGCAATTGTGAAGGTTTAAGAAGTAGGAAGTGGTCCAGAGGGCCACTAGCATCTTTCGGTCCATGTTCGTTGGTCCATGGGTTCATGTTGGAGATGTCCCTAAGGAGCACTATGCACGGATGATGGATCGTTTACGGGTATGTATTTTACTTTATTTAACTAATTGAGTGGGTTTAGATGTATTATATTTGGCCTCCTGAGATGGAGGCCGACGTATTATTTGCATTCCGGCGTACCCTGATGAATAGGTACCCGGACATGATGAGAGATGCCCGCAGATGGGCCATGGCGGGGGCTTTAACTATTGATGATGTCCTGTTTGACAGACATTACTACACGGTTCTTAGCGCACACAATCCAGAGTGGATCCCGCATGATATTTGGGTCCAGATGATTGATCAGGTTTGTTTTGTTTTGAATACTTGTATCTGGTTGTACTAGGATTTATATTGATTTATGTCTTGTTTTTAATAGGTAGGGAACACCGATGCGTTCAGGCGTATATCTAGGGCCAAACGGCCAATCGGGCCACCGAGTATGAGGGGATGACATCCAGACACACGTGCACATCTATTCTACCGCTATGCATCAGGACCGCTTGGTAATTTATCATCCACTAGACTAAATGTATATAGTTGATGAATATATATATATACACATGATTTTGTTACCTACTAACAATTTAAGTTGTCTATTGTAAAGAGAGGCATGGGACCGTGAGCCTATTAGCGGGGAGGTTAGGAAGGCTACACACTGCACCAACAGGAAGCTTGTTCCGGGTGCGACTGGTCCGCCCACAGATCCTCCGATCTACGTTTACCCAAAGGTGGCTGATATGGCGGTAAGTTCAATTATGTATGTCTAGATTTTTGTTTGTTTTATAAGATAGATAGAAATTATAGAAAACTTAGTTTCGGTTTCCATTGTTGGGCAGGCGAAAGGATTGTTTTGATAAAAGCAGGTCATGGATATGTTCAAATTACAGTTGAAATGCTGGCGAATTTTCTATAGGTTAGTTGACAATGTCTAATTTGGTAAACTGTAGGGTAACTATGCACGGATTAGGGAGGAGGAGTACCCAAACTTAGATCCCGACATTGTTCCTCCCATGACGCCCGAGTTGTGGGAGCGCAGTGTCGGAGGACGGCGTAAAGGTCGTCTGTTTGGATGGGGGACCAGTCAGGATCCCTATTATGCTATGACCGGTGATTCAGGTTCCAGTACGAGTGGGAGCTCACGCGACCATTGCAATATGGAGGTATACTTGTTAAATGTTGTCTAACATTGTTATATGTTTGTTAAATGTTGTCTAACATTGTTATATGTTTGTTAAATGTTGTCTAACATTGTTATATGTTTGTCAAATGTTGAATTTCAGATAGATGAGCTAAGACAGAGGCTAGAGGAGAGACAACAGATAGGATCCGGATGCATGACCAAATTAAGGCGTTTGAGGCCTTCATGAAAAAGTTTCAAGATCACCCCTCCCCCTCCCTCCCCTACCCGGATATAGGATCGTTGGTTGTATTACGTTTTATTTTCAATTTTAAGATATTAAATGAAAAATGGACAGGTTTTGTACAGTTTTAAACTGGATATTAAATGAAAATGAGTAGGTTTTGTACAGGTTCTAAACTGAAATTTATGAATTTTTAATTATTTTTTATAAAAAATTAAATTACCGACGGATTACCGACGTAGTATCCGTCAGTAATTTTTTTTAAATTTAATATTATTTAGTTAAATACCGTAGGAAATCCGTCGCTAATTCCGTCAGAAATTGTCCGTTGCTAAATCCGTCGGTAATATTACGCCGTCGGTGATCTGTCGGTAATAAGGTGGCCATCGGTAATCTGTCAAAAATCCACGACATCGGTGATCCGTCAGAAATGTGGCCACCGAGCACATTATTTCCGAGGGCTTATTTTCGACGGATTTATGAAGAATCAGACTTTCACCGACGGATTAAGAGAGATGATAGATGGGTTTTAAAGATGATGAGTAATGCATAGGAACCAAATCCATAATTCACTATTCGTTGTTTTAAAGACATATAGTGTAACACCCCGATTTTCGAAAAGTATCATTTCAAGTTAATACCGAAACCGATGTATTGGGGGAAAACAAGATAAAGGATTTTGGTCTTGAAACATAGATTTTATAGTCTAGATAGATGAAGGATTCAATTACGAGTCTCGGGCGAGAATTTCCGGAGCAAAATCGGAGCTAAAACGAATAAGTTATGACTAAAACGGTGCTCGGGCGAGAATTTCGGACAACAGTGCTCCGCGCGGCCACCCGCGCGGAGCCGCTGTGTGCACAAAAACGAGAAAATTCGGCCCCAAACCCCATTTTTCACCCTAACCTCAAATCCTTCCCCCATTTTCTCCCAAACCGACCCCCAAACCCCAAAATCAAACCCTAACTCATTTTTGGGTGTCCTTCTAAAATCAAGTGATCCTTCTTCATCTAGCAAGCTTAGAGGTTAGAACCATAATCTCTCATCTTCATCTTTTTCATCAAGATACCTAGGGTTTCATCCACCCGCGTTCTCTCTTTTGTAGATTTGGAGTTTTTGGTGTATTTTGGTAACCTAGAAGTGTGTTGGTGGAGGGTTCAAGCTATTGTTTAAGGTAAACTTCTAATTCTTCATCTTTGGAAATTAGGGTTTTGGGTATAGAGGAGATCTTCATGTAAAGTGTTGGGGAACGGTTCTATTCGGTTGAATATTTATGTTTACGGTTGAAAATGTTTGGATCTAGGTTTTGGAGGTTTTGGCTTGGAGGATTCAAGTTTCGTCAAGGAAGCTCAAAGTGGGGTAAAATCTAGATTTAGCCTAAATCTAGCAAGGTGAGTTCAAGTAGATTTGTGAAAACGGTGTAAATGCCAAAATGGTTATTTTAAAGTGTTTTGCATCTTACATGAAATTGTTAACTGCTGATCAGTTTGGTTATTTTGAAAGTGTTTAACTTTATAAACTTATATAACACACATCCTTGTGATTTTTGGGCATTTTGATAAATGAGTCATAAATGGGTGTGCTTGGTAACTTATCATAAATGAGATTATTTGGTTAAAAGGCATTTTTAGTGTTGTTTGGGTAAAAGGTTTATTTTTTTGTTATGGGACGTTTTGAAAGGATAAAGAGCATAAATCTATTTGGGAAACATTTTTGTCCCGACTTAAACTGTGTTGGAGTCCATTCAAGCATTTTGGAGCGTGTGATTTCAGGGTATGGGTCGAGTACGTTTATTATTTGAAAAACGTTAATCATTGGTCAAAAAGAAGTTTTGAGTCTTTCGACTCGATGTCGTTCTAAAGGAGTTTTCAGGACACTTGTCTGGTTTTATATGGCTCAATGTAGAGTCCAGTTATGACGTACGTACTAATGCGCTGTGTTGCATATTGAGGTTGGTTACGGGCTCGAGTTCTTTGGTCATTCATGTGTAGTCCGGTAAGGTTAGAATGTGTTGCATTGGATCCATAGGCACGTAAGTCAGTCTGTTTGGATGGCCATTTGGGTATTGCGGGATTGAACTCCGGTACCCATGTTTTATGACCAGAAACTTTACAAGCGATCACTAGGAGGGTTGAGTCTGTTAGTGCTACCTCGGGAGTAGGCACTAGGACCTCCGCCGCTTGAAGTAATGCCTGAGAGGTAGTCTTTAAGTGTGTCGGGCCTTCGGGATGGAATTCTTCGGAATGATCCATCAAGGTCAACTGACTTGAGGTGACGCTTGATAAAGAAGTCGTAGGGACACCGGGTTGTGATGTCGGGAGGTGTCATGCGATTAACGTTGCTTGGGTGGCATACTTTTGTGTTTCCTCCACCCTCAACGGATATGGGTTTCCCCCGTTGTCGGCTATCAGTATTTTTAAATATAAGGATGCTTTACTTTATTGTCATTGGGTCTATATGGTCGACAGTGAATGAGGACCTTAATATTGGACCATCCTCCTCGTATATTAAAGTTCGAATGAATTATGTCAACCCCGTGTTTTGGGTAATTAAAGTCTGTTCGTTTCGGTCGCGTAAGTATTGGACCTAGTGTCCATGTTTTCGGACGTATGGTATACATGGTTTTGATGATGATTCATGTTTCGAGTTAATTTAAATTGCATCAATTTATAAAGCATATTTGAAATGAGGTGTCCACCTTTGAAAGTGCATGATATTGGAAAAGAGTCGTTTCCACGTTTTAAAGGACATCAATTGACTGGTCATGGTTTCAAACATACTTAATCACCAACATTTACCTTCCTTTAAATTCCACCACCAAGAGGTCAACATTCTCTTGACCCAACGGGGATACTTCCAAACCTTGCAACGATTTGTTGACTTCAAAAGGGCAAGTTGACGTCTAAACCGAAAGATGACATCAAAACGCGGATATCCCACCTAATACTTCATTCCAGAAGTAATGTCGCATTAAGGTTGACACTTAACAGAGGAATAATATTCCCAAATCTTACGTCCCTAACAGACGGACCACAAAATCTTGATCACGGAACCCATAAAGACGGTACACCATCAACATATGCCACGATGTCGGACAGACAAACAACCCATTACATCGAACCCAACTAAGCACCGATAATGATCTAAAACCTTCCCGCAGGTTTACCGAAGCCTAGAGGTCACTCCTAAGATGACGGAGAAGACATGAATCTATTACCTCAACTATTCAAACGCGAACCGATTCAAAAAGGGAACCCCAATTTCAAGATTGACTACAAGTCGGATCATCCGACGCTTCGACTCCTAAGGACTTCTCTAGTCCTTTAATTACAACTCCTTCCACGACAGGGGTTAAATCTATAGGCCTAATGAATTCAAGGTTTTCAAATAATATGCCACTTTAAACTTTCATAAAACTTTTAAATACGTAAGCTTTATAACAATGAATCATGCGGTAGAATACACTACCATTCATTCGATAGGTAGAATATACTACCATTCACCAATTCTACGCATATAAAATCATTTCCAAACTCCTTTGATCAATATTGACGTAAATAAAATGGTAATAAAAGGTGTGCAACAAATTTTACACTATTAACATGAAAATAAACTTATGCGCCCCAACACGTGTGATAAATGTTTGTACAACCCCAAAAGAGAACTTCACAATTTTAACTTTAAAATTTTCCTCTTTACCCAAAAATGTTGTGGCATAAAATTTTCAACAAGTCCCATATGCATCAGTTTATCTCCCGAAACTCAGTAAAGTGATAGGGACGTACATAAATATCAAATCAAATTTAAACTTTGAGCTGCACAAATAGGGCACACTCGACCAAAATAGTAATTACAATGATTTGAAAACTGATACTTGTTGGATCATAAATTGTATTCAAGATTAAAGTTAAAGTTAAGGGTTTAAATTGCAATTGTGTTAAAGTTAATTAGAGGGTCTAATTTGTAATAAGTTAATAGTTATTAGAAGTTGGGCCCAAGCCCATTAGGCCTATACGGCTTAGTATAAATAGTTATTATTATTTAAGTTTCAGGGTTAAGCTTCATAATTAATAATTAAGAGTCGTACGTATTCTCTGTATTCAAGTCTAAGGTATCAAGAACACTCACACTGGTTTTCATTGATTAATCAAGGTATTGTGGTATGTTATTCTAATATGTTTTATCTCTTGATCTTTATTGTGTTGTGTGATTGTTTATCAACTAGATTATCTGGGTTTAACAATACTCGTTTAATGCATTGCGGAAAATTTCTAACAGTAAAAATCAATAACTGAAATAACATAAACTCTTTATATGCTTACTCAAACCGACGGTATGATTTAATCTAATGCAAACAGTATACAATGATTGACATTTGCATGAAGCCCAAAGATAATTCACATAATAGTGAAACTTCCCCAAAACAACATGAGAGATGACATCTATTAACAAAACTCATTAATTAACGCACCCAAGATGCATATGTACACGACCTCAGAATTTAATTATGCGACGCAAAATGTCGTACGATAAGACACCACAAAACCCAACTGAATATTCATAAAACTCATCAACGCTAAAAAAAAAATCAAGCAGTGTCAAAATTTTCACTTCCCAACATAAAAGCATAAAACGACAACACGTCTAAGAATGTCAAAATTCTAAAACCACCACGTACGATAAAGTGACTATTTTCAACAAAACTTTCGTGATACACGACGCCCAATAAACTCGTGTATTTGCATGTAATAAAATTAAAACCCACGCGACTGAAAGTACACTCATGTGCCCAAAAACGTCGCAAAACAATGACAATAAAATTCAACACGACTCGTACAGGCTAAAAATTCACGAGAAAATTCCGAATCAAGAACATGAGAACAACTCTTCCTTTAAAACCTTAACATACGTGGAGGAGATCCAATGTCAAGGTTGAAAATTCTACAATTTACTTGCCCAATACCCCATATGGCATTAAAACCCGGATCTTATGATGTCCCAAAAATAGCGTTAAACATAAAACAGGGACTGAGAGATTTTAAATATAAATTACAACCACGTGCAACAAAACAATTTCATGCAAGATTAAGCTTACGGTTTAAAATCGTATGAGTGCTAAATGCTTTACCAATACTTCGTAACATAACTCACTTTATACTTTGAAAACGTGAGAAACAATTTATGCAAACTTATTTAGAAATAGATTTTGTGCATGAATTTGGTCGGCACTCAGCATCTTAGGACTACGCTTCTCAATTTCATACTATAGTCATTCGGATGCATCCAACATCTTAGAGCAATAATTCCACTAATTCGGTTGACTTACAAATTCTCCTCGAAATAGAATTGGTTTAACAACTTATAGTTCTAATCCAACCAATAACTTTGACTCAAGATGATCAACTTAATGCATTCATCGCACTTAACCATCACTCCAGAGTGACATTGCTATAAACATAAACCCTTCCTTAGATTACTCGCTTAGAAACTTCTTTACTACCCCAACGGTCATCCCACCAAGGTAGTACAAGTATGCACATGTAGCATGTAGGTTCACCATGACACTGGCCAAATGCCATTATGAAAGTTCCGTACATGATTATCCTCGCTATCCTCGACAAGTTTCCCGTTTCCAGCGACCCAATCAACCCCAAAATATCTTATCTTAAGGTTCTTAATGTGCAACTTCACTTACAATCACTTATAAGACTCTAGTTTGAGTCTAGGCATCCAAAAATCAATACCTAATTCTCTCAAACTTAAGCTCTGATACCAACTTGTAACACCCTGAATTCCGGAAATAGCAACTAATTTAAAATTTTCTAGATACACCAATAAATGATTCATCTACAATCATAATTTAAGATTTAAGATCAATACATACATTTCATTCTATGCATACAGTCTATAATCAGGATGGGTGCTACTAAAACCCAATAATAGTCACTATCTCCAAACCGCGGAAGACTTCACCAACTACTTACATTTGCACAAAGCTAAGGCTTAACTCTTCATAGCTGCTAGAACCAAACCCCAACAGGAACCTGATGCACATGCCGATAAATAAAAAGGTTAGGCTAACGCCTAGTCATGAGTTCAAGAGTTTTACATAAGTAAGTATTTTTAAAATGATGAACTTCGCTTAAAGTCATGACCTTTCAAATGATGTACTTTAAAACGTAGAAACAACTCTTATTCAATGTTATGCACTTTCAAAAATGGACACCTCAATTCAAGCATGTTTTATAAATCGATGCAACGTAACTAACTCGAAACATGAATATGAAATGACTCCCATTTAAGAAACGCGAATAAAACGTTATATCCCAAAACACCCAAACACGGGTGGGGCAAAATACTCGACCCATGATTTATCGTCAAAACCACATATGTCGTACGTCCGAAAACATGGACACTAGGTCCAATACTCACGCGACCGAAAATGAACAGACTTTAATTACCAAAACACGGAGATGACATAATTCATTTAAACCTTAATATACGAGGAGAGAGGTCCAATATTAAGGTCCTCATTCATTGTCGACCATAAAGAGCAAATGACAATAAAGTAAAACATCTTTATATTTAAAATACTGATAGCCGACAACGGGGGAGACCCGTATCCGTTGAGAGTGGAGGAAACACGAAAGTATACCACCCATGCAACGTTAATCGTATGACACCTCACGACATCACAGCCAGGTGTCCCTACGACTTCTTTACAAACCCACCCCAAGTAAAGTTGACCTTGATGAACATCCCGAAGGACTCCACCCCAAAGGCCCGACACACTAAAAGACTACCTCTCAGGCAATACTTCAAGCGGAGGAGGTCCTAGAACCTACTTTGCCTGTAGCGCTACCAGACTCAACCCCTCCCAATACATACTTGTAAAGTTTCCGGTCATAAAAAATGGGTACTGAAGGTCACCCGCAATACCCAATCGACCATCCAAAACAGACTGACTTACGTGCCTATGGATCCAATGCAACACAGTCTAACCTTACCGGACTACACATGAATGACCAAAGCACTCGAGCCCGTAACCAACCTCAATACGCAACCCCGCGCATCTGTACGTACGTTATAACTGGACTCTACATTGAGCCATATAAAACCGGACAAGTGTCCTCAAGACTCCTTTAAAACGACATCGAGCCAAAATACTCAATACTTTTTTTTTTGACGAATGATTAACGTTTTTCAAATAATAAATGTACTCGACCCATACTGTGAAATCACACGCTCCAAAATACTTGAATGGACTCCAACACAATTTAAGTCGGGATAAAAAGTTTTCCAAATAGATTTATGCTCTCCATCCTTTCAAAACATCCCATAATACAAAATTAAACCTTTTACCCAAACAACACTAAAAATGTCTTTTAACCAAATAATCTCATTTATGCAATAAATCATCAAACACACCCATTTATGACTCATTTATCAAAATGCCCAAAAATCCCCAATATGGGTGTTTTACAAGGTTTATAAAACTAAACTTCTCAAATAACCAAAACCCATCAAGTAGCTCCACAAATGATAATTCATGTTAAACACATAAATACTTTAAAATAAACATTTTGGCATGTACAACGTTTTCACAAATCAACTTGAACTCACCTTGCTAGATTTAGGCTAAATCCAGATTTTACCCCAACTTGAGCTTCCTTGAAGAACTTGAGCCCACAAGCAAAACCTTCCAAAAACCTATATCCAAACATTTCCAACCGTAAATAACTACAGTCAACCATATAGAAACATTTCCCAACGTTTTATATCAAAGCCTCAACTTATACCCAAAACCCTAATTTTTTACCTGACTTTTCTCAAAATCTTCCAAACCGAAATTAGAGGAACCTACTACTTAGGAAACCATCAATGGAGCATTTACAACTGATTTTAAGGTTTACAAAGAAAGTGGATGAACTTACAATAGTGGGTTTTGATAGAACTCAAAACCCTAGAGTTTCTTGAAGGAGACTTCAATGGAGATGGTGGAGTGGTAGCTTCTTGAATCCTAGTCTTCCAAGACTTGGATGGTGATGGAAATGCTTCAAAATCAAGGTGGATGGCCATAGGAATGGCTAGGGTTCGAACCAAGGGGGTGGGAATCGGTTTGGGAGAGAAAGGATGGAATTTGAGAAGTGAGAAAAAGGTTGAAATTCGCACTTAACAGCGCCCTGGGACCTTTGTGCGACAATGACCAGCGACATTGCCCAGGGCAATGTCGCCAGGTGCCCCCAGGACACCGTACCTCCTCTGCGATTGTGGCAGTGCGACTATGACACTGTCATAGTCGTTGGGCATTGTCGCGGGACCTTTCCGGAGCCCCGAAACTCGACTTTTTCACTGCCAATACTCCCGATACTTCAAGGGACTTTAAACAAAACATTTCCCAACAAAACCCCACTGTTTACAAGTCACAGAAACAACCGAGTGACAATTACTTACCAAAAATTACGGGTGTTACAATCCTCCCAACCTTAAAGGAGATTTCGTCCTCGAAATCTAAATTCCAATGGATTGCTGCCCGCAGGATAGATTGCCCCTATTCCACTTGCCAGAACTACCACCACAATCTTATGTTGGTCCTCATGATAAATGTCCCCTTGGGTATATCACACTTATGTCCGAACTAACAGTCATCTTACTAACGTAGCCTTTAACCATGAGATTGCGGTTGTCTCCCAACCTTGGGTGACACTTACTACCTCGAGAGTAGTTTGTGATCCCAAATTCACACCGGCCAAATCACCTCAACTCAACATACTTCTGAACCCAACCAAAGTTCGACACTAAACCCCAAAGAATTCCCAAATTTCTTAAGGGTCGGTTCTTGATATTGACAACACCATTCTTTCGAGGCATACCAATACGTTCTCTAGGTAGCTGGCTAATGCAGAACCGGCTATCACTCAATCCGATCTACTCTCAAGCTCAAAATATTCCTTTACTAAGATCTTTACCACAATGGGGAACTCATACACCTCGATACTTAATCACCAACGTTTACCTTCCTTTAAATTCCACCACCAAGAGGTCAACATTCTCTTGACCCAACGGGGATACTTTCAAACCTTCCAACGATTTGTTGACTTCAAAAGGGCAAGTTGACGCCTAAACTGAAAGATGACATCAAAACGCGGATATCCCACCCAATACTTCATTCCAGAAGTAATGGCGCATTAAGGTTGACACTTAACAGAGGACTAATATTGCCAAATCTTACGTCCCTAACAGACGGACCACAAAATCTTGATCACGGAACCCATTAAGACGGTACACCATCAACATATTCCACGATGTCGGACAGACAAACAACCCATTACATCGAACCCAACCAAGCGCCGATAATCATCTAAAACCTTTTCCCGCAGGTTTACCGAAGCCTAAAGGTCACCCCTAAGATGACGGGGAAGGCATGAATCTATTACCTCAACTATTCAAACGCGAACCGATTCAAAAAGGGAACCCCAATTTCAAGATTGACTATAAGTCGGATCATCCGACGCTTCGACTCCCAAGGACTTCTCTAGTCCTTTAATTACAACTCCTTCCACGACAGGGGTTAAATCTATAGGCCTAATGAGTTCAAGGTTTTCAACTAATATGCCACTTTAAACTTTCATAAAACTTTTAAATACGTAAGCTTTATAACAATGAATCGTGCGGTAGAATACACTACCATTCATTCGATAGGTAGAATATACTACCATTCACCAATTCTACGCATATAAAATCATTTCCAAACTCCTTTGATCAATATTGACGTAAATAAAATGGTAATAAAAGGTGTGTGTTAGCTCCAATCACATTGTATAGAAGTACTAAAAAATAGGCTAAGTATAGGAACCGTAGAAGTCTATCACAGAACATCCAAGTACACCGCAGAAGTTAAAGTCTCAGAAGACATCTGTCAACACTACCAGATGACACACCTGATAATAATCATCAAATCACAGAGCCTCTATGATGGCTAACCTCTGGAGACAGTTCGAAGATGTGCAAACTCAGTTCAAGACAAGATCACATGCAAATCACGTGATGCCTGCTGTACGAAGATTTCCAGATCACCTTGGAGCGGCGCACGATGGTTTTACTTTCCAGGTGGCACTCCGTTTATAGGATGTCAGCCATTGTCTTGTACTAAGGGGTGCATCCTTCTTGTATATTATAGGAGCACCACCTTTGAGTTTTATGCATGCGAGCACACACAGTCTGAATTAGAGATTTGTATTTTCCCTAAGCATTTTGCACACACTTGTGCATGTTCTTGGTGTTCTTCAGTAATCAATGAAACAGTTCTTTGAGTAATTTCTTGCAATACTTTACTATTCTGTTTATTGATTACATTGTGTGTTTACTACCTTTGCATGTTCTACCTTTCATACACTATATAACCGCTTCCGCACTCTATTTAATTAATCTGTGTGTAGTGAAAGGTCAAATCAAGTTAAGAACATCATTCATTGGGATCAACAGTGTGCAACAAAATTTACACTATTAACATGAAAATAAATTTATGCGCCCCAACACGTGCGATAAATGTTTGTACAACTCCAAAAGAGAACTTCACAATTTTAACTTTAAAATTTTCCTCTTTAACCAAAAATGTTGTGGCATAAAATTTTCAACAAGTCCCATATGCATCAGTTTATCTCCCAAAACTCAGTAAAGTGATAGGAACGTACATAAAGATCAAATCAAATTTAAACTTTGAGCTGCACAAATAGGGCACACTCGACCAAAATAGTAATTACAATGACTTCAATGGAGATGGTGGAGTGGTAACTTCTTGAATCCTAGTCTTCCAAGACTTGGATGGTGATGGAAATGCTTCAAAATCAATGTGGATGGCCATAGGAATGGCTAGGGTTCGAACCAAGGGGGTGGGAATCGGTTTGGGAGAGAAAGGATGGAATTTGAGAAGTGAGAAGTAAGAAAAAGGCTGAAATTCGCACTTAACAGCGCCCTGGGCCCTTTGTGCGACAATGACCAGCGACATTGCCCAGGGCAATGTCGCCAGGTGCCTCCAGGCCACGGTACCTCCTCTGCGATTGTGGCAGTACGACTATGACACTGTCATAGTCATCGGACATTGTCGAGAGACCTTTCCGGAGCCCCGAAACTCGACTTTAAAGTCCCGGTTTCTGTGAGTAATTGTCCCGAAACTCGACTTCGGTAAGTAATTGTCACCCGGTCGTTTCTGTGACTTGTAAACCATGGGGTTTTGTTGGGAAATGTTTTGTTTAATATCCCATCATGTCTAATTGATCTTTATAATTAGGCAAGTTTATCGTTCCAACTTAAAATGTCCCACGTAAATAATAAATCCCGTATTATGTCACTAATAATGATTATAAAATCATTTAAAATCCCCTCTCTATGAAATAATTAATTAAATAATTTTATTTATCTAAAATAATAATATATTAACTAAATAAAAATTTAAATTAATATATCAATTAGATTAGACATAAAATTAATTAACTAATTATAACCTAATTAATAATTAATTCCCTAATAAAAAAACCAATTAATTTAGTTAAAGCCCAACATGGAGCCCGGAACACGGCCCTCAGAGTGCGCCCAGCCCAGATCGATTGCCTGTCGTCGGACTCCGGTCACCGGTTGTCGAAAAAAACATAAATTTCACTTTTTCACGGTTTCCTTCCGTTTTCCCTCATTTCTTAACATTCTTCTATGATTTTTTTTGCAAAATAACACCACCACAATCTTCCTCAACCCCATAACAATAATCATGAATCATAACCTCTCAGTTTCGAGTTTAAAGTCCCGGTTTTTTAGTGTTTTCGAGACTAAAATTTACCGGCTAAATCAACCCATTTTAACATCGTTTTCCATCATTTCTTTTGCATAGAATAATGGTGCTAATTACAATTAATTTATAACATGATTTCCAGCCCTTATAAACTAAATAAATAACTCAAATTTCGAGTTCTACACAACCTCATCATCGAGATCGTCGCCACAATGGCGTTTTACTCGAAATACACGGCGTACAACCACCATTAGCCGTCAAAATTTGTATCACTCTAAAGATAATCAAAAGAACCATATAAATAACATTAAATTTGGTTAAGAACTGTACCTCCAATAGCGATTTTCGTTCGAAGAAACCATAACCCGTTCGACCGTCGATTTCTCCCTCGTTTCTCCACGATTTTCTTGAATCTCAAACGATGTTTAATCCCCCATAGTTGTACCTTAAATACTAAATCTAAATCAATTTAAAAAGGAAGATAATTAATGGCCTTTAAAATCCTCCATAAATTATTACGTTTCCTTTTTTTTTTATTTTTTTTTACTTCAAATGTTTGCCAAAATGGCTAAACATACCCCTCTACATTTAGGTAGATACATTTCACCGGCTTCCCACTTTCTAAACTTGTTAACAATTGTAACACCCTCAAATTTGGTAAGAGCAACTAATTAAAAATCTCGATATAATATCAATTAAAGGACAAAACTTCTACTTATACATCAATCTCCATATACCTCAATTTAAAATTCTATAATTAACCACAACAATTATAAACCTACGGTCTTATATACAGGGACTAAATCGAAGTCGGGTGTCACATGACCCAATGAAAGTTGTTCTTCCCTAAACCAAAGCGGAAGACTTCACCAAGCAAAACGCTTCTCGAGCTTACAACAAACACTCATCTCTTCATAGCATCGCTAGCACTAACCCAAAATGGAACCTGATGCACATGCCGACAAATAAAAAGGTTAGGCTTAACGCCTAATGAGCTCAAGAGTTTTCAACATATATATATATATATATATATATATATCTTTAAAGGAAAAAAATTCAGTTCAAATCAAGATCCTTTAAACTGATTTACTTTAGAAATAGAAACGACTCGTTTTCCCATAATGTACCTCTTTAAGGACAATGCTCCAATACAACATTTTTTTAAGTATCGGGGGAAACCCGATTCCGTATAATGTGACGTGCACAAAGTAAGCCACACATTACGTTAAATTGGTATTAAGTATCGGGCTCAACATCTTTCAGTATACACCCATAGATACTTGCACGGAGGACTTACACCATACCGAAGATGCCTAACCGCGCCGCAATGGGGAAAACTAGCATTTCACCATTGGACAAATAATAAAAGTACCGAGCTCAGCATCTTTTAGCATACACCCATAGATACTTGCACGAAGGACTTATAACCCAATATGATGCCTAACGTGCCACGATGTGGAAAACTAGTCGTCCTAACATCGGACAAAAGAACAAAAGTGCTCATGGATCCATAGTAGACGGGGCTGAAACATTACATGACTCAAAACGAATGAACTAACACATTCAAAACATGTAATTCCAAAATAAGATACAATAAATGCAAATCATAACCAAGCGCTCTACATTGAGCTATCAAAACCGGACAAGTTTCCCCAAGACCCAACAAAATCCAAGTCGAGTCATAAGCTCAACAAATCCAAAGACCCAACATTGAAAATCATAAAATGAAATCAAACGTAAACGACCCGAAATAATGCAACCCATGCTTCAACACACACAAATAACTCCAACATGATTTAGATTGGGACAAAACATTTTCCAAGTGGGTTTATACCTTTTATCCTTTCAAATCATCCCATGACACCCCATAGAATGCATTTATACTAAAAAATATACTCCATGAAATAAATCATTTAGATACCCAAAATATATGATTTATTTATCAAAATGCCCAAAATCCCAAATGTGGGTGTTTTATAAGTTTATAAAGTTGAATACTTCCAACTAACCAAAACTTATCAGATGCTTAGCAGTTAACAATTCCATATAAAACATGTAAACACTTTAAAATAGACATTTTGGCATGTACACCGTTTTCACAAATCAACTTGAACTCACCTTGCTAGATTTATGCTAAATCTAGATTTTACCCACGTAGAGCTCCCTTGAAGAAACTTGAATCCTCAAAGCCAAAACCTCCAAAAACCTAGATTCACAAGATTCCAACCATAAACATAGGTATTCAACCGAGTAGAATCGTTCCCCAACACTTTACATGAAGATATAATCTATACCCAAAACCCTAAATTCCAAAGATGAAGAATTAGAAGTTTACCTTAACCAATAGCTTGAACCCTCCACCAACACACCTCTAGATTACCAAGATACACCACAAACTCCAAATCTACAAAAGGGAGAACAAGGGTGGATGAAACCCTAGGTATCTTGATGATAAAGATGAAGATTAGAGATTATGGTTCCAACCTCCAAGCTTGCTAGATGAAGAAGAATCACTTGATTTTAGGAGAAGAACACCCAAAAATGAGTTAGGGGTTTGATTTTGGGGTTTGGGGGTCGGTTTGGGAGAGAAATGGGGGAAGGATTTGAGGTTAGGGTGAAAAATGGGGTTTAGGGCCGAATTTTCTCCTTTTTGTGCACACAGCGGCTCCGCGCGGGTGGCCACGCCCCTCCAGCCGTGCGGAGCACTGCCGCTCAAAATTTTCGCCCGAGCACCGTTTTGGTCATAACTTCTTCGTTTTAGCTCCGATTTTGCTCCGGAAAGAACCGTTTGACTCGTAATTGAATCATTCATCTATCTAGACTATAAAATCTAGGATTCAAGTCCAAAACCATTTATCTTATTTTTCCATAATATATCGGTTTCGTTATTAACTTGAAATGATACCTTTTGAAAATCAGGGTGTTACAATCCTCCCAACCTTGAAAGAGATTTCGTCCTCGAAATCTGGCACCAATCAAACACCCAACGTTGCCCTTAGCGAGGTCAATCGGTTCTTTGCCCAAAAAGGAATGCCTCCACGATACCTTGCCCCATGTACGAAACCGGTCACATCCCAACTAAGGATGTCACTATCTTTCTCATAATAAACCGTCACAACTTGATTCTAAGGTTCGATGTATCTTACCGCTAACTGAATGAACATCGAGTCCTTATTAACCACTTTCCTATCCTTAAAATCTCGGCGGTCTTCCAACCTTAGGTTGCACATATCACCTCAAGAATACTCCAAAGCGAACTTATCCTTTAGATACTTCTAATTCTGACACATCAAGGTCTCCTCAATAATCAATTTCTACTTAAGGTTTACCTCGACATTCTGACCCAATTCCTCAATAATCCATACTATAAAAGATTCATCGTCATTTCCTTGACGACATTTCCTAACACCAGTTAGGTTCGATCCAATCACAATATTCAATCCGTTCCTCAACTGGCACGACACAACATCGGTAAACAACGGATTACCCCAACTCCACTGTTACACAAATCCCAGGGTGCAGTCAAGCATCGGTTGATGAATCAGTGAAACCTTGTTGATTACAGAATTACCCATGATCGATTCCTAATTTCCATCATCTAATCTTCTTAAGATTACCACTTAAATTGCTAATGCACCGATTTCATCGTAAGTACGATGAAGCATCCCAACGATTATTATCCTCAAATTGAGTGTCGACACCTATGCTCAAAACTTTTACACCTCAACTGTGGATATACCACCATAAATTTCCTTCCATATTTTACCCTGATGATTCAAAGTTGACACTTATCATTTCACTAAATTCGAATCTTACATTTCTAACAAACGAATCACAATATCTTCTTTATTTTTGAAGATTTTCCAAGAAGGCACACCACCGACACGTACTTGACGTTAACCTGCGACTCATCAATTCAAATCTAACCATATGCAAGCAACCATCCAAAGTTTTACCCCGAGGATTTAGCAAAACAGAAAGGTTACCTCTTATTTAACTGGGAGAAAGCATAAATCTAAGCCCTCAATTGTTCATGCATGACCCGATTCAAAATTTGAAACCCAAATTCAAGGTTGACCACAAGTCGGATCGTCCGACACTTCAAATTCTAAGGGCTCCTCTAGTCCCTTAATTGCAACTCCTCTCACGATAGGGGTCTTAAATCTACAGCCTTAATGAGTTCAAGGTTTTTTTTTCAATCAGTATGCCAATTTGAAATTTATAAAACTCTCAAATACATAAGTTTTATAACAATTAAACGTGTGGTAAAAATAAACTACCGTGCATTCGATAGGTTTCAAAATTGATCACCAATACTACGTATATAAAATCGTTTCCAAAACTCATTTGATCAGTACTTACGTTAATAAAAACGGTAACAAAAGATGTGCAACAAAATTTTCAAATGGACTACCATGGTCCTAGTATGCATCAATTTATACTACGCATATGAAAAATAACTTTCCGCACTATAACATGTGCAATAAAAGTTTGTACAACTTCCAAAAGAGAATTTCACAACTTCAACTTTAAAATCTTTTACTTTAAAACACAAAACGTCCGAAGATAAAATTCCCAACAAGGCCCATATACGTCCGTTTATTTCCCCAAATTTAGCAACACAATAGGAACATAAATAAATTTTTATTCGAGTTCAAATTTTGGGTCGCACAGATAAAACGTACTTACCCAAAGCGGTAACTACAACGATATGCAAACCGAAAATTCATTTCATGCATTGCGGAAAACTCCTAACAGTAAAATCAATAACTGAAATATGTTCTGGCAAAAGTTCTATCTGAAACAACATAAATCTTTTATACGTTTACTCACACCACAATATAATTTAAACCAAATACGAAAAGCGTACAACAATTAACACTTGTATAATGCCCAACGATACATAACATGATATTGAAACTTCCCTAAAATAACATATGGGATGACGTCTATTAACGAAACCCATAAATTAACACACACGATAATGCATGTACACACGCTCCAGAATTTATCTACGCGATGCAAAAAGTCATACTATAAGACACCATAAAACCCAACCGAATTTTCATAAAACCCGTTAACGCTAAAATCAAACGGTGTCAAAATTTTCATTTCCCAATACAAAAAGCATAAAACGACAATAAGTCTGAAAATGTTAAAATTCTAAAACCACCACGTACGATAAAGTGATCATTTTCAACAACACTAACATGAGGCACGACGCCCAAAAGCTCGTAAAACAATATTCCATAAAATTCAACACGACTCATGTAGACTAAAATTCCCAAAAATTTCCGACTCAAAAACATGGGAACAACTCTTCCTTTAAAACCTTAACATACGTGGAGGAGATCCAATGTCAAGGTCAAAAATTCCACAATTACTTGCCCAATACTCTAAATAATATTAAAACACAGATATTACAAGATCCGTAAATAGTGTTTGACACGAAACGGGGATAAAGAGATTTTCAGTAAAATATATGCAACCACGTGCTACAATCATGCATGTTTAAGCTCACGGTTTAAAATTTGATGAACACTAAATGCTTTATTGAGACTTTATAATACAACTCACTTTATGTTTTGAGAACATGAGAAACAATTTATACAAACTTATTTTTAGAAATAAATTTAGTGCATGAATTTGGTTGGCACTCAGCATCTTAGGACTACACTCCTCCATTTTTCCGACACACAATTGTCATCCGGATGCATCAAACATCTTAGGGAAACAATCCCACTAATTTGGTTAACTTACAATTTCTCCTCGAAATAGAATCGGTCTAACAACCTTATAGTTCTAATCCAACCGATAATTCTGACTCAAGATGATCAACTTAATGCATTCATCGCGCTTAACTATCACTTCAAAGTGACATCGCTATAAACATCAACCATTCCTTAGATTACTCGCTTAGAAACCTCTTTACTACCCCAACGGTCATCCCACCAAGGTAGTACAAGTATACACATGTAGCATGTAGATTCACCATGACACTGGCCAGGTGCCATTATGAACGTACCGTACATGATCATACTTGCTATCCTTGACAAATTTTCCGTTTCTCGCGACTCGGTCAATTCCAACATATCGTATCTTAAGGTACTTAATGTGCCATTTCATTTTCAATTACCTAAAAGAACGCTAGTTTGAGTCTAGGCATAAAAATCAATACCTAATTCTCTCAAACTTAAGCTCTGATACCAACTTGTAACACCCTCAAATTTGGTAAGAGAAACTAATTAAAAATCTCGATATAATATCAATTAAAGGACAAAACTTCCACTTATACATCAATCTCCATATACCTCAATTTAAAATTATATAATTAAGCACAACAATTATAAAACTACGGTCTTATATACAGGGACTAAATCGAAGTCGGGTGTCACATAACCCAATGAAAGTTGCTCTTCCCTAAACCAATGCGGAAGACTTCACCAAGCAAAATGCTTCTCGAGCTTACAACAAATACTCATGTCTTCATATCGTCGCTAGCACTAACCCAAAATGGAACCTGATGTACATGCCGACAAATAAAAAGGTTAGGCTTAACGCCTAGTGAGCTCAAGAGTTTTCAACATATATATATATATATATATATATATATATATATATATATATATATATATATATATATATATATATATATATATCTTTAAAGGAAAAAAATTCAGTTCAAATCAAGATCCTTTAAAATGATTTACTTTAGAAATAGAAACGACTCGTTTTCCCATAATGTACCTCTTTAAGGACAATGCTCCAATACAACATTTTTTATAAACCGATGCAATCCAAAACTCACTCAACGTGATTATAAATCGACTCCCAATTTATCATAATGTAAATAACGCTTCATAATTCCAAAACACCCCAAAACACGGACAGGGATTAATACTCAACCCATAAAACATGGAATAAATTCATGTATGCAAAATGTCACCGAAACAAATGTATAAAAGACTCAGCCCAAAGACGACACCTTTCGGTGACGGGGGAAACCCGATTCCGCATAATGTGACGTGCACAAAGTAAGCCACACATTACGTTAAATTGGTATTAAGTATCGGGCTCAACATCTTTCAGTATACACCCATAGATACTTGCACGGAGAACTTACACCATACCGAAGATGCCTAACCGCGCCGCAATGGGGAAAACTAGTGTTCCACCATTGGACAAATAATAAAAGTACCGAGCTCAAAATCTTTTAGCATACACCCATAGATACTTGCACGAAGGACTTATAACCCAATCTAATGCCTAACGTGCCACGATGTGGAAAACTAGTTGTCCCAACATCGAAAAAAAGAACAAAAGTGCTCATGAATCCATAGCAGACGGGGCTGAAACATTACATGACTCAAAACGAATGAACTAACGCATTCAAAACATGTAATTCCCAAATAAGATGCAATAAATGCAAATCATAACCAAGCGCTCTACATTGAGCTATCAAAATCGGACAAGTGTCCCCAAGACCCAATAAAATCCAAGCTGAGCCATAAGCTCAACAAATCCATAGACCTAACGTTGAAAATCATAAAATGAAATCAAACGTAAACGACCCGAAATAATGCAACCCATGCTTCAACACACATAAATAACTCCAACATGATTTAGATTGGGACAAAACATTTTCCAAGTGGGTTTATAACTTCTATCCTTTCAAATCATCCCATGACACCCAATAGAATGCATTTATACTAAAAAATATACTCCATGAAATAAATCATTTAGATACCCAAAATATATGATTTATTTATCAAAATGCCCAAAATCCCAAATGTGGGTGTTTTATAAGTTTATAAAGTTGAATACTTCCAACTAACCAAAACTTATCAGATGCTTAGCAGTTAACAATTCCATATAAAACATGTAAACACTTTAAAATAGACATTTTGTCATGTACACCATTTTCACAAATCAACTTGAACTCACCTTGCTAGATTTATGCTAAATCTAGATTTTACCCACGTAGAGCTCCCTTGAAGAAACTTGAATCCTCAAAGCCAAAACCTCCAAAAACCTAGATTCACAAGATTCCAACCATAAACATAGGTATTCAACCGAGTAGAATCGTTCCCCAACACTTTACATGAAGATATAATCTATACCCAAAACCCTAATTTCCAAAGATGAAGAATTAGAAGTTTACCTTAACCAATAGCTTGAATCCTCCACCACCACAGCTCTAAGTTACCAAGATACACCACAAACTCCAAATCTACAAAAGGGAGAACAAGGGTGGATGAAACCCTAGGTATCTTGATGAAGATGAGAGATTATGGTTCCAACCTCCAAGCTTTCTAGATGAAGAAGGATCGCTTGATTTTAGGAGAATGACACCCAAAAATGAGTTAGGGGTTTGATTTTGGGGTTTGGGGGTCGGTTTGGTAGAGAAATGGGGGAAGGATTTGAGGTTAGGGTGAAAAATGGGGTTTGGGGCCGAATTTTCTCGTTTATGTGCACACAGCGGCTCCGCGCGGGTGGCCGCGCCCCTCCAGCCGCGCGGAGCATTGCCGCCCAAAATTTTCGCCCGAGCACCGTTTTGGTCATAACTTCTTCGTTTTAGCTCTGATTTTGCTCCGGAAAGAACCGTTGGACTCGTAATTGAATCATTCATCTATCTAGACTATAAAATCTAGGATTCAAGTCCAAAATACTTTATCTTATTTTTCCCTAATATATCGGTTTCGGTATTAACTTGAAATGATACCTTTCGAAAATCGGGGTGTTACAACAATTCTCCTTCCACTTTCTCTTTTTCCATTTTTGGTCCAACGAAAATCATCACATGTTCTCATTTATTCCCATGTTCCTTTATTTTCACAAATATTTACTGACCCCATTTTTAGGGTGTCACAAATCTCCCCACCTTTAATAAATTCCGTCCTCGGAATTATTTTATTTGTATTGGTGAATATCTTCAGTTCTTGTCTATTCCATGGTTCACATATCAATTTCTGAACATTTAATAAACTTTTACACTAACTAATCATGACTATCACCATATATATATATATATATATATATATATATATATATATATATGCATATGCTTCTTAATCATTGGTTTTCCTTTTCCATCACCTGGTTCTTTCATATAAGTTGGTTTATTATTAAGCTCAATACCTTCTAAGTTCTCAATGTTGAGTCATTAACTACACATTTCCTCAAACTTAGACATATGAAACGTGTCATTTGTACCACTTAGAATATCTGGTAATTTTAACTAGTAAACTACCATTCTTACTCCTTGTAATAATCCCAATTGGGTCAACATACTTAGACTCATCTTGTCTGTTCTTTCGAACCTTTCGATTTCCTTTCACAGTGATATGTGTTTTTTTTGTGCATCAACTTATCTCTTATTTGATACTTCAAAGGTCGACTCTTTTATTCGCATGACACTGTTGTTTATCCCGTGGGACCTTTAACATTTTCCATACTTGCAATATTTTATCTGATAATTGATGAACTAACTCGATCTTAGTTATCAACATTTTTTTCAACACCAGTCAAACACACTGTGTTCTACTTTGGCAACCATAATCTACCAATGCCATGTGGTTACCCAACTGCTTTAAGAGTCAACTATACAAGCTTTTAACATATACCCCAAAATTTGTATCGTCCCTCAATTTGGCTATCGGTTTGAGGATGATATGCAATTTCAATTGAGTTCTATATCTCTTTTTGAACAGTTGTGCAAAATCTGGAACAATACTTGGTTGTTAGCATCCATTTTTCCCTGATCCAATGATAAGGCTATTAACCCAATTTCATTTCTTACATTTCCCTATATATCACATTGATCTTACTTAGTGGCTTACACCACTTTTTGTTAATATTACACCCATAATTATACATCCCAGTTCCAATTCATCAAGGCAATTAGACATTATTCTTACTTGGATTTATTAAGGCTTGTACGAGTGAAGGACACCCTTACCTTTAGGAATATTTGATGGAATAATCTCATCTTTACTGGTCTACTTCCCATGAAGTACTCTTATCACTTTTGGTGTCTTGCCCCTAATAATGTGTTTGTCATGGACATAAATGCACCCTGCATACTTGTTCAACTTTTTTTTTCCTATCTAACATCTTAATTGGTAATGTCATACTGCTTTCGCTCATACCATAAGTCTATTGCAACTTTTATCAGCCACTACAAACCAATTTTTGTAGACCAAGCTACACATATGCCCCTGTACTGACCTTCCTTTTAGTCACTACCCTTGTCGTGACCTGCCGACACATTAAGCAAAACTGCCATATGTGCGTCCCCTTAGCTCCCCTGAGTTATTCTGACCAATCCCTTAATATTCGTACTAGAATATGGATACCCGATATTTCCCCCAAGCAATTTTCTAAATATAGAACTTACTTTGAACATTATTGTTATTAGTATCAGTACTAATTTATTCAATTGTTAACCCATGCATCTTCTCTACGTTGCACTATTGATGTTACCAATGTTTCCCATCTTGATAGTGTCTGACGTCTAATTAGTCCTTGTATAATTTGGACAATGACACAAAATTTAACAAGCATGTGGTCATTCCCGTACCACTTCTTGCACTATATTTGAGTACTTTGCTCCCCAAATCATAGTACTTACATGTTATGCTTTTATAGAACTCTCTCTCATCCCATAGTCTTATATTCGACGTTTAGTAGAAATATCTCGTTAAGTGGCTTGATCACTGACCGTTAGCCCTCACATATAGTCCATGACTTATAATTATCACTTAAATTTATCCTCAACGTAAATAAATTCTCAATATACCACCGCCATTCGTGAGTCTTGACTTATTATTATTTTTATCATAGTATAATATGATATCAACATATTGTGGCATCTATCCCATAAATTGCCTTCATTAAACACTCTGATTTCTATTTTTATCTTTCTATTATAGAAATCACAAGATGACACTCAGGTCTTATTATCGTCATTAATACTGCCATGCGTAAGAATATCATCACACAATTCACCACTTGAATCATTCTTAATCTCATCCCTTCTAACACCTCATACACTTGATTTTACTAAACATCTTGACATATATTGTCTCCAAGAATCATAAAACTCTTAATACCCAAACTGACACTCGCCTCATGCTCTAAATTACTTGTGTCTGACATGGTTTAACGTGATATAAATAATTTGTGTCTGTCCCCAAGAACACCACTACAATTATGGATGTTTCCTGTCAACCCTGCAGGTGCTCCATTTCCAAAACTCACTTTTCCAAATCTATAACCACATATGTTAAGTACATGGGATAATCTCTCATCTGAACATACCTTACATGAACCATCTATCGGTCTCCCATTTCCTAAACAGGAAATACAATCATCACCAATAACTCGATCGCGAGTTATTGTAATATAAGATATCACACATCAGAATCTTCTATCACATTCATATTCTTAATCTCGTGTCTTAAGCTTAGGTTGCCTTATATTCTCTTTTACTTAAACCACTTTCCCACTATTCATTAAGAGCCAATCTTCAATACCCTTTGACCCATTCACCGAGTTCAGCTCTAGGTTAAAAGTAACATATCTCACTCTATTTGCATCCCTTAATATTCTTCCTAGTTTAAGCTTAGGCTATCATCATAACCTAATTCTCTTAAACTAAAGTTCTGATACCAACTTGTAACACCCTCATTTTCGTCATGAGTTGTGTCACGTCAATCTCATTAAATAACAATAAATAACACAAAACATAACGGCTAATAAAGCCATTTCACAGTGGAAGTCTTACTAAATTTAAATATAATTAATAACCCAACGCTAACATCTCCCATACCGGGTTACTTTACAAAATGAGTTTAAATGTAAACTCTAAACATCTCAAATCTATCAGTATCTAAGCGAGAATGTTGCCCTTGTGCATCCTTGAGCCTCTTGTTCTGAAATGCATACTAATAGTCAGTTTTATAAAGCTCAGTGAGGTCATGGTTTTCATGCACAAATTATACATGTCCATCATGCATAATAACAATAAACACCCAAATAAACTTATATGCAAATTTGTTTAAAAAAACCCTTTGAATAATAATGATGAGATCTCTTAAAATGAACCGTCAGGTTAAGGCCTTACCATCGTCGGCATTTTCCCGGGTTATACGATTCTCCCATGTCCGATCACCCATCCCTTGGAAGTGCCATCCCTTACGACGTATCGAACCATTCTCATACCCGATTGGAAATCATAACCCTTTTATAACATGCCAATTCATGTTTAAAACACGTAAACAAATAGCATGAAAAGTATAATAATAATTTATATACATGTATCAATCCCATAAACATGTACATCAAAAATAACATAATGCTCAAATAATTTGTACGTAAGCATACATCCTAGTTAAAGTCTCATGAAGACTCACCTGTGAGTGTAGGTCGATTACAGTCAACACCGATCGATAACCTACAATATCATACCATAATATTTAATTAATGGTTTAACCTCCAAAAATTCAACTTACGGTCAACCTTGGTCAAACTCAAAGCACGAAACTTTATAATATCCCATCATGTCTAATTGATCTTTATAATTAGGCAAGTTTATCGTTCCAACTTAAAATGTCCCACATAAATCATAAATCTCGTATTATGTCACTAATAATGATTATAAAATCATTTAAAATCCCCTCTCTAGGAAATAATTAAGTAAATAATTTTATTTATCTAAAATAATAATATATTAACTAAATAAAAATAAAAATTAATATATCAAATAGATTAGACATAAAATTAATTAACTAATTATAACCTAATTAATAATTAATTCCCTAATAAAAAAACCCAATTAATTTAATTAAAGTCCAACATGGAGCCCGGAACACGGCCCTCAGAGTGCGCCCAGCCCAAATCGATTGCCTGTCGTCAGACTCCGGTCGCCGGTCGTCGAAAAAAACATAAATTTCACTTTTTTCACGGTTTCCTTCCGTTTTCCTCATTTCTTAATATTCTTCTATGATTCTTTTTGCAAAATAACACCACCACAATCTTCCTCAACCCCATAATAATAATCATGAATCATAACCTCTCAGTTTCCAGTTTAAAGTCCCGTTTTTTAGTGTTTTCGAGACTAAAATTTACCGGCTAAATCAACCCGTTTTAACATCGTTTTCCATCATTTCTTTTGCAAAGAATCATGATGCTAATTACAATTAATTTATAACATGATTTCCAGCCCTTATAAACTAAATAAATAACTCAAATTTCGAGTTCTACACACCCTCATCGTCGAGACCGTCGCCACACTAAAGATAATCAAAAGAAAGAATCCAACCATATAAAGAACATTAAATTTGGTTAAGAATTGTACCTCCAATAGCGATTTTCGTTCGAAGAAACCGTAACCCGTTCGACCGTCGATTTCTCTCTCGTTTCTCCACGATTTTCTCGAATCTCAAACAATGTTTAATCCCCCATAGTTGTATCTTTAATACTAAATCTAAATCATTTTAAAAAGGAAGATAATTAATGGCCTTTAAAATCCTCCATAAATTATTACGTTTCCTTTTTCTTTATTTTTTTTTACTTCAAATGTTTGCCAAAATGGCTAAACATACCCCTCTACATTTAGGTAGATACATTTCACCGGCTTCCCACTTTCTAAACTTGTTAACAATTCTCCTTCCACTTTCTCTTTTCCCATTTTTTGTCCAACGAAAATCATCACATGTTCTCATTTATTCCCATGTTCCTTTATTTTCCCAAATATATACTGACCCCATTTTTAGGGTGTCACATTTTAGATCGAATGGGATTCAGGGAGAAATGGAGAACTTGGATCCGGGGGTGCATCTCATCGGCAAGAGTCTCGGTCCTAGTCAATTGACCCCTCTCTAAAGAATTCTGGATGGAGAAAGGGGTGAGGCAAGGGGACTCATTAGCTACGTTTCTTTTCGTTTTGGCAGCGGAAGGTCTTAATGTGGCGATGAAAGAAGCGCATAATAAGGGGTTGTTCAAAGGGGTTCGTGTTGAGAATCTTGGGAAAGATTTTCAATTCTTCAATATGTGGATGATGTCTTTTCTTGGGGGAATGGTCACAAAGCAATGCATCTAATATGTTTTTAAGTCTGTTCGGGCCTCAAAGTCAACTTGGTGAAAAGCAAAGTCATAAGAGTAAATACAAGTAGTGAAGAGATCAAAAGAATGGCGAGATGGATACATTGCAAGGAGGGAGTGTTGTCGTTCAACTACTTAGGGATGTCGATGGGGGGAAAGAGGAGCAAAGTTTCTCGTTGGTATCCAATCATTGAAAAGTTAAAGTATTGTCTCTCGGATTGGAAGACTAGAAGCATCTTCTCATTCTTCAAGGCCCCCGACGCTGTTTTTTCTGGGGAGGAATTGAAGATAAAAAGAAGATATGTTGGGTTGCGTGGAAAAAAGTGCTTAACTGGAAGGAAAAAGGAGGGTTGAGAATTGGAAGCCTAAAAGCTCTTAATCTAACTGTGATAGGGAAATGGTGGTGGCATTTTCAAATGGACACAGTGGCAATATGGAAGGGGATTGTGGCTAGTATGTATGGCATCTCCCGGAGGGAGGGGGAGTCTTTCGAACAGGGGCAGGAACAAAAACAAATGTGGCATATGAAGCTCGATTACATATTTGCAAAAAGATGTGGAGAAGATGAGGATGGACTTCGACTGCATGTTCATCTAGGACTTAGGGAATTCTCGATGGAAATAGAGTCTGGAGGGTGACGGGCAATATTCGGTTGCTTCGCTACCAAGTGGTGGACACGTTAACGCTCCCCGAGGCTGAGTTAGCAACTTGCTGGAATAGGTGGGTTCCGAGCAAGGTGAATGTCATTACAAGTTAGCGACTAAAGATAACCTGCTCAAAAGGCGCATAAACATTGAGGCAGAGGAGTGTTTGTGTTGTGTTTCACATCCCGAGAGTCTGAATCATCTCTTTGCGCAATGTTCCTCAACTAGGGAGGTGGGGGCATACATGAATCAATGGTGGCATTTCAGGCTAACAGCCATGGACTCGGTTCAAGAACTGTGGGGAGCGATGCAGCAAGTAGGGCGATCAGAGATATGTAAAGGAGGTGATTGAGGTAATCCTAATGGCATATCTTTGGGTAATGTGGCATCAATGGAACAATAAACTCCATAAAGGGAAGATGAAGAGTGTAAGGAGATTGCAAATCTTATCCAGTATTTTGCCTTCTAATGGATCAAATCTAGGTCTAAACTTGGGAGTGTTTTTTGTTGGGAAGTTTCGATGAATTTCCCTATAACCCTTGTTCGTAACATGTACCTTCTAGTGCCTCGCTAGTTCTTGGTTGCAATATATTCGTTCCTTTTGTTGTCTAAAAAAGAAGATCAAAATTAATATTTAAGACCGTTGATAGCTAACATTAATTGTAAAACATTATTATGTCAATAGTTAATAAACATATGTTTGCAAAGTATTTGTGGAATTTGATATATTCTTATAATATATAAAAATAACGCAACAAAGGCGAATTACAAGTACTTGGTTAAACATCAAGCACATTCGTGCGAGTGACGGAATGGACAGGAAACCGAAATAAAGTTGATGATGACAACTTTACCTCCATGCGATGTTATGATCATATTTTAATCATCGTAGCAATTATATAGGTGATTCAAGATTTAGTTAATGAAAAGATAACTCGATCAAAGGGCTACAATGCTTATATGTTGAGTTTTCAGAAATTTGATTTTCGATCACGTGCTTTGATATCCGTGTTGAATTTGGAATCATTATGTTGACAACGAAAAAAATTCCGAGTTTAATAAAGGGTTGCATGGTCATTTCATAAATTTTATTAACCTCACAATATAATGTTAGGTTCGATTTTCAGGGGGATTCTCATTTGATTGTTCAGTTTTTAGGTCAAGAACATTGAAGGGGAGAAGTGACCGTATTTACCCACTCATATTTACTTTCAATAATACGATTTAATGACAATTGATTCACTACCCATGTTTTATAGGCCTACTTGCTGGAAACCTCTTGAAAGAGGAAAAAACTTGCACAAAGAAAATCTATATCTTTATTATTTACATTATCATAACATGGGTAGGCTAATTTTATAATTAAAAAAAAAGAAAAGATAATTTATTAAGATGAGAAGATCAAAAACCCTTTTCCCAAATCCATCATCATCCAATAAACCATGCGTAACTCGATCTATCCTAATCTTAGATAACTACAATTAAAGCTTTTCTCAGAAAGCATCCAATTCCATTCCAGATTCTGTAAATGTTATGGTCACTAACATGAAACAGTTAAAGCATAACAACTCCCAATGGCTGCATTTTCTTTGCTGACTAATTATATGTGGCATATAAATCTAATAGTCATCATTTCCAACTAAATCATATATAGAATTATAAAGTTTACTTGTTTATGCTTCACTTTCTTATCTACTAATTAAACAATAACAACTTAGTATTTGAACGGAATATGGTGATCTAGAAATTACGTACGTACCGATCAATGAGTTCATCTTGCTTTACCTTTTTACTTTAGAAAAACTATTCTTCACTTCCTCAATATTTGTCATATGAGCTACGGAAAGGAATTATAGATATTTACGCATTTTTATTTATTGGTTCATTAACATTTCTTGTAAAATAAAAAAGGTTGTATTAATGTTTTACGCTATAGCTAAATTGAAACCTTGTACACTAATGTAAAAGTTAAAAGCTAGAAAATTGTTATTTTATTTCGGATATGAATGTTATTTCTTTTTTAACTTTACTGCTACTTCTCCTTCTTTAGAAGAACTTGCAAACCTCATTTGAAGATAAAAATTTATGTTACATGCCCGTTTAATGGACTGTTTACCAAATTTTCTATTAAGTCTTGTATGGATAAATTTGACTGTTCGGATGAATTTGTCTGTCCGGATAAAAATGTATTGTTGTTTCTTTTATTTTCTGAATCAACGATCTGAATGACATAATTGACCATTTTACCCCTCAATGAACTAAACAATGTTTAACAAATTACAATGAACATTATTGAAGGTCCATCTTGACAGCCATCTTTTTCCATCAAATATTTATTCGAAATCGTTCAAACACATTCATTGAAGGTCCATCTTGACAACAATCACCCATTGAGAAGAACCCTAAAAAACAACAACTTGTTTCCTAAAAATCGAACTTCAAAATCGAAAAATTAAAACCGTAGCAAACAACTGAGAAAAAGCAGTAGCAAACCCACATGAGGAGTAGAATCAGTACCGTAAAGAGAAGAGAATGATTTGATTCAATTTTTGGGTAAGAAGTTGGAGATTTGGGGAGAAGATGAACAGAGAAGAGAAGATAATGTGAGGAAAAAGATGAACAGATGAGGTGTAGAAGGAGAAGAGAAATCACAGAAAAGAGAAATCGAAAGAAGGAGAAGACTCAGTACCGAGATATGTCGTTGGGAAGGACATCCAGACGTCGCCGGGGAACTTGCTCGTTGAGGAAGGACATCCAGACGTCGCCGGGAAAATCACAGAGAAGAGAGATCGATGTCAAGAAGAGAGGATTCAGGGGAAATAGGGAAGCGACGATGATAAGGAGAATAGGGTTTCTATTGACGGTTTTTATTAAGGGGTAGGAGAGGTCATTTTGTTGGCTTAATCTAGACAAGTGAGGTTTATTGATTGTGCGAATAAGACAAGTATTTTTTTCATTAAGCTCTAAGTAAACACCCCAATATGTTTGTGCGAATAAGACAAGTATTTTTTCATTAAGCTCTATGTTTGTGCGAATAAGCCGGTTAAGCCATTAAGCCCCAATAAGTCACAAGTAAACACCCCCTAAGTATACTTTGATGATTTGTTCAACAACAACTATGAGATGTAAATGTAGGGTTTCTAATTAATTCAAGCTTGATGTTTTTCCATAGCTTAGAAATATGCATATTTTTAAAATTCCTAAAAATGTTTTTTTTTCCTTTAATGAAACAACCACGTAAATAAATCTACATGTTGGATCGTGAATGTTGAAACTTTGATGAAAGTTTTTAAATGGTCCATAGCTCTTTGGAGGGTCTAAGACTTAACTAAGCTTCAATCGGACTTTGTAGCATGTTTTTCCCTTGTGCATTCTGGCATAAACTTTCTTCAAAATTTTCCACTACGAACCATTCAATCTAAAATTAATTATGTAAAGTACAACAAAGATGTTGCACTTTTATATGATATTTTTTTGTGCATGATTAGTAGTTGTGTTTCAAGAGGCTAATGTGAAATTCTTGGCTACTTAAACATTTGCAGCAATGATTGGGATTCTGTTAGTCAAGAATATAAGACTCTTGCATTTTTTGAAGTTGTGTGTTGGGAATATTGTTTTGATACGTTGGTCCTTCACCAAGGGTACTCGTACTCCACTTGTTTGGTTAGGTGTCTTGTAACACCTTCAAATTTAGAAAGAACAATTAATTTAAAATTTTCAATAATATATCAAATAAAGGATAAATCTCTTTCTATAAATCAAATACTTAAATTGCCTCAAATAGAAAACTTAGGTCTAACATCAACAATTGATAAACCAAGTCTTACATAAAGACTAGGCCAAGGTCGGACGTTTCAAAAACCCAATAACAGTCGCTATCTCCAAATGCGGAAGAAGTCACCGAATAGTTAGATCCTTCTTGTATCTCTGTCTAGCACTCATTCATCACAGCATCCCTAGTACAAAACTCCAACAAAGACTTGATGCACATGTCTCAAATAAAAAGGGTTAGGCTTAACGCATAGTGGGTTCTAGCAGTTTTCATCTTAAATGAAAAAACGGTAAAACTCAAAAGACGTTATTTAAATCACAATTTCCAAAATGAAGTGTATTTAGTATAAAAGCAACATCCTTTCCAAAAACTACCATTTTCGTGATACAAACTCGTTTATCATATACCCCTTTATCCAGTGGCGAATCCAGGATTTTTTCCTGGTGGGGGCACCTTCGAAGGTAGATTAAGTGCCCGTAAGGTTGTCCGGTGCATTTTTAGCCTAAGTCCACCGTTTCGAGATATTTTTAAAGTTTTTTTGGTTGATTTCAAAGGATTTTAAGCTTTTTTTCTCGATTTTGAGGGACTTTTTCGTTTTTTTAGTTGATTTCAAGAGTGTTTTTTAGTTTTTTGGTTAGTTTTGATGCAATTTTTTTTGTTGATGGGGTCCCAGGTAAAAAATTAGTGGGGGGACTGAAGATATAAAGTAAAAAAAAAACATATTTTTACCTAAGAAATTTCTCATTTTTTCCCATTTAATGGGGGCCCATCCCCCAACTACTTCTACACTAGATCCGCCCCTGCCTTTATCATGAAACCAAAGCCCAATACTTACCGAAAACGAGAATGAATGAGATTAAATATTCAAATACTGAACACGTTGATAGAAATTCTATAATCCAAAACATCCAAAACATGAATAAGATCCAAGATACAAAAACAATAAATTATGGATACACTCCATATCCAAAACAACACCGAAAACATGGATGATACATTATCCAAATAACACATTTCATTGACGGGGGAGACCCATATCCATCGAATGTGACGAACATAAAAGTAAGCCACATGTCAACGTTAATGAGCCCACTAGGGATAAATGGTCATCAAGGTCAACCACCCACGAATGATACCTTGCATTAGGACCGTCGATGATCCGAGATATGCTCGTTCACTAGAAATTACACCGTATGGTCAATAGTCGTGCTCCGGCTCTATAAGCCCATAACACAACCCCCTATGACCCAATTCCCATTTATAGATACAATATGAGAATAGCCATCTCATTGAAACTGACTCAGAAATTAAACCATATGGTCAATGACAAATGTTCGACTTCAAAAGCCTACACCATGATGCCCCCGATGACCTGATGCCTATTTTTGGCCACAACATGGGAATAACCGTCCTAATTTAAACCAATATGTAACATTTGAAATACATATTTCATAACTCCAAGGCTCGACATAGAGGAAAATAAATTGGGCAAATGTCCCCAAAACTCATCTGAGTCAAAACGAGCCAAAAGCTCAACAACACAATTGACTATTAAATAAAAGTCATTATAAGCGATAAAAACGTATTTAACCAATGTTTGTGGAAATCCATGCTCCAAAAGTATGATTAACTCCAAAAACCACCATTGGCATCTTCCAAATGAAATCATACTATTTACATCTCCAAAATACTTTATAACAAGATAGTGTGTATTTTTCAAATAGTTTTTAAAACCAAAGGCACCAATAGTGTCAGGATCTGATTCTTAACTAGAATAATGAACTCAGAAACAATATTAAAGGAGTTTACGGAATAACACTTTAATATTCAGAATATCAAAGAAACAGTGAATCAGAAATCACAAATTGTAAACTTTATTGAATGATTTAAAGCTACAAGATTTCACACACAACCTCAATATTGATGAACAGGCACACCAATACGAATTCTACTTCTTTAGAACTAGGATTATAAACCTTGAGGTTGATTCTCTCTATGAAAGCAAAAAAACTCCGAATATTGTCTAACTTGATGTTCTAAACTATTCACAATAATTCTATACATATACTAAAGATAAAAGATAATTACAAAATATAAAAGATCTTCAGTATAATCTTCCATAGTTATCTCCAAGTTTTCCATGATTATCTTCATTCTTGATCTGCACGTATCTTGATTATCTCTTAAGCAGTATTAAGTTGTAGCAGTATTAACACTCTGAGCAGTAATAATCTTCTCCAGCAGTAGTAACTGTGCTCAGCAGTATTAACTTTGATCTGGCAGTACTAACTTCAACAAGCAGTAGTAATCTTGGTTAGCAATATTAACCATACTTGTGCAATTCTGAGTTCCCAACAAATAGTGTATCAATGTCAATAATCTCCATTTATCAAATAAATCATCAAAATGTCGCACTCTCAATATTTATTTACCAAAGTGTCCAAAAACCTAAATACGGGTATCTCACGAGATTTATAAAATCAGATATACCAAATACGTAAAACTCACCAAATAACCCACACATTTGATAAATATCAAGTCATGGGTTATTTACTTTTGACTTAATGGGCTTAATAGTGTAGGGAGTTTATTCACACATCCATATAAGAGTTTTTACTTAGAGCTTAATGAAAAAATATTGTCTTATTCGCACAGCTAAGAGATCTCACATGTCCAGATTCAACCAAAAAAATGATGCCTCCTACTGTTGGATAAACACGCTTCATGACACACTATGCCCTAGCGTTTTCCCCTTCCCTGCATCGTCTCTTCACGAAATCCTTCTGCCCTAGCGTCTTCCCTTTCCCCTTTTCCTCTACAACCTCTCTTCTGAGATTTCCTGTGACCGACGTTCCCTAGCGTAAAGAGCTTTCTAGCGATCAACAACACCTCAGCTACTGATTTCTACTTCTTTTTTTCGATTCTCTTTCTTGAAAAAGAAAGGCATAAGCATACTTGATTTCTTTTTCTTTTTTTGACTTGAAGAACATTAGCATTTATACATCGATTTTTCTGGATACATTTTTGGTTTTACTGCTAATGTAGCATCTCTTTCTTGAAGAACAAGAGCATAAGCATATTTGATTTTTTTATTTGAAGAATCACATTGATTTTTATTGATACATGTTTTGTTTTAGTTTTGATGACAGTAGCATCTCTTTCTTGAAGATCAACATTAGAGAACTTCATTTGATGTTCTTTTGGTTCTTGAAGAACAATAGCATCTATTTCTTACAGAACAAGAGCATAAGCATATTTGATGTTGTTTTGGTTCATGTGGATAACCTATGTTTCTTTGTGTTTTTGTGGTTAGTTTTAGGTTTGTACATCAACATCAAAGAACTTTATTTGATGATTTGGTAAAAAGTGTAGATCAATTACTTTGATGTAAATCATCGACTTCTATACTGATTTGATCTTGATTCCTATACTGATGTGGTCCTGAGGGTAGATTGATCATTTATGTCATTTAGACTATTGATTCGGGAAAAAGAGTAAACAATAACACATTTTTATCCAAGCAGACAAATTTATCCAAACAAACAAATTTAGCCATACAAGATTGAATAGAAAATTTGGTAAACAACCCCCTAAGACACATTAAAACTTTAAATTGGACATTTTTGACATGTACAAAGTTTTCACAAAATAACTTGAACTCACCTTGCTAGATTAAGTTAAATCTACTTTCCAAAGTCCAAACCTCTAGCTTCCGTTGGTAAAGGTTTGGTTTCCACAAACAAAATTGTCCAAGAAAACATCTTAAGATCACCATCCAAAGCAAAAGACACCAAGAGTTAACCCATGATTCAAACTCAAAAGGATTCCAACAAGAGATCTCATAATACCCAAGAAGCTTACCTTTTTAATAATATTTGAAACCCTCCACCATTGATCTTAAATCCCCCAAAAAAATCCCCATGATAACGGTAACACTCAGAAATTTTGGAATAATAAAATGCCTTGAATGTCCCTTCAAAATCATTTTATCTGTTAATTATCGAGCCTTTAGGTTAAGTGTTAATGTTCGGTAAAAAGCCTCTCGAGAAAAACCAAGAAAACGCCAGTTTGGGGTGCAAAAAAATAAGCACCGCAAGTTTACATGCGGCAAAAGTCACGGTGTATGCCGTGACTTCGTATTTGGGAGATTTATTTCTCATTTATTCACCATCTTCTTCCTCTCTTGAATTTCTCTCTTTTATCCTTATTCACTTCATATTTGGGAGCATTTGCTCCATTTCTCCAACCACTCCACAAGGCTTAATCATCATCAATGCTAGGGTTTCAAGTTGGGACTCAAGGGTTCAAGTGTTCCTCTCAATTTTTAGGGTTTTTCTTAATTTCTAGGTTTTCACCCAAAACCAAGCAAGGAGAGTTCATATTACACTTTTATAAAACCAAATACATGCTAACATGATGTATGTTACTTCCTCTAAGTTTCAATTTCAATTATTTCATATTTAGTTGATTTTGGACCGACTAGGTCAAAGTTGGGAGTTTTAGAGATTTTATATATTTTGATAAAAACAAGTGTCAGAAATGGATTTAAATGAATGAAAGATGATTATTTTAAAGTCTTGATGAATTTTGGAACATAAACTCATAATGTTCATATATTGGATTTTTTTGATAAAATGGGAATTTTACCCACTTAATGGTTATTTGTAAACAAATGTTTATAGGATTGGAAGGTTTGATACATCTAGATATATATATATGTATGTATGTATGTATGTATGTATATGACTAGAATGCAATGGATCCATAGACATAAAATTCAGTTTTAGTGAATGTGTATAGGATGAGGTTCCCTAGTTGTAATTTGAAAATAGGCATTGGGTCTTAGACTATAAGGTGCGGACTCTTAAAGTCTGGCATCGACCGTTGGCCCCATAATGTAATTTCTAAATTAACAAGTTTAATTTGGTGACTCCTCGAGTGAAATACTTGGATAGACTTGAGCTTGTTAACTCATTGGACTAAAGATCCGGATAAGGTTGATGTCAATATTTGTATCCATAACTTATGCTTATATAACATTGGATAGTGGCTTACTTACGTGTTCCATCACAACAAACGGTAAATCGGGTCTCCCTCGTGATCTTGTGATGTTCTATACCCTTCCAAAGGAAAATTTTGTGTAAATACATGAAATGTCTTGATTAAAGCTATGTTTTCAGTTTAATTGTTTTATAGCTTTATTTTATAACTGTTTGAACTCACTAGACGTTAAGCCTAACAATTTTTCTTAAATGACATGTATATCAGGATCGCTTAGTAGTGGGGCTCCCAGGGTTTGAGTGGAGCGATGTTGCTGGTAGAGGCAATTTTTTAGGTTACCACCTTTTGGAAGACATTTGTGGAGTACATTGATAGCATTCTTTTGAGATTGTAACGACATTCGGATGTAATCTGAATCTAGAATTGGTTTAGATTAATAGGTTGTTAACTATTGTCCATTCCTTTTTTGTAAACTCTTTAACTGTTTCCCCTTTATTGGTTGATTACATATTGAATTGTTGATGTAGTTCAAATCTATTTTATTTCTACGATTTTAATTGTCTGCTATTTTAGGTGTGTTACAATAACCGTCTTTTTGCTCTAAAAAACCCTCTAGAAATTGGATCGTAGGGCTCCAAAATCGCCCAAATTGGAGAAGGAATGAAGATGGTAAAGAAAATGACAAACCCTAGCTCCAAATCAACTTTCTATACTTCAGGACCCGATGGCTATCGTGTCCGGCGATAGTGACACTGTCACAATCGCATGGTACAATCGCCTTGATGCACCAGCTCTTGGTACATCTCATGCTATTGTGCCCGGCGATAACGACATTGTCATAATCGCAAGGCACAATCGCGCCAAACGTTGATATCGTGTTTGCTATCGTGCCATTGTCACAATTGTATGGCAAAATTGTCTGGATTCACCAACTCTTGATGCATCTGATGCTATTGTGTCATTGTCACTATTGCATGGCACCAATCATCAGGACCACCGAACACTCGGTATCACCGGTGATATCGTGACAGGCGTCACAACCGTATGATACTATAGTCGAGACGACCATACTTTTAGTACTATCGGTGCTATTGTGACAGATGCCCAACTGCAGAGCACTATAGTCAGGATGGCCATACCCTAAGTATCATCCGCGTTGTTGTGACAAATATCACAACCGCATGGCACTATAATCGGGATACCAATAATCTCAATACCATCGGTGATATTATGACAAATGTCACTATCTCATGGTACTATAGCCAAACTCCATAATTGGTTTCTTTACCTGATCACTCGGTTCAACACTTTATTCGATTGAGACGAAAGTCAGGATGTTACATGTCAAGTAAATGGGATAACGCACGTTTTGTGGTTTTGGCACATAAATCTCATTTCTTTTCTTCTCTCATCCTTTGTTTTGATATGTCAATTAAGTTTTCTTACTCCTTCTATGAACCTTTGATGCCGTTCGGGGCCATTATATAATGAAATTTAAGTGAAAAAAAAACAGAAGAATATGATTTTCTCTCTCTTAATATGCATGTAATTAAAATATTAAAATTTTCTCCTTTCAAGATAATCAAGAACCTTTTTTCGTACGTAAGATAATCATTTTAAAACTAAAAGTTTGGCAAATAGATAGGGAATTTGTTTTTTTTTTTTTTTTTTGAGGCAATCTCTTTCGTGATAATTATTGAATTATTTAAGGGTATTTGATTACAAATCATGTGTCTTGGAAACTTCATATTTTTTTATTCTATCTCTCATTAATTAAATATTGACACATTATTATTTTATTTTATTAATTTTTTATTTTTGAATAGAAGTAATAATGTATCAAGAATTGATTGTTTTGACAAGAAGAAATGGAGTTCAAGAATGAGTGATGTCTATATATATAGGATATTACGATATGAGAAATGGGAATGTGAATGAATAATAATGTTTGGTATAATACAATGCAATGAACAATTAATGTTTGATATAATACAATGCAATGAACAATTACTTAAAATTGGATTATCATTCATACCCGTTTAAATCCATTACAATTTCCTATCGTATATATTTTCATTTTCATCTCCTCAATTGATTTTGTTGGGTGTTAGTCCTTTATTTGTGAAATAAATCATTTACTTAAGGATATTAATATATAGAATAATAACTTTGAAAAATTATACCACTTATAAACTTAGGTAGTCAAAAATCAAATAGTTAATTAGTTATGATGTTTATTATATCCCACTAATCTCAAACACAGAATCGAATATTATGATGACGAGGGATCAATGTGGATTTCTCAATATTTTAATGCAATTAAATAAAAGACCAATACGATCAGTTTAACGGTTTATCTCTAAAGCGTTAGTCGTTTAGAGAATAATTAAGCATGCTAGAGTCATGATTAAACAATTACGGATAATATTTCATATGTTGTAAGATAAAATGCATTATTAATTAAATGGGTCCAAACATCCAATAAATGACATAATGTTCGGCAAAATTTAGTAAGAATGACATTTTATTTATTATTATTCAATATTCTATAAAATATTGACATACTACTTTTACAAAACAACACGGCATTTCCGACGGCCAAATCGACCGGAAAATAATTGTTTCGACGGATTGAGTCGGACGGAATCCGGGAAGCCGTAAACAACGTTTTTCGGCGGATTTTTCTGTCGAAAACTTGTCCGAAAATTTTTTAATTTTTTAATAAGTCGTTTAATAAATAAAATATTTTTTAAAATTTTCGGCGGAATATTCCGCCGAAATTTTATAGTTTTTTTTATTTCCTTATTTATTTCTTGATTAAATAAAGAAGTCGAAATGTTTTGGCGGATTTTCGGTGGAATATTCTGCCGAAAATTATTTATTTATTTATTTAATTATTTATTTATTATTTTCGGCGGAATATTCCGTCGAAAATCCGCCGAAAAAGTTAAAAATCAAAAACAGGAAAAACCTATTTTTTTCATTAAAAATACTGTTATAAAACCTGCTAAAAACAATAAAAACCTGCTGAAATCTGTAAAAACTACCAAAACTATAAATAAACATAAAATACAACTAACAAAAACATAAAATACATTGTTCAAGTGTTAAAGTATTGTTCCAAAATACATTACAAATGTTCAAATATTAAACAACTCATCACATGAGTGGCGGTGGCGGTGCCCCTGGCTGGGAATGACAGAAACGCTTTACCAATTCACACATATGTTCGTACTGGGCATCACCTTCCCGCTGACGTGCATCTTCCTCCACCTCACGTCTCTCTTCCCGCTCCTTCAACTCCTGAAATTGGGTCTTTATATCCTCAATTTCCTATAAAATAAAAAAAAAGACATTAGAAGAAGTTTAACATGAATTATAAAATAAATTGATAAAGCTCATATAATGAAATGTGGTACGCACCTGTCGGGAAGAAGAAGAAGAAGCACCACCCGAGGATGTCCCAGTCAAGATCTCATTGGGATCTTTGTGGTACCCGAACCCAAAAGTACGACCTTTCCTCACTCCCCCAGAAACCTCCTGCCATAACTCGGTATTAAAAGTCGGATGCTGGCTGGGATCATCGTCGTACCTCTGGGTGACACTGGTCGAATACCCACCCTGTGGTTTTTACAAAATACATACAAGTCAATTTCGACAGCATAACGACTGTAAATGGGACACACCTATTAGGCTGTTTGAAGCCCAAACCATGCAAATAGAACATATAAGGTTGGGTTTGTGCGCATAAAGGCCCTAAATGAACCTATTAGGTTGTTTGAAACCCAAACCATGCATATAGAACATATAAGGTTGGGTTTGTGCGCATAAAGGCCCTAAATGAACCTATTAGGCTGTTTGAAACCCAAACCATGCATATAGAACATATAAGGTTGGGTTTGTGCGCATAAAGGCCCTAAATGAACCTATTAGGTTGTTTGAAATCCAAACCATGCGTATAGAACATATAAGGTTGGGTTTGTTGGATATAGTGTCCAAGGTCATTAACTGTTGGTAATATTTCTAATAATAGCAGGGTCCTTTTGGGTTGCCCTTAAGACCCAAATAAACAATCAGAAGGATAAAGGGAAACAATTAGTTTATTAATTTGTTATTTGATGATAAATTAATTGTAAGCTAAAATATAATTAATTAGATTAATTATATAAAGGGATAAATGATAATTGGTTAAAATAGTTTTAACGAGCTTATCTGTTCTAGGGGCTAAGTGTAAAATAGAGAAGCAGGAGAGGGGTATAAATAAACTGCTAGGGATCAAAACCTAATCAGTTTTTTTTTCTCTCTCTCTCTAGTAGTCGTCGACCCCTCTCTCTCTCTCCCAAAATCGTGAACACTAATAAGGGTTTAGGGTTTAAGCCTCTTCTTGATTGTTGGTATTTGGTGTTCTTAAGTGTGAGTCATTAGAGGGATTCATACTATTGGTCCTTAACATCCAAGAAGCGAGATCAAGGGTTTGAGTTATCATTGTGGTTTTCGGCAATCACAATCAACAAATAAGTAATTTTGGTTCATTCTTTTGTAGTTAATTATCTAAAACATATGTATCCTGAAAAGTTGCTAGTTTGTATTGCTACACATGATAATTTTAAAAATGCTTCCATTGCCTATATCATGTGGTAGTAGGTTTGTTCAAAACCTTTCAGTGGTATCAAAGCCATAGTTCTTAGATATTTGCTCAAAAGTAGTTTCAATTTTATTTGCAAAACTATTTGTGTTGGCTTTAAAGTTTTGGAAAAATAGGGTTTGAGGTTAAAATTTTCGATTTCAATTTTTTTTTTGGCCATTGGATTGTTTAATCCCTAAGTTAGGGTTTCATGGCCATGGCCTCAAAACCAAATTTTTAGAAACTAAATTTTTTTTAACTTGCATAAAAGGTTTGTATTATTAGCGATTATATTTTTTTAAATCCTATATGTCTATCGAAATCCCTAAAGGGTATAGGGTAGCCGTTTTTTTATGCAATATTAAACCGTAATTGTTTTTTGGCTAGTTTCCTAACTTGCCTTAAATACACAAATTTGAGTTTTCGCAAATATTGAATAGATAATCTTACATATATATTTAAGTTTGAATAATATTGTAAGATAAATATTAACATTATTTATATAGTGAATATAAATTGTATGTCAAATATTTACATTAATTATGGATAATCATAATTTTAAACGATTATATTAATTATTAAATGTGTCATCACTTGATTAATTAGAATTAATTGGATAATCATAATTTTAAACGATTATATTAATTATTAAATGTGTCATCACTTGATTAATTAGAATTAATTGGATAATCATAATTTTAAACGATTATATTAATTATTAAATGTGTCATCACATGTTTAATTAGAATTAATTAGATAATCATAATTTTTAAATATCTACATTAATTATAATATATGTATCCTTACATGTTTAATTGGAATTAATTATGGAAACGATTATACTAATTATTAAATGTGCCATCACATGGTTAATTAGAATTAATTAGATAATCATAATTTTAAATTGTTTTAAAATTCCATTCAATTTATATATATATAATAGACCTTAATTATATATATAAAATTAAACTATACATTGATAGTCAAACCGAGACTAGGCGTACTCACTATAAGCACTCTAAGGGAGTTCAAGGAGATTGCATATAATATGGTTGCCGAATGAGTCAATGGTTTTTAAAACGCCATGCGTTACCATACTCACCGCCTCTTGTGTGGACTAATGGAATTACCGAAAAGGTTTGATAGGTCAATATGACAAGTTAAAAGTATTAACTATAAAGTATAAAACGAAAATCCCGTTTAGATATACTAACAAATGTGAAAGTCTTATGCTACCTATGAAAAGAACACCCATATTCTTATAGTTTGTTAAAGGAGCGTGTGCGGTTTACCGGCATGTTAATGTGAAACTATAGTCGAAAATGATGTGGTTCTCGTGATTTTCAAGGGTACTTGAGTCGAGGGGTCCATGAGTTTTTTGCATGGTCGATTCACCATCTAGTTTGTGATCCTCGGCATCCCAGTCACAAATAGAAGATAAGCATAATCGAGAGTAACATGCCATTGACATAAGTCAATGAATCTCAAAAGACCTAGGAGTTTCATAGTGAATGAAATTAACAAATAGCATTTGTTTACCTAAATAACTTTGTGATGTGATTACGGCATCCCTTTTCGCATCATAGAGTAAAATATGGATCCTAGCCCTTGTTAAATATTTTCGGGTAAATTAATATTAAACTAACTAAAACTATATCTACAGATGGTTGAAAATCTTCCTCCTCCTCCTCCTCCTCCTCCTCCTCCTCCTACTCACTCAACATCTAACCTTACGTTACTCTCTATCCTAAGTAAAGATAAGCTGACTGGGCCAAACTACTTGGATTGGATTCGTGCCTTGAGAATTGCCTTGAGGTACGAAGACAAAGAGTATTTGCTCGACGAGGATCTTCCTATACTTAATGATGATGCAAGCCCTGAAGCGGTAACTCGGTATAACAAGCAATTCGCGGAATCCACAAAAGTCGCATGTCTCATGTTGGCGTCCATGTCCCCAGAACTTCAAAAGAGTTTCGAGAACATGGGGGCGTTTGAACTGAATGAGCAGCTTCGTGAAATGTTTCAGGAGCAAACGAGGCAAGAAAGGTTCCAAGTCGTAAAATCGCTTGTGGAATGTAAGCAACAGGACGGTGCCCCTGTATATGCGCATGTGCAAAAGATGAAAGCATACATTAACAGGTTGGGCAATCTAGGTGTCGATTTCCCAAGAGAACTCGCCATTGACATGGTGGTGAACTCTCTTAGTGGGGCATATAAATAGTTCATAGTGAACTTCAATATGAACAATATGGACAAGACCTTGATGGAGCTCCATGGCATGTTGAGATCTGCTGAAGCAAGTATGGGTAAGACCCAAAGTGCTCACTCATCTGCTCCCGTCCTGGTCATTAGGGAAGGTGGCTGTAAGAAGAAGAAAGTTTCTCATCCCAAAAGGAAGGGAAAGGCTAAAGTTGTTCCTCACAACCAATGCCTTAAGAGAAAAGCTGATTCTTCTGACATACCACCCATAAGTGACCCTAAAGAGGTCATATGCTTTTACTGTCAAGAAAAGGGCCATTGGAAGAGAAGTTGCCCAAAATATCTGGAGGACTTGAAAAAGAACAAGGTCAAAGGGTGTGGCACCTCAGGTATTTTTATGATTGAACTCCATAGTACTTCAATTTCTAACTCTTGGGTCCTTTATACGGGATGTGGTACTCACATTTGCTCTAATTTTCAGGGACTAAAAGGAAGTAGGACATTGAAACATGGGGAGCTAAATCTGATCATGGGAAACAAGATGACTGCCGCTGTTACCAAGATTGGAGATTATAAGCTCGTGCTTAGTAGTGGTTTTTCAATAAAGTTATTAGGTTGTTGCTACTCGCCAGAAATGTCTCGAAACATTATTTATTTTCATGCATTGTACAAGGATGGTTTTGAATTTCAATTTGATAATGGTTGCATTTTGGTTTATAAACATGGTTGTTCTAATTTTAAAGCCTCTCCTTGTAATGGTGTGTATGAAAGTGTGATCTGTGCTGGTAGAAATAATAATAACTTAACTCTAAATGTTTGTTCCTCCAATAGTGAATTGGATAAATCGTCATTATGGCATCATCGTCTTGGCCACATAAACAAGAAACGCATCGCCAAGCTCCAATCGGACGGGATCTTGGAATCATTTGAGTTAAAGTTGGATGAAGAATGCGAGTCTTGCTTGCTTGGCAAGATGACAAAAGCACCTTTCAAAGGAAAAATGGAAAGGGGTAAGGATCTGTTGGACTTAATCCACACAGATGTATGTGGACCGTTCAGATCTGCCACGAGAAACGGTGAGAGATACTTTGTTACCTTTACTGACGATTTCAGTAGATATGGATTTATCTATTTGATGAAAAACAAATCGGACACCTTTGAAGTGTTCAAAGGATTCAAAAAAAAAGTAGAAAACCAACTAGGCAAGAAGATCAAGATGCTCCGGTCCGACAGGGGTGGAGAATACTTGAGTCATGAATTCTACGACTATCTAAGGGATTGTGGAATAGTTTCACAATTATCTCCTCCCAGAACACCACAACTCAATGGTGTAGCTGAGAGAAAAAATCAAACGCTACTTGATATGGTTCGGTCCATGATGAGTCGTGCTACACTTCCAATATCATTCTGGGGCTATGCCTTAGAAATTGCAGCTCATATCTTAAACCTCGTTCCAACTAAGAAGGTTGCAAAGACACCCTCTGAAATGTGGACTGGGACTCGTACCTCGTTAGCATATATAAAGGTCTGGGGTTGTGAAGTCTTTGTTCGGCGCGAAACTAACGACAAGCTAGAACCTAGAGCAGAGAAGTGTCGGTTCATTGGTTATCCCTACAAATCCTTTGGATATATATTTTACAAACCTTCTGAGAACAAAGTATTTGTAGCTAGAAGGGGAGTCTTCCAAGAAAGGGAGCTCATTTCCAAAGAGGATAGTGAGATCAGTATTGATCTTGAGGAAATTCAAGACACAACCAATGATGAACCTATAGTTGACACTAGCCCTCAACATGAGGTGGAACCACCTGTTGAGGAAACTAACATACCTCCACCACCTCTTCACAGAACTAGTAGAGTAAGTAGAGTTAATCGACCTCCTGAGTTTTATTATGGTTTTCATATTACAAAGGATGGAGATACACTAGTCAATGATAAAACATTTGATAGTGCAGATGAGCCATCCAACTACAAGGAAGTGATGGCAGACCCTGAGGTTGCCAAGTGGAAAGAGGCCATGGAGAGCGAGATTCAATCTATGTACGATAACCAAGTTTGGAAACTGGTTGATCATACACTAGGTCGCAAGACAGTTGGGTGTAAGTGGATCTTCAAAAGGAAGACCGACATGGATGGGAATGTGCACACATTCAAGGCTAGACTGGTTGCGAAAGGTTACACTCAAACTCAAGGGATTGATTATGATGAAATCTTCTCACCAGTGGCAAAGATTAAGTCTATCAGGATATTACTTGCCATTGTTGCGTTTCATGACTATGAAGTACGGCAAATGGATGTAAAAACTGCCTTTCTTAATGGGAAACTTGACGAGGATGTGTATATGGCACAACCTGAAGGTTTTGTACATACCGAGTATCCAGATAAGGTGTGTAAGCTTGAAAGATTCATTTATGGACTTAAACAAGCGTCTCGTAGCTGGAATCTTTGTTTTCTTGAAAAGGTCAAGGAATTTGGATTTTCTCGAAGCGAAGATGAGTCCTGCGTATATGTTAAGGCTAGTGGGAGTAATGTTGTATTTCTAGTCTTGTATGTTGATGACATACTACTCATAGGAAACAATATTCCGATGTTGCAAGATGTAAAGGTCTGGCTCGGGAAATCTTTCGCTATGAAAGATCTGGGAAATGCAGCATACATATTTGGAATAAGAATTTATCGAGATAGAACCAAGCGTTTAATTGGACTTAGCCAAAGTACATACATGGATAAGATATTGAAGAAATTCAATATGAGTGAATCCAAGAAAGGGTATTTGCCCATGCAACATGGCATAAGATTGAGTAAAGATCAATGTCCCAGTACTAATGAAGAACTGGACAGGATGAGTCGAATTCCATATGCATCTGCTATAGGATCGATCATGTATGCCATGACATGTACTAGACATGATATCTCATTTGCTTTAAGCATGGTGAGTAGATATCAAGGGAACCCAGGCGAAAGTCATTGGACGGCTGTAAAGAACATTCTTAAGTATCTTCGGAGGACTAAAGACATGTTCTTGGTCTACGATGGAAAGGATGAATTACGAGTAACACGTTATACTGATGCGAGTTTTCAGACAGATCGGGATGATTCCCGCTCGCAGTCAGGATGGGTGTTCTTGTTGAATGGTGGGGTCGTGACTTGGAAAAGTTCCAAACAGGACACGGTGGCTGACTCCACGTGTGAATCAGAATATATTGCAGCTAGTGAAGCGGCAAAAGAGGCTACATGGTTGAAAATTTTCATAGGTGATTTGGGCATTATACCAAGCACCAATGAACCCATTGAAATCTTCTGTGATAACGAAGGTGCAGTCGCATTGACTAAAGAACCTAAAGACCATGGGAAGTCAAAGCACATAGAGAGAAAGTATCACTTTGTGCGACACAAGGTTGCGGAAAATCAGATCGTGGTGAGTAGAGTGCCGACTGAAGAGAATCTGGCAAATCCTTTCACGAAAGTATTAACTCGACCCAAACATGAGTATCATACTGAAGCCATAGGTGTTAGAATTATCAATATACCTTGAATGTTTTAGTTGTTAGTTTGATGTATTGAAAACATAATAAATTGTATTTGATTTGATTTGAAGATTATTATATGTAGATTATAATATATGCTGGATTGCGTTCATTTACATTTAATTTATTATCGTGTTTCATTTTGCATGTTTAGAACCAACTTCCTGGATATTAATTTACTTAAACCTCCACAGTCAGTCATACTCCTGGAAGTAAGTAGTGATTCAAGACTGTCATGTAGTGTTAGAAGCATAGAGAATGCAACTAACACTCATGAGTACTTAATAGTGATTTGAGTATTGGAACAACCCGCACTCAAACGTTTACTCCATGGATTAAGTCAGAGTAATTTTGAGATAATAATATTTTATGTTCTTCAAACGGAGATACATAGAGTTTTGCTCAAAGATTCTGTTGGATATAGTGTCCAAGGTTATTAACTGTTGGTAATATTTCTAATAATAGCAGGGTCCTTTTGGGTTGCCCTTAAGACCCAAATAAACAATCAGAAGGATAAAGGGAAACAATTAGTTTATTAATTTGTTATTTGATGATAAATTAATTGTAAGCTAAAATATAATTAATTATATAAAGGGATAAATGATAATTGGTTAAACTAGTTTTAACGAGTTTATCTGTTCAAGGGGGCTAAGTGTAAAATAGAGAAGTAGGAGAGGGGTATAAATAAACTGCTAGCGATCAAAACCTAATCAGTTTCTCTCTCTCTCTCTCTCTAGTAGCCATCGACCCCTCTCTCTCTCCCAAAATCGTGAACCCTAATATGGGTTTAGGGTTTAAGCCTCTTCTTGATTGTTGGTATTTGGTGTTCTTAAGTGTGAGTCACTAGAGGGATTCATACTATTGGTCCTTAACATCCAAGAAGCGAGATCAAGGGTTTGAGTTATCATTGTGGTTTTCGGCAATCACAATCAACAAATAAGTAATTTTGGTTCATTCTTTTGTAGTTAATTATCTAGAACATATGTATCCTGAAAAGTTGCTAGTTTGTATTGCTACACATGATAATTTTAAAAATGCTTCCATTGCCTATATCATGTGGTAGTAGGTTTGTTCAAAACCTTTCAGTGGTATCAAAGCCATAGTTCTTAGATATTTGCTCAAAAGTAGTTTCAATTTTATTTGCAAAACTATTTGTGTTGGCTTAAAGTTTTGGAAAAATAGGGTTTGAGGTTAAAATTTTCGATTTCAAAATTTTTTTTTGGCCATTGGATTGTTCAATCCCTAAGTTAGGGTTTCATGGTCATGACCTCAAAACCTAATTTTTAGAAACTAAGTTTTTTTAACTTGCATAAAAGGTTTGTATAATTAGCGATTATATTTTTTTTTAAATCCTATATATTTATCGAAATCCCTAAAGGGTATAGGGTAGCCGTTTTTTTATGCAATATTAAACCGTAATTGTTTTTTGGCTAGTTTCCTAACTTGCCTTAAATACACAAATTTGAGTTTTCGCAAATATTGAATAGACAATCTTACATATATATTTAAGTTTGAATAATATTGTAAGATAAATATTAACATTATTTATATAGTGAATATAAATTGTATGTCAAATATTTACATTAATTATGGATAATCATAATTTTAAACGATTATATTAATTATTAAATGTGTCATCACATGTTTAATTAGAATTAATTAGATAATCATAATTTTTAAATATCTACATTAATTATTAACATGTATCCTTACATGTTTAACTGGAATTAATTATGAAAACGATTATATTAATTATTAAATGTGTCATCACATGGTTAATTAGAATTAATTAGATAATCATAATTTTAAATTGTTTTAAAATTCCATTCAATTTATATATATATATATATATATATATATATATATATAAAATAGACCTTAATTATATATATAAAATTAAACTATACATTGATATTCAAATCGAGACTAGGCGTACTCACTATAAGCACTCTAAGGGGTTTAAGGAGGTTGCATATAATATGGTTGCCGAATGAGTCAATGGTTTTTAAAACGCCATGCGTTACCATACTCACCGCCTCTTGTATGGACTAGTGGAATTATTGAAAAAGTTAGATATACTAACAAATGTGAAAGTCTTATGCTACCCATGAAAAGAACACACATATTCTTATAGTTTGTTAACGGAGCGTGTGCGGTTTGCCGGCACGTTAATGTGAAACTATAGTCGAAAATGATGTGGTTCTCGTGATTCTCAAGCGTACTTAAGCCGAGGAGTCCATGTGTTTTTTGCATGGTCGATTCACCATCTAGTTTGTGATCCTCGGCATCCCAGTCACAAATAGAAGATAAGCATAATTGAGATTAACATGCCATTGACATAAGTCAATGAATCTCAAAAGACCTAGGAGTTTCATAGTGAATGAAATTAACAAATAGCATTTGTTTACCTAAATAACTTTGTGATGTGATTACGGCATCCCTTTTCGCATCATAGAGTAAAATATGGATCCTAGCCCTTGTTAAATATTTTCGGGTAAATAAATATTAAACTAACTAAAACTATATCTACTGATGGTTGAAAATCTTCCTCCTCCTCCATCTCCTGCTCACTCAACATCCAACCTTACGTTACTCTCTATGCTAAGTAAAGATAAGTTGACTGGGCCAAACTACTTGGATTGGATTCGTGCCTTGAGAATTTCCTTGAGGTACGAAGACAAAGAGTATTTGCTCGACGAGGATCTTCCTATACTTAATGATGATGCAAGCCCTGAAGTGGTAACTCGGTATAACAAGCAATTCGCGGAATCCACAAAAGTTGCATGTCTCATGTTGGCGTCCATGTCCCCAGAACTTCAAAAGAGTTTCGAGAACATGGGGGCGTTTGAACTGAATGAGTAGCTTCGTGAAATGTTTCAGGGGCAAGCAAGGCAAGAAAGGTTCCAAGTCATAAAATCGCTTGTGGAATGTAAGCAACAGGACGATGCCCCTGTATGTGCGCATGTGCAAAAGATGAAAGCGTACATTGACAGGTTGGGCAATCTAGGTGTCGATTTCCCAAGAGAACTCTCCATTGACATGGTGGTGAACTCTCTTAGTGGGGCATATAAATAGTTCATAGTGAACTTCAATATGAACAATATGGACAAGACCTTGATGGAGCTCCATGGCGTGTTGAGATCTGCTGAAGCAAGTATGGGTAAGACCCAAAGTGCTCACTCAACTGCTCCCGTCCTGGCCATTAGGGAAGGTGGATGTAAGAAGAAAAAAGTTTCTCATCCCAAAGGGAAGGGAAAGGCTAAAGTTGTTCCTCACAACCAAGGCCTTAAGAGAAAAGTTGATTCTTCTGACATACCACCCATAAGTGACCCTAAAGAGGCCGTATGCTTTTACTGTCAAGAAAAGGGCCATTGGAAGAGAAGTTGCCCAAAATATCTGGAGGACTTGAAAAAGAACAAGGTCAAAGGGTGTGGCACCTCAGGTATTTTTATGATTGAACTCCATAGTACTTCAATTTCTAACTCTTGGGTCCTTGATACGGGATGTGGTACTCACATTTGCTCTAATTTTCAGGGACTAAAGGGAAGTAGGACATTGAAACATGGGGAGCTAAAACTGATCATGGGAAACAAGATGACTGTCGCTGTTACCAAGATTGGAGATTTTAAGCTCGTGCTTAGTAGTGGTTTTTCAATAAAGTTATTAGATTGTTGCTACTCGCCAGAAATGTCTCGAAACATTATTTATTTTCATGCATTGTACAAGGATGGTTTTGAATTTCAATTTGATAATGGTTGCATTTTGGTTTATAAACATGGTTGTTCTAATTTTAAAGCCTCTCCTTGTAATGGTGTGTATGAAAGCCTGATCTGTGCATTTAGGCTGTTTGAAGCTCAAACCATGCGTATAGAACATATAAGGTTGGGTTTGTGTGCATAAAGGCCCTAAATGCACATATTGGGCTATTTGAAACCCAAACCATGCATATAGAACATACAAGGTTCGTTTTGTGCGTATAAAAGCTCTAAGTGCACTAGTTTGACTGTTTGGAAGTCAAACCATACATATAGAAGAAAGTTGGGTTGGGTTTGTGCACTTAAAAGCTCTTAGTGAAACCTAATCTTTAACTAAAATTTCTAAGAAAAATCCGGCATGACCCATCCGTAAATATATGTTTTGCCATTTTTATAACTTGTACAAATCAATAACACATTAAAGTCCAATTCTTAACAAACTAAAAAATCCAAATTCTTAACAAACCCATGAACATAATACTATGTAGTAAACCACACATAAACCATATAACCCAAGTGGATACATAGATCGACCAAAATACTTATGTTTAATTAAAAGCAATAACCCAAGTGGATATATAGATTACAAGTGTAGATGATATAAGATTATTAACAAACCCATGACATCCTTTCTTTTTTACTATGTTTAATTAAAAGCAATAAGCTTGGTGCTTTCGGTAAACCAACAACTTCCACAAAAACAATTACAAGTGTAGATGACATAAGAATTGTGCATACAGTATGTACTTGTGCATAAAAACCAAAAAATAACTAAATTTACTTATATGCACAAGTGCATAAAAACCAAAAAATAACTAAATTTACTTATATGCACAAGTGCATATCGTTTGAGAAGTTGAGGTTAATGTGAGAAGTGGATTTGAACCGTTGATCACTTTTAATCTCATTCCTATATACATAATACATTTATATATATATATATATATATATATATATATTATTTGAGAAAAACTTAATTATCAAGGAACAAAATCAGGATAGGTAAAATATTAGCCTTCAAGTACTGTATTGTACCTGTCTAGCTCAATACTCCAAGACGACCTGTATCTGTCTAGCCCTCTCTTGGACGATATATCCGTCTATCTGCATTAAAGGGGGTGTATTAAACTCCATTTCAAATTATGATCATGCATATGTGTGTGTTGATTTTATTACTCCACATAAAGAGTGCATAGTCATAGAGTCCATATCTCTTAAACATCACTTTAGCACGTAGAATGGTTTTTCATAAATTAGAACTTGTATCCCCAAATGACAGAAAAAGTCTTTTGTTTAGTAGTGACAATATTTACTATATCATACAACAACATTTACAACTTATTAATACGTTCGAACTTTTTTAAAATAACTCATAATCAATTGATAAATACATTAAACGTTAACTTGATAAAACTAAATATTTCATTGAACCGTAACCAACGAAAAACTCTATCAATCTCTCAAAACCGAACAAATTTCTAAAATAAAATCAAGAAACACAAAATAAAACTTCTAATTAGTAAAGACAATCTAAATATTATTATTAGTTTATGGTTATTAAAAAGAACAATAAGTGAAGATCTCGATTTAGATTTAGAAGATCTTTTAATTGGAAAATTATTGAAATGATTTTGAAATATAAATGATTTTCCAATACAAGTAGAGAATCTAAAAGAACGACAGTAGACAAAGAACCGAAACAAAAGACTTGTCACCTACCTGTGCGGCGGTGGTGGTGGTGGGTCGCCGACGGTGGGTCGACGGAGGAGGTGACGGTGGTGCAACGGTGTATCAGGTTGGATTTTCGGCGAGAGAGTCTGTGAAGAGGGAATGAGGCATGGAATGAAGAGGAAAGACAAACCCCTAGGCCTAGGTGTATCTCATAAACCGAAAACGAAATTTTTTAAAAATTCCACCTATTTTAAAAGAAATTTGAAAAAATTTTAATTGGTTTTCGGCGGGTTTTCGGCAGATCTTTTTTTTTTTAATTTTTTTAAAAATTACAAAATATCCGTCGAAAATCCGCCGGAAGTTTTATAATTTTTCCGACGGATTTTTATTTTTATTTTTTTAATTCTTTTAAAAAATAATTAATTAATTATTTCCGTCGGATTTCCGGCGGATTTTAATTAATAAAAAAATAAAAATAAATTTTCGACGGATTTCCAGCGAAAGTCAAAGTGGGTTGACTCGTTTGACTTCCGTTAAAACCCAACTGGATCCGTTAAAGCCCAACTGGGTACGTTAAATCCCAACTGGGTACGTTAAATCCAACTAGATCTGTTAAAGTCTAACTGTGTACGTTAAAAACCAACTTGATCCATTAAAGCCAATTGGATCTATTAAAGCCCAACCGGATCTATTAAAGCCCAACCGAGTACGTTAAAGCCTAACTAAATCCCTTAAAGCTCAATTATATCCATTAAAGCCCCACTATGTACGTTAAAACTCAACTAGATCCTTTAAAGCCCAACAGGATCCATTAAAGTCGAACCGGATCCATCGGTTAAAACCCAACTAGGTACGTTAAAGCCCAACTTAGTGCGTTAAAGCCCAACTGAATACGTTAAAGCCCAACCGTATCCATTAAAGACATACTGGATCAGTTAAAGCCCAACCAGGTACATTAAAGGCTAACCGGATACATTAAAGACTAACTGGATCCTTTAAAGACTAACTGGATCTTTTAAAGACTAACTGGATCCATTAAAGCCCAACTGGATCCATTAAAGACTAACTGGATCCTTTAAATACTAATTGGATCCGTTAAAGCCCAATCGGGTACGTTAAAGTCCAACTAGATCCGTTAAAGCCCAACTAGATCTGTTAAAGTCCAATCAGATCCATTAAAGCCCAACGGGATCCATTAAAGATCAATTGGATCCGTTAAAACCCACTTGGTACGTTAAATCCCAACTGGATCCATTAAAGCCCAACTGGGTACGTCAAAGCCCAACTTGGTACGTTAAAGCCCAACTAGTTCCGTTAAAGACTAATCGGATCCTTTAAAGACCAACTGGATCCATTAAAGACTAACTGGATCCTTTAAATACTAACTTGGTCCGTTAAAGCCCAACTAGATCTGTTAAAGCCCAATCGGATCCATTAAAGCCCAACCGAATCCATTAAAGATCAATTTGATCCGTTAAAACCCACTAGGTACATTAAATCCCAACTGGATCCATTAAAGTCCAACTAGGTACGTTAAAGCCCAAGTGGGTACGTTAAAGACCAACTGGATCAATTAAAGCTCAACTAGATCTGTTAAAGCCCAACTATGCACGTTAAAGCCCAACTGTGTACGTTAAAACCCAACTGGATTTGTTAAAGCCTGACTGGATCCATTAAAGCCCCACCGGATCCATTAAAGCCTAACTAGATCTGTTAAAGCCCAACTGGATCCTTTAAAGCCCAACTGGGTACGTTAAAGCCCAACTGGATCCGTTAAAGCCCAACTATGTACGTTAAAGTCCAACTGGATCTGTTAAAGCCCGACCGTATCCATTAAAAACCAACTGGATCCGTTAAAACTCAATTGTGTATGTTAAAGCCCAACTGTGTACGTTAAAACCCAACCGGGTACGTTAAAACCCAACTGGATCTGTAAAAGCTCAATTGCATCCATTAAAGCTCCACCGGATCTATTAAAGCCCAACTAGATATGTTAAAGCCCAACTGGATTCGTTAAAGCCCCAACTGCATCCATTTATTTTTTTATATATTTTTTCAAATTCTTTTAAAAAAATAAATATTTAATTATTTTAGTGTTTTTGAAGGATTTTTTTTTTCCAAATTATTCTAAGAAAAATAAATATTTAGTGTTTTCGGCGGACTTGATTTTTTTTATTTTTTTTTTCAAATTATTCTAAGAAAAATAAATATCAAGTGTTTTCGACGGATTTTCGACGGATTTTCGGCGGATTTGATTTTTTTTATTTAGTGTTTTCGGAGGATTTGATTTTTTTTATTTTTTTCAAGTTATTCTAAGAAAAATAAATATTTAGTTTTTTCGGTGGATTTGATTTTTTTTATTTTTTTTTCAAATTATTTTAAGAAAAATAAATATTTAGTGTTTTCGGCGGATTTGATTTTTTTTATTTTTTATTTTTCAAATTACTCTAAGAAAAATAAATATTTAGTGTTTCCGGCGGATTTGATTTTTTTTTTTAATTTTTTTTAGAAATTATTCTAAGAAAAATAAATATTTAATATTTTTCGGCGGATTTTCGGCGAATTTGATTTTTTTTTTATTTTTTCTTTCAAATTATTCTAAGAAAAACAAATATTTAGTGTTTTCGGCGGATTTGATTTTTTTTAATATCTTTTTTTCAATTTTTTCTAAGAAAAATAAATAGTTAATATTTTTCGGCGAATTTTCGGCGGAAAATAATTAATTAAATTAATAAATTAAAATCCGCCGAAAATGGTTAGTTAATTATAATTAATAAGAAAAAATAAAAATAAAAAAAAAATCGTCGGAAATCCGCCGAAAATAGTAGTTTTTAAAAAAAAAAATATTCCGGCGGATTTCCGACGAAAGTCAACGAGGTTTGACCAGGTTGGATTTCCGGCGAAAGTCAAAGTGGGCTGACCCATTTGACTTCCGTTAAAACCCAATTGGATCCATTAAAACCCAACTGGATCCGTTAAAGCCCAATTGGGTACGTTAAAGCCCAACTGGGTACGTTAAAGCCCAACTAGATCTGTTAAAGTCCAACTGTGTACGTTAAAAGCCCAACTTGATCCATTAAAGCCCAACTGGATCTATTAAAGCCTAACCGGCTACGTTAAAGCCCAACTGTGTTCATTAAAGCCTAACTAAATCCCTTAAAGCTCAATTATATGCATTAAAGCCCCACAATGTACGTTAAAACTCAACAAGATCCTTTAAAGCCCAATATGATCCATTAAAGCAGAATCGGATCCATTAAAGACCAACTGGATCCGTTAAAGACCAACTAGGTACGTTAAAGCCCAACTGGATACGTTAAAGCCCAACCGTATTCATTACAGCCATACTAGATCAGTTAAAGCCCAACCGGGTACATTAAAGGCCAACTAGATCCATTAAAGACTAACTGGATCCTTTAAATACTAACTGGATCCGTTAAAGCCCAATCAGGTACGTCAAAGCCTAACTTGGTACGTTAAAGCCTAACTAGATCTGTTAAAGCCCAACTAGATCTGTTAAAGCCCAATCAGATCCATTAAAGCCCAACGGGATCCATTAAAGATGAATTGGATCCGTTAAAACCCACTTGGTACGTTAAATCCCAACTGGATCCATTAAAGCCCAACTGGGTACGTTAAAGCCCAACTTGGTACGTTAAAGCCCAACTGGATCCGTTAAAGACTAACTGGATTCTTTAAAGACCAACTGGATCCATTAAAGCCCAACTGGATCCATTAAATACTAACTGGATCCTTTAAATACTAACTGGATCCGTTAAAGCCCAATCGGGTACGTCAAAGCCTAACTGGGTATGTTAAATCCCAACTAGATCTGTTAAGGCCCAATCGGATCCATTAAAGCCCAACGAATCCATTAAAGATCAATTGGATCCGTTAAAACCCATTGGGTACATTAAATCCCAACTGGATCCATTAAAACCCAACTAGGTACGTTAAAGCCCAAGTGGGTACGTTAAAGACCAACTGGATCCATTAAAGCTTAACTGGATCTGTTAAAGCCCAACTGGATCCTTTAAAGCCCAACTATGTACGTTAAAGCCCAACTGTGTACGTTAAAGCCCAACTGGATCTGTTAAAGCCCGACCGTATCCATTAAAGACCAACTGGAGCTGTTAAAACTCAATTACGTATGTTAAAGCCCAACTGTGTGCGTTAAAGCCCAACCAGGTACGTTAAAACCCAACTGGATCCGTTAAAGCTCAATTGCATCCATTAAAACTCCATCAGATCCATTAAAAACAACTAGATCTGTTAAAGTCCAACTGGATTCGTTAAAGCCCCAACTGCATCCATTTATTTTTTTTATATATTTTTTCAAATTCTTTTAAAAAAATAAATATTTAATTATTTTAGTGTTTTCGACGGATTTTATTTTTTCCAAATTATTCTAAGAAAAATAAATATTTAATGTTTTCGGCGGATTTGATTTTTTTTATTTTTTTTCAAATTATTTTAAGAAAAATAAATATTTAGGCGGTGTTTGGTTGGAGGTATTGAGGGGTAAGGAATGGGAATGATAATGAAAATTGTTGTTTGGTTTGATATAATATAATAGGCACATTACCCTAAACCCATTAATTTCCATTCCTGACCAAATTGGGAGAATGAAAATTTTATTCCCGCTCAGTCATCTTTTCTCATGCGTTCCTTCATTTGTCGATGTTGAATGTAAAATATTTTTTATTCTCATGATGGATGTCACATTTTTGTATTAAAAATATTATATAAAACATTTTTTTATTAATTATATTGGTTTAACCAAACAACATCAATGCAATCCCATTCCTTTTCCCATTCTCCCGCATTCCCATTTTCATTTTTATTCCTTATAATGAACCAAACGCCCCCTTAGTGTTTTCGGCGGATTTTCGGCGGATTTGATTTTTTTATTATTTTTTAAAATTATTCTGAGAAAAATAAATATTTAGTGTTTTCGGTGGATTTTCGGCGGATTTGATTTTTTTTATATTTTTTTTCAAATTATTTTAAGAAAAATAAATATTTCGTGTTTTCGGCGGATATGATTTTTTTATATTCTTTTTTTAAATTATTTTAAGAAAAATAAATATTTAATAGTTTTCGGCGAAAAATAAATAATTAAATTAATTAATTAAAATCCGCCAGAAATCTGCAGAAAATGGTTAATTAATTATAATTAATAAGAAAAAATAAAAATAAAAAAAATCGTCGAAAAGCCGCCGAAAATAGTAGTTTTTTTTTAAAATTAAAAAAAATATTCCGGCGGATTTCCGCCGAAAGTCAACGAGGTTTGACCAGGTTGGATTTCGCCGGAATTCAGCCGGAAAATTTCCGGCGGAATTTTCCGCCGAAAACGTCTGCCGGAAAAAGTTGTTTGTTTAGTAGTGTTTAATTAATGATTTTTTGTTTTTGTTATATTAAAAAGACTTTAAATACTTAAGTAAAAGATATTCTTCTGATCTAATATGAGTTTGATATTTACAAATGATTAATTGTTCATAATTTAAAGGAGATATAGTCTATTTTGTTCCTTAAATATGAAGCTTTGCAAATTATAGTAAGATAAAATCCTCTTCTTTTAACTTCTCAAAATTGCATATGATTAAGTACAAAGATGATAATGTATTCACGATTATGAAACAATTAGATTATAGTATTACTTTGTGAAATTGACTAGTTTGTTTATCCAAGTTTGTTTTTCAGCTTATCCCAAATATAGTCAACATATTGCCATTGTCACATTCGTAACTTGTGAAATGTATTTTTTATATTAAAATATGTTTTTATTGATGGGCCATTGCGCAAGCCACCAAAGACCTTTCACAAGGCGCCAATCAAATTTTCGCAAACCAATCCCATCAAATTTTACTTCTCGAAACACCCAAACGTGGACGGGCATAATACACAACCCATAAATCTTGAGTAAACAAATCCGCATATGCAAAACGTCACTGAAAACATGGATAATAAAATGATGCAATTCAATACCTAGATAACACCTTCCGGTGACGGGGGAGACCCGATTCCATTGTACGTGGCGGAACACAAAGTTAAGCCACATAACCATGTTGCCGAACTACACCTCAGATCGTGATTGTATTGCCTGCTCCGCCGAACTACACATCCAGTCGGACTTTATTTCAAGTCCCAAACACCGTATCCCCCATTGACTGCTCTGCCGATCTACACCTCAAGGATACACGATCTTAGTGTCTGTTCGGTCTCTAGCGGAGTTTCATCCTCAGGGTACTCATTCGACCCCTAGTCCCTACTCCCTAGCATTCAAGATAGGAGCCTTAGCTCCTTACTTGATAATTGCCGATGTCTAACCCTCGTGCACAAGAATTAGACATCCAATCACAAGACCCATGGTCCCGAAGTACAACCCATAAAGGTTCCTCTTCACCAAACAACCGGGACAACATTAATGCCAACACGGCATAATTTCCCAAAGTGAGATTCCCAAGAGCCCTCACCATCAAATACGACTGACTTACATGCCTATGGATCCAATGCATTACAGTCTAAGATACATGACTCCAAATGAATGATACACACACTTAAACATGTATTCTCCAAAATAAAGCACAATAAATGCAACACTCACTCAAAGCTCCACAATAAATGTCCCCAAGACTCGATGATTACAAAAACTGAGCCCTAAGCCCAACCAACGAATGACCATATGCTAAAATCCACAAAATGCAATAAAATGCAACCGACCAAACTATGCAACCACAGGCTCCGAAAATGTATGAATGCAATCCAATATCATTTAGATTTGAACAAATCATTTTCTAAACAAGTTTATAACCACATAGGTTTACAATATCCGAAATATTAACAAGCTTGGGAATGACCAAACTCCAATGACTCACACGTTGGTATTTTCAAACCATTTTACAACCCGAAATACACCTAAAACCCATAACCACAAAAATGTATTTTTTACCAAATACCCTCCGTTTATGAAAATGATTATCAAATCATTTTTCATTATGATACATTTATCAACAATTCCAAAAATCCCAAAGATGGGTGTTTTACAAGTTCATGAAATCAAACATTTCCAAATAACCAATTTTTTTTTTTTTTTTGGAGAGGGTATCCCAGACCACATTGGGCCCAGACTAATCCCTGGCAATATGGGCCGAAGCCCGACTGCTAAAGCATGCAGCCCGGGGTCGAAGCCCCCGTACCTCCAGGATGCGTCCCCCAGGGTTCGAACATGAGACCGCTACTAGCTAGTCCACATGCCTTACCACTAGGCTAACACCCTTTTGGTAATAACCAAAACTTATCAGATAATCAACAATTAACAAATTCATGTAGAACACATAAACATTTTAAAATGAACATTTTGGCATGTATATCGTTTTCACAAATCAATTTGAACTCACCTTGCTAGATTTAGACTAAATCTAGATTTTACCCTAACTTGAGCTTCCTTGAAGAAATCCGAGTCCACAAGCGAAATCCTTCAAAAACCTAGATCCATAAATTTCCAACCATAAATATACATCTTTAACCCTATAGAATCGATCTCCAAACATCTTATATCAAAATTTCTATTTTGGCCAAAAACCCTAATTTGACCTAACTTCTCCAAAACCATCCAACCCCAAAGTTTAATAAATATAAACACTAGGAAGTTATAGATGGAACATTTATGACTTGATTAAAGTGTTAGAAAGAAAAAGGATGAACTTACAATAGTGGGTTTTGGTAGAATTCAAAACCCTAGAATTTTCTTAAAGGAGACATCAATGGAGATGGTGGAATGGTAGCTTATTGAATCCTAGACTTCCAAGACTTAGATGGTGATGGAATGCTTCAAAAATTAGAGTGAATGGCCATAGGAAAAGCTAGGGTTCGAACCAAGAAGATGGGAATCGGTTTGGGAGAGAAAGGGCGGGATTTGAGAAGTGAGAAATGAGAATAAAGCTGAAAATCGTGACTTAATAGCCTCCAGTGCCCTTGGTGCGACATTGACCAGCGACATTGCCCAGGGCAATGTCGCCAGTCCTCCCCTTGCTTTTGATTTTTGCTACGACAATGACAGGTGCGACTATGACACTGTCATAGTCGCTGAGCATTGTGGTCGTGCCCGTACCAAACCCCGAAACTCGACTTTTTCAACTCCAATATCCCCCGATACTCTAAGGAACTTTAAATAATGGTTTTCCACCAAAAATCCAACCATTAACAAGATACAAAAACGTCCGAGTGGCCTTTATTTACCGAAAATTACGGGTGTTACAAGAAGTTAGCTTAAAAAGTGAATATGAGGTAATTACTTCACTATGGTCAATTTCCCAATTACTTGATTGTTTCAGTTTTTGCTTCATGAATAAAACAAGTGCTAAATGGAGGGACCAAATCGATTATGAATATGAAAGTAAATGACTACATAAAAAATGAGCAAATCCCTCGAAATATTACCGACGGTCGAAATCCATCAGTAATTACTGACGGATTACTGATTGATCAGGATATTACCGACGGATCTCGATGGATCCGTCGATAATTCCGTCGGTGATACCATCGCCGACGATGTTTAATCCGACAGAGGTTACCGACGGATCCGACTTTCACCGACGGATTACCAAAGGATTTTTCCGTTGGTGAAAGTCATTTGTTTTGTAGTGGATGGATGGATCAAATTTTTGTTATAAAAATGAAATTGGATTGGAAACCAAATTCGTTATAATAATGAAAGTAGAGGGAGGGGAAATGTTAATGAACGAAACTACCCCTCATTAGCAGCAATGTTATTGACGACATTATTAGGAGAGACCATATTCATTATAAAAGTGAGAGATGTCCTTCATTAAAATTTCTTTAAGAGACCTTATTTGTTGATTTATGTAAACCATAGGAACCAAATTTGGATTTAACTCTTAAAAATTTGGAAAGTATCTCTTTACTATGTGTAGGGTCCTAAATTATTAGGATCTTTTGAAGTTAAATAATTATAATATCATGAAAATGAAATTTTCGAATTATAGGGTCCAATTGATAAATTTTAGAAACTTAGATTATTGAAATTAGGGGTATGCAAAAAGTTTTTTGATCAGGATAAAGATCACCTGTTTTGAAATCAAACATTGTAACACCCCAAAAATTGGGACTAACAAAAATTTCCGAAAGTCATAGCGTACGCTATTACAATCCTCCCCACCTAATTGGGATTTCGTCCCCGAAATCTTACTCACTAAACAAACGAGGGTATCTTTTCTTCATGTTTTCGGCCGACTCCCATGTTATGTTGGCACCCCGATGGTGCTTCCATTGAACCTTCACCATTGACACCTCCTTATGTCGCAATTGCTTTGTCTTCGACTCCAAAATGGCCTCCGACTCCTTTACGCATCGATTTCCGCTATCCACTCGAATTTCCGATAGGGGAATAAAACTTTCTTCCTCGGCGAAACACTTGCGAAGGTAACATACGTGAAACGTTGGATGGAGTCCGTCCATCTCCGGCGCCAAGTCCAACCTATAAGCTTGAAGACCAATCTTTTCCATTATCGCGAAGGGCCCAAGGAAACGAGGACTAAGCTTCCCGCGTTTCCCGAAACGAATGAGTCCCTTCCAAGGTGATACTTTCAACATGACCCGATCCTCCACTTGGAATTCGATCGGTCTCCGCTTTTTATCCGCATAGCTCTTATGTCGATCCTGGGCCGCCTTCAATCGTTCTCGGATATTCTTAACCTTATCTGCCGTTTCTTGTACTATTTCCGGTCCCGCAAATTGTTTCTCACCCGCCTCGAGCCAACACACGGGTGTCCTACACTTTCGTCCGTAGAGTGCCTCAAATGGTGCCATTCCGATGCTTGAATGGTAGCTATTGTTGTACGCGAATTCTACCAACGATAGGTGTGAATCCCAATTTCCTCCAAAGTCTATGACACACGATCGAAGCATATCCTCAAGAGTTTGGATGGTTCTTTCACTTTGTCCATCGGTTTAAGGATGATACGCCGTGCTCAACTTGACTTTCATGCCCAACTCTCTCTGCAATCCATCCCAAAACTTGGAAGTGAATCGACTATCCCGGTCCGAAACTATGGATAGTGGAACACCGTGCCGTGATACCACCTCATCTACGTATAACTTGGCCAACTTCTCCATTGGTAACGTCTCCCGTATCGCCAAAAAGTGTGCGCTTTTTGTGAGTCGATCCACCACCACCCATATAGTATCATGACCCTTCAAGGTCTTCGGCAATTTGGTGACGAAATCCATCGTGATGGGCTCCCATTTCCATTCCGGGATGGTCAAAGGTTGCAAACTTCCATAAGGCCTTTGATGTTCCGCTTTGAATTGAAGACAAGTGACGCATCTTTCCACGTAATTGGCCACGTCGAGTTTCATTACTGGCCACCAATAATGAAGTTTCAAATCTCTATACATCTTGGTGCTACCAGGACGTATGGAGTACTTTGACTTATGTGCCTCTGCCAATAGCAACTCACGGTTTCCCCCGATCTTTGGGACCCAGATTCTTCCTTGGAATAGTCTAAGACCCCGACTATCTTCCGTCAATAGTTCCCGTTGCTTCACCATTATTTCGGCCTTGAGGTTTTCTTCGCGAAGTGCCTCGGCTAGACTTCTCTTTATGTCTTCCACTAAGCTTGATATCACGTCTATTCTCGAAAGAGTGACTTGGACTTCATTCCCGTAACCTTTGCGACTCAACGCATCCGCCACCACGTTGGATTTACCCGGATGGTACAACAATTCGCAGTCGTAATCCTTTAGAAGCTCTAACCATCTCCGCTGCCGCATGTTAAGCTCTTTTTGGTCAAAAATGTACTTTAAGCTCTTATGGTCGGTGAACAAAGTACATTTCGTCCCGTAGAGGTAGTGTCGCCACAACTTCAAAGCGAAGACTACCGTCGCTAGCTCCAAGTCGTGAGTAGGATAATTCTTTTCGTGGTCTTTGAGTTTTCGATGACTTATCCCCTTTGCATCAAAACGCACCCGAGTCCAAGCTTAGAGGCATCACTATAAACCACGAAGTCTTCGGAGCCTTCGGGTAAGGATAGGATCGGTGCTTCACATAGCTTCCTTTGGAGGGTCCGAAAGCCTTTCTCTTGAGTCTCGGTCCACATAAATTTAACGTTCTTCTTTGTCAAAGAAGTGAGCGGAGAGGCGATCTTCGAGAAGCCTTGAATAAAACGCCGGTAATAGCCAGCTAAACCCAAGAAACTTCTTATTTCTGTCGGACTTGTCGGTGGTTCCCAATTCATCATTGCCTCGATTTTTGCCGGATCCACTTTCACTCCACCTTTGGACACCACGTGGCCCAAGAATTGGACTTCTTGGAGCCAAAATTCACACTTTGAAAATTTCGCAAATAACCTCTCCCTTCGAAGGATTTCCAAAACTTCACGTAGATGCTGACGATGTTTCGCTTCATCCCGGGAGTAGATGAGAATATCGTCAATGAAGACTATGACCGATTTGTCCAAGAAGGGTCGGCATACTCGGTTCATTAGATCCATGAAGACGGCCGGAGCGTTAGTCAACCCGAAAGGCATGACTAAAAACTCGTAGTGACCGTATCTTGTCTGAAACGCCGTCTTCGGAACGTCAACCTCCTTCACTCGTACTTGATGATAATCGGACCGCAAATCTATCTTAGAGAAACATCTCGCCCCTTGAAGTTGATCAAAGAGATCGTCAATCCGAGGAAGCGGATATTTATTCTTCACGGTGACCTTGTTGAGTTCACGGTAGTCGATGCACATCCGCATCGACCCGTCCTTCTTCTTCACGAATAACATCGGAGCTCCCCATGGCGAAGAGCTTGGTCGAATAAAGCCCTTCTCTAGAAGTTCTTGAAGTTGCGTCATCATCTCTCGCATCTCCGTCGGAGCTAGACGATAAGGAGCACGAGCAATCGGAGCGGCTCCCAGAGTGAGGTCGATGTGGAACTCTACCTGACGCTCCGGTGGCAAACCGGGTAGGTCCTCCGGAAAGACGTCCGGGAAATCTCACACTACTTCCACATCTCCCACTTTCTTCTTTTCTATCTTCGCGTCGATAACGTAGGCCAAGAACGAAGCACACCCCTTGGCTATGCTCTTCCGTGCTTTTAGAGATGAGATGATCACGTTGGTCCTTTGACTCTTCTCCCCATAGATTATCACTTCTCCTCCCTTTGCCAAGGGTATTCTAATCACTTTCTTAGAGCAGAATATACCGGCATCATTCTTGGATAACCAATCCATTCTAACAATTACATCAAATCCTCCGATGTCCGCCGGCAACAAATCTATAACGAAAGGCTCTCCATCTAGTTCTAAGATACACCCGACAAAGCATTCACGGACCACTAAGTGCTCTCCATTGGTTACCTTTACCACTAAAGCCTCCGCTAGCGTACTAGAAGGGGTAGAAAGATTCTTGCAAAAAGTAGTGGACACAAAGAATCGATTCGCGCCAGAATCAAATAAAACGCGCGTAGGTAGAGAGTTCACTAGAAACATACCCGACACGACATCCGCTGTCACCCTCGCTTCGTCCGCTGTCATCTGAAAGGCCCGAATTGGCGCCCTCGGTTGAACTTCTCTCCTTGGTGCAGCCCGCTTGGAGCCCCTTGATTTCCCTTTGCTAACTTGGGGCAATCCCTCTTGATGTGCCCCGGCTCATGGCATCCGTAACAAACTCCTGTCCGGGACGGACAATCTCTAGCCAAGTGGTCATTTTGGCCACATTTCAAACATCTGGTAGGGGGGTTAAAGGACTTTTGATTGCAAAACACCGAGTGTTTGCTCTTGCACTTGGGGCACCATGGTGTTTCACGTTTCGGATCCACACCCCTTCCCCCGACGAAGGGTTTGGATGATCGCATGGGCCCAGACGTCCCTTCCCATTTCCTCTTTTCTCCTTGAAGTTTCTTCTCTTCCCTGTCTTCAAGTATATCGTCCTCGACTTGTTGAGATGCCTCGATCACACCCTGCAAGGTAGTCTGGCGGGCGTTCCTCACATCTGTCCTCATATTAGCCGGTAATCCCTTCACAAACCACTTTATCTTCTCCTCTTCATCCCTAGCCACATGCTCAACCAAGCTAAGTTTATCCATGAATTTCTTTGCGTAGTCCTCAACCGTCATATTTTCTTTCTTGAGATTCCGAAACTCATCTTCAATCTTATCGAGTGCCCTTGCATTGCAATATTTTTCCATTAGCATCTTCTTGAAGGTTGGCCAAGTGAGCTTGGCCAGAACTTCCGGTGTGAGTACCCTCCGAGTAACGTTCCACCAACTCAATGCATCCCCTCGAAGTAGTTGAGACACAAATTTGACCCGCTGTGAATCTGCACACTCGCTCGACTCGAAAGCCATCTCCACATCCTGGATCCATTTCATACAAGCTAATGGATCCGTCGACCCGAAAAATTCTGGAGCTCGGCTGCAAAGGAAGGATTTGAAAGAGCAACCCCCTTCCTTTAGCTTCTCGACCCGGATAGCATGTTCTTCTGTCCCAATAGCATTTTCGATCCCGCCCGACCCATTTCCGGCATTTTCCCCCACAGCTTCGGGCCTTCGGTTACTTATGTCTCTGTCCTCCAACCATTTCATAAGCCTCTCTTCCCGCTGGTCCATCGCGGAATTCATCATTTGCATAATGCTTGCCAACAGAACTGATTGAGGATTCGCTTCTTGGACGACCGGATTCTCGGTTTCCAAGTTCACTGGAGGGATTACATCAATGATTCCCTCTAGCATTCGGGGAACCGGTGGAATGACTCTGATTGCCGATGGGCCCACTTGCCTTGTAGTTTCCGGGGCGGTTACACTTGCCTCATTAGCCTCCTCGGTCGTCCCAATCCGACTCCTTGTGTTTACCTTTGTGAACTGTCACACATGATACAAGTCATACCGGTTAATTCCTTAAAGGATAACCGGTTCGATACGTACTACTACAAAGATTAATCATTATAATAATAATTTCCAAGCATTCCCACGTAATCATAAATTCAGAATAACACTGGCCAAGTGAAATTGTGAATGTACTTTACATAAGAACTCTCGTTGTCATCATCATAATTTCAACCAATGCAATTCCGTAATCCAAATACTCTCCCCACCTAGAAACGCGCTACCCGTTTGGACAGTGATAGGATATGCTCAAGCAGTCTAAGTCTAGGTATGCTACAAACAACACCTAGTTCACTTAAACTAGAGCTCTGATACCAACTTGTAACACCCAAAAATTTCCGAAAGAAACGTGGTATAAAGACTTTGCCAAAGCACGAGCTCGTCCCAAAAAGGGAATAACAAATGCCAGTTAATTACAAATTTGTAACAACGACCAAAGAGAGATAACAACCTCTTAATCTAAATTCTAAAACAAGAAATAAGATTACAAGCAGTTGTTATCTACTTCCAAAAATCTTCACGACTAAGATGGCATCCCAAAAATCCCCAAGCTCACATCTAGAGGTCCGCTAGTCCTTCTTCGCGGTCGCGCCGCTAGAACCTGAGATACATACCGATTAAACAAGTGTTAGGCCAAACGAGCCTAGTGAGTTATACAAAAGCAGGGCATGACATTTATATACACACAAGAGCAATTATGACAATATAATACTTGTAGGCCATACGGGAATCAATGGGGGTGACCCATCACACCAATGAGTTTTACCTCAAGTCAATGTACCTTCATGTTCACTCGCATGAGCAACACCCCAAAGGCCCGGCACACTTGGAGACTACCACACCGGCATTACTCCAAGTGGCGGAGGTCTAAGTGCATACCGTCACGGTGGCACCTAAGACTACATCCTCCTAGCACATACTCACGGTTCCTCCAATATATATATATATATATATATATATATATATATACATTATTCATCTCTATACATAAACCATATCAACAAGATACATGTATAAGACTTCCCATAGTTCACTTTCCATTTTAGGTCAAAATGCCCAAAATATACCATTTTCATCAAGATGACCAACGAACTTATAAAGCATATGAACATGACCTAAAGGTGTAAATTAATACTTCCACATGCTCTTCAAAAGGATTACATGCCCAAAACACTCAATAACCCAAATATACAAGTTAGGGCAAACTTATCATGTGATCAGTTTATTCATGTACATGAGAAAGGAGATAAATAACACATAAAGTAAACAACAAGGATATGTATCTCATTTGAAAGATTTTTGATAGAAAACTCACAATCTAGAGTTTTACACAAACCCTAGAAAACTTGGATGGAATGAAGAGAAGGTGGGACTTGAAAGCTTCACTTGAATGAGTCTCTAGCTTCCTTTAATCCACAATAAATATCCCCAACTACGCTAGGCTTACAATAAGTGTTGGGAGAGTTCAAGAGGAGAGGAAATCGCCTCAAAAATGGTAACAATCGGCCCCAAAATGAGAGTGATGAGAAAATGAGTCAAAATGGTCGAAATTGAGGTTTTAAACACCCAGACCCCGCCGACGACAATGCCCATGGCATTGTCGCGGTGTCACAATCGCACACAGACCACCACTTGCGGTACATGTTTGGCGACTGTGCCCATGCGATTGTGCCATTGACACAGTCGCGTGGCAAGGTCGCACCCCCCCCCCCCCCCGAGATCCGAAAATCTGATTTTTCTAAGGTTCGACAAAGTGAGACTAAACATTCGGATTAACACATACATAGGAGGTTGGAAAAATAACAGTTAAGCACATATTAGAGTTTTCAGTTCGATAAAAATTAAGGAACGAGGAAAATACTTACCTTAGATTTTCGGGTGTTACAAACATTTTTTCATGCCCCATCAATGAAATTAAGACGCAACACATTTTTATTTTTTTATATTTATTTTATTAATATTCACATTCTCTCTCTAGTTACATGTATTCACCTGATTGATGGACATAAAATCGGACATCCAATTGTCATTTGATTGAATTGGATCAAAAATTTCAACATCCAAATTGGATCGGTTGTTCTTCGATGACAATCCAAAATCCAATCAAATGACCATTCAATACCCATTCAATTATCATTCAACTACTATCCAATTAAAAAACAATATATAATTATCAACATTTTAGGATATTGTTTGTTAGCTGATATTTATACGAAGTGGTTTTTAATAAATTATAAAAATATATGAATAACTAGCTAATTGAAAATTATATCAAAATATTGGATATTGATCAAATCTAATTTAATGGATAATCAATAGTAATATCCAACAGATGGATCCAATCTAATCCAATCATCCATTGGATTGGATTGGATTGGACCAGATGTCCTATATTAATTGGGTTGGATTGGATGACCAAATCCAAAATCCATTGAATTATTGGATCTGATCAGATTCGCTTAATCTATTGAATTTCAACCAAAAAATACCACAATTGAAATCAAGGTCAAAATCACAAGTTTAATATTTTAGGGGCCTTCTTTAAATTCTTGAAATTTACGTAATTTAAATGCTTTAAGAAAAATTTGGCAATTTTGACTGAAAGGTTGCAATTCTGGCGACATCTTAAGCATCTTCAAAGGCTTCTTTAAAATGGACAAATAGGGATTTATGCAAGTTTTTGTTCTAACAGGTTCTTTAAAACTTTCTCCAAAATGGAGAAAGTATGAGAGATGGTGTAAATTTCTCCAAATTTGGAGAACTCTCCAAAAATGTTTAGAAGAGAGAAATAATGTTGTATTAGATATATAGAATATTTTAATAATATATTTAATGATGTGATCTCCAAAATAGAAAATATGTTGAAATTGAATGCAATTTTTTTAGTAGACAGAACATTGTTTCTCCATTGTGGAGAACTTTTCGAGAATTTGTTGAGAGGCTCCTACATGGTTATCTTGTAATTTTTGAAAACTTATTTAATTTAAAGTATTAAATAATAACTGAATATGATAGAAGAAAAATAGATGAAAGCGAACACACATGAATACGAAATTTCATCAACGAGGAACATGAACATAAATTAAACTAATTTACATTAATTGATAATCTAATTTGTATTCACGTAATTGATTGGACAAGATTGTGATAGAAAACTTTGAGACATGCAATGTTTTCCTTATAAATATCTACTATTCCAAAATCTCTTCTCTCATCGTGAGTCTCACAATCCAACTGTCTATGGTCTATCTGCCTTTTGAACCCAAATTTCGACCCACTTTTGAACCATCATTGATATTTGTTAATGTACATATGTGTATTAGGCCCAAGCCCGTGGGCCCATATAGTTTGTGTATATATTTCTCTTGTATCTTTTAGTTTAGGTTAAACCGTTATTTTTACTTTCATCATATTGTACGTTTTCTCTCAATCAATATATCGAGGTTTTAAACCTTTAGCATATTTATCGTCTTCTTCAATCTTATTCATCTTCTAACATGGTATCAGAGCTGTAGGTTTACTCATCGATTTTACTGTTCATCGGTTACTGTTCATCGTCACTGTTCATCGATTATTGTTCATCGTTTTTCACTGTTCATCGATTACTGTTCATCCGAACCGTAATCCCTAGCCCGCCGCCGCTGTCTACCAGAACCCTAGCCGTCGTCAACCGAAATCCCAGTCGCCGTCCTCTTCGTCGATCACATCGATTACTGTTCTTCGTCGATCATCATCATCGCCGTCTGCCGCATCCAATCACACGGTAACATCGATCGATAACATCGGTCGAATCATCAGTCGAATCAAGTACCGGTCGATACTACCGGTCGATTCCTACCGGTCGATTCATACCGGTCGCACACCATACCGGTTCATACCGGTCGCACACCATACCGGTTCATACCGGTCGACACTACCGGTCGATACTATCGGTCGATTCCTACCGGACGATTTCTACCGGTCGATCTAGTCACATCCTACCGGTCGATTCATACCGGTCGCACACCATACCAGTTCATACCGGTCGACACTACCGGTCGATACTATCGTCGATTCCTACCGGTCGCTAATATCGGTCGTTAATACCGGTCCATACCGGTTACTCTCAGTGAACTGTTTCTCATCCCATCCATGGTTACCAATCTCAGTTACTCAAATCCCAAGTCCAAAGGCAAATGGACCAAAAACAACCATTCCAAATATGTGGGAAAGTCGAACACATCTGATTGTGCCTTTTGCCATTCTACTACTCATCTTCTCCTTGATTGTCCTATTCGCAAGTGCCGTCGGTGTGGTATCACTCATCCGCGCCATTATGAGTCTGACTGCCCTCAGAACCGGACTCACGCTGTTGCTGGATCTACTATTGCTAATAACGAGGTTTCTCCAGTCTCCTCACCTGACCTCATGGAACTGATGCGTCGCAATCAGGAACTCATGAAGCAGATCATGTCTGGTGTTATGGGTATGAATTCTCAACACTTAACTGCATTAGGCAACTCATGGCTTTTTGACTCTGGGTGTTGCAATCATATGACACCCTGCACTGATGGTTTTGTTTCTAAGAAACCACCTCAGCATTTTACGTCACTACGAACTGCTGACAACACTGGCCTACCGGTATCCTTTAGTGGAAATGTCTCCACTCCTCATATTCAATTACCAGGTGTTCTCAATGTTCCGAAACTATCTCTGAGCTTAGTTTCAGTTGCGCAACTTTTAGAATCTAACCTGATCATTTTATTTCATTCTTCTTGTTGTATTGTACAGGATCCAAAGACCAAGCAGATCCTTGGACTCGGCCGTAAGGTTGGACAGATGTTTGAAGTGGTCTATCTTCGTCTACCGTTACCATCTTCAAATCTTGTTGCCTCCGTTTCCAGCTCTTATTCCTTTGAATTGTGGCATGCCCGACTAGGTCACTTATCTCTAGCCAGAATAAAACCATTAGCTAATTCAGGGGTGTTAGGAAATTGTGTGTCCACTGACAGTATTTCTTGTTTATCATGCAAACTTGGAAAACATCATGCTTTGTCCTTTGAAACAAATGAGTTTAATTCTACTTCTGCTTTTGATCTTATTCATTCTGATGTATGGGGACCAGCACCACATCCATCAATGGGGGGTGATCGATATTTTGTTATTTTTGTTGATGACCATACACGTTTCACATGGATATATCTCATGAAACATCGTTCGGAGCTACCTAAAATTTATATTATGTTTGCTCGGATGATTCACACTCAATTTTCAAAATCTATAAAGATTCTTAGAGCTGATAATGCTATGGAATACAAAGAGTCCTCTCTTCTCTCCTTTCTTCAATCTCAGGGGACTCTCTCTCAGTACTCCTGTCCCGGCACATCTCCTCAAAATGGTCGTGCCGAACGCAAACACTGTCATATACTTGATACAGTTCGCACTCTTCTCATTTCTGCAAAATGTCCGGAACGGTTTTGGGGGGAAGCTGCTTTCACTGCAGTTTATACTATCAATCGTCATCCTACTCCTCTTCTTAAACATAAGTCTCCTTACGAGGCTCTTTATGACATCCTCCCTGCCTATGAACTCCTAAAAGTTTGGGGTAGTGCCTGTTTTGTTCAGTTACAACCCCATGAACATACCAAACTTGAACCTCGCTCCAGACTTTGCTGCTTCCTTGGATATGGTATTGAGCACAAAGGTTATCGCTGCTGGGATCCTATCTCCCTGCGTCTTCGTATATCGCGTCATGTTACCTTCTGGGAACATGTTCCTTTTTCCTCTATATCCAAGTTTCGTGAGTCTCCCACTTTCACCACTCCGTTCTTCACTGATGCTTCCGTCTCATTGGACTCACTCCAATCTGACATCATATTGCCTCCACCTGTTGTTCCACCACAGTCTGAATCTTCCTCTCCTTTAGAGTCTCCTGCCCCTACACAATCTGCCTCTTCTAGTTTTCCTGATCAACATCAATCATCTGCTCCATCCGCACAACCAACATCTGAGGTGCCTACTGAGTCTTTGGCTCCTGGAACGTCTCAATCTCAGAATGTTAGACGATCAGATCGGGTAAGACAAGTTCCTTCTCATCTCCGTGATTATCATGTTTATGCTACTCTGCTGTCAAATCACGAACCTACTTCCTACAAGGAAGCCTCATCTAACCCTGATTGGCAGAAATCTATGGATGAGGAACTTCAGGCTCTTGATAAAGCTCAGACATGGGAATTTGTCCCTCTTCCTTCGGGTAAGTCACCAATTGGCTCCAAATGGGTGTTTAAAATCAAGACAAAATCCGATGGATCTATTGATCGGTACAATGCTCGCCTTGTGGCCAAGGGCTTCAATCAAGAGTATGGTATTGATTATGAGGAGACATTTGCACCTGTTGCTCGAGTCACTTCTGTTCGCAGTCTTCTAGCCATTGCAGCTACCAAACAATGGCCTCTTTTTCAGATGGATGTTAAGAATGCCTTCTTGAATGGTGACTTATCTGAGGAAGTCTACATGACACCTCCTCCGGGCGTTCGACTTCCACAAGGTCATGTTTGTCAACTTCGGAAGGCTCTTTATGGACTCAAGCAAGCTCCGCGAGCTTGGTTTGAGAAATTCAGTTCCACCGTCATCTCTCTGGGTTTCGCACCCAGCAACTACGATTCAGGACTGTTTACTCGGACCACTAAGGCTGGCACAATCTTACTTCTGTTATATGTGGATGATATGATTATTACTGGAAATGACTCTACTGGCATAACTCACCTCAAGACATCTCTCAGCTCCTGTTTTGAGATGAAGGATCTTGGTTCTTTACACTATTTTCTTGGTCTTGAAGTGATCTCAGATCCGTCGGGAATTTATCTTTGTCAAGCCAAATACACCTCCGATCTCTTGACAAAAGCTGGGCTTACTGACAACAAAACTGCATCCACTCCTCTTGAGCACAACCTTCATCTGGCTCCGAATGCTGGACCTCCTCTGCGTGATCCTACTCTGTATCGGCAGTTAGTGGGGTCACTTGTTTACCTGACAGTGACTCGACCTGACATTTCCTATGCTGTCCATACAGTCAGTCAGTTCATGTCCGCACCCTGTTCAGATCACTATGCTGCTGTCCTTCGCATCCTTCGATATTTAAAGGGGACCATGTTTCACGGTCTTCATTTTTCATCCGCATCCTCATTGACTCTGCGAGGATTTTCTGATGCTGATTGGGACAGTGACATTACGGACCGTCGCTCTACTACTGGCTACTGTTTCTTTCTTGGAGACTCTCTCATCTCTTGGAGAAGCAAGAAACAATCTCTGACAGCTCGATCCAGTACCGAAGCTGAGTATCGAGCACTAGCTGACACGGCTCAAGAACTTGTGTGGTTACGCTAGCTACTCTCTGACATGGGGGCACCTCAACATTCTCCAACCCCTTTGTGGTGCGACAACAATAGTGCTCTTCAGATTGCTCACAATGATGTTTTTCACGGGCGAACGAAGCATATTGAAATTGACTGTCACTTTGTTCGTCAACACGTGACTCGTCAGACTATTCAGCTTCTTCCTATTTCAACTATTGATCAACCGGCCGACATTTTCACTAAAGCTTATCTACCAGGACGGTTTCGTGATCTAGTTTCCAAACTCCATCTGGCTCATTCTTCTCCCGATTGAGTTTGAGGGGGGATGTTAATGTACATATGTGTATTAGGCCCAAGCCCGTGGGCCCATATAGTTTGTGTATATATTTCTCTTGTATCTTTTAGTTTAGGTTAAGCCGTTATTTTTACTTTCATCATATTGTACGTTTTCTCTCAATCAATATATCGAGGTTTTAAACCTTTAGCATATTTATCGTCTTCTTCAATCTTATTCATCTTCTAACAATATTGAGGCCAAATTGGTTCAATTTTTTACTTCTATAAATGTCATTATTATTTTGAAATATACTATATATTTAGGCATTATCTCACCATTTGGCAAAATAATCATCAAGTTTTATCCACAAAGAAATTCAAATTTCAAGGTTTTTTCCCAAATGATGTTAAACCATTGTTGTATATGATGAAATATGTGATTTAGGGTTATCGTTCGAGTAAAGTTGTTCGGTCTTTTTCCAGCTAAACTACACGTTCAAGTCAATTTTAGTTTTGGGCTACAAAATCACTTCAAACTAAACTAGATAGCAAATTAAGATTAAATACTTAATTAATTTAATGATTAACATGAACTTATACCTCGATTTCATGTTAAAACTTGTAAAGATCCAAATTGAATTTTGCCACTTCATGTTGCTTTCAAAAATCGTGTTGGACAAAAACTTTTGGGCGTTTTGTTCCTTCATGGAAAACAACCAAATTCATGCATTACAAGTAGGCATGGTGATTTTCCTGTCCCGGTAGCTAGGAACCCAATTCACCCGACCTGGTCGGGGCCAAGGATTCCCTGCTAAACTGGATCCTGGGTCTAGGGATCCCCACTAGACTGAAACGGGGATGAGGTCGGGGCCGAGTAACGCATCTCCGATCCGTCCCGTACCCGTTATAATATTAGATATTAAATTTAATTATTATTTAGATTTAGATTTTAATTATTATTTCTTCCAAATTAGGTTTTACCCTAATCGACTTCCACGCAGAGTCAGTCTACACGGAGTCAACTTCGGACTTGAGACTTTCATTGTTCCATGGCCTTGTGACCCACTGCCCTTGCACAACGTCGTACTGTTGTCGTCCACCGGCCACCGCCGCCCAGCGCCCACAATCAGGTATAGTTAGTTCCACGGTTTCACGATTAGGCGTCGTCCTCCAGTTCCATGGTTCCACCACCAGGTATAGTTCTTCACTTATTTGGAATCCAAATGAAATCCAAAGAATTAGTTTAATAAGCTTCTCGTTAAGTAGACAAAATCTCTTGATTCATATCCTCACACACAAAACACAGGGGTTTGTAGGTAGAAAACTGGGCTGAGACAAGGCTACGACAGGTTGGGGAAACGGGTTAGACTGGGGATTGGTTCGTTACACACCGGGGACAAGATTTCATTCCCCGTACCCATCGGGGATCGAGGCTGGGGTCGGGGACCATTACCAAGAACTGGGGCCAGGACCGGGGATTGTATAACCCATCCCATCCCTACGCTGTCGTCAAGGACAAAACATGGACCAATTTGGCATTAAACACAACCACACAATATGATGGTTTTCTTCCGTTTCCAAATTTCAAATGTTTTGGTATTTGTCAAATAAGGTCCTTAGGGTTTTATATGTTGACATTTGGCCCCTTTGAGATCATAAGTTTTGTACATTTAGACATTTAGCCCTCCACTTTGACTATATCTTTCATATTGGTCCATGTTTCGATTTCTTTGCTGGGATGTTACATGAATTTTCCTTATACTGCTTGGTGTTGCAACACTCTAATTTTCAAATAACAAAAACTGATAATCATTTGCTACGTTCAATTCTAAACTACTTTCTATCAAAGGTAACAAACTTAAAACAACGAATTGAAAAGGTATACTCTTACAATTTTAAACGATCGTGATGAAACATGATATATGATTGAATGACTATAAATCAACATTAAATCTTGCCACAATTTTTTAAATATCAACATTATCTATGTATAGTATATGACTAACAAATTTGAAATCTATCACAAACATATACAGGTTTTAAATTGTATCTTGCGTGTGTTACGATAGTCTATAACTTTTTGTACAAAAAAACATCATTAATAGTGTCAACTGCCAAATACATTTATAGAAGTTGGAGGTTTAACGAATTGTAGTTATATATTATAGTGTACTACTAGTTTAAATGGCTGAAATTAGAAATTAAAATATCTTTGATTACTAGATTGTTTTCAACCTTATGATTTAAATGTACATAATTTGTTTATGAAATAGTATCATATAAATATTAACTTTATTTTTCGTAGTTTTCAAAGAATAATCACTGCAATTTATCCTGAAACGAAAGAAAACGTTTAATTTGCTGATAGAAAAAGATGGCTTACAATGATGAGCACTAGAGGGTTAAGAATCATAAGGAATAACGGAATAGATGAGCCATTCAAGAAGAATTATCTTAAACCTAGAAAACAAAAACTAAACACTTAACCTTTTAAATATTGTATCTTCTTTTTTGATGTAAATATATTTTTTAAAATTATTGTTTTTAATATTTTTTGCTAATAAATTAATTTATTATTTTAAAATATTATAAATTATAAAATATTTGGTTTATGTAACGATAATGATCCCTTCTGAAAATGTTTAATATGTAATTACATCAATATAAAAGGTAGTTACAGATGCTCACTTGATAGTAATTACATTTTTAAGTTATACAATAAAAAAGGTTTAATATATGACGCTTATGCTTATCCTCGTGGTTAAATAGTTATGTTTAATTAATAAGATTTCGTTTTCCATTTCCTAGCTATTAATTAGCTAACACCTTTGTTTAATTTTCTCTTTTTCCTTCCTTAATTAGTTATTTAATTGCATGGAATAAAGGACACTTAGATGGGGACATAAAATAAGTTTACGATTACAATGGATGACAAACACAATTCTGTATTGGAGAAAATATGAATTTGTAGCATCCCATAAGTAATCACTGTTATTTTATTTTTCCTATAATTATGTTTTATATTTAATATTAAGGGCAAAAAGGCTGTTTCTTATAATATTGAGAACAGAGAACCAGTTATATTGTGAGAACATGGGAGAACCTAAAAAAAGAGAACTAATCACAAGGAAAAAAAAACAGTAAACAGGACAAATATTTCTATGATTATATATGAGAAGCACATTGCAAGGGACTCTGCACAGTCTACCAAGTGTTCCCCACTATACAGGTTAGGTATAGAGCTATTAATATATAATGTGTTTCAGTTATGATTCTAAACAATCCGTTATCGTGTTAAGGTTTGGGTTCGTCGTCATATTTATCCATGTGGCTTCACTCTAAGACTTGACTTGTATTGTAATGTGTTATGACACTTTATGGCGCGTTACGGCACGTTATTTTGTAAGGTGTAAGATTATTTTTTATATTGAGTAAACTCTAATTTTGGTCCCTGAGGTTTACTAAATTCTTTGAAAGTGGGACCTGAACTTCACTAAGTCTAAAAATCGTCCTTGTAGTTTTCATTTTACTTTGAAAGTGGTCCTTGACCACTAACTCCGTTAAATTTATCAGTTAGAGAGAGGGGCAATTTTGTCCATTTATGTTTCATTTATTTTTTTAACCTAAACCATTAATCAAAAACCATTTAAGCGATCCATAATCACCTCTCGATCGACCAAGAAGGCAGGACCTGTTCAAGCATCGATCAAAAGCCCTAATTGAAGAACTCGTCAATCAAAAGCCCTAATTGAAGAACTCGTCGATCAAAACCCCTGATTGAAGAACTCGTCGATCAAAGCCCTGATTGTAGAACGACACCCTGTTCAAGAACTCGTCGACACCCTTGATTGCAGAACGACACCCTGTTGAAGAAATTGGGATCCTCTCTAATCGTTTCAAAAATCCATCAATCACTGGACCATCGATTCAAAACGACACCCTGTTGAAGAACTCGTCGATCAAAACCTTGATTGCAGAATCGATTGGAAGTCGCAGAATAGATTGGAAGTCAGACGATCAATTTGAAGTCGCATAATCGATTGGATGGGTTTAGTTTACGATTTTTTATGCTAATCGACGAAATTGGTAATCCATTGAGAAGTCCTCCAATGTTTTTTTTAGATTGGATGGATCTTTGTTGCAGGGGGATGAAGATGATGAAGATTGGTAATCGATTGGATGGATCTTTTCTTCTCCATGGTTTTAATTTTTAAAGCATCTAGGGTAGGTATTTAGTTCTTGTTCTCCATGTAATTTGATTAGTTTCTTCTCAATATAATTTTTTCATCCATTGATTCAGTTGGCACAACAAATGAATTAGTATATTACTATTGATTAAGTTTGGTTTGTGATTGGATTACTTTGGATAGTGAATTATAGCAGTAGTGTTTGGCTCTCAATTTTCTTGATCTGCTGTCTAATGGTTTATGGAATCAACTGTTGGTAACTTTTTTTTTTTTGGAATTACAGCAGCAGTGTTTGGAGTCTGCTTTGTTCTGTTTTTGTAATCTGTGTGCACAAGTCAGATTACAACAGTCTGTAATGGTTTTGAATTGATGGTCCAGTGATTTTGTAATTGTTCTGTATGTGTGCATTTTGTAATCTGTAATCGCGTTTTGCTTCTGGTTTTTGCAGTGGTCTTTGGCCAAATTACCAATTGGGTCGCTACTGTTGACAATGGTGCATAGATGCAACATGATATAAGTTGTGCAATTAATTGTGGTGATTTTGATAACTGCCATTATCCAGGATATGCTTTAAACTCTAGTATCACTTATCTAGCAACTAAACATGATTACTTTGATCCACTAAATCTACAAAATCCATTGACCTCACATTGTACTTGATTAAATATATAAACCTATTAGATTGGAAGCAATAGGCCTAAATGGAGTCTAATGGAATCTGATCCAAGAAACTAAACCAAATCAAGAGTAACTTCATTATTTCCACATTGACATCTAATAAACTCAAATACTTAAAAAAGTCACAATTATAATAAGGTTGAAAGTGGAGCACTATAAAATCATCATTTGAGTTTGTTAAGTGAATAATTTTCATGCCTAGAAATGCCAACTAATCAAAGATCATTCAGAACTAACTTTACAGGTTGTAATGACATGAGCTTGCACACAAGAGGCAAATGTGGATATTGGGATACAATGCAAAAGTGCAGTAATTTTACAGTAACTCACGATGTTAAAATTATGCATAAAGGTTTCTAGTTATGAACAATACTTTAAAAACTGAAACATCCTTCATGTGTCATTGCTCGCAAGTTATTTAGATAGTCACAGGATGTGTTCTTCTTGATTGATTAATAATTTTAGATGAGGCCCTTGACATTATCATACTAAAGTTCTAGGTGGAAGGAGTTTAAAATATTTTGTTCCCTGTTTAGACAATCTGACACACATAAAAGGAGCTAATTCCTATGCTTGCTAACCTGTACTCCATCCCAAAACGAGAGTTCACCTATGACTTTTGATATTCAAATGACTACATATTCAACTTTAAATCGATGTAGGAAACTCTATAGTTACAACTAACAACAAAGCATAGAATAAATATTATAAACAAAATATGATAGAATTATGTGTCTTCAGCAGTTCAGTTTCACTGCACTGAATAGATGTCATTGTTATCAATCTTGTAGTCATTGTTATCATAGAAGCCAAAACACAGTTCAGTTTTTTTTTTCTTTTTTTGAAAAGCATATATATTGAAACCAAGAGGAATAGTAGGAATGTTTGCAAGAGGCAAACCACCCCATTGCCAAACACAGAAACCTCTCACAGTTCAACCACATCAAAAACCAAACAAAACAGGAACTATACTAGACCCAAAAACCAAACAAACTGCAGCAAAAAACAGTCCACATGCCTCACCGAGATCGATCCGAACCACCTCTAATTCTGCTCCGAACTAGCCAACAATCAAATATCGAATTCTGACTCGAAGACAGGGCCTAATACTGTCCCTTAGCAAGACGCCGACGACCAACCGCGCTACCAACAGCAGCCCCAAATCCGCATTAACAAACACAGTTCAAAATTTGTTAGGTATAAATAGGTAAGTACACATCAAGCATGTGAAAGTTTGGTGTTCGGGAATGTGGCCATCTAATTTGGGGATCATGAATTAGAAATGAAGTTGAACTTCGCTCAAACTTCGGTTACAAGCTATCTAATGGGAATAAATAATATCCTACTAACATTAACCAAAAATCCGAATAAAAAATAACCAAAAGTAACATGTTCCTATTAACCAAAAATCTCAAAAAAAAAGAAACCAAACCACATTTCCACAACTTGAATTATGACTTGTCCTTTGAAGGTCCTCCTTGTCCTTTGCAAGTCCTTGAATTATGCCCTGGATTCTTGCACTTATCACATGTAACAGTGTTCCCACCCCTAGGAAATTTACCGGTTTTCCCACTTCTTTGACTTGACTCCTCACCTGTCTTCTTTCTCTTTTTCTTTGGCCTGCCAATCTGTTTGTGATGCTTTGGTGGAACCAAAGTTGTTGGGCAACTAGATGAATGCCAAAACATGCTTCCATTAACAGGCTCTATCTTGAAGTTGTACATCTCCTTCCATGTGCTAAGCCAATATACAGGATCCACCCATTCTTCAGGTAACTCAACAGATGATCCATTCAAGGTCATATTCCAGTTAGTTGCCACAACATGTTTGCAAGGAATTCCCGTTAACTCCCACCTCCTACAAGAACACGTTCTTTGTCTGACATCAACTATACACTGATCATTCCAAGGCCCAGATACCTCATACCTTTCTCCCCCATTCCAAACCACATGGTATTTTGATGCTTCTTTCTTGACTGTGTCCATCATCTTTGTAGCTGTAGGGGTCAATGGTCCATTGCAAGTATCTATTACTTTCAGGACATTCACAATCCTTTTCATAAGGTATACTCTAATGTACTCCAAGCAAGATTATATTGGTTTATCCCTCGCATCAACAATTTGCCTATTGAATACCTCACACATGTTATTTAGAAGCACATCAGAGTGACATCTACCTGTTATTTAGAAGCACATCAGTTGTGATATGTAAGCAATAGAACACATTATTAATAAGAAGCATAACATATTTTATACCTGTGAAGTGGGATATGGTCCAATGTTGGGGGGGAATCTTGTTCAACCATTCATAGCAGGCTACATTGAATTTTTTTAAGTCCCCCATTGCCTTTTGAAATTGAGGGACAGTGGTAGATGTTGCACACTGCCATAAATGGTCTTTGTATGCTTTCCCTTTCCATTGCAGTTTCATATTCTCATGGATATGTCTTAGACAATATCTATGTTCAGCTGAAGGAAACAACTTTGAAATGGCTGGAATAATACCCTGTATACAAAAAAAATGGAATTTGTTTAAAAAAATTAAAGACAAAAATAAAATAAAGTAAAAAAGATACCTTTTGTCTGTCACTTATGAAAGTAAAATTGGAATTTGCTTGAAGTTCAAGATCATCTCCAAGGCATTGCAAAAACCACATCCAAGAAGCTGTTGATTCAGCCTCTACTATCCCATATGCAACTGGATATGTGCCATGATTTGCGTCAATACCTACAGCTGTCAACACTTGTCCTGGAAAAGGACCCTTCATAAATGTCCCATCTAGACCCAACAATTCCCTTTTACCACCCCTAAACTCCTTTTTCAAAGCACCCAAACAAATGTAAACCCTTTTGAACTTTTGGGTACTGTTTTCGAAGTTTGGATCTGCTTCAACATCCAATTTAACAGTGGTATCCGGGTTGCATCTTTGAACCTCACATAGATAATCCCTAAGTTGATGGTATTGTGTTTCATAATCTCCCCAAATCTTCTTGTTGGCCATAACTTTTGCCCTCAATGTTTTACCAGGTGACACAAGGATCTCAAACTTCTGTGACAAATGGGATTGAAGAGCCTTCAATGGCATATTTGGATCTGCCTTAACCTGTTCTGTAATATGTTTCGAGAGTAAAGTTGCAGTAGCAACACCAACTTCCCTAGTTTGGAGACACTTGTGAGTGTCTAAATAGGTTTTAACCTTCCAAGTTTCTTCCTCGTTTGTTGTTGAGATGTATAAAACCCATGGACAAGTGGGCCCATTTGACCTTACCCATTTAGCCTTTCTTCCTTTGCCTAGGCTACTTGGCTCATGAGGCCCACTTGGTTCACTTAACTTAGGCAAAGTACCTCTACAAACGGCCCTAATTCTTTGCTTATCATTTTTCACAATAACTATATCTCTTCTAGACTCAAGTGCATGTTGCTTGATTAGATTTTTGATTGTTTCTTTGCTACCAAACGTTTGGCCAAAATAAAACTGAATATGTACATGACTCGCTTTATCATATACGCTCTCTTTGTAAGAACCAACCACATCATTGTCTTCTCCGCTTGAAAACTGGTCAATATCAAAAGGATCTACATCACCATCCATAATATGACTGCTAGTTGCTTCTTCATGCATCCCCGTCCACCCTACATTGTTATCAATATAATCCTCAGTATCATCATCATTATCATTTACTCCCTTACCCTTGTCTACTTCTGGTAAAAAAGTTTCTAACCTATCAAAAGGATCAAAACTATCAACATCATTACTTCCCTCAACTTTTGCATCAACCCATTCAAGAAGCAAATTTTTATTGGGATTTGGAGATGCCAAGTTTGTTTTACCATGCTCTATGAATACATCTATCAATTTGATCTTAGGGGCATATTTTAAAAGGTTTAAAATGTCTTGATCACTCCTTAAAGCTTGCAAACCAAAATCCAATTCACTATTAGGAATCAAGAAATGGTAATCCATTCGTTCTTTCTCATCGTACCCCAATTCTTTCATCATAGCATCGAAGTCATGAACAGATAGTTCATCTGTGTTAACCAAATCAATAAAATCATGCTTACCATTCATGTATCTTCTTCCCGGAGAGGCCGTAAAAACACCTCCATGGTTAATTCTAATTGTTATCAATGTGGGATAAACTTCTGTGAACAAAATAAAAGAAAAAATTCTATCAAACGTATTCATATAATTCGATCAAACTTACTTATAAGAAGAAACATACCATAGACTTCACTTGGATTCCACTCCTCTGTTCTAATCATCCATGATGAGTTTGACATTCCTTTATGCTAATCACCAACTGATTTTCGTTTTCTAATGGAATAAGAGAAGGAATCGATGGATTTTTGAATATATTAGAGAGGGTTTTGATCAATCAGGGCTTTTAATCGATGCTTGAACAGGTCTGCCTTCTTGGTCGATCGAGAGGTGATTCTGGATCGCTTAAATGGTTTTTGATTAATGGTTTAGGTTAAACAAATAAATGAAACATAAATGGACAAAATTGCCCCTCTCTCTAACTGATAAATTTAACGGAGTTAGTGGTCAAGGACCACTTTCAAAGTAAAATGAAAACCACAAGGACAATTTTTAGACTTAGTGAAGTTCAGGTCCCACTTTCAAAGAATTTAGTAAACCTCAGGGACCAAAATTAGAGTTTACTCTTTTATATTTAACTTGTGGGTGATCTGTCGGTCACCAACGGAAATTTTCCTAAGTGATTTTTGGGGAAAGAGTAATTTGTTTTCTAGTTCATGTAGTAGCAAGAGAATAGAGAAAGTCTAGTTGATTACTGGGAAAGCTTTATGATTTCACTTGTTTCAATATTATCTCGGTTCTGTATGGAATGACCTAGTGATATTTAGACATTCAATGTCTAATTTCAATTGTAACACTACTGGAAAAATGGTTATCACCGACCAACATTTCCGACGGATAGTATCCGTCGGTAATTACCGACGGAACACCGACGGAAATTTAATAATTTTTTAATTTTTTCTGTGATCATGTATGTATACATATATATATATATATATGTATGTATGTTTGTATGTATGTGATCATGTATGTAATATGGTGATCCGTCGGTAATTACAGACGGATTACCGACGGCATTTAGAATTCCGTCGGTAACTTTAATAATTTAATAATTTTTTTAATTTTTTCTGTGATCATGTATGTATACATATATATATGTATGTATGTGATCATGTATGTAATATGTATGTATATATGTACATGTACATATGTGATCATGTATAGTATGTATGTGATCATGTATGTATATACACATGTACGTATGTGATCATGAATGTATGTACACCATGTATGTATGTAGATCATGTATGTAATATGTATGTATGTACACGTACGTATGTGATCATGTATGTAATATGTATGTATGTACATGTACGTATGTGATCACGTATGTATGTACATCATGTATAGTATGTATGTGATCATGTATGTATGTACATGTACATATGTGATCATGTATGTATATACACATGTACGTATGTGATCATGAATGTATGTACACCATGTATAGTATGTATGTGATCATGTATGTAATATGTATGTATGTACATGTACATATGTGATCATGTATGTATGTACATCATGTATAGTACGTATGTGATCATGTATGTAATATGTATGTATGTACATGTACGTATGTGATCATGTATGTACCATTAAAGCCCAACTAGGAACGTTAAAGCCCAACTGATCCATTAAAGTCAACCGAGTCCATTAAAAGCCCAACTGGGTACGTTAAAGCCTAACTGGATCCATTAAAAGCCCAACTGGGAACGTTAATGCCCCACTGAATCCATTAACTGGATATATTAAAGCCAACCGGGTCCATTAAAGCCCAACTGGATCCATTAAAGCCCAACTGTATATGTTAAAGCCCAATTGGATACGTTAAAGCCCAACTGGGAACGTTAAAGCCCCACTGAATCCATTAAAGCCCAACTCGATCTGTTAAAACCCAACTAGTAACGTTAAAAGCCCAACTAAATCCATTAAAGCCCAACCGGATTCGTTAAAAGCCTATCTGGATCCATTAAAAGCAACTGGATATATTAAAGCCCAACCGGGTCCATTAAAGCCCAACTGGATTCATTAAAGCCCAACTGTGTACGTTAAAGCCCAATTGGATACGTTAAAGCCCAACTGGGAACGTTAAAGCCCCACTGAATCCATTAAAGCCCAACTGGTAACGTTAAAGCCCAACTAAATCCATTAAAGTCCAACCAGATTGTCAGGATCGAATTCTCAACAAGAATTAATTCTCAGAAACAATATCAAAGAAGTTTGCGGAATAACACTTTGATATTCAATCAAACAGAAAATAAAGACAGAATATAATCAATAGCAAACTGTAAGCTTTTATTGAATGCTTTGAAGTTACAAGATTACTCACTCAACCTCAATATTGATGAACAGGCTCACCAATACGAATTCTACTTCTCTAGAATTAGGATCTATGCCTTGAGGTTGATTTTTCTCTCTAAAAGAATGAAAACTGAAAAAAAAAAAAAAATTTATTATTCTAAACTATACAATATATACTGAATACAAAGATAATTACAATAAATAAAATATCTTCAGTATATCTTCTATGTATATCTCTAAGCTTCCATGTATATCCTTTCAGACGAATCTTCATCACATAAGCAGTATTAATCTTCAGCAGCATTAACTTCCTTCTAGCAGCATTAACTACTAAGCAGTACTAACCACTAGCAGTACTAACTAGCTAAGCAGTACTAACTTTGTTCAAGCAGCACTAACTTTGACTAGCAGTATTAATTAACACTAGCAGTAGTAACACTCAGCAGTATTAACCTTTATGTCTTCTAGCAGTAGTAACATTGAACCAACAGCATTAACCATACTTGATGAATTCTTCAGTTCCCAACAATCTCCCCCTAACTTTACTTTTAGGAAAAGAAGTCAAGTTCTTCAGATCTTCTTCAAGATGCTCCCAAAACTCCATCATGACCTAAATTCCAGTATTTGCATCCAATCCCAAACTTTGATTAATTGTTCTTTGGATCAAATATTTAGCCATTTCTGAATTTTCACCACATCCAAGCTTCTTCTTCAACATTAAATGAAGTTTCAATCTGCTATGGTTGTATACTTTATCCACTAAGAAGTATTCAATGTGATTTCTATCCAAAGTCACAGAATATACGCCACTAGTTTCATACAAAGTCCAATTGGTAAATGCTTGAAAAACACTCCTTATGATCTCCTTCACTTCATCAGGTTTGAACATCATACACAGATACTCCATCACCAATTTTGTAATTGAAATCCCTGGAGATTTCAACTGATCTGCATACAACTTCATCCCTATATCAAACATTTCTTCAATATCAGACCTTGAGCATGTTCTGACAATTTTAGCCCAAGTACTGTAGACTTCATACTTTTCATCTTTTCTCTTCAGTCTGATATACTTCTTGTCATCTACTTCCAAAACATCCCAGTGAATGACTTCAGGAGGTTTAACTCCTACAGGTTCTGCTGCAATTGGTTCAGGCACTTTGTCCATCACAACCATGTACATCTTGACATCCTCAGTACTTGCAGGTTCTTTCATTGTAGATGACTCAGGTGCCTCTTCTTCTTCAGCAACCTTTTCAGCCTCTTCTTCCACTAATCTAGGCTTCTTTGTAGGCTTTCTCCTGGCAATCATCTTTGTTCTTTTTAAAGTCCTTAGACTTTCACCAATTGTTGTTTCCTTCTCTGGAGTTTCTTGCTCATCAGGGAATGGTTTTTGTAAGAAATCATTGCTTTCTTTCATTCTTTTCTCCATTTCAACCCTTGCAAGATCATCCCCTTGAAGCTTTATCATCTCAGCATCATACATCTTCTTGAGCTTCTCAAAAGACATCTTTGAAAACATCTCTACCTTGACACCTACTGCACCCTTGAGGAAAGTAATCATTTTCTTTCTCTCTTGAGCACCCAGGTATGTCTTTGAAGGTTGTCTTTTCCTTGCATCCATTTTGATCTTAGCAGGCTTCCTCAAAGATGTGGCTTTCTTCTTGGCTTGTTCTGTTGCTAAGCTTTGTTGATAGGCTTTGTTTAACTCTGCAGCCATTGCTTTAGCTATCTCTCTATCCTTTTGCACTTGCATGGTTTCTGCTTCTTCAAGTTCAGCCTGTATCTTCCTAGCTAGAGCTTCATCTGATTCAATCAGCTTCTGCTTTTTCATTGGTTTATCAGATTCAACTAGCTTTGCCTTACCTTTCTCTTTACCCATCACCTTCTCAATGCTAGAGTTCTTTGCTGCATCACCTCTTTCTTTTATGACAACTCCTTTGGCCTTTGAGGTGACCTTGGGAGTATCATGTTTGGCTTTGATGAGTGTTTCTGCAATCTCAAGCTCTGTAAGGACCTCTTTTACTGTTTCTGCTGCTTCTTTCAGCTCAGCAGTATTAACCATTTCTGCTGCTTTACTTGAACTGGCAGTATTAATGGTTTCTGCTGCTGGCTCTGTTTCTGCTGCTTGCTCATTCTCCCCCTCAACATCATGTTTTTCCTCTTGCTCCCCCTTAGCTTTGGCATCAGCTTCTGACTCCCCCTTTTTGGGAGCATCAGTCACTGGTTTCCTCCTTCTGAGCACAAATTGTTTCTTCTTCCTTTGCAGAATCAGTTTCCTTACCATTTGCTTCAATTTGATGATTTGTTCTTGTTGTGACAGTACTATGAGTTTAAGCTCTTCTATATCTTTGCCCTGTTTGAGTACATCCATGATGATGTTGCCCATGGTTTCCATCAATTCATAATAGTTATATCTGTCCTCACCTTCTCCAGAAGTGTTACCCTCTTTTGAAGGATCATTGGATCTTTTTGTAGTGGAAGTCTTCTGCCTAGCAGAAGCACTATCCACCCCCTTGGGTTCTTGGCACCTGGGACCTTTGGATGATTGCTCACCCAAAGTTGCCATGGGGGAGGTCTTATTGATGTTACCACTTTCCTCCTCTGTACTAGCAGGAGTAGTGGCAGCCTCATCACCCATATGCTCTACCTCCTCCTCAGAGAGCACCTCCTTTGGGTTGGGAGACACCCTTGTGGTTTCCCTTTGGATATTCTCTAGGGGAGAATTCTCCCTTAGAGGGCTTATAGGCTTAGTGGGTAATGGTACAAGAAGGGAAGGAGCCTTCTTTACCTGTTTTCTCTTGTAAGTTTGGGTGATGGGAGAGGTTGGTTTTTCAAGAAGGGACTGGGGAATTGATTTTGAGAGGGAAGGTTGGGCTTGGCTAGCAGTGGGTTGGTCTAATGGGGGCCTTGACCCTGCTGCCATACCTTCATTGGTTTGGGACACCACCATCATTGTAGAGAACAATGGGGTGTCAACTCCTTCAGAGTCCCCAGCAGATCTTCTCATATTTGAGAAAACCTTGCCTTTGGGGGGTTTAGGTACATATACCCCAACAGGTTGAGGTATATCCGTCAATTGATTAGTAATAACTTCTTGAACAAACCTGGGATACATAAAGAAGCTCTTTTTGTTTCCCATGTTTGAGACAAGATCATTGAAAATCATTTTAGAAAAATTGTACTTTCTGGTAGTGGCCAAGCACACCAAAGCATAAGCAATAGTGCTGCTGAACTCACTCCATCCAGTAGTCTTTTTGGATATACAATGCATAAGAGTATGGACAAAGAAACGCCATTGGGGTGAGAATTTTGCTTTAGAAAATTTGAAAACACCCAATGGGCCTCCATACCCCATTCTTGTAAGAGTTGTAAACAGTTCATCATTTGGGATAGAAGTTATACCAGAGGCATCGTCTAGACGTAGACTGATGCGAATAACCTCTTCAGTAACTGTTAGTGATTGATCACAGATTCTTGTCTTGATCATTTGCACACCATTTTCCACAACAATGGTTGCATTAGCCCAGAACTGCCTTTGATGCTCAATGTAGATTGTAGGTGATACAATAAGAGCATGAGCAATGTGGCTTGTCTTGAGGAAATCCACAATCTGATGAAATCCTGAAGCTTGCTTTGGCTTTTGTAGCATCGCAATCTCGTTGTGCTCGTCGATGAAAGTCATGGATGCCATTGATCTTAGAGGAAAGCGTGCCTGAAAACTTCGAACTTGAGAGAGAAAAGATTTTGAGCGCAAGAGAACAGTATGCAAAGAGTCGTTATGAACTTTTAGGCGGGCAAAAAGTATTTATAGTATTCGGAATATAAGCAGTATTAACCTAGAGCAGTATTAACTACTAGCAGTATTAACTGAAAGCAGTATTAACTACTAGCAGTAGTAACCACTAGCAGTATTAACTACTAGCAGTATTAACTGAAAGCAGTATTAACTACTAGCAGTATTAACCACTAGCAGTATTAACTACTAGCAGTATTAACTGAAAGCAGTATTAACTACTAGCAGTATTAACCACTAGCAGTATTAACTACTAGCAGTATTAACCACTAGCAGTATTAACTACACTTACTCCTTTTAAACTTGCTAAACACTGAGTACTGCTATGCATATCCTGAAAAAGAAGATTAGTAACACCAAGAAAAAATATACAGGTATAAAACCACTTTTTGAGAAGAAGATTATTCAGAGTTTATCATTCCCACACTTGTTACCAAGAAAGTGAATCTACCCACATCAAAAGCTTTAGTGAATAGATCAGCAAACTGATTATCAGTGTGAACTTTGACAACTTGAATAAGTTTCTTTTCATTACAATCTCTTATAAAGTGATACCTGATTTCAATGTGCTTTGTCTTTGAGTGCTTGACTGGATTATTTACAATGCTAATAGCACTGCTGTTGTCAATAAAGATTGGAGTGTGTAGAAAGGTTACCCCATAATCCAACATTTGATTCTGAATCCATAAGACTTGAGAACAGCAACTTGCAGCTGCTATGTACTCTGCCTCTGTTGTAGATGTGGATACTGTGGTTTGTTTCTTGCACTGCCATGAGACTAGTCTAGCACCCAAAAACTGACATCCTCCAGAAGTAGATTTTCTGTCCAAGTTTGCCCCACCTAGATCACTGTCTGAGTATGCTATTAGGTCAAAAGGTGAGTTATGAGGATACCAAAGTCCCAATCTGGGTTGCCCTTTGAGATATCTGAATATCCTCTTAACAGCTTGAAAGTGAGATTGCTTTGGCCTAACTTGAAATCTTGCACATACACAGACTGGAAACATTATATCTGGCCTTGATGCTGTGAGATACATGAGAGAGCCAATCATGGATCTATAATGATGCACATCCATATCCTCCCCCTCAAGATCTGCTGTGATCTGCTTGTGTGTTTCCATAGGTGTGCTGGCAGGTTTTGATTCTGAGAAACCAAACTTGGTTAGAATATCCTGCACATACTTGGATTGACATATGAAAATGCCATCTGACTTCTGTTGAACTTGGAGTCCAAGGAAGAAAGTAAGTTCCCCCATGGAACTCATTTTGAACCTTTGATGCATTAAATCCTCAAACTCCTTGCACATGTTGTTTCTTGTAGAACCAAAAATAATGTCATCAACATATATTTGGACCAGCAAGATATCCTTCTTCTTTCTTTTGATAAATAGAGTCTTATCAATGACTCCTCTTTCAAAGTCATTTTCCAAGAGATAGGATGACAGAGTGTCATACCATGCTCTTGGGGCTTGATGTAGTCCATAAAGTGCTTTCTTTAATTTGTATACCCTGTCTGGATAGCTTGGGTTTTCAAACCCTGGTGGTTGACAGACATATACTTCTTCTTCAATTGATCCATAGAGAAAAGCACTTTTTACATCCATTTGGTAGACTTTGAAGTTCATGTAAGAAGCATAGGCTAGGAATAGTCTGATTGCTTCTATCCTAGCTACAGGTGCAAAAACTTCTTCATAATCTATACCCTCTTCTTGAGTATAGCCTTGTGCCACCAGCCTTGCTTTGTTTCTTATAACAATACCTCTTTCATCTCTCTTGTTTCTGAAGATCCATTTTGTGCCAATTGCTCTGTGACCTTTAGGAAGGTCTACTAGATCCCACACATCTTGTAGCTTGAACTGTAACAGTTCCTCTTGCATTGCTTCTATCCAGCTGGATTCTTTCATAGCATCATGTGCCTTTTTAGGCTCAAGCTGTGATAGAAAACAAGAAAGCACTGTATGCTGTTGATCTTGCATTTCCTGAAGTCTGCTTTGATGTCTAGTCATCATAGGAGAAGAGATATCTCCTATTATCAACTGTGGAGGATGATTCTTTTGAACTCTGGTGTTGTAACTAGGTTCTTCATTTAATCCAGCCTCAAGATTAGATTCATGCAACTCAACTGAAGTGTTTTCAGATGCCACTTCATTGTTTTCTTGAGTCTCCTCATCTCTAGTGTCTTCTTCACTCTGACTTGGTTCAGTAAATGATTCCTTTTCACAGTCTTCAACTGAATTTACTGTGGGTATGGGAAAAATCACAGATTTAGATATACTTTCTTGAACTTGTGTGATCTCTGATTCTCCACTACCTGTTCCTGTATACTCATTACTGAAACCAAAAGAGTTAGTTAGTGAATCAATGTCAAATAGCCACTGAGGTCCAGATCCAACAGGATTTGGTGTGTTCTCATTGCATTTGACATTGTCACTTTCTTCAACTATTCTAGAAGAAGAGTTAAATACTCTGTAGGCCTTACTCTGAGATGAATATCCAACAAGAAATCCATCATCTGCTTTGCTATCAAACTTACCTAAGTGAGATTTGGTATTTAGAATTGTACAAGGACACCCAAAAGGTTTAAAGAAACCAATAAAAGGTTTTCTTTTATTTAAAAGCTCATATGGGGTCTTGTTCTTTTGCTTGACCATTAGAACTCTGTTTTGGACATAACAAGCAGTATTAACTGCTTCAGCCCAGAAGGTAATTGGCAATTTTGAATCAGCCAACAGAGATCTAGCAGCCTCTATTAGTGTCCTATTTCTCCTTTCAGCAACACCATTCTGTTGAGGAGTCCTAGGAGCACTATATTGTCTCTCAATACCTTTTTCTTCACAAAAGGTGTTTAGATCATGATTTTTAAACTCAGTTCCATTATCTGATCTAATGACTTTTACTCTTTGATTAGTTTGGTTTTCAATTCTTAGAATAAAGGATTTGATAAGACCACTTGTTTCATCCTTAGTCCTTAGAAAATATACCCAAGTAAATCTGGAGTAATCATCAACAATAACCAAGCAGTAAGATTTCTTGCCTATACTCATAACATTTGTAGGACCAAACAGATCCATATGCAATAACTGGAGACAAGTAGAAACAGAATTTAACTCTTTGGTCTTATGAGAAGTTTTGTGTTGTTTGCCTTTAAGACAAGCAACACAATGATCATCACATGAAAAGACTTTTGAAGGTAAACCTCTTACAAGGTTATTTTTAACAAGATTGTTCATAGTCTTGAAATTCATGTGACACATTCTTCTGTGCCAAAGGGAGGATTCATCTACAGAAGCTTTTGAAACAAGACAATTTAGAGATGAATCACTATCAACATTGTCCAAATCAAGACAGTAAACATTTTCCTTTCTTGGAGTTCTAAGTAGTATCATGCTTTCATCAACTACCTTGAACCCTGGAGCAAGAATCATACACTCAGTATTAGTAAATAATATACTATGTTGTTTGTCACAAATCTGTGATACACTTAACAGGTTGTACTTTAATTGATCAACATAGTAGACATCCTCAAATGTCATCTTACCTTTGGTGACATTACCTTTTCCACTTATCTTACCACCAGTAAGATTGTCTCCAAATGCAACATGTCCTCCATTAATATGCTTGAAATCCTGAAGGCATGACATGTTGCCAGTCATGTGCCTAGAACAACCACTATCAACATGCCATATGCTCTTTCCCTTGAGCTGTTGGTTGCCCTGCACATTAAATAAATCAATTAGTATAATTGGGGACCCAAGCACAAGTGGTCTTGGGTCTCCCTTTCTCATCAAAGTATTTACATTCCTTTTTAATGAGGTTTTTAAACTCAGAGCACTTTTTATTAGAGTACTTTGTCAATATGATTGGCTTAGCAGAACCAACACTAGAAGCAGTACTAACCTTAGAAGTACTAACAGAGTTAGCAGTACTAACAGGTTTAGCAGTACTAACCTTGTTAGCAGCATTAACATTGTTAGCAGTAGTATTACTTCTAGCAGCACTATCATTGTCAGCAACACTATTTGTGGTAGCAGTACTAACAGTTTTAGTGCTTTTAGGAATCCACATATTGACACTTTCTTTAACAGACTTTTTCTTCATGTGGCTTTTAGTTTTAACAGTTTTCTTAGCCACATGGTTCTTTTCAATTTTCTTATAACCAAAGGGTTTTTGCATGGATCTTTGGAAATTCATCCTTTGTTTCATAGGATTGAAATAACAGAATTTTGCAAGATGATTCAATTTGCCACAGATAAAACAAGGTTTTGGTCTATTGATTTTACTCAGATCAACCCCTTGTTTTTGTGCCCATTGATTATTCCAGTTTCTTTGATTTCCCCTCTTTTTGTCCTGTTTTTGGGGCTCATTCTTCTTACATGCACACTGTTTGCAAGGGACAGGATTCACAACTGTGGTCTGTTTATAATAGACCTTCCCAGACTTTCCCTCTGTCTTTTCTATGTCCTTAGATTTGACCCAAGTCTTTCCACATCCCTCATTGGTGATAATGTTATTCTCTAGAGGAATCTCACCACTCACCTTGTTCTCCTTACTCTTGCCAACCTCTTTCTCAGTCTTATCCTCAACAACTACCTCATCTAAGGGATCTATTTCAGTGGCTCCCTCAGGCAAGTCCTTCCTGTCTTTGGTGTCTAACAGGTCTGAAGTAGGAGGAATGTAATTGTTGTTATATGGTGGAGGTGTTGCATTGTACCCAATTCCTCTTCTCAGCTTATCATGAATCTGATTTTGTAGTAAAGAGTCCATTGCTTTAGAAGCATTGGAAAACTTTTCTACATCAAGCTTAACCTTGGTTAGCTCCTCTTTCAGTTTTTCACTCTCCTCTTTAGATTTGGTCAGTTTAAGTTCTAAATCCTTTTTCTCCCACTGCCAGTAATTGGTGTCATATGAGTGTTGTAGTTCATTGGCTTGAAAACCTTTGATCTGATCTTCAAATCTCTCTACAATCCTTACATAGTCTTTTATATCTTTTTCTAATCTCTTAAGGTCATCACTCATCTTCTGATTGTGATCCCTGTACCTTTTAACAGTGTCTATGCAAGTTTTAGAACAGAGATTAGAACTTACCTCAGATGGGAGATCAGATACTTTAGCCATAAGAGCTTGATTCTGAATAGTTTCTTCTGCTTGATCACTCCAATCAAACCCCATTCCTTGTTGAGAAACAAGGGCTTGAGCAGAGTTTCTGTTGTTATTGAAGCTTCCAGATTGAGCTTGTTGATGGTTGTTGTTGTGAGACACTCCACTTCTGCATTCTCTAGCAAAATGTCCCTTCAGATGGCATTTGTAGCATTCTACCTTTGATTTATCAAACCCTGCTCCATCTTCTCTTCTTTGGGAGAAGTTGTTTCTTCCAGTCCTCTTTATAAACTTCTTAACCCTCATGGAGAGCATGGCCATCTGCCATTTAATATCCATCTCTTCCAGATCATCGGGATGGAGTTGTTCTAAGTCATCATTAATCAAAGAGGAATTTCCATGATTAGAAAGAAAAGCTTCAAACACAGAATCAGTGCCTTTATCTTGATTTGTTCCATTAGCAGCATTAACTGATTCAGGGTTAGCAGTAGAATCAATAAATGCTGATAGGAGTGCAGCATTATGAATATATCCAGAAGGCTTCTTCTTTGCCTCCACCTCAGCTTCAAATACTCTAAGATCATTGTACAGATCATCAAGTTCTTTTTCTTCCAACTGATCATTCTGTCTGAATGACACAGTGTACATGGTCCATTCATCTCCAAGGGACCTTAAGAACTTTCTGTTCACATCATCTTGATCAATCTGTACTCCCATAGTAGCTAGTTCACCAATTAGTTTATTAAACCTGTCAAAAGTTTGAGTCATGGACTCATTCTTAGTTGAGATGAAGTTTTCATACTGTTGCTTTAAGATTGCCTTTTGATTTCTCTTGGTACTTTTGGTACCTGAGAATCTCTTCTCTAGAGCATTCCAGAGCATCTGTGCATCAGTGCAATTGCAGAATTGGTGTTGATACTCATTTGGAATGGCCAAGAGCAGTGTGCTCAAGGCTTTCATCTCTGTCTGCCTTGTCTTCCTGTCTGCATCTGTCTTTGGAGGAGTTCTTTTGCCATCTTCACCAATCTTTCCTTCATCAGATGGGCCATTCTCAATGATGTCCCACATAGAGTAATCTGTGAGGAGAATATATTGCTTGATTCTGATCTTCCACATGTCAAATTCATTGGATCTAAGCATTGGAACTTTTGAGACCAAAGTACTGCTTGATTCTGTAAGATTTTCCATGATGAATAACTGTTTCTGAGAGAGTTTAGCTCTGATACCACTTGTCAGGATCGAATTCTCAACAAGAATTAATTCTCAGAAACAATATCAAAGAAGTTTGCGGAATAACACTTTGATATTCAATCAAACAGAAAATAAAGACAGAATATAATCAATAGCAAACTGTAAGCTTTTATTGAATGCTTTGAAGTTACAAGATTACTCACTCAACCTCAATATTGATGAACAGGCTCACCAATACGAATTCTACTTCTCTAGAATTAGGATCTATGCCTTGAGGTTGATTTTTCTCTCTAAAAGAATGAAAACTGAAAAAAAAAAAAAAAAAATTTTATTATTCTAAACTATACAATATATACTGAATACAAAGATAATTACAATAAATAAAATATCTTCAGTATATCTTCTATGTATATCTCTAAGCTTCCATGTATATCCTTTCAGACGAATCTTCATCACATAAGCAGTATTAATCTTCAGCAGCATTAACTTCCTTCTAGCAGCATTAACTACTAAGCAGTACTAACCACTAGCAGTACTAACTAGCTAAGCAGTACTAACTTTGTTCAAGCAGCACTAACTTTGACTAGCAGTATTAATTAACACTAGCAGTAGTAACACTCAGCAGTATTAACCTTTATGTCTTCTAGCAGTAGTAACATTGAACCAGCAGCATTAACCATACTTGATGAATTCTTCAGTTCCCAACACAGATCCATTAAAGCCCAACCGGATTCGTTTAAAGCCCAACTGGGTACGTTAAACCCTAACTGATCACATTTGGTCCCTGATCTAACTGGAGTTAACGGGAAAAGATAACGGTTGTTAATTGTTTCCATTAAGTCCAGTTACTTCAGGGGTATTTTAGTCAATTTGAATATAATTTGATAAATTAATTAATAATTTTAAATATAATTTGCTTAATTAATTAAAAATATATTTAATAAATTTAATATTAAATAATATATGAGAATTTATTTAATAATTTATTAATTTAAAAGTAATTTATTTAATAAAAAATTAATTCCGTCGGTATTTACCGACGGAATTTCCGTCGGAAATCCGTCGGTAAATTTCATTTTTTTCTAAAAAAAATAAGCGGGCATATAGCCCTAATCAGACACTCCCTCTCAATCTATCGATCTCAGTCTCTCGATCTCAGTCTCTCCCTCTCAATCTCTCGTCCATCTCTCCCTCTCGATCTCAATCTCTCTCTCTCAATCGACGACGTCCACCTCTCCCTCTCTCTCTTGACGACCTCTCACTCGAACGCCGATGACCTCCATCCCCTCCGGCGACGGCCCCTGTCTCAGGCGACCTCCATCCCCTCCGGCGACGACCCCTGTCTCCGGAGACCTCCATCCCCTCCAGCGACGACCCCTGTCTCCGGCGACCTCCACCCCCTTCGGCGATGACTACCTGATTTGGGTATATTCTTTCATCCTATCTACATTTGGGTATGAATCTGTGTGTGTATGTTTGTTTGTGTATGAATCTGTGTGTGTGTGTTTGTTTTTGTATGAATCATGTGTACAGTAATTTTTGTGTGTGTATGGATCTGTGTGTGTGTTTGTTTTTGTATGAATCATGTGTGTATGAATTTTTGTGTGTGTATGAATCTGTATGTGTGTTTGTTTGTGTATGAATGTGTGTGTGTGTGTGTTTGTTTTTGTATGAATCTGTATGTGTGTGTGTGTGTTTGATTTTGTATGAATCATGTGTACATGAATTTTTGTGTGTATGAATCTGTGTGTGTGTGTGTGTTTGTTTGTTTTTGTATGAATCATGTGTGTATGAATTTTTGTGTGTGTATGAATCTGTGTGTGGGTTTGTTTGTGTATGAACTTGTGTGTGTGTGTGTGTGTGTGTGTGTGTGTGTTTGTTTTTGTATGAATCTGTATGTGTGTGTGTGTGTTTGTTTTTGTATGAATCATGTGTGTATGAATTTTTGTGTGTGTATGTATGTCTATAGATGTATGTGGATTATGTGTGTGTAGCTTGAAATTGATTGAAATGTTAATGACTATGTTGTGTTTTTTGTTAATGAATCTGTGTTTTTGTGTGTGTAGATTGAAATTGAGTGAAATTTGGTGCCGCTTCAGAGACATACACATATACACAATCGACTCCTGACTTCTTGACGTGATTTAAGGTACCAAAATAATTTTAGACGTTATTCCTTAATTAATTTATGTTGTCATTTAATAGGAAAATTTGAGTATAGTAGTAATGGAATTATTTGTTATTTGTTATGTTTGTAAACCCAAACCTTTTCGTTATGTTTGTTTCTCGTTATGTTGTTTTTGGGATATATGACAACTATGGATAATTATAATTATGACAGTTTATTGTAGATTGAAATTGATATGAGTATATTGTAGATTGAAATTGATATGGGTATATATTGTAGATTGAAATTGATATGAGTTCTTTTAGCTTATGAAAACCATTGTTATGAGCACGAATATATCAAATGTTTTGGTATGATTTGGTTTGTTAAACTTGTGATATTAATTAGTTGGGTTGTCAATTATTGGTCAAACATTAATTATGCTTGATTTATTTATTTATTTTAGTTGGGTTGCCAATTGTTGGGCAAACATTAGGTTGATATACGGAAATATTCATTTTATAGCCGTTATGTCGCCAAAATTTTAAAAAACATGTAGTGTTCAATAGACTTCTAACTTCGTTGACACCTACGGTTTGACTTTTAAATAGTCAAAACACCTTTCTTTGATTGTAACCTACGGTTTTGACTTTCCAATAGTCAAACCATTACACTTAGAGTTTTAGAGTCATCCAAAACTCCTCTACACCTATGGTTTGACTTTCAAGAAGGCAAACCATTACATGTAGTGTTCAATAGACTTCTAACTTCGTTGACACCTACGGTTTGACTTTTAAATAGTCAAACCATTATACGTAGGGTTTTAAACTTTCCAAAACACCTTTATTTGATTGTAACCTACAGTTTTGACTTTCCAATAGTCAAACCATTACACTTAGAGTTTTAGAGTCATCCAAAACTCCTCTACACCTATGGTTTGACTTTCAAGAAGTCAAACCATTATATGTAGTGTTCAATAGACTTCTAACTTCATTGACACCTACGGTTTGACTTTTAAATAGTCAAACCATTACACGTAGGGTTTTAAACTTTCCAAACACCTTTCTTTGATTGTAACCTACGGTTTTGACTTTCCAATAGTCAAACCATTACACTTAGAGCTTTAGAGTCATCGAAAACTCCTCTACACCTATGATTTGACTTTCAAGAAGGCAAACCATTACATGTAGTGTTCAATAGACTTCTAACTTCGTTGACACCTACGATTTGACTTTTAAATAGTCAAACCATTACACGTAGGGTTTTAAACTTTCCAAAACACCTTTCTTTGATTGTAACCTACGGTTTTGACTTTCCAATAGTCAAACCATTACACTTAGAGTTTTAGAGTCATCGAAAACTCCTCTACACCTATGGTCTGACTTTCAAGAAGGCAAACCATTACATGTAGTGTTCAATAGACTTCTAACTTGGTTGACACCTATGGTGTGACTTTTCAATAGTCAAACCATTACACCACCTCTAATGTGATTATGTCAATTAACTACTTATTTCTTTGTTGTACTGGTTGAATATGTCGACAGATAGAAGATGGATGTATAGAAAGAACGACAGTCGGGGGTTTCTTAGCGTCAACTATATTGTTGCAATGGACAGTTTTTTGGACTATGCCTATGCCGATGAAAGGACTGTTGAAAGGAAACCTACACGTGATGGGATAGTGCTTCGTATTAGATGCCCTTGTAAGAAGTTTCAAAACTTACGCTATAAAGAAAGCACTGGCGTGAGGCTGCATTTGATGAAGCACGGTTTCATGCCTGATTATACCACATGGTGGGCACATGGTGAAACTGTTGGATCATAATTGTATTCAAGATTAAAGTTAAATTAAAGGGTTTAAACTGTATTTATTTGATAGTTAAAGTTAAAGGGTCTAATTAGTATTTATTCAATAGTTATTTGTAAATGGGCCTTAAATCTATCAAGCCCATAAGCCCATAAGGCTTAAGTATTTAAAGTTTTGTTTAGTTTAGTTTTAGGTTTAACTCTAATAATATTCTAGTTAATAGCCGTAAGTTTTCTCTGTATTCAAAGGGTATCAAGAACACTCAAGGGTTTCATTGTTTATTCAAGGGATTGGTATGTTACTCTGATTTATATATCTCTTGATTATTATTGTGTTGCTTGATTAATTGATTGATTATTTACCAACTAGATTAAATCTGGGATAACAGAAACTTATTACCATAATGAAGGGCATCAAGACGTGGGTCAATCTTCTACGCCGGTAGTAGATCATAATGAAGGTTATGTTGAAATGGTGAACGATCACATGATACATGATGGCATGACATGGGAAGAAGAAACCCCTAATCCTTCTGCCCAAGGATTTTATGACATGTTACAAGCTGCTGACGATCCACTATGGGACGGGTGTCCAAATTACTCGAAATTAGGAGCTGCGACGAGATTGTTGAATTGGAAGGCATAATTTAATGTACCTGAGACGACTTATAATTGCAATGTTGCTATAATTAAAGAGATGTTACCCGAGGGTGATAAACTACCCGGTAACTTCTATGAGACGAAAAAGAGTTTGAAAAAGCTTGTTCTGCCAAAACAAAAGATCGACGCTTGCAAAAACCATTGCATGTTATTTTATAAGGATGATTCTGTGTTGACCCACTGCCAAGTGTGCAATGAATATCGTTTCAAGACAAGTGGTCGAAGCAAGGTCCCTAACTTGGTGATGACGTACTTGCCGATTGTTCCTAGACTTCAAGGATTGTATATGTCAAAGAAGTCGTCTAAAGAGATGACTTGGCACAAGGATCATCAGACAGAACCGGGTGTGATGGTGCGGCTTGGAAGCATTTCGACATGGTACATCCTGACTTCGCTTCTGAGGTCCGGAATGTGCGTCTTGGCTTATGCACCGACGGTTTCAACCCGAATAATTTAAATTCGAATCCGTATTCACTTTGGCCAGTGTTTCTTACCATCTACAATTTACCTCCTTGGTTGAGTTTGAAAGATTCATACGTGAAACTTTTATTGGTCATTCCAGGTAGAAAGAGCCCCGGTCAAAATTTGGATGTCTTTCTTAGGCCGCTAATAGATGATCTCAAGATGTTGTATACAGTGGGCGCTCTTACGTATGATGCTTATTGTAAGAATAATTTTGAGATGAGGGCTATACTTCTATGGACCATCAGCGACTTCCCTGCCTACGCAATGTTGTCGGGTTGGAGCACGCACGACAAGCTAGCCTGCCCGTACTGCATGGGTACAGTCGATTCGTTTCAATTAAGAAATGGAGGTAAATCTTGTTGGTTTGACTGTCATCGGAGATGGTTACCTAGTGCACACCCCTTCCGACGTGATCGAACAGGGTTTCTGGATGGATCTAGGGTGTTAGCCGGTCCACCACCCGAGTTAACCGGTGAAGAAATATGGGAACAGGTCCGTCATCTTCCAACTGTTTACGATGGCTCCCCGTTTCGACCGACCAATAGAAAAATTATTGGTTTCGAAATCACTCATAATTGGGTGAAGAGAAGCATCTTTTGGGAGCTGCCATATTGGAAGACGTTGTTAATCCGACACAACCTGGATGTCATGCACATTGAGAAGAACGTCTTTGAGAATCTCTTCAACACTGTCATGGACACATCAAAAACGAAAGACAATATAAAAGCAAGGAGGGATGTAGAGATTTATTGCAACCGACCGCAGTTGCACATTGCCACGTCAGGCAATAAAGTAGTGAAGCCGAAGTCGTCGTACACTTTGACGAAACAACAAGTAAAACAAGTATGTGAATGGTTGAAGAGACGGAAGTTTCCGGACGGGTATCCTTCGAATATTGGGGGCTGTGTAAACATGGCAGATTACAGCTTTTATAGCTTCAAGAGTCATGATTGTCATGTGTTTATGCAACGATTGCTTCCTATTGCGTTACGAGCGATGATACCGACTCCCATATGGGATCCGATAACGGAGTTATGCACATTCTTTCATGTAATTTGCTCAAGGGTGTTACACTTAGAATACTTGATACCATTGCAAACAAGTATAACTCAAACAATTTGTAAGTTGGAAAAAGTCTTCCCGCCCAGATTCTTTGATTCTATGGAACACTTAGGCTGCGTTTGGTACAGAGAATGGAATTGCAGAGAATGGAATTGCAGAGACAGAGAATTGGTCTGGAGAATAGGAATTGACTCTCCTGTTTGGTAGCACAGAGAATTCAGCAGAGAAATGTAACAGGGAATCATTTCTCTTGTTTGGGAGCACAAAGATTTCAGATGCGATTTCAGCTATAACAAGCAAAACGAAACAAAACGAAATCAGATACAATTTCAACCAAACAACTATAACCAAACAAACGAAATCAGATGCGATTTCAACTATGAATCTCAAAGCAACAGGTTATCAATGTATAACAAAAATCGAGATACTTACCAAGCCATCGCCGGAGAAAAAAGCCGCTGAAGAAACCTTAGCCGCCACAGAAAGAGACGACAACGATGGTGTGAGAAAAAGACATAGAGAGAGGCAACGAACAAGAGAGAGATATAGATTACCAGTCGCCGGAGAAGAGACCTCACCGGTGGAGAGGGAGAGCGACGAGAGAGAGAGAGAGAGAGCGACGTGAGTTTTGAGGGATGTGTTTTTTTTTGGGAACCAACTCTCCATGTCTTTTTTTCAATTCCCAGATAATCCAATTTTTCAATTCCCACCTTTTCATTTCATTTTGGGGGGAAATAAAAGTAGAGAAATGGAAATCATTTATTTCTCAGGTTTTCTTTTCTCAGACTTACCAAACAAAGGAATTAGGGTCCATTTCCATTTCTCTACCTTCAAATCTCTGTACCAAACACACCCTTTAGTGATACATTTGACACGAGAAGCCATAAATGGTGGGTCGGTCCAATATAGGTGGATGTATCTTTATGAGAGGTAAATGAACTTTGCCATTCAAATACTTACCCATTTATTTTCTAACACGTATTTCAATCGTTGTTTAGGAAACTTAGGTCGTTGAAGAGGACTGTTAGAAACAAAGCAAGGGTGGAGGGGTCTATCGGTGAGTCTTATCTAGTAAATGAACTCTCCACCTATTGCTCCCTGTATTTTGATCCACAGATAGAAACTCGACATAATCGCGAGTCAAGAAACTTTGCCCCAGATATTCCTAGTTCTTCAGGAATAGACGATCGCTTGAGCATATTCAAGGCTCCATCTCGTAGATTATTCGAGAAGGGGGGGGGGGAAGACCATCTTGACTCAATCCGAGATTCACAAGATCCACACATATGTGTTGTTGAATTGTGAAGAAGTTCGACCTTTTCAATGGACCTTCGATGAGTGGATACGACAAAGAGAACCTCATCTTGATGCAGTTGCACGGGATAAAGCTCGGGATGAAAGGTTTTCTACTTGGTTCGAACAACACGTGAGTACAAACATATGAAATTTACGTATGTAATGTTACATATATGTAATTTATTTCTTATTTGTGGTTTTATAGGTCATGCTTGGATCAGGCGATTTCTTCGACCATTTGAAACCCCTAGCACGTGGACCAGGCCGATATGTTTGGTCGCATAAGGGATATTTTGTCAATGGTTACAAGTTTCATACGGTAACACATGTTGTTGGGCGTGTCACACATAATAATGGAGTATGTGTGAGAGGATCTTGTTATGACGACTCCGAGTTTGACTATTACGGATTGTTGGACGATGTGTTAGAGGTGGAGTATTACGGTGTGGGCTATTGTGTTGTAGTTTTGTTCAAGTGTACATGGTTTAATATTCCATAGGGAGTTAGAGTCGACCCTAAACATGGGTTGGTTGATATCAAGTACAAGTCTAGACTCAGAGGTGATGACTATTACGTCCTAGCATCACAAGCGGAACAAGTTTATTACACACCCTATCCTTCAGGAAGTAAGGATTTAAAGGATTGGTGGGCAGTTGTGAAGACCAAAGCCCGTGGAATATATGAAGTTGCAGAAAGGGCTATCGATGTGTTGGATGATGATAACGTGGATGGAGAACCGTTCTTTCAAACCAACGAACGGGTAACTCATAATACAAACAACTGGGTAAATGAGGACCTCGATTCCGTCCCTCTTGTCACTGGGGAGCTCAACGTAGTCGCCACAGATGACGAAGCTAGTGAGGAAGATGCATCAGATCACGAAGCTAGCGACGAGGAAGAAAATTTGAAGATATGGATGATGATGAAGATAAAGAAGACAAACTTATGTTATCTGATCACTCGTCTGGTGTCTTTCTTATGTAGACATTTTCGTGTTAAACATTCTCTATTTTTCCGTTCTTATGTAGACATTTTTCGTGTTAAACATTCTCTATTTTGTTGTTCTTATGTAGACATTTTTGGGTCTTATGATTTATGTACACTTATATCATTTTGTGTTAACCATTCTCTATGATCTAGATGTCGGGACGCCCTTCTAGGGGTAGTAGGGGTAATAGGGTTAGGGGCAGTAGCAGCTCTGCCGGGCGTGGTGACCCCCATGCCAATGAGTTCACCGATGACGGACTAGATCAGATCCAGTCTGATGACGGACTAGCAGCGGGCTCGAGGGTTAGAGGCTCGAATGTGGCATCACAGACGCCCCAGCCGAGTCAACGACCGCCACTTTTGTTTTCTGAAGCGGGCGGGTAAGTAGATGTGATATATTGTTTATTCTAGTACATAATAAACCGATCCTAATGTTTTTTATGTTGTATATTTTTCAATTGTGAAGGTTTAATGACAAATCGGCAGTCCGAAGGGCCATTACTGTCTTTAAGTCTATGTTCAATGGTTTCCCTAATGAGCAATATCCATTGATGTTGGATCGATTTCGGGTAGGTATTTTACTCTATTTAACTTATTGAGTGGATTTATTTTTACTTAATCCAAACAATGTGTTTGCAGTTATATTATAGTTGGTCTCCTGAGATGGACGCCGACGTAGTAGCTGCATTCCGGCGTATCCTAAATAATAGGTACCCGGACATGATGAGAGATGCCCGTCGATTCGCCCAGCGCAGGGCTTTAGCCGTTGATGGTGTCCAGTTCGACGGACGTGACTACACGATTCTTGCTGCACACCCTCTAGAGTGGATCTAGAGTGAGTTTTGGGTCCAGATGATTGAGCAGGTTTGTTTTGTTTTGAATACTTGTATATGGTTGTACTATGATTTATATTGATTTATGTCTTCTTTTTAACAGGTATGGAACACCGACGGATTCCGGCGTGTATCTGCGGCTAATACGGCCAATCGGGCCACCGAGTATGAGGGAATGACATCCAGACACTATACTGGATCTATTAGTACCGCTATGCATCAGGACCGCATGGTAATTTATCATACACTAGACTAAATGTATATAATTGATGAATATATGTACTATATACATGATTTTATTACCTACTAACAATTTAAGTTGTGTATTGTAGAGAGATGCATGGAGCCGTGAGCCTACCAGCGACGAGGTTTGGGAGGCTACACACTGCACCAACAAGAAGCTTGTTCCGGGTGCGACTGGTCCGTCCACGGATCCTCCGATCTACGTTTACCCAAAGGCGGCTCATATGGCAGTAAGTTCAATTATGCATGGCTAGATATTTGTTTGTTTTATAAGATAGATAGAACTTATAGCAAACTTCGTTTAGGCTGCCATTGTTGGACAGACGATAGGATTGTTTTGATAAAAGCAGGTCATGGATATATGTTCAAATCACAGTTGAAATGCTGCCGAATTTTCTATAGGTTAGTTGACTTGACAATGTCTAATTTGGTAAACTGTAGGATGCCTACCATTTGATTAGGAAGGAGGAGTACCCGGACTTACCTCCCGGCACTGTACCTCCCAATGACGCCGAGTTGTGGGAGCGTAGTGTCGGAGGACGGCGTAAGGGCCGTATTTTTGGATGGGGGACCAGTCAGGATCCCTATTATGCTATTACCAGTGATTCAGGTGCCAGTTCGAGCGGGAGCACGCGCGACCGTCGCGATGAGGAGGTATGCTTGTCAAATGTTGTTTAACATTGTTAATCATATGTTTGTTAAATGTTGTCTAACATTGTTCTATATATGTTTGTCAAATGTTGAATTTCAGTTGGAGGAGCTGAGGCAGAGGTTAGAGAGAGAGGAAGCAGAGAGGATCCAGTTGCAGGAGCGACTACAGAGAGAGGAAGCAGAGAGGATCCGGATGCAGGAGCAAATGGATAGAGATGAAGCAGAGAAGAGATAGATGCAGGAACGAATGACACAGTTTGACGCGTTCATGATCAAGTTTAACAATCAGCACCCTTTCCCCCTCCGTAGGATTACGTTTATGTATTTATAGATATTTTGTACAGTTTAAGACTTAGTAATATTTAAAAACTGACAGGTTTTGTACAGGATAAAAACTGGAAAATTTTAATTTTTAATTATTTTAAAAAAAAATTAAATTACTGACGGATTATCCGTCGCTAATCCGTCGGAAAATATTTCTTAATTTAATTTTTATTTTATAAAAATCCGTCGGAAATCCGTCGCTAAACCCGTCGGTAATCCGTCGGAGATCCGTTGCTAAAAATAGTTCGTTGGTGATCCGTCAGAATTAACCTACGCCGTCGGTAACCGTCGGAGATCCGTCGGAAAATTAGGTCGTCGGTGATCCGTCGGCAATATCCGTCGGTGATCTGGACACCGACCACCTTTATACCGACGGATCACCGACGGATTTCGCTTTTACTGACGGATCACCGACGGATTCGTCCGTCGGTGATAAGCCTTTGTTTTTTAGTGTAAAGACTTGATGTAAATTGATTTAGTATTTGTAAGTATTTCATTGCATATTGCGCAAAAAATTATGATTATTATAATATGATAATGAGTAAGAAGTATAGTGTATGTTTTTGTAACACCCCGATTTCGAAAAGTATCGTTTCAAGTTAATACAGAAATCGGTAATTGTAAGGGAAAAATAAGATATAGGATTTTGGACTTGAATCCTAGATTTTATAGTCTTGTTGGATGAAGGATTCATTTACGATTCCAACGGTTCTTTCCGGAGCAAAATCGGAGCTATAACGAAGAAGTTATGGCCAAAACAGTGAAGAAGTTATCTCACGACTTATGCCGCGACTTAGGACTTATGCCGCGACTTAGAGGAAGCGGGCGACTTATGCCGCGACTTATTGTCGCGTGGTAAGTCGCGAAATCCCCTGGTCGAGCATAAAACCCGATTTTCAGCCCTAGAACTTCATTTCTTCATAACTTTTGCGCCACAACTCCGATTTGGGTGACTCAAGTTGCCATGGTTTCGTTTTTGAGAGATCTACAAGGATTTATCAAGAAATTGGAAGTCTATTGGAAGATCCAAGGGTATTTTGTGGTGGTAAGTTTCTTATCTCTCTCAATGTTAAGCTAGGGTTTGATGGTTTCACCCTTTTTCCTTTCATCCTTCCTCTTGGGTGTGATTTTGTTGACTTGTGTGGTGAAGGTGAACTTGTAGATGTGTTGGATCTAATATCTAGAGATATTTCTTGGAGATTTCAAGCCTTCATCAATGGTAGTTCAAGTTTTGGGGGTAAAACCTAGATTTAGCCTAAATCTAGCAAAGTGAGTTCAAGTTGCTTTGTGAAAACTATGTACATGCCAAAATGAGTATTTTGAAGTAAAATATGATTTACTTAGTAATTGTCAATGTGTTGGGTATTTTGATAAGTTTTCATATTTGATAAACTTGAGTTGTTTTAATCTCGTAAAATGCCCATATTTGGGATTTTGATATCTTGACAAGTAATAGTGGGATTTATGCATTTTTGGTGATTTTGTACAAATAAAGTCTATTTTATGACTAATACCTCTTTAGTGATTTTGTACAAATGAAGCCTAATTCATGATATATGCATCTTTAGTGTACTTGATTTCGTAAACCCCTTTGGAAATGATATGTCCCAATCCGCGTAGATTTTTGGGTTAATCACATCTTTGAAGTATGTGTCTGCATGGACGTTGTTTAGATACGTTGTATTATTTGGGGAAAAGTTCATTGTTGGTCAAATGGGTTTTGAGCATTTAAACTCGGTTTTGACTTAAAAGAGTATCGTGGACATTTGTCCTAGTTTTAATGGCTCTTTGAAGAGCCCAGATTCGATATACATCTTAATGCATCTTATTGCATATTCATGATAATTACAGGCTTGAGTGCTTTAGTCATTCATGTGTAGTCATGTAATCTTAGACTGTGTTGCATTGGATCCATAGGCACGTAAGTCAGTCTTATTTGATGGTCAAGTGCGTGGTAAAGGGTTGGACTCCGGGACTCATGTCTTATGACCTTGTCCTTTCAAGTTTACACTAGGAGGGTTGAGTCCGGTTGTGCTATTGTGACAATGGGTAGGTCATGATGGGCGTTTGGGGCCTCCGCCACGTCGGGGCAATGCCATGGTTGTATCCCCTTACCGAGCCTTTGGTGATATTCTTGATAATATTCGCTAAGGTCAGCTGTCTCTTTTGGTGTAGCTTAAAGGAAGTCGTAGGGACACTTGGGCTTGTGTGTCGTGAAGTGTCATACGATTAACGTTGTATGAGTGGCATACTTTTGTGTTCCTCCACTCTCAACGGATGCGGGTATCCCCCGCTGTCGGCCCATAGTATTTTGGATATTTAATTGTCCTTACTTAAATGTTTGGATTTCATTCCATTTTATGGTTGCGTGAGTATTAAGTTTCAGTTTCATGCTTTCAATGACGTATCATATTTATATGGTTTGTTTTCCATTATTTATGGGTCGAGTATCATGCCCATTTTGGGTGTTTTGGGATACGAAGTGTCGAGCACGTTTTTACGAAATTGGGTGTCGAATTATAATCCCGTTTGGGTGAGTTATAGGTGCATCATTTTATAAAGAATGTTTGTTTTGGAGTGTTGTCTTTAAAGATGCATATTATGGAAAAATGAGTCGTTTCCATTCTAAAGTAAACCATTTTGGAAAGATCTTGTTTCAAACTGAATTCCCTTCTTTTAAAGATATATTTATTCATGATAAAACTCTTGAGCTTACTAGGCATTAATCCTAACCTTTTTATTTGTCGGCATGTGCATCAGGTTCCAGTTGGGGGTTTGGATTCAAGCAACACAAGTGTAAGTAGTTGTTGAAGTCTTCCGCGGCTTGGAGATAGTAACTATTATTGGGTTTTAGTAACACTCGTCCTTATTAAAGATTGTATGTATAGAATGATACATGTGTATTAAGGTTAAATCTTAAATTGTGAATGTGGATGAAGCAATTATTGATGTATTTAGAAAATTGTAAATTAGTTGTTATTTTCAGTATTGAGGGTGTTACAGTTTTCATGTGAAAGTGAAGGTACTACAAAAATAATATACAATCTTGAAGATGAAGAAGATTGAATTAATATTAGAGTATCTGGTAATTGTATTGTGTTTAAATATTATTAATTTCAGATAAATCTACCAAAGATGTAAATTGGTCATTTTTCTTACTTAGGTGACTTTTGGTTTGCAGAATCTGTCAAAGGAATTTGACTTTGAAGGAATTGGAATGAAATGTTGACAGGTTTGACCACATGTTTGGTTGACAGAATTAGAATGAAATCTGTTAAAGGAATTGGAATCTGTCTGTTTGGTTCACATAATGTAGCTTTGGAATTGGAATGAAATGTTGATAAATGACCAAAATACCTCTTTATATAAATTCAATATTTATAAACAAAACATGCTTTAATAAAATAGTCATTAAAAATACTTTATTTGTAACGGTGGTTCAGATTGGTGGTGGTCAATGGTTGTTTAGAACGGTGGTTCAGACCGGATGTGATCGACGATGGGCAATGGTTTAGATTGGCGGTGGTCGACGATGGTTCAGAACGATGGTGACCGACAGTGGTTCAGAACGACAGTGGTTCAGATCGGCGATGTCGACAGTGGTTCAAAATGACGGTGCTCGGTGGTGGTTCAGAACGACGGTGGTCGGTGGTCGGCGGTTGTCGGTCATCGGCGGTTGTCGGTCGTCGGCGGTGGTTCAGAACGACGGTCGACAGTGGTCAGCGGTGGTTTAGAACGGTGGTGGTTCAAATCGACAATGATTGGCGATGGTTCAGATCGGCGGTGAGCAGTGGTCAGTGGTGGTTCAGAACGACAGTGGTTGATGGTCGACGGTTGTCGGTGGTTTAGAACCGCGGTGGTCGGCGGTGGTTTGAACCGGCGGTGGTCGGTGGTCCGCGGTGGTCGATGATGGTTGGTGGTGGTTCAGATCGGCGGTGGTCGGCGGTGGTCAGTGGTGGTCGTCGGTGGTCAGTGGCAGTCGTCGGTGGTCAGTGGTGGTCGACGGTGGTTTGTGGTGGTCGGCAGTGGTTCAGATCGGCGATGGTTCAGAATGACGGTGGTTAAGATCGGCGATGGTTTAGAACATCGGTGGTCGGTGGTGGTTCAGACTGAGGGTGGTTCAAATCGGCATTGGGTTACGTTTGTTCTTGCATATACGACTTCTGGAGCAGAATGTTTGCTTCATCGTCTTCAATCCATCACCGGCGTTAGGTTGCTCATTTTTTTGGGTTTTGTTCTTCATATCTGGTTTCTCCATTTGGTTTGCTGGTTTGGTATCTCTGGTTTCTCCATTTGGAGAGGTTGGAATCTCTAGTTTCTCCATTCTAGGTCAAAAAAAGGTGGGGAGGGCCGAAGGGGATAAAGGAAAAAGAGGCTTTAGTTTTGTTTTCCTTTTTTTTTTTGACCCAAGGAAAAAGAGGTTTTAATTTGCCTTTTTTTGGTAATTAAATGTTAAGTTGTTATTATCTATACTTAAAAAAAACTAAATAAATATATCAAAGAAAGGGTATTTTTGTCATTTTTCAGAATTCCATTCCAATTCCTTTGCAAACCAAACAGACAGATTCCAATTCATTTGACTGATTATATTACATTCCTGTCAACCAAACACTTGGTCAAACCTGATAACATTTCATTCCAATTCCTTCCAGATTCCAATTCTTTTGACAGATTACATTCCTTCAGAAATCATTCTACGAACCAAACGTCCCCTAAGTCCTATTGGATTGAGGGCATATGTGGTATTATGAAAAATAATAATTTCATTCCATCAAAAAATCTTGTAGTTGCTAAGGAATGTTAAATTCTCTCAATTGTGGAATTTGATGGAATTTAGAGATTTTTTCCGTGAAAAAGAATGAACCAAACAATTGAATGAAATTTGGTCAATGGAATTCAACATTCCAATTCCATCAGAATCCTTCAGAATCTGCGAACCAAATGCCACCTTAGACTCTTCAATCGACACAAATTAAAATAATTATCTTAGTTCAATTAAACATACATATTAAATGATACATAACTTGATGGGAAAATCCCCAAAAAACAAACAACGCTACGTATTGCACTAAAAACAAAAATAACAATGTATGGAAGGAAACTTATTGAAAGAACTCCTTAGATTTCGAAATGACATATATCGTTTTAAACATTTCATCATCATTTAACTTAGTATATAATTTTAAAAAATAATTTGATGAATATCTAAAACATTGTTCTTCAATATAAACGGTTAATTAGGGGTGTAAATGATGTGAGTCGAGCTCGAGTATCATTATACTCGACTCGACTCATTAGTATATCGAATCGAGCTCGAGTTCGAGTCGAGCCTATTCGAGTCGAGTGTTGACCGAGTTTTGACCGAGTCGATCTCAAGTGAGTCGATCTCGAGTAGCTCGCGAGTTGTCTCGTCTCATTTACACCCCTACATAGGCTCAAGCCATTTAACAAAGGCAAAAGAAGATGTAAAACAAGAGAGGAAAAAGATTTATATATAGTGGAGTTCAAAGCATTGGGTTTTATATCCCGACAATGTGGGATGAATTAGACATTACCATCAAGAGTTTACCCATGTCTTTTACACCATCATTTTCCAAAAAAAAACAAAAAACTTGAGTTTATTATTATTATTATTATTATTATCAATTGAATTAAAATAATATTACTAATTATTATTATTATTTTGCTTATCGAGTATCTCACGTGCCTATCGAGTCGAGTATCAGGTCGCTCGACTCGACTCGTTAGTATATCGAGTCGAGTTCGAGTTCGAATCAAGCCTATTCGAGTCGAGTATTGACCGAGTTTTGACCGAGTCGATCTCGAGTAGCTCACGAGTTGTCTCGTCTCATTTACACCCCTACGGTTAATTTGTGGACTCAAACGATTACAACAAGCGAAAAATAGACAATTAGCAATTATTTAATTAATGTAGAACAAAATTGAAATTTTTTATAAGACATAATAAAGTTTCATTCGATGAACGGAGTATATTTACATATCAAAAATTAATACAATGAATATTTATGATAATACACTACACCAAATGACACTTAGGCAACAAATGAAAAATGTTACTTAAGAGGGGTTTATGTCTTGCCTAAGCAGTGTTGTCTTCTCAATGTTGCATAAGAACTTAGGCAACATAGGCAAACATCGTATGTTGCCTAAGCAGACTCCTTAAGCAACACACAACAGGTTATGTTGCCTATGAAAAAAACATATGTTGCACCAAACAAACATTAAGGCAACATTTTGATTTATGCATGTGTTGCCTAAGATATCAACTTAGACAACATACTATATTTGCGTATGTTGCCTTTGAACCGTGATTAAAACAAAATAATATTTCACTTAGGCAACACTTATAGATAAGTTGCCTAGGATGTTTTATATAAAAAAAAAAATATTAATGTTCATGTTTTCTACAAACCCTCGTAAACAAAATAAACTCTTGTGAATCGCCAAACAACTCCAATTACCAAACAAAACTAATCAATTCAATAATCGAAATATAACATTTTTCCTAAATAAGTACAAAAATAAGCAACAAGTTCGAAAACATAAAATAAAAATTTAACCTAAAGCATTGTTCGTCGGGGTTGTTGTGTTGGAGTTTGCATCACTAGTGTAACACCCTCAAATTTGGAAAGAGCGACTAATAAAAAACTTTCAAAAATACCTTCAAGGATAATAAAATCTCTCACTAATAGTCCATAATTGAAGTACATTTCTAAATTGAACCATCAACGAATAAATAAAGTCCTACATAAAGACTGTCTAAAGTCGAGTGTTACTATAATCCAATGTCAATCGCTACTTCCATTATAAGTGTGGAAGACTTCAACGAGCTAACCACTTCCTCGAGTAACCAACTAGCACTCATCTCATCTCAGTGCCGCTAGATAAATCCCGGAATGGAACCTGATGCACATGCCGACAAAATAAAAGGGTTAGGCTAACGCCTAATGAGTTCAAGAGTTTTATATCATGATTATAGAGGAAAAACGTAAGAGAAAGTATTGCAACATTTAATCATGATCCTTTGAAAAGATTTACTAAAGAAAATAATAAAGTAACTCATTTACTAATAATAAGCATTTTGTAAATGGATGCCTCAACGCCAAAACATTCTTTCATGAAGTAATGAAATCCATCACTTGATCAAAACGAGAATAATGGTAATGCTCGAAAAATGGAATTGAATAAGCTTTATAAATCAACCGACCAAAATATGCATAAACTCCAGTTTATATGATTATAGCCTAAGAGAGAGAGATAACTCGACTCAAAACGTGGATATAAATTGACTCCCGATTTATGACAATGTAAATAATACTTCATATCTCAAAACACCCCAAAACACGGGTAGGGATTAATACTCAACCCATAAAACATGGAATGAACATATGTATGCAAAATGTCACCGAAAACAAATACATAAAGACAACCCAAAGACAACACCTTTCGGTGATGGGGGAAACCCGATTCCGCATAAAGCGACGTACACAAAGTAAGCCACACATTACGTTAAACTGGTATTAAATATCGGGCTCAACATCTTTCAGAATACACCCATAAATAATAGCACGGAGGACTTACACCATACCGAAGAAGTCAAACCGCGCCTCAATGGGGATTAACTAGCGTTCCACCATTGGACAAATAATAAAGTATCGAGCTCAGCATCTTTCAGCATACACCCATAGATACTGCACGAAGGACTTACAATCCCAATCCTATGCCTAACGTGCCGCACGAAGGACTTACAATCCCAATCCTATGCCAACGTGCCACGATGTGAAAGGCTAGTCGTCCCAACATCGCCCAAAATAACAAAAGAGCTAATGAATCCATAGCAGACGGGGCTGAAACATTACATGACTCAAAACGAATGAACTAAAGCATTCAAAACATGTAATTCCCAAATAAGATGCAATAAATGCAAATCATAACCAAACGCTCTACATTGAGCTATCAAACGGACAAGTGTCCCCAAGACCCAATAAAATCCAAGCCGAGCCATAAGCTCAACAAATCCAAAGATCCAACATTGAAAATCATAAAATGAAATCTGACGTGAATGACCCGAAATTATGCAACCCATGCTTCAACTCACACAAATAACTCCAACATGATTTAGTTTGGGACAAAACACTTTCCAAGTGAGTTTATACCTTTTATCCTTTCAAATCATCCCATGACACCCAATAAAATGCAATTTATACTCAAAATATGCTCCATGCAATAAATCATTTAGATACCCAAAATATATGATTTATCTATTAAAATGCCCAAAATCCCGAAGATGTGTGCTATATAAGTTTATAAAGTAAATGTAACGCCCCCAAATCTGGAAATAGCAACTTATTTAAAATTTTCTAAATACATCAATAAATGAATCATCTACAACCACGAATTCAGATTTAGCTACAATACACGTATACCATCTTATATATATACAGACTATAAGGGACGGGTGCTACTAATACCCATGCATAGTCACTATCTCCATAATGCAGAAGACTTCACCGAATACTTACCTTCGGATCTAGCTAAGGCTTTACTCTTCACAGGATTGCTAGAACCAACTCTCAACCTTGAAACCTGATGCACATGCCGACAAATAAAAAGGTCAGACTTAACGCCTAGTGAGCTCAAGAGTTTTAACATAAGTATATATCTTTAAAAGAAAAGAATTCAATTTAAAGCAAGGTCCTTCGAAATATTACGCTTAAAATGGAAACGACATATTTTCCCATAATATGCACTTTTAAAGGCAAAGCTCCCAAAACACACATTTCTTATATAACGCGCAACGCATAACTCACCCAAACGGGATCATAGTTCGACACTTATTTGGTAAAAACATGAATAACCATTTATAACCCAAAGTACCCAAAACGCGGGCGGGACAGAATGCTCGACCCATGAATCGTTATCAAAACTACATATACCGTACGTCCGAAAACATGGACACTCGTTCCAATACTCACGCGGCCGCAAGGAACCAATGACAATAAAATAAGACGTTCTTATATTTAACATACTGATAGCCAACAACGGGGGAAACCCGTATCCGTTGAAGGTGGAGGGAACACAAAAGTATACCACCCAAACAACGTTAATCGCATGACACCTCCCGACATCCCAGCCCAGTGTCCCTACGACTTCTTTACAAGTGTCACCCCAAGTCAGTTGACGTTGATGGATCATTCCGAAAAACTCCATCCCAAAGGCCCGACACACTTAAAGACTACCTCCCAGGCATTACTTCAAGCGGCGGAGGTCCTAGCGCCTACTATTCCGGTAGCACTAGTCGACTCAACCCTCCTATCGATCACTTGTAAAGTTTCCGGTCATAAAACATAGGTACCGAGGTTCAACTCCGCAATACCCAATTGACCATCCAAGACAGACTGACTCACGTGCCTATGGATCCATTACACACTGTCTAACGTTACATGACTCCAATTGAAAGACCAAAGCTCCCAAAACATGTAACTCACCAATGACACAAATTAAGTTTCATCATATCCAAAACCCACGACGGTTAAAAATCCGGACAAATGTCCACACGACTCGTTTAAGCCAATACCGAACTAAAGAGCTCAAAATCCGTTTGACCAATAATTACCGGTCTCCAAAATAGTGAAATGTCTTTAAATAACGTTTATGAAGACACGTACTTCAAAGACTAGATTTACCCAAACTCCATACGAGATGGGACTCAAGATTTCCCAAGTGTTTATGAATGCAAATACACCAAATGCATATATCATGAATTAGACTTTACTTGTACAAAATCGTCAAAGACGTATAACTCATAAAATAGACCTTACTTGTACAAAATCACCAAGAATACGTAATTCATGTTATTTAGTTGTTGGAAACGTTCAAAACCCATAGTTATTTGTCAAAGTGTGAGTATTTTGATAAGTTTTCTTACTTAGTAAACTTGGGCTGTGTTAACCTCTTAAAATGCTTCTATTACTTCTAAATACTCAAAACTTATCAGCAGTTAACCATTTCATGTAAAACACTTTAAAATACACATTTTGGCATGTACATCGTTTTCACAAATCAACTTGAACTCACCTTGCTAGATTTAGGCTAAATCTAGATTTCACCCAACGAGCTCTTTTGAAGGCCGCTTGAATCCTCAAGCCGAGAACTTCCGAAACATTCCCCAACATTATATACTAAAATCCCTAAACGAGATCAAAACCCTAGTTTCTCCAAAACTAACAAATCCGAGATTTGAGATACCAAACACTAAGAAACCACCAATGGAGCATTTATAACATTATTTCAAGAAAGATTACCACTTAAGATGATGAGACCTTCCGAGAACACCCAATCCAACACTTCAACCCGAGCTCCCAACCGTTGAACTTGATGAGGAAGATGAAAATGGATGTTTTGTGACTTAAGCTCCCAACTAGCTAGATGGTGAGTAATCATGTGGTTTAGGGAGGAAAAACCCCCAACATAGGTTAGGGTTCGGTTTTGGGGTTTGGGAGAGAAAAGGGAAGGAATTAGGAAGTGAGAATGAGGGAAATGATTGAGAATCGCGACTCTAAAAGGCCCTGGGGCCGACCGCGATTGTGCCCGGCGATTGTGCCAGGGCACTATCGCTAGGGCACTATCGCCCAAAACGTACCGCGGGCACACCCCCTCTGGCGATTGTGCCCAGGGCACTCTCGCCAGGGCACTATCGCCCATAGTGTACCGAAGCTCGTTTCTTCCCATTTTCCACACAGACCACTCATGACGCGATAAGGCTTAATAGGTAAGATATAGGGGATGAAATTCTACGATAAGAAACAAGAATTTCTCAAAGGGTTAACTTCACGTGTAGAGATTTACGAGTGTTACAATCCTCCCAACCTTAGAATGATTTCGTCCTCGAAATCCAGATCCCCATGAAACCTTGCCCGCAGAAGGATTTCCTCTAATCCTCTCTTCCAGCACCACTATGATCCCCCTTGCACTGATACACACCAACCGCCCCTCAGGGGCACATTACCCTCATGAATGAGCGAACTCTTAGCCCACCAAAGTAACCTTTACCCACAAGATTACGGTCGTCTCCCAACCTTAGAATGACAATCACTACCTCTAGGGTAGTTTGTGACCTCAACATTTCACCAAACAAAATTCCTTCGGATCACCACGGTTCTTAACCCAATATCAAAGATCATAACTAAACTTCCAAAATCCTTAGATTTCAACTGATCCATTCCTAATGTTGATAAAGTTGACCTCCTAAGGCGCACCAATGCGTCCTTCAGGCAACTGGTTAACCCGGATTCGGTTAACACTCAACTCCGTTCCAACCCCAACTTCACAATAATCCTTTAATACAATCTTTATAACCATGTAAAAACTTATACACCTCGGTACTTTCTTAACAACATCTAACCTTCTTCAATTTTCCATTACCGTCCGGTCATTATTTCCCATGATCCAACCGGGATATTTCCGAATATTCCAAGATCCATTGACTTCAAGAAAACAAGTCGACACTTAGGGCTAAACGGTGACCTCGAAAACATGGACATCCCGCTCAAAAATCCCATTCCAGACGGATTGTTACACTAAGGTTGACACATAACAGAATGCTAGAATTCGAAACCTTACATTTCTAACAAACGAATCACAAAATTTCCTTTGATCGCGGAACGCACTAAGATGGTACACCATCAACATAATCCATAATGTCACACCGACGAGCAACCCACCAAGTCGTACCCAATTCAAGCGCAGATAATCACGTGAGACCTTATCCCGCATGCTTACCAAAGTATAACATCATTTCTTAATTAGCTGAGAAGACTTAATCTAATATCTTCATTATTCATGCATTACCCAAAACAAAATCTGAAACCCAAAATTCAGAATCAACCACAAGTCGGATCTTCCGACGCTTCGCTTCCCAAGGACTCTTCTAGTCCCGAATTACAACATCCTTTTTCGATAGGGTTTTTAAATCTATAGCCCTAATGAGTTCAAGTTTTTTTTAACCATTACGCCAATTTGAAATTTATAAACCTTCAACTACATAAATTTTATAACAGTTAATCGTGCAGTAAAATACACTATCGTTCAAAACTGATTATCAACACTACACATGTAAAACCATTTCCAAAACTCATTTGATCGCTACTTACGTTAATAAAACGGTAACATAAGATGCACAACAAAATTTTCAAACGGACTACCAGAGTCCCAACATACTACAAATTATACTATGTATACCAAAAATAACTTTCTGCGCCAAACGCGTGTAATAAATGTTCGTACAGCTCCAAAAGAGAACTTCACAACTTTTAACTTTTAACTTTTCTTTCTTTAACCGAAAACGTTGCGACATAAAATCTTCAACAAGTCTCTTGTGCATCAGTTTATTCCCCAAAACTTTGTAAAATGATTGGAAAGCAAATAAATTTTCAAATCGAGTTTAAAACCTTGAGCCGCCTCGATAAAACACAGTTGACCAAGATGGTAACTACAACGATATGCAATCCAAAAATTCATTTCATGCCTTGCAGAAAATTTATAACAGCAAAGTCCTTTGAAGGGCACTTGAATCCTCAAGGAGAAAACTTCCAAAACCTAGATACATACATTCCAAACCATAAATACCCATAAATAACCATTTAGAAACATTCCCCAAACCTTAGTTACTAAAAATCCCCAACAAGATCAAAACCCTAGTTTCCCAAAAACCACCATTTCCAAGGTTTGAGCAACCAAATACTAGGGAAACATCAATGGAGCATTATAACATTATTTCAAGAAAACTTACCATTCTAGATGACGAGATTTTCCGAGGACACCCAATCCAACTCTTCAACCCGATCTCTCAATCGGTGAACTTGAGGAGGAAGATGAAGATGGAGGTTTTGTGGTTCAAGATCCCACTAGCTGGATGATGAACAAACACTTACTTTAGAGGAGAAAAGCTCCAAAATGGGTTAGGGTTCGGTTCTTGGGAGGGAGAGGCTGAGAGGGAGAGAACTAAATGAAATGGGTGAGTTAGAAATGAGAAAGGGGCTAAAAATCTGAATTTTAACCAAACAGACCCCGACGGCGACCTTGCCACGCGATAGTGACATTGTCACTATCGCGAGGGAACTCTCGCGGAGATTGTACCGCGGGTGGTACGCCTCCGACGATTGTGCCACGCGATAGTGACACATGTCACTATCGCGAGTCACTCTCGTGCCACATGTACCGAAGCCCAAAAATGTCCAAAACTCGAGATTTTCGCATGGGTTGTTTTAAGGTTCGAAAGTACAACTCATTTCACCCCAAAAGATAGACGGAAGGTGAAGAGATGGCTGGGGATAAACGGAAACTTACTAAGGAAAATCCGGGTGTTTCAACTAGCACCACGCACATACGCATCAAAGAATCTATCATCTTTCTTTGTTCGGCAGCTTCCTTTTTTGCCTCATCTTGTGCCTTTTTTAATAAGCGAATCTCCTCGTCGCGCTCGGCAAGTTGTCGCCGCAAATCATCATCGTTAACCATAGACACTGACATAGAGGTTCCCTTCGCCGAACCTCTCATCCTCGGAGCTCGAACCGGCAAACTACCCATACCTCGAACAACCGTCCCTACCGACGGACCAACAATTTGCTCAATTATTGATATTTCTTTCTCGATTGGGCAACGCATTGGAGTCACGATAGAATCTAAAGTGTTATCGGAATCGTTCTTTATCTTCTCAATTGCTTCCTCAACAAGTCTCTATAAATACGATTTAAACAACTATTAACATATTTAAAACTATAAGAAACTCTAGAACAATTATATTTAATGTAGACAATTTATTACATACAACCAAAAAAAAAATCTAACCAGGTTAACTGCTTAAACTACAAAAACTGGAAAAAAAAAAAACACATGCAACATAGTTACATATAATGTATTTGAACTAAACTTACATTTCAAAGATCCACAACCCACGCTAATGTACAACAAGTATGTTATGATGAATATCCATAGAATCCATCATGCTAACTTTCTTTTTTCATTTTAGCATGGAAATAAACAAAAGCAAATGTTGACCTTTCAATACACTTTTGTGAGTCCAACACAATTTTGCCTCATTCATCCCCTATGTTTACAATAATAAATAATAAATAAAATCCAAGTCCTAAAATGTAATAAACTTACTAACCTGTCTTGATTTCTTCTCTTTAACCAGACTCAAACGAGGGTATCGGTGGGAGACAGTTTCTTTGTAAACCTGAATCGCGGTTCGAGTTTGTGGAGCTAATCGAAACTCGTCCTTTTCGTTAAAATCTCTCCCTTGAGTTCGAAATTCATGATTCATATCTATCCATCTACGTGTCCCCATATACGACATCCTACCATGAGAGAACTTAGCATCAGTGTCATCCAAACATATGGGACATGCCTTGTACCCTTTCGTCTGAATACCACCTAACATTCCCAACCCCAGAAAATCACTAATGGTCCACATCACCGCAACTTTCATTAGAAAGTACTCTTCCCTGTATCGATCCCATGTCCTAAAACCTGTATCCCAAAGAACTTTGAGCCCATCAATCAGTGGTCTCATAAACACATTAAGACATTTCCCTGGGGATTTTGGTCCGGATATCAACATCGTTAGTATATTAAATTCATTTTGCATGCACATCGAAGGAGGTAAGTTGTATGGAATCACAACAATTGGCCAAAGGCTATAGGGAGTAGCAGAAGCCCCGAATGGACTAAACCCGTCAGTCGATAAAGCGATGCGAATGTTTCTAAAGTCACTCGCAAATTGAGGATATGACCTATTATGTGTCAAAAAAAATATAAATGTATTAAAATCATTTACTTGTCAAAAAAATATAAATATATTAAAAGCATTACCTGTAACACCCTAAATTTTAGAGAAATAAAAATTCGAAATTTCTGCAATATGACGGCTATAAATTGACATAACCTGGCATAAAAACCTGCTATAAAACAATTCCAAGTATCATCTCGAAGAAACGGGGAAACAAACTATAACCAGTACAATAGAACAAATGAAGAATACACTAACAACCTAATAATCTAGCTTAAATAAGAAAGATTAATATCGAGTGTTGCTATTCTTCCAAAAGTATGTCTGCTATCCAAAATACCGGTCTACACATCTCCCAAAAAGACCGCTCTTGGCCTCAAAGCCATCCACTCAATCCCGACGAACCCCATCGGAAACCTGACCTATTATACATTGCATTTTAAGAAAAAGTGTTAGGCTAAAGCCTAGTGAGATCAAACATTTGCAGTTTAAGTAATCAAACATAAAAATGAGTAAAAGAGTTTCTTTTTGGTGCAACAACAATAATGACAATAATAACAATAATGCTCTTTGAAATATAGCAAGTACCTCTTGGGTTAACGGGGGAGACCCGCTTACTAACACAAATGACGGAACACAAAAGTAAGCCATTCGATGAGTCAGTAAAGCCAATAAACAAACAAAGTAGACGCAAGGGATGTCAGGCTCAGTGGCTTTAAACGTACACCCACGGAAACTCAAGTTCAACCCCGAAGGGTTCCTACGTCGAGTTCCTCATCCAATATCGTAATACTTGAGCACGAAGGACTTATAACCCAATCCGATACCAAACGTGCCTCGACGTGGAAAACTAGTCGTCCCAACGCCGGAACAATGATAAACCAAATACGGGGTCATGACTCCCAATGCATCAAATAAGCCAAATAATGCGCATAAGGCCCAACAAGTAATCCCAACAATGGTTAATATGCAATAAATGATATGAAGGGTGTTTCCCACCAAAACCACTTCCATTGTTTACCAAGAAACCACTAGTAAAAATATTGATGATTCCTTTTTATTTCAAAACCCCAAATATGAAGTAAGTTAATATGCAAACTTATCAGCAGTTAACCACAATACCAATATTTTTGAGTTCATAAGTTTTGCATAGCAATGCCATTCACTTAAAGGTATAACCCAAGTAAAACAAGCTAAAGAACATTATTAAAGTTCATAAATCATGATTTCCCCAAAATCATCACAAACCCTAATATCCCCAAAAGTTAGGTTTAGCACAAAATTATACAAATCAAATGTATGAAAGAGGAGATATTAGGTATCCAAAATCGACCTTTTGACATGTATAAGGTTTAGTAAAAATGTGTAAGAACTCACCTTAGTAGTTTTCTTAAAAGAAAACCAAGTACTTGGAATGGAGGAGGTGAGGAACCACTTGAGAGCTCACCAAACACACTTCCTAAAAGTTAAGGACCACCATTAATGACCTAGAATCACCATAAGTGATGAAAGAGGTTGTAAGGAAGATATACCTACTGATTTTTGGCAGAGAGAATCGCACACCAAACCCTAAAATCAGATATAATGACTGAAAATCGCGACTGGTCCGATTTATACCCAAATGATCGCCGACGATAGTGACACGGCGAGAGTGACATTTGTCACTATCGCGGGCATAGTCGCGAGAAACCACCCACCCGCGGTACAAACTGGGCGATAGTGACCAACGATTGTGACTAATGTCACTTTCGCATGGCACTATCGCGAGAGACGTACCGAGAGCTCTTGACCCCCGGCGACTGTGCCTTCGCGATTGTGACATTCTGTCACTCTCGCGGGCACTGTCGCGAACAGTACAACTCCCCCCAAATTTGATACCTTTCAACCCACGATGCTTAAATCCGACAAACTCGATATTAAGCCGATACATCTCTACATTAAGTAGGTTCCAAAGATGAGAATAATTATTACAAGGATTCTCAGAATTCGGGGTGTTACATTACCTATCAAAATCTTTCAATGCTTCACCATCAGCTGGGTGCCTCAATACATCATCGTACGGGGACGTTTCCCTTTGACCATGCCATCGCATATGACCTGCAGTATATTTTGACATGTACAAACGCTGCAACCTTGGTGTCAGAGGAAAATAACGAACAGTCTTCATTGGTACTTTGTTACCGACATCTTCATATCTTGGCAATCCACATACAGGGCACTGGTCATGCATGTCACCTTCTTTGTAGTATAAGAAACAACCATTTAAACATGCATGGATAAGCTCATACCCCATCCCAACGCCCTTGAGGATTTTTTTCGCCTCTGCGTATGATTTAGGAAGCTTATTTGGAGTGGGCAATAAAGATTTTTGAAACCCCAAATACTTATCAAATGCCTTGATAGAAATTTCAGTTTCTTCTTTAAGAGAAATTGCTCTTAGAATGGCACCCAATGAAGTTTCTGTATAACCCTCGTACAATGGAGTATTCGTTTCCGCTATCAGTCGTGAATAGGCATCAGTCACTTTGAAATCAACATTGTCCACATCACAAACATGAGCACCCTCCTCGGCGATTGATTCATTATCATTGTATCGCTCACGGGATGGAAATGCATCTTCCACAAATTGTACAACATGATTGACATTGAGACTCGAGGATGCTCGATCGCGTATCATATTTAGCCTTCGTTGCGATGCAGTAGGTATATCTGTAACCTCACCGTGTTGATCCCACACGATATAAGTTTTCATTATACCAACATTTTTCAAATGAAAAATTATATCTGCCTCGTTTTGAAATAACATGTTGCCACAGTCTATGCAGGGGCATTTGTAATAACCATTCCAACTCACTGAATTATTTTTAGCAAATTCCAAAAATGTATATATTCCCAAAATGTATTTTTTTCTCGTATCTTCTTAAATTCATCCAACTTTTATCCACATTTTCTGTCATGTCTGTATGTGAAAAATAAATACATAAATAAACAAAAAATAACTACAAAATCGCCAAAATTCTTCCAAAACACGTTCCAATTTTACATGATATAAACATGAAATAACTACAAAATCATGCAAAATAAAATAAAGTAAGAGCTAAACGTATTTTAGTCACGTAATAATCCAAATTTAGACGAGATAAACATGAAATAACAACAAAATTATAATTACCTAAGAAAATCTAAAGTTATTACATTTTTAACTACCTATATTTATTTATATTTTTGACATTAGGCAACATAGAAACAAGAAAATATGTTGCCTAAGCTAGTTCTTACGCAACAAACACAACAGATTATATGTTGCCTAAGTAAAAGTGGGTGTGAAATTTAAATCATCGGTCAACAAGTTATTACACTTTCAACTACCTATATTTATTTATATTTTTGACCTTAGGCAACATAGAAACAAGAAAATATGTTGCCTAAGATAACTTTCATTTATTAAAAAAAGACAAACGTTCTAATTTTACATGATATAAACATGAAATAACTACAAAATCATACAAAGTAAAATAAAGTAAAAACTAAATGTATTTTTAGACACGTAATAATCTAAATTTAGACGAGATAAACATGAAATAACAATAAAATTATAATTACCTAAGAAAATCTAAATGTCTTTTGATGACGAAAACGTTTGTTGGAATCCAAAATCGCTCCAAATCACGTTCAAAATTTAAATGATATAAACATGAAATAATTACAAAATTAGATAAAATAAAATAATAATTACCTAAAAATCTTTAAACGTCCTTTTATGATGAAAACGACGTTTGTTGGAAGCCAAAAGTCGTCAAAATCGCATCCCAATTCCTTAAAAACGAAACTTTTTGTAATAGTGAAGAAATGTTAGAATTAAAAGGAAATGTTGGAAATGGGGGAACCATCATTTTATAACAATGAGTGTGATCTTAGGCAACATAGAAACAAGAAAATATGTTGCCTAAGCTAGATCTTAGGCAACAAACATAATAGATTATATGTTGCCTAAGTAAAAGTAGGTGTGAACTTTAAAACATCCGTCAACAAGTTATTATATTTTCAACTACTATATTTATTTATATTTTTGACCTTAGGCAACATAGAAACAATAAAATATGTTGCCTAAGCTAGTTCTTACGCAACAAACACAACAGATTATATGTTGCCTAAGTAAAAGTGGGTGTGAAATTTAAATCATCCGTCAACAAGTTATTACACTTTCAACTACCTATATTTATTTATATTTTTGACCTTAGGCAACATCGAAACAAGAAAATATGTTGTCTAAGATAACTTTCATTTATTAAAAAAAAATTATAAAATGTTCCAATTTAAATGATATAAACATGAAATAATTACAAAATCATACAAAATAAAATAAAATAAGAGCTAAATGTATTTTTAGACACGTAATAATCCAAATTTCGACGAGATAAACATGAAATAACAACAAAATTATAACTACCTAAGAAAATCTACATGTCTTTTGATGATGAAAACGTTTGTTGGAAGCCAAAATCGCTCCAAATCACGCTCCAAAATCGCTCCAAATCATAAACACAATAGATTATATGTTGCCTAAGTAAAAATGGGTGTGAAATTTAACTCATCCGTCAACAAGTTATTAAACTTTCAACTACCTATATTTATTTATATTTTTGACTTTAGGCAACATAGAAACAAGAAAATATGTTGTCTAAGATAACTTTCATTTATTAAAAAAACATTACAAAACTAAGGCAACATAAGGAAAATGTATAGTTGAAACAACATATAATTATTCATATGTTGCATAAGGTATGACTTAGGCAACATAAAACTACATATTGCCTAAGAGGAAACTTAGGCAACATATATTAGCCTTTGTTGCCTAAGTTTATCTTAAGCAACATAGGCAATTAACATTTGTTGTCTAAGACAACATTTGGTATAGTGATAATTACCAAGAATAAAAACAAGTTATATTAGAAACCCGTCAACAAGTTACTCACATAGGGGTTGTTTGTTTTTTAAAAAAACCTCTTATTGACTCTTAAGTCTGAATCGTTCAGACATTTTTACACACCACCTCTTATTAATCATAACTAAAATAAGACTTCAGACTTTTGACCTCTTAAAAAACAAACGGCACCATAGGGTCTTAGAAATCGATGAGTGAAAATACTTGTAATTTTGAAGAAAGATTACAAACCATAGAATTCGTACAGCAAAAAGGTTCCGAAAAGAAAAAATCGTCGGTAGAGTAGATCATGACGTATGATGTGATGATCAAACTTTGATTATAGCTTTTGTTTTACCTTTTCTTTCTTTATTTAATCAAAAGAAAAAAATAAACCAATTGCAACAAAAACGTGCAAAGATTGGTTCTCCTTTATTATCATTAATAATTTGGTGGTCTCTATCTCAAATGAAAATTGGTGGACACACATGTTAAATTATATATAAAGAAAGAGACGAGACGAGACTTTGTTAAATGGTTCTCATGGTCTGTCCTATTCCGGTGGCGCCTATTTGTTATTAATTAATTAATCATGCGTATTACTTAATTTTATGGATAAGATATATAACTTAATATTTATGAGTGATGTTTATAAATTAAGATTTAAAAAAAACATTTTAATGAATAATTAACTTTTTGAAAATTTCAACAAATACGCAAGCTCAAAGGTGACGACTACAAATCTCATTTTTGTGGATGTATGATGCGTTATTTCATAAATTGCGAGTTTCTTAATGCCAATTTTTAAGTTATTGTGTTTTTAACTTCGAGATTCTATTTTTCGAAATCTTGAGATTACTATTTAACTACTAATAAAATATAAATGTAAGAAAATATTAATCAATTTTTTATTTAAAAAATATATATACAATATTAACCACATTCAAAATGAAACACCTACATTCTTCGATACCTTTTCTGGAAGTCGCAAAGGTCCTTGTAGAACCCACTTATGTAAAACAAACGCTTTTTTGTGGTGTTAATGTTAGGGGGCGTTTGGTTCAAAAAATGGAATTTGATAAAATTGGAATTTATTGAAAGAATTTGATTTTGAAGAATTGGAATGGAATTGGATGGATTGAAATCTTTCACTTAAGCCAATGAATGATGAATTCCTTAATTTGTGGAATTCAAAGGATTTTTTATCATGATCAATATGTGAACCAAACAAAAGAATTGGAATTTGGTCAAAGGAATCATCCATTCCAAATCCTTCCAATTCTTTCAAAATCCATAAACCAAACACCCCCTCAGGGTGCGTTTGGTATGCAGACTGGATGAGACGGGATGGGAAAAAAATAGTCTCATGTTTGGTATATTATGGGACAAAAATCAGATGGGACAAAACAAGGGACAAAAAGTTAATTTCAGAGGACAAAACTTGAGTTTTTTTGATCCCCCAAAATAGGTGGAACAACATAGTATTAAATTGAAAATTTACTAAACTACCCTTTTTTTACACCATCTATCTGATACATGACCTAAACCTAATTTTTTCAATCCATCACCACCATCTACCGGAGTTTACCATCGCCTCCACCATTCTTCATCGTCTCCACCATCGATTTCTTTGGGTGTTCTTCATCGATTTCTGTGGGTGTTCTTCATCGATTTCTTTGGTTTCGATTTCTGTTCTTCATCATCTCCACCATACTCTGGTTTCGATTTCTGTTAAATCAATTTATGTGGGTGAGATTTCTCTTCAATCGATTTCCGTGGGTTCGAAACATGACTTATATATATATGTTCGATTTCTGTTGAATTGTTTTTTGTGGTTTAGATTTCTCTTCAATCGACTATGCAACTGTTATGTGCTTCAATCAATTTTTACTGTTGAATCATTTTATGTGGTTTAGATTTATATTCAATCACTATATGCTACTGTTATATGGCATGTACCATCTTATAGGATATTGTTATTGCATTTGTTATGTGCTTCACCATGGCTACTGTTATATGCTACTATCAATCACCATGGCTACTGTGCTATGAAACTTTGTTTAGATTTATCTTCAATCACTATATGCTACTATTATATACTAACACCTTTCAATCACCATGGCTACTGTGCTATGAAACTTTGTTGAGATTTATCTTCAATCACTTTATATACTAAAACCTTTCAAGAAAGAAACTTTGTGCTATGAAAATTACAACATTTTGTTTAATATGGCATCTAAAAAGTGTTGGATGTACTATACATTTTAGCTATAATTTTTTACTATTGCTTGTCACCTTGTTTTGTGAATTTTGTAGTGATGGACCGGAATCACTTGTATGTACTCGTCACCGTATGGACTACTTACTTTCAAATGCTTATGTATTTGCTTTCCCTTACGATTTGGTTAATTGAATTGGAGAATATAAATAATGAAAGGGAAAATTTGGACCAAAGAACTTTCACTGGACTTCAAATTAGATCAACCGAAATACAACGTATTACACGTGAAAGTGATGTCAATTGTATAAATGAGTTGCAAAATGGATAGAAATGCTTTTGCAGTTTTGTGCGATTTGCTTAAAACTCGTGGTGGATTAGTAGATGACGGTAATATGACAATCGAGGAGCAAGTTGCTATATTTATAAATATATTAGCACACCACACTAAGAATAGAAATATACAAGTTAGGTTCTATAGGTCGGGGGGAAACAATTAGTCGGTATGTTCATCGAGTGTTGCGTGCTTTATTGCATTTGGAAGACGTGTTGCTTGTCAAACCAACTCCTATAGAAAATGATTGTGCGAATTCACGATGGAAATGGTTTAAGGTAATTATGATAACACTTTTAGTACAATTCATAATATAACGTCCATTTTTTAGCTAAAACCTTTTTTATAGGGTTGTCTAGGAGCAATAGATGGAACTTATATTGAAGTAATTGTACCAGAGTCTGATAAACCAAGGTATCGAACAAAAAGGGACATATTGCGACCAATGTATTAGGTGTGTGCAGTCGTGATCTGAAATTTGTCTATGTTTTAGCTGGTTGGAAAGGTTCGGCTACCGACGCTAGAGTTCTACGAGATGCAGTTACCAGACAAAATGGATTGAAAGTCACACCCGATAACTACTACTTGGCCGATGCAGGATATATCAATGGTGAATGTTTTTTTCACACCAATATAGGGGCACAAGGTATCATTTACGAGAGTGGTAATACGCTAGTCATGCACCTACTAATAAAGAGGAATACTTTAATATGAATCACTCACATGCTAGAAATATTATCGAGAGGTGTTTTGGCATTATGAAGAAGCGTTGGGCTATATTACGAATTCCTTCTTTCTATCCGATAAAATATCAAGGCCGAATGATTTTAGCGTGTGTTTTGCTGCATAATTTTATTAGGATATACATGACCATTGATCCGCATGAAAATTCACCAATCACTATTGAAGATATGCCTATCGGGGAAGACCACTCTTTACCGTCTGAGTTCATTGATGTTGTTGAGGCAAGTGATGAGTGGTCTCAGTGGAGAGATGATTTAGCCCAATAAATGTTTGAATCTTGGATGTTAAACCGTAATTAAGATAATTTTTTTTTTAATTTTGTATTTGTAATGGATTGATGTTTGTAACGGAATCTTGATGTTTCAAATAAATTGATGTTTGTCTTGGTATTTTTATTGTTTCTTATGGAATCATATTTGTTTGTCTTTATATTTTTTATTGTTATGTAGATTTATAAATAATGGCAGACCGTCGTGGGTGGACGACGGATGAGGAAGACTTGTTGATCACAATTCTTCAAAACATTGTAATCAATGGTGGTAGAGGTGATAATGGAGCTTTAGGTTATGTACACATGAGGTTGTTGTTTCAAAGATGCGGGAAAGAATTCCCGGTATTAGCATAACGACAAAACATGTGTAAAATAAAACAAAACGCCTAAAAGATAAATATTCTGCTGCTTATGACATGCTAAATACAAGCGGATTTTGGTGGAATGATGCAAATCAATGTGTGATTATTGAAGCTCCTGAGATTTTGGAGGAATATTTAAAGGTTAGTAGTTAGATATTATGATGGGTTTCTTATGATGTTTTTTAGTCAGTCTTTTATTTATAATTATTTATTTGTTTGTTTGTTGTGGTAGAAACATCCCAACAAGAACTACACGACTAATAAGCCATTCCTGGCTTACGAGCGGTTGAAGATGGTGTTCGGGAAAGATCGCGCGATGGGAAACATGGCCGAATCTGCTACAGACGTGGTGGAGAATATGAACATAGAGAATGACAATGATTTTGTGACTGAAGTTAATGTTCCTCCCGTTCCAAGTCCTTCAAATGCAACTTCGCATTCCTCCATTCCAAATGAAGGAGAAGGAACAAATAAGAAGAGGAAAAGGACAACCGGGCTATCTAAGCTAGTGGAAGAAACCTAGAATGAAATCCATGAAGCAACCAATCAAATGAAAAAGTTGGTTTCAGTCATCTCGGATTCTATCGAAATGGGTGGCTTGAGCAATGAATTGAAGCGATTTGGACTTGGTATGATGGAAATCATTTGAATAGGTAAGTACTTTGGGGACAAACCATCCCAATATCGTTTTTGGATGAGTTTGGATGATGCTATGAAGCTAGAATTTGTGAAGTCGATTTATGATGAGGACAAGTAATAGTATTAGAAAATGATGAAAACAATTGTTGTCTTGGAATGTTTAAATTATTGATGTTCATACATTTGACTTATTTGTGAATGTTTAAACTTTTGATGTTGGTATGACACCTGTTTAAATTATTTTTGGTACAATTGTTGTGTTGAAAGGTTTCTAAATTATGTATGAATTTAGCGTTGTTGCGTTGGAAAGTTTTAAAATTTTATATGTATTTATAATTGTTGTGTTGGAATGATTATATGATATAAAATAGTACAACTATCATGGATAAAATTATTTAAATATATATTAGTTGATTTATGTCATTTACAATCATTATTTGATATAAAATAACATAAAACTGCATATAAGGGCAATCTGGTCATTTTAACAGTTTTGTCATGTCCTGTCCAGCTTACCAAACGCAGAACAGACAATTAGCCCTGTCCTATTCTAGTCGTACCAAACGTGGGACAGACAATTAGTCCTGTCATGTCCTATCCCGTCCCGTCCTGTCTCATCCAGTTTGCGTACCAAACGCTACCTTAGTGTTATAACTGGAAGGGGCTTTAATCAAACTATAATATTACGAATTATGTGGTGCGAATAACACACTTGTATAAGTTAACTTAAACTTGGGATCATTGAAGAACGTCGCCGCAACTATTACTTTCAGCTTTGGTGTTCTAGCTTTAGAGTCTGATGGCTTGAGTGACCGTTATCAGTGCAATGCTTCAGTGCTTGAGCTTCAGTGACCCTGATTAGTAAATATTATCATAGATACTGATCAGTGAGTCACCTATGGTAATTAGTGAATGTTTGATAATTCTGATCAGGGAGTAAACTCATTGATGCTAATTGCTCCTAGTTGTTTTGTAACCTCTCATAACTACCTGATAATCATTGATAATAGCATACCGTTAAAAGTATTTTCAATCTCGATTACTAACATAAAAAGATCTTGTGTTTTGCTTACATGTTTTAGCCAAAAACATAGTGTAAAGTTGGCTTATTTGCGAATAATTTCGTGATAACCAAAGTTGTATGAGAGTTGAAATATTGCTTATGAAAAATGTTCCTACACGATCCAAAGGTATATTCTATCAAGTTGATTTGATTGATATATCACTCAAACGTCTATTTTCTAACATTTTGTTTAGTTTTAGTGGATTTTTAAATATGTATGTTTTTTGACATTTTATATTGAACCCTAAATTCAACAATTAAACAAATACCTTCAAGAATAATATGAGGAGACTCAATTAAACCAGTGACATATGAAAAGCAAACTCAAACGCTTAAAAGTTAAGGAACCCAAAAGGGTTAAATTTAACATTATTTAAACTATTTACATTAGAAATAATACTTTACATCTTTTTAATGTTTAATTTCAACAATAAATAGATCCTACACCCCTGAAGAAAACTTCAAAATTGTTTTTCCATGATCAATCTAAATGAATAATAAGAAAAACATGGTAGTTTTTAAAGTCGAAGAGACCTGACATAAAATAAATTTTACTTTTAAACAATAATAATAATATTTCACCTTTTGCACCCAAAACTAGATTGGATTCTAGTTAAATCATTTTTTTAAATTTTGTCTTTTTATTTCATTTAGGGAGGTGAGTAATTGTTCATGATGAACATATATAGACAACAACCTCAGCCTCCTCTATAAAACAAGCAATTTTGGAGTATGCTTTTGTGATCGAGTTGTACGTCAGATGACCCGATTCACTTCACTTCACTTCTACTATATACTCTATTCATCGATGGGGAAATGCATGATATAATTATTAATATTTTCTATTCATGCAAGGTACTTGCATTCTAGTAATTATTTAATAATTAATATATAATCTTTGGCGATAATACACTTTATTAAAGAAGTGTTACTATATGAAATTCTTTAAGTTAAATAAAATCACATATATTAGTAATTTAGTATTATATAAATAGTTTTTGATTAAATATTCAAAATAGAACTAGGAAAGATAATTCTACAACTTTGTTTTAATCATAAGTCATGACATGATGTGAATTCGTGAAATTATGAGTGATTAGGTAAATTCATATAAGTATAAAATATAAAATGAAAAGTGTAAAAACATAAAATCTAATAAAATTAAAAAAATAAAAAAGTATTTTTATTGAAAAAAGTCATATGTGATAATAAACGCACAACTCGGCATATCATGGCGTGATCCCCATGTAACAAAAATAGTATAGATCTTATCGTAACGGAAAACATGGATCTTATGCTAAATCGTTTATGACGTGCCTTTTAAAACCTTGGTAAAAATAAATTCATATGACATATCCATAAATGTTTATTTATAATCATTTTTAGTGAAAGACATGAAGATGAATAGAGATTCATATATATATGTGTGTGTGTTGTTGTTGTAAAGAATAACTATTGAGATTTGAGACCATTGACGACGTTATTTTCTGCAGTGGAAATAGAACTATACAAGAAAACATAAATGTTTTTTTAAAGAAAAATGTTAATCCACTTGAAAAACTTAAAAACAAATTTGTTACATTTTTTATGGATAAATTATTTTATTAAATATTTTAATTATAGTTCACTATAATCGTACTCGCGCAATGCAGCGAGATACATTATGATTTGAATGTTTCCTTTTATTTTTTGTCGATATACGGTACGATTTTGGATGGTTTTGAGAGAGTGATAATGATTTTTTTTAATAAATTTGTTTATTTTAGGCTTAATAATATAATGTTTTTTATATAAAAAAATTAAGTATTTTGTTAGATTTCATTGATTATCTTATATATTTTAAATTATTTATATTTAAATTGAAATGTTTATCCTGTTTTGATTATGTTTATTAGTTAGTTATGAATTCAAACATATAACTTTAGAAATTTGTACTCATGCAACATTACTTGTAATCTTGAATTTTAAAAAATTTGTATCAATAAACAATACTTAATGCATAAAAACATGTTTTTAATTATATTTTAAATTTTATATATTTAAAATTTGATATTTATTCTTTATTTAATTATGCAGGGAAGCGATTTTAGGGGATTAAAATAGGGAGTGATTTTAGAGGAGTTAAAATGGTTAGAGATAACGATTGAAAGTTAATAAATATCATTAAATATTGTATATAAAGCTTTAATGGTTGTTTTTAAGAGATTTTAAGTAATTAACATTAAATAACGGTACATTAACCTTTAGCAATTGTTTTTAATAGTTTTTATACGTACTTTATAATATAGTATAGAATTTTAATAATAATGTAATTTATTTTATATTTAATAATATAATGTTTTTTTAAATAAACATTAAATATTCTGTTAGATTTTTTTTAATTATATTTTATATTTTTTATATTTAAAATTTGATTTTTATTCTTTATTTAATTATGCAGGGGAGTGATTTTAGAGAATTAAAATGGGGAGTGATTTTAGGGAGTTAAAGTGGTTAGAGATAACAATTGAAAGTTAATAAATAAAATTAAATGTAGTACATAAAACTTTAATGGTTATTTTTAAAATATTTTAAGTAATTAGTATTAAATAACGGTATATTATGCTTTAGAAATTGTTTTTAAAAAATTTTTATCCATGCTTTATAATATAGTATAGATGCGTTAACAAAATAATCTTATGGTATTATTTATTTTAATTTTTATACAAAACAAATAAAATTAAAGTGAACAGTTTTTTTTTTTTTTTTTTTGTATTTGTTATAAAAATAATTATTTAGTAAGAATTAGTGGAGTTATATATATTTCAAAACAAGTTTTGCTTGTCTTTTGTTTTGTACCATCCGTTACCAAAATCGCTAGAAGTTACGGATATGTTGTTGTTGAATAAATGAAAAGGAAAAGCCATAAATTAAAGGACATACACGTGCCACATTATACATACCACATATTGTTCTTGGTGATTCACATTAATTAATTACTATATAGGTGAAAATTGAGTCATGATCAGATAATTATGCATCCATGTCAGAAATATATTTAAAGCATAGAGTTGGGTCCATATTCCCAATTTGCATCACACCTTTTCTTTTCCACAAGACAATCCAATGTACTCCCCATTTGGTCAGGTAGTGGTGGATCCAGAAATTTTGTCTAATGAGAACACTTTTAAGTCAGATTAAAGGACTGCAAAGTCGATCGATGTGTTTTTAGTTTAATTCCAACTTTTCGATAGATTTCTACAAGATTTTTGGTTGATTTTGAGGGATTTTAAGTTTTTTTGTCGATTTCGAGAGAATTTTCTGGTATTTTTGGTTGATTTCGAGATTTTTTTTTTTTTGTTTTTTTAACTGATTTCCATGTTTTTTTTGTAGGTGGTGGCACAGGAAGGAATCTACTGGAGGGATTTATGGTAGAAAGTTTAAAAAATTTGGTTTTTACCCTATATACGAAATGGAGGAAAAAAAATTTATTGGTGGGGGCCATCCCCCCACCCTTTAAACACCAAGTCCGCCCCTGGTAGGTGACGCAAAATTAATTACTTTAAATCAGATTTAACAAATATATTATATTTAAATGAAACTCGTTTTTTTTATTATTGTAAATATATCATATTATACATCATTTTAGTTTTATTAATAGTAATTAAAAAAGGCTTTGTATATATATCTTATTTAAAACCAATGAGATTAGTATATATGATCCGAATGTGGGATATAAGGATAAATGTATGCCACTTTGATCATCTATTACAGGAAGCAAAACTGTTTTTCCATTCAATACATCTCTTTATTTGTGAGACAAATAAAGTTTGTCCAAAAAGTTGGTGAGTTTGAGGGCTTAGAATTTGAAACTGATGAACTTCAGAGAGAAAAGGAAGATATGTTGAATGTTGAACAGAACCAAAAAAAACTTTGAACCAAGCAACACAATAAAAGTAGTTGTAGGTACATGGTAATATAGTAAATGTCAAGTAAGCTAGAACCCTAGTCTATTTTAGGACCAGTAATATAGTTATTGGCTCCCTAACTATACTCTCTCCACTCAACATCTACGATTCCGTCCTTCCATCTACACTAGTCACATGTCTCCTAGTTTGCCACCCTAGTCTTGTCCCTCCAATTAAGAACTTATATTTGAGGTCATGTTATCGAAAATACTTGACGCTGACATGTTCATCCATAGTTGTTAATCGCACATCCTCCTTGGCCTACTCCCCCCCCCCCCCCCCCCTCCCCCCAAAAAAAATCCTGCAGACTTTCGACCCTTCTCATTGAAGCCACCATCTGTCTCCTGCAAACGTGTCCAAACAACCCCAGTCTTCCACCTCTAAACTTAACCATGACAAGCGCAACTCCCAATTCTATCTGAAAGATGTCGTTTTGTTGTAACACTAGATACTTAACTCAGTGTTTTGTTAACAAACTAGGAATTATTCTTGGAACACTACACCTTCTTGTATTTTTTAAGCCATTTTTTTCATGTATGGTTACTTATTATCTCGCTCTACATCTTTTAGTTAATTATTTGGTTTTGTACTGTAATATAACTAATATATGTAATTTGTATGGAAATGTTGTTTTTTTTCTCCATGTGTATATAGATAAGAACATTGTAACATGTTTTCCTCGTATCTTGTATAATTATCTTGATTGAATAAAGCAGGTCATAAATTGGGATGACTTAAAAGAAATAAACAATTAACAAAGTTTGTGTAGCCTAGTGGTTTGGTAACATCCTAGGGGGTCAGTGGATGGTATCCCTGACTACCCGGGTTCAAACTCCGTGGTGAGCAAGTGGCGTTACCCGGATCTTGGGCTTGCCCAAGGTCCACGGGGGATTAGTCGGGTGCCCGTATGGATCCCGGATACCTCCGGAACATATACGTGTTAACTGCCGTTCAAAAATAAATAAACAATTAATTATAGTAAATTCAATGTCCCAATATTTTTGGCACTCTATTTTTTAAAATGAGGTTTTATTGGCATGAACAAATATGACATTACGAGTCAAAATTCTTTGAACCTATGTCATTTTTTACAAAGCTTTTGACATAAAGTTAAAAAAAAAAAGTAAAGCAAAAAGAAAGGGAGTCTTTTTGTCAGTGAAAATTTCATTTTTTTAACAAATATTCTATATCAATTCAATAAGTAGGGGTGTCACGAGTTGGGTTGATTATGTTTGGTACATCAAAATATCCTCCTAACATGTTGTCTTTAGTCTACTCATAATTTCTTTTTCATCATAAACGATTTGTACAACTTATCTATACTTCTTGAATCTTAAATGGGCAAATTGCATGAAAAAGTAACGTACTTTAGTCTGATTCCTGTTTTAGGTAACGTACTTTCAAAACTTCTATTTTGATACCTGAGATGTGAAATCTTAAACTTTTAAGTACCTAGTTACATATAAATGCTTACTAGGATTAGTTTTTTTTTACATGACGTTATTTATTTATTTTTTTAACGCCAACTAAAAATATAAATTCCATGTCATCATTTTTTAAAATGTAAAATTTATATATTTTTAATTAAGAAGAAAATTTCATATATATTTTTTTAATTCTAAAAACTTATCACAATTTTCTTAAAAACTAAGAAAATCAAATTAACGTAATTTTTTTTAAAATCAATAAAATTTGTAATTCTTTTTCTTTACTAAAAAAATGACCATAAAATTTATAAAACTATTTAAATTATTGTAATTATTGTAATTCTTGTAATATTTTGTTTTATGATATTTTTTTAATAAAGAATTATAAGAATTACAATCACCTAAATAATTTTACAAATTTTATGGTCATTTCTTTAATAAAGAAAAAGAATTACAAATTTTATTGTTTTAAAAAAAATTACGTTAATTTGATTTGCTTGGTTTTTAAGAAAATTGTGATAAGTTTAAGAATTAAAAAAAAAAATATATATATATATATATATATTTATATATATGAAATTTTCTTCTTAATTAAAAAATATAAATTTTATATTTTAAAAAATGATGACATTGAATTTATATTCTTAGTTGGCGTTAGAAAAATAAATAATAATGTCATGTAAAAAAACTTAATCCTAGTAAGCATTTATATGTAACTAGGTACTTAAAAGTTTGAGATTTCATATCGCAGGTACCAAAATAGAAGTTTTAAAAGTACGTTACCTAAAACAAGAATAAGACTAAAGTACGATATTTTTTCATGCAATTTGCCCATCTTAAATATATCACATTCAACTAATTTTCTCAATTTGCACATATATATGTGTGTGTTGGTGTGTGTGTTCTTTCACAGTTATTGAACATATATATACGTATATGAAGAGAGTACGTGATTGTGTAATTGTCTAATGTACATATTAATAGAGACATAACAATCATATTAAATCAAATAAATAAAAAGATATCAGGTTCATCAAGTTAGATTGAGTTCAAATAAAATTAACTCAATATCAACTTAATACCTATGTTTGAAAACTTTACAACTTGATTATATATTGGATTGCTTCGGGTTAAATTATTTCACGTTGAGTTGGGTTGATCGGGTTGGTCAGGTTTTTTTAGTACCCCTATCAACAAGTACCAACTCTCCATCATATATTTGTTTCTTTTTACATTTTTCATGCGGTTCTTGTGGAGGTTTGAGACCTTTTCCAACGAATACTAGATTGTAGAACAAAAACAATCGGCCTAATGGTCCATATGCATGCCTGCATAGTGATATTTTTCTTTTTGACCCATCACATTCGATCAAGAAAAGTTTCTAGTTATAGATATCAGCAAGAAAAGGAAATCAATTAGTTTTTATAATTGTGGCTTAAGTTATGTTTGATAGATTAGTGTTAAAAAAATTGTTTGATTATAATCTAATTGGTAGTTGAAAAGTTAACTGATGAATTAATTGGAAGAAAAAACGGTACAAAACTTTTGTTGAAACGCTATAAGCTAGTTTATAATGGAAACTTTTTCAATAAGCTTAAAATATGTTAGCTTATGATTGACAAACATGAGCCTAAATTGCATGCTCACAAATTAGATTTTTCTCAAATCAGGACGAGCTGTCACAAACTCCCAAACTTAAATTCATGAATTCTTTGTGAGCCTATCTAATATCGTTCATCTTCATGGACAATGTGACAAACACCCCCCATCAGGTAGAGATGGCAATGGTGTCATCAACCCAATCTTGATGATCCCCTATCATCAAGATTGCATCAAGGAATAATGATTAAATCCCCATTCATGGCTCCATCAAAGAACGAGGATCCATAACTGGAATTGATCATTTTCTCCGCTACTTCCGTGATCCATAACAAAATAAAGATATGTATATATATATAAGGGCAGGTTCAAATTAAACGAGAAGCTAAACATTTTACGAGAAGGCGAGAAGTGTTTAATCATATATGATACACAAGCTTAATCATATATGATTAAACACATGTTATACTGTCAATACATAGACGTTTAATCATAAATGATTAAGCACACCCATAGGCCGTGTAATCATATGTGATATCACATTTCTCGCATTCTCGCAAAATGTTTAACTTCTCGCATGATCCTTCCTATATATATATATATATATATATATATATATATATATATATATATATATATATATATATAGGGTCAGGTTCAAGGGAAAACCTCAAAAAAACAGAAAACTAAGAAACACTCTGATAGTCATTCATCTGGACGATATGCACTTGTGCATACAAGTAATTTGCAACATGCACAAGTGCATATGCACAAGTGCCTAAAACCAAAAAACACCTTAATTTACTTATATGCACAAATGCATACCGTCCAGATGAATGACTATCAGGATGTTTCTTAGTTTTCCAATTTTTTGAGGTTTTCCCTTGAACCTCCCTCTCTCTATATATATATAAAGTTTTGGTCAAATACTCTATTTTTGTAGAAGATGTTATAACAAATACAAAAATTAGTTAAAAAATTCATGTTTTTCTTTAAATACCTCCAAAATTATTACTTTTTCTAGAAAAGAAATGTATTTCTTTCTTATTTATCGACTAAAATGTAAGAACCCAAGAACTTAACATACCAATTTAAATAAACTCCATTCTCATAATCGGGTCTCAATACAAAAGTGTAAATAAAAGGATTGATATGGTCAAAAAAAATCGAGTCTATTACAACCGAGAATCTATAAAAGAAAACTGTAACTACGCCGCACTAATGCCCGCTCACCGGCACGCTAGCCCCTAGCATTGTTCTTTTCCTTTAAAAGATCTCAGAGCAACTCTGTTACCTGAAAATGGGGTTTTAATAAAAAAAATGGAAGCGGGGATTAGACCGGATGGTCTAGTGAATTCCCAACCTCGCTTAATTTAAGGTACACAAAGAAAATACATGATTAATAAACAATAATAATCTCACAGCATTTAGGACATAAGAAGTGCTGATCCGCGCCGAAACACGTCCACAACGTAAGGACTACTCGTCCTCGGGGGCCCCAGTAGATCCCCATACGGCCCCCTAGTCGATGTCGTTCCCATGTGTAGGGAAACAAATTCCAAACACACGGTTTTACCATCCCCGATGGTTATATAATTATAGCCTTGGCCAAACTCATTCGAACCTCATGTCAATATTGATTCGTGATCATAAAGTATAAAATATAAACAAAACTTCACACAAGAACATTTACACCACCACATATTACGTCGATATTCGAACATATAATTTCTCCAACAGATTTTGATAACATGGCAATCAATAGAACATAAAACCATTTCCAGTTCGTAAGCATATTTATATAGTTGAAAAGAAGGGAACTCACCTGATTGGACGGTCTCAGCTCACACACGACTATAAACCTTGCAAAGATTGACTCCCTACAATTTAGATACACGGTCACTAAGTCATCACTTCTAATTGCAAGCTTAGGAGATAAAACTCGACTATCAGGAGTTACAGACCCCGGTTTACACCCCCTGGATGACCCCGGTCGAAGGGAGTCCGGTCGCAGATGACCCCGGTAGAAGGGAGTCCAGTCGCTGGTACCCCGGGTGACCCCGGGCGATGCCACCCCGGTCAGAGGGATGTCGGGCGGCCCCGGTCGCTTGGGCACCGGGCCACTCCGGTCCGCGTGAACCTAAAGGCGATAACAACCTTCAAACATGCCCTGTCTTAAATTCGAAACGAACGATCTCAAAATCTATTCTAACACGATTTTAAGTAATAAGCATACAGTTTCCCACACCGAAACAATCCTTAATCCAACATTAATTTCTACGCCCTCACCCCACAACGAACCCAGGCTCAAACCGATCCCCAACCCCAAACCAAACAGATAATTGCCCCAAATACGAACCTAAAAAATAGAAGTCTTTTAATAACTAAAAGAGATTTGAGTGCTTACCTCTGGAAGAACCTCCCCAATTGCTATCGATAACCCTTTCCTCTTTCACGATTCCAAGGTCTTGATCGATGTCTCCCTTTCTCCATTGAGCCGCCGCACACACACACACACATGCATATGATACTGTTTCTCACAAAAGAATAATCATTTAGGGTTTTAGGCCCTTAAATGAACATATTTTCACTATGCCCCCTTTCACTTCCTTATTTTTCCCAATTACTTCGAATCTCTTATAAGTAACCAAAAATTCTAAACTTTGACGGGTGTTACAACACTCCCCCCTTAAAAGAATTTCGTCCTCGGAATTTCTTCAGCAAAAAGATGCGGATATTTGGACTTCATATCTGATTCCAACTCCCACATCGCTTCTCGTCCTTTATGAAATTTCTACTGAACTTTCAATAGATTGATATCATTTGTCCTTAGTCGTTTAACTTTCCGATCCACAATGGACTCAGGTTCTTCGACGAAGTTCAACTTCTCATCCACCCGTATGTCTTGCAATGGTATAGCCATATCCACATCTGCTAGACCCATTCTCAGGTTGGAGACGTGAAAAGTGTTGTAGATGCCCTTCAACTTCTCGGCTAAATCCAACTTACATGCCACTACGCCGACACGTTCAACTTGTGAAGGTACACTGCGGATTTCCTCACAATTTATCCGGTAGGTCAAGATTGTTCAACACTTCCCCACTTCTCTTACACTCGTTGTAACACCCTTAAATCTGAAGATAACACCTTATAAAATTTTCTAAATACATCAATAAATACTTCGAACTACAACACAAATTGAGATTTAACTTCAACGCTCACGTTTGTCCTATACATACACTCTATGAAAAGGACGGGTGTTACTGAACCCAATAACAGTTACTAACTCCACCCTGCGGAAGACTTCACCGACTACTCACTCTTGTATAAAGCTAAGGCTCAATCCTCATTGCATTTGCTAGAACCGAAACCCCAACTGGAACCTGATGCACATGCCGACAAATAAAAGGTTAGGCTTAACGCCTAGTGAGCTCAAGAGTTTTAACATGAATGAATATATCTTTAAAAAACAGGAAATCAGGTTTAAAGCAAGATCCTTCGAAATATTATACTTCAAAATGGAAACGACACACTTTCCCATAATATACACTTTTAAAGACAATGCATCCCAAACATGCATTTCTTATAAAACGATGCAACCCGTAACTCACCTAAAATGGGGTCATAGTTCGATACTCAAAGGTGCAAAAATGTAAATAATGCTTCATAGCCCAAAATACCCAAAACTCGGGTGGAACATAATATTCGACCCTTAAATAACGGAAAACAATCCATATAAATATGATACGCCATTAAAACATGGAACTAAAACTTCATACTCACGCGACCATAAAATGGAATGAAATCCAAATATTAAAACATGGACAATTAAATATCCAAAATACAGCGGGCCGACGACGGGGGATACCCGTATCCGTTGAGAGCGGAGGAACACAAAAGTATGCCACTCAACAACGTTGATCGTATGACACTTCACGACATGAAAGCCCAAGTGCCCCTACGACCTCTTGACAAGTTTCACCCAAAGAGACAACTGACTTTAGCGAACACCATCGGAACTACCGCCAAAGGCTCGGCACACGGGGGATACAACGAAGGCATTGCCCCACATGACGAAGGTCCCAAACGCCCATCAGAGGACTACCTATAGTCATAATAGCTCAACAGGACTCAGCCTCTCCTAGTGCCTACTCGTAAAGATAACGTCATAAACCATGAGTCTAGAGTCCAACCCCGTACCACTCAATTGACTATCAAATAAGACTGACGTACGCACCTATGGATCCAATGCAACACAGTCTAAAATTACACGACTACTCATGAATGACTAAAGCACTCGAGCCTGTAACTATCGATAATATGCAATAAAATGCATTAATATGTTAATCACAAATTGGACTCTACATCGAGCCGTTAAAACCGGACAAATGTCCTCAAGACTCTTTTAAGCCAATACCGAGCTAAAATGCTCAAAATCCACTTGACCAACAATTACCGGTTCCCCAAATAATGAAATGTCTTTAAACAACGTTTACGAAGACACATACCTCAAAAACGAGATTAACCCAAAACTCAACGCGTAATGGGACCAAAGGTTTTCCAAAGGGTTTATGAATGCAAATACACCAAAATGCATATAACATGAAATAGACTCCATTTGTACAAAATCCTCGAAGATGCATAAATCATAAGATAAATCTTACTTATGCAAAATCACCAAGAATACGTAAATCATGCTATTTAGTTGTCGAAATGTTCAAAACCCAATATAAGCATTTTAAGAGGTTAACACAACTCAAGTTTACTAAATATGAAAACTTACCAAAATACTCACTCTTTGACATATAACCAAGTAAAACATATTTTTACTTCAAAATACACAAAACTTATCAGCAGTTAACCATTTTATGTAAAACACTTTAAAATAACCATTTTGGCATGTACACCGTTTTCACAAATCAACTTGAACTCACCTTGCTAGATTTAGGCTAAATCTAGGTTTTACCCAACGAGCTCTTTTGAAGGGCGCTTGAATCCTCAAGCCGAAAACTTCCAAAACCTAGATTCAAACACTCCAAACCATAAATATCCATAATCAACCACATAGAAACATTCCCCAACATTATAAACCAAAATCCCTAAACGAGATCAAAACCCTAGTTTCTCTAAAACTAACAAATCCGAGATCTGATAAACCAAACACTAGGGAAACATCCAAAGAACATTTATAACCTTAAATCAAAGAAGCTTACCATTAAAGATGACGAGACTTTCCGAGGACACCCAATCCAACTCTTCAACCCGATCTCCCACACTTTGAGTTTGATGAGGAAGATGAAGATGGAGGTTTTGTGGTTCAAGATCCCTCTAGCTAGATGATGAAGGATCATGTGGTTCAAGGGGGAAAACCCTCAAAATAGGTTAGGTTCGACTTTGGGGGTTTGGGGCCGGTTTGGGAGAGAAAATGGAAGAAGATTTAGGGTTTGGGATTGAGAGAAATGAGGCTAAAGGCTGAAAAATCGGTTTTTAGCTCGACAGTGGGACTGCGTGGTTTACGCCGCGACCTTAAGTCGCGGCATAAGTCGCCCGTTTCCCCATAACTCACTTCAAGTGAGTTACGTGGCTTGTGCCGCGACTCCAAGTCACGCCACAACTCGCGGCAACCCGAAACTCCGTTTTCTCGCGTCTTCGTGCCTGGTTCGATCCTCGATGATTCCATAGTAAAACTCACCTGATTTCTTGGCACCTTTTCGTTCCAATAGTCAAACGGCTCCTGAATTATTACTAAAGGAAAACTCCAATTCACGGGTGTTACACTCGTGAACGATCCGATGTAACGCAGGCTCAACTTTCCTTTCTTTCCAACTCGCACCACCCCTTTCCCATGGAATACTTAAGGCAACATACATCTTCGACCCAAAATCCTATGTCTTCCCGCCGTTTAACAACGTCAATCACTAATTCTTTGATGGTAACCATTCAACCGCACAATGCACCCATCAACCACAACATCAAACACACTTATTCCTTTGGAAAACCATATACTTATATTTAACCTTACACCATCCTTTGATCTATTGCCAATTTATTCTCTTGTCAAGCTGAGTCAGTCCCAAAGGCACAAAACAGCACATCACTGAATCTATCAAATCCCATACATATAACCGATTACCACTGATCCCACCCGTACTCATAACTCTCTTAGTCTTATTCCGGTTTCACTTGCCCTACAAGAGGAGCAATACTTTCCCACAATCCAAGTTTAATTCCCCAATGTCAAACTCAATACTCACTCAGAAAGCTTATCACGCTAACAATTTCTCACATCCTCCGGTCATTCCCTTCGAGCATCTCGAACAATCCCTTTACTTACTTCTATGAAAGCATAGATCACTCACTTTCAAAGAAAGGCTTACTCAAGGTGGCAAGCTTTAGACCAAACACATGCGGAAATAACAATACCCAACCCATAATCGAGAGCTTCCTCATAATCTGGCGTGTTGTTCATATACTCGCAAAGTTGACTCTCCTAGCCATAGGCGAACTTCTCATTTTCAGATTACTCCCATTATGGCGACATACTAGCCTCATCTTCTCACTAACCATTTCGATCTGACTACTGAGATTTACTTATCCCCAAAATGCTTCACCTCCTCTGTCGAACTTCAATCCACAACAAGGCACTACAACCAACCACATAAAAATTTCTCATCAAAGATTTGTCGGAAACAGATGAACTTACCCAGAGTTAACCGCAGTCGAGAAGAATACAAATTCTTCTTCTAGACTGTCGCCATTTGAATCTTCCTTCTAAATTTAAAAATCCAGATTTACGCTTATCCTTGCCATACAATATGATCTAGAAATTCATAATCCAATTATCACGACAGTCCAATACCACGTTGCGAACTTACACATCTAATTAGGCATAACATATCACCCACTTGATCATACCATCAACTCATCCTTTGCAACCCTCTTTATATAACCTAGACACCCCTTCATGCTCAGCAACACAACACAGTTACACTTGAATATACTGGGAGGCGAGTTCAGGTCCTCACTGTCATCCGCATACATAACCAAGCCTGCCTTCATATGCACCTACTCGCATGTAAGACCCAGACCATCTCCTGGTTCCATCTCTTCTCCAATCCAAATGAATCACGTCTCCCAATTCCAAATAATATCCATTCACTCACTTTGATTGTACTAATTACTTCCTTACTTACGAAACGCTAGAATCTCGCAGGGAAAACACTCCACACAACAATCTTTCATTATCCCAATACCCAACAAGTATACACCATCCTTGAACGTCTTACTTCGTCTATAATCACCAAGATAAACTCGTAAAATCCAACTCCTATCGACGCTCTTATCTCGGCACATTTTAAACATCTTCTACTTCAATCGTAACAATAATAGACATGATAGTACTTCCACTATATCTCTGGCACCAAGAATTTATAATGCCATCTTCTTTTCCCAAACACACTGCATTTAATTTTGCACTTCCCCATCTTTATCTGAAGAAGGTTCAAGGTCTACCTGATGCAAGGCCTGACTTACAGGGCCATCCCAACCAGGTTAGGCTCAATCTTCTTTAACGTTTCAAGTATTATTATTCACTAACATCGGCATTTCGACGATTTCGAGTCTTTCACCCCAAACACGACCATTCACCTACAACAACATTCCAAATTTACCAAGCAGAATTTCGAACTCCCATAATACCATCAATGTCACAGTCTATTTTCGACATTTTCCATATTCTCCACCTCTTCCTTAATAAGAACTCTGAAGTCATAGTTCATCTAACATTAGCTTGATCGACACATTCCCCACGCTCGAACCGTTCCTTGTCCCAAATCCAATAACCTTCACGACTTCATGAGTTCATAGCCTTCATGCATGATGACTCGATAAATAAATAAATAAAAATCATTTCTCACAATTGAACACTCAAAAGAGCAAAACATTTGAAAACATTCTGAGCACACAAGACTCAACACTCTGATAACTTCAAAGTCATGCAAAACGATCTCAAGAATCGTTTGGTAAAATATCACTTTGATCAACTAAAACGACGTCGCGACAATCGTAATGCAGAGAGAAATTTTCCTTATATGACTAGAAAAGTTCTGAACGAAACTGCTTGCACAAAATAAAACAAACGACTCTCACACTCTTTTATAAGATATCGTCTCAGACTCAATTTAGTTATAAAGGTTTGTTGCCAAATGTGTTCATGGGTTTCGCAACACATTTTATCTCAACATGAAAAGAAGTGATATTCTTCACAAATCACTAAGTTTAAGGAGAATTTTATTACTCAACAAAGATAGGTTTGTCTTTCCTCTTTAAACACCCACATGTACGCCTCGATTTATTTCCAAACATGAAATTAGTTATGTGTGCATCAACCTTTAAATCATGACCGAGCTCTTGAGATACCGTTACAGACACAATGCATGAACTCACTTGCAGTTGAAGGCTATTCACTCACTCGAGGTCACTTGTTACACTCATCCAATCATCATGGCATCCATCCTTTAGCTACCGCTTACTTTCTCGTAACAACCACTTGCAGTTCAGGTGTTTCACACCCTAGCTAATTGGTTATCCCACCAAGCTCTCGCCTTAAGCCCTGATGTATAATTCGTATGATTTCGAATTTTGACCCCTACAGGCCAAGTAACCCAAACACATTTTCCTTTCGATCGGTTCCTCTAATAATTTACTTCGATCCCGATTAGGAAGTCATGAGATTTCATCTTTCCCTCAACCTTGAATTTAACCATTTCAGAATCCTAACCCAAACCTTTTTCTCCTGCCCGAACAGACAAACACACCAACTAACATCATGAGAACTTACTTGACACTGAAAGTTCCCTCTAATCCATCCTTCACCCGTTTCGAACACATAAAGTTCTTCTTTGATCGGTCTGTTATTGCTTTGAGTAATACTCTTTCTAGAATTTATCATCAATTTCACCACAAGCAACCTCACGCACCGCACCAAACTATTGCCAATAACGCATGGCTAGAACTTTATTCCCTTCCATCACCCCTTCATAGGCTAACCCCTCAATAATAACTTTCCGATCGCGACGAGGACTAAACTATCCACGCACACCTAACATTCTATGGACTTCTACGCATAGAAAGGTAATCCGAGCACATACATGTGCCTGTAAATTCGCAATTACATTGGCCAGATGTAATTCCAAATTTACCTCACATGTCAGTCCCCACCTCTCAAAACACACGTTCCTATAGCGGTAACCCCTAAGACATCCTATTTCTCGGTTGTGTCATGTTCTACAGTTTAAGTTTAGGCCCCAACCGGTCGCCTAAATCCCTTAAACTATGGCTCTGATACCAAATGTAACAACCCAAAACTTAACATACCAATTTAAATAAACTCCATTCCCATAATCGGGTCTCAATACAAAAGTGTAAATAAAAGGATTGATATGGCCAAAAAAAATCGAGTCTATTACTACCGAGAATCTATAAAAGAAAACTGTAACTACGCCGCACTAAGGCCCGCTCACCAGCACGCTATCCCCTAGCATTGTTCTTTTCCTTTAGAAGATCCCAGAGCAACTCTGTTACCTGAAAATGAGGTTTTAATAAAAAAAATGGAAGCGGGGATTAGACCGGATGGTCTAGTGAATTCCCAACCTCGCTTAATTTAAGGTACACAAAGAAAATACATGATTAATAAACAATAATAATCTCACAGCATTTAGGACATAAGAAGTGTCCTGATCCGTGCCGAAACACGTCCACGGGGCCCCCCAGTAGATCCCCATACGGCCCCCTAGTCGATGTCGTTCCCATGTGTAGGGAAACAAATTCCAAACACACGGTTTTACCATCCCCGATTGTTATATAAATATAGCCTTGGCCAAACTCATTTGAACCTCATGTCAATATTGATTCGTGATCATAAAGTATAAAATATAAACAAGACTTCACACAAGAACATTTACACCACCGCATATTACGTCGATATTTGAACATATAATTTCTCCAACAGATTTTGATAACATGGCAATCAATAGAACATAAAACCATTTCCAATTCGTAAGCATATTTATATAGTTGAAAAGAAGGGAACTCACCTGATTGGGTGTTCTCGGCTCACACACGACTATAAACCTTGCAAAGATTGACTCCCTACAATTTAGATACGTGGTCACTAAGTCATCACTTCTAATTGCAAGCTTAGGAGATAAAACTCGACTATCAGGAGTTACAGACCCCGGTTTACACCCCCTGGATGACCCCGGTCGAAGGGAGTCCGGTCGCAGATGACCCCAGTCGAAGGGAGTCCGGTCGCTGGTACCCCGGGTGACCCCGGTTCGTGCGACCCCAGAAGATGCCACCCCGGTCAGAGGGATGCCGGGTGGCCCCGGTCGCTTGGGCACCGGGCCACTCCGGTCCGAGTGAACCCAAAGGCGATAACAACCTTCAAACATGCCCTGTCTTAAATTCGAAACGAACGATCTCAAAATCTATTCTAACACGACTTTAAGTAATAAGCATACAGTTTCCCACACCGAAACAATCCTTAATCCAACATTAATTTCTACGCCCTCACCCCACAACGAACCCAGGCTCAAACCGATCCCCAACCCCAAACCAAACTGATAATTGCCCCAAATACGAACCTCAAAAATAGAAGTCTTTTAATAACTAAAAGAGATTTGAGTGCTTACCTCTGGAAGAACCTCCCCAATTGCTATCGATAACCCTTTCCTCTTTCACGATTCCAAGGTCTTGATCTATGTCTCCCTTTCTCCATTGAGCCGCCGCACACACACACACACACACGCATATGATACTGTTTCTCACAAAAGAATAATCATTTAGGGTTTTAGGCCCTTAAATGAACGTATTTTCACTATGCCCCCTTTCACTTCCTTATTTTTCCCAATTACTCCGAATCTCTTGTAAGTAACCAAAAATTCTAAACTTTGACGGGTGTTACAACAGGTGCAATAATTGAAAATATTTAACATTCAATAATTATCTATATCTATACTATATTATAAAGCACGGATAAAAAACTCTTGAATACACATTATTAGGTACAAGGTACCATCATTTTATACAAGATTTTAAAAATCTCTTAATTTACAAGTATCAAAGCACAAGATACATATTACTACTGCATACTTCTAACACCCACCAATTTGGTATGTGCAGGGTATTCCTTTTATGCAGATCTTTCCATGTATCACTATTTAATTAATATATTATATTACTATAATTTTGTTTTAATTATATTATTAAATATGTAATTGGTTATTTTTTCTAGATGTCATTAAAATATATAAGATAATCATTGAATTCTAACAAAATACTTAATTTTTTTTATAGAAAAAACATTATATTATTAAGCCTAAATTAAATAAATTTATTAAAAAAAAACATTATCACTTTCTCAAAACCATCCAAAATCGTACTGTCGTACTGTAAATCGACAAAAAAATAAAATGAAACATTAAAATCGTGATGTATCTCGCTGCATTGCGCGAGTACGCTTCTAGTTAGACTATAAATTAGATAAAAAAATCATAAATCATCATGTAGTAATATAAACTATCATATTTACATTTTACATTTAACTTATTATATATACCATAAATTGTGTCGGATTTAGGGATATGCTAGGTATCCCTATTCACTACAAAAAAAACGGCATTTCCGACGGCCAAAATCCGCCGAAAATGCCGGAAAATCACTGTTTCGGCGGATTTGGCCGGACGGAATCAGGGGCGCCGCAAAAAAAGTTTTTCGGCGGCATTTTCGGCGGATTTTGTGTTTTCGGCGGATTTTTCCGCCGGAAACTTTTCCGATTTTTTTTTAATTTTTAAATAAGTCGATTAATTAAATAAAAAAAATAAACATTTTCGGCGGATTTTCGGCGGAATATTCCGCCGAAATTTTTAATATTATTTTTTTTATTTATTATTAATTAATTTAAAAAACATATTTCGGTGAAAAAGTTTTGGCGGATTTTCGGCGGAATATTCCGCCGAAAATTATTTATATATATATTTATTTAATTATTTATTTATTTTGGCGGAATATTGCGTCGAAAATCCGCCGAAAATTTTAAAAATCAACAACAGGAAAAACCAGTTTTTTTTCATTAAAAACCCTGGCTTTATAATCTGCTAAAAACAGTAAAAACCTGCTGAAAGCTGTAAAAACTGCCAAAACTATAAATAAACATAAAATACAACAAAAACATAAAATACATTGTTCAAGTGTTCAAGTGTTGTTCCAAAATACATTCCAAATTTTCAAATATTAAACAGCTCATCACATGGGTGGCGGTGGCGGTGGCGGTGTCTCTGGCTGGGAAGGACAGAAACGCTTTATCGATTCACACATATGCTCGTACTGGGCATCACGTCTCTCTTCCCGCTCCTTCAACTCCTGAATTTGGGTCTTTAAATCCTCAATTTCCTATAAAATAAAAAAAAGACATTAGAAGAAGTTTAACATGAATTATAAAATAAATTGTTAAAGCTCATATAATGAAATGTGGTACGCACCTGTCGGGAAGAAGAAGAAGAAGAAGCACCACCCGAGGATGTCCCACTCAAGATCGCGATGGGATCTTTGTGGTACCCGAACCCAAACGTACGACCTTTCTTCACTCACCCAGAAACCTCCTGCCACAACTCGGTATCAAAAGTCGGATGCTGGCTGGGATCATCGCCATACCTTTGGGTGACACTGGTCGAATACCCACCCTGTGGTTTTTACAAAATACATACAAGTCAATTTCGACAGCATAACGACTGTTAATGGGACAAACCTATTGGGCTACTTGAAACCCAAACCCTGTATATAGAACATGTAAGGTTGGGTTTGTGCGCATAAAGGCCCTAAATGCACATATTAGGCTACTTGAAACCAAAACAATGCATATATAACATCTAAGGTTGGGTTTGTGCGCATAAAGGCCCTAAATGCACATATTAGGCTACTTGAAACCAAAACAATGCATATATAACATGTAAGGTTGGGTTTGTGCGCATAAAGGCCCTAAATGCCCCTATTAGGCTACTTGAAACCAAAACAATGCATATAGAACATGTAAGGTTGGGTTTGTACGCATAAAGGCCCTAAGTGCACATATTAGGCTACTTGAAACCAAAACAAGGCATATAGAACATGTAAGGTTGGGTTTGTGCGCATAAAGGCCCTAAATGCACATATTGGGCTACTTGAAACCCAAACCATGCATATAGAACATGTAAGGTTGGGTTTGTGCACATAAAGGCCCTAAATGCACATATTAGGCTACTTGAAACCCAAACCATGCAAATAGAACATGTAAGGTTGGGTTTGTGCGCATAAAGGCCCTAAATGCACATATTAGGCTACTTGAAACCCAAACAATGCATATAGAACATGTAAGGTTGGGTTTGTGCGCATAAAGGCCCTAAATGCACATATTGGGCTACTTGAAACCCAAACCATGCATATAGAACATGTAAAGTTGGGTTTGTGCGCATAAAGGCCCTAAATGCACATATTGGGCTACTTGAAACCCAAACCATGCATATAGAACATGTAAGGTTGGGTTTGTGCGCATAAAGGCCCTAAATGCCCCTATTAGGCTACTTGAAACCCAAACCCTGTATATAGAACATGTAAGGTTGGGTTTGTGCGCATAAAGGCCCTAAATGCACATATTAGGCTACTTGAAACCAAAACAATGCATATATAACATCTAAGGTTGGGTTTGTGCGCATAAAGGCCCTAAATGCCCCTATTAGGCTACTTGAAACCAAAACAATGCATATAGAACATGTAAGGTTGGGTTTGTGCGCATAAAGGCCCTAAATGCACATATTAGGCTACTTGAAACCCAAACCATGCATATAGAACATGTAAGGTTGGGTTTGTGCGCATAAAGGCCCTAAATGCACATATTAGGCTACTTGAAACCTAAACAATGCATATAGAACATGTAAGGTTGGGTTTGTGCGCATAAAGGCCCTAAATGCACATATTGGGCTACTTGAAACCCAAACCATGCATATAGAACATGTAAGGTTGGGTTTGTGCGCATAAAGGCCCTAAATGCACATATTGGGCTACTTGAAACCCAAACCATGCATATAGAACATGTAAGGTTGGGTTTGTGCGCATAAAGGCCCTAAATGCACATATTGGGATACTTGAAACCCAAACCATTCATATAGAACATGTAAGGTTGGGTTTGTGAGCATAAAGGCCCTAAATGTACATATTGGGCTACTTGAAACCCAATGTTAATATGGTATAAAAATCCTAATGTTTGCCCAACAAATGGCAACCCAAACTAGATAGATATATAAACACGAAATATATATAGATATTCTAAAGTATTGTGCTAAATACTTACCGCAACCCGGCTACACCTCGTAGTCACATAATCCCCGGATGAAGACGTGGTATCCGAACCCGACCGCTTCTTTGGTCTAGTCTTGTGGATCGCATCGAAGAGCTCCAAACCCGTCGGTGGCACACCCTTTTGTCTAGTCTGCAAAGGGCAAATAATACAAACATGTGTTAATTATAACATATTAAATAACAAGCAATGGTTAATTATAACAATTTAAGGTCCTACCAAACGAGCCGATGTCTCTCCGAACGTGATTGATCCATTGCAGTGCTTGGATATGTCGCCATCCACTTCCGTATACCGGTTCTTACTCGAACCCACAGAAACTGTCATCCAATGGGGGTTGTTCCATCCATCGATCATCACGTTCCATTTAGTCGGGACGATCCAACCTAGAGGGTATGGCTTCAACAAGTTCATATCTCGGTTGGGGTCGTTCTGATCATAGGGATGGTCATTGTTTGTGGACATCCTGGCGGCTCTGTTTCGGGCGGAACTTAGGTTGTCGTTATATTGTTTCGAACACTTAGGTTCTGTACGTAAAAGTTTAGTTATTCTTAAGTTGAAAATAAAACTATTAAATATATAATTATTTAAATATCCAATCCGAACCTGAAAACGCTCAAACATCCTGTCCCTCTGGGACATAGGGATGTGAGACCAACTAAGCCATGGCTCAGTAAAGAAGCCTCGGTTTACCCGGGTGGCCATCCGGCTCACCTCTAGTACGTTCCATCTACATAAGGTATTGAATTAATATCCATACAAATAACATTTCATATAATATAATGAACAAGTTAATAGAAATGAATTTACTCGTAACAGTCAGCATCACGAGGTGCTAGCGCTATCCTCTGTGCCGGGAGCTGCTCCGGAACAGAGATGCCACGGACATTACCAGACGCCCCATCGTCTGGTTGTGCCGAGTCGCTACTAGAGGCTCCTGCTCGACTAGGGGTACCTCGTCCGGTCCCAGTAACACGCGTACGTGGCATTGTCTACAAAGCAACATTAGAAAGCATACAACAAGAATTCAATAATTCAAACCATGCATATAGAACATATAAGGTTCGGTTTGTGCACATAAAGTCCCTAAGTACAAAATCATATTACATATGCTAGAGATATACAAACATATTACATACACAAACATATGGCATATGCTAGAGATACACATAAAGGCCCTAAGTACACAAAGTTTAGTAAGCCTAAGATTAAAATACTAATTAATCATCTGAGGAGTTATCAGACGAGTCAATTTCTTCTTCATCAGAGTCACTATACGAGTCTTGGAACTCTTCCTCTTCATCACCACTATCGTCAACATCCAGTTGTCGCGACCATCATTTGCAACCTCGATGTCTTCTCCCTCTGTGACAAGACGGATGGGTTCATCCACGTCTTCGTTTCCCCCTATGGGTGCAATTCTATCATCTTCTTGGAAAAATTGTTCCCCATCCACATTTTCGTTGGTCGGTACTTCCTGTGTAGATGATGCCAACTCATAGACCCCTCTAGGCTTTGTCTTCACCACAGACCACCAATCTTTTAATTCATTCGATGGATATGGTACATAGTAGACTTGTTCAGATTGTGACGCTAGGATAAAAGGATCATCTGAACGAAGTCTTGATCTGTGTTTGACGTCCACGAGATTATGATTTGGGTGAACTCGGATGCCGTTAACTGTATCAAACTATGTGCATTTGAATATTGGGACAACACATCGACCGAGTCTATACCCATGGTATTTTATCTCTAGCACTTCATCCAACAATCCATAGTAGTCTGCATCATACTCTGAGTAACAAGAGCCTCTTACGCAAACTCCACTATTATGTGTGGTGAGATTCCTACCATGAGTTTGAGTGTGGAACTTGTAACCATTTACAAAAAAACCCGGGTGTGTCCAAGCCCATCGTAGCGGTCTTTGGGCCAAAACTTTCAAGTGGTCGATTGAGGGTTCGGAAGAAGTCATAACCTATATTATAAGACATTATTTCATTTGTAATATTATATTAAGTACATATAAATGATGATGAATAAAAGTTCATATGTATACTTACATAGCTCTCAAACCAATCAGCAAATTGCTCACCTCTACGTTTGTCGAGCCCCTTTTCATCGATATACGGCTCCGAACGTTTAATACAATCATTAAAAATGGTTATGAAAGGAAAGACTTCTTCACAATTAAGCAATATATATGTGTGAGCTTTGTGCATATCTACCTCTGCTAGCTGGCAATGTCTTCCGGCCTTATCGTATAATGGACGACAGAGGGTTTTAAATATGCTTAAGCGTTGGTCGGAAGACTCACATTCGGGGGAAAAATTTCGAGGCTCACGGTTTAGCCGCGTCTCCACCGTTGGTTCAGAATACAACGCACAATAGGTAGATAGTTCGTTCACCAAATATGACTCCACAATCGACCCTTCTACCCTTGCTCTATTTCTCACTGTCCTTTTCAAGGACCCTAGACGTCTCTCGTAGAGATACATCCATCTGTATTGAACCGGACCCCCAACTAGTGCCTCTTGTGCCAGATGTACTACAAGGTGTTCCATGGAATCAAAGAACCCAGGTGGAAAGACTCTTTCCAACTTGCATATCGTTTCAACTATACTTGTCTTCAATTGAATCAAATCCTCAACGTGTAACACCTTGGAGCATATTGCACGAAAGAATGTGCACAACTCCGTGATAGCATCCCATATCTGGGTCGGTACCATCCCTTTAATAGCAATAGGGAGCAACCTTTGCATGAACACGTGACAATCATGACTCTTGAAACCATAGAAACTACCATCCTCAAGGTTTACTAACGACCCTATGTTGGAAGCATAGCCGTCTGGAAATTTCAATTTCTTCAACCATTCACCCACCTTTCGTACTTGCCCTTTGTTCAAAGTGTATGAAGCTTTTGGTTTAAATATTTTATTTCGTTCCGCCCTTACATGCAACTCGGGTCGATTGCAATATTCTTCTATGTCTTTCCTTGCCTTGATGTTGTCCTTTGATTTTGGTGTGTCCATAATCGTGTGAAACATATTATCAAACACATTCTTATCAATATGCATTACATCCAGGTTGTGTCGTATCAACAAAGTGTGCCAATACGGCAGTTCCCAGAAAATGCTCCGCTTTACCCAATTGTGTGTTACCCCAAAACCCACAGGCTTTTTGTAGTGTCTTGACCCGTGTGGGACGCCATCATAAACCGTAGGAAGGCTACACACTTGATTCCATATTTTTTGCCCGGTGGCACCAAGGGTGGAACAACTTTTTCGGTATCTCCCTTACGAAATTGCTTTCTGTCACGCCTGAACGTGTGTCTCTGTGGTAGAAACTTGCGGTGACAATCAAACCAACACGACTTCCCTCCGCTTCGTAACTGGAATGCACATGCATTACCCATACAATATGGACAAGCTAACCTTCCATGCGTGCTCCAACCAGAAAGCATAGCATAAGCAGGGAAGTCACTAACCGTCCACAACAGTATTTCCCTCATTGTAAAATTCGTCCTACGAAAATCATCATAGGTATGGACACCCTCGAAGAATAACGTCTTCAACTCATCGATCAAGGGTCGAAGAAATACATCCAAGTTCTGTCCGGGACTCTTCTTGCCAGGAATTAGCAAGGCGAGGTGGACATAGGACTCCTTAATGCACATCCAAGGCGGTAGATTGTAGTTTGCAAGAAAGACGGGCCATAGTGAATATGGATTTGAGTTCGAGTTATTGGGGTTGAAACCATCTGTACATAAGCCCAGACGAACATTCCCGATCTCTTGAGCAAAATCAGGATGTAGCCTATCGAAATGTTTCCAGGCCTCCCCATCACTCGGATGTACCATCTTTCCCGACTGAGCTTGATGTTCACGGTGCCAAGTCATCTCCTTTGCTGTTTTCTTACACATATACAATCGTTGTAATCTTTGTGTAACCGACAAATACGTCAACACCAACTGAGGCACCTTATTTTTTCGGCCAGTTGTTTTGTAACGAGTCTCCCCACACACTCGACAAGTGTCATCATCAGCATATTCCTTATAGAATAACATGCAATGTTTTTTGCAAGCATGGATCTTCTCTTTCGGAAGATTGAGTTGCTTCAACAACTTCTTTGTCTCGTAAAAACTTCCAACCAATTGTTCACCGTCAGGTAGCATTTCTTTCACCATAGCAATGTTACGATTGTAGGTTGTCTCTGGTACATTCCAATCTGCCTTCCAATTCGAAAACCTTGACGCTGCCTCTAACTTCGAAAATCTCTGGCACCCCTCCCACAACAGCTGGTCCGCAGCTTGTAACATCTCATAGAAATGGCGTGCATGTAGATTCGGTTCTTGCTTCTCCCACGTACTTGAAGTACTGGGAATATTTTGGTCCATCACCATTTGTTGAACACCATCAAACTCATTATAATCATCGTCTATTATTGTCTGCTGTGGTGGTTGAACTAATGGTGCTATTTCTCCGTGTGCATACCAGTGAGTGTAAGAAAGCATGAATTCCTTTCTTAATAAATCTAAATGAACTGCCTCTCGCGTTTTATACTTAAGAAGAAGACATTTCTTACAAGGACATTTTATAAATATTTCAACCCCGTCGTATGCTCCACTCGGTAGCCTAGATTTCTCATTGGTGACAGCAAAATCCAAAAATCTTTCAACCTCAACACCGAAAACAGGATTTATTTCACCAGTCCTATTTACTCGTTTATACATCCATCCTCTATTGGTGTTAGTCGACATAGCTACAAATCAAAACAATGCATATAGAACATGTAAGGTTGGGTTTGTGCGCATAAAGGCCCTAAATGCACATATTAGGCTACTTTCATAAAGGCCCTAAATGCACAAGATTAACTTTAGAGTATGTTTGCCACTCACACTTAGGGCTGCTCAAAAACCCGACGAACCCGATGAAACCGATCAAATTCACACAGACCAAGTTATGAATATAACTTACAAATCATGTAAATCAAAACTTGCACATGTTATGAATCATGAATTCACAGACCAAATTCACACAGACCAAGTAAGGAAGAATTCACAGACTACATTGTCTTAAAAATTCACAGGCTGTGTGATCTAAAACTTGCAAACTGTTAGGACTTAGACTTGCAGATTAGTTAAGCTAAAACTCACAAATCACTCGAATTCAAAACTTGCAGGTCATGTTAAAAACTGAAAATTACAGATCCTTTAAACTTGCAAATGCTTGGAATCAAAAATCACAGCTTAGACACACAGATCAAAATTCACGGATGCTTGAACTTCACAGATGTTTGCAGGCTGTGTTCATGAACTAGCAAAACAAAATGAGTCTGAACTCACAGATTGATTGAAATTGAAAATCATAGAATGAGTCAATCAAAATTTGCAAGCTTCTTGAATTAGAACCAAACAGATTTGAAACTACAAGCTATATGTTTTTCAAAACCTTTCAGACCATATAAGCTTTAAAAACACAGATCACAACAATTAAAATAGGGCTGTGTGGAACTCAGTTAGAACTTCAACCCTGTATTTTGCATTGCATTCACAGATTTCACATATTGCATTGGCTTGAAAAAATTGTAGATCAAATGAACTTTGAGTTAAAATTCACAGACTGCTTTTCTTTTAAAATTCATAGATCATAAAAAAACTCACAAAACACAGATCATAAAAAACTCACAAACACAGTTTATCGGTACCCTTCATAAACTCAGAGTTCTTTAATTTAGAATAAAAAGAAATCAAAAATTCCTAAATCAACTTTCATAAACTCATACCGGTGGTCGTGACTGGTGGTGGTGGTGGTTGCTGCTGCTGGTCGTGACTGTTGTTGGTGGTTGCTGGTTGTGGTGGTGGCGGCTGGTGGTGGTGGTTGCGGCTGGTGGTGGTGGTGGTTGCTGCTGCTGGTGGTGGCAGATCGGCCGATGAAGGGGACGGCGGCTGGTGGTACGTTAAAGCCCAAACGAAACTCAGTATTCAACTTCATTAACTGAAACACACAGATTACACGAATTAAAACAGGTTGTGTAAAATGATACTTGCAAAGCAAAATGATTTCTAATCAATATAACTTGCAAATCATGTAAATCAAAACTTGCACATGTTATGAATCATGAATTCACAGACCAAATTCACACAGACCAAGTAAGGAAGAATTCACAGACTACATAGTCTTAAAAATTCACAGGCTGTGTGATCTAAAACTTGCAAACTGTTAGGACTTAGACTTGCAGATTAGTTAAGCTAAAACTCACAAATCACTCGAATTCAAAACTTGCAGGTCATGTTAAAAACTGAAAATTACAGATCCTTTAAACTTGCAAATGCTTGGAATCAAAAATCACAGCTTAGACACACAGATCAAAATTCACGGATGCTTGAACTTCATAGATGTTTGCAGGCTGTGTTCATGAACTAGCAAAGCAAAATGAGTCTGAACTCACAGATTGATTGAAATTGAAAATCATAGAATGAGTCAATCAAAATTTGCAAGCTTCTTGAATTAGAACCAAACAGATTTGAAACTACAAGCTATATGTTTTTCAAAACCTTTCAGACCATATAAGCTTTAAAAACACATATCACAACAATTAAAATAGGGCTGTGTGGAACTCAGTTAGAACTTCAACCCTGTATTTTGCATTGCATTCACAGATTTCACATATTGCATTGGCTTGAAAAAATTGTAGATCAAATGAACTTTGAGTTAAAATTCACAGACTGCTTTTCTTTTAAAATTCACAGATCATAAAGAACTCACAAAACACAGATCATAAAAAACTCACAAAACACAGTTTATCAGTACCCTTCATAAACTCAGAGTTCTTTAATTTAGAATAAAAAGAAATCAAAAATTCCTAAATCAACTTTCATAAACTCATACCGGTGGTCGTGACTGGTGGTGGTGGTGGTTGCTGGTGGTGGTGGTGGTTGCTGGTGGTGGTGGTGGCGGCTGGTTGTGGTGGTGGCAGCTGGTGGTGGTGGTTGCGGCTGGTGGTGGTTGCTGTTGCTGGTCGTGACTGTTGGTGGTGGTTGCTGCTGCTGTTGGTGGCGGCTGGTGGTGGTGGTGGTTGCTGCTGGTGGTGGTGGCAGATCGGCCGATGAAGGGGACGACGGTGGTGGTGGGGTGGTCGATCCGCCTATGCTTTTGATTTGGGGGGAACCATTTTAGGGAAAATGTTAGAATAATTTGGTACAAGTGATGTGGTGAAATTAATTTGGGGGGAAGTTTGGGAGGGAAATAAAATTGTCAAGTAAATCATGTTTATATTATATTTTCAATTTTTTTATATGTTAAGTAAATAATGTTTTTATATTTATGTATCATTAAAAAAAATTTGAAAATATTTTTGTTTTATATATTTTGGTATATGTAATCTTAGATGAGATTTTAAAACCTAACTGGGTATTATAACCCAATTGGATCCGTTAAAGACCAACTGAGCACGTTAAAACCCAATGGGGTACGTTAAAACCCAACCGGATCCATTAAAGTCCAACTGGATCCGTTAAAGCCCAACTGGGTACGTTAAAGTCCAACTGGTACGTTAAAGCCCAAGTGGATCCATTAAAGCCCAACTGTATCCGTTAAAGCTCAACTGGATCAATTGAAGCCCAACTGCGAACGTTAAAGCCCAACCGGAACCGATAGAGCCCAATCGGATCGATTAAAGCTCAACTATACCCATTAAAGCCCCACTGGGTACGTTAAAGCCCAAGCGGATCAATTAAAGACCAACTTGGTACGATAAAGACCAACTGTGTACGTTAAAGCTCAAATGGTTCCATTGAAGCCCAACTAGGAACGTTAAAGCCCAACTGTATCCATTAAAGCTCAACTGTACCCATTAAAGCCCCACTGGGTACGTTAAAGCCCAACCGAATCCATTAAAGTCCACTGGATTCGTTAAAGCCCAACTAGGTACGTTAAAGCCCAACTGGATCCATTAAAGACCAACTGGGTACGCTAAAGCTTAATTGGATCAATTGAAGCCCAACTATGAACGTTAAAGACCATGTGGGTACGTTAAAGAACAACTGGATCCATTAAAACTCAACTAAATCTGTTAAAACCCAAATAGGTATGTTAAAGCCCAACTATATACGTTAAAACCCAACTGGATCTGTTAAAGCCTGACTAAATCCATTAAAGACTAAATGGATCATTTAAATACTAACTGGATACGTTATAGCCCAATTGGGAACGTCAAATCCTAAATGGGTACATTAAAGACCAACTGGATCCATTAAAGCCCAACCAGATCTGTTAAAGCCCAATCGGATCCATTAAAGGCCAACGGGATCCATTAAAGATCAATTGGATCCGTTAAAACCCACTGGGTACGTCAAAGCCCAACTGGATCCATTAAAGCCCAACTAGATACGTTAAAGACCAACTATATCCATTAAAGCTCAACTGGGAACGTTAAAGCCCAACCGGAACCGTTAAAGCCCAACCGGAACCGTTAGAGCCCAATCGGATCGATTAAAGCTCAACTATACCCATTCAAGCCCATTGTGTACGTTAAAGCCCAAACGGATCAATTAAAGACCAACTGGGTACGATAAAGACCAACTGTGTACGTTAAAGCTCAAATGGTTCCATTGAAGCCCAACTAGGAACGTTAAAGCCTAACTGTATCCATTAAAGCCCAACTGTACCCATTAAAGCCCCACTGGGTACGTTAAAGCCCAACCGGATCCATTAAAGCCCACTGGATTTGTTAAAGCCCAACTAGGTACGTTAAAGCCCAACTGGATCCATTAAAGACCAACTGGGTACGCTAAAGCTTAATTGGATCCATTGAAGCCCAACTATGAACGTTAAAGACCATGTGGGTACGTTAAAACTCAACTAGATCTGTTAAAGCCCAAATAGGTACGTTAAAGCCCAACTATGTACGTTAAAATCCAACTGGATCTGTTAAAGCCTGACTAAATCCATTAATGACTAAATGGATCATTTAAATACTAACTGGATACGTTATAGCCTAATTGGGAACGTCAAATCCTAAATGGGTACATTAAAGACCAACTGGATCCGTTAAAGCCCAACCAGATCTGTTAAAGCCCAATCGGATCCATTAAAGGCCAACGGGATCCATTAAAGATCAATTGGATCCGTTAAAACCCACTGGGTACGTCAAAGCCCAACTGGATCCGTCAAAGCCCAACTAGATACGTTAAAGACCAACTATATCCATTAAAGCTCAACTGGGAACGTTAAAGCCCAACCGGAACCGTTATAGCTCAACCGGATCGATTAAAGCTCAACTATACCCATTAAAGCCCTACTGGGTACGTTAAAGCCCAAACGGATCAGTTAAAGACCAACTAGTAAAATTTTCTAAGGAATAAATAAATATTTAAAAAATTTAGCGTTTTCGGCGGAATCAAAATTTTTTATTTTTTTTAATAAAATTTTTCTAAGAAATAGATAAATATTTAAAAAATTTATCATTTTCGGCGGAATCAAAACTGCTTATAATTTTTTTAAAAATATCTAAGAATTAAATAAATATTTAAAAATTTTAGCGTTTTCAGCGGAATCAAAATTTTTTTTATTATTTTTTAAAATTTTTATGTAAATATTTAAAAATTTTATCGTTTTCGGCGGATTTTCGGCGGAATCAATTTCTTTTTTAGTTTCTTAAAAATTTCTAAGAATTAAATAAATATTTAAAAATTTTAGCATTTTCGGCGGAATCAAATTTTTTTTTATTATTTTTTTAAAAAATTCTAAGAATTAAATAAATATTTAAAAATATTAGCGTTTTCGGCGGAATAAAATTTTTTTTTTATTATTTTTTTAAAAAATTCTAAGAATTAAATAAATATTTAAAAATATTAGCATTTTCGGCGGAATAAAAAAAAATTTATTATTTTTTTAAGAAATAAAAAAATATTTAAAAATTTTAGCATTTTCGGCGGAATCAATAATTTTTTAATTATTTTTTTAAAGGTTTTCTAAGAAATAAATAAATATTTTAAATTTTTGTGGTTTTCGACGGATTTTCGGCGGAATATATACTTTTTTTATTATTATTTTTTTAAAGTTTTCTAAAAAAATAAATATATAATTTTTTTTTACTGTTTTCGGCGGACATTAATTAATTAAATTAATTAAATAAAATCCGCCGGAAATTTTATTATTATTTTTTTAAATAATTTAAAAAATAATTTTCAGCGGATTTCCGACGAAAGTCAACGAAGTTTGACCATGGTGACTTCCGTCGGAAAACCGTCGGAAATCCGCCGAAAATTTTCCGGTGGAATATTCCGCCGAAAAACGCCGCCGGTAAAGACTGTTTGTTTAGTAGTGATTCTTGCCCCATTTGTGTTTTCCAAATTCGGGGATTCTTTGCCCTTAGAGCATCCACAATGCATAAGTCATTCAATGACTTTTTACTTTGTTACATTAGATTTTCACTAACTTTTTTTTAACAAAAACCTATACTTAAACACCTTCTCCAATGCAAAAAACCATTTATAAAGCGTTTTAATCAATTACATTATAATATATCATCATCTATTTAAAATGTTTTATAAAAGCCCCTCATTTAATTTGTCGTTTTAAGACACACGTGATATTTTTTTTAAAACCATAATTCAAATATTTTAAAACAACACATTAAACGATATTTAAAAAGTAACTCTAAACCTAAATTCCATATCTCGTTTTAGTTGGAAGTATGAAATAACAAGTTGTATGTTAATAAAAGTGAAAGAGAAATAGGGGGTTAATTTTTTTTACTTCTATTTCATAAATTAGATTAATTAATAAATATTAAAAAAAGTTTAAATTGAAAATAATATTAAATTAAGGGGTAATGTAAAACTTTAATTGAAGATGTAGAATTGTAAAGGAAGAAAAGATGAAAATTGAATAGTAAAAAGCCATCCAAATGACCGCTTCTTGTTTTATAACCCTTTCTTTAAAAAGCTTTTAAAAGGTCTTCATCTCCGATGCTAACAAGTCTTTGTAAAATCTTTTTGTAAATAGTAAAAAGCTTTAATAGCTTATGCATTGGAGTTGCTCTTATTCCTGATCAACTCGGGAATTCTCCGTTGAAATCTGGTTACGTTTTTTTTTCTTCATCTCTACCATTAGGGAAACATCATGCTCTATGAGGTTTGTCTCACCATCCGGATGATACAAAGATAAGCTCTAATATCATTTAAAAATTATAAATTAATTTTGTTACGGTGAAAATTATTAATAACTCACAATTTAAGATGTATACGAAGCTTATAGTTTTCATTTGTATCCATGTGGATGGATTATTAAAACCCCCACGACCCCACCTCACTTAAATGAGCTATCACAAATCTCACTTTTATTCAATGCAAAATGAGTTTGTCACGTTGATCACAATTTTAAATAAAATTCAAAATAGCTTATGTAAATCCAACCAACTCTCTTTTTACATTAGATATGATTTAAAATTTGTGTTTGACAAACTAACTGAAAAACAGTTGTTAACTTATAAGATATCTATTGGGTAAAAAGCTAACTGATAAATTAATCATTTTGCTAGCTCATAAAGTAGTTGAGAAATATAAAATAATCAAAAAAAGACATTTAAAAAACAAGTAAATTATAACACTACATAATATAATTAAAATAAATCACTAATAGTATAATAATATATATTAATTACTACAAATCAAATAAATTAAAAATAAATTATCTTAACTAATAAAATTTAAATTCAATTATATATGTTTATATATATGTGTGTGTGTGAGAGAGAGAGCACAAATATAAATTTTAGAAAATATTTATATTAACCGATGATTTAAATAGTTATTACACATAATATGAATAAAAACAAATTTGTTAATCGAACATATCTTTAAGTTAATTAATAATTTTCAAAAATAATAACAGATAATTATATTAAATATTTTATTTAACTTATTTAGTGAATTTTTTATTTTTGAAACAGGAAAATATAATTTTAATATTTATACTAGAAGCGTACTCGTGCAATGCAGCTATATACATCACGATTTTAATGTTTCATTTTACTTTTTGTTTTTTGTCGATTTACATTACGATTTTGGATGGTTGTGAGAGAGTGAACATGATTTTTTTTATAAATTTGTTTAATTTAGACTTAATAATATAATGCTTTTTATAACAAAAAATAAGTATTTTGTTAGAATTCAATTATTATGAGCTAGTTATTAATTCAAACACATAACTTTAGAAATTTCTACTCATGCATCATGACTTGTATTCTTGAATTTTAGGTAATGTGTATCAATAAATAGTACTTAATGCATAAAAGTACAAAAACGACGACCAAAAAATCAAATTGATTCTAAAAATATAAAACCATAACTTATTACAACTAGTTGTGTACCCGCGCAATGCGCTGGGATGCAAAACTTAAGTAAGGGGCCGTTTACCCAAATGCTTACCCGGTAAGTGCTTACCAGTAAAAATAACACATTCATTTGCCTTTCCACGTAAGATTCTAGTTCATTTAAACGACATTGTAGGCAACAATATACCTTGTAAGTGCTTACCCGGTAAGACTTGCCGCCCACACTTACCGGGTAAGACTTTTGGCCCTTGCCATCGTTCTTACCGGGTAAGATTCTCGGTAGTTGTAATGTTCATCCGGTAAGGTAAGTGACTTGTTAAGAGCTTACCGGGTAAGCGTTTTTTAAACGGCGCCTAAATGTTAGCGAGAATACCGATTACAAAAGATAAAGACATTATGCTTCAATCGTTCTAATCCAGTCTTTGTATTGTTTCTCTCCATATCCAAGCATAATCTGAAACAAATTCAATCTTTATTCATTATAATACATAACACAATCCAACTCCAAACGGGGTTAAATTAGTGGCGTAATTGACGCATAAGAGGTGAAAGAGAACTTTTTGCATACATGACTTAATAAAAACCAATTAAACACCTCTTATACATCAATTACACTACCAATTTAACCCTTTTTTATCGTGTTCCAGGTTTACTAAACAAATATAAGATTTAAATTAAAAATTTATATGAACTATTTTTAAAAAATAGAAAAAAATAATATATTGATTAAGGACATATCCATACCCTATAATGATGTATCAAATTTCAGTGTTTGACCTTTCCCCCACAGTTACCTTTTCTTTATCTTTGCTTGGTGCATTCCATGCCTACCCTCCCTCCCTCCCTCAAATGTATTGGAGTTGTAGGAAGGATATATCTTTGTCAACCTAGTATTAATTAATACAAGATATTAAGAAAATAGTTATGACAGGAGAAAGGTAGTGCTCACAGTTTTTTTTGTTAGAGCATTAATCTGTTTAGAAGGTACACCATATCATTTAAGAAATTTTAAGCATTCAAAAAGGGATCATATAAAAAATTCTGGGGATAATTAGGCCAATATGTAGATTATTTTCCTATTCTGTTCAAGTTACGGAAAACACGTACATCTTTTGTTAAATTAGTGATGTACAACAATACAAGTTTCCTTGCCAAGCACTTGTTCTACATTGATGATATCATCAAACACCAAGTATTTTGTATTAAATAACCGACAAAAGTAAAAGACAGTGTTGAATCTTACCGGTATGTGCTTACGGGGTCGTGTTTGGGTAAACGGCCCATAAGTCCCAAAACATAATCAATGAACGTTCTTCGTAAACGAACCGACCTCCATATTATCCTAGAAAATACATACGAAATCATTAATAGAACCAAAAAGACATTGTGAAAGCTCAACTTCAGATAGCTCCTCTCAGAGAGCCAAAATGTCTGAATGATTTTTAATTAATGAAAGTAAATATGCCTCAAGTGGACTAAAGGAAATGGTCTTGATCTCGACTTCTATCATGAACATGTCATAAAAGGAATTGCAAATTCTTCTCATTAGTGCTCAAGTCATGGTCGGTCTTTGATGCTAACACAAATAGCGGAACTGCCCCCCAAAAACTTGTCAAATATTCTCAGAGATATATATTGCAGAGTGAAAACCCAAAAGAAAATGAAAAAGAAAAAAAAATCACCTTCATGGTAGTAGCAGGATCACCTGAAAACAAAACTTTGATTTTCAAGAAGAAATCATTGCCATTCCACTACACTGCAACCCACCAATAGACTTTCTGAATGCCTTGCTTAAAATTCTAGGGACGAGGTTATGAAGGATCGACAATTATGAAATTCTAGTGTAAAAACCCACCAAGAGATAATAAAAAATAGAAATTTAGCAAGCATAAAAGATAAAGAATAGAGAGAAAATCAATTGCCTTACTAATATTTAATGAATTATCGAGTAAACATTTATGTACAAAAGATTACAACTTTAATCCAAGTTAGATCACCAAATAAAGCTTTAAAGATACTATTTACCTTATTGATTGACCATGATAACAACCGAGAAACTTACCCGGTGAGAGGCAAGGCAAGGACCGATAGTCTTATCCGATAAGTGCGGGAAACGAATCTTACTGGTAAGCCTTACCAGGTTTAAGATGCTTACCAACAATCCATTTTCATGGCTGAAAATGTTACACGATAAGGCAAATGAGGGTAATATCTCTTGCAGAAAGCGCTTACCCTGTAAGAATTTCGTAAAAGACCCTTTAGCCTGTTAAGCTTATTAAGTCAAAACTAAAATAGTAATCAAATGAATGAGTTACAAAGGTAAAGTCAAGATCAAACACGATGTGAATAATGGTTAAAAATAAAACTACAAAAATAAAACTAAAATGGTTGAACACCCATGATCCAAGAAGATTGGAGCCTCCATAGAGCACATTTTGCAAGCTGTTTGACGCTAATTCATATGAAACATGATGAGAACCAACCAAAAAGAATTGTAACACCCGTAAATTCAGGTAAGTTGAGGTTTTGTTAATCTTACGTTTATGTGTTTATCAAAGTAGAACGTATGTGTTTAATTGCCATTTTAGTCTGCGATTAATTGCTCGATATCGAATTGGGAGTTTTAGAATTGTGTTTGGTAAACAGGGAGTTTCGCGATTTAGTCGCGAGTGGAAGTCGCGACACAAGCCGTGTAGTCTACTGGGGTGTTTCGGGTTTGAGGAACCTCGCGACTTAGGCGCGGGTTATAGTCGCGGCACTAGCCGCGTGATTCACTGTGTTCGAATTGGTCGGGATAGCGGGCGACTTATGACGCGGGTCCAAGTCGCGGCACAAGTCGCGATCGACCTGCAGTCCCTTAAACCCTTCTTTGGCCGATTTTCTCTCATTTGGTTCTTACATTCCCTCTCCATTGGCGATTTTAGAGCTCACTAAATCAGCCCCTTTCCTCACCAAACCCTACCTCTCATAAATACAACCTACTTTGGTGGTTGGAATATTGGAACCTTGCATTTACTCTCCTCAAGTCTTCAAGCTTCACCTACAAGTCTCCATCTTTATTATCCAACTTCTAGGGTTCCATATTTTCTAGGTTTTGGTTCAAAACCTAGATTGTGAGTTTACTAAACCTTTGTTAAAACTAGATACACATCATAATCTTCTATATGTTATTTCATTCTCTATGTGTTTAAGTATTTGGGATTTCTTGATGAAAATGGTTAGAAATATGGACATTGGTGATATGCTACGTTTTATGTTATATGTACCATTATTTGGGGCTTTTCCCATGGATATGTAAAATGGGTACCTCGATATGTTAAATGTATGCATATATGTGTTATGATGATTTTAGTTGGAATATCACTTTGGTGACATAGTCATATGCATGCTGAATATAATTGTCATTTGGGACTTTTGTTGGACTTCATGAGGATAGGATGGTAACATTGTACCCGTAGTCGGTATGGAAATATGTTGGGTTGAAATATACCTAAGGACCTCCTATATGCATTATGTTGGACGAATCAAGGCAAGTTCACTAGGAGGATGTAGTCTTGGGGCACCACCGGAATGGTATGTGCCTAGACCTCCGCCACTCGGAAAGTTTCCTTTACGGTCTGATCTCCGGGTGTGCCGGGCCTTTGGGGTGTTCCTTGTTAAGGGCATCAAGGTTCATTGACTCTTTGGAGTGGAATTGATTGGTGCTTTAGGTCTCCCCTAATGACTCCACATATATTTGGACACTGGTTAACTGTTGATAAGAAATTGTGACTGTTCATGCATGCTTATTATTGTCCAACTCACTAGGCTTTTTGGCCTAACACTTGTTTGGTGTCGATGTGTATCTCAGGTGTTAGCGGCGCGGCTCCTAGACAAGTTTAGATGCTTTGGGCAAGAGTTTGGGGATTTTGGTACTTGAACTAGTTTTGGAAGATTTGGGTTTATAGATGACACCCCTTTTGTAATCTCTTTTCTAGATGTAGAAATTAGATTAGTTGGTTGTTGTTTATTTATCCGTTAAATTACAGATTTGTGATTAAACAGGTTATTTGTATATTTCCCCTTTTTGGTAGGCTCTTGCTATGGCAAACTTTCCACCACTTCTCTATTTATGGAAAGTTTTTGTTATCCCTATTTTTAGGGTGTTACAAGTTGGTATCAGAGCTTTAGTTTAAGTGAACTAGGTATTGTTTAGCATATCTAGACTTAAGCTTTAGACTTTATGACTTCACTGTCCACTTGGGGTAGAAATCCTAGGTGGGGAGAGCGTTAGGATTACGGAATTACTTTAATTGAAAGTTGTGATGATGGTGACAAGAATTCTTGTGTATGGTTCGTTCATAATTTCACTTAGCTACTGCTATTATGAATGCATTGTTACGTGAGAATACTTGGTTTACTATTATTATAATAATTGATGAAGGTATTAGTACGTACAATGAGTTAAACTCGTTTAGTCTTTTCTCAATCTCCTTCTCGTCCTGGTGTGGTAGTGATCAATGGTAAACACTCGAAGTAGATTACCGGAGATGCCAGAGGGGCAACCAGAAGTGGAATATGCAACAGTAAAACCCCCGGTGGGGGCAACCTCCGATGACATTCCTATACCCAGAATCTTGGGAGGAGGGCCTGAGCATATTCCGTGCCGGAACCTTAACATAGGTAACGCCATAATGGAGGAAGTTACCATGGAGACTCGACTTCGGGATAACATGATGTTGGCTATGAATGCGTCCCTGGCTCAACAACAGTTGGCCATGACTTCGGCCATGACCCAACAACAAGAGTTTTTCATGAAACTCCTAGAGGATCGAGACGCTAGCCACCGACAACTTGAGACGATGGCTGAAAACATTATTGTGGGGTCGGGTGGACCAAATGTGGTAACGGTTGAGTAACCATCCGCTGAAGGGATTCAGACGAAGACTAAGGGGTGCACTTACAAGACGTTTCTAGGGAGCCACCCTAAGGAGTTTGAGGGTTCAGATAACCCGGTTGCTTGCATGTACTGGCTCAAAGAGGTAGAGATGGCCTTTGAGTCAAGTGAGTGTGATCCCTCTCAACGGGTCAAGTTTGCTTCTCAACTACTCCGAGGAGAGGCTTTGATTTGGTGGAATCTCACTCGATCAGTCCTCACTCCTGAAGTTCTGGCTAAGTTAACTTGGCCGGTGTTCAAAGAGAAGATTATGGGCAAGTATTGTAGCGAGCGTTCAATGGACAAGTTGGAGCGGGAGTTCCGAGATCTGAAGAAAGGGAACCTATCTGTGGTTGGCTACTCCAAACTCTTTTTGGAGAAACTAAACTTGGTGGGACATCTAGTCCCCGATGAAAGGTCAAAGATTAAAGCCTATCATCAAGGGTTACCGGTCGGGATGCGATCGGCGGTAAGAAATGCTAAGTGTTCGATGTTACAAGAGGTTATCGAAGAGTCCTTGATCGGTGAGGACGATATCAATGCCGAAAGGGAAGAGAAGAGGTTGGTTGGTGAGAAACGGAAGTGGGAAGGGCCATCCGGGCCCGTTCGTCAGTCGAAACTCTTTGTAAGTGGGAAAGCGGGTGATCAACGTCGTGAAGAACGGTGGTGTTCCAAGTGCAGGTCAAAGCACTCGGGACCATGTGCTACCATAACTTACTCTGGTCCATCCAAGTGTGGTAAGAAGAACCATACGACTCGAGAATGTTCCATCCAGGGATCGGTATGTTTTGAGTGCGGAGAACCGGGGCATATGAAAAGATTCTGCCCAAAGCTAGTTGGAGGAAATTGGGGAAATTCTGTGGGTTCGACGGCCAGAGTCGAGCAACCACAAAGGGCACCGAGTCGAGCTTTCTGGATGTCTACCGAGGAGGCAAAGGAGACCACGGATGTCGTTTCGGGTACGTTCCTAGTAAACTCCTTGCCAGCTCGTGTTTTGTTTGATTCTGGTGCTACGTGTTCTTTTGTGTCAGATACCTTCTGTAAACGATTCACTATTCCTATTAGTGTCCTTCCCGATGCACTAGTAGTAGAGATAGCCAATGGGGACCAGGTAATCATTCGAGACTGTTTTTGTAATTGCACTATAGAGATCGATGGGAATCCTTTTGGGGTAGATTTGCTACCTATGGCCATAAGGGGGTTTGACGTGGTCATAGGCATGGATTGGTTAGTAAGGCACGGATTGGTTAGTAAGGCACAAGGCCGACATCTTTTGCTCTAAGAAGATGGTTCAAGTGCCTTTGGAAGGAAGCAATATGGTCATCATCTATGGAGAGAAAGGAAAGGGTCGCAACCCTATAATCTCATCTCTCAAGGCTCGCAAGTTCTTAGCGAAGGGTTACCCTTCGTACTTGGCCTACGTTGTGGACGCAAAGAAAGAAAAGAAGTCGGTAGAAGATGTGGAGGTCGTACAAGATTACCCAGACGTCTTTCCGGAAGACTTACCCGGATTACCGCCGGAGCGACAAGTGGAGTTTCAGATTGACCTCACACCGGGAGCGGCTCCGATGGTTCGTGCTCCATATCGTTTGGCACCGACAGAAATGAAAGAGATGATGATGCAAATTCAAGAGTTGTTGGAGAAGGGCTTCATTCGACCAAGTTCATCTCCTTGGGGAGCACCGGTACTATTCGTGAAGAAGAAGGATGGATCTATGCGGATGTGCATAGATTATCGGGAGTTAAACAAAGTCACGGTGAAGAACAAGTATCCCTTACCTCGCATCGACGACCTTTTTGATCAACTTCAAGGCGCAGGATGTTTCTCGAAGATTGATCTTCGATCTGGTTATCATCAAGTGAGAGTGAAGAACTAAGACATTCCGAAGACAGCTTTCCGGCCGAGATACGGTCATTATGAGTTTTTGGTGATACCTTTTGGCTTAACCAACGCTCCGGCCGTATTCATGGATCTAATGAACCGTGTGTGTCACCCATTCTTGGATAAATCCGTGATCGTCTTCATCGACGATATTTTAATATATTCAAAGGATGAGTCCGAGCATGGAAAACACTTACGGGAAGCATTAGAAGTTCTAAGGAGAGAGAAGTTGTTCGCGAAATTCTCGAAGTGCGAATTCTGGCTTCAAGATGTGCAATTCTTGGGGCATGTGTTATCGAAGGACGGCGTAAAGGTGGATCCGACAAAGATCGATGCAATGATGAGTTGGGAGCCTCCAACAAGTCTGACGGAGATTCGAAGCTTCTTAGGTTTGGCGGGTTACTACCGGCGTTTCATCCAAGACTTTTCCAAGATAGCTACACCGCTCACTTCTCTTACAAGGAAGAACATCAAGTTCCTTTGGACCGATGCACAAGAGCAAGCCTTTCAGACACTCAAGAGGAAGTTGTGCGAAGCTCCGATCTTATCCCTACCCGAATGATCGGAAGACTTTGTTGTGTTTAGTGACGCTTCCAAGATGGGGCTTGGGTGTGTCCTAATGCAAAGGGGGAAAGTGATAGCCTACGCGTCGCGACAATTAAAGGATCATGAGAAGAACTATCCAACTCATGATTTGGAGTTGGCGGCGGTAGTTTTCGCGTTAAAGTTGTGGCGACACTACTTGTATGGGACCAAGTGTACTCTTTTCACGGATCACAAGAGTCTTAAGTACATCTTCGATCAAAAGGAACTCAACATGCGACAAAGGAGATGGCTAGAGCTCTTGAAAGATTATGATTGTGATTTACCTATCATCCTGGTAAGGCCAATGTGGTGGCGGACGCTTTGAGTCGAAGGAGCCATGATAGTGGTGTTAAATTGTCCCTTACAAGAATCGATGTGGTATCAAGTTTGGTGGAAAGCATCAAGACGTGGCAAGTGGAAGCGCTCAAGGAGCAAAATCTCAAATCCGAGATCATGGTAAAGCAAAGTGGACTTTTGACGGAAGATAGTCGCGGACTCAAAGTCTTCCAAGGTCGAATTTGGGTGCCGAAGTTGGGCGGAAATCGGGAATTACTTCTAGAAGACGTGCACAAGTCGAAGTATTCTATACATCCCGGTAGTACCAAGATGTATAGAGACTTAAAATTAAATTATTGGTGGCCGGTGATGAAGTTAGATGTGGCTAACTATGTAGAGAGATGTGTCACGTGTCTTCTAGTCAAGGCGGAACATCAAAGGTCGTATGGGACTTTACAACCATTGTCCATTCCCGAGTGGAAATGGGACAACATCACTATGGACTTCGTGACGAAGCTACCAAAGACCTTGCGAGGCCATGATACAATTTGGGTGATCGTGGATCGGTTGACCAAGAGCGCGCATTTTCTTGCGATGCGGGAGTCCTTGCCGATGGAGAAATTGGCTAAACTGTACATCAATGAGGTTGTGTCGAGGCATGGGGTTCCACAATATATCGTATCGGATCGAGATATCCGTTTCACGTTGAACTTTTGGGCAAGCTTGCAAAAGGAATTGGGTACTAGATTAAATTTGAGCACGGTGTATCATCCTCAAACGGATGGTCAAAGTGAAAGGACGATTCAAACGCTCGAAGATATGTTGAGTTCGTGTGTGGTAGACTTCGGGGGAAGTTGGGATTCACATCTACCGTTGGTAGAGTTCGCGTACAACAACAGTTACCATTCTAGAATTGGCATGGCACCATTCGAGGCGTTGTACGGGCAAAAGTGCCGAACTCCAGTTTGTTGGTTAGAAGCGGGCGAAAAGCAATTCGCGGGGCCAGAAATAGTGCAAGAGACGGCGGACAAGGTGAAAGAGATTCAAGAAAGGCTAAAGGCGGCGCAAGACCTACAAAAGAGCTATGCGGACAAGAAGAGGAGACCGGTTGAGTTTCAAGTTGGTGACCGAGTCATGTTGAAGGTGTCCCCGTGGAAGGGGATCATACGTTTCGGGAAGCGTGGGAAACTTAGTCCTCGTTTCCTCGGACCATTCAGTATTTTGGAAAAGATTGGTTTGCAAGCCTACCGGTTGGATTTACCACCGGAAATGGATGGGATACATCCTACATTCCACGTGTGTTACCTTCAGAAATTTCTAGCCGAAGAAGAAAGCGTAATCCCTTTGTCGGAAATTTGGCTGGACAATGGGAATCGTTGTGTGGAAGAACCGGGTGGACAATGGGAAATTCGGGTGGACAATGAGAAATTTCTTCAGATGCTCCCAAAACTCCATTTCTCACAATCCCATATCAGGATTCAGCCCCAAACTTTGATTAATAGTTCTCTGAATTAAGTATCTAGCCATTGCAGAATCTGGTGCACAACCTAGCTTTTTCTTCAACATAACATGCAGCTTTAACCTGCTATGGTTGTAAATTCTATCTACTAGGAAGTATTCAAGATGACTTGTATCCATAGCCAGTGCATATACTCCACTTCTTTCATACAGAGTCCAGTTGTTGATGGTTTTGAACACATTTATGATGACATGCTGAACTTCCTCTGGCTTGAATAACATGCATAGATACTTCATCACAAGTTTTGTAACTGGTAACCCTGGAGCTTTCAGCTTGTCAGCATATAGTTTCATCCCCACCTCAAACATTTCCTCTAAATCAGATCTGGAGCATACTCTTACTATCTTAGCCCAAGTAGGATACACCTCAAACTTTTCATCCTTCCTCTTAAGTCTGATATACTCCTTACCATCTACTTCCATAGTATCCCAGTGAATAATCTCAGGAGGCTTGACACCAACTGGTTCAGCAGTTATAGGCTCGGGCACTTTCTCCATCACCACCATGCACATATTCACATCATAAGTACTTGATGGTTCTTCCTGGGATTGAGCTTTCTTTTCTTCAGACTTAGGTGCCCCTTCTTCTTCAGCTACCTTTTGTTCAGCTTCTTCCTCAGCCACTCTAGGTTTCTTAACAAGTTTTCTTCTTGCCATCATTTTAGTTCTTTTCAAAGTCTTCAAACTTTCACCTAGAGTAACTTCCTACTTTGGAGTTTCTTTATCATCAGGAAAGGGTTTTTGTATTAGAAAGTCATTACTCTCTTTCATCCTCTTTTCCACTTCAACTTTGGCTCTGTCATTTTCTTGAAGCTTAGTCATCTCTGCATCATACAACCCTTTGATTTGATCAAAAGACATTTTTGTGAACATCTCCTTTTTGACTCCCACAACACCTTTGAGGAAAGTGATCATCTTCTTTCTCTCTTGAGTGCCAAGGTAGGTCTTTGAAGGTTGCCTCTTCTTAGCAGCCATTTTGATCATCACAGACTTCTTTAGAGTTGCAGCTTTCTTCTATGCTATCTCTGTTGCCAAGCTCTGTTGATATACATCATTAAGCTCTGCAGCTAGGGCTTTTGCCATCTCCGTATCTTTCTTCACTTGAACTGTTTCTGCTTGCTCAAGTTCTGCTTGAATCTTCCTAGCCAAAGCTTCATCTGACTCAATCAGCTTTTGCTTTTTAAGTGGTTGGTCAGATTCCACTATCTTGGCTTTGCCTTTATCCTTGCTTGATACCTTCTCAACACTTGCTTTCTTGATAACCTCACCCTTTTCTTTGATGACAACTCCTTTGGCCTTTGGAGTGACCTTGGCAGTATCATGTTTAGCCTTGATAAGTGCTTCAGCTATCTCAAATTCTTCCAAATTTCTGCTAATGAGATCAGTTAGTATCTCTTTAACAATTTCTGCTGCTTCATTTATTTCAGCAACATTAACTGTTTCTGCTACTTTGCTTGCTTCAGAAGCATTAGCTGTTTCTGCTGCTCTATCTGTTACTACTGTTTCTTCAAACACAAGCCCTGTTTCTGTTTGTACATCAAACTCCCCCTCAACTCCATGTATCTCCCTCTCCAGGTTGATCTCAGCTTCTGAATCCCCCTTTTTGGGAGCATCATCCACTGGGTTCCTTTTTTTGAGCACAAACCTTTGTTTCTTCTTCTTTTGAACCACCTTCTGAACCAACTTCTTTAAGCTGCTGATCTCTTCTTGTTGGTTGATGATGACTTTCTTGAGTTCATTTATAACCATCTTCTGAGAATCCAGTTCTGTTGCCATTTTGGACATGGCAGAAATCAATTTGTGGTAGTCATATCTATCCTCACCTTCTCCAGGAGTGTTACCCCCTTTTGATGGATCATTGGAACTTTTAGTAGTAGAGGTCTTCTGCCTAGCAGAAGCACCCTCCATCCCCGTGGTTTCTTGGAACCTGGGACCTTTGGATGATTTCTCACCCAAAGTTGCCATGGGGAAGGTCTTAGTGATGTTACCACTGTCCTCCTCTGTGCTAGTAGGAGTAGTGGCAGCCTTCTCACCCACATGCTCATACATGTCCTCAGTGAGCACCTCCTTGGGGTTGGGAGACACCCAAGTGGTTTCCCTATTGATATTCTCTAATGGAGAATGCTCCATTAGAGGGCTTTGAGGCTCTGGGTTTGTAGGAGGTACAACAAGGGAAGGAGCCTTGTGTACCTTTCTCTTAGCATATGTTTTGGCTATAACTGGTGTTGGTTTAAGAACAAGGGACTAAGGAAGTGATATAGTGGTTGAAGGTTGGGTTTGGCTATCAGTGGGATCGTCTAGTGAGGGCCTTGACCCTGATGCCATACCTTCTTGGTTGTGGGACACCACCATCATTGTAGAGAACAATGAGGTGTCAACTCCTTTCGAGTCCTTGGCAGACCTTTTCATATTTGAAAAGACCTTGCCCTTAGGGATTTTAGGTACATATACCTCATTAAATTGAGGTATATCCGTCAATTCAGTGGTGATAACTGCCTGGACAAATCTTGGATACATATAGAAACTCTTTTTATTCTCCAAGTTTGACACAAGGTCATTGAAAATCATTTTTGAGAAATTATACTTTCTAGCAGTGGACAATCAGACCAAAGCATACACAATGGTACTGCTGAACTGACTCCATCCAGTAGTTTTTCTAGAAATACAGTGCATAAGGGTATGAACAAAGAACCACCATTGGGAAGAAAAGTTAGCTTTGTAAAATTTGAAAACACCCATTTGGTCTTCATACCCCATTCTGGTGAGATTGGAAAACAAGTCCTCATTAGGGATGGAAGTAATACCTTAGGCATCGTCTAGACGTAGACTGATGCGAATGACCTCTTCAGTGACTATCAAGGGTTTGTCACACACCCTTGTCTTGATAATCTGCACACCGTTTTCAGTAACAGCGGTGGCATTGGACCAAAATTACTTCTGGTGCTCGATGAAGATTGGTGGTGACACAGTAAGAGCATACGCTATATGACTGTTCTTGAAGAAAATCAACTACTTGATGGAATCCATCAGCCTGCTTCGGCTTTTGAAGCATTGCGATCTCATTATGTTCATCAATAAACGCCATGGATGCCATCGGTCTTGAGGATACTTGACTGAAACACACAGGTTGCTTAAGAGAAAAGAGTTAGAGAGAAATGAACAGTATTCAAAGAGTCGTTGTGAGCTTTTAGGCGGGCAAAGAGGGTATTTATATGATTCGGGAAAGAAGCAGTATTAACCCTATTTTCCATTAAAGCAGTATTAACCACTCGCAGTATTAACTGAGAGCAGTAGTAACTAACTAGCAATATTAACGAACTAGCAGTATTAACTACTAGCAGTATTAACTAACTAGCAGTATTAACTACGAGCGGTATTAACTAACTAGCAGTATTAACGACTAGCAGTATTAACTACTAGCAGTATTAACTAACTAGCAGTATTAACTACGAGCAGTATTAACTACTAGCAGTATTAATAATGAATCTGCAGTAGTAACTTTGCACTAGCAGCATTAAAACTGCACTGGCAGTATTAACTATACTTACACTATTGAAGCTTTGTGTTTAGTCTGAGCAGGGCAATAAACTTCCTGAGAAAGATGATTAGTAGCACCAAACAAAATAAACAAATAACAGGTATACAAACACTCTTTAAACATGAGCTCATTCAGAGTTGATCATGCCCACACTTGTGACCAAGAAAGTGAATCTACCCACATCAAAAGCTTTAGTGAATAAATCAGCAAACTGGTTATCAGTATGAACTTTAGAAACTTGAATAAGCTTCTTTTCATTGCAGTCTCTAATAAAGTGATACCTGATTTCAATGTGCTTTGTTTTGGAGTGCTTGACTGGATTGTTAACAATGCTGATAGCACTGTTATTGTCAATGAAGATTGGAGTATGAAGAAAGGTTACCCCATAGTCCAGCATTTGATTCTGAATCCATAGAACCTGAGAACAGCAACTTGCAGCAGCAATGTACTCAGCTTCTGTTGTGGATAAGGACACTGTGGTTTGCTTCTTACACTGCCAAGATACTAGTCTTGCACCCAAATGTTGACATCCCCCTGAAGTAGACTTTCTATCCATATTAGCACCACCCAAGTCACTGTCTGAATATGCAATCAAATCAAAAGTGGATTCATAAGGATACCAAAGACCTAATCTAGGTTGCCCTCTTAAGTATCTGAAAATCCTCTTAACAGCTTGAAGATGTGACTGCTTTGGCTTGACTTGGAATCTGGCACACACACACACTGGGAACATGATATCTGGTCTTGAGGCTGTGAGATACATGAGAGATCCAATCATTGATCTATAAAGATGGACATCAACATCCTCCCCCTCAAGATCATCAGTGATCTGTTTGTGTGTTTCCATTGGTGTGCTTGCTGGCTTTGAGTCTGATAAACCATACTTATCTAGGATGTCTTTCACATACTTAGATTGACTTATGAAAATCCCATCTTTCTACTGTTTCACTTAAAGCCCAAGGAAGAAAGTGAGTTCACCCATTGAACTCATTTTGAAGCTCTTGTGCATCAACTCTTCAAAGTCTCTACACATCTGATCTTTTGTGGATCCAAAAATGATGTCATCCACATAGATCTGAACAAGTAGGATGTTCTTCTTACTTCTTCTAATGAAAAGGGTCTTGTCAATGATTCCCCTTTCAAACCCATTTTCCAAGAGATAGGTAGACAGAGTATCATACCATGCTCTTGGGGCTTGATGTAGACCATAGAGTGCTTTCTTAAGTTTGTATACTCTGTCAGGATATAATGGATTCTCAAATCCAAGGGGCTGACAGACATATACTTCTTCATCAATTGTTCCATATAAAAAGACACTCTTCACAGCCATCTGATATACCTTGAACTGCATATATGAGGCATAGGCTAGAAACAGCCTAATTGCCTCTACCCTTGCAACTGGAGCAAAAACTTCCTCATAGTTTATGCCTTCTTCCTGAGTGTACCCTTGAGCCACTAGCCTTGCTTTGTTCCTGATTACTATTCCTCTCTCATCCTTTTTATTCCTGAAAATCCACTTGGTGCCAATTGCTCTATGACCTTTTGGAAGGTCCACCAAGTTCCAAACATCTTGTAATTTAAACTGTAGCAACTCTTCTTGCATGGCTTCTATCCAACTTGAATCTTTCATTGCATCATGAGCCTTCTTAGGCTCAATCTGAGATAGAAAGCAAGAGAGTACTGTATGTTGCTGATCCTGCAAATCTTGAAGTCTGCTTTGATTCCTAGTCATCATAGGAGAAGAGATGTCTCCTATTACCAGCTCAGGAGGATGATTCTTCTGAGTTCTTGTCTGAAGACTAGGTTCTTCATTCATTCCCACATCTAAATTGGAGTCATTTAAGTCAGCTGAGGGGATCTCATCAGCTACTTCTGGCTCTCCATGCGCTGAATTCTCCTCATCTCTTCTTTCTTCTTCACTCTGAATTGGTTCAGTAACAGTCTCCTTTTCACAGATTTTAATAGGGTCCATTGTAGGTATTGGAAAGATCACAGACTGAGGAATAATATTTTGTACTTGTTCTTCCCCTGATCCTCTACTTCCTGATCCTGCATGATAATCACTACTGAAACCCAAAGAGTTAGTTAGTGAATCAATGTCAAATAACCACTGAGGACCTGAACCAATAGGATTTGGTGTGTTCTCATTGCATTTGATATTGTCACTTTCCTCAATTATTCTAGAAGAAGAATTAAAAACTCTGTAAGCCTTACTCTGAGATGAGTAACCAACAAGAAAACCATCATCTTCCTTGCTATCAAACTTTCCTAAGTGAGTTTTGGTATTGAGAATGGTACAAGGACACCCAAAAGATTTGAAAAATCCAATAAATGGTTTTCTTTTATTTAAAAGCTCATATGGTGTCTTGTTTTTAGGCTTGAGTACTAGAACTCTGTTTTGGACATAGCAAGCAGTATTAACTGCTTCAGCCCAGAAAGTAATTGGACGTTTTGAATCTGCTAACAGAGATCTAGCAGCTTCAATCAGTGTCCTATTCCTTCTCTCAGCAACACCATTTTGTTGTGGATTCCTAGGAGCACTGTATTGCCTCTCAATTCCTTTTTCCTCACAAAAGGTGATTAGATCAAGATTTTTAAATTCAGTACCATTATCTGGCCTAATGACCTTTACCTTTTGATTTGTTTGGTTTTCAATTCTTAGAATAAAGGATTTGATCAGTCCACTTGTCTCATCCTTAGTCCTTAGAAAATATACCCAAGTAAATCTAGAGTAATCATCAACAATAACTAAGAAGTATGATTTCTTACCTATACTCATAACATTTGTAGGATCAAATAGATCCATATGCAACAACTGAAGAGAAGAAGAAATTGTGTTCAACTCTTTGGACTTATGAGAAGTTTTGTGTTGTTTGCCTTTGAGACAAGCAACACAATGATCATCACATGAAAATACTTTTGAAGGCAAACCTCTTACAAGGTTGTTTTTAACAAGTTTATTCATCGTTTTAAAGTTCATGTGATACATCCTTCTGTGCCAAAGTGATGATTCATCCAAAGAGGCTTTTGAAACAAGACAATTTAGGGATGAATCATTTGAAACATTTTCCATATCCAAACAATAGACATTATCCTTTCTAGGAGTTCTCAGTAGTATCACCTTTTCATCAACTACCTTGAATCCAGGAGCAAGGATAATGCATTCAGAATCAGTGAATAATATACTATTCTTTTTGTCACAAACCTGTGATACACTTAACAGGTTGTATCTTAACTGTTCAACATAGAAAACATCCTCAAAGGTCATCTTACCTTTTGTTACATCTCCCTTACCACTAATTTTACCTCCATCTGGAGTATTACCAAAGGCAACATGCCCTCCATCAATTTTCTTGAAATTCTTGAGTCAATCCATGTTCCCTATCATGTGCCTAGATCAACCACTATCAACATGTCAAATGCTCTTTCCCTTGAGCTACTGGTTGCCCTGCACATAAGATAAGCCAATTAGTATTGACTGGGAACCCAAGCCAAAGTGGTCTTGGGCCTCCCTTTCTCATCAAAGTACTTGCACTCCTTTTTGATGAGATTTTTAAATTCAGAAAACTCTTTACTGGAGTACTTTCTCAAGATGATTGGTCTAGAAGCACAAACACTAGAAGCAATACTAATTTTAGAAGTACTAACAGAGTTAGCAGCACTAACAGGTTTAGCAGTACTAACCTTGTTAGAAGCACTAACAGAGTTAGCAGTATTAACATTTGAAGAAGTACTAACAATGTTAGTTTTAGAAGTACTAATACTCTTAGCAGCACTAACATTGATAGCAGTAGTATTGATTCTAGCAGCACTATCTTTATCAGCAGTACTATTTATGGTAGCAGTACTAACAGTTTTAGTGCTTTTCGGAACCCACATCTTGACATTCTCTTTTACAGTCTTTTTCTTCATGTGGCTTTTAGATTTAACATGTTTCTTAGCCACATGGTTCCTTTCATTCTTCCTATAACCAAAGGGTTTTTGCATAGATCTTTGAAAATTTATCCTTTGGTTCATAGGATTAAAATAACAGTGCTTGGCAAGATGGTTCAATTTGCCACATATGAAACAAGGTTTTGGTTTGATGATTCTACTCAGATCAACTCCTTGTTTCTGAGCCCACTGATTATTCCAATTTCTTTGATTTCCCCTCCTTTTATCATGTTGTAAGGACTCATTTTTATTACCTGCACACTGTTTGCAAGGAACAGGATTCACAACTGTAGTCTGCTTGTAATGGACCTTTTTAGACTTTCCCTCAGTCTTCTCTACACCATCAGATTTGACCCAATCTCTTCCACCACCCTCATTGGTAAGAATGTTATTTTCTAAGGGAATCTTATCACTCACAGTGTTATTCTTACTCTTACTAGCTTCTTTCTCAGTCTTGTCCTCAAAAACTACTTTATCTAAATAATCTATCTTAGTGGCTCCCTCATGTAAGTCCTTCCTATCCTTGGTCTCTAGCAGGTCTGATTTAGGAGGGATGTAGTTGTTGTTGTATGGTGGTGGTGTGGTATTGTACCCAATTCCTGGTTTAAGCTTATCATGGATTTGGACCTTTAGAATTGAATCCATGGCTTTAGAAGCATATGAAAACTTTTCCACATCTAGCTTAACCTTGGATAGCTCTCCTCTCAACTTTTCATTCTCCTCTTTAGACTTTGTCAGTTGGATTTCTAAATCATTTTTCTCCCACTTTCAGTAATTTGTATCATATGTGTGTTGAAGTTCATTGGCTTGGAAACCTTTAATTTGTTCCTCAAACCTTTCAACAATTTTCACATAGTCTTTTCTATCCTTTTCTAGCCTCTTAAGGTCATCACTCATATTCTGGTTGTGATCCCTGTACCTTTTAACAGTGTCTATGCAAGTTTGAGAACAAAGACTAGAAAGTACCTCAGTTGGGAGATCAGATACCTCTGCCATGAGAGCTTGATTTTGAATGTCATCTTCTGCTTGATCACTCCAGTCAAACCCCATTCCTTGTTGAGAAACAAGAGCTTGAGCAGAGTTTCTGTTCTGGTTGAAGCTTCCAGACTAAGCTTGTTGGTGGTTGTTTTGAGACATTCCACTTCTGCATTCCCTGGAAAAGTGTCCCTTCATGTGATATTTGTAGCACTCCACCTTTGACTTATCAAAGCCTGCTCCATCTTCTCTTCTTTGGGAGAAGTTGTTCCTTCCAGTCCTTTTGATGAACTTCTTCACCCTCATAGAAAGCATGGCCATCTGCCATTTAATATCCATCTCTTCAAGATCATTAGGATGAAGTTGTTCCAAGTCATCATTGATTAAAGAAGAGTTTCCATGGCTGGAAAGAAAGGCTTCAAACACAGATTCATTGCCTTTTTCTTGATTTACTCCACTGGCAGCATTAACTGATTCAAGGTTAGCAGTAGAATTAGTTGATGCTGATAGGAGTGCAGCATTATGAACATATCCAGTAGGCTTCTTCTTTGCTTCCACCTCAGATTCAAACACTCTTAGATCATTATACAGATCATCCAGTTCCTTTTCTTCCAACATGTCATTCTGTCTGAGAGAGACAGTGTACATGGTCCACTCATCTCCAAGAGATCTGAGAAATTTTCGGTTGACATCATCTTGTTCCATCTTAACTCCAACAGTAGCCAACTCACCAATTAATTTATTGAATCTGTCCAAAGTTTGAGTCATAGACTCATTCTTTGAAGATGTAAAATTCTCATATTCCTGCTTGAGAATATCCCTTTGATTCCTCTTAGTGCTCTTGGTGCCAGCAAATCTCTTCTCTAAAGCATTCCATAGAATCTGAGCATCAGTGCAGTGATGAAATTGATGTTGATATTCATTAGGGATGTCCAAAAGCAGGGTGCTTAAGGCTTTCATCTCCAATTGTCTCACTTTCTTCTCAGCATCAGTTTTTGGAGGTGGTCTTCTTCCATCTTGTCCAATTTTACCTTCAACAGAGGGACCATTCTCAACAATATCCCACATAGAAAAGTCTGTAAGGAGGATGTACTGCTTGATTCTAATTTTCCACATGTCAAACTCATTGGGTTTGAGCATGGGAACCTTTGAAACAAGAGTACTGGTAGATTCAACTGTGTTGTCCATGATGAATGAAGGTTTCTGAGAATACTAGGCTCTGATACCACTTGTCAGGATCTGATTCTTTACAAGAATAATTAAACTCAGAAACAATATTAAAGAAGTTGCGGAAAAACACTTTAATATTCAAAAGATCAATGTAACAGTAAATAATAAATCACAACTTGTAAACTTTATTGAATGATTAAAGTTACAAGCTTTCAAACAAAACCTCAATCTTGATGAACAGGCTCACCAAGACGAATTCTACTTCTCTAGAATTAGAATTGTAAACTGTTGGGAATTCAAAATCATACAAGTTTGGTTAATACTGCTAGCACTAAATGGTTACTACTTCTGAAGTTACTACTGCTGATACAGGTTAATGCTGCTAGTCAAGATTAATACTGCTAGAAGAAGTTACTACTGCTGAGCATAGTTAATACTGCTAGTAGTTAGTACTGCTGAACTTAATACTGCTCAAAGTATTAATGCTGCTGAAGACTTAATACTGCTTATGAGATGAAGACTTCGTATGGCAAGGATGACAGCTGTACTGAATGGAGATATTCATAGAAAGCTTGGAGATAACTTTGAAAGATTATACTGAAGATGTTTTATTCTTTGTAATTATCTTTTATCTTCAGTTTATGTATAGAATAGTTTGTATCTTTAAAAAAAACAGAGAATTAATTCTGAGTTTTTTTGTTTTCATAGAGAGAATCAACCTCAAGGTTTAGAACCCTAGTTCTAGAGAAGTAGAATTCGTATTGGTGAGCCTGTTCATCAATATTGAGGTTGAGTGTTGAATCTTGTAGCTTTATAACCATTCAATAAAGTTTACAAGTTGTTATTCTGATTCACTGTTTCATTGATCTTTGAATATTAAAGTGTTATTCCGCAAACTTCTTTAATATTGTTTCTGAGTGTTTATTCTTGTTAAGAATTCCGATCCTGACAAGTGGTATCAGAGCAAGTATCCTCAGAAATCTTATTCATCATGGAAAACACAGTTGAATCAAACAGTACTCTGGTCTCAAAGGTTCCAATGCTCAGATCTAATGAATTTGACATGTGGAAGATTAGAATCAAGCAATACATTCTCCTCACAGATTACTCCATGTGGGACATCATTGAGAATGGGCCATCCGATGCAGGAAAGATTGGTGAAGATGGAAAAAGAACCCCACCAAAGACGGATGCAGAAAGAAAGATAAGGCAGACAATGATGAAAGCCTTGAGCACACTGCTCTTGGCCATTCCCAATGAGTATCAACACCAATTCTGTAATTGCACTGATGCACATATGCTTTGGAATGCTCTAGAAAAGAGATTCTCTGGTACCAAAAGTACCAAGAGAAATCAGAAGGCAATTTTGAAACAACAGTATGAAAACTTTATGTCAACTAAGAATGAGTCAATGACTCAAACTTTTGACAATGACTCAAACTTTTGACAGGTTTAACAAGCTAATTGGTGAACTAGCCACTATGGGAGTACAAATTGATTAAGATGATGTAAACAGAAAGTTCTTAAGGTCCCTTGGAGATGAATGGACCATGTACACTGTTTCTTTCAGACAGAATGAACAATTGGAAGAGAAAGAACTTGATGATTTGTACAATGATCTTAGAGTATTTGAAGCTGAGATAGAGGCAAAGAAGAAGCCTTTTGGATATGTTCATAATGCTGCACTCCTATCAGCATCAATTGATTCTACTGCTAACCCTGAATCAGTTAATGCTGCTAATGGAACAAATCAAGAAGAAGGCATTGAATATGTGTTTGAAGCCTTTCTTTCCAGCCATGGAAACTCCTCTTTAATCAATGATGATTTGGAACAACTTCATCCTGATGATCTTGAAGAGATGGATATTAAATGGCAGATGGCCATGCTTTCCATGAGGGTGAAGAAGTTCATCAAGAGAACTGGGAGGAACAACTTCTCCCAAAGAAGAGAAGATGGAGCATGCTTTGATAAATCAAAGGTGGAGTGCTATAAATGTCATCTGAAGGGACACTTTGCCAGGGAATGCAGAAGTGGAGTGTCTCACAACAACAACCACCAACAAGCTCAGTCTAGAAGCTTCAATCACAACAGAAACTCTGCTCAAGCCCTTGTTTCTCAACAAGGAATGGGGTTTGACTGGAGTGATCAAGCAGAAGAGGCTATCCAAAATCAAGCTCTTATGGAAAAAGTATCTGATCTCCCAACTGAGGTAAGTTCTACTCTCTGTTCTAAAACTTGCATAGACACTGTTAAAAGGTACAGAGATCACAATCAGAACATGAGTGATGACCTTAAGAGGTTAGCAAAAGATATAAAAGACTATGTGAGAATTGTTGAGAGGTTTGAGGAACAGATTAAAGGTTTTCAAGCCAATGAACTCCAACACTCATATGATACCAATTACTGGAAGTGGGAGAAAAAGGATCTAGAACTCCAACTGACCAAATCTAAAGAGGAGAGTGAAAAGTTAAGAGAGGAGCTAACCAAGGTTAAGCTTGATGTGGAAAAGTTTTCCAATGCTTCTAAAGCAATGGACTCTTTACTACAAACTCAGATTCATGACAAATTGAGAAGAGGAATTGGGTACAATACCACACCACCACCATACAACAACAACTACATTCCTCCTACATCAGACTTGCTAGAAACCAAAGATAGGAAGGACTTGCCTAAGGGAGCCACTGAGATAGATCCCTTAGATAAGGTAGTTGTTGAGGACAAGACTGAGAAAGAGGTTGGTAAGAGTAAGGAGAACACTGTGAGTGATGAGATTCCTCTAGAAAACCACATTGTTACCAATGAGGGGTGTGGAAAGATTTGGGTCAAATCAAAGGACATAGAGAAGACAGAGGGAAAGTCTGGTAAGGTCCATTACAAACAGACCACAGTTATGAATCCAGTTCCTTGCAAACAGTGTGCATGCAAGAAATCTGAGCCCCTAAAACATGATAAAAAGAGGGAAAATCAAAGAAACTGGAATAATCAGTGGGCACAAAAACAAGGGGTTGATTTGAGTAAAATCAATAGACCAAAACCTTGTTTTATCTGTGGCAAATTGAATCATCTTGCCAAATACTGTTATTTCAATTCTATAAACCAAAGGATGAATTTTCAAAGATCTATGCAAAAACCCTTGGGTTATAGGAAGAAGGAAAGGAACCATGTGGCTAAGAAATCTGTTAAATCTAAAAGCCACATGAAGAAAAAGACTGTTAAAGAAAGTGTCAATATGTGGGTTCCTAAAAGCACTAAAACTGTTAGTACTGCTACCCCAAATAGTACTGCTGACAATGATAGTGCTGCTAGAAGCAATACTACTGCTACCAATGTTAGTGCTGCCAAGAGTATTAGTACTGCTAAAACTAACATGGTTAGTACTTCCTCAAATGTTAATACTGCTAACTCTGTTAGTGCTTCTAACAAGGTTAGTACTACTAAACCTGTTAGTGCTGCTAACTCTGTTAGTACTTCTAAAGTTAGTACTACTCCTTGTGTTTGTGCTGCTAGACCAATCATATTGACAAAGTACTCCAATAAAGAGTGCTCTGATTTCTAAAATCTCATAAAAAAAGGAATGTAAATACTTTGATGAGAAAGGGAGACCCAAGACCACTTTGTCTTGGGTTCCCAATCAATACTAATTGTTTAATATTATGTGCAGGGCAACCAGCAGCTCAAGGGGAAGAGCATCTGGCATGTTGATAGTGGTTGCTCTAGGCACATGACAGGGAACATGTCATGCCTTAAGAATTTCAAGAAAATTGATGGTGGGCATGTTGCCTTTGGTAATACTCCAGATGGAGGTAAGATCAGTGGTAAGGGGGATGTAACCAAAGGTAAAATGACCTTTGAAGATGTATTCTATGTTGAAAAGTTAAGGTACAACCTGTTAAGTGTATCACAGGATTGTGACAAACAACATAGTATATTATTTACTGATTCTGAATGCATTATCCTTGCTCCTGGATTCAAGGTAGTTGATGAAAAGATGATACTACTAAGAACTCCAAGAAAGGATAATGTATATTGCTTAGATATGGAAAGTGTTTCAACTGATTCATCCCTAAACTGTCTTGTTTCAAAAGCTTCTTTGGATGAATCATCACTTTGGCACAGAAGGATGTGTCACATGAACTTTAAAACAATGAATAAACTTGTTAAAAACAACCTTGTAAGAGGTTTACCTTCCAAAGTCTTTTCATGTGATGATCATTGTGTTGCCTATCTCAAAGGCAAACAACACAAAACTTCTCATAAGTCCAAAGAGTTGAACACAATCTCTAGTTCTCTTCAGTTGTTGCATATGGATCTATTTGGTCCTACAAATGTTATGAGTATAGGTAAGAAATCATACTGCCTAGTTATTCTTGATGATTACTCTAGATTTACTTGGGTATATTTTCTAAGGACTAAGGATGAGACAAGTGGACTGATCAAATCCTTTATCCTAAGAATTGAAAATCAAACAAATCAAAAGGTAAAAGTCATTAGGTCAGACAATGGTACTCAATTTAAAAATCATGACCTAAACACCTTTTATGAGGAAAAAGGAATTGAGAGGCAATACAGTGCTCCTAGGACTCCACAACAAAATGGTGTTGCTGAGAGAAGGAATAGGACACTGATTGAGGCTGCTAGATTTCTGTTAGCTGATTCCAAACTACCAATTACTTTCTGGGTTGAAGCAGTTAATACTGCTTGCTATGTCCAAAACAGAGTACTAGTAGTTAAGCCCAAAAACAAGACACCATATGAGCTTTTAAATAAAAGAAAACCATTTATTGAATTTTTCAAACCTTTTGGGTGTCCTTGTACCATTCTCAATACCAAAACTCACTTAGGAAAGTTTGATAGCAAGGAAGATGATGGTTTTCTTGTTGGTTACTCATCTCAGAGTAAGGCTTACAGAGTTTTTAATTCTTCTTCTAGAATAATTGAGGAAAGTGACAATGTCAAATGCAATGAGAACACACCAAATCCTATTGGGTCTGGTCCTCAGTGGTTATTTGACATTGTTTCACTAACTAACTCTTTGGGTTTCAATAGTGATTATCATGCAAGTTCCGGAAGTGGAGGATCAGGGGATGAACAAGTACAAGACATTATTCCTCTATCTGTGATCTTTCCCATACCTCCAATAGATCCTGTTGATGTCTGTGAAAAGGAGAATGCTACTGAACAAATTCAGAGTGAAGAAGAAAGAAGAGATGAGGAGAATCTAGTGCATGAAGAGCCAGAAGCAGCTGATGAGATCCCCTCAGCTGACTTAAATGATTCCAATCTAGATGTGGGAATCAATGAAGAACCTAGTCATCAAACTAGAACTCAAAAGAACCATCCTCCAGAGCTGGTCATAGGAGACATCTCTTCTCCTATGATAACAAGGAATCAAAGCAGACTTCAAGAGCTGCAGGATCAGCAACACACAGTACTCTCTTGCTTTCTATCTCAGATTGAGCCTAAGAAGGTTTATGATGCAATGAAAGATTACAGTTGGATAGAAGCTATGCAAGAAGAGTTACTGCAGTTCAAATTGCAAGAAGTTTGGGACTTGGTGGACCTTCCAAAAGGTCATAGAGCAATTGGCACCAAGTGGATTTTCAGAAATAAAAAGGATGAGAGAGGAATTGTGATCAGGAACAAAGCAAGGTTTGTGGCACAATGGTACACTCAAGAAGAATGCATAGACTATGAAGAAGTGTTTGCTCTAGTGGCAAGGGTAGAGGCAATTAGGCTATTTCTAGCCTATGCCTCATACATGAAGTTCAAGGTATACCAAATGGATGTGAAGAGTGCCTTTCTTTATGGTACAATTGATGAAGAAGTATATGTTTGTCAGCCCCCTGGATTTGAAAATCCATCATATCCAGACAGAGTATACAAACTGAAGAAAGCACTTTATGGTCTTCATCAAGCCCCAAGAGCATGGCATGATACACTGTCTACCTATCTCTTGGAGAATGGGTTTGAAAGAGGAATAATTGACAAGACCCTCTTCATTAAAAGAAGTAAGAAGGACATCCTACTTGTTCACATCTATGTGGATGATATCATATTTGGATCCACAAAAGATCAGATGTGTAGAGACTTTGAAAAGTTGATGCACAAGAGCTTTAAAATGAGTTCAATGGGTGAACTTACTTTCTTCCTTGGGCTTCAAGTGAAATAGAAGAAAGATGGGATCTTCATAAGTCAATCAAAATATGTGAAAGACATCCTGGATAAGTATGGTTTAACAGACTCAAAGCCAGCAAACACACCTATGGAGACTCATAAACAAATCACTGCTGATCTTGAGGGGGAGGATGTTGATGTCCATCTATATAGATCAATGATTGGATCTCTCATGTATCTCACAGCCTCAAGACCAGACATCATGTTTCCAGTGTGTTTGTGTGCCAGATTCCAAGTCAAGCCAAAGCAATCACATCTTCAAGCTGTTAAAAGGATTTTCAGATACTTAAGAGGGCAACCTAGATTAGGTCTTTGGTATCCTTATGAATCCAACTTTGACTTGATTGCATACTCAGACAGTGACTTGGGTGGTGCTAATATGGATAGAAAGTCTACTTCAGTTGGATGTCAACTTTTGGGTGCAAGACTAGTATCTTGGCAGTGTAAGAAACAAACCACAGTGTCCTTATCAACAACAGCAGCTGAGTATATTGCTGCTGCAAGTTGCTACTCTCAGGTTCTATGGATTCAGAATCAGATGATGGACTATGGGGTAACTTTTCTTCACACTCCAATCTTCATTGATAATAGCACTGCTATAAGCATTGTTAACAATCCAGTCAAGCACTCCAAAACAAAGCACATTGAGATCAGGTATCACTTTATTAGAGATTGTAATGAAAAGAAGCTAATTGAAGTTGCTAAAGTTCATATTGACAACCAGTTTGCTGATCTATTCACTAAAGCCTTTGATGTGGGTAGATTCACTTTCTTGGTCACAAGTGTGGGCATGATCAACTCTGAATGAGCTCATGTCTTAAAAAGTGTTTTCATACCTGTTATTGGTTTATTCTTTGGTGTTACTAACATCTTTCTCAGGAAGTTATTACCTTGCTCAGAGTATCTCAAGCTTCAAAAAGTGCAAGTATAGTTAATGATGCCAGTGCAGTTTTAATACTGTCAGTGCACAGTTAATACTGCTAGTTAGTTAATACTGCTAGTGGTTAATACTGCTCTCAGTTAATACTGCTAGTTCGTTAATACTGCTAGTTAGTTAATAATTCTCTCAGTTAATACTGCTAGTTCGTTAATACTGCTAGTTAGTTAATACTTCTCTCAGTTAATACTGCTAGTTAGTTAATACTGCTAGTCAGTTAATACTGCTAGTGGTTAATACTGCTCTCAGTTAATACTGCTAGTTAGTTAATACTGCTTATGTCCTGAATCGTATAAATACTCTTTTTGTCCGCCTAAAAGTTCATAACGACTCTTTGATTTCTATTCATCTGCTCTCTAACCCTTTTTCTCTCAAAGCTCCTAGTAAAGTTTAGGCAAGCACACTCAAGCTCAATGGCATCCATGGCATTCATTGATGAGCACAACGAAATCGCTATGCTTCAAAAGCCGAAGCAAGCTGCTGGATTCCACCAGATTGTGGACTTTCTCAAGTCCAGCCACATTGCCCACGCTCTTACAGTGTCGCCAACAATCTACATAGAGCATCAAAGACAATTTTGGGCAAATGCCACTGTAGTCACAGAAAATGGTGTGCAGATAATCAAGACAAGGGTGTGTGACAAACCCTTGTCAGTTTCTGAAGAGGTGATTCGCATCTGTCTACGTCTAGACGATGCTGCAGGTATTACTTCTATTCCTAATGAGGACTTGTTCTCAAACCTTTCAAGAATGGGGTATGGAGGCCAATTGGGTGGTTTCAAATTCTCAAAATCTAAATTTTATACCCAATGGCGTTTTCTTGTTCATACCCTGATGCACTGTATTTCTAAAAAGACTACTGGATAGAGTGAGTTCAGCAGTACCATTGCTTATGCTTTGGTCTGCTTGGCCACTGCCAGAAAGTACAACTTTTCTAAAATGATTTTCAATGACCTTATGTCAAACTTGGGAAGCAAAAAGAGTTTTTATATGTACCCAAGATTTGTCCAGGTAGTTATAACCAATGAATTGACGGATATGCCTCACTTTGATGAGGTATATGTACCAAAAATCCCCAAAGGTAAGGTCTTTTCAAATATGAAGAGATCTCCATTGGACTCGGAAGGAGTTGACACCCCATTGTTCTCTACAATGGTGGTGTTGTCCCACAATAAAGAAGGTATGGCTTCAGGGTCAAGGCCCTCATTAGACCATCCCACTGAAAGCCTATCCCAACCTTCAATCACCATATCAATCCCTCAGTCCCTTGTTCAAAAACCAACTTCACCAATAACCAATACATACATCAGGAAAAAGGTAAAGAAGGCTCCCTCCCTTCTTGTACCTTCACTCACAGAGCCTTTAAGCCCTCTAATGGAAAATTCTCCATTATAGAATATCTACAGGGAAACCACAGGGGTGTCTCCTAACCCCAAGGAGGTGCTCAATGAGGAGATGAATGAGCATATGGGTGCAAAGGCTGCCACTACTCCTGCTAGCACAGAGGAGGTCAGTGGTAACATAAATAAGACCTCCCCTATGGCAACTTTGAATGAGCAATCATTCAAAGGTCCCAGGTGCCAAGAAACCAAGGGGGTGGAGGGTGCTTCTGCTAGGCAGAAGACTCCCACTACTAAAAGATCCCATGATCCTTCAAAAGGGGGTAACACTCCTGGAGAAGGTGAGGACAGATATGACTATCTTGAATTGATGGAAACAATGGGCAACATCAATATGGATGTAATCAAGCAGGGAAAAGACATAGAAGAGCTGAAATTGATAATTCCGTCTCAACAAGTACAGATTACCAACCTGAAGAAAATGGTGAAGAGATTGGTCCAGAAAAAGAAGAAGAAACAGTTTGTGCTCAGAAGAAGGAAACCAGTGACTGATGCTCCCAAAAAGGGGGAGTCAGAAGCTGATGTCAACATGGAAGATGATAAAGACAAGGGGGAGCAATTTGATTTTGAGGGGGAGCAAGCAGTGGAAACTGAAACAGAGTTTGTACAAGCAGCAGAAATATCAAGCATAGCAGCAGTAGAAAAAGAATCAGTTTTTGTACAAGCAGCAGTAACAGTTAATGCTGCTGAAACAAGGAAAGCAGCAGAAACTGTTAATACTGCTGAATTGAATGAAGCAGCAGAAATAGTACAAGAGGTATTAACAGATCTTGAGATAGCAGAAACTTTGATCAAGGCTAAACATGATACTCCCAAGGTCACCTCAAAGGCCAAAATAGTTATCATCAAAGAAAAAGGTGAAGTGATTAAGAAAGCAAGTATTGAGAAGGTGGTAAGCAGGGATAAAGGCAAAGCAAAGTTAGTGGAATCTGATCAACCAATTAAAAAGCAAAAGTTGGTTGAGTCAGATGAAGCTTTGGCCAGGAAGATTCAAGCTGAACTTGACCAAGCAGAATTAGGTCAAGTGGACAAAGATAGAGAGATGGCTAAGGCTCTGGCTGCAGAGTTAAATGAAGCTTATCAACAAAGTTTGGCAACTGAAATAGCACAGAAGAAAGCTGCAACCCTAAAGAAGTCTGTGTTGGTAAAAATGGATGCAAAGAAGAGACAACCTTCAAAGACCTTCATTGGTACTCAAGAGAGAAATAAGATGATTACTTTTCTCAAAGGTATTGTAGGAGTCAGAAAGGAGATGTTCTCAAAGATGACTTTTGAACAGATCAAAGGGTTGTATGATTCAGAGATGACAAAGCTTCAAGGGAATGAAACAGCCAGAGTTGAAATGGAAAAGAGGATGAAAGAAAGTAATGATTTTCTGATAGAAAAACCTTTCCCTGATGAGCAAGAAACACCAAAGAAAGAAGCAACTCTAGGTGAAAGTCAGAGGACTTTAAAAAGAACTAAAATGATGGCAAGAAGAAAATCAACCAAGAAGCCTAGAGTGGATAAAGAAGAAGCTGAGAAGGTTGCTGAAGAAGAAGGGGCACCTAAGTCAGCTGAACAGAAAGAACCATCAAGTACTGATGATGTGAATCTGTACATGGTAGTTATGGACAAAGTTCCTGAACCTATAACAGTTGAACCTGTTGGTGTTAAGCCTCCTGAGGTCATTCTCTGGGATACATTGAAGGTTGATGGCAAAGAGTATATCAGGCTCAAAAGAAAAGATGAGAAGTATGAAGTGTATAATACTTGGGCCAAGATTGTCAGAACATGTTCCAGGTCTGATTTAGAGGAGATATTTGAAATAGAAATGAAGTTGTATGCTGATCAATTGAAAGCTTCAGAGATTTCAATCACAAAACTTGTGATGGAGTATCTTTGTATGTTGTTCAAGCCTGAAGAAGTGAAGGACATCATCAGAAATGTGTTTCAAAAATTCACCAACTGGACTCTATATGAAACTAGTGGAGTATATGCTTTGACTATGGATTCAAATCACATAGAATACTTCCTAGTGGATAGAGTGTACAACCACAGTAGATTGAAGCTGCATGCAATGTTGAAAAAGAAGCTTAGATGTGTTCCAGATTCAGAAATGGCAAAGTACTTGATTCAGAGGATTATCAATCAGAGTTTGGGGTTGAATCCAAATACAGGTGTATGAGCTATGAAGTTTTGGGAGCATCTTAGACCATCTGAAGAACTTGACTTCTCTTCCTAAAAGTCAAGTTAGGGGGAGATTGTTGGGAATTCAAAATCATACAAGTATGGTTAATACTGCTAGCACTAAAAAAAAAGATTATACTGAAGATCTTTTATTCTTTGTAATTATCTTTTATCTTCAGTTTATGTATAGAATAGTTTGTATCTTTAAAAAAAAAGAGAATTAATTCTGAGTTTTTTTGTTTTCATAGAGAGAATCAACCTCAAGGTTTAGAACCCTAGTTCTAGAGAAGTATAATTCGTATTGGTGAGCCTGTTCATCAATATTGAGGTTGAGTGTTGAATCTTGTAGCTTTATAACCATTCAATAAAGTTTACAAGTTGTTATTCTGATTCACTGTTTCATTGATCTTTGAATATTAAAGTATTATTCCGCAAACTTCTTTAATATTGTTTCTGAGTGTTTATTCTTGTTAAGAATTCCGATCCTGACATAAACCTTGAGGTTAATTCTCTCTCTGAAAACAAAAACTTAGAAATCTCATATCAAAACTATTCTGAATACATCTATACATATACTGAAAATAAAAGATAACTACAAAACTTAAAAGATTTTCAGTATATTCTTCTATAATTATCTTCACACCTTCCATGATTATCTTCAAGCCGTGATCTGTGCATATCTTGATTATCACATAAGCCGTATTAATCTGTAGCAGCATTAATCACTCTGAGCAGTACTAATCTTCACCAGCAGCACTAACTCTGCTTAGCAGTAGTAACTTCTTGAAGCAGTATTAATCTAGCTCAGCAGTAGTAACTTGTCTCAGAAGTAGTAACCATGTTGTTCTGGCAGTAGTAATCACTTAGACAAATCTTCAGTTCCCAACACCATATTTTCTAGGTTTTGGTTCACAACCTAGATTGTGAGTTTACTAAACCTTTGTTAAAACTAGATACACATCATAATCTTCTATATGTTATTTCATTCTCTATGTGTTTAAGTATTTGGGATTTCTTGATGAAAATGGTTAGAAATATGGACATTGGTGATATGCTACGTTTTATGTTATGTGTACCATTATTTGGGGCTTTTCCCATGGATATGTAAAATGGGTACCTCGATATGTTAAATGTATGCATATATGTGTGTTATGATGATTTTAGTTGGAATATCACTTTGGTGACAGTCATATGCATGCTGAATATAATTGTCATTTGGGACTTTTGTTGGACTTCATGAGGATAGGATGGTAACATTGTACCCGTAGTCGGTATGGAAATATGTTGGGTTGAAATATACCTAAGGACCTCCTATATGCATTATGTTGGACGAATCAAGGCAAGTTCACTAGGAGGATGTAGTCTTGGGGCACCACCGGAATGGTATGTGCCTAGACCTCCGCCACTCGGAAAGTTTCCTTTACGGTCTGATCTCCGGGTGTGCCGGGCCTTTGGGGTGTTCCTTGTTAAGGGCATCAAGGTGCATTGACTCTTTGGAGTGGAATTGATTGGTGCTTTAGGTCTCCCCTAATGACTCCACATATATTTGGACACTGGTTAACTGTTGATAAGAAATTGTGACTGTTCATGCATGCTTATTATTGTCCAACTCACTAGGCTTTTTGGCCTAATACTTGTTTGGTGTCGATGTGTATCTCAGGTGTTAGCGGCGCGGCTCCTAGACAAGTTTAGATGTTTTGGGCAAGAGTTTGGGGATTTTGGCACTTGAACTAGTTTTGGAAGATTTGGGTTTATAGATGACACCCCTTTTGTAATCTCTTTTCTAGATGTAGAAATTAGATTAGTTGGTTGTTGTTTATTTATCCGTTAAATTACAGATTTGTGATTAAACAGGTTATTTGTATATTTCCCCTTTTTGGGAGGCTCTTGCTATGGCAAACTTTCCACCACTTCTCCATTTATGGAAAGTTTTTGTTATCCCTATTTTTAGGGTGTTACAAGAATGAACTGTAAGCTTTACCACATGAGTTTTTAACAAAATTAGAAAGCCAATAATGTAAGTGATGCCCATTAAACCATAACTAATCAAATTTAACCAAAAAGTACTCCTCACTATCCCAACTACCAGCACCTGAAGTAATCTAGGACTCATATCAACAAACAAAAAATGAAGGGAAATAATTTCAAACCTGATATGTTGCAGCCAAAAGGGAAATGGAGAGTTTTGGAATCCATGTTTTCACAGAGCACGTAAGGCGAAAACTGCTCCAAACACTCACGGTTACAAAAAAAAAAAGAAGAAAGTTAACACTACTTGCGAACATCTGAAACCTCAAAAGTTAGAAAGGTCAAATTGAAACAACCTATTTAACTCCAATAAGAAAGGTATTTAACTAAATTCAAAGTCTAAACAATATACAGTAAATGGTCAAATTGAAACAATCTAAAGTAAAAGTCTAAACAATATACAGTAAACAAATAAATAAACAAGCCTAATCTGAAAAAAAGAACACCACCAACCATTCAAGGCTGTAAGCATATATATAATACATGAATATTGTTTCTAATCTAATCTAACAGAGTATGCAAATTTTAAAGGGCTCATAGTTCAATAGAAATGTTTGACTATTAGTCAGAAATTAGCAAGTAGCAATGGCCATGAGAAATCATGGATAAAATATTACAAGTAAGATATAACATAATCTTTCTCTCTGTCGTGAATGAACAAGCGTGGCTCTAGATTCCAGGAGAACGAGGCTACGTGTATCTAGGTAGAAGAAGGCAGAGAGCTCTTTTCGTTCTATATATATATATATATATATAATTCTACATTTTAATTTCTTATGTACATGTAGCCAAGAGATGATAGCATTGGAGCAGTAGTAAGGATTGATCTAGTAATAAGCCCGTTTGACGTTTTAGCTTAAAGCGCAGAATGAGAACTTACATTTTGCATATAAACAGTCCATCATTCCCTTCTCCAAGTCCAACTACATCAAAACAAAAGTTTATTACATATTTTAGTCTAAAAAGACGAAGAGATCAACAAAATCAAAGTTGATCACCCAAAAGAAATGGTGCTAAACATTCATTCATTTATACACTTGTAGAATCTGGAAATAACATATAAAGCAAAACTCACTCACTTTATTTTGGATGGAGAAATTGATGAAATTGGTATCGACAAAAACTCGATAAGGAGGTCCCAGGCCCGTATTGTAGGTGAAGAACAAAGCAGAAGAAACATAAGGTCTGCCATTGCCAACCAAATATTCACAAAAATCAAATGCAACTTAAAAAACAGACAAGAACAACAAGTTAGGGAATTACAAAACTTACACATTTCTGGGGAGTGTTAAATCCTGTTTATTATTAGGGTTCAAAACCTCTTGTTTATGTCTGAAAATAAAAACAGGTGAATCAGACAAACAGACGTAGTCCCTAAAAATCAAGAGATAGATATATAGAGTAATCTAGAGAATGATTATTACTATTTGATTGCTTTATGAGAAGCAAGTTTCTTCATGACTGCAAATTTCTTCGCTCTCCCCATATCGATATCCCTCTCCCTTTCTTTCTGAAAACCTGATTGATTGAGAGAATGAATGAATGAATGTTAGCTATTTCACAACATCTGTACTTTCGGGCATATGCCAAATTTTGTGTTTTTGTACTTCTCCAACTATTTCACAAAAGATTGACAATCTCGTATTAATTGCTATCGAAGTATAAACCTACCAACTTAAGATTACAGTTCAAATTCTTACCATGGCACCCAATCCTTTAGTTGTCAAGATATATCTCACATGAATTAGACCATAAAGCATCTCTGCTGCTGACTCGATTTGTTCAATTTGATCCAAAGCGAATATTTCATCTGCATATACAAACAACTTAATGATGCACCATTTCTTTCTTCATGTTAAAATTCGCAAATGGACCAGAATCTTTCAATTGAAAAAGTCATAAGATTTATAGATGACAAGACTAATGTGTAATGACTCAGCCTTATAAAACACTGCTTTGAAAACCTTTTTTCTGAAAGGCAAGGACTTTGAAAGCCTATTATTCTATAAATGCAATCAAAGAGATCAACAAAATCAAAGTTGATCACCCAAAAGAAATGGTGCTAAACATTCATTCATTTATACACTTGTAGAATCTGGAAATAACATATAAAGCAACAAGTTAGGGAATTACGAAACTTACACATTTTTGGGGAGTGTTAAATCCTTTTTATTATTAGGGTTCAAAACCTCCTGTTTATGTTTGAAAATAAAAACATGTACCTTGCTCAACCACAAAAAGGATATGATGATGCAGCTAAAGGCTCTGAAACACCAACCTTAGACCCAGCCTTATTTGTACGATCAATTGAGAGAAATTTGTGAGTGACCTGCAGACATTACATTCAAAAATGACGAACAACTCATGTATGCCAAAACACAAACAGATGATAATAGTTCTAAATGGAGTCCCAACAAGGAACAAGAACTCAATGATAACCTAAATAGATGAAAGACAAACCAATTTCATTGAAAGAGCTTACAGGAAATAGCATTTCTTCGATTGCTGAAAGACAAACCAATTTCATTGAAGACTCTGGATCACAAACATTTTCTGGATGAATAACAAAAAACAAAAAATCAAGTGATAAGAACCAATCAAGTGATACGAACCAAATCTCAAACCAAAAATCAAGCTTTTTCATTTTCTGGATGAATAACCAAAAACAGAGAATCAAAAGACAAACCAATTTCAAGTACCATGTTCGTTATTTAACTTTCTAACTTGTTCAATTAGCATCGAGTGTGTGGTTATCGTTCCTAACAAAACAAATTTAACGAACATCACATGATTCTCATCCACAATGCCAAATTATAACCTAATATCACATAAATAATAACCGATTCCAAAAAAAAACAATTATATCTTCCCGGTGCCGGCCATGGCGACGATGCCTCTGCAAGGCCGTGTAGAAGCAGAACAGATACGGATGTGAGAATTGACAGATTGATAGAACGACTGAGTTATGGAGAGTGAAGCAGAGTCGAGCTTTGACGAGCGACGTAGTCCGGAGAAAAGAGGTGGAGAAGGGAGAGCAACGGCGATGATGGTAGGGTTAGGGTTTGGAAGCAATAAAAGTTGTATCAAAGAAGCATTTGCACGAATTATGAAGTAGCAAAGCGATACGATGTTTTGTTAAGTTGTACCAAAGCATTATGAAGTTGTAAATTAAGTAATTGGCTTTAATTAGTTGTATTTTGTGTTTAAGATGTTGTAATTAATTAATAGATTTTTATGTCTCTTTTATAATATAGTTTAGATAAACTATAAATTTAAAAATATATCAATAATAATCGAATAGAGAAATATAAGATAGTAAAACATAATAATTGAACTCAGTTACAAACTTAGCTACAAAATATAATGTACTTTATTTTGGTTTAATAATATAACATTTTTTATAAAAATTCTATTAGATTTTTTTAATTATATTTTAGATTTTTTGTATTTAAAATTTGATTTTTAATCTATATTTAATTATACTGAGAGTGATTTTAGAGGAGTTAAAGTGAGAAATGATTTTAGGGAGTTAAAGTGATTAGAGATAATGATTGAAAGTTAATAAATAACATTAAATGTAGTACATACAATTTTAATGGTTGTTTTTAAGAGATTTTAAGTAATTATCATTAAATAGCGGTACATTAAGCTTTAAGGCCTGTTTTTAAGAGTTTTTTTATGTCTGCCTTATAATATAGTATAGATAATTTAGAGTAAATTACGTTTTTAGTCCCTATGGTTTGTTACAAATTGTGAATATCGTCCTCGTGGTTTTGAAATTTCAGTTTTCATCCCTATGGTTTGCAATTTATTTCTATTTGGTCCCTGAACCCAAAACACTACTTTTAAGTATGAAGGACCAAAATAGAAATGATTTTTAAACCATAGGGATGAAAAAAAAACAATCAAATTTAAACCATAAGGATGAAAAAAGTAATGAATTATAAATCATAGGGATGAAAATCATAATTTTAAAACCATAAGAACGAAAATAGACATTTTTAACAAACCATAGGGACTAAAAATGTAATTTACTCTATAATTTATAACAATTTTAAAATTGTTATATTTGATTTTTGAGCAATTAAATTTATTGAATAATAATATATAAAAGTAAGTTTAGCAATAATTCAAAGTAAATCATATCTCATATTTCTATTAGTTAATAATGAATATTATATAATAATTAATTAATAACAATTAATGATAGTGGTAGTGGATTATATAATTGGTAGAAATTTTAAAAAAAAAAATTATGTGTTAAAAGGAAAAACAAATAGAACAACAATATGGAGAGAATAACAATAAGACAGAGAAGAAGTCTGTAATTCTCATTAATCATAAGCCCTTTAAATAGGAAGGAGTTTACAAAGAAAATGAAACATTCATTATGGTAACTTCTAATACTAGGAAAATATTATGTCAATCACTTCCTTTTGATGATGGCACATAATCCTACAACATTATGAAACTTATTAAACTGCTATTTCAGATAGTGTTTCAATATATGAGCTAGTTTAGAGCATCTCCAATAGATTCTTTAAAAATAATTCTAAACTAGAGAATCAAAGTTCAAAATCTCTAATAAAAATTGCATTCATCTCCAATAGATTCTCAATTTTGTAGATGACATCATTACTTATATTATTTCAAGATTTCTTATTGGTAGAATATAATAAAAAAACAATTTCTCTCTCATAGTAATCATATTTTGAGAGTTCACCAAATTTGGAGAAAATTAAACTATCTCTTCCACTTTCTCCATTTTGGAGAAGGATTTGGAGAATTTGTTGGAGGAAAAAAAAACACCCAAAATCTCCATTTTCTCCATTTTGGAGAAGCTGTTGGAGATGCTCTTATAAATTTTCTTATTAGTTAGTTTAAGACCATCTAAACAAAAAAAATTCAATAAACCAAAAAAAAAGTTAATTTATTTTACCAAACACGACCATAATCATATAGATCATATCTGTAACACCCCTAAAAATACGGGTAAATTCAAACCTGAAAAAATGTCGTGAGATCAACATCTATATAAAAGATAATCACCAAGAGAGGAAATTGTAACAACGCTTACAACTTAAAAGAATATGGAAATGATAGTCAACAATCTACTAATCTAAACTATACTTGTAACACCCGTAATTTTCGGTAGGTATAGAGCCACCCAGACGTTTCTGTAACTTGTGTTTGGTGGTATTCATGTTGGGAAAATACTACTAAAAGTTCCAAAGAGTGTCGAGGACCTTAGTGTCGAAAAAGATCGGATTTTCGGGCTTCGGGGAGTCTGGGCGAAAGTGACAGTGAAAGTGACTTGTGTTACAATCGCGTATCACTCTCGCGGAGGGCCTTATGGCCACGGTACATCTTCGGCGAGAGTGACTCGCGATAGTGACACTGTCACTATCGCTTGCCACAATCGCGGTCGGGGGCTGGATATTTAAATGAGCCGATTTTGCTACCATTTCTCATAACCCTTCACCCTTTCTCTCCCGAATCGTTTCCTCACTCCCCATTTCAAACCCTAACTTACTTTGTGGTCATTTCCTTGGAGTCCAAAGTGTTTCTTCATCACCAAACTTGTGACTTCAACTTCAAGGGCTAAATCAAGTGTTCTTCCTTATCTCTTGAGATTTCTAGGTTTTGGGGTTTTGCTCAAAATCCAAGTGGTGAGTTATTCTCCTCTATTCTAGATCTTTTCTATAAGTTATAAATGTTCCTTTGATGACTCTCTAATGTTTGTACTCCTCAAATTTTGGGTTTGATGATTTTGGAGAAGTTAGGTCAAAATTAGGGTTTTGGCCAAATTTGGGGATTTTGATGTAAAATGTTTGGGGGACTATTCTAGATGGTTGAATAAGAATATTCATGGTTGGAAACTTGTGAATATAGGTTTTGTAAGGTTTTGCTTGTGGATTCAAATTTTTTCAAGGAAGCTCAAGTTGGGTAAAATCTAGATTTAGCCTAAATCTAGCGAGGTGAGTTCAAGTTGATTTGTGAAAACGTTGTACATGCCAAAATGTCCATTTTAAAGTATTTATGTGTTTTACATAAAAATTGTCAACTGTTGAGTTATTCGGTAACTTTTGATTATTTGAAGTGTTTAGCTTACTAAGCTTGTAAAACACCCACATTTGGGATGTTTGGGCATTTTGCTAAATGTGTCATAAATGAATGTGTTTTGATAATTTATTGCATAAATAGATATTTGGTCAAAAAAATACACTTTTATGTGTTTGTCTGGTTTTATGTATCATTCATGAAATGTGATGTTTAGAAAAGTACGAATGTGTGAGTCAATTTGGTTTTGGGTCATTCCTGACTTTGGGAACATTTTAGAAACGATAAGCCTTTTGGTTTTGGCCGAAGGCCAATTGTTATTTGGGAAACAAAGTTTTGGGGAAAGATATAATTTGGTTGTGTAACCATATTGCCTCTCGTGTTTTAGCCAAACCTCTATTAAGCCTTTTGGGGCTTGATTTGTACTCGGTTCAGTCTTTGGAACACTTGTTCAGTTTTGGTAGCTCGTTAAGGAGCCTTGGACGTACGGTGTACTTAGTTGCATCTTAATTGAGAGTTACATGCTTTGAATGTGTTAGTTCATTCGTTTGAGTCATGTAACGTTTTAGACTGTAATGCATTGGATCCATAGGCATATGAGTCAGTTTGTTGGTTTAGTGGGGACTTTATCCCTGTTTTGGGACTGGATATTGTTTTATGGCTAGCGGGAGCTCGAGGTATAGATCGTAGGTGGTTGAACTTGATGCCCGTTTGTAATCCAGTCTAGTTACTCATCGTGGAAGTAGTGTCCGCGTTTGAAGTCTAGTGAGTGATCCCCAAGTCATATTTTAATTTAAGCTTGCGGTAGTGCTCTGCAGAGCCGTATACGGAGCTAAGTCTTGCGGTGGTGCCCATTGTGAGCCGGATACGGGGACTTGTGGCTTTTGTGGTGACACTAATGTAGAGCTCGAGTAGACACTAAAGGCATTTGGGTATCTTGCGGTGGTTGCTCGGTTGGGAGCCGTATACGGGGATCCATGGCTCTATGTGATGCTCGAGAACATTGATAAGTGGCTTAACTTTGTGTGTCTGCCACTTTCGATGGAATTCTGGCATCCCTCATCACCGAAAGGTGTTGTTTTTGGGTATTGAGTTTATTATCCAAGTTTTCGATGACGTTTTATATAAATGGATTTTATCCTTGATTTATGGGTTGAGTATTATTCCCCACCCTTATTTTGGGTGTTTCGAGATATAAAGTATTAACTGTATTTCATAAATGGAGAGTGTTTTTTCTGTTCACGTTTTGAGTGAGTTTTTGGATGAAATTAATTTACGAAAGAAAGTTTTATATTGAGATCTTGTCCTTGAAGTAATTTGGATTGGAAAACGTTTTTATCGGGGTTTCTTTGCCTAAAATGCATATTATTGGAAAACGAGTTGTTTTCATAAGTGAAGCATATCATCTTGAAGTATTATGATTTTAATTGCATCCTTACTTTTTAAACGATTAATTTATTTATGTTGAAACTCTTGAGCTCACTAGGCGTTAAGCCTAACCTTTTTATTTGTCGGCATGTGCATCAGGTTCCAGTTGGGGGTTTGGTTCTAGCAGTACTATGAAGAGATGTGCTTAGTTTTTCACAAGTGTAAGTATTTGGTGAAGTCTTCCGCAGTTTGGAGATAGTGACTATTATTGGGTTTTAGTAGCACTCGTCCTTGTTATAGACTGTATGTAGAGAATAAATTGTGTGTGTTGAGGTTAAACCTTAAATTGTGATTGTTTATGAACCATTTATTGATATATTTAGAAAATTTTAATTAGTTGTTATTTCCAAATTTGAGGGTGTTACAATACTAGCTTAGATTACAGACGAGTATCATTATCATATCTCCCAAAAGAATCTATCCATGGTGTGTACGCCCAACTGTTTAAAATCCGACTACTCCCAAAAGATTTCCCCTAACAACATCCAACTCTCCTTTTAAGGTTTTACAACCCCGCCGCTAAGAGGACCTAGTATACATGTCATTTTAAGAAAAAAAAATGTGTTAGGCTTGGAGCCTAGTGAGAACAAACAGTTTAAAGATAAGACTATAAAATAGTAAAACAAAAAGTATAACCTTGATCAACTCATACAGTGAAAATACATCATTACATTCCCTTAAAAGGGAATACACCATAGGATGTCGGGGGAGACCCGATTTATCATCGGTCGTGACGGAACACAAAAGTAAGCCACAACTTATGTTTTGTGCATACATCAAGGATGGATAATTATTGACACAATCTTATCCAGGTCTTTAGTCATTTTGAACATCAAATCTATCCAAGTCCTTAGTCCGTCATAAAATGAGTTCAACTCTATCTAAGTCTTTTACTCAAAGGATCACCAAGTTCTACCCTATCCAGCTCTTTTACTTTGGGACCTCACCAACCAAGACAAACTTATTCATTTAGATATTACATCATAGAACAATGCACATTTCCAAGTTACAACAAGTATCATATATCTTCCAAATAGTAAAAACAAGCTTCTATGCTTATGGATCTGTTGCATTATAGTCTAACACATTGATACCTTCAAGACATACCACAATATGCCTAACATATAAACATTTGCATAAAATGAGCCATCGATGTGGAAAAGCCCTATTTTCTGAACAAACTATATATATGACCATTCACCTTTGTGTACCAAAAGTCATCAAAATCAATGAGTGACTATCATTTATGTATGTAAAACCATTCTCCATAATTATTTCATCAAAATATCAAATTTAGTCAAAACCCTAGTTTTTTACCTAACTTTTCCAAAATCATCCAAAATGGAAATAGTGAAATAGAAACATATAAGAATCATAAATGAAGCATTTATAACATGTATAAGTATTTGAAAAAGAGTAGGATGAACTAACAACACTAGGTTTTGATAAATACCTAAAACCTAGAAATCACTTGAATGAGAAAGTGAGATGACGAGCTCTTAGTTCCTAGCTTCCAAATCCTAGTTGGTGTAACCAAATCTTGATGAAATGTGGAAGATGATGCCTTCAATGCTCCAAAAGTCGACTTTAATGGAGGGTTTCAAGTTGAGAGCATTTATGGAGAAGGTAGATGAAGAGTTATGAGGATGGGTTACAAAACACAGGTTTTAATAAACTTGGACCCATCTGCAACTGGGCCAAGCGACTTTTCCATGGCAATGTCGCGGATGACAGTCGCCCGGATTGTACCGAAGTTGACCCTAGTTTGGCGATTGTGACATTGGTGATAGTGACCATGTCACTGCCATAGGGAATTGTCGCCTAAACTTTACCGAGACCCAATTTTCGACTTTCCATCCTCTAAACACCTCTAGACCACTAGGTACTTGACTTAGCACATAACTAGCATAAAATTAACATCTAAGTTATACTAGGAAGGGTAAAAGGGTAGCTGGACTTACTTTAGAATTTCGGGTGTTACAATATCATAACGGTCAATTTTAATCCTAAACAGACTGACTTAAACCTCAATCATTTTCCTGCAATCTTCTTCAAAGATAATTAACTCTAATAAATTGGTTGACTGTATATAAATTTATCATATCCCTAGCTAATTAAATTCTAATCTTAATCCTAATTAACTTATAAACATTAAATTCAAACACATAATAATAAAGAATTCTCCACAATCGTAATGGCTTATAAGAACCTATCATTAGAGATGATCTAATCGAACACAAACATAAACCTAACTCTAACCCTATAGATTTTAAACTTAAAAACATGAAAATGCAATTAAATCTAATCAATCTTAATTCACAAGGGTCGATCGGTCATTGTAACCTTAACCCATACACACCACTATTCCTAAATGATGTTTTCTACTCAATCACTTTGGTGATGATAACTTTAATATGTTTTTTCCCATTTGACAATTTGTTGTATTTCAAGTCATATCACAATTATGATAGTCATTATTTAAGCTTGAAGGCATCGGTTGAAGCCCTTAGTTGCAAGGTCTTTGTCTGTGCCCAAGAAAGGGATGGGTTGAAGCCCTTAGTTGCAAGGTCTTTGTCTGTGCCCAAGAAAGGGATGGATAATAGATCCTATTGATGAATGAAATAGCGGCTTTATGAGCCCTGTAAGCCCACACTTGTGTAGAGTGGATCGTTCAACACCTGCGACAAACCCATTTTTGACCTATTGGGGTGTTGTATTATGGTTATTGTCAAGGGTAGTTTTGATACTTTGTATTTAACTTATGTTTCATTGGTTAGATGGTGTATAGATGCTTCTGTTTACTTTGTATAAATACGTTGCATATCTCTCAGTTTGATTCAATTCAACAATTACATTTACATCATACGTTGCAACAATGACTACCATAACAGGGATTGACATTCATAATCCCAAAAGGAACTTGTATGACACTTTTTAGTATAGTAATATGATTGACTTGGTAAATTCACCATTGATTATAATCCAAGTAGAACGTTTGTAAAACATATTTTCGTTGCTAATTCCACTTCATACATATTTTGAGGATATAATTATATGCTTTGGTATTGCTTTTGACAATAGTACTATATACAACAACCGCGAATAGTAACCCTCATACTGTCATACAACTAAAGAGCAAGAGCACTTGAATCCTTAAGAAAGGGTTACGACAATAGGTTTGAACTTTCAAGCACAAATAACGTAGTTAATTAGTTCGGTATATAATTCAAACCAAGGTTTGCCATGAGGGCTCATGATGATGCTTGTGGTTATCCATAGCCCGATTGTGAATATAGTTCATTAATTAGTTTTTAATTTATTTTTGGCATCAATTAGTCTTTCTAGTTACTTTATATTTTGTAGAGTAGGCATATTTTTCTGCGGATCTAACTTTTATTAAACAAAGAAAACCTACAATTTATACCATTTTCGGTGTGACAAATCTAACTTTTGTTGAATAAAGAGATCTCCTACAATTTATTTTGGACATGTTTATGGGAAAACCCTTTTTTCATAATGGATCGGGGGTTTTAAAAGAATTATTAGATGATAAACTATTTTATTTTGGAACCAAATGCTTACATTTTGTGTACAATATTTTTCTCTAATTTTGAATCTGGAAAAGATATGGTTTATTTGGATCGTAGTGCATGACAAATGAATATATTTCAAATACTTCCATTTAAACCCATCTTCTAGTTGTACGGACAAGTCCCCTTATGGCTAGCCATGATATATTAGATTCTTTTTCTTGGTGGATATGCTATTTATAATGAGGGATGGAGCGGTGTTGGGGCAAAAGATGGACCGCCTTGTTTTTGACTTCTCTAAAATGATCACATGGAATGTTTAAATTGACTTCATAAAAAATACATAGTATACTACAATTAAAAAGAATTAAAAATCATATACAAAAATAAAAAAAGAAGTTTCAAAACTAATTTTATAAATCGAGTAAGCATGAAAAGATGAAGGAAAGTTGTCAAAAGACAACATGATTTAATTTTCATCAACACAACTCAATTAGAATTAAAATGATGGTTTTGCTAATAGTAAGACCCAGTTAATTATTTTTTATTGACTTCATAGTTTGCATGCTCCATATCTGTAAAACTCTATGGCATCGTCTCTAAATATATATATGTACTATTTAGGATACATTGTTCTTGGTTTGTGAAGTTTTAAGGCAAATGAGAGAACACCACATATCCAGGAAATCAATTAAGGATTATAAAATTTACACATTACAGTAGAAGTCTCTTGAAACCTAACCCTAGAATTTCAATATTCTTTCCTTCCACTATCAAATAGTATATTTTTATAATATAACTGTGACCTTTAATTGGATGGTGGTTTCTTGAATGTCATGGGCTATAGTGATGGTGTGGTTCTGGAATATTGATGATACTGAGTTGTGAGGATGGAGAGAACTATGATATATAACCCATAACAGGAAAAGAAAGAAATAATGGATAAAACAAGAATTCTGTAACAATTAATATGGTAAAAAGAAATCTAAACTAGATGGACCATTGCCAGAGGATGAACCAGAGACAATTGCAAAAGTTGGGAACTTATCTGTCTAAGAAGGTGGGGGTTGGGGGTTCATGTAGGGAGCAAGCTGGCATGAGTCGATGGATGACTGGGATTGGGAGGTACTACAAAGATGACAACATCCCAAGTATTGATGATTTTAAAAATAATTTATTAAGCATTATATATCTCTACTATATTATAAAAGAGACATAAAAAAAATCTTAAAAACAACTCATTAAGAATTATGTACTATTATTTAATACTAATCTATTTAAAATCTCTTAAAAAACAACTAATGAAACAATATGTACTACTTTTAAATGTTTTTAACCCTAATTAATAAATTTCATCCTTATCCTCCAAATTCTTTATCTCTAATCCCTAAACCCTAAAATTATGAAATTTGAATTCTGATAAACATAATCAAAACAGGATAAACATCTCAATTTAAATATAAAAATTTAAAATATATAAGATAATTAATGAATTTTAACAAACTACTTAATTTTTTTTATATAAAAAACATTATATTATTAAACCTAAATTAAACAAATTTATTAAAAAAAAATCATTATCATTCTCTAAAAACCATCCAATATCTATACTATATTATAAAGCATTGATTCAAAACTATTTAAAAACAATCTTTTAAGCATTTGGTACTATCAATTAATGCTAATTTACTTAAATTTCAAGTTTACAACTTGCTATTGCCTATGGTACCACTTACTAAAGCACACTATCAATGCACATCCTTAAATACGTTCAACCTTATCCCTAAACCAGTTCAACTTCCTTCCTATCCCTAAATCCCTCCAACCCGTTCAAATCAAAATTCAAAACCATTGTTATCATCATTTTCATGTATCTCTATCTCTAAACACGCCATCTTCCCCCTATTTATATCCTTATTTAAACATGAATTTTGAATGGAGAAGATGAGGATGAGGATGAAATCGAAAAGATCGATCGAGTAGCGCATTTTTCAAACAACTGTATCAGGTTTTGTCTTCTTTTTCGTTTTTGTTTGACTTGCTTGAGTGTGTATTTGTTATTACCGTCCTTCTTGATTTCTTCTTGATTTCTTTGAGGTGTTTGTGTTTGTATCTAAAGAGACCCGTCAATCGGTGGAACTTGAGGGAATCAATCGAGTGGTCTTATCTCAAATGGCGGTATCATGTTTGTCTTATTTTTCCGGTTTCTCGCATATTTGATTTCTTTACTATGAACAACAAATTTTCATTTCTACATATTTGGTTTTCTTCATATGTTTGTCTTTACTTCATTTCTACATATCTATTTCTTTGTTTGGATGGTTAACAAAGTTTCTCAACAGTCAACCCATTTACCAACGGAGCTACACGCTCGAGGGCTTTAAATTTTTCATTTACGATAACATTTTACACCTTACTCACCTGGTGCATTGCACGGGCATGATGCTAGTTATTCATTAATACATAATCATTCGCTTTTAAATTTATAAATAATTATTGTTGCATAATTACGATTTTTAAAGTTTTTTGAAGTCTATAAATTAAACTAATTAATAATCAATTAATAAATACATTAAATCATAGAATAATCATTAATAAGCCCTACATAATTAATACTCGAAACAAAAATAAACTGCATACTTATTTTTAAATCTACAAATATTTAAATTACAATAAAATTTGGAATCAAACAAGTTTTATCATCAGGAAAAACGAGTATTTTTTGTTTGAAAATAATATATATTTGTTTTTTTAAGTATATTTTCAATTAAATTATATAAAAAAAACTGTTTAACCATCATTAGTAATTTCTCTTTTATTTAAATATAAATTATGAAATCTATACTTTAACCAAAAAGTGGATTATATTTTCATTATCGGTTTACAATAACAAGAGGATACAATGCAAGTTTATATAAAAATATAAACCATTTTCTGAAACATTATTATTCAGAGTTACATTAACAATTATCATATAATTTAAAAAATATATTATAATTATTTACATTTAATCAGATATATCAAATTTGATTTCTTTATTTTATATAATATGATTTCCTATTTCATTATAATAATTAAATAAGAGCATATTTATTTTATTTATAATTGTACTTTCAGAAAAATTAGATTTAATAATTTATTAGGGTTCTACATATAAATTATGTACTTATATTTTTATTAATTTGTTTATCTAGTTTTCGTAATATATACTTAAAATGTATAATTAACTATAAATGCTTAGATATAACTTTTCTTCATGATTTATATTTTAATAACGAAAATACTTGCATATTTTTGTTGTCATATTTTTATAATAGAAGTTAGGATATTGTTTGGGTAGAAATTCCAACAGTCTATCGTCGTACGATCAGAGAGATAATTGGCGTCCTTCCTTTGATCGACATTGATTAAAGCGACTAAGTATCCGTCTGACAAACGCTGTCGTATGACTTGATTTCAGTTACTAACCTGCGATATACGTTGTATTATGTTTAATGCAGGGTTCAAAGACACTTATGATCAGAGATTATAACGGAAGCCCTCATCAATAACAACGGACATAACGGACGCTATCATCAATGACAAACGGTCATTTTATTAATAAGCAAGATATGCATTCAATACGTCTCAACGGAAAATTGGATTACAAATACGGACATGGAATCTCACATTGGGACATCTGACTCTCAGACCTGAGAAGCTCACGAATTACGCTCTCAAGTTCACTCAGTTTCTCTCGAAGTTCATAAAATTCACTGCCATTTTTCGTGTGACGCACGACCGAAGTTTAGTTACTCACGACGCGCGACCGACTTTACTTTATTATATTGTTTTACACTGTATTACACTTGTAAGACCTGTTACAAAGGACGACGTCCCTGATTGACGTCCATAGTGCACGACGACTCACACTCGTCCGCGGTTTTTACCCATTTCAGGGGTTTTCCGCGTCACCAATTCTCTCGTCTCATTTACTTTATTTTTATTATAATCGTACGATTATCGGTGTTACTTTCTTTGGTTGGATCAAGCTTCACGTTTACCTTAAATTTTCCTTGGGAGATTTTTGGCATAAACAGTTTGGCGCCCACCGTGGGGCCCCATCCAAAGGAAATCCTCGATAATCTTACGACGTACTAACATTTTCCTTCTAGGGTTTATCTTTTGTATTCATTCAGGACAATGTCATTCCAAGGAACTCAAGATCATATTGTGGCCCAGATGAACATGGAGCTGACAGCTGCCCGCGCCCGTATTGACGCCTTAACAGCCCAGGCTCGACAAGCGTCTGAAACCATCGAGCACCTAAGAAACCAGGGTGGAAACAATGTAATGGGATCTACAAATGCTTATGCGGGTGCTTGGAACGTGTAACACCCGTGATTTTCGATAAATTTTACTTTTGGATTGTCGAGGATTGAATCAGGCGAGAAACGAGAATTTTGGGCCATCACGAGTTGTGACGCGACTTGGGGTCGCGGCACAAGTCGCGAAACTCACTAGATGTGAGTCTCAGGGAAACGAGCGACTTATGCCGCGAGTGGAAGTCGCGGCATAACTCGCGTAATTGCCTGTTGAGATTAAAACCGATTTTTCAGCCACCAAACCTCATTCTCTTAACCCAAACCCTAAAACCTTCTTCCCTTTTCTCTCCCAAACCCAAATGTCGAACCCTAACCCATTTTGAAGGGTTTTCTCCTTAAACCAAACGATTCTCCATCATCTAGCTTGTGAGATCTTGAACCACAAAACCACCATCTGCATCTTCTTCATCAAGTTCGGTTGGGAGCTCGGGTTGAAGAGTTGGATTGGGTGTTCTCGGAAGGTCTCATCATCTCTAGTGGTAAGCCTTCTTGAAATAATGTTATAAATGCGCCATTGATGGTTTCTTAGTGTTTGGTATCTCAAATCTCGGATTTGTTAGTTTTGGAGAAACTAGGGTTTTGAGCTTGTTTAGGGATTTTGGTATGTAATGTTTGAGGAATGTTTCTAAATGTTTAGTTATGGGTATTTATGGTTGGAAACGTATGGATCTAGGTTTTGGAGGTTCTCGGCTTGAGCATTCAAGTGGCCTTCAAAAGAGCTCGTTGGAGAAAATCTAGATTTAGCCTAAATCTAGCAAGGTGAGTTCAAGTTGATTTGTGAAAACGTTGTACATGCCAAAATGTCTATTTTAAAGTGTTTATGTGTTCTACATGAAATTATCAAATGTTGGGATATTTGCTAATCTTTGGTTATTTGAGGCATTTAACTTTACAAACTTTGTATAATACCTACATTTGGGATTTTTGGGCATTTTGATAAATGTGTTACAAACGAATGTGTTTTGAGGTCTTATTGCATAAATAGATCTTTAGTCAAAGAAATACACTTTTAAATGTTTGTCGAGTCTTATGCATCGTCATGAAATGGAGTGTTTTATAAAGTATCACTTACACATCTATGTAAGGTAACTTGAAAGAATGTTTATAGTCTCATTTTATGATTTTCGTTCTTACCAGCAGTTAAATTTGGAAAACGCATATTTTGTGTTATGAGTTCATTTGGAAAATGGATTGTCTCAACTAATGTTGAGTTTTGAACTAATCTCACTTTTGGTCGCGATGTTTGCATATCCGTTGGGTGAGTGCGTTTTATCGTGTTTTTATTCCATTTATTAATGAGTCAATGGGTTACTAAGTCTGCGGCTTGGCATTGTTATTTTGATGGAGTTTTTGGACAATAGTCCAGTTTTGGTAGCTCGACTTCGAGCCTTGTTGGGCCTTATGTGTATTATTTGGCTTATTTGACGCATTGGGAGTTATGATCCCGTATTTGGTTTATTATTGTCCGGCGTTGGGACGATTAGTTTTCCACGTCGAGGCACGTTAGGCACCGGATGTGGGTGTAAGACCTTCGTGCTGCACGTTAAGGTACCGGATGTGGGTATAAATCCTTCGTGCTCAAGTATTACGATATTGGATGAGGACCTCGACCTAGCAACCCTTCGGGGTTGAACTTGAGTTTACATGGGTGTATGTTTAAATCCACTGAGCCTGACATCCCTTGCGTGTACTTTGTTTCTATGACTAGTCATAACAACATAAAAAGGGCTTACTTTGTGGACCGTCACATTTTATGGAATCGGGAATCCCCCGTCACCGAAAGGTGTTGTTTTTGGGTATTGAGTTTTATTATCCAAGTTTTCGGTGACGTTTTGTATATTTTGGTTTTACCCTTGATTTATGGGTTGAGTATTATGCCCCACCCGTGTTTTGGGTGTTTTGAAATATAAGGTTTAACCGTACCTTCTTAAATGGAGAGTTCAATTTATATTTGCGCTTTGAGTGAGTTTTGGGTTAAAGCTAATTTATGAAAGGGCGGTTTACATTGGTATCATCATTTTGTAGTAGTTTGATTTGGAAAATGTCCAAATTGGTGTTCTCCGTCTAAAATGCATATTAATGGAAAATGAGTCGTTTGCATATTCAAAGCATACCTTTTGAAAGATTATGATTTAAACTGCATTATCTATTTTCACATACATCTTTATTTATGTTGAAAACTCTTGAGCTCACTAGGCGTTAAGCCTAACCTTTTTATTTGTCAGCATGTGCATCAGGTTCCAGTTGGGTTTTGGTTCTAGCAGCCACGAAGAGTTGAGCCTTCTCCTTGTGCAAAAGTAAGTAGTTGGTGAAGTCTTCCGCAATTTTGGAGATAGTGACTATTATGGGGTTTTAGTAGCACCCGTTCTTATCATAGGCTTTTGTATAGAATGAATGTTTGTATTGAGGTTAAATTCTTAATTTGTAGTGGTAGATAATTCCTTTATCGGTGTATTTAGAAAATTTTAAATAAGTTGCTATTTCCAGATTTGAGGGTGTTATAAGTTGGTATCAGAGCTTAAGTTTGAGAGATTTAGGTATTGATTTTAGGATGCCTAGACTCAAGCTAGCGTTCTTATAAGCAAAGATAAGTGGAGTTGCACATTAGGTACCTTAAGATAAGATAATTTGAGGTTGACCAAGTCGTTAGAAACGGGAAACTTATCGAGGGTCTCAGGGTTGATTGTGTACTGTGCGTTCGTAATGGCACCTGGCCAGTGTCATGGTGAACCTACATGCTACATATGTATACTTGAGCTACCTTGGGATGATGACCGTTGGGGTAGTGAGAAGTCCTAAGCGAGTTAGCTAAGGAAGGATTGATGTTTACATCAAGGTCACCTGAGAGTGATAGCTAAGGGTGAGGAGGTCACTAAGTTGATCCCCTTGGGTCGGAAATCTTGGTTGGATTAGATTCGTGAGTTGGTAGACCGATCATATACAAGGAGAATTCGTAAGTTTATCAATTATTGAGATTGTGGCTTTAAGATGCTTGATGCGTACGGATGACAATAGTATGTCGGGTTCTTTTTGGGAAGTGTAGTCCTATGATGCCAAGTGCCGACCAAATTCATGCACTAAAATTTGTTTCCGAAATAAACTTGCATAAATTGTTTCTTATGTTCGTGAAACAAAAAGTGGTTTATATTATAAAGTTTTGATAGAGCATTTAACACGCATCAGATTTGAAACTGTGAGCTTAAGCATACTTGAAATTGTTGTGTTGCACGTAATTGCAAATTGTTATCAAAAGTCTCCTTATTTACGTCTCGTGTTTAACGCTATTTGCGGATATTGTAATGTCCATGTTTTAATGTCGTTTGGGTATTGGGCAAGTAACTATGAGATTTTAACCTAGACATTGGATCACCTCCACGTATGTTGATGGTTTTAAAGGAAAGGTTAATCCCACGTTTTGAGTCGGAATTTCTTGGGGATTTTAGTTTGTGTGAATTTTGTTGAAATTTCATGGAGTATTGTTTTATATGATGTCTTTCCATGCGTGAGTTTTAATTTTGCTTCTTTTAAGCTTACGAGTTATTTGGTGTCGTGTCCCATGTGAATTTTGTTAAAGGGTGTCATTTTACCTTTCATTGCATTAAAAGAGGAAACCCTTAAAGGCTTAGTGTTTTAGCCATATTGCCGTCTTGCATTCTTGTTGAGAAATGAAAATTTGTCACTGCATGATTTTAGCATTATTGAGTTTCGCGAAAATTCAGTTGCGCAACGATTGAAGCTTCTGGAAGAGCAGAATGAACGTGTCTTGTCGATGCTGACCAAATTTCCAGGGGCAACAGTCCCAGTCGATGTCGAGCCACGTGCAGGATTTCAGGCGTCCCCGTTCGTTGATGAAATCGCGTTGGTGGACGTCCCAAAGAAGTACAATATCCCGACTTTCACCCCAAAATATTCAGGTGTCACTGATCCGACAGAACACGTCGCCCAATACAAACAGCTTATGTGGACCGTCTCAATACCACACCAGTTTCAAGAAGTCTGCATGTGCAAGAGTTTTGGAGTGACCTTGACTGGAGCAGCATTACAATGGTTGATCAATCTCAAACCCAAAACCATCGGGTCTTTTGCAGAATTGGTGAACCAATTTTCTCAACAGTTCGCTAGCAGCCGAAAAATGGAAAAACAGACGAGCGGTCTTTACTACGTCGTACAGAAAAATGGAGAGTCCATCCGGGACTATTTTAACCGATTTAACGCGGAAATGATCAGTATCCGAAATTGCGACGTAAAAACATCCATTGAAGCATACAAACGGGGTTTGGACGATAGCTCAGGTTATATCTCGACCTTACAAAATATCCTTCAGAAACCTTCGAGGACGTACTAGCAAGGACGCTCGCTCATATGAGGGTCGAGGATGACCTCGCTTTCAGAAATAAACACTCGAGCGACAAGAAAGGCCTAGGTATTAAAAAGTCGGACTTCAAACCAAGGCCGGCCGGTCGATCAGAGTCTGCCAGACAGATTTCAAATGTCAGATTTTAAAAGAAAGGGCCGACGACTTCCAAATATGTCCAATATCCTAAGGTATCATCTTATGGCTTCCCTGGATCAGCCAAGGACGTCGTCGCGTCCCTGAAGCAGCTACAACAAAACATTTGATGGCCAAAGAAAAGCGATAGAGACAATGATAAGAAAGACAAAACAAAATGGTGCGATTTCCATGATGACTTCGGTCATGTAACGGACGAATGCATCGCCCTAAAGAAAGAATTGTCTTGGTTCAACTCGAAAGGTTATTTACAAGAATTGACGAGAAAAAAGGACATGAATCCCACATCCCCTGAGCATGCCAAGGTGATTAATTGTATCAACGGAGGTTCTGATGTCTGTGGGACTACATATTCAGCTGCCAAAAGACATGCTAGTCGCGGTCCTGACGACCGACCAATTCCAAAGGAGGAAAGATCAAAGGAGAACGCGAGATTAGAAGCTATGCCCTTAACGTTCGACCAAACAGATCTCGACGACGTACATCAAAAACATCACGACGGACTAATTATCCAATTGAGCATTGGAAATTGCCTGACAAAGAGAATCCGAGATTACCCGACGCTCGAATACACTCGTCGGATTTAACGGAGGAACGACAAATACCATGGGGAAAATCACACTACCAGTATATGCTAAAGGAATCAACAGGCAGACGAAGTTCAACGTCGTCGACTGTTCATCGGCTTATAACGTTATCCTTGGGCGACCATGGATCCACGATATGAAAGCCATACCCTCGACGTACCACCAAACCTTGAAATTCCCCACACAATGGGGAATACAGGAGATCAAAGGCGAAAGAAAAGTTGCTAGAGAATGTTACAAAGTCTCTTTGAAGCCCCCGAAGCAGACAATATAGCAATTACAGAACCAGGACGTTCCTGGGACTGACGACGATTATCGCTTGGAAGTTGTCGTCCTAAACCAGGATAAGCCTGATCAGATGGTCTACATAGGTTCGACACTCGATCCATCCTTCAAAAAGAGACTAATTTCTTTTTTGCAGGACCACTATGATTGTTTCGCATGGACGCACGAAGACATGGTGGGCATCGATCCGAGTATTATTTCTCATAAACTCAACGTCGATCCATCATTTAAACCCGTTCAACAGAAAAGAAGAAAATTTGCTCCTGAAAGAAATAAAGTTATCAACGACAAAGTTGATAATTTGCTTAAAACAGGAAAGATACGAGAAGTCAAATATCCAGATTGGCTCGCCAACGTTGTTGTCGTCCAAAAGAAAAATGGCAAATGCAGAGTATGCATTGATTTCACAGACCTTAACAAGGCCTGTCCAAAAGATCCTTTCCGTTGCCACACATCGATTCTATGGTCGACGCTACAACTGGACACGAATTTTCACCTTCATGGATGCATATTCCGGATATAACCAGATATTGATGCATTCCGACGATCAGGAAAAACGGCCTTCAAAGAACATTTGGGCGACACTATGCAGGTATACATCGACGACATGCTCGTCAAATCGAAACATACGGACGATCATATAGGACATTTGAAGCAGTCGTTCGACATTCTGCATGAATACAAAATGAAGTTAAATCCGACAAAGTGCTCTTTTGGAGTTCGAGCTGGCAAATTCCTCGGTTACATGGTCACACGACGAGGAATCGAAGCTAATCCAGATCAAATCAAGGTGATTATCGAGATAAAATCGCCCAGAAATTTTAAAGAAGTCCAACGTCTAACAGGTCGTGTAGCAGTATTAAACAGATTCATCTCTCGGTCGTCCGACAGATGCCACCTATTTTACAATGTCCTGCGAAAAAACAAAGGATTCGAATGGACTGATAAGCATGAGGAGGCGTTGCAAGAACTCAAGAAATACATGACATCACCTCCCTTCCTATCTAAACCCGAGAAGGGTGAAATTCTTCAACTGTATCTAGCCTTCAGTGCTAATTCGGTGAGTGCAGTCCTTATACGAGAAACCGACGGACGACAATTACCAATCTACTATGTAAGTAAAACTCTATTAGACACTGAAACCAGGTACTCGTCTATAGAAAAACTTTTGCTTTCGTTAGTTATGGCCGCTAAGAAGTTACGGCATTATTTTGAATCGCATTCTATAACTGTTATAACTAACTTTTCATTGAAGTCTGTGTTAAGAAAACCCGAGCTAACAGGACGATTAGCTAAATGGAGCATCTACCTCAGTAATTATGATCTGGATTTCAAGCCCAAAACGACGATCAAATCAAAAGTCTTGGCAGATTTTGTTACATATTTCAGTCCAGAACTAGAAGAAGCGACGACGTCCAATGAGTTAATTGTGGCGACTTTGCACAATACCACTTGGACGCTCGACGTTGATGGTTCGTCGAACATACGAGGAACAGGTCTGGGCGTCGTCCTACAGTCCCCACAAGGGGGCAAAATAGTATACTCCATACGGTGCGACTTCAAGGCAACAAATAATGAGGCAGAATACGAAACACTGATTGCAGGAGTCAAAATTTCTCATGACTTGGGGGCAACACATCTACATGTCCGAAGCGACTCGTCTTTAGTCGTTAACCAAATTAATGGAGAGTTCGCAGCAAAAGATTCGAGGATGATTTCCTATTATAAAATAGTAAAAGAAGAAGCAAAGAAGTTCAGTCGCTTCATAATCGAGCAGATACCAAGAGATCAGAACACGCAAGCTGACGCACTAGCCAATTTGGGGTCATCACTTAATCAAACGACGTTCGACAGTATCCCAATAGTCTACCTTGCAACACCATCTATCAAAGACGACGATAATACTTTGGTCGCACCAATTGAAGAAGAAAATTCTTGGTCGGACGACATTAAAAATTATCTAGAGAACGATCAACTGCCTGATGACAGGATGGAAGCAAGAAAGGTTAGATTTAAAGCATAGAGGTACGTCATGATCATAGGACAATTATATCGAAGATCTTCGACTGGTTTGAATCTACGATGTATTACCAACAAGACGCAAGTCCAGAAAATCCTACAAGATATGCACGATGGTGAATGCGGAAATCATTCAGGAAGTCGCAGTCTAGCCAACAGGATATCACGACAAGGTTACTATTGGCCGACATTAAGACAAGATGCGATCAGGTATGTACAGTCGTGCGACACATGTCAGCAACACGCAGGTATGTCCCATAAACCGTTTGAACCCTTACACTCGACTTTGATCCTATGGCCCTTTATGAAATGGGGAATGGACATCGTTGGGAAACTACCACCTGCTCCTGGGCAGAAGGTATTCCTTCTAGTCTTAACAAACTATTTCTCTAAATGGATAGAAGCAGCGACTTTCTCCCAAGTTCGGGACAAAGAAGTCGTTTTTTTTATCCAAACTAACATCATTTGCAGGTTTGGAATTCCATCTGAAAGAACGTGTGACAATGGGACACAATTCATCAGTGACCGGACACGAAAATTTTGTGAAGAAAGGAACATCAAGTTGGTGACATCGACACCTCGATATCCACAGTCGAATGGCCTAGTTGAGTCAAGTAACAAAACTATCATCAATTCGATCAAGAAAAAACTCAAAGCTGCCAAAGGAAAGTGGGTGGAAGAATTACCTTCCGTTCTATGGGCTAATCGTACGACACCACGTACGTCCACAGGACAAACTCCCTTTTCCTTAGTCTATGGATGTGAAGTTGTGTTACCTATTGAGGTACGACTACCCACTTCAAGACATACATCCGTTGAGCATAACTTGGTCCACCTAAGCTACGACCTCGACGCCTTAGAGGAACTTAGAGAGGTAGCACACATCCGCATGGCGTCACAGAAACAGGCGGTCGAGCGACATTTCAACAAAAATGTCCAAATCAAAGTTTTCCAAAAAGGCGACTATGTCCTACGTCGAGTGTTTCAAAACACTCAAGAGCTCAATGCAAGTAAACTTTCCACTAAGTGGGAAGGCCCTTACCAAATCTCTGACGTCGTGGGAAAGGGAGCTTATAAAATCCGAACCCTCGATGGTCGAGATATCCCACGAAGTTGGAACACAATTCATTTAAAGAGGTATTTCTTTTAATTATTTCTTAAGGAAGATTACTGACTTAAGCATCGGAGGGTCGTTGGTCAAGCCAACGACCACCCTACTAATGTTGTTTTTCGCAGGGTTACACGACTTAGTTAAAACCTTTATGCCGAGTAATACTCACACGATCGCAAGTATACGGTGAGTCGTAATCATTGATAAAAGTTAAATTTTGCATTTGACATTCGATATTTAGATTGCATTTGGTCGATCGTGGATCTCAATCGATTTCATTATAGTATGTTAATGGATGATGGTTTGGACAAATGTATGGTATCTCATAAGATATAAATTTGAAAAAGAAAAGCAAATAACAAGCATCGATGTACAAAAGAGACTTTGTCATTAGAAGAGAAAATTACAAAGTTAAGGGACGACCACAGACGGCCGACCCCTAGATAATAGATCCAAAAAGCTAAGAAGGAGGAACGTCAGACTGTTCCTGCACGATATCAGTCTCTGCTGCTGCCGCCTCTTCTCCACCGTCACTTTCCTCTAATTCATCGTCTTCGTCAAGGTCCCTTTCAGTCCCCACGGTGTCAAGGTAGGTCTTAGGCTCCTCAGCGGCCGATGCCATAAGATTTTTCCCAGTCAGATGACGCCTCATCAAGGCAGCCCAGGCCGTGAAGCGAGAGAAGGCTTCGATTTGCCTATTCTCAGTCTCCAGGTCCTTGACGTCGCCCTCCAGCTCCTCGACCCTCTTTTTGAGGGACGCGACTTCATCAGCAGAAGTAGCAGCAGCAGTGACGGCTTTAATCTTCTCGACCTCCAATTTGGTCGACAACGCCTCGAGCTCAAGGAGACGATCCCTGAGCTTAATCTTCTCACGATCCGAAATCTCCAGTAGACTCCGGGCATCGGTGAGTTCAGCCTCAAGACCCTCAGCCTTCGCCTTCTCGGACTCGACCGCCTTCAGGGCGACCCTCTCCCTCTCGAGAGCTTCGTCAGCCCTTTTCTTGACGTCTGGGAAGGACGTCTTGAGACCTTCCATCTGAGCGAAGAAGCTCAGACAGGATTGGAAAGCCTGTTCGACAAAAAGAAAATAGTTAATGACAAGAGAAACAAGTAACAAAGAAAATAGAAAATAAAGAAAGGCTTACCATAAAGGAGAGACCAGCGGCATGCGCCCCAGTATCCTCGACCCGAGACTCCTTATATCGGTCATAGAAAGTTGGAAGGAGAAATTTTCCAAGGTGTGGAAAAATGACGTCCCTCTCGAGGACGTCATTGGCCATAAAGTCAGAGGGGAGAGTGACTTTAAAGGTCGTCTCTCCCACTTTTTCCTTGTTCTTCTCCTCCCTCTTAGAGGAAGACGAAGGTACAGGAAAGGGCTTATCAACGCCCGACACCCCCGACATTGGGGCGTCCTTCGTCACCTTGGTCGAGTCTCCAAGCTCGACCCCAGCAACGGTTCCCTTCGCTGGTGTCGTCCCTGCAAGGGACGACATAGTAACATCACCCGTCTTCTTAGGTGAGGACCGAGGTTTGCCCCGGACACGTCTTGGATCTATCCCCGAGAAGGGGCAGATCTCTTCTTCGACTTTTCTCGGCCTTGACGAGCAAGCTCCAATAGCTCGGCTCGGCTAGGGGCGGACGACTTCGCAGATGCATCTCCTGAATAAAATGAACAAGTTAGGAAAGAAATGACGTACGGTATAAAAGTGAAAAGTACTGTCGAGCGACTTACCGGTCATTTCTTCTTCTCTCTCTTCTTCCCTCTCTTCTTCCTTTTCTTTCTCTTCTTCCCTTTCTTCTTCTCTCTCTTCTTCCTCTTCTACCCTCTCTTCTTCTTGACGAGAACCCTCAACGGACGTCGCTTCGGCTACGAAAACGACCTCGTCCTCCTCGTCGTTCGACCGAACAGAAAACGAACGATCGGCAATACTCCTTTCCAAGATCCTCTTAATCTTGTTGAGAGAATCTCTATTTGGCTTCACTTTAGTGAAGTCGGTTGCTGCCAAACAAAGAAAGACATCATTAGTATATATTATAAACGCACGACAAAGCAGTTAGCCTACTCGATTCGTTCCATCCGGACGACAACCATTGGCTGTCTTCGTCGCTCACAAACGCCACTTGGAGAAAAATGTACTGACGTTTCCAACCACGGTCGTTCACCGCGGTATTATGTACCAGTACGTTATCTCCCTTCGATCGAGGGAATAGGCTGTACCGGTGATAATTATCCGGTCGAACGCTATAAGCAGTCAGGAGGTCGTTCACATTGAACGGAACCTCCCAATCAGCCGTAAGACGCCCGATAACATGGACAATCCGCCAGAATTGAGGCATTAACTGTCCAGGTGTCAGATCGAACGCATCTAAAAACGCCTTGACCAAAGGACTAAATGGCCAAGTAAATCCTATCTTGAAGGGATACTCATATAGAACACAGTATCCCTTCGGAACTTCATCCGGCCTTAAATCTTCCGGCGACACCAGATTGATTTCATCTGGAATCCCGACCAAATTCTTAAAGTAATCTAAATGTTCATCTTCCTTATATACACTCATAGGTTCGGACGACATTTGGAAGTCTGGGATATTCAGGGTCGCACACCAGTAACAAAGTATATCCCAAGCTTTCCTAGGCTTCCTGGCTATGGACTTCCTACGCATATAATCGACACAGAAGGAAAACGGGAAATCGTACCTTAAATAGAACTAAACCTCGAACTTAGAATGGAAAGGATTCTGATCGCTCGGAAAATATCTTGCCGGAGATAAACAAGTCTCTAGAAAGGTAAGCGTAAAAAAAAGAAAGGATTGAGGGCAATCCTTATTTATACTGAAAAATGGGAAGTGAATCGCCAAAAAATCAAATCAAAATCAAATCGCCAGTCGACGAATCGACACGTGTCGCCTGTGGCAGGCAACCTTTCGAGTACATCCAATAAATATGTGACACCTGTCCAATATTAGCTGTCTAAGCCGTTTACTTTGCAGGAAAATGACGTCATTACTTAGTTGGAAACAAAATCGATTCAGTTCCATGCGAACTACCCACGTTTTTTATGACACGTGTCTTGATTTTTAAATTTAAATTTCAAAAAGTTGCCGCTTGAATTTTTAATTTGGGGGCAAACTGTTTGGGTAGAAATTCCAACAATCCATCGGCGCACGACCAGAGAGATAATCGACGCCCTTCCTTTGATCGATCTTGATTAAAGCGACTAAGTATCCGTCCGACAAACGCTGTCGTACAACTTGATTTCAGTTACAAACCTGCGATATACGTTGTATTATGTTTAATGCAGGGTTCAAAGACACTTATGATCAGAGATTATAACGAAATCCCTCATCAATAACAATGGACATAACGGACGCTATCATCAATGACAAACGGTCATTTTATTAATAAGCAAGATATGCATTCAATACGTCTCAACGGAAAATTGGATTATAAATACGGAGATGGAATCTCACATTGGGACATATGACTCTCAGACCTGAGAAGCTCACGAATTACGCTCTCAAGTTCACTCAGTTTCTCTCGAAGTTCATAAAATCCACTGCCGTTTTTCTTGTGACGCACGACCGAAGTTTAGTTACTCACGACGCGCGACCGACTTTACTTTATTATATTATTTTACACTGTATTACACTTGTAAGACCTGTTACAAAGGACGACGTCCCTGATTGACGTCCATAGTGCACGACGACTCACACTCGTCCGCGGTTTTTACCCATTTCAGGGGTTTTCCGCGTCACCAATTCTCTCGTCTCATTTACTTTATTTTTATTATAATCGTACGATTATCGGTGTTACTTTCTTTGGTTGGATCAAACTTCACGTTTACCTTAAATTTTCCTTGGGAGATTTTTGACATAAACAGATATTAACCATTAAAATGTTTAAAGTTTAGCAACTTATAATCTAATAAGTAAAATATAAACTTAATAGTTAAAATATGAGTTGCAAAACTTAAAAGTGTCATGTGGACGGTGTGGCAAAACAAAAGTTGTTTGTAAATGAGGATCTAATACTTCCACGTTCTCATATATACGAACAATTTATCATACAAGTTTTTAGTTCTAATGAAAAATTTTCCTTCAAGAATTTTAATATATATAGAATTACTTACATATTATTTATTATGGATGCGTTTTATTTACAGACCATCTAATTCTAACAAACTATACAAACCATTATATTTGGAAAAAAAAATAGAGATATTTATAAACAATTATCATGGTTCGTTAATTATGATTGAAATATACATGAAAGATGATAAAGATCATGACTTCAGATTAGGAAACAAAATAAAATCAGATATTTTTTAGACTAGATGAACGACTATATAGAAGACAAATATTTCCTAAAACTTTATGTTTGTAAATGAAACATCCCCTACTTATTATTCCCTAAAACTATTTTGATAACAAATTTAACAATAAAGAAAAAATCGCTGTTAAGAAAAAATATTTTATTTAAATGTTGTATGTATTTTAATTTTCTTTCAGTATACAAATGCAAATATTTATCATAATAAAATATGGTTCCATCATACAAGGGAATTATTTTATTTAGTAAGATATGGTTCCATCATAATAAAATAGTGATAAATTCCTTTTCAATTACGTATGAATATTGAACATAATAATATTGGCTATTACTTTCGGGAGAGAAAAATAAATGGATTATTCTAAATTTACACATCAAAAGGGGGAATAAAAGTGCACGCTCCTAACAAATGTGCCAGGAACCATCCTTTTTCTTTTTCTATATATATTTCGTATATCTTTTGTATCCTTTTAAATCTTTTTTTGTTTGTACTTGTCTTTAATTTCAAGAAAAATATGCAGAGAATCAATTGATCACAAAGTCAAATAACTATTTTCGATACATAGCATTGATAAAATAAGAGGAGTTTGGTTTGCCGGATTCTGCCGAAATTTGATAGAATTGGAATGGTCAATTTCGTTGAGTTTGGTTACCCATGGAATAGAATTGAATTCCAAAGATTCCATCAAACATGGATTTGATCATTCATTCTAAACGGTGATGGAATTGAATTCCATTCCATCCAATATTTTGAGAATTACAAAAATACCCTCATAACAAAGTTAAAACCCTAGCCGATTGTTTCACTTTTCTCACATCTCCCTGCTTCAATCGAGAACAACCACCGTGTCTGCTTCAACCGATTGCACTCAACCATCGTCGGAACTAGGGGTGTTCAAAAAAACCGTTGGACAGCTCAAACCGGTCAGACCAAGTCAAACAAGACCGTTTTTGGCGGTTTGAGCGGTCTGGCGGTCTGGTCTTGTCTGAAAATTTTGAAAACCGGGCGGTCCGGTCCGGTTTACGCTCTGGAGATTTTTTTGGGCGGTTTGAACCAAACCCACCGCCAAATACACACACACACACACACACATATATATATATATATATATATATATATATATATTTATATCCATTATCCAGCCCAATATTATATTAAATATATTTGGTTAGGCCTAATGTTATCTTATAGTTCAAACATAAAATATATTTTAATTTTTGACATTTAAAACTTGAAAGCCCTAAATGACTACTATTCACTAACATCGGTCGACTCACCGTGTTCACTTTTTTTGTGGACTTTGTTAACTTTTTTGTGGACTTTGATTTTTAGTGTTTTGTTGGGATATTTTGTTTATTTTTTTGTGGAATTTGTTCACTTCAAATGGAAGCCAATGAAGCTTTAAAATTCAAAATAATATATGTTTTTTAAGTTTAAATTTTAAAGCCCATAAAAGGCCCAAACCGCCTAAATCGGTCGGACCAAACCGTCTAAACCGCGGGCCAGTTTGACCGGTCTGGCTACTTGATATCAAACCGCTCGGTTTGAAAATTTAATAAACCGCCACTTGCGGTTTTGTTTGTGGTCCGAGGGGGGTTAAACCGCCCAAATCGGACCGCGAACACCCTTAGCCGGAACTGATCTCGATCCCTCCTACTTCTTCATCGTCCGCAACTATGTCTGTTTTGGTTTTTATTTTTGGGGGGTTTTGTTCTTCAATCTCTTTCAAAGTGCGGACTTGCAACTCGTTTTTTTTGGGGGGGTTTATTCTTCAATCTCCTTCAAAGTGCAGACCTACAACTCGTTTTTTTGGGATTTCTTCTTCAATCTCCATCGAAGTACTATTTTACAGATGTTAGAATCTGCAAAAAAAAAATTCTTTTTGCTACTGTTTTACAGATGTTGGTTGTATACTGAGCAGGAAATGAACAGATGAAGAGAGTACAGAAGAAGCACAACAAAACAGATGCTTATCACCGACGAACAAACGTCGGTGGTCCGTCGGTAAATGGACGTCGGTATAGATGTGGTCGGCGTTCAGATTACCGACGGATCATCGACGGCTCACTTTTCCGACGGATCACCGACGACCACCGACGGCGTGGGTTATTTCCGACGGATCACCGACGATCTCCATTTACCGACGGATATTCACCGACGGATTATTTCCGATGGATTTAGCGACGGATTTCCGACGAATATTTATTAAATAAAAATTAAATTAAAAAATATTTACCGACGGATTATCCGTCAGTAATTTTAATTTTTTTTAAAAAAATAATTAAAAATTAAAAAATTCCAGTTGTTAACCTGTACAAAACCTGCCAATTTTTAACTAATACTAAGTTTTAAATTGTACAAAACCGTCGTTTAATATCTATAAATGCATAAACGTATTACAAAAACGTAATCTTACGGAGGGGGGAAGGGGTGTTGATCGTTAAACTTCCTCATGAACGCCTCAAACTGATCTATTCGCTCCTGCATCCGCCTCCTATCTTCTTCATCTCTTTCCATTCGCTCCTGCATCCGGATCCTCTCTGCTTCCTCTCTCTGTAGTCGCTCCTGCATCTGTATCCTCTCTGCTTCCTCTCTCTCTCTACCCTCTGTCTCAGCTAATTCAACTGAAATTCAACATTTGACAAACATATATAGAACAATGTTAGACAACATTTAGCAAACATATGATTGACAATATTAAACAACATTTGACAAACATACCTCCTCATCGTGACGGACGATCGTGCTCCCACTCGAACTGGCACCTGAATCATCGGTCATAGCATAATAGCGATCCTGACTGGTCCCGCATCCAAAAAGACGGCCCTTACGCTGTCCTCCGACACTACGCTCCCACAAATCGACGTCATTGGGAGGTACAGTGCCGACAGGTAAGTCCGGGTACTCATCCCTCCTAATCTGATGGTAGTTATCCTACAGTTTGCCAAATTAGACATTGTCAACTCAACTAACCTATAGAAAATTTGGCAGCATTTCAACTGTAATTTGAACATATATATCCATGACTTGCTTTTATCAAAACAATCATATCGTCTGCCCAACAATGGCAGCCAAACTAAGTTTGCTATAATTTCTATCTATCTTATAAAACAAACAAATATATAGCCATACATAATTGAACTTACCGCCATATGAGCCGTCTTTGGGTAAACGTAGATCGGAGGATCCATGAACGGACCAGTCGCACCCGGAACAAGCTTCCTGTTGGCGTAGTGTGTAGCCTCCCAAACCTCGTCGCTGGTAGGCTCACGGCCCTATGCATTTCTCTACAATACACAATTTAAATTGTTAGTAGGTAATAAAATCATGTATATAGTACATATATTCATCAATTATATACATTTAGTCTAGTGTATGATAAATTACCATGCGGTCCCGATGCATAGCGGTACTAATAGATCCAGTACAGTGTATGGATGTCATCCCCTCATACTCGGTGGCCCGATTGGCCGTATTGGCCGCAGATACACGTCGAAACGCATCGGTGTTCCATACCTGTTAAAAAGAAGACATTAATCAATATAAATCCTAGTACAACCAGATACAAGTATTCAAAACAAAACAAACCTGCTCAATCATCTGGACCCAAAACTCACTCCGGATCCACTCTGGAGGGTGTGCGGCAAGAATCGTGTAGTCACGTCCGTCGAACTGGACACCATAAATGGCTAAAGCCCTGACCTGGGCGAATCGACGGGCATCTCTCATCATGTGTGCGTACCTATTATTTAGGATACGCCGGAATGCAGCTACTACGTCGATGTCCATCTCAGGAGCACTACAAAACAGAGGCTTATCACTGACGAATGAATCCGTCGGTAAAATCGAAATCCGTCGGTGATCCGTCGGTAAATGTCCGTCGGTATAAAGGTGGTCGGCGTTCAGATCACCGACGGGTCACCGGCGGATATTACCGACGGATCACCGATGGTTTAATTTTCCGACGGATCTCAGACAGTTACCGACGGCATGGGTTATTTCCGACGGATCACCGACGGTCGACTTTTAGCGACGGATTACCGACGACTATTCACCGACGGATTTAGCAACAGATTTCCGACGGATTTTTATTAAATAAAAATTAAATTAAAAAATGTTTTCCGACGGATTACCGATGGATAATCCGTCGGTAATTTAATTTTTTTTTAAATAATTAAAAATTAAAATTTTCCAGTTTTTATCCTGTACAAAACCTGCCAATTTTTAAATATTACTAAGTCTTAAATTGTTCAAAATATTTATAAATACATAAACGTAACCCTACGGAGGGGGAAATGGGTGCTGATTGTTAAACTTGATCATGAACGCGTCAAACTGTGTCATTCGTTCCTGCATCTGTCTCTTCTCTGCTTCATCTCTATCCATTCGCTCCTGCATCCGGATCCTCTCTGCTTCCTCTCTCTGTAGTCGCTCCTGCAACTGGATCCTCTCTGCTTCCTCTCTCTCTAACCTCTGTCTCAGCTCCTCCAACTGAAATTCAACATTTGACAAACATATATAGAACAATGTCAGACAACATTTAACAAACATATGATTAACAATGTTAAACAACATTTGACAAGCATACCTCCTCATCGCGACGGTCGCGCGTGCTCCCGCTCGAACTGGCACCTGAATCACCGGTCATAGCATAATAGGGATCCTGACTGGTCCCCCATCCAAAAATACGGCCCTTACGCTGTCCTCCGACACTACACTCCCACAACTCGGCGTCATTGGGAGGTACAGTGCCGGGAGGTAAGTCCGGGTACTCCTCCTCCCTAATCCGATGGTAGGCATCCTACAGTTTACCAAATTAGACATTGTCAAGTCAACTAACCTATAGAAAATTCGGCAGCATTTCAACTGTGATTTGAACATATATCCATGACCTGCTTTTATCAAAACAATCCTATCGTCTGCCCAACAATGGCAGCCCAAACTAAGTTTGCTATAATTTCTATCTATCTTATAAAACGAACAAATATCTAGTCATGCATAATTGAACTTACCGCCGTATGAGCCGCCTTTGGGTAAACGTAGATCGGAGGATCCGTGGACGGACCAGTCGCACCCAGAACAAGCTTCCTGTTGGTGCAGTGTGTAGCCTCCCACACCTCGTCGCTGGTAGCCTCACGACCCCATGCATCTCTCTACAATACACAATTTAAATTGTTAGTAGGTAATAAAATCATGTATATAGTACATATATTCATCAATTATATACATTTAGTCTAGTGTATGATAAATTACCATGCGGTCCCGATGCATAGCGGTACTAATAGACCCAGTACAGTGTTTGGATGTCATCCCCTCATACTCGGTGGCCCGATTGGCCGTATTGGCCGCACATACACGCCAGAATGCATCGGTGTTCCATACCTATTAAAAAGAAGACATAAATCAATATAAATCCTAGTACAACCAGATACAAGTATTCAAAACAAAACTGCTCAATCAACTGGACCCAAAACTCACTCCGAATCCACTCTGGAGGGTGTGGCGCAAGAATCGTGTAGTCACGTCCGTCGAACTAGACACCATCAATGGCTAAAGCCCTTTCCTGGGCGAAGCGACGTGCATCTCTCATCATGTCGGCGTACCTATTATTTAGGTGGCGCCGGAATGCAGCTACTACTTCGGCGTCCATCTCAGGAGGTCAACTATAATACAACTGCAAACACATTGTTTGGATTAAGTAAAAATAAATCCACTCAATAAGTTAAATAGAGTAAAATACCTACCCGAAATCGATCCAGCAACAGTGGATAGTGCTCATTAGGGACATCCCTAAAATGAGCCCAAGGACCATCGAACATGGACTTAAAGACGACAATGACCCTTCGGACTGTCGACTTGTCCTTAAACCTTCACAATTGCAAAATATACAACATAAAAAATATTAGGATCGGTTTATTATGTACTAGAATAAATAATATATAACATCTACTTACCCGCCCGCTTCAGACAACAAAAGTGGCGGTCGCTGACTCGGCTGGGGCGTCTGTGATGCCACATTCGGGCCTCTAACCCTCGAGCCCGCTGCTCCGTCGTCGGACTGGATCTGATCTAGTGCGTCGCCGGTGAACTCATCGGCCTAGGGGTCACCACACCCAGTGGAGCTGCTACTGCCCCTACCCTTATAACTCCTACTACCCCTAGTACCCCTAGAAGGGCATCCAGACATCTAAAAATAGAGAATGGTTAACACAAAATGATATAAGTGTACATAAATCATAAGACCCAAAAATATCTACATAAGAATAGCAAAATAGAGAATGTTTAACACGAAAAATGTCTACATAAGAACAGCAAAAATAGAGAATGTTTAACACGAAAATGTCTACATAAGAAAGACAAACTAGTTATCAGACGAGTGATCAGATAACATAATTTCGTCTTCGTTATCTTCATCATCATCAATGTCTTCAAATTCTTCTTCCTCGTCGCTAGTTTCGTGATCTGATGCATCTTCCTCGCTAGCTTCATCATTTGTGGCGACTACGTTGAGCTCCCCAGTGACAAGAGGGACAGAATCGAGGTCATCATTTACCCAATTGTTTGTATTATGAGTTACCCGTTCGTTGGTTTGAAAGAACGGTTCTCCATCCACGTTATCATCATCCAACACATCGATAGCCCTTTCTGCAACTTCATATATTCCACGGGCTTTGGTCTTCACAACTGCTCACCAGTCCTTTAAATCCTTACTTCCTGAATGATAGGGTGTGTAATACACTTGTTCTGCTTGTGATGTTAGGACGTAATAGTCCTCACCTCTGAGCCTAGACTTGTATTTGATATCAACTGTTAAACCCAAATATCAGTTGATAAACAATTACACAACACAATAAGAACAAGAGATGAATAGAAATTGTATCAATATGTCATAGATCTCTTGATAGCCATATGATTACGTGTGTGTGTGTGTTCTTGGTGTAAAACCAATACCTTTATACGTGTAAATCAGATAAGCGGCCTCTCTTCCTATTCACCTAAATTTACCGAAAACTAGAAGCACAATGCCTTTTATATGTAGGTCAACATGACCTAGGCATTACTGGATATCTGCTAAAACACCCCCTAAGGAATTAAACACTATTACAAAATAGACCCCTTTTGACAATTTAATCTTGAATACAATTATTGATCCAACAATCTCCCCCTTTGGATTCAAGATTAAAAAAAATTTGCAATTATCTCCGAGTCTTCACGTCTCTTGAAAACTGTAGCAGATATGACGTTAAAAGCTTCAAAGCTTGTAGCTTTACACAGTCTTCACAACTTTAAGGAAGTGTCCTTCTGACGATCATCTTTAGTCAGGCTTTTGATAAATCAGATAGGTTCAGAAACTTTGTTATCTTTGAATTCTTCAGCATTCTTCAATCAATCTTAACATTTCAAAAATTCTTGTATTCTCCCCCTTTTTGTATTCTCCCCCTTTTTGATGAGTGGTGAGAATCAACATCATCAAAACATTTCAAAACAAACTACGAATTTTCTCCCCCAAATCAACAATTAAGCGCAGTCTTCATGTATAGATTCCTTTGTGGAAATAAGAGCAGTCTCCCCAGATAGAGCGAGAGTGATTATTTCAATCTTTGCAGATTCAAATCAGTGATGAGTGGTAACCCTGAATCAATGAATGACTCAGTTCGAAGTGCCTGTCAGTAACACACAGTTACTGAGTAACACGAAGTTACTATATAAGGAGCTGGTTTTGATGTAGGCTCCCTAGGACTTCCATTCAATCATCGAATAACACGTGGTTATCTATGAATGCTCTGACAGAAAACAGATTTCTGTGTGCTCGTGCATGTGTATGAAATAAGTTAAGCACAGATGATTGCTTTTCAATGTAGGCTCAAAGTATGTAAACTTGTTGAGATAGCAACAAATTATACAAGGACTCAATGTGCATGAGAAAGGGTCGAAGGTGGGGCAACTTTCCTTCTTTTTCAATATTAGTATCTTCCAAGTGAAGAACTAATAGCATATGTGTTGCGTCCCCATAAAATGTGAAACATTCTCTTTTTGAGAAAAGAATGAGTAGCTGGTGGGGTTTTTATGCAAGAGATGGCATGGGCTAGGTGCCTTTTTCAATGTCGTTCACGAAGAAATGTGAAACAACAGATAATGTGGCTGCCCGGCTCAGAAAGAAGTTTGGTGCAGAGTCTGATATTCTTTTACTCTGATCTCTCACCCTCTTTCTTTTAAACATTAAATCTCACTTCTAACCAATCTCTCTTTTCCATTTTACCTCTTCACACACCAACATTCAAATCTTTTGACCCCTCTTCCCTCAATTACTCAGGGAATACTTCCTGGGTAGGAAACACTGGTTATCTTGAATCCATGGAAGTTCAGTTAAGCTCACACATCAAATCCAATGTATTTTCCTAATAGAATGTGTTGTTCAACAACCTTTTGTACATGAAAGCACAAAGGAGCACAATTACACATGAAGAATAAAAATTTGGAGAAGTCAAAGGCATTTCGTTTTTGACAATACAATTATCCCCCTCAAACTAAAAGAAACAACTTTTTTTTAATAGAAAAATCATTGAAGTACGGGTTCTAAGCAGATGTGATTAGAAGCCATTGTTACTTGAACTATCGTTGAAGAACGGGTCTTGAACTGAATTATTCAAGAGCCATTGTTCTTTCTCTGAGGTACGAGTCCTAGATTGCTGTGTCTAGAAGTCATCATTCTTGTCATTGAAGATCTAGTCCTAAGTTGTTGTACTTAGAAGTCAATGTTTTGACAATGAGGTAAGAGTCCTGATCTGTAGTGATCAGAAGTCATAGTTCTTTATCCCCCTTAAACCTTGGGTACCTGCAACACAGATTTAGCTTTTGGTACCCACTGGTATTTGGGTCCTGGTGTGTTAGTTGCAGTTCTATTAGGAGAGATAAAATAAGAACCATACCAGTTATTCACATAATCTTTGTTTACAAAATCATTTGAGCCACAGTAGGAATAACTAATTTTCTTTTGTGCTAACCTGATCAATTGATTTATAGTGTAAACAAGATCAGGTTTGCCAAAAGTTTTACCTTTCGGAGCATTGTTCCTTTGAGCATTGAATGTATGCACAAATGATTTTTCTTTCTTCTTTTCCTCTAAAGATCCTTTAACTCTCCAGATCCAATTTTCTCTATCTTTCTCGTCTTCCCTTCTCCATAACCTTTTCTTCCGAGACTTGTTCTTCTTGAAGTTACCTGAACCATCAACATTTTTGTCAAAGAAAAGGTTAGAAGGACGAATATGATCATTAGATTTAGAAGTAAGACTATCATCTGAATCAAATAAAGGATTATTGGAAACATTTGAAAAACGTGAACTTGAAGCTGTTTTGAATGAACATTCGGATGCAGCTAGATCATCTCTCGGTGATTGAGCTATTGAGTTTGGCGTCTTGTGCTAAGTCAACTTCACCTTGAACAAGATCTCTTCAAGTTCCTTTATCTTTGACGACAAACATTTTCTTTCCTTTGCAATCAGATCAAACTTCTTTTGCAATTCAAATTTTGCATTCTTCTCCTTCAAGATGTTTGTTGACAACTCAGATAACTTTCTTGTCAGCTTAGCAATCTCAGTCTCGAATACTTTCTTTTCTTTAGAAAAGTCTTTATTTACAATCTTCTGCTCAACTATCTTTTTCTCTTTCTCAACCTTGTCTCTCTCAAGAATGATAACTTTCTCAAAGTCTGAAACTTGTTGAGAAAGCTTAACACATTTAAGCTCCAATGATTTCTTATCTTCAAAAGATTTTCTGGAGAATTCAGAAAACTTCTTAGCAAACTCTTTTCTTCCTTTCTCAATCTGTCTCATCTCATCTTGGGCTTTTATGTTGTCTCTGTCTTGGGTTGCATTTTCCTTCATCATATTAATTTCAACCTTAAGACTGAAGACTTTATCTTTCAAAGAGTCTCTTTCAGCAAAAATTTGAGAATTTGACTTTCTCAGCCCTTCACATGTCTCACTTGAGATGTTTGCTCTTCTTCTAAGTTCATCTAGCTCTCTTTGCATTGATTCCTTCTTTGACCAGCTTGAGCTAGAATTAAAACTTTCAGACTTCTTCAGCTTTGCTTGAAGATTTAAGATCTCTTTTTCTTTAGACTCAATTATTCCTGCAAAGTTAATCTTTAAGTTAGAGATACATTCTGAGCAAACAAAGTCTTTCTTTAAGTCCTTATCATTTTTCAATCTATCAATCTGTTCTAGAAGAGATGAGTTATGAATCTTCAGATCTTTACTTTCATCTTCCAGGGCTGGAATCTCTGGCATGTACGCTAAAGCACAATCTCTGTTTGTAAGCACCAGAATTCCTTTCTCATCTGTGTAAGGCATCTTTAATAGATGGATTAATAATCAAACTTATCTTTGATCGATTTAAATCAACTAATAAGATCTTTTGAATCAATAATTGGAAAAACTCTACACTTAAAAATTTCCAGAAAAATATATTTCCAAGAAGCTCAAGTGCAGAATTCTCAAACAGTAAGAATCACAAAGAAATTCGCAAAAGAAAGAAAAACCCTCCAAAATTCGCAAGCAAGGATGATTAGAATTCGCAGACTAGTGAAATTCGCAACCTGGATTTTAGCAAAACTTAGAATTAGCAAACAGACACCTGCGAAACCTTAACAATTCGCAAGACAGCACCCAGCGAATCCTTCCCTTATAGAAAATTCAGAAAACAGACTTTCACAAGTAGAATTCGCAAACGATAATAAGAAATACACTTTGAGGTTCTTGCGAGTTTTAGACTTTCTCAAGAGGGATTCGCAGACTATGTCTTTGCGAATCCTGAACTTAGAAAATTTAGGACTTTTCTTTTCAACTTTCGTAAAACAACTTTCGCAACCTGAAAGGGTAAACACAATTAGAAACCTGTGAATCCTGTACTTGGTGAAAATTTTAGAGTTAAGAAGGACAAGGATTCTCAAACACTACTCGCGAATCTTAGCCAAAGATCTGCGTGTTCTTCAGAATTCGCAGACAGGGGGTCTGCGAAAATTACACTTAAACAAATTTTCAACTTATAAGAACTCTGCGAACCTAAACTTTCGTAAACAAAGAACTAGCGAATTCAGAGGTTTTCGCACAACAAACATATACGAATCTTATACTTAGTCTAATTTAGCACCTTGCGAGACTTAGTAGTGCTTTGCGAGTTCTTCACAAAACTTGCGAGTTCATCACAGGTTCGTCCCTGTACTTCGACTTTTAGCCCATAAACACACAGAAGGTTAAAACTCAGTGTAAAAATCATACAATGCATCCACAAACATACTATAAACAAAACCCAATCGAAATCGATGACCAAAAACAACTTGAATGCTCAAAATCGAATGAAACAGTACTCGACTGTTTCAAGAACAAAAACTTCAAAAATCATCAAAATACCAATCGATTTGTGCTTTTAAATCCAATAGGGCAATCTGATAATGTTCAATAACAATAAACACACCTATTCCAATGATTTTTAGCCTAAAAAACATAATAAACTTTGAAATCGATTTTCACACAGTGAAGGTTTTCGAAAAACACTTTTTCAATCCAAAAACTTGATTCTTAGGCTTTGATACCACTTATTAAACCCAGATATCAGTTGATAAACAATCACACAACATAATAAGAACAAGAGGTGAATAGAAATTATATCAATATGTCATAGATCTCTTGATAGCCATATGATTACGTGTGTGTGTGTTCTTGGTGTAAAACCAATACCTTTGTACGTGTAAATCAGATAAGCGGCCTCTCTTCCTATTCACCTAAATTTACCAAAAACTAGAAGCACAATGCCTTTTATATGTAGGTCAACATGACCTAGGCATTACTGGATATCTGCTAAAACACCCCATAAGGAATTAAACACTATTACAAAATAGACCCCTTTTGACAATTTAATCTTGAATACAATTACTGATCCAACATCAACAAACCCATGTTTAGGGTCAACTCTAACTCCGTCTGGATTATCAAACCATGTACACTTGAACAAAACTACAACACAATAGCCCACACCGTAATACTCCACCTCTAACACGTCGTCCAACAATCCGTAATAGTCAAACTCGGAGTCGTCATAACAAGATCCTCTCACACATATGCCACTATTATGTGTGACACGCCCAGAAGCATGTGCTACCGTATGAAACTTGTAACCATTGACAAAATATCCCTTATACGACCAAGCATATCGGCCTGGTCCACGTGTTAGGGATTTCAAATGGTCTGAGAAATCGCCTGATCCGAGCATGAACAATAAAACCACAAATAAGAAATAAATTACATATGTGTAACATTACATATGTAAATTTCATATGTTTGTACTCACGTGTTGTTCGAACCAAGTAGAAAACCTTTCATCCTGAGCTTTATCCCGTGCAACTGCATCAAGATGAGGTTCTCTTTGTCGTATCCACTCATCGAAGGTCCATTGAAAAGGTCGAACTTCTTCACAATTCAACAACACATATGTGTGGATCTTGTGAATCTCGGCTTGAGTCAAGATGGTCTTCCCCCCCCCCCCCCCCTTCTAGAATAATCTACGAGATGGAACCTTGAATATGCTCAAGCTATCGTCTATTCCTGAAGAACTAGGAATATCTGGGGTAAAGTTTCTTGACTCGCGATTATGTCGAGTTTCTATTTGTGGATCAAAATACAGGGAGCCTTCTTGTAATGGCTTGGCTATTTAAAAGTCAAACCGTAGGTGTCAACGAAGTTAGAAGTCTATTGAACACTACATGTAATGGTTTGCCTTCTTGAAAGTCAAACCATAGGTGTAGAGGAGTTTTGGATGACTCTTAAACTCTAAGTGTAAAGTCAAAACCGTAGGTTACAATCAAAGAAAGGTGTTTTGATTATTTAAAAGTCAAACCGTAGGTGTCAACGAAGTTAGAAGTCTATTGAACACTACATGTTTTTTAAAATTTCGGCGGCATAACGGCTATAAAATGAATATTTCTGTATATCAACCTAATGTTTGCCCAACAATTGGCAACCCAACTAAAATAAATAAATAAAATCAAGTATAATCAAATCCTAAATAATACCAAATCATCAAGCTTTTCGGGTAAACTCTAAACCAAATCATACCAAAATATCATATTACATACCATTACACCCTAGAGGTTTAAGTACTCCCAATAGCATAAGGAACCAAAAAGTTCAAAAAAGAATGATAGCAGAATTGGTCGCATTTACATAATATGATAACAAGCCACCACACTACATGGTGGAAAACTAATCTTGGTGTTAATGTTGATCAAAAGTAGGGATTTAGCTATAACGCTATATTCAGGAATTGTAAGCTTCAAAAATCAAGAATATTCCAAAATGCTAATCAAACAGATTGTTAACAAACTGGTAATCAATGATATTGTAAACAACTTGTAAACACAACACTAAACTAATGCCAAGACAACTTACCAACTTGTACTTTATCAACAAACTCGTTTTAACAAAGAAACTGAATCCATAAACAGGATCAAACAGTGGTATTGTGCATAAATCCCAATCCACCAAAAATCGTACTCAACAGTGAGGAACAAAGCAAAAAATCAAAATACTGGATGAAATCAAGTACCATTCATATACGAAATTGATAAAAGATATTGCTGCAATTAACAAATAATTTCATTCCTGATATATCTAAAGTGATTAGCCACTTAAAAAAAATTCATATCATGTTTGAAATCTAAAACCCCACCGTTTTTTACATTCAAACCCAAAAGTAGAGTTTACCGAGTGGATGAGGGTTTCAGCGGGCACCGACTCAGGTCCGCGTTTTCCAGTAGGGCGATTGAGCAGCGGTGATCGTCGGTGGTCGTGGTGGTCGCTGGTTGTCGGCCGGAGACTGAGATGGAGAGATCGAGAGATTGAGAGGGAGAGATGGAGGGAGTCTGATAGATCGAGAGGGAGAGATGGAGAGATCGAGAGCGAGAGTGAGAGGGACAGATCGAGAGACTGAAATTAGGGCTATATGCCCGCTCAAAAATTCGGAAATTCACCGACGGATTTCCGACGGAATTTCCGTCGGTATTTACCGACGGATTTTATTTTTATTTTTTATTTTTTATTAAATAAATTACTTTTAAATTAATAAATTGTATTTAATTTATCAAATTTATTAAATAAATAATTAATTTACCAAATTATATTTAAATTTATTAATTAATTTATCAAATTATATTTAAATTGACTAAAATACCCCTGAAGTAACTCGGCTTAATGGAAACAATTAACGACCGTTATCTTTTTTCGTTAATTCCAGTTAATTAGATCAGGGACCAAATGTGATCAGTTAGGCTTTAACGTACCAAGTTGGGCTTTAAACGAATCCGGTTGGGCTTTAATGGATTTAGTTGGGCTTTAACAGATCCAGTTGGGCTTTAATGGATTTAGTAGGGCTTTAACGTTCCCAGTTGGGCTTTAACGTGTCCAATTGGGCTTTAACGTACACAGTTGGGCTTTAATGGACCCGGTTGGGCTTTAATATATCCAGTTGCTTTTAATGGATCCAGTTGGGCTTTAACGTACCCAGTTGGGCTTTAAACGGATCTGGTTGGGCTTTAATGGATTTAGTTGGGCTTTAACGTTACCAGTTGGGCTTTAACAGATCCAGTTGGACTTTAATGAATTCAGTGGGGCTTTAACATTGCCAGTTGTGCTTTAACGTATCCAATTGGGCTTTAACGTACACAGTTGGGATTTAATGGACCCGGTTGGGCTTTAATATATCCAATTGCTTTTAATGGATCCAGTTGGGCTTTAACGTACCCAGTTGGACTTTAAACGAATCTGGTTGGGCTTTAATGGTACATACATGATCACATACGTACATGTACATACATACATATTACATACATGATCATATACGTACTATACATGATGTACATACATACATGATCACATATGTACATGTACATATATACATGATCACATACATACTATACATAGTGTACATACATTCATGATCACATACGTACATGTGTATACATACATGATCACATATGTACATGTACATACATACATGATCACAACGTTCCTAGTTGGGCTTTAATGGTACATACATGATCACATACGTACATGTACATACATACATATTACATACATGATCACATACGTACTAAACATGATGTACATACATACATGATCACATACATACTATACATGGTGTACATACATTCATGATCACATACGTATATGTGTATACATACATGATCACATACATACATACATACATATACATACATGATCACAGAAAAAATTAATATTTATTAAATTATTAAATTTACCGACGGATTACCGACGACATTTAGAATTCCGTTGGTAATCCGTCTGTAATTACCGACGGATCACTGACGGACGTCAGAAAAAAATTAATATTTATTAAATTATATAAATTACCGACGGATTTAAAAATTAAAAAAAAATAAAATAATTTAATATCCGTCGGTAATATATATATTTACCGACGGATTACCGACGGATAGTCTATCCGTCGTAAAAATTAAATTTCCGTCGGTAATTTACCGACGGATATTATCCGTCGGAAATTTTGGTCGGTGATAACGATTTTTCCAGTAGTGGAGGCCAACTATAATATTACCGACGGATATGGTCCGTCGAAAATGGATGGTCGGTGATAAGACATTTTCTAGTAGTGAAGGTGATGCATAGACTCGTTGCCATTGATGAACACATTGTGCTTGTGTGTGTATGTGTGTGTGTGTGTGTGTGTGAGAGAGAGAGAGAGAGAGAGAAGGAGGGGGGGGGGGCTCCAGTTCGATTTATGGAGCTGCTCGATTTCTTTAATTTGTTGCAATCTCGATTCTCGATTTTCTATTTTACACTGCTTTAATCTCAAGGATTTTATCTTCATTTTATATATGGTTTTACGAACATATATGAAAGGTTACTGTATATAATCTATTGTTAATTAATTTATGTTAATTGACAGATTAGGACAAATTATAAATGGTAAATTACATATTTTTTCTCATTAATTGTTAATTTTATAATTACTTATAATTAAAATAAATTAAAATTAAAATCAAAGAAAGGGTATTTTTGTCAGTTTTTAAAATTTCATTCCAATTCCTTTGCAAACCAAACAGACAGATTCCAATTCATTTAACTGGTTACATTCCATTCCTGCCAACCAAACACTTGGTCAAACCTGATAACATTTCATTCCAATTCTTTCCAGATTCCAATTCTTTTGACAAATTATATTTCTTTAAAAATTATTCTGCGAACCAAAAGCCCCCTAAAGTTCATCTATGTCTAGTCCAAAAAAGAAATAAATGAAGAAGCTAATTTTGAGTAGAAGATCACCGGTAAGCATAAAATATAAGGGGGGGAAAAGAGAAAAGTTATGCATTTTTTTTGGGAAAAGTCCAAAAAACCCAATGGACTTTAGTGTTTGGAGTGATTAAGTGCTTGGACAATTTTTTGGAACAAATATGTCCTTAGACAATTCAAAACACACTAAATAAATTCCTGGACTTTTGAAAACATGTTAAATACATCCTTATTACTTAAAATGTAACTTGCAACCTACATAACAAGTAAAACTACAAATTGAAAAAAAAAGATATCACCGACTTTATCATCTTACAAATAAAAAAATGGAGAAATTAACGAAAATAGCCAATCTCATCAACCAAATTCATTTTTTAAACACTTTTCAAAGTCTCTTCTTAAAATAATATTCAAAGTTTAGGCATAATTTTTTTTTGCCTTGAAAATTGTTTTTAGCAAAAAAAAAAAAATAGAAAACATATTTATAATTTGTTATTTAATTTACTTTATAACCATTTTCTTATACTAACACACATAATTGTATATTAACTAAAATACATAAAAATACGTTTTTTTTTACAAATTACACCATTATAATTTCCTTGTCAATACGTTTAAAATGAGCCTAATATTAACATTTTTTGATTTAATCTCATATTATTAAATATCATAAATACATAGGAATTATATTTAATACTTACACTTTCTATCCTTTAGGGTCATTTATTTCATAATATAAGATTAATCTATAATTATAAAAGTATAAAGTGTAAGTATTAAAAATAATTCATATATATTTGGAATAATATAAGATTAAATTCACGAAACAATTTTGAGTTCAATTTGAACGTATTAACGAAACGATTATTGTAATTTGTAAAAAAAAACTAAATTTTTATGCAAAGTGTAAAGTTTTCCAAAACTATAAGTATAAAGTGAATATTTACACAAAAAATTTTCCATGTAAGGTCGATTTTTATTTTTTTTTGGAAAAAAACACCTAAGGATGTTTTTTATTTTTTTTTTGGAAAAAGACGCCTTATTGAGGGAAAAAAATTTTTGTGCAAACTTTGGTTATTTCAGGAAAAAACTTTGAAAAGTGGCTAAAAATTAATTTGGTTGATTAGATTGACTATTTTTGTTAATTTTCCCCTTTTAATTTGTAGAAAAGATAAAACATGTGATATTTTTTTTAATTTGTAGTTTTATCTGTTATGTAGGTTGCAAGTTACATTTTTAAATAATAAGGATGTATTCAACAGGTTACTAAAAGTCCACGGATTTATTTAACAGGTTTTGAAATGTCAAATGACTTGTTTGTTCGAAAAAATTATCCAAGGACTTAATCACTCCAAACACTAAAGTCCATTGGGTTTTTTTAAACTTTTTTCTTTTTTTTTTTTAGATTTAACAACTATCGAAACTCCATATAATACTGAAAAGCTTTGTCTTTTGAACTAAAAGAACGAACACAAAGTAAAGATGCTTAATTTCAAACATTTTCCACATATTTGTATTTTGGTGTTTTACCAATTCTTTATTCTAAAGTTGACCTAAAACTCATGTTGACTAAAAAAAGTCAGTAATGCGACATAATTGTCGAAGTTTTCAACAAGGCTGAAAAGCATTTCAACCCATGAGGGTGGATACGAAGAAACTAAAGAATCTATACGGAGAAATTAATTGAGCAAACCATTTTATGTTTTAAAGTACCATATGGAAGGCACGCACTAATTTACCATTTTATGTTTTAAAGTACCGGTACGGTAATTGTTGTATTTTAGCAGACCTATTAGGTAGCGTTTGGTATGCAGACATGATTGGATGGGACTGGACAAGACAGAACTGGACTGGACAGAACAGGACAGAACAAGAGGCTAAGACTGGACTGGACTGGATAATACAATTGTCTGCCTTGTGTTTGGTACGACTAGGACTGGATATGACAGAACTGGACAAATTTCCCTAAAATTTGTGTTTGGGAGTTTTTTAAGAGCTTTTTGAGAGGTTTTTTCAAAAAGCAAAAACCTTGTTTTGAAGTCTTTCACATAGTGGAGAGGTTTTTCACTTTAGGTTTTCGTCATAGGTCCTTACTGCACGACCTACTTTTTCATAGGGTTTTCGTATTTAATCAGTTTTAACTTTATAAAATTTTATAAAAGTTTCGTATTTAATCAGTTTTATATATTAACTAGTTTTATTTATTAATATATTTAAAGTAATCATATATAAATAAAATTATTAAATAAAAAATATAGATAAAAACGTAATGAAAGTAATTATATTTTTATATATTTAAATTAATATCTCAAATTTGATATATTTATACAATTATAACAAATTTCTTAATGACCCAAATTTTATTTTCGGTTATACATACTTTTAAGTTTAACATTTTTCAATTTTTATTTTACATACGTTTTATACAAGAAGTTTATATATAATATATTGTATTAAAATATTTAAATAAAATTATATAAAATAAATACATAATTAAATTAATAATATTTTCTCATATAAATGAATATGTATTTATATGAATTTTAATGTATTTATTTTTATAAATAAGAATATAAATGATATAAAGTTAAAATGATGGGACCCTGAATAGTTTGAAAAAACAATGAAAAAACTTGGATGAGATTTTTTCACATAGTATAGATATATAGATGTTTTTAAGTTGTTGATGTGATAATAATACGTAAGAAAAAATGAATGAAAAACCTACATATCAAATGAAAAATAGTAGGAATATTGTTTAAATAGCTAGTAGGGATTCATTTAAAATGACCTTATTGTAAATTAATTACTAAATAAACATCTTCTACTATTTTCACATACGTCATCATCATTTATTTATTTTATATTTTCTATATATGAATTATGACCTAAAAACAACACCCTTTTTTCAATATACTTTTAATTATTTGACATGCAAATGCAATTTCAGCTATAGAAGTCATAAATTAATCTTGACTTCGTTTAATTACCCTCATATTGGGTGCATATATAGCCTCAATTTTCTCACTTACTTGCTATAAAAACTTTCGGGGTATTCAAGTTCTTACTACTTCAGTAAAGAGAATAGAAGATATCGCATTTTAGAAGAAAAATAAATTCTATTTTTCATGATTTATCAAAAAGTCAGTTTTCTTCCAACTGCAATATTCTATTTGATGGGTAAAGAAAATAGAAGACATGCACATACGACCAATGTAATTGGAACATCTAGAAGCTATGGAAGAGAGTAAGATCCTAATTATTCAAGTTTTTTTTTTATTTGCTTTATTTTTACTGTTCCTTTTGTTTAGAGAATAATTTATGTTTTATTTTAGACTTTTAGTCGATGCACTCGTTTTCATTTGACAATTAGTTGATGCATACATTTTGTGGTTTAAGAAGAAACATGAGGCCACTAGGAAGTTTCCAAATTCATTACGTAGTTTGGGATTCCTATCACTGTGGAAAGACGTTGATCCAGGGCCAGGTAATTGGGTAAGAAATGGTCCATGTTGAATGGCAATAATGGAATTATGGGAAACCACTATTTTTCTTGCAATTTCCACATTAAAAGACAAAACAAGATATGATGGATCAATGGGGCCATGTAAGAATTTTCTTTTGTTTGAAAAGTCTTGGTCTCTTCAGTATTATGAATAATAATACAAAATCATACACAAACACTGTCGATGGAAAAATTAAGTCCAACTATAAATTGTGAAAAAGGTTAATCAATCATAGATTTGAGATTAGGTCAAGTTTAATCGGAAGAGTGTTACTTCTAATGAGAATGCCATTACATGGAATATATTTGAAAATCAGACAAAATCAAAGTGTACTATAAGGCTTTAATGAGAATGCCATTACATGGAATATATTTGAAAATCAGACAAAATCAAAGTGTACTATATGGCTTTAGGATAATTTTTTTTCTAAATATGTCGCTATGTAGTGATGCATTTATTCATTATGGTTTAAGTTTGGTCTTAGAATTTTTTTTAACACCTCAAGCTAACCGTACCAGATATTGTTCGTTTTATTCATAAACTGGGACTCACGGTTTTAAAACGCATCTGATAGAGAAGGTATCAACTCCATATAAGGAAACCTTAGTTCCCCAACCAATGTAGGATCTTACAATCCATCCACCTTGGAAACCCAGTGTCCTCGCTGAAACATCAGTCCGGTTCCCGACTCTGATACCATTTGTAACAATTCAGGCCAACCATATCAGATATTGTCTGCTTTGTCCACACACCTAGATTCACAGTTTTAAAACGTGTCAGATAGAGGAGGTATCAAGTTCTTATAAGGTAATCTCTGTTCCCCTCACCGTCGCCTTAACTTCATCAATCTCAAAAGGGGCTCAAGAAATTCTCTTTGATCAACCGAAAGCCTTTTTTTTTGAACGACAAGTTAACACACGCACACATTCCCAGGGTATCCGGGCTCCCACTTAAGGGTGCCACCCGACTAATCCCCGTCGATCACGACCCAACCCAATTAAGGGTACCACTATGTGGCAGGCCCATGATCATGGATGTCACAGGATGCTCACCACGGGGTTCGAACCTGGGTAGTCAGGGATACCATCCACTGACCCCCCAGGATGTTACCTTACCACTGGGCTACAACATGAAAGACAACCGAAAGCCTTTTGATCAAACACTACGCGATTTTAGTCTAATTGGGTTATCGTCTTTGAACTTTCTTTTAAAGAAAGTATGTACTTCATCCTTAATTTTTCTGGATCCAAAACCCATATCCCGTTAATGTTAAGGCCATGAATTCTTGTATTTTTTTATTGAATCTCATGAAAGAATCTGGAATTCACATCGCCCTAGTCCATTTCAATTTCGGTTTTTGCTTCAAATCCGAGATTTTGGTAGCTTCTAAGTCACTAACTTTCATTTGCAAATCCAGTCTTTCTCCTATCGTCTCTGCATCCAGATCCACAACCTCTGTCATAGTGTTAATTGCTGCAATTTTTTGTTTAAGCAAATCCATCTCTTTATCATTATCCTTCTTCAATTCGCTTCTCCACTCTTTAACCCCCGCTTTGATATTTCTAAACAATCTGGACAGCCTCTCAATCTTTGAATAAACCTGCATATCCCTTCATGAACTAACCCACTTGTTATTGACCACTTCCTCCAGCTCCTGGTCAAATCACCAAGAATTAAAAAAATTGAAGGGGATTGGACCAAAGTCAAGGCCGACAGTGTCCAAGAAAATCGGGCAGTGATCCGAATGAAGTCTCGGAAGTGCGGTCGAACTCACATTTGGCCAAAGTTCAAGAAAGTGATCTTTTACCAAAACAGTCCAACTTGCTAAGCTTAGAACCATCCGATTTCATCCACGTAAACTTCCTTCCCCTCAGATTAATATCGGTCAGTCCCAATGAATTGATAAAATTATTAAACATATGTGCACCTGGGAGAGCGAACGTAGAGCCTTTCCTCTCTTCAGCAGATCGAACCTTATTGAAATCACCACAGATTACCAACTTTACAGTTCAGCCATCCGTCAATTCGGGTGAAAGAAGGGGCGCTTCCGGTTCTGTCGGTGCACCATGTTTTAACAATTCTCAAATGTGGTCCTATGTAATGTATTTTTCTTTACAACTTACAAGAGAGTGCGGTAGGGTCGGGTTATTGATGTGAGATGGGTCCATAGTTCTACTGTTTCTGCATAAGCTCAACAGCATGAAGCCCAGCTATATCAAAGCAAGCCCTTGCACCATAGCAACAATGTTCTCCCATAACTGTTTCTTGCAGCTCCCACTAAGGAGCAAACACTTTGATCACCCCACATTTAGATTTATTGGATCTCCATACACTAAATATCGCAACATATCCCAGATCTTTAGTTACACCAGACACTTTAGAGAAAACTGGGTTCCAAATTGTAAGGATTCCAGCCGAGTTACCAATAGGGTCCAACGGGACGAACTCTTGGTTTCTGCCGCCCCAGATCGCATTAACCTGTCTTCTATTGCTAATAACAGATTTTGTTTCCTATATACACAAGAAACTAGCCTTTTTGTCGCGAAGAATGTTTAATGCCCAACTCCTTTTCACCTCCTTTCCCATTCTGTTTAGATTTCCAAGACCAAAATTTTAACATCTGTTAGTAGGGGCACCGTTCTCAATCAGCACATCTTTGATCATATCAACCCTTTGATCAAACTCGAATCCAACTGCCAACCGTATATTAATTATTCTATTGATTTATTCAGACAAATTATTGTTGATTCTGAATCTTCAACCGAATGCCCTAACTCGGGCCCCACAAGCCCCTCATGGTCCTGATTTTTCAACCTGTAAATCGATCTTCTTATCATAGATTCAGAGTCTGAAGATGACTTACTTGATCTAGAAATCTCCAAGCCGATCCCACCACTTCTTCTGACACCTTATCATGTTTACATTTTTGCTCTTTTTTCATTCTCGCGCACCTAAAAGGGCTTCAGAATTTTTTTCATTTTTAAGGTTCGTCTCATCTTGCTTGACTTAAAATCCACCTCCCTTTTAACCTTCAGTGCTTCTTCGTCAATCTTCGTCAAAAAAAAACTTCTCAGAGTTGATCTCTAGATCAGGATCTCCAAGGACTAAACACCCTTCGTCTTATGGTGCCTTTGTAGATAAAGTTTGCACCTTATTCCGTGTAAAAGTCGTACTAGGTCCTTCCTTAGCCCCTTTAGCTTCTCTTATAAAGTTTTCCTTCCTAGTGGGGAAAAGTCATGCCCAAGGGTCGCGTCACCTATGGGCTTATTCACAGCTTTTAAACGGGGTTTTGAAGCCTCCGCTTAGGAGCGAGTTGAATCAGGCCCAAGAGAGGAAAAATTAAAGATCGTTGCCCGTTCTGAGGTAGTCCCCAACGCCTCATTTAGGTCCTCCATGAAACCACTAACGTTGTAATATGCTTCGCTATTACCAAATACCCTTGCGTGCAACTCTGTATCTTCCTCCTTCGTTAATTGCATCTCCTTGAAATTCCCTCCTTTTTTCCGGTGACAGAACATCAACCGAAGAGATCTCCGTCTGCGAGACATTCACCATTGGGGAGACCTCCGGTGACTCATCAACAACTTACCAGTTATCTTTCTTTTATGCCGACGAGGAATCCGACCGTTTTGTGACCTTCTCATCTGCCTCCAAGCTATTTTCGTTCAAAGACTGCCCCTTCTCCTATAGAATTTTGGTTCAAAAGATATTTCTATTATTTTAAAGTAATTCAAAAGATACAATAGAAAAGGAAAAATAAATAGGCAGATTGTTTACACCAATATGGAAACCCATTAAGGCTAGGAACAGATTACGCGATGGAGAGGAAAATCAGGAGGAGATAATTATGCAATCCAATACTCCCCCTCAAGATGGAGCGTGTAGATTTCGCATGCCCATCTTGTCGAGTAAAGGTTCAAGTTGTCGGGATCCCAAAGCTTTGGTGAAGAGGTCGGCTATTTGCATCTTTGTGCTGATGCAGAGAGGTTCTATTTCTTGAGATTCGACACGTTCTTTGACGAAGTAACAGTCCATCTCGACATGCTTTGTTCGCTCATGAAAAACCGGGTTATTCACGATGTGTCGTGCCGCTTGGTTGTCGCAATAAAGTGGTGTAGGTCCACTTTGTTCAGCCTCGAGACCCTTTAGGAGCCACCGCATCCATAAAATCTCACTGGTGGTGGTTGCCATGGCCCGGTATTCAGCTTCGGCTGAGGACCGAGAAACAACAGATTGTTTCTTGGATTTCCAAGAAACCGGAGCTCCCCCTAAGAGTAGAATGTATCCTGTTCGTGATCTTCTTGTAAAGGGGCACCCTAACCAGTCAGCGTCACAATACGCGACCAAGTTTGTTCCTCCGTCTTTAGGGAAGAAAACGCCTTGTCCCGATGTCGCCTTTAAATACCGAAGTACCCGCATGACGGCATCCAAATGGCTTTGGTGAGGGTCGGACACAAATTGGCTTAGGACGTTTACCGGGTATGTGATATCCGGTCTCGTGGCTTAGAGATAGAGCAATCTCCCTACTAACCGTCTATACATGTTGGCATCCACACGGACATCTTCACCATCAAGTTTGAGTTTTAGATTTTGTTCCATTGGGAACGAGCTCGGTTTACACCCTAGCATCCCACTATCCTCCAAAATGTCTAGAGTATATTTACGTTGGCTAAGCACTAACCCGTCTTTCGTTCGTGCAGCCTCGATTCCGAGAAAATATTTAAGGGGGCCAAGGTCTTTAATGCTAAACCTCCTATCAAGATGGGTTTTTGTCTCTTGTATTTTCTCTTGGTTATTTCCCACTATGATAACATCATCGACATAAATGAGAGCACCAACAAACACCTTCCCTCTCTTGTAAGTAAAAAGTGAGTGATCAGCAAAAGATTGTTTGAACCCAAGTTCGAGCAAAACTGATGTAAATTTTTGGTACTAGTTTCTCGAAGCTTGCTTCAAACCGTATAGCGACTTCCTTAACCGACATACTTTCGTTCCTCCCTTTTCATCATAACCCTGTGGGATTTTCATATAAACTTCTTTGTGTAAGTCCCCATGCAAGAATGCATTATTCACATCGAGTTGGTGAATAATCCACTCTTTCTTAATGGCAATGGCGAGTAGACTTATAACTGTGACCAACTTAGCCACCGGTGCAAATGTGTCATGATAATCAACGCCTTCCCTTTGCATGAATCCCTTTGCCACTAGCCTAGCCTTGTACCTTTCTATTTCACCATTTGGTTTGTACTTTATCTTATAGACCCATTTTGAGTCTATAACTCTTTTCCCATCCGGCAAATCTTCTATAGTACAAGTGTCGTTTTCTTCAAGTGCCTTTATCTCACTTTGCATTGCATCCCTCCAATTCTGATGTTGCACGACTTCCTTAAAGTTTTTCGGCTCATCATTGGAAGTGATGGCCGCCAAAAAAGCTTTGTGAGAATCCGAAAATTTTTCATAAGAAACAAAATTGGATAGGGGATGTACCGTCGAGGATTGTTGAGTGGAAGAAGGTAAAGCATGATCAATGGATGGAGGAAGGTTGACAATGCAATCGTTCAATCTTTTTGGCTGAGTTCTGATCCTTTGTGGTCTGACTAATTGCGGCCCAACATTGCCTACTTCATCTTGTATGGCGTTCTCGGTTTGGTTAGTTCCTTGTGGGTGATCATCAGGCCCATTATCTAGTGTCGCAGGCTCATTATCTAGGGCCTCATTCTCATTGTCAAACTGAACGTTGTTATCTAGATCGTGTAGGTTGGGACCGCTAGTTTGGTTTGGTGTGGTTTCATCAATTTCCTCATAATACCAAGGTGGGAAATCAAAAAATCTTTTATTTTCTTGTCTATCAATGGGGTCCAAGTTCCGAAAAGGAAAAATATTTTCGACAAATCTCACGTCTCTTGACACCACTATTTTGCTATGAACCATATCATATATTTTGTACCCCTTTGTCCCTGGTAGGTAACCCAAAAGCACACCAGGTTTCCCCCTCCATTCGAACTTGTCTCCTTTTGTGTCGGTGTTCCGAAAGTAGGCAAGGCACCCAAAAACTTTCATATGTTCATACTTGGGCTTTTGTTCATAAAGAATCTCAAAAGGGGTTTTGTTGTCAATAGTCTTTGACGGGAGACGGTTGATTATATGGGCAACCGTCATAACGCATTCGCTCCAAAACCTTTTTGGCAAGTTGGCTTCAAATCTGAGGGCTCGTGCAGTCTCGAGCAGGTGCCTGTGCTTGCGTTCCACAACGCCATTCTGTTGTGGCGTGTGGGGGCAGGTAGTCTCAAGGATTATGCCTTGCTCGACATAGAAATCGTTCATGCGGTTTGAAACAAATTCTCCCCCGTTGTCGCAACGGATTCTTTTTATCAATTTTACAAATTGTGTCTTGACCAGTTTGTGAAAATACACTAGGCGATCACCTGCCTCAAATTTGTGTTTTAAGAGAAAAACCCAAACGGATCGACTATAGTCGTCCACGATTGTCAAAAAATAGTTTGCCCCAGAGAGTAAGGGAGTTCTGTACCTTCCCCATATGTCGCAATGTAACAATTCAAAACACTCTTTACTTTTAATAGAACTCACTGGAAAAGGTAATCGAGTGTGTTTGGCTTTTGCACACGAATCACAGTCCACGGTTTTAAAGGAAGCATTTTTAACAAAATCAAGACCGGACAGTTTATCACTAGAAGTATGGCCTAGCCTCTTGTGCCATACCTCCACTGAAGCCATCATAGCCTTTCTTTTATTTTCCACCATCTCAATCCAATATAGACCATGTTTGCATTTACCCATTCCAATCAATTCCCTCGAATGCAAGTCCTGCATGAAACAGAAATCTGGGAAGAAAGTCACTGAACATTGATGATCCTTTGACAAGCGGCTTACCGATAGTAGATTGCACCTAAACTTTGGAACATGCAGAACTCCTTTAATAGTGGTTCCATTGGGTAAATGACAATTTTCTTTACCTTCAACAGGTATGGAATCACCATTTGGTATCATGACAGGAGGTTCAAGAGCGGATGCCATTTTGTTTTCAAGCCAATCGGCTCGATGTGTTATATGTTCGGTACAACCGGAATCCACTATCCAACCATTATCCTCTCTATCTTTACACGCCATGTTGGCTTCTGGAAATAGCTCATCCTTTGACGAGTTTTTCTTTGCAATATAGCGTAAGAGAGCACAATATTGTTCAGAATTCAAACTTGGTATAGGGCTCGAGTTTGGGTCGAAATCACAGTATTCGGAAGCGTGAATGTAACATGGAGAATTGGTGTCAACATGGCTTTCTTCGTTCTTCTTTCCGGATGATTGTTCATCCCCCATGGCTGCCGATCAGAGTGGGGTGGTCGGTTCTAGGGTTTGTTTGTCGAGCGGTTCAGAGACCCGCTCTGATACCATATAGAATTTTGGTTCAAAAGATATTTCTATTATTTTAAAGTAATTCAAAAGATACAATAGAAAAGGAAAAATAAATAGGCAGATTATTTACACCAATATGGAAACCCATTAAGGCTAGGAACAGATTACGCGATGGAGAGGAAAATCAGGAGGAGATAATTATGCAATCCAATATCCCCTGCCTCCTCTACCATCATCTCTTTCCATTTGTTCCAATTCTCTTCTTTCTCCAATGTTTCCTCCGAAGAGTTAGATTTATCATCTCTATTTTCCCTTAGATCTAAGTCCTCCCAGACTTTTTTCGGTAATTCTTATAGTGAAAATTTTATCTTCCACCTTGATACTTATGGTTTCCATGATTTATTCCTTCTTAATAGTGATACTCCTCACACAATAAAATTCCTTGCTAATCTCGTTGCTACTGCAATCCTCATTCCTGACTACCTCTCCCAAATACGATCAATTTAGGAGAAAGCTTCCGGACACCACACATGCATAGGGAGGCCATGCATTACCAGCAACGTCGATATGTTCTTGATTGCATCTTCCTGATTCCACCTTGATAAAGAAGAGAACCAAACCTTCCAAGGTGATTCTACATTGTTCATGAAATCAATGGCTAACCCTTAAATACGTTAAAAGTTGGTATTGAATTCTACTTGCAATGTGAGACCCCCTAAGTAACACATTGTAATCCATGACCAACCCTCAAATACGTTAAAAGACCCAAGCAGACTCAAAGATGCAAATGTTTTTAATTCTCCCATTAAAACCTTCTCCGTCCTTGCCTTCATATCATTTGAAGGTTGAAAGGTTAAACAAAGGTTCTCGTGTTCCTAGTCATCCATTCTTTCCTCTTCTTTTCTTTCCTGGGTGAGTTTTCGAAAGCCTTTTACGACCTCAACATACGATCTGCCGTCATCTGTCATCGTCTCCGGATGCGCTACCACACCTTTCAGCCTAGCCTTCCCGTCTCTTCCTCTACTGTTGGCTTCCCGAAGCCTATAAATTCCTCTCTAAAACCTCTTTTTTTCTACCATTTTTTGCTATGTTGGCCCTCATCCTATGCCTAGCTATCTGATTGTCATTAAGATTAGATTTGAGCCTCTTTAACTCTCATGAATCTAGTAAACCTAAATTTCTTCCCATACGCATTTCATTTTCTTGCCACATAAAAATCCACAATCTCTCCATGCCTCTTGAATAACCTCAAAACAACTCCTTCTCGTCAGTATCCTCTAGAAAATTTGTAAGGGAAAAACTAATTGCTTTACCCCCAAGGCTATCGTTCCCCAGAGGAGATGAACCCATTACTTGCAATAACAAAAGAAACTAGTAATTTTGTGAAGATAATTAATGATTTTCTTAAAAAAGTAATGTTTTTTTAAAAATCATTTCTAGTCCAACCACTAAAAAACATTTTAAAAACACCAAAAATAGTGGATCCATTGAACACTAAAAAAAATTAAACTCCAACCACATTCTAAGAAACACCAAAAAAATCATCTTTAATTATATAATAATGACAAAAAAGAAAAACATTCATTTATCATTATACTATTTTATTAAAACATAATAGTTATAGTGTGTAATAAAATTTTCTCATCAATAAATACTTACCATTCAAATTTTACAATAATTTATTTAATGAAAATTTTCGTTAATTAAAATAACAAAATGTTTTTAATTAACAAGTATGACATTAAATATAATTTACAACTTAAAAACATAACAAAATGTTGTTAATTAACAAGTATGACATTAAATATAATTTACAACTTAAAAACATAAAATAACGAAGTTATTAACTTAATACAAAATGCTAATAAATTATTAAAATATTAATCATTATATTTAATAATTATACAACATCAATATAATAATAATACAATATTTAAGATATAAAGACCAACATCATGCCCTCTCAATATAGAGATCAAGTTTGATGACTTCTATATTTTTTTAGAGTTACAGTGGTGGGTCGAAGAAAAAGTAATGCCTTAATTTTGATGATTTTTAGTATTACAATAGTGTGTTAAAGATGTTCTAACAAATTTTAAAATTTGCTTTTAAAACGAATATTGTAATATATAAACAATAGAAAAATTAAGAACATGAAATGTGTGTCGTGCACACTCATTTGTTAAGAACATGAAATGTGTGTCGTGCACACACATTACAAAAGACCAACTTATTTGTCGCATGACTTCCATCACCGACGAATTTCAGATGGAGCAAATTCATCGATATTGCCTTGGTCGGTAAACTCTAACGATAGACTATACCTGCGCATTTCAAAAACTTACTATACTGACGGTAAACGCTCTCAGTACTCAGTCGCAGAAGTGGTTTAACTTTTACATGTAGAAAGTAAATAAATTAGAAAACCAAGCTTTATCGACAATTTAAAAGAGATTACCAAGGTGACATGTTACTGACAGATTACCCCCGGTTTGGATTTCAGGGTCATTACATGTTATTAACAGACGCTACAAATCGAATTGGTGGGTGACCGTCGCTATAATCTGTAGATTTTTTAAAAAGATATTTAAAGAATTTCGTATTTCTGCATTTTTTGTATTTATACGTAATACAAAGGCTACAAAAAGTTTCAAACTAAAATCAAAACTATCACCAAAATATGGAAATTCAATACAAATTATTAGAACTCAAAAAATAATTGTATTCTAGAAAACCAGGAGAGGGGTGCGGAGGTGGGATGTACTGAAGCAGTCGCTCCAGGGTGAATGCGTTACGACTTTGGCCAATCTCTCTCTCTCTCTCTCTCTTTCTCACTCGACTTCAATGTTTTTTTTTTATTGTTGTACCTACAAAAATTAAACACTAAATGAGTAAATGACATGTTTCAATAGATTACGAAGAATAAGCAAACCTCGTCAGAACGGAAGCTAGCATACAATATATTATTACTCGACGTGGGTGAACCTTTTAGCACGAAGTTTAGAATCTAGCAGTTACCAATATCGAATTGCCCCCCCCCCCCCCCTCTTGTGCTACACACCGCTCCCAAATCTCTGTATCACCAGGTGGATGGGTGACCCATACTTCCCGATCATGGCCTCCTGATACTTATCCTACGATTTATGAAAACAAAATATGAATAGTATTTTCTACAAAATATTTCGGCGGGATATAACCATGGTAAATTAAAAAAAATCTATGTTTAACCTGTTTTTCAATAAATAAAGCAACACAATATATATGCTGGCAATAACAATGCCAACCAATCAACTAAATTTAAATTATTCTTTAAACAAATCATATATACTATAAATACTTTGACATTCCAAATATCACTATAAATTGAACAAACTACAAGGATTATAATGTTGCATACGGGTTAATAAACCGATGAAAAAGCATTATTTACCATATATATGTTTTTTAGACTTCAAGCCCGCTCTTAATGACTTCTTGACCCCTACCGCCCTTTCGTATTATGGGTTATTTCAAACATTTGACTAGCGGTCGTGGAACAACCCTCCGCTTTGCTACAAAAGTCAATATAATTATTAACTAATAACTAATAAAACAAAATGCATTAATCGAAAACATGATACAAATATAACTTAACTTAGAAAACATCATATATGATGTGACATGGATATGAATGCCCTGATATGCTTAAAAACCACTTCATATATAAGTAGCGACAAATTATTGACAACTTTCCTTTCCTCGACAATCTCTCTAATTACCATTGATAAACCAACTCTATTTTTTTGGTTTATAAACTTGTTGGTGTTGCCTCGGAAACCCGTCAATAGTCCATCGGTAATTGTTGTGATGATATCCTACATATATATATTCACCCATCAATTAACATAATATATACATATGCTTACCTTTTTTTTTATTGAATATGAATAGTAGATTGAAAACCTTGACATCATACATTAATTGGAAGCATGCCCCTTGGAATAAAAATAGAGTTATTTATTTATACTAATTGATCGAAATTTGCTTTTTAAAAGGTTAATAGTTCAAACCTCATTTAAGATGAGAAGTTTGCACAAATATTTGTGTTTACCTAAAAAAGTTATTTGGCCGGGGTTTAAAAATGATGAATGCTACAACTGGCAACATTTTCCCATTCTACATTAGACAAGTGACATTGCACTGTGTAAATATTTCTGATGGACAACGATATTAATGACCATTTCAACCTGCTTAGAATTAAACGGCAAAAAAAGCCAAAAAATACTGAAACATGGTGGAAAATTCAACTTCCTCAAGGTAAAGATCTCAAGGATATCTTGGATTGGGCGAGCTCTTCACAATTGTTAGATTTTCTTGCTAACACGGTGGTTTGCAGCACTATCTCGATGGTTTGGAAGATCAGGAACGAAAAGATCTACAAGAACTCATTAAAAGTCTTTCAGCTACCTTAGTATTCAACTGTCTTCTTTCTATTGGGCCGTTAAAAAAAGTAGGTAAATCTCAATTAATTAATTTCTTAACAACATATAATAAAATTAATTGAGACAGAGATGTATTGTTGAATAAGCTATGTTTCACATTTATCTCTATTGTTATTACCTTTTTCTCTTTATCGATCAAGTGTATCCATGCCTCATTTACACTGACCCATGACCTCCCCATCCTAGTGGGAGCTGTAGATTTGCACACTTTCTGACATGTATTATGTAACACTATATACATACACTCAAAATATATGTATATATATTTTTTTTGAATAACAAGTTAACAACCGTACATGTTCCCGGGGTATCCGGGCTCCCACTTAAGGGTGTCACCCGACTAATCCCCGTCGATCACGACTCAACCCAATTAAGGGTACCACCATGTGGCAGACCCATGATCATGGATGTCACAGGATGCTCACCACAGGGTTCAAACCTGGGTAGTCAGAGATACCATCCACTGATCCCCCAGGATGTTACCTTACCACTGGACTACAACATGAAGGACATATATGTATATATACTATACGTGGCCCACTATATTTTGGATGTCAAATTGTAAATTAAAAAGCATTTTCTACTAGTGCTTTCTAATATTTTTTATGCAAAATTAAGTCGAATGAGTCTCCTCATTCTACAAATAAAAAACCTATTTTGAGCCCTAATTTTTTTTGCTAGACTTAATAAACCTATAAAAAAATGAATATAAACACGTCAAGTATATTAATTATTACTGCACATTTATGATTTATCATTAAGAATTGACTTAATTTAAGTAATGTTTTTTGCACTTCACAATTTGATTCTTACTATTCATTTACCTCTACAAGGTATTTGCTTGAGATATATAAGATCGATGATTATTAGTTTGTAATATATAAGACCTAATAACCAAAGTGTGGCTCATTGGGATAACCTAGAATTTTGACCTAAAGGATGTAATTAAGAAAACCAAATGAGGGGCTAGTTGTGTGTAGCTATGAAAGTCAGAAGTCCACACGCTGATTAACCATTGATTAAGAGCTTTAATTGCACTTGAATGCAAATTTTGTATGCGAATTTTATGGCATACAAAGTGATAAGTCCATATGTTTGAAATGAGATGTATGTTCATACGTATGCAAATTTTATGGTGTCAATTGAGAGGATCGATTAAAACCGGTTACTGATCTGATTAATGAGGGAAATCACACATCAGATTTGCACTCCCTCGCATCTCACAACAACAAACACTAATGAAATTTGGTGAGGATTTGAAATAGAAAACAAAGTAGGGTAAGGTAGTAGCAAGTCAAGGAAGAAATCTGCCTAGTTAAGGTATGATTTCTATGTAAAATTTGTGTTTTGTTGCGTCATTAGTGATATATGAACGTGTGCTAAAGTTTAGAACGAGAAAGGGCTAGAGATTAAGGCCATACATAAGGCCGTTAAATTGAGGGGAATAGTCAAATATGTGGAAATGATATGAGTGGTATGTAAATCCACGAATTAGAGCATGTAATGACGATGTTTATACACGATTTATGGTAGATGTATGTGTTAGAATGGTTTATGTGCAAGTAAAACAGAATACTAATTAATGTACGGGCCCCATTGCCGACCTCTTTGCAATTAATGTACCCAACTTGGTAAGCGGGTGAAGTCGTGTACAAAGTCCCAAGTACGATGTCGGGCAAGCTCGAAAAACCATGATTTTTCGTATATATACCTTATTAGTTGATTAGTGATACATCTCTCAGGGGTAGACCATACCGGTAACAACAACAACGAAAGGACTTCCTAGCTATGCATTAGTATGATATGTTATGTTATCCAATTTAGTTTTAGTTACTTAAAATTGTTTAGTTCAAGTTTCAGTTATGTATCTAATTATTTTATTAGTTTATTTATGTGTTCGTATATACATGTCCTCGTCAACACATGAATCTGTGAATGTACAATATTCTTTCACAATTTGAAACAAAAATACTAAAAACAAATATTAGAAACAAGTATATTGTGTAATAACACTGTATTACATGCATTGTTTTATAATGTGAAACAATTTGAAAATCGGTTCTCGACCTTTTTGTAGTTCTCATCTTTTTTTTTTGGAAACTGAGACCAAATTTTATTACGGCTAGCAAGAATCTAGCAAAGGGGAAACAAAAACATTACAGATTCTTGATACAATAGATTGGTGGATTCTCCACGTCAAAGGATTTTTAACACTCCCACTACATGTCTACACCTAGCTAGTAACCAGCAGAACAGTCTTTCCACAATATGACCCAGGAGAGAGTCTTTACGGAGAGGTAGATCATCGAAAATGCACTTGTTCTGAAACACCACAGACAGTAACAACTGATGAAAATGACTGCTTCTATCGCTTCCTTGACTGGTCGGTCTTTACAAGCTGAATTGACCCTGTTGAGCATCAATTCCAATGACTTAACTGCGAGGAGAGAAATCAGCCACCATATCTCGATGAATCTCCACACCTCCACCGAATCTCCACACCTCCACCGCCACTGGACATCTGAAAAGCACATGGTCAATTGCTTCTGGATTAGCTCCGCAAACTGGACATAAAATAGAATCATTATCCATCTTCATCTTGCAAAGGTTGACACGGGTAGGAACTCTGTCTAACATAACCCTCCACATGAATATATTTACTTTACGAGGTGACACAAAATTCCCTATCGTTTTTTTCACCCGCACCTAAATACGGATTTTCGATGGCATGTCTCAACGATCCGACAGAGAACATACCATTAGAGGCTAGACTCCACCTCCAACCATCTGGATTAGTCATGTGTGCATATGTGTATGTATATATATACATGATAAATCAATTACAAACCGCTTATACAGACAGAACAAACCAATCTTTCGGCCCTTAATTTTGTGTATTTTGAAATTTTTATTTCGTTACTAAATCAGTTACATATAAGGTTAAGAATAAATTTTTGAACCAATTTAATCCAGATTGCATGTTGATATTGATTTGATAATCTGGACGGAAGTTGTGATTGGTTTGTAGAACTTTGGCGGTTTATATTTAATTTGAAGTGGCATATAAATTTAACATTTCTCGAATGAACCTCTCCCTATATACATATATATATATATATATATATATATATAGGGAGAGGTTCATTCGAGAAATGTTAAATTTATGAGAAATAGAGAAGTAATCATAGCCTTTCATTCGGTCAAAATTCGGCTTTGACTGGTCAAATATTGCGTCTTTGACTAGTCAACAATGACGGCTTTGACTGGTCAAAAGTTACGACTATTCCAAAAATAGAAAGACAGTTTCGTAATTTTTACAAATACACGGGACGAGTTCATATATGAACCTGTATGATTCACATATAAACTATATGTTAATATGTGAACCAGTGTAATTCACATATTAACTATTTTAACTGATTCATATATGAACTTTTGTTATTTATATATGAACCAATTAACTAATTCACATATGGACTAATTAACTGTAGGTTCATATGTGAATCAATTGAACTAATTAACAGATTCATATATGAACCTTTGTGATTCACATATGAACTAATTAACTGACTCATATATAAACGTATAGTTCATATATGAATCACAAAGGTTCATATATTAATAACTTAAAAGACTTCATATGTGAATTACACTGGTTCATATATGAACATATAATTTATATGTGAATCATACAGGCTCATATATGAATTCGTCCCATGTATTAATGAATCAAGGTCGGTGCTTCACGGTCAAAGCCGGTGCTTCACCGTCATACAGACCACACAAGGAATTATCCGGTGCATCACGATCAAAGTCACAAATGTTGACCAGATAAAAGGCTATGATCATTTCTTTATATATATATATATATATATATATATATATATATATATATATATATATGGTGTGTTTAATTTGCAAGCCAAACAATTCGTACAAACTATACAAACCAATCTTAGTCGTTCATCAAGTCTAATAAATATCTGATTTTATTATGTATCCTAATCTAAAGTCATGATCATAGTGAATGAACCTTATCATCTTCCATATATATCATAATCATTATTAATGAATCATAATAATTATATCCATTTTTTCCTAAATATATAGGGTTAGGTCCAGAGAAAAACCGCAAAAAAAAAATGAAAAACTGAAGAACACTTCAATAGTCGTTCATCTGGATGGTATGCACATGTGCATATAAGTAATTTGTAACATGCATACGTGCATATGCACATGTGCATAATGCACACATTCATAAAAATAAAAAAAAACAACTTTAATTACCTATATGACAGCATACCGTCCAAATAAACGGTTACCAGAGAGTTCCTCAGTTTTTTTCATTTTTTTGAGGTTTTCCTATTAACCTCTCTCTCTCTCTCTCTATATATATATATATATATATATGTATATATATACATATATATAAAAAAACAACTTTAATTAGCTATATGACAGTATACCGTCCAAATAAACGGTTACCAGAGTGTTCCTCAGTTTTTTTCATTTTTTTGAGGTTTTCCTATTAACCTCTCTCTCTCTCTCTATATATATATATATGTATATATTTATACATATATACACGTGAACAACAAAATGACATGCTATTACGGAACACAGTTATTGCAAAAGTATGCGGACGACTAGAGGTCGCAGCCAAGGTCGTGTGCTAATCACATGTGATTTTAGTGTAAAATCACATGTGACTTAACCGTTCTCATGTTTTTTTATTTCGTTACTGATCTCGTTTGATCCTGACTCTCTATCTCCGTCTCTCTCTATATATATACATATGTGCACACAAATATGCGAACATGTGTCTACATGAACAAATATCTATTTATGTATGTGACGAATCTCATGTAAAGAAAGTGCACCAAAGATTCCTCCCAACACAAAAAGGAAAGTTGTTGGTCCATACATCTCTACCACTACAAAAATTACCACTATCAGCGAGGGAAAAATCCGTCGCTAATCCCTAGCTAAAGCTTGAATTCGTTGTTAATCCGTCGCTGATAGTGCGTCGCTCAAATAGGCGTAGCTGATGCTATCAACGACGGATTAGCGACGGACATCAACGACTACGCCTATTTGAGCGACGGACTATCAGCGACGGATTAGTGAGGGACAAGTATCAGCGGCGGATTAGTGAGAGACTTGTATCAGCGAGGGATTAGCGATGGATTAGTATCAGTGACGGATTAGCGACGGCTCCTATCAACGACGGATTAGCGACGGCTCCTATTAGCGACGGATTAGCGAGGGCTCTTATTAGCGACGGATCCTATTAGTAACGGATTAGCGAGGGATCCTATGTATGCACATGTGCATACCGTTCAGATGAATGGTTACCAGAATGTTCCTCACTCTTTCATTTTTTTGAGGTTTACCCCTGAACCTCCCTATATATATATATACACACACACACACACACACACACAGAACAGTAAAATGACATGCTCTTACGGAACATGGTTAATGCAAAAGTGTGCGGCCGACTAGAGATCGTGGCCAAGGTCGTGTGCTAATCACACCTGATCTTAGTGTAAATTCACATATGACTTGACTGTTCTGGTGTTGTTTTATTTCATTATTGATCTGGTTTAAACTTGTCTCTCTATCTCCATCTCTCTCTATATATGTGCACACAAATATGCAAACATGTGTCTACATGAACAAATATCTATTTATGTATGTGACGAATCTCATGTAAAGAAAGTGCACCAAATTAAGATTCCTCCCAACGCAAAAAGAAATTAAAAGTTGTTGGTCCATACATCTCTACCATATACACAGACGTCGTATATATACATAGTATGTGTGTGCAACAAAAAGGAAATTACGCTTCTAAAATCTCACTTAACATACTTAATGAGATCCCATTAGCCCCAACAAATCTTAGTTAATTAATCAATATATATATTTTGATTGGTGTACATACTAAATGATAGACCTGGCAAAAACTGACACGACACGCTAACCCGACACGAACTTGACACGAAATAAATGGGTTTGGGTAATACATTTCAACCCGTTTAAGTAAACGGGTTGACACGACACGACACGAAAATTAAACGGGTAAGGTCAGGGTCAAAAATTTCAACTCGAAAATGACCCGAATAACCCGTTTATATATATATATATATATATGTATATGTATACAGTGGAAGGATATTTTGCAACCCTGAAAAATGTTGCAACCTTTGCAACCCACATCTTAACCGTTGGATTCATGATCGACGGTTATTTTATTTTTATTTTTCTGTTTTTTTTAATTAAAAATATTGGGCCCCATATCTATTGTAACCGCCGATCATGAATCCGACGGTTAAGATGTGGGTTGCAAGGTTTGCAACCTTTTTAAGGGTTGCAAATGAAACAAACCCTATGTGTGTGTGTATATATATATATATATATAAAGCTTTCCTTTTAATGCATTAGATTTTTAGTGTTTTACATTTGATTATAATTTTGAACTATAAATTTTGGATTTTTAATGCTTTCATTTGAATTTTGTATTTGTATTTTTTTGTGAATTTTCGATTTTTAATTTTAATTTTATAAATGTTAAACGGGTTAAACGGGTTTGGCGGGTCATGGCGGGTTAGGCGGGTCGGGTTAGGGTGGGGGTTTTCTGACCCGTTTATTAAACGGGTCGGGTTAGGGTTAGACATTTTCAACCCGTTTAACTTTGAACCCGACACGAACCCGACACGACACGACACGTTTGCCAGGTCTACTAAATGATGGATTAATATTTAGATTTCAGACAATGATAATGATAATGCAAAATTCAACATAAACTACAAAACATGGTCGACAATAAATGTTTGTATGCGGATTCAAAGAGAAAATACAAGACTAAACACTTCAAAATTAAAATGCAAAATTACTGATCATGTTTTAATTAAAAAATTACCACAAATTAATTTTAAAAAGATCGATGTATTATATAGTCCATTAATGTTCATAAGCTTGCAAAAGGAGAAAACTTGTTTCAAAACACACAACTCAAATTTTAAATTACGATTGTATGAAGATCTAAAAGATAATCTTGTAGACTTAAATATAAAATAATATTTAAGATATTTGTCACGATTACATATACAAGAAACCAGTGAGTCGAGCCATCCAACCTGAACTATAGGATAGTATAAATATATTTATACGTATATAAGTATAGCCAAGATGTATTTGTAGTGAAATAATTAACGTAGTGTCGTCATCTTATCTAAAAGTGATACTTGTTAAAAATCTTGTCTATTATTTGTTGCTTCTTTCGGTAGAAACGAATGGGAGTCGAGATAAACATCATCACATATAGGTAAGAGAGAGAGAGAGAGAGAGAGAGAGAGAGAGAGAGAGAGAGAGAGAGAGAGAGAGAGAGAGAGCCATGCTGTTAGACAGTAGCACAATCAGCAAAGCTTTGGGGGGGATGCACTTAAAACTAGGTCCCCTCTCATGTGAATTCACCCATCCACTTGCTTCCCCTCATTCATCTCTCTCTCTCTCTCTCTCTCTCTCTCTCTATATATATATATATATATATATATATATATGAATGCATATTTCTGTATAGATATATTGAAGTGCATGTAGCATATATATATATATATATATACATGTTGTGTTATCCTTCAATAATTATATATAATACAACAACTTGGTATATAACAAGTCGCCATGAATCTTCCTGGTTCCTCACCATCTCCGAGTTGACCCACCTCACCTACATCTCTTCCGTATATTTTACGTATATCAACAAGCGCACACACACACACACTTAATAGCACCACCATATAGGTAAAAACAAACAAGATTTTATTGTTATTATTTCATAATACAATAATAAATATTATATATGCACCATACACAAGAAGCTTTACAAATCTCCCTATATATACTCAACCTTTCTCTTACACCCACTTCATAATAAATCCTATATATTTCTCTCTCTCTCTCTCTAAACATCAATCGAACCTCATTCTCCCTCTTGTTTCTCTCTCTATCTCTCCCGCAATTAAAGACTAATTGATAATGGATGGAAGTTGCACAGATGATCAAAGCACAACCACCGAAACAACTTCAACGACGGTTGCTCCACCACCACCTGTGACTACGCCGCCGCTGATCGGAAGTGGTGGAAGCGTGGTTCTTGACCTAGAAGGTGGCTTGGAAGCCGAGTCAAGGAAGCTGCCTTCATCAAGGTTCAAAGGTGTAGTCCCACAGCCAAACGGCCGTTGGGGTGCTCAGATTTACGAGAAACACCAGCGCGTGTGGCTTGGAACCTTCAACGAAGAACATGAAGCCGCCAAAGCCTACGATACCGCCGTCCAACGCTTCCGTGGCCGAGACGCCGTCACAAACTTCAAGCCGCTTCCAGCCGACACAGATGAAGCCGGCTTGGAAGCCAGTTTCTTGAATTCTCATTCAAAAGCCGAGATCGTCGATATGCTGAGAAAACACACTTACAATGACGAGCTGGAGCAAAGCAAGAGAAGCTGCAGCTTACACAAAACCCATTTCACAGACGGGTTCAGATCGGGTCAGCAGCTGGTCAACGCTCGTGAACAGCTTTTTGAGAAGACCGTGACACCCAGTGACGTCGGAAAACTAAACCGGCTAGTGATACCAAAGCAGCACGCCGAGAAACACTTCCCGTTGCAAAACGGAAGCACTTCCAAAGGAGTGCTTTTACATTTCGAAGACATTGGGATGAAAGTGTGGAGATTTCGTTACTCATACTGGAATAGTAGTCAGAGCTACGTGTTGACCAAAGGTTGGAGCCGGTTCGTGAAAGAAAAGAACTTGAAAGCCGGTGACATTGTGAGCTTTCAGAGATCCACCGGTCCAGATAAACAACTTTACATCGATTGGAAGGTGAAAAACGGGTCAGGTAATACCAATCAAAAACCGGTTCACCCGGTTCAGATGTTTAGGCTGTTTGGAGTGAATATATTCAGTGCAAGTACTCATGGGGTTGATACCAGTTGCAATGGGAAGAGAAGTAATATCGAAATGGAGTTGTTAGGAAACTGTAAGAAACAAAGAATTATCGACCCTTTGTAACAATTTTTATTTTTTTGGGGGGTGTGTTTTGATAATATTTTGGAGTACTTCTTTTTCTTAGAGATGATGATGATGATGATGATGGATGGAAGCTGGAAAGTGGTGGGAATGGAATAGGAGGGGTTGCAAGTGGCAAAAGTTAATTTGTATATTTATTTTAGAAACTGATAAGATATAATTGAGCTAAAGAAAGCTCAATGTAGAGATCAAGTTGTAAAAAACCCCATGAAAAATAGATTTTTTTTTTGTTTTCTAAAATTTATCATCATCTCAATTGTGTCCTTGACTAAATTTGGTATTTGAATACATTATCGTTTAAATCATAACAGTTGTATATATTTATGAACAACATGTAGTTTTCTTTCTTGATCATATAGTCTAAATACGGCCATATATATATATATATATATACATAATAAATAAATAATTTCTTTAAGAACCTTTCCAGTTTTGGTTGAAGTTTTCTTTTGTAGTACTTTCTTGTTTGAGCATATACACACTGTTCAAATATCTGATTATGTTGACAAGTCCCACACACAGAGATCAGGTTGTACTAGGGGTGTTCAAAAAAACCGTTGGACCGCTCAAAACGGTCGAACCAAGTCAAACCAGACCGTTTTTTGCGGTTTGAGCGGTCCGGTCTGGCCTGAAAAATTGTCAAACTGGGCGGTCCGGTCCGGTCTGCGGTCTGGAGGTTTTTTTGGGCGGTTTGGACCAAACCGATCGCCAAATTCATATATATTTTATTTTTTTATATATGTTTTTATATTCATTATCTAGCCCAATGTTATTTTAAATATATTTGGTTAGACGCAATGTTATCTTAAATCCAACCCAAACATAAAATCTATTTTAATTTTTAAAATTTGAAACTTGAAAGCCTTAAATGACTACTATTCACTAACATCGGCGGACTCACTGTATTCACCTTTTTTGTGGACTTTGTTAACTTTTTTGTGGACTTTGATTTTTAGTGTTTTGTTGGGATATTTTGTTTACTCTTTTTATGGACTTTGTTAATTTTTTTTGTAGAGTTTGTTTACTTTTTTGTGGATTTTGTTTACTTCAAATGGACTCTAGCCAATGAAGCTTTAAAATTCGATATTATATAATAAAATTTAAGTTGAAACTTTAAAGTCCATAAAAGGCCTAAACCGCCTAAACCGGTCGGACCAAACCGCCTAAACCGCGGTTCGGTTTGACCGGTCTAGGCACTTGATGTCAAACCGCTCGGTTTAAAATTTTAATAAACCGCCACTTGCGGTTTGGTTTGTGGTCTGAGGGGTTAAACCGTCAAAACCGGACCGCGAACACCCCTAGGTTGTACAACACGGTACAAGTATTCTTATGCTATGGCCATCATTCATCACAACATACATGTATGGGGCAAAAAATTTCACCTTTCCTGCAAAGATACTATAGTTTTACCTCATTTGGAATAAAGGGTTGTGTGGTTGTAATACTCTCATTTAATTTTGGAACTGTTTTACTTTTCAAACATATCTTCAAATATTCCACAGTGTTTAACTTTTTGCTTCAGGAAATTATGAGTTTAACCTGTTCTAATTAATTATATGGTTTTTAGGTTATGTGTTGTCTTTTTTGTTAGATATTTTGGTAATATTGATTTATATTACACAAATGTTTGATTATTTGTACTTAGATTGAAATATATTGTTTGTTGAATATTGCCTAGACAGTTGATTTTAGGTTCGGTTGGGACCATTAATTATATATTCAGTTCTCTTGTGATTTAGTTTTGGGCATCATATATATATATATATATATATATTAAAAGAAAGTTAAAGATTGTAATTATGGGGTAAGGTAATAGAGTACAAATCATAGAGTGAGTACCTTTTTCCCAAATGAAGAAAAAAGACATGTACATACAAGCAAATCAGATACGATATGATGCTCTAAATCTAGGGTACATGAGATATTTGAATAGTTCTTGGTCTCTACAACCCTAAGATCATGTGCTATAACCAGAAAGATATCACAAAAGATACCATCCTACTAGCTGAATTAGATATATATATATATATATAATCTCACTTATATACAATGAATCTGTACATGCTAGTTTCTCTTCAAGAGGCAAAATATAACATCATCTAATGAACTTATAAGTTGATAAATCCCAGATAATTTTCATATATTTTAAAGATTATGTACTTGAAGTCTCAACCATTTAAGCAAATTCAACAGATTAAAACTATTAACATGATTTGCATCCACTTCTAATTAACCATTATCAAGATTGTATATTGGTGATCTATAATTTCTCGTTGACGGTAAGAAAAGTCTAAGAAAGGTACAAGCTTTCATGGTTATAGAGTGGGGCTACTGTACTCCTATGATGCTTAGGTCTGGAGTTATGGTTAACCTACATGTTATAATGTTGAATATATATATATATATATATAGTTATAATCATGTAGTTTGATCAATGTTGTGGATCCTTGATGTTTTCCAATGGCTTGTACCTGGCCAACAGAATACATGTACTGCGGGTTACTGGGAATTTAATACTAATGAACTTTATAAATTAATACTGAAAATCCATTGTTTTTTTAGTATTTACTATTGGAAATGATATCAAGAAAGATTTTTAGCCATTTTTGCACATGAGAATTCTAATGATGGGTTCATATATATATGCATATATGGAATTGGATGCTCATGGCAGATGCATGTACTTATGATGGCTTACAACAAGGGAAATCGAATTAAAGAAACATAGAGAATCTCATATAGTAAATAAAAAGCAAGAGAAACATATGTAAAACAGTGATGATAAAATACATTTTTATTACATATCTAAACAAAATGATTTATAATTAGTTACAAGATTATATATATATATATATATATATATATATTATCAAAATACAATCACTTATATCACTAATCAATTATTTATTTTGAAAAGGGTTTAATATAAGATATTCATATTTTCTAATACTTTCTGGTTGACGCAACCATAATTGATTTATCAGCTAGTGAATTTATAAATCAAACCAGCTTTGTCAAGTCATTTTCATTAACTTCTTGCTTAGATTAGTTATGTTGACTTCATAAAAATGTATATATCTTCTTAAGAATTTTATTAGACCTTCCATTCTAACAATATGTTCCAAACATTTTCAAATATCGAAAACACGATAGTCATCTGTGTAGCTGAGTAAATCATGAAGTGAAAACTTCTGCTTTCTTATGGCATTTTATCGTATTAATTCTGCAGTTTTTTTCTTTCTTTTTGAAACGTAATTCATAAAAAAGCTAGCAAGAGGTTAGCGGAAAGAAAACAGAGTTACACCTTATCAAGGCAATTATAAGGGGAGATTCTCCACTCTATGATGTTCTTATGACACTCTTTTTGTCTAAGGTTATCCAGCTAATTCCGTAGTAATTTATCGGTTAACATATATAACATTTAATTTAAGTATATAATTCAAACTCTGGACCAATATCATAGAAAACGAAAGTACTAAAACCCCTTGAATAAGTTGAGTTGGGTCTGCACTCATATATTCAGTGGGTTCACCCCCTTAATTAAACCATGTTCTGGGTACAAATATTTGAAAGTTTGGCAGAAGTTGCTGTTTCAATTGTCAATATCCGAATTGAACACATCTCTAATATATATTGTAGCACATTTTACACTTTGCTACCTGATTCTCAATGAATGTGTAATCGCAACCACTTGTTCTTTAAAAAAAAACCTAGTGGGAATAGTAATTTAAACGTTTCTAAAAACAGAAAGGGTCATACCACAAAAGAGGGGCGGAGTCATCATTTATGGGCTACTATTAGGGTTTGTTTTGGTTTGCGGGATTGGATTGGATTCGAAAGGATTTGGATTTCAAATCCATTCCAATCCTGCGTTTGGATTATAGGAATGGAATGTATTGACTGAATTTGAAATCCTTTAACTTTTTTAAAATCCAGTAAATAATGGATTTGGAATAGGGGTGTTCAAAAAAACCGTTGGACCGCTCAAACCGGTCGAACCAGACCGTTTTTGGCGGTTTGAGCGGTCTGGCGGTCCGGTCTGGTCTGAAAAATTGTCAAACCGGGCGGTCCGGTCTGCGGTCTGGAGGTTTTTTTGGGCGGTTTGGACCAAACCGACCGCCAAATTCATATATATTTTATTTTTTTATATATGTCTTTATATTCATTATCTAGCCCAATGTTATTTTAAATATATTTGGTTAGACGCAATGTTATCTTAAATCCAACCCAAACATAAAATCTATTTTAATTTTAAAAATTTGAAACTTGAAAGCCCTAAATGACTACTATTCACTAACATCGGCGGACTCACTGTATTCACCTTTTTTGTGGACTTTGTTAATTTTTTTGTGGACTTTGATTTTTAGTGTTTTGTTGGGATATTTTGTTTACTATTTTTGTGGACTTTGTTTACTTTTTTGTGGAGTTTGTTTACTTTTTTGTGGATTTTGTTTACTTCAAATGAAATCAAGCCAATGAAACTTTAAAATTCGATATTATATAATAAAATTTAAGTTGAAACTTTAAAGTCCATAAAAGACCCAAACCGCCTAAACCGGTCGGACCAAACCGCCTAAACCGCGGTCCGGTTTGACCGGTCTAGGCACTTGATGTCAAACCGCTCGGTTTAAAATTTTAATAAACCGCCACTTGCGGTTTGGTTTGTGGTCTGAGGGGTTAAACCGCCAAAACCGGACCACGAACACCCCTAATTTGGAATTCCTTTGCAATGGGTCGGGATTTAAAATCCAAATCCTAATGGATTTTATAACTCGCTTCAGACTTCAATCGACTTTCACTCCAAATCTATTCGAAATCCTACAAATCAAACGCATGAAGTGATTTCAAATCCCTCCAAATCCAAATCCTTACATATCCAATCCATTCCTGTAAAGCAAACACGCCCTTAGGATTCAAATTTGAATATTAATTTTAATGACACATGTTTAATCAAGAAAATCACTGTATCTCTTGATTAGTTTGAATTGTTGATAGTTTTTTTAAAAATAATCTAAAGATTCCTTTTGTTTTTCTTTTTTTGAAGAAAATAATGTAAAGAATCTTGATTTAGATCATACATTTATGTATTGTTAATTAACTGAATTACTACCCTCAAATCCTTGTATAAAACTAAGCGTCAAATTAAAGAGAGATGATAAGTTTGACTTTTAGAAATTCAAAAGTCAAGGTGTTTAGCTAATGTTGACAAAAGTAGAGTCAAATTTGGACTATTCAACTCATTTTTTTCACCGTATTTTCTTCCTAAATTCCAAAAAGCTGGCAATTTGCCAACTTTCAATCCTTTTGCTTTAAGTAGCACGTTTAAGGTGTACGACTTTGGACCACAGAATAAATTTTAATTATCCCAAGAGTAAGTAATTAACTAGCTAGGTGCTCTATTTAACAAATACAACTAGAGAGGGTATAGGAGCTACCACTTTTTATGGATGATTATTTGGTAATGACCTAATAATATAGAAAGTGACTTATTCAGTAACTTTTTATGTGGAGCTTTATGCAGAAAACAAAGTTGTTTTACAAACCTGTTTTTTTTCAATTAAAAAACACGTGCATTTCATCTATAAAAAAACCCTTTCAAACAAAAAATTTATCAATCCGTACAAATGAATTAATACACACAAACAACTTTATTCATATAGATTTTATGGAAAACCAACCAAACAGCCCCTAAGAGGTTGTTTGGTTGGTTTTCCATTAAGTGTTGTATGAATAAAACTAATTGTGTAAATTAATTTATCTGAATTAATGGGAAGGTTTTTGTTTAGGAGGTTTTTTTTATAGATAGAATGAGCGTATTTTTTAATTGGGATTAGCAAGTTTAGAAAAAAAAAACTCGAGTTTCTACATAAACTTTCTCATAGAAGCTCACTAAATAAGTCACTTTCTATATCATTATGTCACTACCGAATAGTCATGTATAGTTAACCGAATAAACTGTGAGTCCCATTAAGCTCATTAAACTGCTAACAAATTAGTCCTAATTTTCATAAACCTCGCAATTAAAGAAAATACACCGACTGCCTATTAGTTGGCTTGCAACAAAGTAACAAAAGAATAAAAATGTGCCGAGAAGTCCATCATGAGTGTACAAGTGTACAATATTATGTGTTGCATCTCTTATGAGATTTCGTAAGAATATTTGGGTATATGATAACAAGAAGACAAGATTTCTAAATTAATATTACACTACAAACGTACCCGTGCAATGCAGCGAGATATATCACGATTTTAATGTTTATTTTTATTTTTTGTTTTTTATTGATTTACAGTACGATTTTGGATGGTTTTTATTAAGTGATAATGGTTTTTTTATATATAAATTTGTTTAATTTAGGCTTAACAATATAATGTTTTTTATATAAAAAAAATTAAGTAGTTTGTTAAAATTCATTAATTATCTTATATATTTTAAATTTTTTATATTTAAATTGAGATGTTTATCCTGTTTTGATTATGTTTATCAGAATTCAAATTTCATAATTTTAGGATTTGGGGATTAGAGATAAGAATTTTGGGGAATAAGGATGAAATTTATTAATTAGGGTTAAAAGCATTTAAAAGTAGTACATATTGCTTCATTAATTGTTTTTTAAGAGATTTTAAATAGATTATCATTAAATAATAGTACATAATGCTTAATACATCATGATTTTAATGTTTATTTTTATTTTTTGTTTTTTTATTGATTTACAGTACGATTTTGGATGGTTTTTATTGAATGATAATAATTTTTTATATATAAATTTGTTTAATTTAGGCTTAACAATATAATGTTTTTTATATAAAAAAAATTAAGTAGTTTGTTAAAATTCATTAATTATTTTATATATTTTAAATTTTTTATATTTAAATTGAGATGTTTATCCTGTTTTGATTATGTTTATCAGAATTCAAATTTCATAATTTTAGGGTTTGGGATTAGAGATAAGGATTTTGAGGGATAAGGATGAAATATATTAATTAGGGTTAAAAGCTTTACAGGTAGTACATTAGGCTTTAGTAGTTATTTTTAAGAGATTTTAAGTAGATAGCTTTAAATGATAGTACATAAAGTTTAGTGAGTTGTAATTAAGAGTTTTTTATGCCATCTTTATAATATAGTATAGATATGTAGCTTAATAAATCAAATGACAATGTTTAATTTGTGTGATTAATTTTAAACGAGATTGTTTAGAAAATGAAAATGATGGAGAATTAAATAGGTCTAGGCCCAATGTTAATGACCCATTTGATCCACGACTATCAACGTATTACGAATGGGCCAATAGCAATTGAATTAATATTTAGCCCACTGTTTCTTGAACCCAATGAAGTCGCGACTAATTGGCCTTATTCACGTGTTTTTGATATTTTTGTCATACGTGTCAAATGTAAGGATTAAACTTTTAGTAATAATTAATCACTTGTTTAAAAGATGTGTATCTATAAATAAAGAAAATGCAGAAAATTTAAAATTCTTGTATAAAATCTATAGTGTAAACATACAAACAACAAACAACTAATTGAAATATATCATAAATTCTTACTTGATAAAGCCGATTCTTGTCGAAGTATAGAATTTGATTGAGGTCTGTATGTACGCAGTGTTCTAAGACATAAATTTTGTTGATAGAACGTTTGTCTAGAGGATACAACAATCAAATTCAAGTTTATACTTGAATTTGAATGTATTGAATCAAACTTATGTTTGTTGATGAGGGAAACCCATAAATTGTAGAGAAAAACAATCGATCATTTCTTTGACATTTAATATGTAAATGTCATCTTCAAAGGCCAATCACACTTCAAAACCAAGCTCATGTCACTCTTTAATTATTTTAAAGTACAAGCACTGGGTTTTATTACCCGAGTTCTATTTCATTTTCGCTCCTATAGGTAGCGTTTGGTACGCTGACAAGATTGGACGGGACTGGACAAAACTGGATAGGACAAGACAAGATGTTAGGACTGGACTAGACAAGACAAATGTTTGTCTTGTGTTTGGTACGACTATGATTGGATAGGGCTGGACTGGGCAAGTTTCTCTAAAAGTTGTTTGATAATTTTATATGTCATATAATAGTTATAAATGACAAATAAAGCATATCTTTTAAAATTAAAAAAACATTTTTATTTTTTTACACAATTTTCATACATATAAATACATACAAAAACAATGGTACGAAATTTGAATGATGAATTTGAAATAATTGATGATAGTTTGAAAACATCTGGTTGATATAAAGAAAATATATAATATTTGATTCAATTTTGAAGATCTTTATGAATTGCGGAGACATAGTTGCAACGACAGGTAAAGATAAAGGAGATGGGTGACTGGTGAAGGACGGTAGTTGTGAAAGACGTGAAAGATAGTGGATAGTGGTAGTGCAGGAGGTAGTTATGATTGATGTGGCGGAGGTATATGTGGTCGATGATGGTACTGCTGGTGGCGGTGGACAATGGCAAAAGAGGTTTAGTGGAGGAAGAGGCGGAAGTGGCCGACGGTGGTTGGCGGTGAGAGTCGGTGGTGGCGGCAACAATGGGTGGTGGTGATCGGTGGAGGTGGCGATGGGCGGTGGTTATGGAGGTGGTGGAGGAAGTTGTTGTAGTGGAACAAGAGGTGGAAGTGGTCGACGATGGTTGGTGGTGGCTACCCGTGGTCGTCGATGGTGGTGGCGGCCATGGGTGGTGGTGATCGGTGTTAGTGGAGGTGGTCGACCATGGTTGTGGTGGTGGCGATGGCCAATGGTTGTGGAGGTGGTGGAGGAGGTTGTTACAGTGGAGGAATAGGTAGAGGTGGCCAACGATGGTTGGAAGTGGCTAATGGTGGCCGCCGATGGTGGTGGTGGCGGCGACGAGTAGTGGTGACCCTTACGACTAATACCATATTAGGATTACATATCAAATGGCGACAGATCAGTAATTTTTAATTTATGTCTCGATTTTGTCCCATGTTGTTCCACCTATTTTGGTGGAACAAGAAAAGACAAAATTTTGACTCATTTTGTCTCATTTTGTCCAGTCCTTGTCCCTATCCCATGTTGCGCCAAAGGTGGGATAATGAATTTTTGTCATATCCCATGTCATACCAAACGTGGAAGAGTGAGTTTTGTCACGTCCTTTTCTGTCTTATCCCATGTACCAAACACAACCATATATAACAAGGTTTACATAGTGAACCAAGTTTCTACATAAACTTATCACCATTTCCTATATTTATAAAAAGATTTATGTTCATTTATTTAGTATTTCAAGCATTCTTTTATCTCAATTAATAACATCTTGTTATTGTGAGAATTTAATGTTAAGAACCTAATGGCAAAAGAAATCAAATGAATTATTGGTAAGTGTCTTTTACCCGATAAAAGCTTACCGGGTAAAAAGTCTTCACTCTAACTTATCGGATAAGATTTCCGCTTCTTGCTATGCCTCTTACCGGGTAAGTTAATTTCTCAATATGTCAATCATTGTCATGCTCACCCGATAAGGTAAGTGACATCAGATAAATCTTTACCAGGTAAGAGATTGGTAAACAGCCTAGCTATTCTAAATAAACTGCTTTGTAAGAATTAAGTTTCTAGGACTAAACACTTGTACACTATGTAAAAGTGTCATGATAAGTGTATAAGACGCCTTTGAAGGTGTTAATAAAATTTTTAAGACATTTTAAAAATAAAGTGCCCTATAAAATATTAATTCTAAAAACTTTTAAATGAAATATTATAACATCTATTACAAAATATTATCTAATACAAACAAGTCATCTTCAAAAGATTTGAAGATGATGAACACTCTAAGAATAAACCCTAAACTAGAGAGAGAATGAGAGAATCTGAAATTAGAGTGTAAATATGAAAATGAGCCGAATTAATAAAATCAGCTATAAACAAGTTGTTTATATATTTTCAGAAATATTGCAATGAAGTCCTCAGCGCCTCCTAATTTGCTCTGCTGTCCTTTTACTTTCAGCAAATGTGAGGCACAACCCCTCCCGTCCTCAACTTTCATTGTCTTTACATTTCAGACCCCAATCTTCTACAAACTGCACAATAACCCAAATAAGTTACAACGATGACAAGATTGGTACAAAATTAAACATACCTTTTAACACCCTCCCTCAATCTTGATATCGAAAGAGATCTAACATTCTTAACTTATCAATGAGATACATATGTTGACTAACACCAAGTGATTTTGTGAATATATCAGCTGGATTTTCTGTAGATAAACCTAGGGGTGTACAAGAAATCCTCAACCCGCGAAACCCGTCCAACCCAACCCGCTAACAACCCAATTAACCCGCCAACCCGCTAAACCGCCAACCGGCCAAACCGCCAACCCCCTATTTAGGAAGGTTGAAATTGGGTTAGCATAACTTAACCCAACCCAACCCGCCAACCCGCCGTTAATATAAATTATTTCGATAAATATAAATATATATATATATATATAATATTTACAACTATTATAATTCACAACCCAAAAAATATATACATATATTAGTCAAATTAAAAACCCAAAATATATATACAAATATTAGTCCAATTTACAACCCAAAGCCCAAAATCAATCCAACTACATCAAGGCCTGAATTAATTCAGCTAGGTCGATCGATATGTCTCAATAAGCACGAATGCACGAGTACACTGAAACAACTAGACCGATGTTGTTGTTTTCATTGCATAAATAAACATATGAAGTATGTTTCGAACAATATATTTCAAATTAGAAGTATAAACATAAATGAATATAAGGAGTATGTTTTAAAATAGAAGTTGGAACCATGAATTTTTGTTTTCATTGCATTGATGTTTTTAAAGTTTGATTTTTATTGCGTAGAGAAATATCATATGTTCTTTTTGTAGGTTCTAACTTTGTATTTTTATATCATATTTCCTATGTATACGAGCAATGGAAAATACTCCTAAGTCTCCAAAAATCGAAGACAATGATGAATCAAACACGTCTAAGAAAAGGGGATGTAGATCCTCGAACATTTGTAATAACTAATAACTTTGTTGGCTACATTTTTAGCATTTATTTATAGTCTTTCAATCGTCAACTTTATGAATATTTATAACTCGCCAACCCAACCCAACCCGCCCTAACCCGCAAGGGTTGGGTTGGGTTGGGTTATACTTTTGAATGGGTTGGGTTGGGTTGAGAATTTTCAAACCTCCGTAATTGGGTTGGGTTGTAAAAATGTCAAAAACCGTCCAACCCAACCCGCGTACACCCCTAGATAATGCCTTCACAGTTTTCAACATTCCAGATGCAATCTTATTTCTCACTTGATGTATATCTGTCTCTATGTGTTTAGTCCTTGCATGAAACACAGGATTGTTAGTAATTTGAATGGCAGATTTATTATCACAGTTCAAACTTACAGGAAACAAGTTTTCTATTTTCAAATATGTTAATATGCTAAGAACCCATATGATTTCACACAGAGCAGAGGCCATAACTCTATATTCGGACTCAACAGAGGAGCGAGAAACAGTGGGTTGTTTCTTACTCCTCCAGGACACCATAAAATTCCCTAAAAAAAGACAATAACCAGTAACAGACCGCCTTGTTGATAAACATTTACCCAATCAGCGTCAACAAAAGCGGCCAATTTAAACTCACTACTAGAACATGAAGAAAACAGACACCCTTACCAGGAGATGCCTTTAAATACCGTAAGACACGAAGAGCAAGTTTCAAGTGAGACTGACGAGGCGAGTGCATAAACTGGCTTAAGCAGTGAACTGCAAAAGCAATGTCAGGTCTAGTAGCTAACAAATAAATGAGTCTACCAATTAGCTTTTGATCTCCCGTAATATCCTTTAAAAGAGTATATTTTGACTCAGATCCAACAGAATTTGTTACTATTAAGTTCATGTCCATTGGAGTATTAATAGGCTTACACCCTAAATATCCAAAGTCATTTAATAGTTCAAGACAATATTTTCTTTGAGACATGCACAAACCATTATCAATTTCTAATATTTCAATGCCTAAAAAGAATTTTAATAAACCAAGATCTTTGATTTTGAAATTGGATTGTAAATGATCTTTTACCTTTTGAATTTCAGACTCAGAATTACCAGTGAGAACAATATCATCCACGTAAATAAGAAGAACAAGAAACACATTATTATCACACTTGGTAAATAAGAAATAATCACTACTACTTTGGCAAAAACCATGATTAAGTAAACAAGTAGACAACTTTTCATACCATTGTCGTGGTGCTTGCTTTAAACCATAAAGAGACTTGACTAATTTACAAACACGTTTGTCATTAGCAGAAAAGTAACCTGGAGGTAGGCTCATATAAACATCTTCAACTAAGTCTCGATATAAAAAAGCATTGTTCACATCTATTTGGCACAAAGGCCATCTATTTTGTACCGCTAAAGCAATTACACACCGGACAGTAACCATTTTCACAACTGGTGAAAATGTTTCCTCATAGTCTAAGTGCTTACGTTGACTGTAACCTTTGGATACAAGACGAGCCTTATACCTTTCTATTTCCCCCGTGGATTTATATTTAATCTTATAAATCCAACGACAACAACCTATCGGTTTTCGACAGGAGGCAGATCAGTAAGAACCCAAGTACCATTTCTATATAATGCTTCCATCTCATCATTCATAGCATTAACCTAATTCTGGTCCTTACTAGCTTCAAAGAAGTTTTCAGGTTCAACAGACTTGTTTAATGTAGACACAAAACAAAAATTATTTGAATTAAGATGATAGTAATTAACAACCTTATCAAGACCATATTTGACTTTGCCCTCTATTACATAATCATCAAAACGATGAGGCAAAACATAAGACCTACTAGATTTTCGCACAGAAGACACAGTTTGGTTATCAACAATGACACCCTCAGGAGGGGACCTCAAAAGATCATCATTTGTATTTTGAACAGTTAATCGACGAAAATCAGTAGCACGTGAACCACTGGCAGCCTCAATACCACCAGGATCATTTGATCTGACAGCTCTATCAATGTCATTTGTAACTCCAGTACTACCAGGGTCCACAGACCCAACAACTCTGTTTTGACTACTAACATGGTCACGGTTACTTGAGTTATCAAAAATATAAAGAAAATTTTCACTTTGAGGATTCTCCTTAATCTCATCATCGGGCAATTCAGAAGACAAATCATTAGACTGAAGAATAAAAGAATCAAAGAAATTTAATGAATTGATGTTACTAGAATCATAACTTGGTTGACTTGCACTCATTTTAACGGAAAAATAGTTTCGTAAAACTTAACATCTCTAGAAACAATGATTTGTTTTGAATCCAAACTATAAAGTCTGTAACCCTTTTTTGAGTTAGAGTAGCCAAGATGAATACATTTTTCCGATCGTGAAGAAAATTTATCAAAAACATTAGGTCTTAATGCAAAACATAATCACCAAAAATTCCTAAGATGAGTCAAAACAGGTGCAAAACCAAAAACAAGTTCATATGGACACTTTCCATTCAACACAGAGGAAGGAGTTCAATTAATGAGATAAACAGCAGTTAAAATACACTCATTCCACATGTTTAAATGAATGTTTCCTTGAAACATTAAAGCTCTAGCAACATTCTGTAAGTGCCTATGCTTGCGTTCAACTACCCTATTTTGTTGGGGAGTGTAAACACAAGTGGTTTGATGAATAATCCCATTAGATTTAAAGAATATACCTACATTACTATTAGTGAATTCAGTCCCATTATCGCTTCTGAAAATTTTAACGTGTTTGCCAAATTGAGTACTCAACAAACTGTGAAAAGCAACAATATTATCAAACACTCCATCTTTACTTTTCAATAGATATACCCAAACAGATCTAGTGTAATCATCCACAATAGTCAAGAAATATCTATAGCCCTCCTTACTAGGAACACGATAAGGTCCCTACAAATCTAGATGAACTAACTCACCAAGAACAGTGGAGGTGTGAGTGCTTAATTTGAATTTGTCCCTAGTTTGTTTTGCCTTATGACAAATGTCACAAGGAGAAGGAGCAGATTCATTTTCAAGGTCAAGGGTATCCTTTAGAACCCCAAGAACTTGATCATCGGGATGACCCAGCCTACTATGCCACAATTGGCGAGAAACATTACAGACAAATGACATATTATTTGAAGGACCTCTAGAACCACAAGGAACAGAACGCTCACCCTTAGAGCATTTGTCAAAGAAGTATAAGCCTCCTTGTTCGCTACCAATCACCACAATTCTCTTGGGAAGAGAACCCTGAAGAAGGTAACACTTATACTCATCAAACCCAACGAATATTTTGCTATCTCTAGCAATCTTATGTACAGAGAGAAGATTGACATGAAAATCAGGAACAACAAGAACATCAAATAAAATCACTTTGTTATTAAGTCTATAATTCCCAATTTGATTTATTTTAGCTTCATCTCCATTAGGTTGAGTAACTTTAAGATTTAAATCAGAGATGTCAAAGACATTTTCAAGTTGAGAAATGGAGGAAGTCATGTGTTGATTTGCTCTCGAGTCAATTATCCAACCAGAATGAGAACAATTTGAAATAGTGTTAGACATACTTGTTACAGGGACAGGAAACTGATAAATGCTTTTTTGAACCTATTTTTGATATCGAATCCCCTGTATATTACGATGATTTTATAGTAATAGACCCCTTTAATCTTGGCTTTTGATTGATCATTAATAGTGGGAAAAAAGGATGGATTTAAGTGTATACAAAGCATATATTTAGAAAAGTTACAAAGTTGGGCTTATTTCTAAAATAGGACTTAGGTTGAGCATACAAATCAAAGGTTGTTGGAAAAACCCCCACGACTTCTTTTCAATATCAAGGGTTTTGTTTATATTTCCTTTTTTTTTTCTTTTACTATGCAGTATGCAACCCAAGCCCACAAGAAAAAGAAAATCCCAAATGCCTTTTTTTTCCCAATGAGTGAACCGGCCCACCAAGACACGTTAGGCTAGGGTGTTCTGCTTCAAAGAGGATTCAGGCAGTTTTTTTGATAGGGGGAGATCGACGAGAAAGTGGAAGAAAAGGAGAAGAAGACAACTTTGGGGAAAGCTCTTGTTGATTCAATCCATTAGGTAATTTTAGATTTTAGGTTTAATTTTTTCATTCCTAGTTAGTGTTTCATTTTTATTCAAGCAATGAGATTGTAATTATTTGAAGATTGGATTTGTGTTGAGACTTCCAATTTAAATATGTTTTCTTTCAAGTTCCATTTATGTTAATCTTGGTTGAATATCTTCATCATTGTTTGGTTGTCCAAATTGATAGGGCCCTTTGATTTGTGTAACCTAACTTTGAATTTCTAATCAAAATTTGGAATCCGTAATTGTTCTTAATTTTTGATAAAGTAGAAATTAACACTTCTAATGACCATCAAATTGTTTGAATGTGTTATAGGTTTTCATAATCTAACTTAAATGATTGAGCGTCTCATCATTAGTTAGGATTGATGCTTATCTCGTTATTAATGCAATTAGTAGCTCAACTTCTATGTTCGTAACTAGAGTTGTTTTAACTAATTAGGGACATGTCTTTGAGCTTCTCATGATAGTCTAATCATAAGGATAAACAGAGTGTAAGGTGCGTATCGGCACTTATGGTCAATCTGGAATTGAACGAGAGAATGTATTTGGGAAGTCAATGATACACAAGTCTGAACTTTATTTGGATTATAACTCATTGTTGGAAGCTTTATTTTTATTATTTATCGCCTTTAATTATTTGTATGCTTAGTTTAAAATGTCTCCCCCCCCCCCGCACATTTTATTAAAGCGTAGAAATTTGACACCGTTCACGGCCAATCCCTGTGGATTCGACCCTGCTTACCACTATTGAATTTAGGTTGTAATTTGAGGTAAATGGGAACATTTATTATTTGTCGGGCTCGACACCCGTCAAATTTTTGGCGCCGTTGCCGGGGATTGGCAACGTTGATTGTTGTTAGTTTTTACGCTTTATTTATTGTTTATTTTTTTTAGTCTTTTATTTTTTAGTTATTATTGTAAGTTAACCGTGTACCTAACGCCAAGTGGTTTTTAAGTATTTTTTATATTTATCATGGTGTATCATTCATATGATTATGGGTCACGATGCACCACCATGGGATGCGATTCAATCGAGGTACGTCTTTCCTCCCTTGAGTCGAAAATTTCAGATTTAACTGACATTGTGAAGCAGGTGGTTAGTAGAGAGACACCGCAAGTGGGAATGTTTGGGACATATGCTCAACATGCCCATCTAATGGACACATGTCCAACTTTCCACTACAACACCGATCCGGTCTACACTTACGGAGGATTTCCATGCCCGAGCCAAGATTCTTTCAACTCGTACTCAAGCACCTACTATCCGGGATGGCAAGACCACCCAAATCCGAATGAGTACGAGTACGGATGGCAAGAGCATCCATTCCCTAGCTATGAACCGACACCACCGAAAACACAACACTATTCTGAGAACTCAGGTATGTCTCTTGAAGAGATGGTCCAATTAATAGCCCTTAACACACAATTATATTCATTTCAGCTGGAAACATTCAAGTTCCAGGAGGAGACAAGGGCTCAAATTCAGAGTTTGAAGGATCAAATTAGTGCATACATATCTTCTCAAAACCGGTGGGAAGCTCAAGATGAAGAGCTAAGAGTGGTTGATAAGTGTAAAATAGAGAGCTCCTTCGAAGAAGATGAAGAAGAAGTGATCTTAAGTACATTTAGTTCACATGTCGGTGACACCAAGGGAGAAGACGTTGGAATTCATTTGATGGTGGTGACTCCTTTTCATATGCCAATAGTTGATCTCATCAAGGAAGAGGAGGAAAGTGTAGATATTTGGGGAACCTTCACGGGGCTTGAGAAACCAATGATTGAAGATAAGAAGGTGACCCCGAGTGATGATGCCTTTGCCGAGCTACAAAGAGAAGTACCACCAAAATGCAAAGGCCCTGCACTTGAAATCCGGACGGACTTCAAGGCGCCCCAATATGTAGAGAAGAAGCATGTGTGAGGCATTGGTCTATTGGACACCGGATAGAAGTATGGAAGACGTCTAGCCAAAGACGTAAAAGAAAGGCGCTACATGGGAGGCAACCCATGAGTTTTAAAATTTATGCACTTGTTTTTATTTATTTATTTCCTTTCGTGGTTCCCCATTTCGTCGTCTAAGCTCTTTTCTATATTTTTTAGGATTTTCTACTCCCGATATGGAGCTTAAATGGATGCACTCACCTTGCTAGCTCATACATTGGAGGCCACTCGCCAATCAGGGGAGTTTACTGTTTCCCCTTACTTTTTAATGTTTCGAGTGTCCTAATCATATTGTATACATTGAGGACAATGTATGAATTAAGTGTGGGGGAGGGATCATTTGCATGATTTGGGATTATTTGGGCATATAAATGCTTTTAGGGGTATTTTTTTTTGCAAAAATTATGTGCTTAAATGTGGGTCGTTGTCCGTTTTGGCGATATGTTAGCATGTTTATGAGCTTAAATTGTTGATGATGATGAGTTTGGATGCATGTATAGCATGATTGAATTTGATTGATAGCACTTAGAGTCTATTAGTGGTAGTATGTCGATCAAAGTTAGACTTTTGCTAATCTCTTGAACTAGCCTTTTAACACCGTGAGACTTTGAGCCTATTAGACTAAACAAATGATATTAGTCTCAAATTTATTTCTTGTGTGATTATATCACTCCTAGATATGTGTCTCTAGAACTTGAGTTGTCTATCCTTAAGATTACATGATATTTACATGCTAATAAATATGAAAAAGGCCGTCGTTTCTCATTTTTATTAAAGCCAATTAGCCTTAAGCCTACCTTTTATATCATTATTATCCTTTTTGAACACCACTTTGAGCCTTAGCCTATGTATTTTGTCACCCACGTCATAAACCAATCCAAACACGACTCACCCGACCAATCACCAATGGAGTAGTCTTGGTATCCCCGTAAGCTCGAAAGTAGAACTCATATGTTGGGAAAGAGAGAAAAAAATGGAGTAAAATTCAAAAAAAAAAATTCTACGAGAAAATAAGTCGTCAAGAAAAGAAAGAAAAAATCAAAAAGAAATCAAGAAAAAAAAGAGCAAGACGACAAAATCGATGATAATGTTTGAATATATGCATTTATCTCTATTCCTATCATCCAAGGGAAATGTACTTCAAAGATAGATATAAAAGGTCCTTTGTGGAAAGAAATTTGAATGGTTGAGTAATCGGGTTCTCCGTTGGTGTACGGTCTTTAGCCACTCTTTCCCAAATGTATCTCTACCTTACCCAAAGCCTTGGTTTACGTTACACCCATGAAATCCCTTTTGATTTAATTGCATGTATTTATTCAAGTAGTGGAGGGTGAGAGACATTTCAAGCTTATGGTAAGTACATACTAGCGTATTGACGGTTTGAGCGATACACTTTAACCCGAGAGTGAATTAAGAGTGTTGTTCTAATTTTCCTATTCATGAGAGTTCTCGAAATTAGTTTGGGTCTATTTGATTGCGTGTGTGCTCACTTTTCGATGCCAAGTTGCAAATCTCAAGTTCATGACATGCTATATGTGTTAATGTTCTCATCCGATTGATTTTTATCACTACGTCCTAACTTAGTCATTGTCGAGGACAGACAATGATCCAAGTATGGGGGTATTTGATAAATACTTTTTTGAACCTATTATTGATATCGAATCCCCTGTATATTACGATGATTTTATAGCAATAGACCCCTTTAATCTTGGCTTTTGATTGATCATTAATAGTGGGAAAAAGGATGGATTTAAGTGTATACAAAGCATATATTTAGAAAAGTTACAAGTTGGGCTTATTTCTAAAATAGGACTTAGGTTGAGCATACAAATAAAATGTTGTTGGAAAAACCCCACGACTTCTTTTCAATATCAAAGGTTTTGTTTATATTTCCTTTTTTTTTCTTTTACTATGCAGTATGCAGCCCAAGCCCACAAAAAAAAGAAAATCCCAAATGCCTTTTTTTTTCCCAATGAGTGAACCGACCCACCAAGACACGTTAGGCTAGGGTGTTCTGCTTCAAAGAGGATTCGGGCAGTTTTTTTGATAGGGGGGAGATCGACGAGAAAGTGGAAGAAAAGGAGAAGAAGACAACTTTGGGGAAAGCTCTTGTTGATTCAATCCATTAGGTAATTTTAGATTTTAGGTTTAATTTTTGCATTCCTAGTTAGTGTTTCATTTTTATTCAAGCAATGAGATTGTAATTATTTGAAGATTGGATTTGTGTTGAGACTTCCAATTTAAATATGTTTTCTTTCAAGTTCCATTTATGTTAATCTTGGTTGAATATCTTCATCATTGTTTGGTTGTCCAAATTGATAGGGCCCATTGATTTGTGTAACCTAACTTTGAATTTCTAATCAAAATTTGGAATCCGTAATTGTTCTTAATTTTTGATAAAGTAGAAATTAACACTTCTAATGACCATCAAATTGTTTGAATGTGTTATAGGTTTTCATAATCTAACTTAAATGATTGAGCGTCTCATCATTAGTTAGGATTGATGTTTATCTCGTTATTAATGCAATTAGTAGCTCAACTTCTATGTTCGTAAATAGAGTTGTTTTAACTAATTAGGGACTTGTCATTGAGCTTCTCATGATAGTCTAATCATAAGGATAAACAGAGTGTAAGGTGCGTATCGGCACTTATGGTCAATCTGGAATTGAACGAGAGAATGTATTTGGGAAGTTAATGATACATAAGTCTGAACTTTATTTGGATTATAACTCATTGTTGGAAGCTTTATTTTTATTATTTATCGCCTTTAATTATTTGTATGCTTAGTTTAAAATGTCTCAAACCCCCCCCCCCCCCCATTTTATTAAAGCGTAGAAATTTGACACCGTTCACGACCAATCCCTATGGATTCGACCCTGCTTACCGCTATTGCAATTTAGGTTGTAATTTGAGGTAAATAGGAACATTTATTATTTGTCGGGCTCGACACCCGTCAGAAACTCACCTGCCATATTGACAGAAATGGTCTCAGACTGTTTTTTGATTAAGAAGAGAAAGTAACTTGTTAATTTGATCCTCTGTAAGGGAAGTGGGTGTTGAAGTGTTCTCATTACAAGCAGGGGTATTGGTATCCTTGGAACAAGCATTATTTGAGGAGGATTTGAATGATTGAGCATTTTTTGAATTTGTAAATTGAAAATCCTTAGGAAATCCGATTAACTTGTAGCGCCTTTCTATAGTGTGCTCAGTCACTCCACAATGCTTGCAAAGAAGGGGAGGTTTTCCACCCCTCTTCTTATTATCATTAGTTTTTCCAAAGAAAGCGGAATTCTGACTCTTGGTATCAGAAGATCAAGTCACACCTCGGTGTGATTCTTTTCTTGATATCAAAGAGAAAGCAATTTTGTCCGTGGGAAGAGGATCAGTTGTTAAAATGTTGCTACGAATATGAATATAAGTACCATCCAGTCCCATTAAAAATTGCATTAGCTTTATTAATTGGTTGTGTTTAGAAAAATCATGAGCAACATTGCAAGTGCATGAAGGCAGTTTGACTAGAGCATCAAATTGCTTCCACAAGGCATTTAACTTGTGATAATAGTCGGAGACACGAGCTCCATTTTAAGAAAGAGAATTATTTTTTTGATGCAAGTTGAATGTAACAGAACCATCAATTTTATCATAAGTTTCTTTTAACTCAAGCCATACTTCAGAGGCAACTCTAGAAAAAAACTTGACTAACAAATAAAATCCTCTGAAATAGAGTTGAGGATCCAAGATAACACCACAGAATTACACTTGTCCCACTGCTTTCCTAATACATCATTATCAGCAGAACGAACAACAGATCCATCAATAAAACCAAGATTATTTTTAGCCTCTAAAGCCAAAATCATAGCATATGACCAAACTTTGTAATTATCAGTTCCAGTAAGTTTCATAGTCAATATAGAAGCTCTTGAGGTATCACTAGGATGGAGATAGAGAGGATCTCCAAAGTCCAGCTTCGCGATCAAAGATCGTTGTTCTGGCTCTTTGGATGATTCAGCTCCAGTCATAGTGAAACACTAGGAGATAAAGAAAAACAACACACACAGACAAACTCTAAGCAACTTCAAGACAGAGTTCCTTGCCACTCAAAGGGTGGTAGGTCAAGTCAACCACTCAGATGTCCAAACAAAAAACAAACATACAAGGGATAGGGAATAGAGGAAACTTACAGTGGTAAAGCAAACAGGGAAGATAAAAAAACTTACAACTAGGTCCCTTAAACACGAGTGCATTGAATTTAAGATAGGTAAAAAAGAACAAACTTACAGCGAGGTCCTTAAACACAAGAGCAGCGGATTAAGATGGGCAACGGATCTGGAACCTCAAAAAGGAATCCAGAGTAAACCACAGGAACCAACAGGTAAGGATAAGCCTGAACACATAGTGAGATCCAAGCAGATCTCTAATGGAACCAAAAAAAAAGAGGAAAAGCTAACTAAAAAATGAGACCTCCCTCAATGAGCTCAAAAGTGAGACATCCCTCAATGAGCTCAAAAGTGATGAGGTCCGAAGACCAGCTCTAAAACTCTCAACACGAGAAGAAGAAAAAAAGGTAGGGAGTGAGATCAAAACCTTTAGTGAAACGAACTCGATATGGTTTATTAAACCAGATCCTTGAATCACGTCACTAGGTACCCTCCCTAAGCAAAAGAACCAAACCAACAGAAAAGATCAAGAGACCAGATCTGGGCCTTATGTTACAAAAACACAACAAACAAAACACTAAAGGAGTGAAAAATCCTTTAGTGAAACATATTGATTATGATTAAACAAGACCAAATTGTCCCTTAGTGAACTCGTACAAATGTACGATCGTAGAAGAGACCTAAGGATCAAGTCACAGGTTCACGTCACAGGGAACAGGTCACAAAACACGGAACAAAGAAAAGATTTAACACTTAAAAGGGAGTAAAGGATTCTTTAGTGAATCTGAAAACACAGATGAGATCTATTGACCAAATCTGAGATTCACGTCACTAGAACCACTCCTTAATGAGTGTAACCAATGAAAACAGTAATAAACTGAAACACAAAAACTTAGATAACAGAGGATCTAAGCAAACATAAGAAAACACGAAACATATCTTTAAAAATATGATAACAAAAAAAAACATGAAGGTCCTTAACGCTCACCTTGAACTGAGATCTATGGAAGATCTGATTCCAGATGAACAAGGTAAAAGAGATGAAGTGAAAAGAAGGACGAGTAGATCAGATCTATAAAAAAATAAAATCAGATCCAACTCGATACAGATCACTTAGTAACACACAAAAAATGTTGACAGAAAACTTTGGACAAGATCTGACAAGATCAGATCTAGAAGTAAGGAGTCGACAGATTTTAAAAAAAATATGAACTAAGAGGAACGAGATCGACACAGACCTTTGAAAACACAGAGATCGACACAGTCCTTTGAAAAAAAAAACTTTGAACCGGATCTAGAAAGATCAGATCCAGAGATTGAAGGACAAAAAACTTATGAAACAAAAGGAAAAAAACAATGATCTCAGTCGAAAAACAAATCACTTACAAAACACAAAAGCCATTACAGTGATTTTAGAAGAAAGAAACAACGAAGGAAGGAGTGACTTACCATTCGTTGTCGAAGATGACAATTTCAGACGCCACTGAAGCCAACCAAGGCTATGATACCATCTAAAAACTTTTAAACAAAATATTATAACATATATTACAAAATATTATCTAATACAAACAAATTATCTTCAAAAGATTTGAAGATGATGAACACTCTAAGAATAAACCCTAAACTAGAGAGAGAATGAGAGAATCTGAAATTAGAGCGTAAAATTGAAAATGAGTCGAATTAATAAAATCAGCTATAAACAAGTTGTTTATATATTTTCAGAAATATTGCAAAGAAGTCCTCAACGCCTCCTAATTTGCTTTGCTTCCCTTTTACTTTCAGCAAATGTGAGGCGCAACCCCTCCCGTCCTCAACTTTCATTGGCTTTACATTTCAGACCCCAATCTTCTACAAACTGCACAATAACCCAAATAAGTTACAACGATGACAAGATTGGTACAAAATTAAACATACCTTTTAACATTAATTCACGAATTTTTGCATGATTTTTAACGAATCTATGAATTTAAAATTTTTAAAAAAGTTCTGATATATTATTTACTAGCATGGAATAATTTTTTTTGAGAAAAGAAGGTAGCTTTGATCTTATCTGCAATAAATGGGCCACCTCAACGCCCAGGAATCACTCCATGGAACAATTAATGAAATAACTCCAACAAGCTTTCGTTCGAATGAGTAAATTACAGTTCTGTCCTTTCACTTAGTTTATTATAAATTTATTCATAAATGATGCATTTTGTTACAGGATTAGTATTTGTCACTGACGTAGTTCATTTCTTGTTCGTCAAGTAAAGTTGTGTACCCCTTACATGATGGTATTTATTCATCTAATAGATAAGTAATGGACGTCGTTAATAGGAGAGATCAATTTCATATCAAAATGCATGTTCAAGGATAAAGTTGTAACAAATATAAAAGGATAAAAAATTCGACATACCACGACAACCTAATTGACAAATTTATAAATAATTGTGTCTTAATTTAAAATCACAATAATTGACTTCAAAAGATAAGATAAGAAAATCAACCTAAATATTTTATAATTTCTATTTTCAAACAATTTAGTTCTGGAAAATTTATTTGGAATTTTTGTTTCGAAGTTCAATACTGCAATAAATAAATAATCAATTTAGGTCGACTTTGAAAAGTCATACGACATGGTAGACTATCCTTCTTGGCATGATGGAGGACATGGGATTTAGTGTTAAATGGAGAGGATGGATCAAAGTGTGCCTAGAATCGTCCACAGTTTCGGTATTGGTAAATGGTGCTCCAACTTCGGAATTCAATATGGAAAAAGGATTAAGGCAAGGGGACCCGCTTGCACCATTCCTTTTCCTGATAGTAGCCGAAGGTCTTCATGTGATGATGGAAGAATCCACGTCAAAGGGATTATTTGAAGGTTTAAAGGTGGGTGGGGATGAGGTATCGATATCTCATCCAATTTAAAGAATTTAATGAAGGTGTTAGATTGCTTCCATCTCGTGGTGGGTCTTAAGATAAACATGAGGAAAAGTAAGCTATTTGGAGTAGGTGTGTCAGACGAAGAATCTCAAACTTGGGTGGAAGGTTTGGGATGTGGAAGCGATGTTCTCCCTTTTACGTACCTTGGACTACCGGTTGGTGCATCAATGAAGAGAATTAACCATTGGAAAGAGGCAATTGAAAAGGTAAAAAGTAAATTAGCAACGTGGAAGACAAGAATAATCTCGATTGGAGGACGATGGACTTTGGTTCGTTCGATTCTAGGTAGTCTCTCGTTATACTTTTTTTCTTTGTTTTGTACCCTGCAAGGAGTGATAAAAATAATTGAGAGTGTGAGAAGTAAATTCTTTTGGGGTGGAGGGGGTGGGGGAGTGGTGAGGACGTGATAAAAAAAAGGGTGGATTGGGTCAAATGGGATAGGGTCTTGGGAAGTTTTAAAAGAGGTGGCCTTAACATTGGTTCATTATGGGATGCAAATTGAGGATTACTTGGGAAGTGGTGGTGGAGGTTTTATACGGAGGGAGACGTGTTTTGGGTAGAGGTGATTAGGAGTCTATATGGGGAGGATGGAGGCCTAATAGGGGAGTCTCATAGAAATTTGGGAGGGGGGATCGATTTGGGGAAGTATTGTGGAAGTAGGGAAGGAGTTGGAGAAAGAAGGCATTCCATTCTCAACCTCTTTTGGGAAAGAAGTGGGTGAGGGGTCGGAGACGAGGTTTTGGGAGGATAGGTGGATTTCAAATTTAAGGCTAAAAGAGACATTTCGACGACTATACCAACTCGAGACATATAAATATGTCTCGGTCTTAGAGAGAGGGGAATGGAGAGATGATGGGTGGGTGTGGAAGTGGGGGGTGGAGACGGGATCTGAGGGGGCGGGAGCTAGGAGAGTTAGATAATCTACGTGAGTTATTACAAAGTGTGACACCAAAAAGAGAAGGAAAAGACTGGGTGTGGTGGAGCTTGGACAACAATGGAGATTTTACGGTAAAAAAATCTAAGGCAAGTTCTAGAGGATAGGAGGATTAGTAGTGGGCCAGTTGGAGAGGAGACGAAGTGGAATAAGGCGGTTCCAAAGAAAATCGTCATTCTCATATGGAGAGTGAGATTAGGTAGGATTCCAACAAGAGCGACGTTGGACAATTTGGGCATAGATTTAAACTCTATTTTATGTCCACGATGTGGCGTTGGGGTAGAGACGGTCGATCATGCGTTAGTGAGTTGTGAGGAGGTGAAAAAATTGTGGCAACAAGTTGGAAGATGGTGGAATTTGAGTATGGATTCGATTGGTTCTGTGGCATATTTGTTTGATGTAGCGACGCAATTGGATGCTAACACGAAAGGAGCAAATAGATGGGAAACGGTAAATTGGTGCTTGGTGTACCTCATTTTGGCTGACCGAAATAGAATGGTGTTTGGCGAGAAAGGGGAAAAGACATCGGAACGTTTGTTTGAATTCCAGTTAAAACCTTTGACTGGATCACAAAGAGAGATAGCCACTTAGCTTGTGACTGGGTAAAGTGGATATCGAATCCTAGATCATGTTAGAATGGTTTGTGCGAAAGTTTCGGGAAGTGATGGGATGGACTGATGCAATGGATTTACATAGTGCCGGTTGGACGCTTTTTGCAGACTACGTGGGAGTACAGGGTTGCCCTTACGGTTACATCCTCGATCAAATTGGGTTGTTCGTGGAGTAGATGCAGCGACGTGCGAGACGGGTCTATGCTCTCGGCCCTGGATAATCTCATTGTCCTGCTTCTCACTCAAGTTGGTTCTGCTGCGAGTTTGATCGTGGGGATGCTCGTGGGTTAAGAGCTGTAATATTTGGGGTTGTTGGTCGAGTGTGCAATCAGGCTTTCTAGGCTGTCTACGGGTGTTTGTTGCTCGCAAACTCCGATGTTGCCTGTCCGGTTGTTGGTCGCTTATAGTTGTATTCTGCCTTTTTCGTTGTTTAGATATATCCTTGTCGGGATAAACCCGACTACGTTGTATTCTTTGTTGAACCCTTAGTTCGTTGGTGATAATATAAGGTTTTCTGTCGTTAAAAAAATAATAAGAAGAAGAAGAAGAATCAAATCCAAACAATAAAAATTTATTATCAAGAATTTAAGTTGTAATTGTTTGGGTAAAATTTCACAAGTTACGACCGACGGAAGATAACCAAATGTCTCCAGTCTATAGACCATTCTTGTATTAAGATAAGGTCCAGCCGACAACGTACGACAGTAGATACCGTCGTCCTCGACGACGTGAGTTTCCCACGACCTCGACTAACAGGAATCACTCGACAGGCTTATATCTTACGATCTAAGTAACGTTACTAACGATCATCGATCATTTATTGTATACAACCGTTTTTCCTTTGTGAATCTCTTATTACAGGTTTAATGCACATAATGACCAATGGATATAACGGACGATCGTCATTAAGATCAATCAATATCAAAACCGTTGGATAATCAATGCTCATTTATGACGACTGAAGCTATATATACAACCTCGAAGAGCTATACAAAGGACATCATTATCTGATTAAGAAGCACTGACAAAGACACAACTCTCAAGAATTCTCTTAAAAAGAATCTTCCGACAAAAGTGTTCTGTTACGTCACATCTAGCTCGATCGCATGATCACATTCTTTTTCCGCTGTAATATTGTCAATTGTACTTGTAATCACTCCTTCCTAAGGACGACGTCCCTGATTGATGTCCATAGTGCACTTGACGATCCTCACTGTCGTTCGTGGTTTTTACCCTCGATGGGGTTTTTCGCGTCACCAAATCTCTGTGTTTGCTTTATTTTTTATTCTTGTCGCATAATTTGTCGAGTGATTGCCTACTTTAGTTGTTAAAGCTCCACACCGACCTTAGATCTTCCTTTGGACGATTTTTGGCATTAACAATAATAATTAGATAATCAATTAAAAAACAAACTGGCATAAAGTTAACTACTAGTTGTTAACTATAAACTAGTTATGTTTGGTAAGAAGTAGTTGATAAACTAAATGAAAATATAAATAGCCTAAAAGGATAATATAAGGGTATTTGTGTAAACTATAAAGTGTATAATTGGATAAACAAAAGTGAAAAATTTTAAATTAGATATTTGAAATAGTTTATGTGTTACCAAATGAGATTCTTTTAATAAGGTTAAAAATTAGGCTAATTTATTGGTTGTTTACCCAGACTTTTACAGGTAAAGCGCTTACTGGCACTACCTCAAAGTGCCACTTAGGCAACAAACGGAAAAGGTTGTCTAAGAGGGCTTTATGTATAACGCTTAGGCAACAAGCCCATATTGTCTAAGAGGTGTTGCCTTCTCAATGTTGTATAAGAACTTAGGCAACAAAGGCAAACATCATACGTTGCCTAAACTGACTCCTTAGGCAACGTGTAAAACGTTACGTTGCCTATGGAAAAAACATATGTTGCATCAAACAAACTCCAATGCAACATTTGATTTATGCACGTGTTGCCTAAGGTATCAACTTAGACAACATACTCTATTTGCATATGTTGCCTTACACACTTAAGACAACTTAATCTATTTAGATATGTTGCCTTTGAATTGTAATTAAAATAATATAATATTTCTTTTAGGCAACACTTATATTGTTTATAAGTTGCCTTAAAAAATATTACTACTCATTTTGTGCACCATGCTGCAGTTTTTTACTTACACGTTTTCTACAAACAAATCTCATAAACAAGCAAACAAACATGTTTTCTACAAACAACTCCCATAAATGAGCAACCACATGTTTTCTACAAACAACTCCCATAACCAAACAAAACTAATAAGTTCAATAATTGAAAGATAAATTTTTCCTAAATAAGTCCAAAAGTAGACAACAAGTTCGATAACACAAAAATAAAAAATTAACCTAAAGCGTGAAACGTCGAGGTTGTTGAGTTTGAGTTTGCATCACTAGCATCGAACATACTTATCAACGATTCTATTAAGAACCATAAAGCTTATTAAGAACCATTATAGCCCAACAAGACCTTTCATAACTTATTAAGGCCCAATAATACTAATTGTGAGTTATTACATCTTTGTATGCATGTAATACTGCATATATATGCATTTGGTGTGTATTGGAATCAATAAGACCACTAATACCCACTATAGTTTATTAAGAACCATTATAGACCAACAAGACTTTTTACAACTTATTAATGCCCGATAACTCCAATGAGGACTTATTACGTGTTTCTATGGAGGTATGTACTACATATATGAATGTGATGTGTATTGAGCTCGATAAAATCACTAAAACCTCCAGTTGTCAACCTAAGTAAACTTTGATCGATCTATAGTACAATGCCAATAGTCAACCTTAAAACCTCCAGGTGTCAAGCTTAAAATCTTCAACTGTCCATAGGTATTACGTTTTTTTTTACCTTAGACAACATATAAACAAGAAAGTATGTTGCTTAAGACAGATCTTAGGCAACCAATGGAAAACATTATACGTTGTCTAAGTTAACTTTGACCAATCTTTAATAGGGTGTCAGGGGTCAACCTTAAATCTTTCAACTACCATATTTATTAAGATTTTTGACCTTAAGCAACATAGACACAAGAAAAGTAAGTTGCCTACGAAAGATCTTATGCAACCAAGGAAATGGATTATATGTTGCCTAAGTTAACTTTGACTTATTTCTAAAAAAGAATGAGTGGTCAACATTCAACTAAGGCAACGTAGGCTAAGACGTTGCTTAAGATAATTTGAGGCAACATACAATCATTTATATGTTGCCTAAGGTCACACTTAGGCAACATAGAACCACACTTTGCCTAAGAGAAACTTAGGCAACATATAATAGCCTTTGTTGCCTAAGCTTATCTTAAACAACATAGACAATTAACATTTGTTGTGTAAGACAACATTTGGTGTAGTGTGGGTGTTACTCAACTTACCGCTAAACATGGCAAAGATCGAAAATCTTACCTGGTAAATGAGGGATAATAAGACTTACCCGGTAAGCTAGCACGTAAGATAAAAGAAACATAGAACAATCTATTTTGATGACCGAAAATGTTACCCGACATGGTAAGTGAGGGTGACGACGCTTACCAGTAAGAACTTATTGACAAATGTTTGTTAAACGACCCCTTAATTTTAACATTTTTACAAAATAGATAAAAATAATTACTAAATGTTTTTATATAGTTATTACTTAATTGCATATATCTCAAGAATAAATTAACAATCACATATACCTAATTTACATAATCATATAATTTATGTAATTTTGCTGCAATTTTAATATAATTAAATAGCATAAATGTTCTCTTAAAAAATGTGAGAAAGAAAATAATTTGACCAAAAATACTATTAATTATCTCAATTGTTATTAACCATAAATTTTCGAGAAAATGTCCCATCCTTCAATATCATGTATGGTTAGGAAATACAATCGATGGGTCAAGCAACCAATGCCAAAATAATCTGACTTCATCTTCTAGGGTTTGACTGACCAATTTCGGTCGAAATAATCACACATGGCATAATTCTACTCTTACTATTTAATGTGGCCACAATTTACTGTTAACATGACAACGTTAGTCATTACATAAAAACTTAACGAGTAACACCCCTTATTAGGCACTTTCGTACACACTACAAAATAAATGACTTTCACTGACGGAAAAATCCGTCGGTGAAAGTCGGATCCGTCGGTAACCTCCGTGGGATTAAATATCGTTGGCAATGGCATCACCGACGGATTACCGACGGATCACCGATGGATCCGTCGGTAATATCTGGATCCATCGGTAATCCGTCGGTAATTACCGACGGATTTCGATCGTAGATAATATTTCGTAGGATTTGCTCATTTTTCTAGTAGTGCCATACCACCAATACATATTGTATTTCTCACACACAGTCCAACATTATCATATTTGTTATGTCAATGAACTCACATACATGCTTGCAATTCAATATAAAGACTCATGTAAACATCACAATTGAGATTTGTGAAACTCACTCTAACATCCGTATTTTCATTAGATGCAATTACGGGTAATCAAATTACATATGATATAAATGTTGAGTTATTGGGTATAATCGTGCTTATTTGCCTTGGGTTTTTCCGGGGTCAAAAGAATAGTGAAAACAAGGATTTTTAGGCATCAAAGGAGTCCAGACGGCTTGGCACGCAACTTGGGTTGCGGCAAAAGTCGTCTGACTCCATGGAGTGTCAAAACGGAGCTGAAATTCTGAAGCAGAGAGTTAGGCGACGATGCATGCGACCTGGGTCGCATATGGGGTTGCATATATGATGTTTGGGTGTGGTTTTGGGCATGAGAGACCACAGTTGCATAAAACCTCCTATGCAATTTTAAGCCCGATTTTTAGGGGTTTCCTTCATTTCTTGAACCCACTTCATTCCCTTTCAGTTTGAGACGGTTTTAGGAGGATTTTGGTGCAATCTTGAGAGTTTGTGAGTGGAAGAGAATTCTTGGATTTAGTATTTTAAGTTTGAGTCTTCAAATGCTCAATCAAGAGTTAGGGTTTTGGTCACCCTTCATCTCCTTTACCTAACTCTCTTGGTGGTGATTTATGGTTACCATTATGGGGATAATGGTTGAGCTTGGTTTTAAGATTATGGGATGTGGAGTTCAAATGGATTGGAAAGCTTGGAGATCTAAGATCTTGGTTGAAGATAGCTTGAAGGTGGTTCAAGCTTGGGTGAAATCAAGGGTTTGCTTTGAAGATGGTGATTCTTCATCAATGGAAGCTAGAGTCAATCTGGATCTAGATTTAACATAAATCTAGCTAGGTAAGTTTTACTTTGTGAAAACTATGTATGTGTCAAAAAAATGTCTATTTTGAGCTTTCAAATGTGTTCCTTGTGATTTTTACCAAATGTTGGTGATTGTTTGGTATGCGTGCATCCTTGGTACATTTAATTTCATAAAACCTTGAAAATGATATTTGAGTTTTAATACATTTGGAGATATAAATCACTAGAGTGTGATATTTTGAAGGTTGGTTCATATAAATAGAAGTGTTGGGATATATTCACATTTTATATATTGAAATTACAAAAATATGAAGTAAATGTATTTCTATTGACTTATGTTGACATTCATGGGGTAGTCAAGTAAGTGGAGTTTTTTGTTGGTTTAAGATTGGTTCAATGGTGATATTTGAATAGGTTTTGCTTATGTTGCATATTTATTTGAGGTTACACGTTTTTTAGTGTGTCAATCATTTAAATGAGAGTCGTGTATTTAGGAGTTGTAATGCAATGGATACATAGGCATATGAGTCGGTCGTATTTAGCGTATGATAAGTCGTGGTGTCTGTTGATCTTATTGATCTATATTGGTATATGTTTGCTAAATAGTATGGTATTCATGGCGCCATACATTTTATATGTATGATGTTATGTATATGGGAGGTGAATACCTATGGAGTTATTTAGCATGTTCAAGTTGTATATTATGAGTTTTGTATATTTTCTGATACTAACTCTTTGGTGAAAGGGTTATGAATGGCCAGATGACAAACGGACTAAGTTTCTAGCGATGGGAAACTCTAAATCATATGCACTAAGACTCATGAGCCTTGAGGTGCTACCCGGAGGGGGTAGGCACTAACGACATGAGCCTTGAGGTGAAACTTGTAACACCCTCAAATCTGGAAATAGCAACAAATTTAAAACTTTCTAAATACATCAGTAAATGTTTCATATACAATCACAATTTCAAGGTTTAACCTCAATACACTCAATTTATTCTCTACATAAAGTCTATAACAAGGACGGGTGCTACTAAAACCCAATAATAGTCACTATCTCCAAACTGCGGAAGACTTCACCAAATACTTACATTTGTGAAAAACTAAAGCACATCACTTCATGGTACTTCTAGAACCAAACTCCCCAACTGGAACCTGATGCACATGCCGACAAATAAAAAGGTTAGGCTTAACGCCTAGTGAGCTCAAGAGTTTTCAACATATATAAATTAATCGTTTAAAAAGAAAGAATGCAATTAAAATCATAATCTTTCAAAATGATATGCTTCACTTATGAAAACGAATCGTTTACCAATAATTATGCATTTTAAACGAAAGAGACATCGAGTTAATCGTTAACCAAACCAAACTGTTTTAAAGACTAAGGTTCCCATATAAAACGTTCTTTCGTAAACTTAGATTTAACCCAAAACTTGCTCAAAATGAGAATAGAGAGAGGACTCCCAATTTTATAAAACGCGGGTAAAAATGGTATATCTCGAAATACCCAACACGGGTGGAACATGATACACGACTCATAAACCATAGATGAAAATCTATATAAATAAATATCGCCGTGAACACGAACATTAGACCCAAAACTCACACGACCATAAAATGGACGAAATCAAATACCGAAACGTGGAAATGACGTATTTCATTCAAACCTTTATATACACGGGGAAAACCCAATATTAAGGTCATCATTTACCGTAGACCACACAAAAACCAAAGTTGGCAAAATACGACATTAACATTTAAAGTACCACGGATCGACGACGGGGAGACCCGTATACGTTGAGAGTAGAGAAACACACGAGTAAGCCGCCCATACAACGTACTCGCATGTCATCTCAACGTTTCCATCTTGGGTGGTGAGAACACGTGAATGGGGCCACCCGTGATGTTATTGGATTTCACCACATATCCCGGACCTAGTTCCCATGCCACCACCGACATCACAATCCTCGGACCGTTATGCCTCTGGCCATACTCCGTCGAGTTCCACCTCAAGGACTTACAGACATGGGTGCCTATCCAATCTAGATGAGTTTCAACTCGGAGGTTCGAGCCACCTATTGCCTACTCGCTAGCGAACCCAAACAGTCAACGGTTATAACCAACCTTACCCGCTTTCCCAAAACAAACAGACTTACGTGCCTATGGATCCAATACAACACTATCTAAACATTACATGACTCCAATTGAATGATCAAAACACCCAAAACATGTAACTCTCAAATGACACGGAATAAACGCCATCATACTCAAAACTCCACAACTGTGTTTAAACCGGACAAATGTCCTCAAGACTCCATTTAGTCAAAACCGAGCCAAAGGACCAATAGTTTACGTAAATCTCCAACGAAAGCATTTGTAAACATTAAAACACGTTTAACCGACGGTGATGTAGACACAACGACCAAAAGTATAATTAACTCAAACTCGACCTTGGTTGAGGAAAATCATTTTCCAAATGGACTTTTTACCCTTATATTTCCAAAATGCCTCATAACACCATTATATACATTTTCCAAATAGTTGTAAGTTCAAATTCGTATAAATGACCTTTACATCAAATAAACTCCATTTATATATTATATCATCAAAGAAACATATCAAAATGATTTATTTGTCAAAATGCCTGTTATTCCCAGATTCTAGTTCCTAATCACAATCAAACAATCAAACAAATAACATATTTCAATTACCTGTTTGATTCCAATCAATTCAAACGATTTACAAACTTTCTCTCTCTAGAACTCCTCTTTCTCTCTCTACAATTCTCTCTCTGAATATAACTCTCAGATTCTCAATAAGACTTGTTACTACTAAAAACAGAAATACAAGGTATTTATACCTACAACTAAAATACAAAGAAACTAAAAGTACAAAACAAATACAAATACAAAGACTTTGACTTTGACTTTTATTACAAAAGACTTTGACTTTCACATGAGAGTTGACTTTCTCAGCTTTGACTTCTTGAATTTTGACTTTTGTCTTCTTGATCTTGTATCCAACATATTTATGCTCTAACAATCTCCCCCTTTGGATTCAAGATCACTATTGAAAGATCTAGCAATTCAGGCTTCACTTTAAGCTCTGTCAATACAATCTCCCCTTTTTCTTTGACGGTATTCTTTCCAAAAACTATCTTCAAAAGATTAACAATCTCTCCAAAACTTTCACAAAACACTTTAAGACTTTGGAAATAAATTATCTTCAGAATCAACTCGGATTGCTTTAGCAAATAATCTTCAAAGAAAATTTCCTCAAAAATCAGTACATCTTCAGAAATACTTTGATCTTCTTCAAATCTTTACTTTGAATCTTCTGACTTAGACATTTATTTAAAATCATCTCGCAAAACTTTATCATTTCTTGATACCATCTCCCCCTTTTTGATGATTTGAGCATCTATATCATCAAAACTCTCTCCAAGAAATGTCGTTCAAATTCTATCTGACCACTGATCTTTGATAATGAGCCTCTGATTTATTACCAATTCAAACAAAGTATTCATCCAGATCTTTGCAAATCTAGACAAAATATGAGTGTAACACCTGAATCAACAAATGAATCAGTTAGAATGCCTGTCAGTAACACTAAGTCACTATGTGTAACGAATACACAATATAAAAGAGCTTTTTGATGTTCACTCCCCAGGGCTTCCATCCAATCATCGAAATACCACAAAGACAATTTCTATGAATGTTATGACAAAGAAACAAATTCTTTGTGTGTTCGTGCATGTGTAGAAAGAATTAAGCACGAATAATTTCTTTTTAAGGCTCAACATAGTGTAAACCACTGAGATAATAGTAGATAAACACATACTCAATGTGCATGATTGAAGTGCGAAGGTGGGGCAAACTTCCTTCTTTTTCAATATCCAGATTTTCCGAATGAAAATCAGATAGATTATATGTTGCGTCCCCTTTAAAATATGAAACATTTTCTTTTTGAGAAGAAAATGAGTGGCTGGTGGGGTTTAGTCAATAATGTTCACCAAAGAGTTGTGAAACGCTAGTAATGTGGCTGCCCGGCTCAGAAAGTAGTTGGTGCAGAGTTTGATATTCTTTTACTCTGATCTCACACCCTATTTCTTTTTAATCATTAAACTCACATCTAACCAAACTCTCATTTCCATTTTACCTCATCACACCCACACTCGTTTCTTTTTAGACTCCTCACACTCAATCACTAAGGATTAACTTCTTGGGTAGAAATCACTGGTTAACGAGATTGCATAGAAGTTCAGTTAATTCCTAGTACAAAGAACCCATGTAGTCCTAGAAAGCATATGTTACTCAGATGATTTAACTTTATCAGTTAAAGCGCATATAAAAATGTCAGATAAATGTATGCTCATAAAATATAATCATGAAGATTTGAGCATTTTTAGACATTGAAGTATTTTCAAACAAGTATATTGAATGAATGAACATGAATGCAAAAGGCTTGTTTGAAAATCTGACATTGTATGAAAAATGATCAGAAATGAATGATATAACAATCAAAGCTTAAGGTCAAGAATAATGGATATTGTCTATACGAAACAAAAATATAGACATTCTTGAAATGACGTTTCGAAATGAAATATCGCTCAAAATTATTTAAAGTACAAGCGGGGTGTCTTACCATCGAAAACTTGTTTCAATTTAGAGACATGGTAAGAACAATTTGATCAAAAATTAAACCGATGTGTGTGAATACTTGAAAGTATGTAGAAAAGACAATACACAAGTATTTATCTTTGGAAACACACGGTTTATTTATCAATTAAGCACAAAAATAAAATGAAAACATTTAAAATCGCACTTCCAAATTATAAAATCTGTTTAAGAATCGGGAAGTGGTTTGAACATTTCAGAACATGTTTTCTATATCTGAAAGTTGTCCTTCTTTCAAATATATTTGAGATTAAGATAAGAAATTTACCTTTTCGCACAATCTTAAATCTCATGAAGTCAAGCTGAAGTCATTAAGATATGATCTTGTCAGCTTCTCTCATCCTGCAAAAATCTCAAATTCTAGTCAAAGCAACTTTATTCACAAATTTATTCTAAAGTAAAAGACATAAAGCAGTAAAACGATTAAAGTACGAGTTCTGATTTGAAATAATCAGAAATCATAGTCTTACTCCTTTTGGTATGACATATAAGCTCCCCCTAAAATCATGCATTACAAAAATTTTGTCATGTAAGTAAAATGCAGAAATTAGTTATGCTCCCCCTCAAAATAATGTAGATCATCTAAAATCTTCTCTTACTCCCCTGAGATCATGAGCAAACAATTAAAGTGCATATATCCTTCAAACATAATGATAAAGAAAATTATGAAAAATAACAATACGTAACTTTATTAGGTAACAACCGATTATGTCTTAAGATTTAACATACCAAGATTAGAGACAAGAAAATTAAATCTCTTTTCATCTAATAGTTTGGTAAATAAATCTGCAAGCTGATAAACTGTTTTTACAAAATAAAGTTCAATTGTTCATTTTTCGACATTATCTTTAATAAAATGATATTTGACGTCAATGTGTTTGGTTTTCGTATGTTGGACAGGATTAGCAGATATCGCGATTGCACTCTTCGAGTCACAATATATTGGAATTTTATCAAACTTGAATCCATAGTCTCGCAGCTGTGTTAACATCCACAGGACTTGAGAGCAGCAACTGGCAGCAGCTACGTACTCTGCTTCAGCAGTTGATGTGGAAACGCATAATTGTTTCTTTGATTCCCATCTAACGAGCTTGTCTCCAAGAAATTGAATGTGACCTGAAGTACTCTTTCTGTCCAACATGCAACCTGCATGATCTGCATCTGAATAGGCAGTCAGTTGAAACCCAGTATCCTTAGGATACCACAGACCAAGATCTGTAGTCCCCTTAAGATACCTAAAAATCCTTTTGACAGCTGCCAAATGGGATTCTTTAGGAGCAGCCTGATATCTAGAACATAAACATGTTGAAAACATAATATCTGGTCTATTAGATGTAAGATACATTAACAATCCTATCATACCTCTATAAGTTCTAACATCAACACTTTTACCCGAAGGATCAGTGCTAATTTTAGTACCTGGTGCCATCGGGGTTCCAATTGGTTTACAATTTTCCATTTTGTACTTCCGAAGAATATCCAAAATGTACTTAGATTGGTTAATGAAAATCCCCGTTGAAAACTGTTTAACTTGTAATCCGAGAAAGAAATTCATATCTTCCATCATACTCATTTGAAAACGTGACACCATGAGGTTAGAAAAGTTTTTGCAGTATTTAGGATTAGTAGAGCCAAATATTATATCATCAACATATATTTGAATAAGGATGATATCGTCTTTTTCCTTTTTGATGAACAAAGTGGTATCAACTTTACCTTTGGAAAAACCGGACTTGACCAAGAATTTTGATAGAACATCATACCATGCTCGAGGGGCTTGTTTTAAACCATATAGGGCTTTATCCAGGATGTAGACATGATCTGGCTTATTTTGATTGACGAACCCTTCTGGTTGAGACACGTATACTTCCTCCTTAAGAATGCCATTCAGAAAGGCTGTTTTCACCTCCATCTGATAGACTGTGAAATTCTTGTGAGTTGCGTAGGCTAGAAACATACGGATTGCCTCTATACGCGCTATTGGAGCATACGTCTCATCGTAGTCTATGCCTTCCTCTTGCTAGTAACCTTTGGCAACAAGTCTAGCTTTGTTCCTTATGACGATACCATCTTCATCCTTTTTATTCTTGAATACCCATTTAGTGCCAATTACAGATTTTCCTTCCGGTTTTGGAACTAATCTCCAGACCTTCAGGGCTTCAAACTGATTTAATTTTTCTTGCATAGTAGATACCCAATCCGAATCAGCTAAAGCCTCTGATACTCGCGTGGGCTCTATCTTACTGAGGAATGAGTCATGCATACATTGATTCAAAGTCGCTGACCTAGTTTGTACAGGCTTGTTAAGATCTCCAATTACTTGATGTAATGGATGCTCTTTGGTCCAGCGATGCTCATGAGGTAGTGGAGTAGATGAAGTTTGATCATGATCATCATCTAAAAATCCACTATCAGACTCTTTAGTTTGAATAATAGGAGGGAGGTTTGCAGTTGAAGTTTCAGGTGCAGAAGCATCAGCTGGAACAGCAGACTCTGGCTGTTGAGTAGACAATATATCACACCCAACTGAAACAACTACTTCTGGCTCAGCAGTTACTTGTAGATCATCAACTGTAGGAGTATTCAATGGAATATGAGTTTCTGACTGAACGGGGGATACAAGTTCAGTTATAACTTCTGAAATGACTGGATGATTGCAACTTGTGTCTTCAGACCTGTCAGTCACAGCAGATTTAGATACATTAGATCCTAGAAACTCATCATAAAAGAATTCAAATAACAAATCTAGATCAGATAAATGTGAAACTGAAGTAGAAGCGTTATCCGAATTTTTTTCTGTAGAAACAGGTTCTGGACTGATCTGTCCAGAAGCTAATACGCCAGTTATCACGGGTTCTGAACTTAGTTGTTCAGAAGCCATCTCTTCATCAAATGTAACATTAACGCTCTCGACAACTGTCTTTGACTTCTTCAGATAAACACGATATGCTGCAGATGTTGAAGAATAACCAATGAAGATACCCTCGTCCGCCTTAGCACTGAATTTATTCAGACTCTCTATGTCGTTAAGCACGAAACACTTACACCCAAATATATGAAAATACTTGATTGTCGGTGTTCTGTTGTTGATAAGCTCATATGGAGTCTTTTGAAAACGGCGGTGTATCATGGATCGATTTTGAGTATGACATGCAGTTGACACAGCTTCTGCCCACAAGAATAGAGGTAAGTCAGACTGGCTCAGCATAGTCCGAGCGTCCTCGACTAGCGTCCGATTTCGCCTTTCGACTACTCCATTCTGTTCAGGTGTACGTGCAGAAGAGTATTGATGTGATATCCCGACCGATTCGAGATATTCTTCAACAGTCTTGTTTTTGAACTCTGTGCTGTAGTCCGTTCGAAGAAACTTAACTTGTCTTTGCATATTCACCTGGGTCGTCTTTAAGAAAGTAATGAGAACTTCGGGAGTCTCATATTTTGATCGAAGAAATTTGACCCACGTGTATCTTGAGTAATCATCCACAATAACCAACACATATTTCTTTCCACCTAAGCTTTGTGTTCTCATCGGACCGCAGAGATCCATATGTAACAACTCTAGTGGAGAACTGGTGCTTGGTTCAGGCTTCGGTTTATGTGCGGCTCTCTTCATCTTACCCTTTTCGCATGCAGCACACAAGTGTTCTTTCTCATATCTCAGTTCAGGAAGTCCTTTTACCAACTTATCTTTGACCAACTTGTTGATATAACGAAAATTCAGATGTGATAGTCGTCGGTGCCAAAGCCAACTTTGTTGCATCGAAGCTTTTGATAATAAGAAAACATGACTGTCATTCTGAACCTTTGAAAGATTAATGGTGTAGAGATTTGTCTTTCGCTTGCCAACTAAGAGTTATGTGCCGTCTTCAGAACGAACCGAACATCTCTTAGCTTTGAAGTTGACCTCTAACCCTTTGTCGCAGAATTTACCAATGCTAAAAAAGTTGTGCCCTAAACCTTCGACATAACTCACCTTCTTAATCGTTATGTTATCTTGAATGATGTCACCATATCCTAAGATTGGTGAAAGCTGATCGTTTCCAAATCTGACATTTCCACTGAATTTCTCTGTATAATTAGACAATAAAGCTTTTTGCCCAGTCATATGCTTGGAACATCCACTGTCCAAGTACCACATATGTCGGGTCTGCAAGAGAAATCATGAAACAATAGATTTAGGTACCCATTTAAAAACGGGTCCTAACAGATTAGCACATGATTTTGGTATCCATTTAAATATAGACCCTCCTTTTCTTTGAAAACTTTTAAAAACATTTGATCTTGAAGAATAAACATGATAAGATCCAAACCAATCAGAAGAATTATGAGAATAAGCAAAATCATTTCTCCGATAATGATAAGATTTAGTAGTAATAGGAGATAATTGAATCAATTGCTTTATTGAATAACGCTTGTAAGAAGTTACAAGGTTTTGTTTATGAGAAGCATATTGACCAACTACATCAGAATAACTACTATCAGATCTAGTACAAGAATTATCAGAAACTGATTCAGTTATCTCATCATCCTTCCTTTTTGGTCGCCATTCGGTTCGAGCTTTCAACCTTTTCTTCCTTATATCTGAAACAAAAGATTTAAATTTATTAGGAAAATCAGATTTCTGAGATTGAGTTTTCTTTTGTGTACCAGTATATTTCTGTTTCTGTAATCGCTGTTTCTTATGTTTCTTACCTTGAGCATAGTAATCAACAGTTACAGAAACTGATTCACCAACCTTAGCTGATGATTCACCAATATTAAAACCACTTGGTAACACTTTTTCATTTAAAAGACAAGTAGAATGATCAGGAAGAGGAGTATTGAAGTCAAACATATCAATTTCTTCTATGCACCCGTCATCAGAATTAAGAAAGTCATTTGCAGACTCAAATAAGTCATCAAAATTATCAGAGGAATTTTGAGATGTCTTTGAAACTGTAGAACACTTTGTAGATTTAGTTTGAAAAACAGTGTTCTTTAAAACAGTAGAAAATACACTTTGTTCAATGTCAACCAAAAGTTTTTCATCAGATAAAACATTTTCAAGCTCAACTATTTTGCTTTCCAGAATGAGTGGAGGAACATAAACCTTTGCAACTGCAGGTTTTGCCTTCATCTCAGAAACAGAATAACTAGCAAAATAGTCATTTGGAAGAACTTTTGGTGTTTCTGCAAGATAACTATCATTTAACTTGGCATAGTTAAATGGTAGTTGCATTTTCTTTACATTCTTTCTATTTTCAGTTTCTTTGACCTCAACTTCTTCTGGTAATTTGGTAACAAATTTGGGTTTTAAATGAGTATGTTTACCAGCACAATCAAGAAAATCAAAATTATATAATGTTGGTTGTTTTCTGATGGCTTTCTTTAAGTAATGGGGGTTTTGAAAACCAAGACCCCATTTTTCTTTAACATTTGCCTCTTCGTTAGGTGCATTAAGAAAAATAGTTTGATCTGTTTGTCCTCTTGTATAAAGTTTGTCTTCCAGACCATTTACCTTCTTATTCAAAAGCTTGTTCTCAACATGCAGTTTATGAACAGTTAGTGCAGATTCTTTCTTCTCAAACTCATATTTAGAAATTTTAACTTCAAAATCAGAAATCTTCTTTTCAAAAGAATCTACTTGAAGTTTAGAATCAGAAGCAGACTTACGTAAAGAATCAATTAGATCTTTGTTCCCAATAACAGACTTATTAAGCTCAAAGATCTTGTTGTTTCTTTTAGCAACTCTGTCTTTTTCTTTCTTCAGTTTTACTTGAAGGTCATTAAGCTCAACCATCATAGCTTCCATTTTGGTTATGAAATCATTTTCAGTTAAGTTTAATACCTCATCAGCTGTCTCATCATCTGACTCATCATACTTGACCTCTTTTCCCATTAGACAGAGATGAGCAGTTTCTTCTTTCTCTTCCTCTTCACCCTCTGAATGATCCAGCCAAAATTCGTCTTCAGCCATTAATGCTATGCCAACTTCTTGCTGTTTGGCCAATAGAAGTTTGTTCTGATAATACTGGGAGTTTCGAACCTTTGGCTTTCGACACTCTTTAGCAAAATGTCCAATCTTGCCACAGTTGTAGCATTTAATTGGATCATTTGCTGGCTTTTCAGCAACGGTGTAATCATTCAGAAACTTCTTCTTTTATTCTGGCTTCCTTTCCATATACCGGTTCTCTTTATGTCGCTTTCCTTCAACTCTTTCTCGATGCTCATGATTCTTGGAACTAGATGAAGAGTACCTTTGAGAATTGGATCCTGGCTTCTTGTAAAACTTCTTTTGAAAAGCTCGGGTCAATAATAGCATAGCTTGTTTAAGGCTTTCTCCATCATCTTCATCTGATTTTGATTCAGAACTGGTAAACACTTTCTTCTTTTTCTTCTTCTCTTTCTTTTCTTTCTTCTTCTCTCCAACAACAAGTGCAATGGGTTCAGGAACTGTCTCTGCCTTCTTTTTCTCAGCTCTTTTCTCTTCCACCTCCTCTTCATTCTGACGCAGAGTCTCAAAAACTTCATGTAAAGGAATATCATTGAGATCCTTCATATGTTTCATCCTACGAGTATGCTTTTTCCACTCTGGTTGTAGGATGCTCAGGAATTTGACGTTGTTTTCTATTTGCTTCTTCTTCACTTTGTTCTTTGAGAGTTCGTTCAAAAGAAGCACAAACCTCTCATAGGTTTCCTCTAGGCTCTCATTTTCTTTGGCTTTGAATTCCTCATAGCTATTGATGCATTTAGCCACTTTCATCTGATTCCCTACTTTGGAACCCATCATCATTTTCTGCAACTGATCCCACATCTTCTTAGCATTTGCCTTGTAGCTGTCTATTTTGACGTAGATGTCATTCGGGATACTTTGAAGAAGAAGGGATCTTGCTTGCTTGTCTGCTTTGAAACAACTCTTTTGCTCTTCAGAATACTGAGCATATTCAAATGTAACTGTTTTCATTTTCTAATCTCTTTCCTCAGTACCATCTTCACTATCAGATGAGTCATCATCAGGTATTTGAACTGTGATTGGTACCATAGGACCTTCTGTAATTGAGAGCAGAATGTTTTCTCCATTTGCATGCCTGTCTACAAAATCCAGAAATCTGTCCTTCCACTGCTCATATTCTCCTTTAAAAAGAACTGGAGGCTTGACATCCGTGCCAATAGAAAGAGCGTCTTTGGAAGTCATCTTGAATGTACCTGTTTGAAAAATATATGCAATAAGAAACTAGAACTGATCGTTAGTCCAAATGAAACAATCAAGAAAATACAGAAAACTTGAAATATAAAATCAGAAATTTTGATCACAAAAAGAAATATGTCCCCCTCCGCAGACTTAGCACGGGGGTCCCGCTACCTGGTTAGCGGGTGGGGTCAAGGGGCAACTCCCTTGCGGGGTCGAGGGGCAGTGCCCCTAGAGAAAAAAATTTCACTATTAAAAGTCATATTACAGTTTTGAAAATTTCTCAGAAAATATTCAAAGTATAGAAACTCGCAAGTCACTATTAAAATATGAAACTCGCATACACTGAAACTCGCAAACAACTGTTTTACTGAGAAACTCGCGGGCTTAAGCTTGCGCGTTTGTGAAACTCGCATGCAAAGACTTGCGTGTTTTGAAAAACTCTCTAGTCGTTGAAACTCGCTAGTTGCTGAAACTCGCAAGAGAATGTTCTCGAAGAAACTCGCTAACGCCTAAACACGCATGAAGCTGGCATAGCATTAATGGCTGAAGACGAATTTTGGTTGGATCATTCAGAGGGTAAAGAGGAAGAGAAAGAAGAAACTGCTCATCTCTGTCTAATGGGAAAAGAGGTCAAGTATGACGAGTCAGATGATGAGACAGCTGATGAGGTATTAAACTTAACTGAAAATGATTTCATAACCAAAATGGAAGCTATGATGGTTGAGCTTAATGACCTTCAAGTAAAACTGAAGAAAGAAAAAGACAGAGTTGCTAAAAGAAACAACAAGATCTTTGAGCTTAATAAGTCTGTTATTGGGAACAAAGATCTAATTGATTTTTTGAAAAGAAGATTTCTGATTTTGAAGTTAAAATTTCTAAATATGAGTTTGAGAAGAAAGAATCTGCACTAACTGTTCATAAACTGCATGTTGAGAACAAGCTTTTGAATAAGAAGGTAAATGGTCTAGAAGCCAAAATCACAAAGATGTGTGTTACATAAGTTTATAAAGTTAGATATATCCAAATAACCCACACTTATCAGCAGTTAACAATTTAATGTAAAACACAAACACTTTAAAATAACCATTTTGGCATGTACACCGTTTTCATAAATCATCTTGAACTCACCTTGCTAGATTTAGGCTAAATCTAGATTTTCCCCAACTGCGCTCCTTTTGAAGAAACTTGTATCTTCAAGCCAAATCTTCCAAAAACCTAGATCCATAAGTTTCCAACCATAAATATACTCATTCAATCAATAAGAAACAATCCCCAAACATTTGACATCAAAATCTCGAATTTATTCAAGACCCTAATTTGACCTAATTTCTCCAAATCCATCAAACCCGAAACTGATAAACCAATCACTAGGAAATCATCAAGAGAACATTTATATCTTATAACAAGGGTTAGAAATGGGAAAGATACACTTACCACTTAGGTTTTGACGAAAACCTAGAAAACCCTAGAATGAGCTTGAGGTTGAAGATGACAATGATGAACTCTTTGCCATGGCTCCCAAAATACCACTTGATGATGGAACACTTTAAGAACTCAAGAAATGGACCCAAAATGAGTTAGGGTTTGAGGGGAATGAAGAAGGAACGATTTGGGAGAGAATGGGAAAAGTTTGGAGAAGAGAAATGAGGAAGAAGGTTGAGTTTTCGCAATTAAAAGTAGTCTGGACCATTCATGCGACATTAACCAGCCAAGCTCCCCCGGCTTCTGATCCTTCTCTGCGACTGTGACAGTGCGACTATGACACTGTCATAGTCGTCGAGCATTGTAGTGGGACCTTTCCAGGGCCCCGAAACCAATGTTCTAAAAAACTCGCCGCACAGCCGCCATGGCGCGCCATGGCACCAAGGCTTGTGTCTCACGCCACGTTAAGCCCGTGGCATGCCATGGCCTAATGCACAATTTCGTAATGCAATATTTGATTTTTCTTTACTTTTTTAATGTTTTATTTGCAAGTTTTTTAATATATACCATAATTTAACTTGTTTATTACTGTTGACTCATTGAGTAACACTACAAAACATATGTTTTTATATATAATGATATATATGAATTAGAAAAATGATGCCATAAGTCACGCCTTGAAAACGTCATGGCTTCGCCGTGGCTCCTAAGGCTTGAGGCTTGGCCTCGACGCCACGCCATGCCTCACGCCATTTAGAACCTTGCCCGAAACTCATCTTTTTCAATGCCAAAACCCCCGATACTCTAAGGAACTTCAAATAATGATTTCCCACCAAAACCCCACCATTTACAAAATACAAAAACGTTCGGGTGTCCTTTACTTACCGAAAATTACGGGTGTTACAAAACTCTAATAAGTAGGCACTAAGGTTAATCTTGAGGTGCTACTTGATAACGCTGATGTAAGGTTTACTTTATGTTATCCATGATCAATGGAAACGTGTCTTCCTGTCACCAAAATGTGTTGTTTTGGATATGGAATGTTGTCCAAGAGTGGGTGCTTTGGATACTAAGTCGTATCCCTATTTTTTGTGTTATGGATAATGGAGTTTTATCCATGACCCGGTATTTGAATATTTTGAGGTATTCACGTTTTGAGTGAATATTGGTTTTGGTCTCATTTTCAAATGTGTGTTTTATACACCGAGTTTTCATCATGGAAATGGTGGCTTTGTGAAAGATGTGGCTTTTGCGATAAATGCATTTCTTTGGGGAAATTGTGATTTAAATAACATTCTTTCAGTTGTATCATTTTAATATTTTGAGATGAAAATTGCTTGAGCTCACTAGGTTTTAAGTCTAATACTTTTTTCTTGTTGACATGTGCATCAGGTCCTAGTGGGGGCGGTACTAACGACAGTTGAGATGACTTGAGTGGTAGTAGAGGCACGACAAGAACTTAACTCTTTGGCACGTCTTCTATACCTTAGAGATAGCAACTCGTATGTAGGCTTTAGTATCAACTGTCCTTAACATATATATAACTTTTATTTTAAAAGTTGTTAGCCATAACCCTTATATGTGATGTTGAAGCATTCAATGTTGACATTTGGGAAGAAAATTGTACTATATATGGTGCTTATCAAAAGTTTTAAAAGTCCATCTTTTCTAGAATTAGGTGTTACACTCACCTAATATAAGAACTAATTTACCAAACTTTTATCAACAAGAATCACCACCTTTACTTACCTTGTCCGTTAACATTCTCGACCATCAAAATGAATTGTTGGTAAGTATCTCTTACCTGGTAAACGCTAACCGGATATTAATAGTCTTCTCTCTCACTTATTGCGTAAGATTCTAGGTCATTGCTATGATTCTTACCGGTAGGGGTGTAAATGTTGCGAGTCGAGCTCGAGTATCATTATACTCAACTCGAACTCGAAACCCAATTCTCAAGCTCGAACTCGACTCGAAAACTCGCGAGTAGTGAAAATCCAAGCTCGGATCGAACTCGATAACCAATACCCAAGCTCGAACTCGAACTCGTTTTAAACTCGAACCAAGCTAGAACTCGAATCAAGCTCAAACTCAAACTCGTTTTAAGCTCGAATCAAGCTCGAACTCGAACTCGTTTCAAGCTCGAACTCGAACTCGTTTCAAACTCGAACCAAGCTTGAACTCGTTTAGGGTGCGTTTGGTACGTAGAACAGGATGGGACAGGATAGAACAGAACAGGCTTGTCCCATGTTTAGTGTGACTTTAGGTGGAAAGAACAGGAACCAGGTAAAACACGGGTGGAACACGCTTGTTCACCCCTTACCCCCTGGAACAAACTAGAACAAGGTCTATTGTACCCATATGCCCATGCAGAATACACGATTCTCTGCTTCACACCTCTCTCTCAAAATCTCAGATCGTCTTCCTCCTCCAGAATTCAGATCGATTCAAGCCTCTTCATAAATCGATGTCATCGTCTTCCTCGTTTAGATCCTTGCTTCTGGTCGATTCCATAGATCGATTCCACAGGTCTCCCAAACGATTTCAGTTAGGTTAAATCGATTTCTCCAATTTGTCATCTTCCTCCATGCCTCCATATGAGATCGTCTGCTCCATGTAAATCGATGCTAACCCTAAACCCATCGACGTCGTCCTCCTTATTCTTACAGGTTTTCGATTGTTCAGCCTAAACCCATCGATTTCACACAGGTTCTGCAATCGGTTTCTACAATTGATTTCTAAAATCGATTTCTGGATGTTCATTCGATTTTCTCCACTTGATCTCTGCAATCAATTTCTGGAATTTATGCAATCAATTTTTGGATTTTATGCAATCTATTTCTGGATTTCCGGTCAGTTTCTCCAATCGATTTTATGCAATCAATTTTTGGATGTGTTCTGATGATCGTTCCATATCATTTCAAGTTGAAAATTTAATTTTATCTACTGCCATTCAAAGAGGAACTGATAGAGTATATTGAATTGGTCTGAGTAAAATCTGAAATCAAACTGCGATTCTTGTGACTCACCAAACTGCAAATGTTGTGATTCTTGGCCACTGTGTTGGTTATTCTTTTGATTTTGAACTGTAATACATTGTTGATACATTGATAGCATTATGATACATGATTGATAACATTTCATTGATAGCATGTTTTTGTTGATACATGATTGTTTTGTGTCTTTGATTGATAGCATTTTGTTGATTCATTAGATTGAACATTTGTGTAAAAAATACTAAACAACTTACTGGGGGTAAATTGCTCATTTAACTTGTCATGTCTTGTTCTGTCCCGTCTTGTCATGTTTTACCAAACGTTAGACAACTGTCCTATCCTGTCATGTTTTGTCCTGTTTGCGTACCAAACGCACCCTTAATGCATAACAAACAAAGGTATTTTGTTCGTTTAACTCAAACAATCAATAACCAAACAAAAAATAGGGTGTTCGTGTTCATATTTGATGTTAAAAAAGTCAGTGTGTTTGTGTTCATTTATATATGTTCATTAAAAACATTAAATGAACATAAAAAAGTACTTAAAACAAACTAAACAAACTCCCGGTTCAATGGGGTGCTCCAATAACTCTTTGCCTAAATCAAGCCACTAGGCTCAAGCCAAAGGGCTCAGGCCATTGGGCTCAAAAAAGAAAGCGAAAAGTTATTGAATAATGGGAAGTGATGATGAGTCTTATTTATATAGTGGAGTTAAGGTTTTTGATTGAGTATCCCACCAATGTGGGATGGAAAATTTTCACCTCAACAAAAAACCTCCTTTACTTTAAGGGTTACTTTTATTTTAATTTTTAATTTTAACTTTTAGTTACTATCTTATTATTATTTTATTATATTAAATTAACTATTATTAAAAAAATTACAATATATTTTATAAACTATACTATTAAATTAATTATATATAAAATATATTCGAGTATATCACGAGCTTATCGAGTCGAGTATTAGGTAGCTCGAGTCGAGCTCGAGTTCGAGTCGAGCCTATTCGAATCGAGTTTTGACCGAGTCGAACTCGAGTAGCTCGCGAGTTGTCTCGTCTCATCAACACCCCTACTTACTGGGTGAGATTTTCGGTCTGTGTCATGTTCATCCAGTAAGGTAAGTGAAACTTGGGTAAACGTTTGCTAAACGGCTCATTAGTTTCCTTCTGGACCAATTTTGTTAATGAACATGCAATATATATATATATAGAGAGAGAGAGAGAGAATCAAGCGAGAACGGTGTCTATTTAAAAGAACAGGAGAACAGCAAATCACATACAAAATCATAAGTGATTTTACATGTGATTCCCGCGACCTTAAGTCGCGGCAAAAGTCACCCGCATACCGTGACTTTGCACGACTTCCCCGCAAATGTAAAATCACTTATGATTTTGTATGTGATTTTTCGTTCTCGTGTTCTTTTAAATAGGTATCGTTCTCGTTAGACCTGGCAAAAACTGACACGACACGCTAACCCGACACGAACTCGACACGAAATAAACGGGTTTGGGTAATACATTTCAACCCGTTTAAGTAAACGGGTTGACACGACACGAAAATTAAACGGGTGTTTATGCCAAAAATCCCCCAAGGAAAATTTAAGGTAAATGTGAAGCCTGATCCAACCAAAGAAAGTAACTCCAATAATCGTACGACAATAAAGAAAAATAAAGTAAATGAGACGAGAGAATTGGTGACGTGGAAAACCCCTAAAATGGGTAAAAACCGCGGACGAGTGTAAGTCGTCGTGCACTATGGACGTCAGTCAGGGACGTCGTCCTTTATAACAAGTGTTACAAGTGTAATACAATGTAAAACAATACGATAAAGTAAAGTCGGTCGTGCGTCGTGTGTAATTAGACTTCAGTCGTGCGTCGCGCGACAAAAGATAGTAGGCTTTATGAATTTCGAGAGAGACTAAATGAGCTTGAGAACGTAATTCGTGAGCTTATAAGGTCTGAAAATCAGATGTCCCGAATGTGAAGTTCTATCTTCATATTTATACTCTACTTTTCCGTTGATGTGTCTTGAATGTGTATGACCGTTTGATATTGATGATAGCGTCCGTTATGTCTATTGTTATTGATGATGACTTCCGTTACAATCTTTGGTCATGAATGTCTTTGAATTCTGCATTAAACATGATATAACGTATGTAGCAGGTTAGTAACTGACATCAGGTCGTACGAATTTGTCGGACGAATATTTTAGTCGTGGTCGCCCCAAAGGAAGGGCGTCGGTTATCTCTCTGATCGTGTGACGATGAACTGTTGGAATTTCTACCTGACGGTTATCGCTAGTCGTACGACAATGGACTATTGGTATTTTTACCCAAACAACGGGTAAGGTCAGGGTCAAAAATTTCAACTCAAAAATGACCCGAATAACCCGTTTATATATATATATATATATATATATGTATATAAGTTTTCCTTTTAATGTTTTAGATTTTTAGTGTTTTAGATTTGATTATAATTTTGAACTATAAATTTTGGATTTCTAATGCTTTCATTTGAATTTTGTATTTGTATTTTTTTTGTGAATTTTCGATTTTTAATTTTAATTTTATAAATGTTAAACGGGTTAGGCGGGTTGGGTTAGGGTTGGGATTTTCTGACCCGTTTATTAAACGGGTCAGGTTAGGATTAGACACTTTCAACCCGTTTAACTTTGAATCCGACACGAACCCGACCTGACACGTTTGTCAGGTCTAGTTCTCGTTTGAACCTGTCTCTCGTTTGTCAAGGTTGATTAACTCAAGAAGGTATAATTGCAATCACATAATTATGTAAAATATTGTAAATGACAATTTAGTCTATAATTAATAAACCCACATAAATTAACGCTTTGCTTTACATAAAAGTTTATTAAAAAAAACATCAACTATTTAAACCAAATATTTATAATTTATTACATATGATGAGATGAGAGGCGACGCCCCGACCTCGACATCTTCCCTACAGACTTCCGATTTCTCCTAAGCTTTTCCCCAAGAAAAAAGACCACAGATTCCCTCTCTCTCCAATTTTATTGAATATATTTATATATATACACACATATATTCCAAGTTTATTCTCATTGCCAATTCCAGTTTAGATCCATTTCTTCTCGTACAAACCGGATCTCCTCTGTTCACAGACAAAACCATCCGAAATTTAATCCCCTTGCCACCCCAAACCAATTCTCAGTCAAATTAATCCACCAAAACTACATCAGGGAAGGGGTTTTTTTTTTTTTGGCGAGAGTCGAAGAATGGTTATGAACAATGATCCAAGTGATTTTGGAGAAAAAATGCAAAAATGTCAAGAATATATTGAAGCTTTAGAAGAAGAATGTAGAAAGATTCGAGTTTTCGAACGTGAGCTTCCTCTTTGTCTTGAGCTTGTTTCTAAAGGTAAATGATAATTTTTCTCCTAAAAAATAGAATACACGCAGTTTCTCACACAACTGTGTGTGAGTAATTTTCCTAATTTGGAAACCTTTTGACAGTTTGGTGTTTAGGTTCTTGGGTTTTTGTGTATGTGAATTGGTTGTGGTTGGAAACAAAACCTCCTGTAGTGATTTCTTTTTAGTTACATTTTCACACAGTACACACTCACTGTGTGTGATATGTTTCCATTACAAAAAAAAAATAATAATACTTCTCTACGGATTTTCCATTAGGAACTTGATCAATGGTTTCTTGATTATCCAATTCTTAATGAGATTTTGTTTGTGGATGCAAATCTACTTTTGCAGCAATTCAAAGATGCAGACATCAAATGCCTACGGATTGCTTTAATGGTCAATCTGATCAGTATTCTGACCAAACATCGAGTGAGGGTCCAGTTCTGGAAGAATTTATTCCCATGAAACCAAACTTATTCACAAATGAAGATGATCATGATGGGCAGGAACAACAAAATCAACAGAAATCTCATAAACACAACAACATTTGCAGCCAAGATAAATCATCATCTCCATTTTCTTTGAAACCAGACTGGCTTACATCTGCTCAACTCTCAATTCAATCCCCAGATCCACCCATGGAAGAGGTAACTAATTAATCAAATTTTGTGATTTTTTTATGGGGTTAATTTGATTAAAGATTGGAATTTTATTATGATCTTTTCTGTTGGTTTTAGTCGAAGAAGCTGTTGTCTATGGAGGTAAACAGAAATGGGTGTGGTGATCATTATCCTTTCAAGAAGAACAAAAGCTCTTGTGCAGCCCTAACAATTGGAGTTGAGAAGTCTTTGACTTGTGCGAAGGTGGTGCCAACGGCTGCCGTTAGTTCCTCAGTCGACACAGATGGCGGTGGTGGCGGCGGTGGTGGTGGAAGAAGTAAGGGTGAAGATAAAGGAAAGAGTAATATGAAAGAAAGGAGGTGCTGGTCGCCGGAATTGCATAGACGATTTCTTCATGCTCTTCAACAACTTGGCGGTGCCCATGGTGTGACTTTAATTTTTATCATAATTAAATTAAATGACTTGGTATTTTCTGATTATATTTACTAAAATCGAAGTTACAATAAAATTTATCCATATATAATCAATAAATTATTTTGTCTGCAGTTGCTACACCAAAGCAAATCAGGGAATTAATGAAGGTTGATGGGCTTACAAATGATGAAATTAAAAGCCACTTGCAGGTACGTTTGTATTTCAATTTTATTGCACCCTACAGTTTCATTATAAAATAGTATTTAATAAATAATTTAACATAATATACATATATAATTGAAGAATCCAGGGTTGGGTTCACGTACACTAACCTATTTTTACATTTTGAAACTTCACAGCAATGCACTGTACCTTCACAGTGTTTTACTGTAAAGTTTCAAATGTAAAAAGGTGGTCTCACGTGAACCCAAGTCTCCGAATTAATGTTCTAACGTTTCGGTCTTAATATATACAACAGAAGTATCGTCTGCATACACGAAGGTTGAACCCTACAGTCCACAACAACGACCCACAAACTGCCCAACTAGTGGTGGTTGGCCGGATATGGATGCCGCCCCTGGAATATACCACGAAGGCCGCCTCATCTCCACCATCGGAAAACACCAACAATGCCAAATTATTATACGCCCCGGTTGCTTCTCTACCACCATCTATTACTGCATCTCTATACAAAACAAGACAATGCAAGCAACAATCCAATTCTGAAGAAAAAGGTAGCCAAAGCCATAGCAATTCGCCATCCACGACCACCATATCTCCGGCCTTCTAATTTAATTTCTTCGCTACCAAAAAGTTTTGTGAAAGACCATATATTGTACTTGTTATGTTTGTTAATTTACTTGGCTTATCTTTTTTTTGTCAGTGATCTTTTAAAAGTATAGGATTCCCATACACAGATGTTAAGTTATTTACCTTTTCTTTGTTCTTTTAGTTTATAGTTTTACATTTAGAGGGTGTTGATTACATTTGAGACAAAGTAATAAGGCCATGGAAATTTGAATATCGATATGGTTTTACAAATTATAATTTTCTGTACTAACCCTTAATTATTTTTCTCTATTTTGGCCCCATGCATGAAGATAGAGATGATGAATTTTCTTTAACTCAAAAATATCTACATTAGTTTGTTTAATTAAAACATCATATCCTAGCGATTTTATAGGAAATATATACCCACGAATGAATAAAACTCAACATCTTTAGATTATTTTGAGATCCCGTCAGACAAGACCAACGATGCCACTTCAACAAGAAAGATAAGTTAATGAATATTGTTGTGTCCAAAAGTCCGCAAGCATATTAAAGTCATGTTTCTAGAAAACTTTTAGAAGGAATCAACTCTGCAGTTGAAGTTATCGATAACCATTCAAAGAAGGTCAGTATTATATTCTGCAGAATCCTTTGTAACAAACTCTCGGCAAATGATGTTGCGGGTTAAAACACGGAAGAGTCAACAAACGTCTAAACCCTAAGGTGGCGTTTGGTTCGTGGAATGGAATTGGAATTCATCAAGGAATTTGACTTTGAATGAATTGGAATTTGATGGAATTTGACCACGCATTTTGGTCGCGTTTGGTTGGATGGAATTGAAATTGAAATTGGAATTGGAATATGTTGGAAAGAAAATGAATTCCATAGGATACCCCGTGGAATTGTGAAATCCGTGTTTGAAGGAATTTGATGGAATCCGCAGGATTCCTTAGTTTTAATTATGTGAACCAAACAAGGCTTTGGAATTTGGTCAATGGATTTGGACATTCCAATTCCATTGAATTCCATCCAATTCCGCAAACCAAACACCCCCTAAAGGATGACGAGTCTACCTGTGTAGAACCTGGAAAATAAGACAAAACTCTTATAAACTAACGATGAAACTCTAAAATATCATTTTATTGATTAATCAACTTAATTGAACGAGAAAACAATAAATATTATTTATAGTCTAAGCTAACTAAGAGATAACTATGAAACTTAAAACTAATCCTAATTCTAAGCCAACTATAAAACTTAATAAAATGATTAACATAAAATAAAGATGAGTTTAAAAGATAAACTAGAATAATTAAGGAAACAAGAAATCGATCAGATCAAGAAAACCACCAGACCACCACGCCCAGGCGACTTTAAGTCGCATGTGAAGTCGTGTTAGGGATTGTTGTTTTGATTTCCAGTATACTATGTGACCTTCAAGTTAGGTTGCGTGGGAAGTCGTGTTAGCTTATGCCTCTGCCTCTCAGTCGCGATCTTGTCTTTGTTCATTTAATTTGTTCCTTGATTTGTGTTGCTAGACACTCTAGATCAGCAAATCTTGTTTCACCCTCAAGTATAAAAATAGGCATCGTCCAACCATTATTTGGGTGTGAGAATTACGTACTTACACACGAGCATTGGAAAAGTTATAGAATGATCACAAAGTGTTCAATAGTGGTCTACTAGCTAGCTACGACTTCTTGTGTTTAATGTTCAACATCAATTAAGTTTCATATTCAACATAACTGGAGACAATTTCGGGAGAAGTGCAAAATAATCAGGCTTTGGGAGAAAGCCTTGTGCCGAGGTTTGCCAATACATTGTAGGAGCCAATTGCATGCTAACAAATCTTATAAGAGGGGGTCTTATAGAAGATAGATCATTACTTCTGTTATATTGTACTATGTTTTTTTACTCGTGGATGTCTGGACCAGCTTGCGCACAAAGTAGATTTATCTCATGTTGCCCTAAATTAATATAACTGCCAGAAAAATTCTTGTGGCCCTTAAGAGACTCATTGGCAAGTAACAATATATGGGGAGAAGCCCCATAGTATATCTATTATACGATGTTGAATATATATGATGAATTTTGGTAATTCTCCATCTAAATTTCAAATGAAGATAAACTTCTAATATCATAGGCATTGCAAATGAAGATAAATTTCAAATGTCATAGGCATATATACCCATATGATTTGAGTATCATTTATAACACCTAAACCTAGTAAAGTGATAACAATAATGTATTTGGGCAAGAAATGAACCATCTTAAATGCTTGTAGAGAATATAATGTGATATATACCATATATCCTTATATTTATACAACTTATTCCTTACTTATCAATCAATTTTACATGTATGAAAGGAGTGTTGAATTGGATTTACGTTTTTAATGTAATTATTGTGACATTAGATTTAGAATAAAATGGTTGTAACAAAGTAATCAAAGTTAAAAATAATTAAGTAATTTTATATTTACCATTAAAATTTGGTTTTGTTGTAGCACATCCTCACCAATTCCTTAAAATCTGATTAATTTGTCTCTGAAGAAATCAAAAATATTAGAATCAGAATTGTATGTGTCATTATGTCAAATACTAGAAACCTAATATAATTAGGTTTGAAATAATATCCAAACACCCCTAAATTAATGCTTACCATGATATATATATATATATATATATATATATATATATATATATATATATATATATAGTGTTTGGTTCATTTGAGAAATGGTAAATATATGAGAAATAGAGAAGTAATCCTAGCCATTCATATGGTCAAGATCGGATTTGACTAGTCAAATATTGCGACTTTGACTGGTCAAATGTTGCGGCTATCCCAAAAATAGAAGAACAATTTCGTAAATTTTACAAAACACACGGGTTGTGTTCATATATGAACATGTATAATTCACATATGAACTATATATTCATATATGAACCAGTGCAATTCACAACTGAACTCTTTTAACTGATTCATATATGAATCTTTGTGATTCATATATGAATCAGTTGAACTAACTAACAGATTCATATATGAACCTTTGTGATTCATTTATGAATTTGTATGAATCACAAAGATTCATATATGAATCTGTATGAATCACAAAGATTCATATATGAATCAGTTGAACTAATTAACAAATTCATATATGAATCTTTGTGATTCATACAGATTCATATATGAACTCATTCCGTGTATTTTACGAAATTACCCCTCTACCTTCTATAGACCACACAAGGAATTATCCGGTGCTTCGCGGTCAAAGCCGCAAATGTTGACCAGATGAATGGCTAAGATTACTTCTCTATTTCTCATATATTTATCATTTCTCAAATGAAACTCTCCCTATATATATATATATAAGCGATAAAAGGCATGGTTCACGACCACATTTTTATTCTTCAAGAATATAAGAATTCTTCTTGCATTCAACGCATTTTGCACGCCTACCGTTTAGGTTAAGTTGAAATTACTTTTTAGGTTAAATTGTATCAAAATGGAACCAACTTTATTTTTATTCTTATATATATTAGAGAACTAACTTTCAAAAAATTCTTTGGAAAATCAACTTTCAAAACTTCTCATTTTGGGAAACCATATTGAACTAACTTTGTTTTTCTTCCTATTTTAGGAAACATGAACGTGGTCGTTAGGTCTCTTAAATGAAATGATTGAATGTTGGTTTTTCAAACTGATGGTTTTAAAGGTTGATTGGTATCTCAAAATAAAAATGAAAGTAAAGTTGGTTTCATTTTTGTACGTACAATATGCCTTGAAATAAATTTATTGTACATTTTATTTCAATGTAATACATCAAATATATTTAGTTAAATGTCATTGAGAGTGAGGAAAGAAGTAAAGTATTTATTTTATTAAGGATTAAAGCTGAATTTTTGGTAAAAAATATTCTCTTTTTTCCTGTATTTCCTTCGTAAAAGAGGTTTAGCGTTAGAGAGTGATGAGTTCAAACTACGTACTCCTTTGTACGAAATGAAGTAAAATAAATGTTTATTTAAAGTAAAATTCCTTGTAATGTAGCTGCTAAGTTTTGATCATGTGGAATTAATATGTATGAAATGCTATAGATAGATAGATATAATATATGTTTAGAAATTAACCCATAGAATATCGATGTTAGACCTGGTGGCAAATCGACATTAGAAACGAGGTGGAGATATATAGACATCACATAATACTATCATTTTCATCACCATCAATATAATAAGACAAAATCACTTGCCATCCCCAACCTGCATAAAAGCATCCTAAAGCCATTTTGTCTCAAAATACCAAGTCTTAATTTGATATTAAAATAATTTTAAATTTCTCCAGATAAATATCTACGTATTTTGAGTTATTTATATTAATCCGTATATAGTACAACCACTTGAACAATGATGTACGTATTTGTTTTCAAACCTTAATTTCCTATGATATAGATAGATAGATATAGGTATGTATATAGACATGGGATCACATGAGACCAACATGTTTTCGTGAGACCCATAAGACCACATTTTTACACTTGAAATTTCATAGCAAAAGACTGTGAAAGTGTTTTTTGCTGTGAAGGTTCGAATTTTTTTTACCTTCACAGTGTTTTGCTGTGAAGTTTCAAGTGTAAAAATGTGGTCTCACGGATTTTACAAAAACAGGTTGGTCTCACGTGAACCCAACCCTGTGCATGTGTATATATATAGTATAAGGTTGGGTATCGGTGATAAGTTGAGTTAAAGTGAGAATCGTGATAAGTGGTTATCAACCGTTGGATGCACATTAGGATGAGATGTAATTCAGGAATTGAAAGAGTTCTATCTTATATAGGGTCAAAATGCTACGGCTTGCTTATACTCTTGCAAGCAAGGCGAGAAGCGATTCTCTCCCTCGTGTATAGCGAGTTCTTCGCCTCACGGTTTGGATACCCATCGTCATTCCCTCTCTGTCTAAAGTGAGAGGGGTTCTCTGCGCGCAGTTTAAGATTCCCCTGGATGGGTATCGTAGGCAGCAGCATTCGTGCTTGCCCGAATCAATTCTTTATGAAACGTGATTCATGGATGGATTTGAGATTATAAGTAATCAAGGGTTCATATCCACTTCTCACGTTAACTCAACTTCTCACACGATCTTTTGACATATATCATATTAATTTGTAACATTTGCAAGCAAATTTTTATTATAGTTGCTTTTCAGAAATATGATTTATCAAAACATACTAAATCCTTATCTTTATTTCCTTGATTATTATATCAATCTATTACTCTTATAAAACAAAAAATCACTTTATACCATATAATTTATTATTCGTTTGTGATATCTTCTCATTGTTATATAAAAATGAAATTACAAAAATTTATGGAAGCCGTCTTCAAGAAATTGTTTAGTTGCTCTACAACGTGCAGGCTATAAGACAAGAGAATTGATGAACATGATATAATTAATAATATGATATATTGTACATTAATTAAAGAATCAAATACTTTTTAAGTGAAGATATATTCGAATATTCGAAGATAATGAAGCATAAGGTTTGTCAATGACTCAATGTCATTCCCATTTGGTGAAGTACATTCTTCATTATTTTACATTATCATTAATTGTAGCTACGCAGATGAACCATTAATTTTTAAGCCATTAAATCTTGTCTTGTTCAAGAATATCCTCATGGCATCTAAATCTTGCTTAATTTATTATTTGCCTAATTCATTATTTTTTGAAGAAGACGAGGTAAAAGTGTGATTTGAACCTAAATCATTTCGAGATAGAATCGAATCAGACGGCCTAATTCATTAGTAATCTTCTTAATTTTGTCTTGATGGGTTTGTGTACTATATATACAAGTGACATTGATTGTAATTCTATGCATTTGTTTTCAACTTCTAAATTTATGATATAAACATGCATGAGACTCCAAATTAAAGGGAACTATGCAAATGTGTGAACTAGGGGTCGTGATTTAGAGAGAGAATCTTTGTAAACAATGAGAGGTCATATGAAATTAAGCCAACCTTGAATCAACATGTTGTTAATATTTTATTATTACATTAATGTCGATCGATAGCCTCTTGGTGTAATTGAATTCTAAATTAATATACAAACACCCACTCAATCTATCTATTTATACATATAATAAATAAGTAACTAGAAGAACACGTGTCGCCTTCTGATGAGTCCATTTTTTCATTTTCCCGTCTAAACATGTATCTGGACGCATTTTACATTATAAGTTCATTTAACACATCCACATTCATTTCTCCTTAAATCTTTCCTTAATTCAATTTTTTTAATTTATATCTTATATTTACTACCCTTATAATTAGGTATGTAGTTTACTTTTAATCCCTTATTTTTTTATTTTTCATTTTAGACTCTTATCATATAAACATAAATAATATTTATGAACTAAAATGCATTAAAAAACATTTTTATTTTTTACAAATTATACCATTGTAATCGCTTCGTCAATATCTTTGAAATGAGTCCAATATTGAATATTTTTGGATTTAATTATATTATTAAATATCATAAATATATACGAATTAATGTGTCGTGATTAGTATGAGATTTGATACAAATAATCACTAATTGTCGTGATTTTCTTTTAGCAATTTCATATCAATTTTAACTATGTATTTTTCTATAATTTCATTTACGTTCTATTATAAATTTTGTTTTATAAATTCTTGATATTTATTCATATTTTTTATTAATTTTTTGCAAAACAATCTTTATGAAAACTGGCTAAAACAATGACATTTTGTAACCAACTGCAAAGAAACAACTCTGAAGGGAAAAAAGCTTGGAAAAATAGCATCGTACTTTCGATGATCATTTATATCTGTAAGATAAGTTTTCTAACATAATTTAATTTTTTAAATTACCCTGTGTAATACACGGGATCGAACCTAGTATATATATATAGTGGAAGGATATTTTGCAACCCTGAAAAAGGTTGCAACCCTTGCAACCCACATCTTAACCGTTGGATTCATGATCGATGGTTATTTTATTTTTATTTTTCTGTTTTTTTAATTAAAAATATTGGGTCTCATATCTATTGTAACCGCCGATCATGAATCCGACGGTTAAGATGTGGGTTGCAAGGTTTGCAACCTTTGTAAGGGTTGCAAATAAAACAACCCATATATATATATATATATATATATATTCAAACAACTTTCTGATTATGATAATTAATATTGCACAACATCCAATAAATTTTTATAAATCTATCAATAGACAATTACACAAAAATGTCTCATCTCTTATTTCAAAAAATAATAACTAAATATTATAAACTGCATTTCCTCCATTTCCTCAATGTGTTAGCGAGTAATTGGAAACACAAAGTCTTACCACATATGGTTTTGCATATCTAATGTACGGTATGTATGTCTGCATACAATTATTACATCTCACAAGCCATTAGAAGTATTTTTGCATTTGAATATGTTTTTTTGCATATTTTTTTATATTAAAATAAATAAATAATGCAAATAGATAAGGCATGGAAGAACATGACTGGATTTGATATTGTAAAGATCGAGAAATTAAATCTGTCCCTTGAGCGAGCAAAGAGCCAAGTTCTCTTTCATAACCACTAAACACTGTATTCATAATTAAGAGAAACATATATTGTGGTTTGACTACTATATATATAACATATTAATTGATGCATGTACTATGCCACATATATGTGAACGTATATGTAATTGGATTGTTTCTTATTAGGGATACATATGTTTTAACGTTATTGTTACGACAAAACTATATAAATTATCACTGCAACCATATACACGTAAAATGGAAAGAGAATACGATATCTTTACATATAGTTTGATATAAACATCGCACACACACACATACACACACACACATATATATATATATATATATATATATATATAGGGGTGTGTTTAAATGAAAACTCATATTTTATTGTGCACATGAGGACAAATCTTAACCATTGATCAAAACTTAGAAAACTAATCAATGGTTAATACATAATAAGGTTAATTGGGAAATGATTAAGGACAAAATTGTAATTTTGAATCAACGTCTACCTTCTTTGATTTTTTATGTTTATTTTTAATTAAAAAAATTTACCCCCTTAAACTTTAAAATAATTTATCTTAAAAATTACTAATATTTAAATCAAACAAATTACATCAAAAAACGAGAATTTCATGCTCTTCAATATGACATCCATCTCGATACAATTTTTTTTTTTTCGTTTTAACCGTTTTTTACGTGAAATTCTATATACGTGTTATATTTATTATGAATATGCATGCACGTCTTCGGGTGTCCACATTCAGTATGAATAACAAAGGTGAACGTTCATTCACTATTCATGATGAATAATACCGTATGCAGGATGAATAATACTGTATGCAGGATTAATAATACAATATTCAGGATTTTTTCGTTTTAACCGTTTTTTACGTGAAATTTTTATATATGTGTTATATTCATTATGAATATGCATGCACGTCCTCGGGTGTCCACGTTCAGTGTGAATAACAAAGGTGAAGTTCATTCACTATTCATGATAATTAATACAGTATTCAGGATGAATAATACACGAATCCATTATTCATCTATTATTTATCATGAATCGTGTATTATTCATTCTGAATGTTCTATTATTCATCCTGAATGATACATTATTCATGATGAATAATATATGAATGACTCGTGAAGGTGTAGACACATGCGCACTCTCTTTTGTTTCCCAGTTTACAACCGAAATTTGGTTTAATTCATTATGAATATGTATGCGCATCACCGGATGTCCCACATTCAGTATGAATAACAAATGTGAACGTTCATTCATTATTCATGATGAATAATATAGTATTCAGGATGAATTACACAACATTCATGACGAATAACACACGAATTCATGAATCGTGAATTATTCACCCTGAATGTTGTATTATTCATGATGAATAACACATGAATGACTTGTGAAGATGTGGAAACGTGACACGCTCTCTTTTGTTCCCCGATTCACAACAGAATTACTCGATAGGTTCTCGATTCGTCTTGATGGGTGTTGGTTACGGTGCTGAAGAAACGTGATGTCTTACGACGTTGAAAAAAGTGTTGAAGAAGGTGATGTCGAGTTACATACTTACGGTGTCGATGTTGTTGGTCCCAAATAGCAGTAAGTAAATAAGAAAAGTATTGTAGAAGGGGGGGTTGAATACAATACTCACAATTTTTCACTTAATTTAATTCTTATTGATTTGAAATCAAGAATTACACATAGAAAACTTTTGATTGTTGCGGAAGAGAATAGATGAAATCTATTCAAACAATCTTACACAAAGAGAAATGAAGAACAATTGTAAAACACTTAGAAAACAATAAGAACTTCTTAGAGAGAGAATGCCAGTGCACTTAGAGAGCTTGAATGCTTGAGAGCTGGTGATCTTGCATGTTGATCCATCCTTCATATTTATAGTGCCTCATGCATTAAATGCATGGGACACTTGTTGAGCAAAGGATGGACACAGGTCTTCAGCAAGGTACAGGATGTACCTTTTGTCTTGAGGTGTTTTGGCTTGAAGTGTTGACCTGCAGAGAGGATGGTAGAGACCTTTCCTTAAAATGGTGTAGTAGACAAAACTTACTTTATCTGATCTCCAGATGAGGTCCACGTCAATACAAGATATCACAATATACTTTGTCAGAAAAGTACAATGTGTTTGAAAGAATTCCTTAAGCATAGACTGCCGAAGACTTGAAAGATCTTCGGCTCCTAAAGATGTGAGAACACCTTCATACTCTAAGGAGAGATCATCGGCTATCGAAGACTTAAGAGATCTTCGGCTGCTCCTTGAAGATGTGAGAACACCTTCATACTCTAAGGAGAGATCATTGGTTGCCGAAGACCTGAGAGATCTTCGGCTCCTGAAGATGTGAGAACACCTTCATACTCCTGAGAGATATGTGATTGACACCATCCTGGCCGATGGTGTTGATCACTTGGGCATGCTTGGCTTTAGGCTGAGGAGACTATCTTCAATCCGCTTTGAGAGATGTAATCCTTCTTTGTCTTCTTCGACTTCACCGAACATTTGTATAGAAACCAAGCTGCTAAAAGAACCTCAGACATATTCTAAGTAGGATGATATAAGATGGAAGATCAGGAGGTCATCTTCAAATCTTCAGATGACCCAACAATCTCCCCCTATTTGATGATGACATCCATACTAAAGAATGAAACAAAGAGTATACTGAATAAATTCATTTTGACCTATCTTTACTCTTTTTGGGTTCTTTTCACATAGTTTTTTTTTTGTATAAGGATTTATAAAGTATACCCGACATTTACAAAAGAATAAAAGAATGAAGTATATATGTACATACTAAGTAAGAGAAAATGCACTTGTATTAAACATGATGTCTTAACAAAACACGGCTACAGGTACATAAGAAAGATAGAGAGATTTAGAGAAGAACCTCATTCATTTTTCAGTCTTTTGTGAAGCTCAACAATAATATCACTACGAATGAGAGAGGCTTCAGAACTTACGAGGATAAGAGATAGGATAGCAACCAGAAATTTGGTGTCAGCAATGGAGATCTCCTCATGTCTGAAGAACATGAGAGTTTCCTTTTCATCGAAGAAATAGACTCCTCTGGTTGGCCTAGACACTACAGTACCAATACTTGAAAAACGGGTCGGACACGGACCGCCTGGAGTCTTCAGATTTAGATTCTTCATATCAGGGATTAATCCCTTGGCAGCCAGATCTTTGAATAGATTTTGATTGACAGAAGAGGAGAGTTGTGGAGAGGAGGAGATGCACATCTTTTTGAGATACTGAACTTGAGCTTCTTCTTCAAGAGAATGCTTGTAATCTCTTGCAAAGTCTTTCATTTTTTCAAGTAGACCATTGATGGTCTTTTTGGCCAAAGCCCTGTGACGACTAAATGATTTAGATAAGAGTTCAGATATTTCGTACCATTCAGAGAGTCCATAATCTTCAAGGTCGCTGAATTTGATATATTGACGAGTTTTGTCTTCCCTGATGATAACCATCCGAACCTCTGTATCTGAACCTTTGGTGGTGCCAAGCTTTATTTCATCAATTTTAGACTTCAACTTTCTTCCCATTAAAGTCTATCGGTACCAAAGGATGTCATGAGAATCAAACTTGGCTTTAGAAAAGCCAAAGTCAGAGGTGACCTTGTTTGGTGGTTGAATCTTGAGTCTATCAGCTTCAGAAACAAAAGCCTTTAGAGCAGCAGACTTTTGTTGATTGGATAAGAAGGCCTCTTCGTCAGGAGATAGCTTTGTCTTTCCTTTGTCTCCTCCTTGTCTTGAAATCTCCCCCTCAGTTGGAGCATCGGTGGAAATGGGAGTGGGACCCTGACGGCCGCTGTCAGAAGAGATTGGAACCGCCTGTTTCTCCCCCTCAGCGGCTGTCTGGGGAGCAACCTTCATAGAATCAACCTTCTGATGATGTGTGTCCCAATACGCAATCATTCAAACAAGTAAAACAATAAACAACACAATAATGCAAACCTGATATTGATTAATCGAAAGGTTCAACAGGTTACAAGTGTTCTTGATGAAGAAACCAAACTTTCTCTCTACTTCTCTCTGTGTACGGTGCCAACAACACCCCCAGACCACCTCTTTCAATAATTAATTTTCCTCTAATTAGGCTCCTTAACCCTAATTAACTCTAAACAAAAACTATTTATATTTAGGCTAATTAAGCCTAATGGGCTTGGCTTGCTAGGGCCCAACAACCTAAAACAAACTTATTTAACTAAAATAAAACTAACTAATAAATAAAATACGTAAACAAACTTTGACTATTTATTACAAAAGGACCCTAGACTATTTGTTGAGACGACTTTATCAGCTTTAACTTCAGATTTCCATCTTCAGATAATTATGATCTTGAATCCAATAAATATATGCTTTAACAATCTCCCCCTTTGGATCAAGATCATTCTTTAAGCTCAGAAAATGTAATCTTCCTCTTTGTCTTCAGAATGTAGCAATCTCCCCAATCGATGAGAATATCTCTTGGAAAGAAATTATCTCCAGTAAAGCATCTTCAAGAAAAATTCTTCATTTCAGCATATCTTCAGAATATCTTCCATTTCTTATATCTTTCAGTTCTTGATTGACGCTTCTCCCCCTTTTTGATGAAAAGAGCAAAGAGTTCATCAAAACGTGTCTTCAAGAAATGTCTTCCACCATTGATCTTGCAAACAGAGCCACTAATTATCCGTCAATTCATTAAGATGTTCATCCAGATCTTTGCAAATCTAGACAATTTAGAAAATGAAGTGTAACACCTGAATCAACAAATGAATCAGTTAAAATTGCCTGTCAGTAACACAAAGTCACTGTGTGTAACGAATACACAATATAAAGGAGCTTTTATGATGTTCACTCCCCCAGGGCTTCCATTCAATCATCGAAACACCACAAAGGCAATTTCTATGAACGTTATAACAAAGAAACAAATTCTTTGTATGTTCGTGCAAGTGATAGAAAGAAATAAAGCATATGATGTTTGCTTATAAGGCTCAAAAAGTGTAAACCACTGAGACAAGTAGTGAAACACAGACTCAATGTGCATAAACGAAGTGTGAAGGTGGGGCAGACTTCCTTCTTTTCAATATCCAGATTTTTCAAATGAAAATCAGATAGCATATGTGTTGCGTCCCCTTTGAAAATGAAGCATTTTCTTGTTGAGAAGAAAATGAGTGGCTGGTGAGGTAAGTTCAAGAGTTGGCATGGGCTAGTTGCCTGTTTCAATAATGTTCACCAAAGAATTGTGAAGCATTAGAAATGTGGCTGCCCGGCTCAGAAAGTAGTTGGTTCAGAGTTTATAAAATTCTTTTACTCTGATCGCATACCCTCTTTCTTTTAATCGATAAGCTCACAGCTAACCAAACTCTCTTTTAATATTTTCCCTCATCACACATCCCACACTCATTTCTTGTTGGACTCCTCACATTCATTCACTACAGGATTAACTTCTTGGGTAGGAAACACTGATTAACGTGAATCCATAGAAGTTCAAAGAAGTCCTAGCACACTGATCCCATGTTTTCCTATGAAGCATAAGATGCTCAGGTGATTTAAGTTTATCAGTTAAAGCTCAATGATGAAGCAGAAAACATTTAAAATCACACTTCCAAATCAAGAAATCTTTTTGAGAATTGGGAAGTGGTTTGAACAATTAAGAACATGTTTTCTTCTGATTGAAAGTTGTCCTTCTTTCAACCATGGAGGAGATGAAGAGAAAGAAATTATACCTTTCGAGTATAGTCGTACATCTCGCGAAGTCAAGCTTAAAGTCATAAAGATATGATCTTTGAAGCATCTCTCAACCTACAAAAGTCTAAAAGTCTAGTCAAAGTAACTTTATTCACTGAAATTGAAATGACATAAAGCAGTAAAACACTTAGTGTACGAGTTCTGATCAGAAGTAATCAGAAGTCATAGCCATACTCTTTACTTGTATGCTCCCCCTAGAATAATTATCAGTAAGCACAATGCATTTAAATATGCTCCCCCTCAAACTAACATTGACCATCAATGAAATACTTCTCACACTCCCCCTGAGATCATGAACAAATTGTTAAAGAGCAGGTATCATGCGGAAATAATAATAAAGAAATGAGAAAGAGATACAATAAGAAACTTTAATAGGTAACTACCGATTAGGTCTTAAGATTTAGCATACCAAATCTTGAGACAAGAAAATTAAATCTCTTTTCATCTAAAGGTTTGGTAAACAAATCTGCAAGCTGATAATCGGTTTTTACAAAGTAAAGTTCAATTGTCCCCTTTTCTACATTATCTTTTATAAAATTATACCGGACATCTATGTGTTTGGTCTTAGTATGCTGAACAGGGTTAGCGGAAATCGCAATAGCGCTCTTCGAATCACAATAGATCGGGATTCTATTGAAATGAAATCCATAGTCTCGCAGTTGTGTTCTCATCCACAAGACCTGAGAACAGCAGCTAGCAGCAGCTACATATTCCGCTTCGGCCGTTGATATGGAGACACATAATTGCTTCTTTGAAGCCCAACTAACGAGTTTATCTCCGAGAAATTGGATATGACTCGAGGTGCTCTTCCTGTCTAACATGCAACCAGCATGATCTGCGTCTGAATAAGATGTTAGTTCAAAGCTTGTATCCTTAGGATACCACAGACCAAGATCTGCAGTCCCCTTTAGATACCTGAAAATCCGCTTTACAACAGACAAATGGGATTCTTTAGGATTGGCCTGATATCTAGCACATAAGCATGTAGAAAACATTATATCCGGCCTACTTGAAGTGAGATACATTAAGGAACCTATCATCCCTCTATAAGTCCTAACATCAACAGCATTTCCCGAAAGATCGGTGCCAATCTTAGTACCAGGTGTCATTGGGGTACCAATCGGTTTACAATTTTCCATTTTGAACTTCCGAAGAATATCCAGAATGTATTTAGATTGATTGATAAAAATCCCCGTTGAAAATTGTTTGACTTGCAATCCGAGAAAGAAATTCATCTCTCCCATCATGCTCATTTGAAAACGAGACACCATGAGGTTTGCAAAGTTCTTACAGTACTTAGGATTTGTAGAACCAAAAATAATATCATCCACATATATTTGAATAAGAATGATATCGCCTTTATCCTTTTTAATGAAAAGAGTGGTATCAACCATACCTTTTGTGAAACCCGACTTAACCAAGAATTGAGATAGAATATCATACCAGGCGCGAGGAGCTTGTTTTAGTCCATAAAGAGCTTTATCCAAGATGTAGACGTGGTTCGGCTTATCTGTATTTACAAACCCTTCTGGCTGTGAGACGTAGACTTCTTCCTTGAGTACTCCATTCAGAAAAGTTGTCTTCACGTCCATTTGATAGACGGTGAAGTTCTTGTGGGCTGCGTAGGCTAAGAACATCCGAATTGCCTCTATACGTGCCACTGGAGCATAAGTCTCATCGTAGTCTATCCCTTCCTCTTGCCTATATCCTTTGGCGACAAGTCGTGCTTTGTTTCGGATAACGGTGCCATCTTCATCTTTCTTGTTTTTGAACACCCATTTCGTACCAATGATGGTTCTACCTTGCGGTTTGGGTACGAGTCTCCAGACTTTCAGTGCTTCAAACTGATTCAGCTCATCTTGCATCGCAGTTACCCAATCTGAATCGGCAAGGGCCTCAGATACGCGTGTAGGCTCGATCTTGCTCAGAAAGGATTCATACATACAAAGATTTGATGTTGCAGACCTAGTTTGCACCGGTGCAGAAGGATCTCCAATAATTTGATGTACCGGGTGCTCTTTGGTCCACTTATGTTCATGAGGGAGTGGATTAGATGTATATTGATCATTGTCCGCATCTAGGAATCCACTGGTATCTCCTTCAGATGGTTCAGAATTAACGGGGGCTTCAGTTGAAGTAGTCGTTGCAGAAGTTGCAGTAGGTACAGCTTGGTCAATCTGTTGATCAGTCCTTATAGTACATCCTACGGAGTCAGCTACTTCTGTCTCGGCATTGTTGGTCACAACTTCAACTGTCGGAGTAGGCTTTTGAACTGGAACTTCTGGCTGAATAGGGGAACCAAATTCAGTAGAGATATCGGAAGTGGTCGGATGAGTAGTCATAGAGTCTTCTATCCTGTCAACCACAACAGAGTTAGGCAATTTAGAACCAAGAAATTCATCATAGAACAGTTCAAATAATAAATCCAAATCAGATAAATTAGAAGTAGACGACAATACGCCATCTGATTTGTTCTCTTGAGGTGCAGGTCCTGGACTGGTTGGTCCAGAAGCTAATACTCCGGTAATGACGGGTTCTGAACTGATGTGTTCAGAAGCCATGTCCTCAACGAAAGTAACATTGACGCTCTCGATCACTGTCCTCGACTTCTTCAAATAAACACGATATGCAGACGATGTAGAGGAATAACCAACAAAGATGCCTTCATCCGCCTTAGCACTGAACTTGTTCAGATTCTCTCGGTCGTTTAGAACATAACACGTACAACCAAAAACATGAAAATATTTAATGGTTGGTGTGCGGTTGTTGATCAACGCATACGGAGTCTTCTGAAATCGGCGGTGTATCATGGAGCGATTCTGAGTGTGACACGCAGTCGATACAGCTTCAGCCCACAAAAATAAAGGTAGTTCAGATTGGCTGAGCATTGTCCGAGCGGCCTCGAAGAGTGTACGATTGTGTCTTTCGACGACTCCGTTCTGTTGAGGCGTGCGAGCAGCAGAGTATTGATGTGATATCCCGACCGATTCGAGATATTCTTCAACTGTCTTGTTCTTGAACTCTGTGTCGTTGTCAGTCCTGAGAATCTTGACTTGTTTTTGCAGATTGACTTGAGTCGTCTTTAGAAACGTAATGAGAACATAGGGAGTCTCATCTTTAGACCGTAGAAACTTAACCCAAGTGTATCACGTATAGTCATCCACGATAACCAACACATACTTCTTTCCTCCTAAGCTTTGCGTTCGCATAGGACCGCACAGATCCATATGCAACAACTCTAATGGAAAGCTGGTACTCGGTTCAGGCTTTGGTTTGTGTGGGGCTCTCTTCATCTTTCCCTTTTCGCACGCTGCACATAGATGTTCTCTTTCGTACTTCAGTTCTGGAAGACCTTTCACTAGCTTGCCACTGACCAGCTTGTTGATGTACCGAAAGTTGAGGTGAGAAAGTCGTCGATGCCATAACCAGCTTTGTTGCATCGAGGCCTTTGAAAGTATACAGACCTGATTGTCAGCCTGGACGTTTGACAAGTTGATGGTGTAGAGGTTTGACTTGCGAGTGCCGACCAAGAGTTCTTTTCCTTCTTCAGTGCGTACTGAACATGTCTTGGCCTTGAAATTAACCTCTAAGTCTTTGTCGCAGAACTGGCCAATGCTGAACAGGTTATGCCCTAAGCCTTCAACGTAGCTCACCTTCTTGATCGTAAGATTTTCATGTACAACATCACCATATCCCAGAATAGGTGAAAACTGATCATTCCCAAAACGAACTGTGCCGCAGTATTTGTCCGTATAATTAGACAACATACTCTTCTGCCCGGTCATATGTTTGGAACACCCACTATCCAAATACCACATATGACGGGTCTGCACAACACAAATCAAGAAAGAAGAGGTTTAGGAACCCATTTAAAAATGGGACCTCCACTGTTAGTACTTGATTTTGGCACCCATTTAAATTTAGGTCCGCTTTTTCTTTGAAAACCAGAAGCATGATAAGACGTATGATAATGATAAGATGAAACATTATATGAACCATACCAAATATCAGAATATCTACGAGAAGCATAATCACATTCACCATAATTTAAAAACTTTTTAGTACTAGATGGAGCTAACTGAAATAATTGCTTTATAGAATATTTCTTGCGAGAGTCAACAAGATTATTTTTAAAAGTAGCAACATTCACACTCAAATCATCTTTACTAAAAGTCTTTTTATTCAAAATAAAACTAGAACTAGATTTAGCTTTCTCGTCTATCTTCTGTTTCGGTATCCATGCAGTCTTAACTCCAGCCCTTTGCTTTCTCAAATCTGAAACATTTGAAACTTTAGAGTTAGAATGATGAGAATTAAGAGAATGCTTCTTCTTTGGCTTACCAGTGAGGATCAGTTTCTGTGAAAGCTGAGCTTTTTGTTTCTTACCTTTTGCTTTCTTAGATTTCACAGAAACTGATTTATCAACTTTCGTTGATGTTTCACCTTTATCATACACACTGGGTAATCCAAAGGAATTTACAACACAAGATGAATGATCAGGAAGTTTAGAAGAAAAATCAAACTGAGAAACACACTTATTTAAAACACCTTCAGAGTTTAAGAAATTAAGCTCATTATCAAGTGAACCAGATCTGTCATCCGAATTTAAAGCTTTGGAGAGTTTAGGAAAATTAGAATTTTTGAACACTGTTGAAAATACAGTTTGTTCTAAGTCCATCAAAATTCTTTCATCTGTAAGAGTATTCTCAAGTTCAGAAATTTTACTTTCCAAAACGAGGGGAGGGACGTAAAGCTTACCTTCAATGGGTTTAGCCTCCAACTCTTTAACAGAATAACTCTCAAAATAATCATTTGAAAGAAATTTTGATTTATTAGAATGATAACTGTTATTCAACTTCTCATAGCGAAATGGAAGTTGAACTTTAGTTGTGTTCTTTCTTTTATCATATTCCTTGGCTTTATCTTTTTCCGACAGACTAGTCCAAAAAGGTTTGAGTTCTTGATGTTGAGGAGCCAATAACATAAACCCAAAGTCATAAAGTGCAGGCACTTCAGATATCACCTTTTTGAGATGATGTGGGTTTTTGTAACCAAGTCCCCAAGTATCAGGTTTCTCTTTAGGTTTGTTCAAATGAATAGTGTGTTCAGTTTGACCTACAGTATGTAATTTTTCTTCCAAATCGTTCACCTTTTCTATTAGAGATTTATTCTCTTTTGAAGTAGAAAAATACCTTTTAGCAATCTCTCTAGATTTAAACTCACATTCTTTAAACTTTGAAACAGTTTCAGACAACTCTTTATGAATAATAGTCTTTTCTTTAGCGCTGGTGTCTATATTTTTGTGCAAAGTTTCAATTAATACATTTTTCTCAGCAATATCATTACTAAGTGTATGTATAGATTGATTTTTCTCATTTATGACACCTCTTTCACGCTTCAGTTTCGACTCTAATTCTTGGAGTTTAGACATCATGGCATTCATTTGGTTCAATAAATCAAATTCAGTTAAGGTACATACCTCATCATTATCTCCATCATCCGAATCAGCTTCAGCTTCTGACTGGTTCTTCCCCATCAAGCACAGATGTGTTGTCTCGTCCTTCTCTCCTTCTTCAGATTCGTCATCCGAATGGTCGAGCCAGTATTCATCCTCGGCCATTAATGCTTTTCCAGCCTCTTGTTGCTTGGCTAGAAGCATTTTATTCTTGTAATAGTCTGAGTTTCGGACTTTTGATTTGCGGTAGTCCTTGGCAAAATGACCGAGTTTACCACAGTTGTAGCACTTAATCGGTTCTTCTTTCTTGGTCTCTTCAGCTTCATCCTTCTTCTTGTTTTCTGGTCTCCTTTCTTCAACTTTCTCCTTATGCTTGTAGTTATTAGGACCAGACGAGTACCTTTGACTATTGGAGTTTGGCTTTTTATAGAACTTCTTTTGGAGAGCCTTGGTTATCAATAGCATGGCTTCCTTCAGTTCATTACAATCGTCAGAGTCAAACTTTGCCTCGTACTCAGTTTCTTCCGAATCAGATTCTATCACCTTCTTCTTCTTAGACTTCTTAACCACAAGAGCAACTGGATCAGCAGCTGCTTTGTCATCCTTTTTCATCTCAGCCTTGATCTCTTCTACTTCTTCCTCATTCTGTCTGAGTATTTCATAAACTTCATGAAGAGGAATGTCATGCAGATCCTTCAACTGCCTCATCTGTCGGGTGAACCTCTTCCACTCAGGCTGAAGATTGCTGAGAAATTTCACATTCAGCTCCACGTGAGATTTGCTGATCTTGTTCTTGCTGAGCTCGTTCAGCAATGTAACAAATCTGTCATAAGTGGCTTCGAGTGACTCTCCAGCTTTGGCTTTGAACTCTTCATAATTATTCAAGCAGGTAGATAATTTGAGCTGGTTGCCGACTTTAGATCCGATCATCATCTTCTCCAATTGATCCCACATTTGCTTACAGGTAGCGTTGTAGCTGTCAATCTTGACATATATTTCATTCGGTATGCCTTGGAGAATAAATGATCTTGCCAGCTTGTCACCCTTGTGTCTGTTCAGCTGATCTTCCGAATATTCACCAATCGGTAATTTATACACTGTCTCTTCTTCTTGACCATTTTCTCCAGCTACAGTGAGAACCTTGGTCGGAGGTGTCATGATCCCTTCTTTCAGAGATTTTCTGATTTCATCTCCAAAATCATGTCGATCAATGAAGTCCAAAAATCTATCCTTCCATTGCTCGTACTCCCCCTTGAAGAGTACTGGTGGCTTCACATCTGTTCCAATAGCAAGAGCTTCCCGAGACATCTTTACTTATACGATTAGTATCAAACTTATCTGATATTGAAACAATCAACTGGATGAGATCGTTAGAAGTCAAGATAAAATCACACAATACTGAAAATCTTAGAATGAAATTCAGAAAAAATCAGATCAAGAACAGACCTTTGTCCCCCTTCGCAGACTTAGCACGGGGGTCCCGCTACCCGGTTAGCGGGTGGGGTCAAGGGGCAACGCCCTATTACAGTTTGCAAAAATCGACCGGGGATGTGCTTCGACCGGTAATGAGTCGACCGGAGACTTGTAAAGACCGGTAGAGAGTTCGACCGGAAACTTGTTCGACCGGGGAAGTGCAAAGACCGGTAGAATGATTAGACCGATAGTGCTAAGACCGGATGGTTGTTCGACCGACACTATGCTTCGACCGATAATATGTAAGACCGGTAGAGAGCTAAGACCGATATACTGCAATGGACCGATAGTATGCTTAGACCGGATGGGCTGGGTGTGTATCGGTCGATTGATAAGAAGTGGTCAACCGATAGTGAAAGGACCGATAGTGGTCTTCGACCGGAAAAACACAAGGACCGATACTAACAAAGACCGATATGCTCTTAGACCGGGGTGGACTGTGTGTGTACCGGTCGAATGCTATGAACCGATAAAGGGTATTCGACCGGAAGTGGAAGACCGATATGTTCTTGATGCTTATCGACCCAGAAACACAGAAATCAACCCAGAAACAAATCAATACTCAAAATTGAACAACCAAACTTTACCAAAACGATCTCCTAATCAACGAAAACCGATTGCAACCAATTAATTTCAGTAAAAATCACTCCACAAGGGATTCGATTGATGACACAGTGACTTCTCGTGAACGACCCCAGAATTTCGAATTCAACAAATTGATAACCAAAATCGATGCAATAATCAAATCAAACAATAACCAATCATGATAATATGCTAAACAAACACAATCCAATCAAAAACAACTTGAATGAACAATCACACAATAAAATTATGAATCTTTGACAGAAAACAGAACCGAACAAAAATATTCAATTCAATCTGTAACTTGCTCTGATACCAATTGTGCGTCCCAATACGCAATCATTCAAACAAGTAAAACAATAAACAACACAATAATGCAAACCTGATATTGATTAATCGAAAGGTTCAACAGGTTACAAGTGTTCTTGATGAAGAAACCAAACTTTCTCTCTACTTCTCTCTGTGTACGGCGCCAACAACACCCCCAGACCACCTCTCTCAATAATTAATTTTCCTCTAATTAGGCTCCTTAACCCTAATTAACTCTAAACAAAAACTATTTATATTTAGGATAATTAAGCCTAATGGGCTTGGCTTGCTAGGGCCCAACAACCTAAAACAAACTTATTTAACTAAAATAAAACTAACTAATAAATAAAATACGTAAACAAACTTTGACTATTTATTACAAAAGGACCCTAGACTATTTGTTGAGACGACTTTATCAGCTTTAACTTCAGATTTCTATCTTCAGATAATTATGATCTTGAATCCAATAAATATATGCTTTAACAGATGAAGAGACTTCAAGGACTCAAGAATCTGAGCAGTGAGGGCCTGATGAGACTCGGAAGCCGCTTGTAGACGACGAACCTCCTCATCACGAGCATTGGTGGCTGCCTGAAGAGCAGTGACTAAGGTAGTGAGGTGATGATTGGAGGACTTAAGAGACATCATCTTGTCACAAGAGACCTTGACAAAAGAGCCCAGAAGTGTCTGATGATCACGAAACTGAGCCCCCAAGAGACGGTGTTGTCTGTTTGTTTCCTGTATAGCCTCCAGAATTTCAGGGGGGATAATGGGAGCAGAAGGAGGAGTGTCCCGTACATTAGAGGTAGAAGGAATTGAGGAGGTAGACACCTGCTTGTGACCCTGTTGCAAATAAGCCAAATATTGTGAAATACCCTCCACACTGGCCTTGGGTAAGACCCGTGTTTCACCGGGCGGTGCATAAACATCGACCAAGAATTGGTCGGGTGAAAGGTCGTGCAGTGAGAAAGCAGAACCTTGGTCCGGGGAGAAGACCAAGTCATCCTCATCCACTAAGGATAAAGTGGAGGAGGGGATTTGAGGGTCCCCAAATATTACAGTTGCATCCTGTTGTGAGGATACAAAGGTGGTGGCAGTGGCTATGTCGGAATCCCCGGGCCCGAATGGGACAATATCAACATCCGTCGATTGTGAAGAATCGGAGGATGGAGTATGTGGGATGGCCCTAGAAACCTTCCTCTTTCTTTTGGGAGAAGAGGGAGGGGAAGAGGTAGAGTGCCGCCGCTTTGAGGTGGTGGGTGAGGCCTGGGTAACCACCGAAGGTCCTTTCGGTGGTATGGCCGTTTGGGCAGGTGCGGCGGTGTCGGTAGCTGATGATGAGATAGTGCTAGCCGACGTTACAAGAGGTGAGGGGGAAGGGTCCACTACAAAGGAGGGACCTCTGGACACCGGAGTGTCCTTGGCATCTCCCCACTGTAGATTGGGAGAAGTAAGGAAAGAGACCATACCTGGAAGCAGAGGGTTGTCAGTTGCCAAAGGCCCTTTATGAAGAAGGGGTTTGGTCATAATTGGCGCCTTGTAGTCAAAAGTGATGCTATGAGAGGCATCAATGGCAGTAGTAAATTTATGATAAATGATGAGCCATATAAACCGAGGAAAAGCGACATGGGGCCGCTTGTGAGGGGTGATGACACTGACTAATTCACGGAAGAAATATCGCGCAAAATCAATCTTTCGTTGAAAGATAAGAGCATGTGCCAGTTGGGTGATGGAAGAGGGAGATTGATCATGTCCACTAGTTTTCTTGCTAAGACATAAAATAACATGAGAGAAGAAGAAATGTCAGATACCTCCCATGTTTTTGCGAAGTAGGGTGCCTGGACTCCTGTCATGTTCTCCACGGATGTAGTTCAGAGCTCCAACAACTTCCTCATGCTCATTGCCAAGTGGGAATTTTTCATAGGGTGAGTAGATAGGAAGATGAAGTGCCGAACGAACATCTTCAACCCCGAAGGTGAGATCCGGTGAAGCGGGGTCGGAGAGAATGGAAGCCGACACCTTCTCGGATGTAGCGTCATAGACACAAGTAAGCCAAAAATTGCCAATGAGCAATTTGCTTATTTTTGGTGGATTGTATGTCAAGGCATAGTGAAGAGGAGACTTCATGAGGAAGGAAGCAATCGGGTCAAACTCACTATGCTTGGGATCACTTTCCAACCGTGCAACATGATTGCATGGGTTGAAAATTAGATCGGAATGAGAGGTGGGGGAGGTGACCACATTTTTCTTGACAATGTTGGGGGAAGAGGAGGAAGCCATGAAGGAGAGAAAAATAATGTAGGTGGAAGAGGAGAAGGAATGAAGGAAGGGATGGTGGAAAATGGAAGGGGATGGGTGTTATTTATAGTGGAAATAGGAGGGAAATAGAAAAGGAAGGGATTTGAAATGGGTAGGCTAAATAGGTAGAAGATAATAGGGAGAGATGTGTAAGTATGGTAAGGATGGGAAAGGTAATATAGTGTAGGAGGATATGTATGGGGAAAGGAGATGATTGTAAGAAAAAGGGAGATATGGAAGGAAGAAGGGGAAAGGTAGGATGGGAAGGGAAGTAGGAGGTGTAAGAAAGGGGGAATGGGATAGGTAGGTTAGTCTTGGGAAAGAAGAAAAAAATAAATAAAAGGGAGTAGGTTAGGGGGTAGTAAAAAGACAAAATAAAATGGAGGGAGGTAGGGGAGTGAGGTACCGAAAAAAAATGGAGTGGGGGGAGGGGGGTTCGGCTAGAGGGTGAGGGGAGGGGGAAGGGGTGTTAGCCGAAAAGTAAATTGGAGTGGGAGGGGGGCTGTCGGCCGAACAAGGGGTGATAAGGTGGGTTGTGGTTTGGTTGGGCTTCGGCGGGGGTGGATATTCGGTTGGGGGAGAGTTAGGTTGGGGGATGTTTGGATGAGTTGTGAGGCAAGAGAGGAAGCGGGGGAGAGGGGAGTGTCGGCTGCCGAAGAAGGGAATAGGGGTGGTGGCTTCGGATACCGAAGTGGAGAAGGGAAAGAGAGAGAGATCGGCGAGGGGAGAGGGGGCCGAAGAGGGAGAGAGGCCGAAGTGGGGTAGGGAGGAAGGGGGAGTTCGGCTAGGGGGAAGTGCGGCTAAGGGGGGTGTCGGCTAAGGAGAGGGGTAGGGAGAGGGGGTGTTCGGCTAGAGGAGGGGAGAGAGAAGAGAGATCGCCGAAAGAGAGGGAGAGGGATCCGAAGGGAGGAGAGGGCCGAAGGGGGGGGAGTTCGGCTAGGAGAGCTAGGGAGAAAGAGAGAGAGCCGAAAGAGGGAGGAAAGGGAGAGAGAGAGTGTGTGTTGTGTGTGGGATGAGGAGAAAAGAGAAGAAAAATACTGATTTTTATAAAAAAAATACTATTGTTTTTTTTTTTTTGAATTCTTTTCTTTTCTATCTCTCATTTTTTTTTTTTAATTTTCTGTTTTCTTTTCTCTCATTTTTTTTTTTTGTTTTCTTTTCTTTCTCTCTCATTTTTTTTTAATTTTCTGTTTTCTTTTCTCTCATTTTTTTTAAATAATAAACTAAACATCGGCATTTAACATACCGAGTTCGCTGATAAGAAACTTAAACCGGGCTTCATCAAGAGGCTTGGTGAAGAGATCCGCAAGTTGAAGGTCGGTAGGGATGAAATGGAGTTCGACATCACCTTTGGAGATGTGATCCCGGATGAAATGATACCGGATGTCGATGTGCTTGGAACGAGAGTGCAGCACCGGATTGTTTGCGATTGCGATCGCACTTGAGTTGTCACACAGAATCGGGATATGAGAGTACAGTTGATTGTAGTCTCTCAGTTGGTTCTTCATCCAGAGGATTTGAGCACAACAACTTCCAGCAGCTACATACTCAGCCTCAGCAGTAGAGGTGGAGACTGAGTTCTGCTTCTTGCTGGACCAGCTAACAAGCTTGCCACCAAGGAGTTGACAGCTGCCAGTGGTGCTCTTCCTATCAATCTTAGAGCCTACAAAATCAGAATCTGAATACCCCATTAGATCAAAACCTGAGTCTTTGGGATACCAAAGACCCAGATTCATGGTACATTTCAGATACCGAAAAATGCGTTTAACCGCAGCCAAGTGAGATTCTTTTGGATTGGCTTGGTAACGCGCACACAGGAAAGTAGCAAACATAATGTCTGGTCTACTAGCAGTAAGATAAAGAAGAGAGCCGATCATGCCTCGGTAGCTGGTGATATCCACAGATACACCATCCGGATCAGCATGGAGTTTCAAAGGTGGTGCCATGGGAGTTTTCATGGGGGAAGAGTTTTCAAAATTGAACTTCTTGAGAAGGTCACGAATGTATTTACTTTGATTTATAAAGATTCCTTCTGAAGATTGTTTAACTTGAAGTCCTAAGAAAAAGGTAAGCTCCCCCATCATACTCATCTCATATTGGCTTTTCATGAGAGAGGCAAACTCATCACACAGTGACTCATCAGTGGTACCAAAAATGATATCATCCACATAAATTTGAACAAGAATAAGATTACCTGAGGTTTTCTTGATGAACAAAGTGTTGTCAATTTTACCTCTTGTATACTTGTTCTTCAAGAGAAAGTCAGCAAGAGTGTCATACCAGGAACGGGGAGCCTGCTTTAGACCATAGAGAGCTTTGTCCAATCTGTACACATAGTTAGGATGGACTGGATCTTCAAAGCCAGGGGTTGTTTCACATAGACTTCTTCAACTAGCTCCCCATTCAGAAAGGCACTCTTGACATCCATCTGGAAGACTCTGAAGTTCTTGTAGGCAGCATGAGCAAGGAAGATTCTGATGGCTTCAAGTCTGGCAACTGGAGCAAATGTTTCGTCATAGTCAATTCCTTCCTCTGCCTATAGCCTTGTGCAACCAGTCTGGCCTTGTTTCTGATCACCGTGCCTTCTTCGTCCATTTTGTTTCGAAAGACCCACTTGGTTCCGATGATGGTTTTTCTGGAAGGTCGAGGAACCAATCTCTAGACTTTGTTCCTTTCGAACTGAGAAAGTTCTTCTTGCATGGCAGTGATCCAACATGGATCAGCTAGATCTTCGTCAACTTTCTTTGGTTCAATGAGAGAAAGGAAATTTACATAGAGACAAATGTTACCAACACCTCTTCGAGTCTGTACACCAGCTTGTTGATCACCAATGATTTGATCAATGGGGTGATCTTTTGTCCACTTTAGGGCAGGAGGTAAAGGAGGAGGGTAAGAGATTTGTAGAGGAGAGTGGGAAGATAAATTTTGAGGAGAGATGGATGGAAGATCGGCTTGTATATGTGAGGAATGAATGTCAGATTGAGAGACTGGGATGATTTAGAGTGTATGTTGAGGTTGGGTAGGCTGAGGATCATCCTCTTGATGAGAGGAGGGGTTGTGAGATGTAGAGGGTTCATTGTTTTGGTAGAGAGAAGTGGGAACTGTGTAGGGAATGTCTGATGATGTTGGAAGAGGACCATCACCAACACAGGAGGATATCCATCTGTTCAATTCTTCATCATCACAAGAGAGTGATGATATCTTGAGGTCATCAAACTTGACATGGATGGATTCATCAATAGACTTCCTTCGGAGGTTGTAGACTCTGAAAGCTTTGGAAGTGAGAGAATATCCCACGAAGATTCCTTCATCAGCTTTGGGATCAAATTTTCCCAAATTTTCTCTATCATTGAGAATGTAGCAGACACACCCAAAGACATGAAGAAAACCAATATTGGGTTTTCTACCATAAAAGACTTCATAAGGAGTCTTATTGTGTCTTTTCACAATGATGGACCTATTTTGGGTAAAGCATGCAGTGTTGATTGCTTCGGCCCAAAAGTAGATAGGGAGGTGAGATTCACTCAGCATGGATCGGGCAGATTCACATAGCGTTCTGTTCTTTCTCTCCACTACACCATTCTGTTGTGGAGTTCTGACGGCAGAGAAGTTCTGAGAGATGCCTTTTTCATTGAAAAAGTCATCCAACATACTGTTCTTGAATTATGTTCCGTTGTCACTTCTTACAGATCTTACCAGCTACCCATTCAACACTTCAGACTTTTTGATGAACTTTATGATTTCTTCAGTAGTGTCACTTTTGTACCTGAGAAAAAATACCCAAGTGTAACGAGTGAATTCATCAATAATAACCAGAATGTACCTTCTACCACCAAGGCTTGGGGTACTGACTGGTCCACACAGATCCATGTGGAGCATCTGAAGAGGATGAGTGATGGAGAAGCATTGCTTGGACTTGAAGGAAGATTTTGTGAGTTTCCCTTTCTCACATGCAGCACACAGCTTTTCTTTCACAAAGGACAACTTTGGCATGCCCGTGACAAGCTCCTGGTTTGAGAGGACATTCAAAGTCTTGAAGTTTAGGTGAGAGAGACGCTTGTGCCAGAGCCAGCATCTTTTGGCAGTGTTTTCAGAGACAAAGCAAATGTTTGTTCCGAAGGATGAGCTATGTCCCATGTCTATGACATAGACATTTTCTTTACGGTAGCCAGAGAGGACGGTTTCCATCTTTTCGTTGAAAATGATGCATGAAGATAATTCAAACATCACCTTGTAGTCGAGATCACACAGTTGGCTTATGCTTAGGAGATTGTGCATCAAGCCTTCGACATAAGCTACTTTATTAAAGGTGATGGAACCATTTGAGAGTGTTCCATAACCTTTAGTACTTCCTTTGGAGTTATCACCAAAGGTGACAGAAGGACCTTTGGTAGGCACGAAGTCTACAAGAAGAGATTTGTTGTCGGTCATATGACGTGAGCACCCACTGTCAAGATACCAGATTTGTTGGTACCCTAGACCCTGCAATCACAAGAAAATCAGTTCTTTGGTACCCATTTGGAGATGGGTCCTTTTGAGTTAGAAGGAGAAGAAGTATCCTTGAAAGCCTTTTTGTCAATTCTCTCCAGAGGACAATCCTTAGCAAGATGAAAGGTATTACCACAGTTATAACACTTTCTATAGATAAAAACCTTTTTAGAGCTTTGATCAGCTTTCTTGTGATGATTGGTCACATTGACTTTCATGGCCTTAGAGGTTAGAGGATAGTTAAGAGGCTTAGGACCCAAGATACCTTTGTCAGAGTCAGCTGAAGTAATAGAAGAAGGTGTCTTGGAATGAAGCTCTTTCAACATCAGAGGTCTAGGGATATGAAGAGAAGATGGTTTCTTCGAGTTTTTCTTGGGAAGTTTCCTTTTGGGAGGAATATCGGTAACTACTGATTTTCCTTTTTCAGAAGAAGAAAATTTCCTTGAAGAAGGTTCTCTGGTTGGGATCTTAGGGAGTTTGGTTTTAGAAAAGGAATCCTCATTTATTTTCAAGGAAGACATAGACTCAGCAATGGGTTTAGAAGGGTCATTTGAGTCTTAGGCTTCCTCACTCTCATGAGGTGAGTCAATGCTCTTAGCTTTGATAAACTTTCCAAACTTGAGATCTTTAGGGAGATCAGAGGAGTCCAGAGGTTCAGAGTCATCATGGTTCTCTTCAGAGAATTCATAGAATGAGGGAAGAGAGAAAGGAGCATGGGTGTAAGAAGGAGGTTCAAGGTCAGATTTCCCGAAGCCTAGTCCAGATTTGTCATCACAAGATATTTGATCCTGAAAAATCTTTTCTAAGTTCTTGGAGGAACTTGTCCATTTATTCACAATTTATTGCTCCTTTTTGAATCTTTTCAAAAGTTTATTTTTCTCTTTAGCAAGAGTAAAATTTATAGTTTTCAAATCTTCAAGCTCAGCCTTGATTTTGTCAAAGTGTTTTAGTTGAGAAAGACAGATTTGCAACTGAGAAGAAAGAGACTTTATCTGAGCATTTGCCTTCTTCTTTGCATCCTTGGTTTCATAGAAGTCAATGGTCAAAGAGTCAAAGGCTACAATTTTCTCAGCATCAGAGAGAGAGAAAAATGGATGTACCTGAGTAGATGAGGTAGAGCACTCAGTGGACACAAGAGCCATGGAAGTGGAAGAGGTTTCACTGTCATCAGCATCATCTATTTTAGCCATAAAGCAAAGATTGGCCGTGTCCTTGTCACTTTCAAAAGTTGGTTCATCTGCCCAATCAAGAGATTCGGCAAGAAGACCTTTTCCTTTGTTTGCTAGAAGAGCATTTCTTTCCTTCTCTCTCTTGTATTTGGCCTTGTACTTTTCAGCACGGTCAGAGTTTGAAGGAACAGACAAGTTTGACTTTTGAAAAGGAGGTTGGTAGGACTCAGACTTGGTTCTGACAGACCTAGAGGATGTACGGTTAGAGGAGGGCAGTCTAGACTTATCAGAGGACATGCTTCTGCATTCAGAAGCAAAGTGTCCCTTCCTCCCACACCTGTAACAATCCTCATTTGTTTTGTCAAAGGAAGCATTTTTAGAAAGAGTAGAGGAGGGTTTTCTAGAAAACCTGGATTTTCCAGAAGAGAAGCGAGGTTTGCCTTTAGAAAAGCCTGCCAGCATGGCAACACCGTCTGACAGCTGAGCCACAGAGGTCTCCTCTCCTTCATCATCAGCCTCACTGATATAGACTTCTGAAGGGTCATTGGGGTCCTCTTGACTATTGTTGTCAAAATCAGAGGGATAAGTGATCCTAGGGACACACAAAGTACTTTTGGAAGATTCACCGACAAGAGCTAGAGAAGAGCCTTTGATGTCTTTTGTGATTGACTTCCTAAGCAGTTTAGTTTGCTCATAGTTGAAGAGAGTGCCATACAAGGCAGTGAGAGGCATGGAATCAAGATCCTTGGTAGACTTGATACAAGTACAGATGTTTTCCCAAAACTCAGGAAGACAATCCATAAACTTGCACAAGACTTCCTCATTATCATAGATGCGACCCACAAGTTTAAGATCATTGAGTAGACTGTTAAAACGATTATAGTAGTTTGAGAGAGACTCACCCTTCTCATGAGAGAAGAGTTCATACTTTCTTACAAGAGCAATCTTTTTGCTCTTTTTCACCTCAAACGTACCTTCATAAAGAACACACAGAGTGGACCACATTTCTTTTGCAGTAGAAAGGTTAACAAGAGAATGGTAGACCTCATCAGGCAGAGAGAGGGCAATGATGGCTCTGACTTTAGTATCAAGAGCTATAAGACGTTTGTCTTCATCATTGTATTTACTGGGGTCCTTTACAATGTATCTCCCAGTAGCTGGAGTTCTTTCTTCCTCAGAAGAGTCCTCATCAGCTTTTGCCTTATCTGCATTGTAACGGTCCCAAACTCTAGGAATAAAAGGACCTTCATGTAAGATAGTAGGATATTTGCTGTCAACTCCTTCTAAGAAGAGTATCATACGACTTTTCCACAGGAAGAAGTTATTGGGGTTAAACTTTGGTGGTTTGGCTATAGAGCCATTGTCGTATGAAACAGCAGTGGTGTTTTGAGAAGAAACATTTTTCAAAGAAGAAGAAGAAGAAGATGCCATCACGGATCTAGTTTATTGAGTTAAACTAAACCGCTCTGATACCACTTGTTGGTCCCAAATAGCAGTAAGTAAATAAGAAAAGTATTGTAGAAGGGGGGGTTGAATACAATACTCACAATTTTTCACTTAATTTAATTCTTATTGATTTGAAATCAAGAATTACACATAGAAAACTTTTGATTGTTGCGGAAGAGAATAGATGAAATCTATTCAAACAATCTTACACAAAGAGAAATGAAGAACAATTGTAAAACACTTAGAAAACAATAAGAACTTCTTAGAGAGAGAATGCCAGTGCACTTAGAGAGCTTGAATGCATGAGAGCTGGTGATCTTGCATGTTGAGCCATCCTTCATATTTATAGTGCCTCATGCATTAAATGCATGGGACACCTGTTGAGCAAAGGATATATCGAAAGGATATACTTAGTTTATGTGAGGTCGAGGTCTTTGGATTGAGAAGTGATATTCGACACAGGTCTTCAGCAAGGTACATGATGTACCTTTTGTCTTGAGGTGTTTTGGCTTGAAGTGTTGACCTGCAGAGAGGATGGTAGAGACCTTTCCTTAAAATGATGTAGTAGACAAAACTTACTTTATCTGATCTCCAGATGAGGTCCACGTCAATGCAAGATATCACAATATACTTTGTCAGAAAAGTACAATGTGTTTGAAAGAATTCCTTAAGCATAGACTGCCGAAGACTTGAAAGATCTTCGGCTCCTGAAGATGTGAGAACACCTTCATACTCTAAGGAGAGATCATCGGCTACCGAAGACTTGAGAGATCTTCGGATGCTCCTTGAAGATGTGAGAACACCTTCATACTCTAAGGAGAGATCATCGGCTGCCGAAGACCTGAGAGATCTTCGGCTCCTGAAGATGTGAGAACACCTTCATACTCCTGAGAGATATGTGATTGACACCATCCTGGCCGATGGTGTTGATCACTTGGGCATGCTTGGCTTTAGGCTGAGGAGACTATCTTCAATCCGCTTTGAGAGATGTAATCCTTCTTTGTCTTCTTCGGCCGATCTTCGACTTCACCGAACATTTGTATAGAAACCAAGCTGCTAAAAGAACCTTAGACATATTCTAAGTAGGATGATATAAGATGGAAGATCAGGAGGTCATCTTCAAATCTTCAAATGACCCAACAGATGCGTTGTACAAACTTGAACGTGCATAAATATTCATAATGAATATAACACATACATAGCATTTCACGTAAAAAACGGTTAAAACGACAAAAAAAAAACTATATCGAGATGGATGTCATATCGAAGAGCACGAAATTCTCGTTTTTTTGATATAATTTGTTTGATTAAAATATTATTAATTTTTAAGATAATTTATTTTAAACTTTAATTGGGTAAAAAGTTTTTAATTAAAAAAGAAAATAAAAAGTCAAATATGGTAGGCGTGTGTTTAAATTTTCTTTCATTTTTACCCTAACATTTTAAAATTAAAAACTCTATTTAATATGAGTTGTTGGATCAAAAGAGATCAAGTAGCTAAGATTTGTCCTCACGTGCACAATGAAAAATTAGTTTTCATTTGAACTTTCTTATATGTATATATATATATATAGGGGAGCGATCTTTTGAAAACCACTCTTATGATGCAAACTTTGCACACCATTTTCATCCAATGAGAGAATTTCTTTTGATTTTTAATTTATTTAAATTATTAGGGCAAGTAGGTCTTTTTCTATTTAATCCGTATATATATGGTAGTTTTATTGAGCGGTTATTTTTGGATAGCTTTAAATGTGAATCAGTTAATTATGGTATTTATTTATTTTTTTTATAAAAGTATCCCATATTAATGTGTTTTTAACTAAAAAAAATTTAATATAAATTTCGTCGGTTTGTATTTTCGAGGGTTCTTCTTCTTCGTCGGTGGAGTAATGGGAAATTCACATGATGAAGTAGTTTCATTTAATGATGAAATACAGTTTCATCTAGATGATGAAATACGTTTTAGAGCTTTCATGATGAAATACGTTTTAGAGCTTTCATTCGCATGGTTAGGGTTTCATTACGATTCACTATGGTTGCAATAAAAAACAAGGTTTATTGGCGGGGACCCAAGGCCCCGTGGTCCACTTTTGTGGACCCTACAAGCCCTACCTCATAGACTTGCACCGGAAAATACATCCTGTCTCCCCCCGGATTCGAACTCTGGTAAGGGAACCCCAGGTAGGAGCGTTTACGGAAGAAAGGTGGCCACTGCAATAAGGTTTCATCTAGATGATGAAATACGTTTTAGAGTTTTCATTGGAGGTGAAACTGTTTTATTATGTTTCAATATGGTTTTAATAAGGTTTCACTATGTTTCACAATGGTTTCAATAAAGTTTCACTATGGCTTCCCTATTGTTTCACTATATCAATGTGAACTAAGGTTTTTATTACGTTAAACTATTTTGCAATAATATATTGATAATTTTATAATATATTAAAAAAGAATTTATAATAAAATAAATTGGTTTCCTTTTATAAAAAATGAATCATCCGATTTCCTTATTTGAATTTGGAATTGGAATGTATCATTATGCCCTTTCGTCCTATTTTTATTAATTTATTTGTTAACATAAATAACTCAAATTAATCTCAACCCTTGATTGATGATATCAATGACATTTACAAGGGTTGCAAAGTTTGCATCATAAGAGGGGTTTGCAAATAAAACCACCTCTCTCTCTCTTTCTCTCTCTCTCTCTCTCTCTCTCTATATATATATATATATAGTCAGGTTTAGGAAAAAACCGTAAAAAATGAAAAACTAATTAAGAAACACGCTATTAACCATTCATCTTAATTTTTAAGGTATGCACATGTACATACAAGTAATTAGTAAGTAATTTTTTCAGTATGTACATGTGTATACCAGGCACACATGTATAGAAACAAGGAAGCATCTTCGATTCTTTGTATGTACATGTACATACCGTACAAATGAACGGTTATTAGGATATTCCTCAGTTTTTTTCATTTTTTGGATGTTTTCTCCTAAACCTCACCTATATATAGTGGGTCACGGCCACATAACAATAAATCAATTGTTTTTTAAAAGGTTAAAATACGAAATGGTCTTACATTTTCATATGAGTCGTTTGATAAAGTCGGTTCCTAATTTTTATTTATGACTGATCATATTAATTCGATCCCCATCGTCTTCTGTTTATAGACCTCTTATTTTAGGAATACCGGCTTTCTCCCAATTGTTTGATGTTTGTTTGGAGGTTGTAATTTTGGTTTTTAATGCAAGTTTTTCTTTCAAAAAAAAGGTCAATGTTTCCAACAATTGTTATAACAAGTATATATTATCTGAAAATGTGATAATTACATATAATTGCATAACCTATAACAATAATTAAAATAATAACTTACATTCAAACTTTAACTTAATAAGAGTCATACAAATTTAAATAACATCAACGTCACATTTTATGAACCCCTTCAAGAAAAGTGGGGGATTAATTTATACCCTAATTAGTGTTCGGACAATTATGTTTAACGTCGCTTTCAACCTTCAAATCTTTTGACTTACAATCAAGTTTATCCGAAATCGATCGAGGTGTTTGGTTTGTCTCACATATAAGGGTTCAATCTTACCAATAAACTTCGATCATTCTCGTTAAAGCAACATATATTTTATTTTTGAGGGATTTATGAAGCATGCATGCATGCCCCTTGCTTTGGGATTCGTTTTACATTCAAGTAACCCCCCTCCCTTAAAAAAAAAATACATTCCAAGTTTCAATTTCTTATAGACTTTATATTACTAGTACTTTTTAGTTATTTTAATATATTTTAGGATGTTGTACACTGTAATTTCTAGAAAGTTTAGTTACAAATTTGGCTAAGATTTATATTGAATCTTTATGGGACCTATTGGCAAACTTTTTAGAAACTTGAACAATTAAACTCATGGTCAAATCATACATTTAAATACTTTAGGAGACTTTTGCAAATTCAGAAATTTAAAATATTTTAAAATTATCGCCAAAATCGTAATTGTAATACTATAGGGGTCTTTTTTGGTAATTTCAAAGAAAATATGATAAATAAGAGGTGGCTACATTGAATTTTTTAGAAATTATTGTAATCATGGCAGAAATCACAATTTTGAAAGTTCAACAGATTTAAAGCCTATTTAAATAGTAAAATAAAATAATAAAATTTAAGAAAATTCAGGTCACCGGTGCTCCAAAGTCCAAAATCCAAACTGCGTCGCTTTCAGACAGCCTCACCCAGATCCATCAAAACCCAATGGTTCGGCCCAGATCCATCTCAGGCCCACACCAGCCCATCAAACAATATCCAAGTAACCTTTTAGTTAGTAGTTTATACATGTTTCTGGGCGGACCTACTAACAGAATAGGGGCTGTATGGGACCTCGCTCAATCGCCCTGTCATAATGGAATTTTTTTATTGATCATTATTGTGCACTCGCTTAATTTTAAAGTGGGTTCTTATGTGTTTTTAAAACCAAATATGAAATAGATATGTGAAGTTGGTGGAATTGTTGGGAGAGAAAAGAAAAGAAAAGAAATGGATGGAAAAGAAAGGAAAAGAAAATAATTTTTTCATTTGTGTTCTCGAAATGGAAGGAAAGGAAAGGAAAAGAAATAGTTTTTCATGTTCTTGAACAGGAGAGAAAGGAAAGGAAATATGTTAATTTTACAAATATACCATTGTAAAAATATATTCTTATAATGAAAGATTGGGTAGTTTTGTAATTTTAATAATTTCAGTAATTTTTTTTAAATGGTTTTAATTTTTTTTCTTTTCTTTCCTTCCCTTTCCTCCCACATTTGGGAGGAAAGGTTTGGGAGGAAAATTATCAATTCTTTCCTTTCGTTTCCTTTCCTTTCTCTCCTAAAAAAAGTTTCGAGAACACAAGTTTTTTTCACTTTCCTCTACTTTCCCTCCATTTCCTTTCCTTTCCTCCGTTAAATGAGTTTCGAGAACACAGCGTAAAGGTCAAGGATTCTATTCTTGTCAAGTGTTGAGACAACAAATTCTATATTTTCATGTGTTAAATTTCAGTAACTAAAACTTTGGCAAACAAATATGCAATAACAAACATTTACCAATGAACTGCTACTATTTTTAATTTATAATTGTCTCGATCTTACTTTTATTTCTTTTCTTATAAACTATTTTCTTTCAATTACCCATCTTTATATATATATATATATATAAGCAAAATCTTAAGAGAATGACATGGCACAATGAGAGGCTCAGACTAACTCTGTTTGACTCCCTTCCGTTAAACCCCATCATGTGCCTTGCACATGAGGGTATATTGGTCATTTTGCTTACTTCTTTTGTTTTTCACTAAACAACAAATCACAGGACCAAAATCGCAGTTTACTCTTACTTTTATATATATATATATATATATATATATATATATATATATATATATTATACACGATAAATCGTAAACCCAACCACCGTTCATCTCCATTGTCGACGACCCAATCACCGGCCATCTCCATCATCGGCGGTTCAAACTCTCTCCCTCTCAAAGTCGACGTTCAAGGGTGAGATCGATGTGGAGATCTCTGGAATTACAGAGATCAAATCACGGGGATGAAGTAGATGAAAGAGGTGGAGAGCAATGGAGATCGAACAACAAGGACAAAACATAAGGATCGAATTGCAGGGACAAGCATTAGGCCCTGTGTAAACCACATACCCAAAAGCAAATAGGAGCAAGGGAATGAAAGGGGGTGGGCCTTTGTGGTTCCAGCGATGATCGGAGCAAGGGGATGAAAGGGGTAGGCTCTGGCCGGGGGGGGTCTGTTTTCAGATTGGAGGCGGTGTACTGACTAAAGATCGACACCCATCTCAGGGATCGAAACCCATCTTCATCCATCCTCTCTATTTCAATCATCATTGTCCATTTTGCAGCAAATCTAGGTTCAGATCGGAGGAGAATGGAGGTGGCAAAGAATACAAAACCACTAAGCTAATCTGGGTTGAGATTGGTGGTTTAGAAGTTAGAACGATGGTGGATATAGGTGAGCAACCAGAGTTTGTGAGGCGCCAGAGTTTGTCGCCGAGAACGAAAGGGGAATATGGGTTTTTGTCTCCAAGAAGTTAAGGGGATGGGTCAAAAAATTGCATTTTAGTCCCTGTGATTTGGTATTTCTTTGATTAAATTGTGTTTTAATAGGAAATTAAATTAAACAGCAAAATGACCAATATACCCTCATGTGCAATGCACATGAGGGGGTTGAAAGGAAGGGAGTCTAACAGAGTTAGTCTGTGTAACACCCGGAATTTCAGGTAAGTACTGAGACCTCCTTAACCCTTCATTATAAGTGCTAATTGAAGTAGATTATATTTGTTTGTTGCTAACCATATATAAGGTCATTTAATTGCATTATCTGGTAGCCTAGTTGATCTTAACTTTGTTTTTTCTCTTGTTCTACAGCACATGTTTTTTCTGAAATAAATTGAAAATAAAATAAAATTAATAACATTTAATAATTAATACTTTGTATGAGTTTTCATTTTTATTTTATTTTTTGATAATATAGGTTATTATTCTACAGTATATGATGTCGTCAAACAAGTTTATGTAAGAAATTTATAAACTTATATTTTGTTGTTGCATTTACTGCCCATTACGAGATCAACCAAAAAAACCCAAAATAGTCCCCTATAAAGGTGGAATTCGGCAAAGATCATGTTGAGCATAAGTTGTAGTCTTGTGTCTTGCTCAAAAAATCATGGTCGACTCCATTTATAAAAATGTATTATATCAAATCGACACAATTGAATTTTCCTTTGTTGACTTTTCCTTGGGTTACATGCGACTTTGCTGGGCTTTTATTGACCTTAAAGGTGCATCCTCTCCGAAAAATTTTGTTCAAATTTTGAGTTATATTTTGTTCAAATTTTGAGTGACATCTTAAATTTCTAGGTAACACATATGATGTGTAAGTATTTTTAGTTGCAATGGATAAAACCTGCAAACATGCAAATGTGCAAACAAAATAATTAAAGTTACAATGTATAATATTCAATACATAAAAAATATAAAAATTAATAAATAATTAAATAAGTCTGTACCATTGTACTACCATAGTACCTGACTTCCAATACCATGTACCAACCAAGATCGCATATTTGGTACTGTACTATCAACCAGCTTTAACTGGTATCAATTTAATTGGTATAATTAATACATGTTAGCTCATTTAAAAATAAAATAATAACCAATATTATTTAGTGTGGAATAATAACCAATAATATTGGTTATCAGGAAGTTAATTTAGTGTGGAAGGAGGTGTTTAGTTGAAAGAGGAAATCATTTCGGTAGATGATATTATTCTACAAGAAAATCAATCGGATGATAAGACTCTCTTCGGAAATTCGGACAGCGGTGATGTGGTCCTTTCTATATTTAATATGGTTGCATAGGAACCAAATAGTAGTATTCAAGGATGAGAAACGTAAATTGAAAGAATTGATCCTCCAAATCCAATGGCGGAGTTTCGAGTGGGTTGCAAGAAGGATACGGGGCAGAAAGTTGGAGTGGACGAAGTGGCTCTCGAACCCTTTGGAGCTCCTACGATGTTCGTGATGCTGGTGCATTGCCTTCGGTTGTTTGGAGGATTTGGCAGCAGACTCTGTCGTGTCTTGGTGTCGAGTTTTTTTCTGCTTTGGTAATCTGTTTTTCGTAGTATTGCTTTTGGTTAGTGCAGGTTTGCTCCTGGCAAACCGGCCGTGTGGCTGTGGTTGGTGTTCGTTGCTTTTGGTTCGGTGTTTTGTTGTTCCTTTTGTTTCCGTTGTTTTGGTTTTTGTGGTGGCTATAAATATGCCTCGTCTTTCAAAACAAAAAAACATAGAACACAAACATATCAAGAAAATTGGAAAAGAAAAACGATATCATAATCAAAATACTATTACCAAACATACACATCTCAGCGTTAGATTTTGTACAAACGTTGATATCAAAACCTTAAACCAAACTCTGAAAATTAAAACCTTAAAATTAAAACCCTAACACCATAAGAGATCTTGCTAGTAGATGAAGAAGATGATGATGCAGGATAGTTTATGGTGGGTTTCAGGGCTTCTCTTCGTGTTTCTCCGGCGAAGGCTTCTCTACGGACGAGAGAAGTAGGGAAAACCCACGGAGGCGGGCCGGTGGTTGAGAGAAGCCACTTTAAAAACCCACGAAAGAGCTCAAGAAACCGTCAAGGTGCCACCAGTTCACAAGGGTTGTCAGAATATCGTTAAGCCAGAGTTCAAGAAATCGTCAAAGGGGCATCCGAAGGTCTCTTCTCCCCCTTGATTCTGCACCCATCATTCTAGCCAAGAACTCATGATGGTCAAGAAAAACATCTTTCTTGCCAAGAATCCAATCCTTTTCTTCCTTGGATTTTTTTTTTGGGTGAATGTGGGTTTGGAGAAGGGAGGGGGTAGGTTGAGAGAGAAGTACAAAGGTCTTTTAGGATTAAAATAAAGGTAGTAACCTAAAAAGACCACTATACCCTCATGTGCAAGTCACATGCTAGGACTTAACGGGAGCCAAACTAACGGATGTTAATAGCAAGGACCAAAAGTGAGCAAAAATATACCAATCATGTTTTATTGAATGAATATGATGTTAGAACTATGGAATTTATAACACCCCAAGACGAAAAAATAACTACCAATCGGCAAGTATTGGTATTTGAACCCTTTTAGGTTAATTCAGAGCATTGAAAATGTAAACAGATTAATTTGATGTTGATGTATGCGAACGAAAACTAGAAGGAATTGGTTCAAATAACATGTAGAGAAGGGTTTCATTTAGAATCACCCCCAATTAGCTGTTTTGCTTTTAAAATCAACACACAATTTCATTTGTCTTGAGTTTGTCTAAAGCTGCAGAACATGTCATATGATGCACAAGATCTGGATAGAAGCCATAATGTAGCCTTGTTTTCAATGGCTTCTTTCAAATTATCAAACTTAAATCTCTATTCTTCAAGAACCCCATTCCTATCATCTGCAAAGAACAAATTCACATACGAATCAAATTAATCACCACTCCATTCACGTGTTTTAAGATAACGAAATGAGAACTAACCATTCCCACTATCCCCTGAATCATCACTCGACCGTTGAAAAGAATGACTGGATTCCAAACACAATGAATAGAATTCCACCCGATAGCGCAATCTGCATCAGATTCGGTAGTGTTTATTTTACTGCATACAGGAGACAAAAAAAGAAAAAAGAGCAAGAAATCGATGAAATTGGTGAGCATATTACGAATTTTTCAGATATCTGTGTCGCCAAGCTCTTCCCTCCAAAGACAGCAGCAGCCTGACACAAAGCTTGCCCTCTAAAGAAAGAGATGTAAATGATGGCAAAATGTCATTTTTATAATTGTTTATAACAGTCAAGAAATCAGAACCAATACATACATACATATATACATATATATGATAACAAAATGTCATTCATAAAACTTTTTCAACAGTCAAGAACTCAGAAGTAACCCCAAGAGTGAAGTGACAAGATTTCTTCAATTCACAAGTCACTTTAATCATATTATTTACAAGATTTAGATTACACTTTGTATATACTCCTATTATTAAGAGTGAAGTTATTTATGCACATTTGTAAACACAAAACCTTCATATTTTAATAAACAAACAAGTAAAGTAACAATGACCATGAAGGATTTATATTGGAGGCATTTCTAGGACCACAAGATAACTAATCCTTTTATCCCAAAATAGTTGTCATAGACTAAAATTAGACAGTAAACACTTCTTCATCAAAACCTCAAAAACAGCAAACACACATTATGTGGCATTCTCTGTCCAAGTAGCTTAGATGAGGCTTTGCTGATATATGTGTGCTAATAATATTATCATATATAGTAAAGAGAAAACTGTTTTTTTACTGTTTAATGTACCTTATTTAAATGGTTGTGAATGAATGAAAAATAAATTTCATTTGAGAAAGGGGGGGGGGGGGGGGGGGGTGCATATGAAACACAACACAAAATAAATGGAGATGGTTAACGTACAAAATTCCCCCAAGGACAACACCCAGCGGGTTCTCAGCTGCAGCAAGACCAATGGTAGCTAGCTGCAAATTTAGTAAATTTCACATTCAGTAAATATTGAATGCACGCAGATCTACGACACTTAAAGAACGATACTCACCTGGCTTTTGTCACCCCACTCGCCAAAGAAAGTAATAGAGAATGCCTGTTGAAATAATCTTCAATCAGGAATCATTTCGATTGATACAAAAAGTGAGAGTTTCTGGATCCGTTACCTTCAGAAAAATGGGTGAGAAGAATTGAGCAAAGAACGGTCTGTTCTTCTTCTTTTTAGCATCATCATCAGCCTGTGAAAACATAATATAGGGTGCCAATTTTTGAGATATGTCAACTCCTTGTGTTCAAATGATTTACATCAAAAGAACCCTAATATCAAGTTTACTTATATGCACATAAAATATATCATCATAAGCTCATCAAACCATTAGTTGTTTTGATTTGAATGGATAATAAATATAAAAAAAATGCAATTCTTGCATTACCTTGTCATTCCCTCTATTTGTTCCGCTGCTAGCTTTTAAATCAGCATCCTACACACATGATCATAAAGAAAAAACCATAAGACTTTAAAGGGTATACAACGGAAAGCAACAAAAGGCAAAAGAAACGGACCAATTCAGCTTCAACTTCAGCCAATTCTTCTGACTCCCTGTTAACCGAAACAAAATCAGATTCCATAAATGACCTCACAATTTGTTACAAAGATGCTAATGTCTAATCGAATTGAAATGAGAGGGTTACCCTTCATGAAATGCATCCCAAATAGACCATAGCCCAAATCCCAGAAACAATATGGTAGCTATATGCTTGGTCAATGTTCTCGAGATCTGCATTATTACAATCATAAATCACAACGCGCTCATCCACATGTTAAAAACAGTGACAAACTAATATAACGGAAATAACCACGTAAAAAAGAGAGCATTTTTCACAACCAACAAAAGTTGACTTCAGGGAGAGAATATTTTAATAAAGATGTGTTACAAATGAAGAACTTAAGAGGGATATAGTATAAGATCGTAACTAAAGGGAAGCAACGACATCAACATCCGCCATCATCACAACTCAAATTAAGTAACAAACATACCAGGTTTGGAGCAGCCCATCCAACAGCAGCAGACAGAATAGTCATAACCTAGAAATCAGTGAAATCGACTATCTAAGGCCCCGGATAATCGTAACTGATATCAGAAAAATGGCAAGAGGAAAGAAAAAAAAACTTACAATTAAAGCTGAAAGGCAGCCCGCCAAAACATATCGCCTGGGGTGGCGCATCGCCAAAATCTAAAATCACGATCATAACGTGTTGTAAATAATGGAGTTAAATATACATATCATTCTAACATCACCATAACGTGTTTGATGGTTTTCCATCGAACAAACTAAAAAAAGGAAGGTAACAAAATTCCAAAAAAAGAAAGATAAGCAAAAGCCCGTCATTTCCCAATGAATGTTTTGTTTCATAAGCGTAAAAATCTCGAATTTTGAGAAATGTGTAGATCCATTCAGAAGAAAACAATGGTGTAATTTGCCTTATTTAATGGACTACACAAATAATTAAATAACATGTTTCATTCTTTAAAAACACACTACTCTTTATACCCATTAACATAATGGCATCAAATAACATGGTGTAGCTGTTTTCTTGGATTAGAAGTAGGCTTGGAACCCTAGAGATGACTATGTTGACCAAAAGAAAGTCAAAAAATGTAATCTCAATTTTAAGGTTCGATTAATCATCACTTGCTTAGATAACTTAAATCCAATTCCTTATGATTATTAGCAAACTACACCTGAAATAGAATCAAGAAAATAAAATTCAAGATTGAATCTTTGATTCATATAGTCAACCTTTGGATTGTTTGCCAAATCAAGAGCATATGATATGTGAATATGGAACATTAATCGATCAAAGTTAATCAAATTTGCTACTGAAATCAATTTACAAATTAATACCCAGATGACAAAATAAGGTCAACAAATAAAAAATTGAACTCACCGCAGCTGCGAAAAATGTCTTGTCTCCGATTTCAGAGAGCACGGTCATCGCAAGAGACTTGCTAAACCCCTAATTAATTTCACCAGACAGATACATGCGTACACACAACTTCGTCATGCAAATTGAATAGACAAAGACGAAATCCGTTAAAATTGAAATGGAAAACGGGACTTACTTGAAGAATTGATAAACTCATGATGGGTGTTGTCGAAGAACAACAAAGAGAGAAACCCCTTTTTTGTGGAGAAACAACAACAAGAACAAAGGGTTTAGTTGATTATAGATATGAAAGGTGATTGTGAAGAAAGGAAGAAGCGAGTGGTGTTATGAAATGGGAATCGGCAGCCGAATCCGTATAATGCGAAAAACGAGAGCAGGAGAGAATCTGGGAAGAGGGTGTTGTGAGATCAAGAAATGGAGGCTTTGTGAGAACAACTTGTTTGTTTGGGGGTGAGTCGTATTGCGTGGTCAAACAACCATGAAAAACCCAAATTTAGCTGATGAATTTTAGGGATTAAGGTCGCCAATAGTAAAATAATCCTTATTTGTATCAAATCAAATACAAATATATGATGGTAAATATTCTCAAAATCAATAAATTTATAAGTGTAAATATTTTGAGAATCAATAAATAGGAACAAATATTATTGATTATGGATAGTCATTATTTATATTTATTATTAGACGAACCATTGTATGTAACAAAGGTGAGAAGTTAAAGGGGATATGAAGTCTTGATTAATTTTCATGAATCGTATTTTTATATAGGGATTGATTCGATGCATCTCCTTCTAATGTGCAAATTCCTTTTTATCGTTCTCACCATAAATTTCATTTTTACCGAAACTTAAACCTTCATTACTGATATTTATTATAAATGCATATGAATATTTAATTCTACGGTTATTAAAATATCTGTTCATATAAACTTGTCCTTATTAATAACTAGAAGCGTACCCGCGCAATACAGCGAGATACATCACGATTTTAATGTTTCATTTTATTTTTTGTTTTTTTTGTCGATTTACAGTACGATTTTGAATGGTTTTGAGAAAATGATAATGTTTTTTTTTAATTTATTTAATTTAGGCTTAATAATATAATGTTTTTATATAAAAAAATTAAGTATTTTGTTAAAATTCAATGATTATTTTATATATTTTAATGACATCTAGAAAAAATAATCAATTACATATTTAATAATATAATAAAAACAAATTTATAGTAATATAATATATTAATTAAATGGTGATACATAGAAAGATTTGCATAAAAGGAATATCTTGTACATACCAAATTGGTGGGTTTTAGAAGCTTGTAGTAGTAATATGTATCTTGTGCTTTGATACTTGTAAATTAAGAGATTTTTAAAATTTTGTATAAAATAATGGTACCTTATGCCTAATAATTTATATTTAAGAGTTTTTATCTGTGCTTTATAATATAATATAAATATAGATTAGAAGAGGGTTTAAATGAAATATCCAAAAAGATAGAGTGTGGAAACCTAAAAAATAGATGAAAAAAAATCAATATTGATATCAAATTAAAAAAAATCTATTATTTTTTTTTTTTTATTATATTTCATATTATTTTATTAATATATGGGATGAAGTAGTTTTTATTTTTTTTAAATAAAGTTTTAAGAGATAGGTTAACCATATTCCTTAGATCAAATCAATGCGATTAAGATCAATTTTTTTTTATATTTCCAACAACTTTGTTGTTGTTTATTTGAATTCATAGCTCTTATTTCTATAAAACCATCTTCAACAGATTCTCTAAAATGGAGAAACAATAATCAAAATTTTAAAGAAAAACTACATCCATCTCTAAGATATTTTCTATTTTGAGAATAAACCATTAATTATATTATTAAAATATTTTGTATATTAAATAAAATATTATTTCTGTAACACCCTAAAAACGGGCTAACAAAATTTCTGGGAAAACTGAAAATGTGGTATATAAATGTCATAGCATGAGCTATCCAAAAATGGGAAAATAAGAATACTTGTTTAATTACAGTTGTAATTATAAGGGAAAATCAAACAATAACCGCCTAATCTAATTTCTCGACGGAAACAAGATTACAAAAAGGGTGTCGTCTATGGTTCAATGACGGTCTTCACAAAAATGATCCTTAGATCTCCCCAAGCTCACACTGTCCCAACTAAACCTTCTTGGAAACGGCGGCGCTAGAACCTGAGATACACATATATATCAAGCAAGTGTTAGGCCAAAAAGTCTAGTGAGTAATATGGCAATTAATATATGCATGTGAATCATTCCAACATTTATATGCCAAAGATGGGTTACACAACTGGAATCAATGAGGGAAACCCAAAACACCAAACAAATTTCACCCAAGAGACGGGATACCCTAGTGCCAAGCTCCAAGAGCGACGCCTCAAGGCCCGACACATTCGGGGGTACAAAGAAGGCATTGCCCCAAATGGCAGAGGTCTAGGCACATACCAACACGGTGCCGCTCAAGACTATGTCCTCCTAATGATCATCTGACTTGGTTCATCCATACCTCTCATGTATGTCCAAATAGTATCTTAACTCTTACAATATGTATTCAACACCAATGTAAATCATTACCCCAAATATTTACCTCACAATAATTAAATGCAAGGAAATATGATATCATTTCTACTTTACTTAAACATATATGTTTAATCATGGAAATAAATACACACATGGTGAGAAATATTTCTCAACACCCAAATAGCCATATTATAAGATTGTGCCAATAAGATATCCTTCTTTACCTGCTCATATTACCAACATCTACACATTTCTATCATACAAGTTCCCATTCCATACTCCAAATTTCATTGGGTCAAATAAACAATATATGAAGAAACCCTAGTTTTCATTTGATGGAGATATTAACAAATATGCAAGTAAATACATGTATCCCATTTGTAAAAGTTTAGAATACAGAATACTCACCACTTAGGTTTTAGATAAAACCCCTAGAAAATAGATGAAATGAGAAGGAGGTTAAGTCTTGAGATTCCAAGCTTGAAAGTTAGCCCTTAAATGAACCCTAGAAGAGGTTTGTTGAAGCTTTAATGATCCCCAACAACCTCTCATGCATTAATGGAAGAAAAGGTGTAGAGGAGAGTGAAAATCGCCCCCAAGTAGCTCCCAACCGAACTCTAGATCTGATTTTGTGTTTATGAAATGAGATGGAGGCTGAAAATGTGTTTTTAATCGGACAGACCACGCGGGCGATTATGCCCCGCGAGATTGCCACTGACACTACCGCCAAGGCATAGTCGTCGACCCCCAACCACGTTCGGTACAATCTCGGCGATTGTGACCGACGAGAGTGCCCAAGGGCACAATCGCGGTCACTCTCGCGTGAGACGTACTGCGGCTCAAAAGCCCACCGCGACAATGCCGCACGACTTTGACACATGTCACTGTCGCCGGCAAGGTCGCTAAAAGGGATTGCCCACTCAATTTTCGTCCAAAAGTTCGCTAACTGCTGATAGAGTGATGCAGGATTAATTCTATGAATGAAAAGGCACTTCAATATGAAATTAGGGTCCAAAAGAGTGACGCAAGTACAATTAGGCTCCTAACTTATTTAGATAAAATTTACGGGTGTTACAATTTGTTTCACCTAAACATTTCATTTCAAAGTTTATCATTGATAAGATATAATAAAAAATCATTTCTCTCTCTTAGTAATCATTTTTTGGGATATATCCAAAATTGGAAAATTTTACACTCTCTCTCATATTTTCTCCATTTTAGAGAAAGTTTTGAAGAAACTGTTGGAACAAAAAGTTGTTTAAAATCTCAATTTTCTCCATTTTGAAGAAGCTGTTGGAGATGCTCTAAATAGTTATAGGTTAAAAGACTATTTAATCAGTTTTAAAAGTCAGATATTTATTCATTTAAAAAAATGTTTATAGACTCAATCCTCAAAATATAAAAGTTTGTAAGGTTTTTTTTTTTTACCAAACCCTTCCTATGAATTTACCATATTGATCAATTTTATAGGTCAAAATGATTTATTTATTTTAATCATTTAAAATTGAAAATTCTATCAGTTTTTTTCTAAAATTTTGAGTGTTTTAAACTTTTAATTTCTTTACACTATTGAAACTTTGATCACCTTTCAACCAAAGCTAAGGATGTCCCTTCCTTTTGTCTTTTGGGAGCAACTTGGCTTCTTTATCAATATTTCTTTTAATGGAACAAAAGCATTTGACTAAATAGGAAATAATAATTTATTATTTCACGAAAGTTTTTATATTTCATATTATTAAATACTATTGATTTCATTATTGATCATATTGATCTTGTATTTATTTGTTTAATTATATATGCCAACGAATACATATCATATTAGGCGAATTATCATCTGAGAAGTTGAGTTAATGGTAAGAAACGTGAGAAGTGGATCTGAACTGTTGATCTCTTTTAATCTCAAGTCATCCCATGAATTTCGGCTTAAAAGGGAGTTGATCTGGTGCATCTTATCTCAATGCATCTCATCCTAATATACGTTCATTTCTCATTCAACGGCTGATAATCACTTCTCATTCTTCTCACCATTAACTCAACTTCTGACCGGAACCCAACCCTATCATATTAAACATAATCAACTAATAATTTGATAAGAGAAGCAAAAACCTTATAAACATGTCAATCAACTATCTTTTTAAAATTGTTACTTTAATAATAAATTAAAAAAACATATTCTTAGATTTTGTAAATAAAAAATGCACAAAATCTATCCTTTTGTTCAACGTTTTTTAACAAAAAATTGGTAATTTGGGTACTTAATATACATCGTTTATAATTTACAACTACTTTGCTCCCTCACCTACTACTATCCCACCACAATAACATCTTAGACTTCATATATCAAAAAGATGTATAAATGTTTGATTATTAAAAAAAAATGTGTTTATTTTTTATTGCCTGATACATTTTCGCTATTTTTTACATGTCTTCTCAATATCATTCTCGTGGTTTCTTATCACCCCTCGTCTTAACCTTGGTAGTCACCCAAGATAAAGCTACTTTGGATTAAAGATGGTGCCTCGACAGATGACTAATGATGCTCTATGATCTTTGGATTTTGCATCGAGGAGAACTCAATTGTTGCTCAATAAATGCTTGATGAAACTCACTACGAACTCAAATTAACTATGTATGGTTTTTGTTTTTCCAAGTACAGAGTTTTAACATTATCTTGTTGCATTCAAGTTCAAAGGTCAAAGTATTTTGTTTCTTACAACGGTGTTTGGAAAGTGTAAGGTGTTTATTAGAGTTTAAGGATGGTGAAAGTTCATCGTTCTAGATTTTAGAAGTATGTAACATACTTGCAACTAGCTGACATTTTGTTTGAAGAGTTTGAGGTCGATAAGTTGAAGTATGATTTGAAACTAGAGCTTCCTTAGGCAATTGACATTTACACTTGTGCATATTGAAATAGATCCATATGTCCAAGTATGTGTGGTGGAAACATTGAAAAGCGTGTTTTATTTATGCATGACTCTAATTGAAAATAATGAACATGTTGATCCTACAAAGTGTGTATGGGCATGGCCACTTGTTGATCCATCATGGTTGACAGCCAATGCAGGTGGAACTATGGACCATGTTGATTTTATGATGATTGATATGTACCCTTTATTATTTAAGAAAATCCAAAGTCTTTTTCACTTTTGCACATCTTGCAAAACAAATATTACATATCGATCATTCTAAGACAAAGCTCGAAGTACAAGATGAACATGGACAGTTGCACGTGCTTGAAGGGTCAAGTATTTGAACTTTAAACACCAAATCAGAATATTTGTTGGCACACATGGAGCTTATCTTGCCCATATGTGTTACTCAATAAATCTTAATGTTTGCTTGATATCAGTTCGACATATGAATGTAATCTTTACATTACACCTAAGCTCGTATGTAGTATTGTTTTGCTTAATGGTGCATGTAGTTTGATGGATTATAATGCAAATTTTTAAATTGTTTTGTTGTAAGCTTCAGTTATAGCTAATTGATTCATGCTTATATCTACCGTAGATCTTCCACACTCTCCAACTTTTTGTAGTGAGATCCCATTCAAGTAAAAATGGCTCCAACATGTTTCACTTTAATGGGTTCTTATTATTTGAGTGATAAACGTTTTTTTTATCATCTTCAATATATCTACCCATAGCAATTGAGAAACGCAATTATGCATCCCATGGTTATCGAATTATGCTAAAGATGGTAAATGACGTTGATTACTCTAAGGGTAAGAACTCATTGAAAAAATGGCTCTATCAAGCATTTTTTTATTAGAAAATCTTCCAACCATAATTTGATTGGATTCCATCTTGATACATGTCATTGTCATCGTCTTCTTCATCGCTCTTTTCGCCATCACAACCACAATCAAACACATATCAAACTCAATCGACTAATCGAGTATGTATTAAGCACGTACAGAAGACTAACAAATTTTTGGGAAGGGTAATTGGCTCAAATAGCCATATTACTCACCCAATTGCACCTCCTAGCCATATCTCTACCGAGTTTACGAAAATGGACCTAGGTCCGCAATGGCGGACCTGCAGGTCCGCCATCTGACCGTAAACAACAAAAAAAACGACGGATCTACCCAGGTCCGCAACAGGTCGGGTCGGGTAGGTCCGCCATCCGCAATGGGGGACACGTGGCATGAGCTCAGGAAACCGTGTGTAGGTCCGCCATCCACTTGCAGGTCCGCCATTGCGGACCTGCTGATTTTTGGGTTTTTAAATTATTTAATTCGTATTAATGAGACACGGTTCCCTACCCCTCCACCCCCCACCCCCAACTACCCTTTTTTTATATAAAACCAGATTATGGTCCCCTCCCACATACCCTACACCGAATATTTTAAAGAAATACATTGATTAGGCTTATTTTTTGTCGGATCTTGATACGTGCTTCCCCAAATCAACACGTGTGAACAATTGCACCAAAGGTAAGTCTTCTAAACTACTTTTTTATAGCACCATCGCACCACCTCCGCCACCACCACCGCAACACCACTGCACCACCTCTGCAACCACCACCGCACCACCTACTGGATTGCAGACCTAGATTGGTTTCTTTTTTTTTCGATTGGATCTAATGTATGTATATTAAACATTGGATCTAATTTATGTATATTAAACATTGTTCTATATTATTCTAAATTGGTTAAATATGTTTGGTTTGAGTTTTTGATTCTTGTAATTGTAATTAACTTTAATGTCTTACAATTTAGGTTCCTAAACTTTAATTATTGACACTTTAGGTCCCTAAACCTTAGTTTATGAAAATTTACCTAAAATTATATTATTGACACTTTAATTAGGTCCCTAAACTTTAAAATATGACTATTTTGTCATTGGTTGTTGATGGAGGACTACTCCTATGACCCATTACTCATGCACACCGTCTTACGGATGGAGATATTCTCGGAGAATGATGTGGAGTATAATATGTTCTTCGAGGTGGGAGGACATGTGCTGATATTTGGACGGGAGGAGTTCTGCCTTGTGACAGGACTCCGCTTTGGAGAGATTCTGTCATTACCAGAGAGGCAGACGCAGAGGTGCTCCGTTTTCATCCGTCGGGTTTTTAGTGATGTAGAGAGGTTGCTGGATCCGCCATGTAGATAAGAGATTTTCATCACTAGAGATGGAGATCAGCTTACGGACGATGATGTTGTCCGTGTTTGCTTGATCATGATGGTGGAGGTCTTCTTTCTTGGCCAATAGGGTTATTTACCCGTTTCCGCCACCATGCTTACTGTAGCACAGGATTATCGGTTTTTTAAACGATTTCCTTGGGGTTCCTTTTTCTGGGAACCCACCTTTCGGCAGATGTCTGGTGCCATCCGGAGATGTACACCAGAGCAACCGAAGTTGACACTTACAGGATTTTTACATGCGTTCAAGCTTAGTTGATTTACTATTACTAAACTTATACATGGTTAATGCATTCCATATTTTAACAACTTGTAACTCCTAGGTTTGGATCTTGGAGACATTTCCTGCCGCTTCCCGGTTTTTCACGATGCATCCCAGGCTTTCTAGGGGTGTTCGTTGGACGAGGATGATTATCCTTGACAGTAGACATATCGCGATTATACTTGATGTGTCACAGGTACGTATTTTTAATTACCTTAAAATATTAATTATGTTAACGTTAAAAGCTAACATAATAGATTATGAATATTAGGAGGATCGGGCACCGATCGGCCTTCTTATGGCGACACCTGAGGAGGAGACATTTCAGTGGTATCAGATTAGCCATCGATTTTTCTAGGGGATGGAGGAGCAAGAGGTAAAGAGGACGAGAGTCGGCGGTGATGGTGATGACGGCGACGATGGCGATGACGACGACGATGGTGGTGATGGTGGTCACTGTGTTGGTTTCCACCATGACGCTAGTATGGGGGGACCTTTGGCCAAGAGATCCATCAGGCATCCCAGCATGAGCCCCCCCATATGAGCATGCCACCCAGTGATCTTTATACTGCATATTGGGATCGTTTGACCACCTTGGAGGGAAGGACAGATCGTCTAGAGGGATCTGTTAATGATATAAATGTGTGGCAGGGTGGTCATCAGGATATGTATACTCATATGCAGGAGATGTACCGTGAGATGCAGCAGTGGTATGTAAGTATTTAATTTTAATTATGTATTTAATTTTAAACTTATTCACATTGATTAACAATTAGTATTTGTACGTAGCTTTCCGCTCGTCCACTACAGCTAGCCCAGCAAAAGCGAGCCTCGAGCATGGACGCCTGGATTTCATCACCCACGATGCCCGATCCATCCTACGCTTTTCCCCCTCCCATACGCAGGTGGTAAGTCTCATCAATTGGTTAATGTTTAACTTATTTTTTTATGATATTGTACTGTTATTTATTTATTTCGTTATGCAGGGAGTGTCAGGTACGGCCGATGTGGTTGGCCCGTCCATGTCCAGGATGGTCGCTATGGGTGGCCCAGACATGTCAGGGTCGTTCGGTATGGTTGGCCCAGACATGTCAGGGTCGTTCTTTATGGGTGGGGCGGTGGTGGGAGGGATGTACGACAGTCCCCAGTTTTGTACTCCTAGACCGCCCCCACCGTATCTCCTAGACCGCCTACCACCATGGCTCCGAGACCACCTCTGCAGGAGAACCTTGGGAGGGGGGCACATGTACGACATCCTTCCTATCTCCAGGTCTCTCCATACATCGCCCCTCCTGATTCTACCCCCCAGCTCCCCGACAGAAGAAAGCAAAAGGTAAGGCGGCTTCCACGACTGGGAATTCACATAACGCATCTATATTGGTGGAGCGCATGTATTGGGATGGCACGTTGCCTGATCAGGTGCGACTTACAGTTCTACCACTTCGTCCCGTATATCGTACATTTTGGGGAAAACTATTGGGGGTGGAAGATAGTGGATATTTTGAGACCGAGGTTAGTCCCTTAAGTTTTTATTTTAGTAATACAATTTTATTAATAATAATTCGTAGCTCATGCTTAACATGTAATTGTTTATTAATAACACGTCGAGATATGGATACGACTTCACTTGGAGTCACGTTCTAGGCACGCTACTTGGACGATGGTGCTCCCGGACTTCATGTATTACATCTCTGTGAGTGATGATTTTTCATACGTGAAGGGACAGTGTGATGGTGAACAGCAAAATAGTGGTTTTCCAGCGTGGGGCACCGTGGAACGGGTATGGAAATAAGTTTACATATATATTATTTAATAAATTACCGATTTATATAATTGACATGAAAAACATCTAACTTTTTATGTTTTAGGTGTTCATCCCCATATGTATAGTTGACAGGCATTGGTTGTTTGGGCAGTTCGATATGGATTCCATGGTTATGACCATATACGACAGTCTGAAGAGGCCAACCTTGGAGCAACCCCTTAAAGACATGATGAGGAAATTTACCAGGAAGATGTCGCAATTGTTTATGGACCTGGGTAAAGGTGCGCGAGCGGCAGCGTTTATCTCCACCTTCAGATGGCAATACGCGTTGGATGTGCCACAGCAGGCCGGACCGCTTGGAGACCGTGGTCCATGGGTATGTAAATTTATCGCTGACTTGGTGCAAGGGCGACAGCCAACTAGCATGGATACATCCGCAGACTGCAGGCGGTGGCGGCATGAGATGACAGATATTATATGGTCTTTGAGGGAGGCTGGTGTAACCCCCTCGAAAATGAACAGGGAAACTAATTTAAAACTTCCAAAATTATACAACAAAAAGGATATAATATATTTTACAATCATCACTTGAGACACCTCAAATCGAATATTGGATTTAACTTTAACAACTAAAAGGTCAAGTCTCGCAGAAAGACAAATCAAAGTCGGGTGTTACTAAAACCCCAAAGAAACAGTTGCTCTTATCAACGACTAACGCGGAAGACTTCATCAAGCTACTCACCCTTGCACAAACTCTAAGCACTCAACACTTCACCAAAAAGTTAGAACCTCTTCCCCCATCCGGAACCTGATACACATGCCGACAAATAAAAAGGTTAGGCTAACGCCTAGTGAGTTCAAGAGTTTACAACATGAAATAAATATTTTTGTAAAAGGGAAATAAAGTAGTTTAAATCACAGACTCTCTGACAGATTTACTTTAAATAACAAACGACACCATTTTTCAAAAGTATATCTTTAGAACAAAGAACCCAACATGAACCTTCTCTCGTAAAAACCACTTTAATCCCAAACTCAACCAAAACGTGAATAATAAGCAAAGCTCTTAATTTATAAAAATATGAAATCAAACTTTACTTCTCGAAATCCTTCAAACGTGGATGTCATAAAACGCAACCCATAAATCTTAAGTAAACAATTCCCCATAAGTAAAACGTCACCGAAAACATGGATAATAAAATGACACAATAAAATACCCAAATAGCACCTTCCGGTGACGGGGGATACACGATTCCATTGTATGTGGCGGAACACAAAGTTAAACCACATAACTATGTTGTCGAACTACACCTCAGATCGTGACCGTATTGCCTGCTCTGCCGAGCTACACCTCAAGGATACGCGATCTTATTGCCTGTTCGGTCTCTAGGGAGTTTCATCCTCGGGGTCACCACTGACCCTTAGTGCCTACTCCCTATCAGTCAAGATAGGAGCCTCAACTCCTTACTTGATAACACTCGATGTCTAACCCTCGTGCACAAGAATTAGAACATCAAACTCCAAACCCAAGGTCCCGGAGTACAACCCATAAAGGTTCCTCTCCGCAAAACGACCGGGACAACACCAATGCCAACGACATTATTTCCCAAGGTGAGAATCCCAAGAGTCCTCACTGATACATACAACTGACTCACGTGCCTATGGATCCAATGCGACACTGTCTAAAATACATGACTACAAATGAATGACTCATGCACCCAAAACATGTATTCTCCAAAATAAAATGCAATAAATGCAACTCACACCCCAAAGCTCCACTTAGGTTATTAAACCGGACAAAAGTCCCAAAGTCCTGACAAAGCCGAAATCCGACATAAAGACCCAACAATTACGTAAATCTCCAATGGGCGCCAATATAAACATCAAAACATGCTTGACCAACATTTATGAAAATACTACGACTCAAGAGTAAATAACCCAAAACTCCTCATTGGTTGAAACAAACGTTTTTCCAAATGAGCTTATTCTCTTCGCGATACCCAAAACGACTCATAGTACCATGATATGCATTTTCCAACGGTTTATAAAATCGTATGCACCAAATGGACAAATATATAAAATGACCTCCATTTATCTCTTATATCATCAAAGAAACATGTTAACATGATTTATTTATCAAAACGTCCAAAAACCTCAAAGATGCGAGTTACATAAGTTTATAAAGTTAAATATACCCAAAAAACCAAAACTTATCAGCAGTTAACAATTTAGTGTAAAACACAAACACTTTTAAAATAAGCATTTTGGCATGTACATCGTTTTCACAAATCAACTTGAACGCACCTTGCTAGATTTAGGCTAAATCTAGATTTTCCCCCCAACTAGAGCTCCTTTGAAGAACACTTGGATTCTCAAGACGAAACTTCCAAAAACCTAAATCCATACATATTCAACCATAAATAAACATAATCAACCACAAAGAATCGTTTCCCAAACCATATACATGAATACCTCAACTAATACCGAAACCCTAACTTCCATAACTAAAAAGAATAGAAAATTACCTTCACCCAAGCTTGAATCCACCAACTAAAACACTTCTAGTTCACCAAAATGGTTACAAACCTCCAATCTATGAAAAGAAGCACAAAGGGTGGATGAAACCCTAGAAAACTTTGGTGAAGAAGATGAAGTGGGAGAGATGAGGAGCTTACTACCACAAAATACTCTTGTATACTCTAATAGAATTCCAATCTCTTGCTAGATCCTTGAAGAGCTCTAAAAAACGAAACTGTAGCAACTTGAATCATCAAAATCGGAGTTGTGGAGCAAAAGTTATGAAGGAATGAAATTTAGGGTGAAAATGGAGTTTGGAGGCCGATTTTCGCCCTTTTTGTGCGACCAGCGGTCCCGCGCGGGTGGCCGAGCCCCTCGAGCCGCGCGAAGCACTGTCGCCCCAATTTTCCCTGAACACTGTTTTGGTCATAACTTCTTCGTTATAGCTCCGTTTTCGCTCCGGAAAGAACCGTTTGACTCGTAATTGAATCCTTTATCTAACAAGACTATAAAATCAAGGATTCAAGTCCAAAATAAAATAACTTAATTTTTCCCTAATATATCGGTTTCAGTATTAACTCGAATTGATACCTTTCAAAAATCGGGGTGTTACAATCCTCTCAACCTTGAAAGAGATTTCGTCCTTGAAATCTAGCACCGATCAAACACCCAACGTCGCCCTTTGTAAGGTCAACCGACTCTTTACCCAAAATGAATGCCTCCACGATACCTTGCCTCATGCACGAACCGGTCACATCCCATTCAAGGTTGTCACTATAATTCCCGTAACGAACCGTCACAACTCGATCCCAAGGTTCGATGTGTCTTACCGTTGACGAGACGAACATCGAGTCCTTATCAACCATTTTCTTATCATTAAGATCTCGGTTGTCTCCCAACCTTGGGTTGCACATATCCCCTCAATAATAGTTCCACCAAGAATGCTCCAAAGCGAACTCATCCCTTAGGCATTTTAATTCCGTCCCATCAAGGTCTCCTCAATAGTCGATTTCTACTTAAGGTTTACCTCGACATTCTAAACCCAAATCCTCGATAATCCATACTATAAAAGATTCATCGTCCCCTTCTTGACGATATTTCCTAACACTAGTTAGTTTCGATCCAATCATAACCTTCGATTCGTTCCTCAATTGACGCGACACGACATTGGTGGACAACGAATTACCCCAACTACACGGTTATCCAATTCCCAAAGTGCGATCAAGCATCGGTCGACGAATCAGTGAAACCTTGTTGATTACAGAATTACCAATGATCGATTCCTAATTTCCATCATCTAATCTTCTCAAGGTTACCACTTAAATTGCTGACGCACCGGTTTCATCGGAAGTACAATGAACCATCCCAACGGTTATTATCCTCAAATCGAATGTCGACACTTATGTTCAAAACTTTTACACCTCAATCGTGGATATACCACCATAAATTTCCTTCCATATTTTACACCGATGATTCAAAGTTGACACCTATCATGATACTAAATTCCGACAAACAAATCACCATAATTTTCCTTATTCCTTAAGACTCACCCGGATGGTACACATCCGACCCATTGGCTCATATCCTACCGAAGTCAAACAACCACCCAATGATTTATCCCGAAGGTTAACCGAAACAGAAATATCACCACTTAAATATCTAGGAGCATACACAATTCTACTACTTCAATTATTCGCGCGCGTACCGATTCATAAAATGGAATCCAAAATTCGGACTGACCACGGATCGGATAATCCGACGCTTCATATCCCAAGGACTCATTAGTTCCTTAGTTACAACTCCTTTCCCGACAAGGGTTTAAATTTATAGGCCTAATGAGTTCAAGGTTTTCAACAACTATGCCAATTTAAACCTTTATGAAACTTTCAAATACATAAGCTTTATAACGATTGCTTGTGCAGTAAAATCCACTACCGATCACTCGATAGGTTGAAAATTGATCACCGACGCTACACGTGTAGAACCATTTCCAAAATTTGTTTGATCAATATTTTCGTAAATAAAATGGTAACAAAAGGTGTGCAGCAAAATTTACACTATAAATATGAAAATTAATTCCTGCACCACGACACGTGCAATAACTGTTTGTATAACCCTAATTGAGAACTTCACAATTTTTATCTTTAAAATTTTCCTTCTCTAACCAAAAATGTTGTGGCATAAAATTTCTCCACAAACCCCATATGCATCAGTTTATTCCTCAAAGCTCGGTAGAACGATGAGAAAGCAAATAAATTTCAAATCGAGTTTAAAACTTTGAGCTGTACCGATGAACACATTTGACCAAAATAATAACTACAACGGCATGAATATCGCTAACTCGCTTAATGCATTGCGAAAAATTTCTAACAGTAAAATCAATAACTTAAATAATATAAGTCGTTTATATGCTTACTCACACCAACATTATAATTTAATCCAAATGCAAAAAGCGTACATCGATTAACCATTTTATAAACCCGAAAGAGAAAAACATAAGGTTTTGAAACTTCCCAAAAGAGCACATGGGATGACATTTATTAACCGAACCTATAAATTAACGTACACAATAAAGCATGCATACACGTTACAAAACTTATTTACGCGACGCAAAATGTCGTAAAATAGGACACGATAAAACCCGACCGAATTTTCATAAATCCCATTAATGCTTAAAGCAAGCGGCGTCAAAATTTTCATTTCCCAACATAAAAGTATAAGACAACAATAAGTCTAAAATGTCAAAATTCTAAAACCACATCGTAAGATAAGATGATCATTTGCAACACGACTTTGATGAAACACGACGCCCAATAAACGTGTAAATTTACACGCGATGAAATTAAAACCCACACATCTCAAAGTACACTTACACACCCCAAATGCCGCAAAACTATACTCATAAAATTAAACACGACTCACACAAACCAAATCCTCCATAAAATCCTGGCTCAAGAACATGGGGACAACTCTTCCTTTAAAACTTTAACATGCGTGGAGGAGATCCAATGTTAAAGTTAAAAATTATACAGTTATTTGTCCAATACCCATAATGACATAAAAATACGGATCTTATAATATCCAAAAATAGAGTTAGACACAAAATGAAGATGAAGAAATTTCCAATAAATAAATATTTGCAAACACGAACAACAAAACAATTTCGTGCATGTTTAAACTCTCGGTTTAAAATTTGATGAATGCTAAACACCTTACCAAGATTTCGTAATATAACTCACTTTATACTTTGAAAACGTGAGAAACAAATAATGCAAACTCATTTTAGAAATAAATGTCGTGCATGGATTTGGCCTGCACTCGATACCTCGAAATCACGTTCCTCAATTTTCCGCCATACCAATATCATCCGGATGTTCAAACATCTTAAGGCGATCACCGATGCTTTCATCGGTTCTCTCTACAATTCCTTCTTGAAATAGAGCCAATTAACACGCCTATGGTTCTAATCCGACCAATAGCTCCGACTCAAAGTGGTCAACTTAGTGCATTCAACGCGCTAAACTATCACTCCAAAGTAACATTGCTATAACCATCAATCCTTCCTTAAATTACTCGCTTAGAAACTTTCTCACTACCCCAACGGTCATCAAACCAAGGTAGTTCAAGTATACACATGTTGCAGGTAGGTTCACCATAACACTGGCCAGGTGTTATTATGAACGCACCGTACATGATCATCCTTGCGACCCTTGACAAGTTTCCCGTTTCTAGCGACTCGATCAACCCCAAAATATTGTATCTTAAGATACCTAATACGCAAATCCACTTAAAATTACTTATAAGAACGCTAGTTTGAGTCTAGGCATCCAAAAATCAATACCTAATTCTCTCAAACTTAAGCTCTGATACCAACTTGTAACCCCCTCGAAAATGAACAGAGCAACTAATTTAAAACTTCCAAAATTATACAACAAAAAGGATATAATATATTTTACAATCATCACTTGAGACACCTCAAATCGAATATTGGATTTAACTTTAACAACTAAAATGTCAAGTCTCGCAGAAAGACAAATCAAAGTCGGGTGTTACTAAAACCCCAAAGAAACAGTTGCTCTTATCAACGACTAACGCGGAAGACTTCATCAAGCTACTCACCCTTGCACAAACTCTAAGCACTCAACGCTTCACCAATAGCTAGAACCTCTTCCCCCATCCGGAACCTGATGCACATGCCGACAAATAAAAAGGTTAGGCTAACGCCTAGTGAGTTCAAGAGTTTACAACATGAAATAAATATTTTTGTAAAAGGGAAATAAAGTAGTTTAAATCACAGACTCTCTGACAGATTTACTTTAAATAACAAACGACACCATTTTTCAAAAGTACATCTTTAGAACAAAGAACCCAACATGAACCTTCTCTCGTAAAAACCACTTTAATCCCAAACTCAACCAAAACGTGAATAATAAGCAAAGCTCTTAATTTATAAAAATATGAAATCAAACTTTACTTCTCGAAATCCTTCAAACGTGGATGTCATAAAACGCAACCCATAAATCTTAAGTAAACAATTCCCCATAAGTAAAACGTCACCGAAAACATGGATAATAAAATGACACAATAAAATACCCAAATAGCACCTTCCGGTGACGGGGGATACTTGATTCCATTGTATGTGGAGGAACACAAAGTTAAACCACATAACTATGTTGTCGAACTACACCTCAGATCGTGACCGTATTGCCTGCTCTGCCGAGCTACACCTCAAGGATACGCGATCTTATTGTCTGTTCGGTCTCTAGGGAGTTTCATCCTCGGGGTCCCCACTGACCCTTAGTGCCTACTCCCTATCAGTCAAGATAGGAGCCTCAACTCCTTACTTGATAACACTCGATGTCTAACCCTCGTTCACAAGAATTAGAACATCAAACTCCAAACCCAAGGTCCCGGAGTACAACCCATAAAGGTTCCTCTCCGCAAAACGACCGAGACAACACCAATGCCAACACGACATTATTTCCCAAGGTGATAATCCCAAGAGTCCTCATCGATACATACAACTGACTCACGTGCCTATGGATCCAATGCGACACTGTCTAAAATACATGACTACAAATGAATGACTCACGCACCCAAAACATGTATTCTCCAAAATAAAATGCAATAAATGCAACTCACACCCCAAAGCTCCACTTAGGTTATTAAACCGGACAAAAGTCCCAAAGTCCTGACAAAGCCGAAATCCGACATAAAACCCAACAATTACGTAAATCTCCAATGGGCGCCAATATAAACATCAAAACACGCTTGACCAACATTTATGAAAATACTACGACTCAAGAGTAAATAACCCAAAACTCCTCGTTGGTTGAAACAAACGTTTTTCCAAATGAGCTTATTCTCTTCGCGATACCCAAAACGACTCATAGTACCATGATATGCATTTTCCAACGGTTTATAAAATCGTATGCACCAAATGGACAAATATATAAAATGACCTCCATTTATCTCTTACATCATCAAATAAACATGTTAACATGATTTATTTATCAAAACGTCCAAAAACCTCAAAGATGCGAGTTACATAAGTTTATAAAGTTAAATATACCCAAAAAACCAAAACTTATCAGCAGTTAACAATTTAGTGTAAAACACAAAAACTTTTAAAATAAGCATTTTGGCATGTACATCGTTTTCACAAATCAACTTGAACTCACCTTGCTAGATTTAGGCTAAATCTAGATTTTCCCCCCAACTAGAGCTCCTTTGAAGAACACTTGGATTCTCAAGACAAAACTTCCAAAAACCTAAATCCATACATATTCAACCATAAATAAACATAATCAGCCACAAAGAATCGTTTCCCAAACCATATACATGAATACCTCAACTAATACCGAAACCCTAACTTCCATAACTAAAGAGAATAGAAAATTACCTTCACCCAAGCTTGAATCCACCAACCAAAACACTTCTAGTTCACCAAAATGGTTACAAACCTCCAATCTATGAAAAGAAGCACAAAGGGTGGATGAAACCCTAGAAAACTTTGGTGAAGAAGATGAAGTGGGAGAGATGAGGAGCTTACCACCACAAAATACTCTTGTAATACTCCAATAGAATTCCAATCTCTTGCTAGATCCTTGAAGATCTCTCAAAAATGAAACTGTAGCAACTTGAATCATCAAAATCGGAGTTGTGGAACAAAAGTTATGAAGGAATGAAGTTTAAGGTGAAAATGGAGTTTGGAGGCCGATTTTCGCCCTTTTTGTGTGACCAGCGGTCCCGCGCGGGTGGCCGAGCCCCTCGAGCCGTGCGGAGAGCTGCGCGAAACACTGCCGCCCCAATTTTGCCCGAACACTGTTTTGGTCATAACTTCTTCGTTATAGCTCCGTTTTCGCTACGGAAAGAACCGTTGGACTCATAATTGAATCATTTATCTAACAAGACTATAAAATCAAGGATTCAAGTCCAAAATCAAATAACTTAATTTTTCCCTAATATATCGGTTTCAGTATTAACTCGAATTGATACATTTCGAAAATCGGGGTGTTACAGCTGGACCGGACGATATGTAGTACCTAGTTTTAAGATGTAACAGTTTGTACAAACTATTTTTTATTGAGCACGTTACTTTTACATCTACTAACCCCTATTATACATCTTTTATAAGTTTAACTTACCTTAAAAACAACATTACAAAGGCAGTAATAAAATTTAAAACTCATCAAAACACACAAAATACTGAACTGTTTTATTCACGAACAAATTAGAACATCGGACATGTACGAAACAGTTAAATAGAAATGACAGGTACAAAGTATCAACATACAAAGTCCAGATACGAAACCAACAATAGTAGCACCATCTAAGGATAAAGTGTTTTATATTGATCAATCCAATTTTGTTTCTCGGTTATCTCAGTCTGCATGACTGCGAACTCCTAGACAATCTTGTTGGCTCGTTCGTTGTCGTAACGAATACGGTCTTCCTTATCTTTTTATCTCTCGTTTCAACATTTTTATCTCTTCCTTGTCTTCCTCATCTTCTTGTTCGTCTACCGGTACTTCTGTCTCCGGAACAACATCGGGGTTATAGTCACTCATACCATAACCATGTTCAGGAAGAAAAGCGGAATCAAATTGAGACACGTAAGGAGTTTGACTTTACTCAGGGAACTGAGGCACGTAAGGAGTTTGATTCTGCTCGGGGGCATACACATCAAGAGCGCCTCCGATGTTCGAACCACCACCAACGTTGCTTCCACCCCCCATCGTGTAATCGTCGTAAACGTAAAGTGTTGGCAGATTTGTTAAAGCCATAGCATTTTGCAGGAAATATGAAACATCGGCATTGTCTCTTAACAAAACGATTTGGCCAGAATATTTGTAAATAATTTTGATGGTACCAACAATAGAGTCCATACCACATTTCTCTCGAACATAATTAACCAACCTTTGATGCGTGATAGTTGCCTGAACCATGGCGCGAACCATCGGTTGATCAGTAAAATAATCCCACTCTTTATCATTCTGTTGAAAGTAACCTCCACCCAAAATACGTAACTTCACTTTTTGAGAAGCAGAACTCATCTTCAAAAAAAAAAAATTAAACAGATGAAAGAAAATCAAGTTGTTGAAAATTTTTCTCAAATAGCAAAATTGTTTACCTTCCCTTTTCATGTTTGCTATTCTTATAGAAAAACTTCACGGTTTCAAAATTGTTCAAAAGCATTCAATAGGTTCACCCACTCAACTGTACAGCTGACAATTATCGAGGAAAAAAATAATGCAAATACGCAACGAAAACGTACGTCAAAAACAAGAAAAACACAAAGAATGGGGCAAAATTGCGGACCTAGCCTAGGTCCGCAATGGCGGATCTGGAACACCAATTAGGGTTTTCCTGAGCTCGTGCCACGTGTCCACCCATTGCGAATGGCGGACCTACCCGACTCGACCCGACCCGTTGCGGACCTGGGTAGAGCCGCCGTTTTTTTGTCGTTTAAGGTCAAGGTCCGCCATTGCGGACATAGGTCTATTTTCGTAAACTTGGTAGAGATATGGCTAGGAGATGCAATTGGATAAGTAATATGGCTATTTGAGCCAATTTCCCTTTTCAGAACTAAATGATTTTATTTCCATTAAATTAAATAGGCCGCCAAACCCAATAAAATCACTTCTAATGGAATTTCCATTAATTTAAATTATTTTATTTCTTGATATAGAACAAGATTCCATTAGAAATGGAAATGCACATCAAAATCTAACATTAAGTGGGTCCATATACAATCACAACCAACAACCCAAAAAGTTACTTTGCATCATTAACTAATGATGGAATAATAACAAAAGAGAATTTATTTTAGAGAAATGAATTTGGTTTACATTTATAAATAAATAAATAAAAGTAGCTACTTTACCACAAAAGTCATTCGGAGGAATCGAATGGGGTCGTTATATTAGAATAAGTAGTCATTATTTTATTTTGGAAAAAAACATGACCCAAGTTCAAGGAAATAACAGCATACATATGACACAAGATGGGCAAATCTCGTAATCGGTTTTAGGACCGGTCCCAGTCCCAACCTCCAATAGACGGAACCGGTCCCTCTAAAACCGACCCTGGTCCAGACCAGTCCAACACCAACCTAGTAATAATTTTAGTGATGAAACGGCCCCAAACACCAACCTAGTGAAGTATAACAAAAATGGCATGAAAGACATCTAACAAATGATCATTCTTGGTATGCCTATCTTAGAGCATATTTTCCAATCGGTCCCTGTAACCAATCCTCGTTAGACAGCTCCTTAACCGCCCCTCCTGTAAAATTGTCTAACTATGCGAACCGGCCCGTCTCAAACCAGTCTGATCTTAACCGGTCTCAAATGCCGATGGATCATAACACTAACAATGAACACCTTCCTAGTATTGTGAAAGAAAGTGACCATGATTTCACTCGCACAAAACAGAAACATATGTTCACAAGTTACTTAAATGCATCAAATATATCTTTGACCAACAAAAATCCTGTACAAGACAACTCTCATTTCACCACACAATTTGGATGCAAATATATGATATTGTGATCTTGTCCCTCTAACTAATCGCCTATACCAAAAATCACAACTTTCTATCAAAGACTTGAACCTAATAATCTGGTCTACAACATTTGGTCAGAGAGAGAGAGAGAGAGGTTAACGGTTGTCTTTTTTTACCTCTTTCACAGGAAACTTCTCCTCAGGTTGTCTCTGCCATCGGAAATTTGCAGCTTCCAACCATCGTGGTTCAATCAAAAACTTCTTTTCCTCAACTGCCCAGCGGGACTTCTCAGTTCCAACATCTGTGGAAATGACATGTGTCACTGATGGGTCAACCTCCGTCGAGCATGTCGCTCCTAATCGCTCTGCCATCACCCATAAATGGTGATTTTCGGCTTGGAATTTTGTTGGAAAAACACGGCTGAACACAATTTTACAGCCCTTCAAAACCTCCCTGCGAACGGCTTGCAGCATCTGACATAAAAATAATCAGGCAGATTAAAAACTCTAATGGATGCCTTCTTGTCATTTGATGTTTACAAGAATAAAGAAACAAAGGGCATGTTCATTTGAGAACTGTAAAGGGGCGTTTGGTTCACATAATGGAATTTGATGGAACTGGAATTCATGGAAGGAATTTGACTTTGAAGGAACGGAATGGAATTTGACCATTGTTTGGTTGGTAGGAATTCAATTCCTTCACTTATGCCAAGGAATGATGAATTCCTTAAATTATGGAATTCAATGGAATTGGAAGGATTCCATCGCTTTCATTCAGTGAACCAAACATGGGCTTGGAATTTGGTCAATGGAATTGGCTATTTCAATTCCTTCCAATTCCATGAACCAAACAGCCTCTAAATATTTTGAGAACCGTTAAAACCAACTATTCAGGATGAATATCGTGATAGTTATTAATAGTTATTAATGATGAATACCAACGAAAATGAAAATGCATGATATTCATGATGAATAATATTTATGAATATTTAGGTATATTCATCATGAATAATTCATGATGAATAGTTGGTTCTCGCGGTTCTCAAAATATGTATGGTTCCTAAACGAACCTTCTCCAAAGAAACAACGAACAATCGGCACAATCACTACATTAATAATAATGGATGCAATGAATGTTTTCCCTCTGTTCTCTTTTTATAGGTGTGTGCGTATGTGTGTGGATCAGCCGAGTGCGTGTGAAAAACAGTAGATATAATCATACAGTATCTACCTGCCTTGCATCTCGGCCTGCAAAATTATCCCCGAGTTCCTATTGTGTAAGACAGAATATCATTAACATCGAGCTCTCAAATCACATGGTAGAAAGTGACCAAATTATCAGGCACATACCAGGTCAAAAAACATACTGTGGACTCGCTTAAGCACATTAAGAATAGTGGCAAGTGCACCTTCAACATCGCTTTCATCACTTCTCAATTCAGAAAGCGACTTCGAATTGTACCCAAATTGTTTACAACTTGAGGCAAAGAAATGATATCTTTCCGTCAAAATCAAATTATCTTTGTGCTTCACCCATACCTAAGAATGCAAGTAAAAGCCATCTTTATAATCACCCTGGTACAAGGCCTGTAAAATCATAAACAGGAAGTATCTTTATTGTTCTAAAGCGACAGGTGATAGTTGTTTGCTCACCGGTTCTGTATCATCAAGGATCAGAACAGCACTTTCTTGCCCCAGTACAACATCAAGGCCTTTCTGATGTCTTTGGGTGCAATCACCTTGAGCAATCACCCTAGAGTCAAAGTAGGCCTTTCCAGGGTCAAGCAGATTCGCCATTTCTAACGCATAAGCACGCTCGCCCATGGTGTAAATGTACATTTCAAATAGATTACTAGCTTCTTTCAGGAAAGTGTGAACAAAGGGCCTCAACTTTGTCAACATGTGCATGAATGGCAATTTGAATAGACTGCCTCTCAGTTTATCTGTCATTACAAAAGGCAAAGTTATACCCATGGTTCAAATATCATTTCATTTTTAAGTAGGACAATGCTCAACATCTTTCTCCCTACATGTATTTGAATTGAGAGTTGAGAGTAAAACTTTAGAATTTTATGCACGAAAAGCTAAAGAAGACTTGTTTAGAAAGAATCATGATGACTCTTTCACCAATCCTAACAATACAAATTACTTTCATGGAAACAAATATTTATAAGCAAGGAAACACAAAATTACTGTAAGATATCATATACCTTGCATAGGATCATCTTGGTTCAGTAAATATCCTTCTTCTTGAGTTACATCTGAAAGTCGGGTCGAGTTTAGCAAGGTGTGGTCTAAATCAAGAACCAAGTAAAGCTTTTTGTGGCGTAACAAATTCTTTAGATCTCTATCACGCAGTCGAACAATTTCATCATTACCAAGTCTCAGATCCTGCAATATCAGAAGATTCCTTGGTTATACAGTTCAAGAAATTTGCATAGTGATGACATGTGTGCTTTTATGAAAGAATAATAACCTTGTGTATATATCCAAATGCAACACCAGACTGACTATCCGTTTTATCTCCACACTTTATGCACATTCCTCCAATAAAACCAGGATGTGTGCATATATCCACCTTCACTGATGCTTCTGAACATAATAATTAACAAAATTATTTGTAAATCATATTACAGCCTAAGATTAGATAATGTGCTGAAGATTGCACCTTGCACCCTAGGTAGTGGGGTAGTGTTTGCTTTTTCATATAGTTCTTTTTCTTTTTCCGGTGACTTCTGCTCTAGTTCATTTCCAGAAGAAAGATAATTCAAACTAATATATACACAATAGAATAGAAATGTCACCTAAAATATTTGCTTGGTCCATATGAGTTGTTGAACCATTGGGTTCTTTGGTACTTTCCAATACACTGACCTTCCTCCTCTTTGCCCTGTGGAAGACCAAACTGTTTAGAAACAACCACAATGATTGAAATTTCTTCAAGTCAAACTTAAATAAGTTCACAAATCTCTGTAAGCATCAGAAGGAGCATAAATGTCTAGATTCATCTTAATCTGCTAGCCCTTTTATTTGAAGATCATACGGCAATTTGAATAAAAGGGGTATTGCTGAAATTGTTAACAAGAAAAAAAAAATCCATTTTATCCCCTCCTGATCAAATTTAGATTTTTCAAATTTGAAACATCCATATACAAAAGAAAACCGTAAATTCATATGTTACTCCTCATATTGGCTTCCCTCCATCCTATGAAATTCGCAACAATGATTACATGCTGATTCACAAAAGCATTTTGACTATTAGCCAAATGTCTATTCCATCATGACATACTAGAGGGAAAAATGTTCCAAATTAACTTTAGTTAGCAAAACAAATCACCTGAACCAGAATTGATATCATAAAGCGCTACAAAGTAATTTCAGCTAAAGTTTACACATACACACACAAACAAAGAAAGGAAGAACAGACTTTTGCAATTAGTTTGCGAGAGGAACATCCCTAAAATGCATATTTTTGCTTTTTTTTCATGGGACATGTAGTATATACCAAAATATCCTCAACTTAAATATTTAAGATGGAGACCAGGAGATTCTAATAATGCATGCTCAGGATTCAGGCCCAAACTGAAACAACTCATTCGAGTATAGATGCTAAACTTCATCAATAAGCAAGCTGATGTGCATCAATTGCATTCAATCATCACAAAAATCAATCAAACATATTATCAGGTTTGGAGATGCTGAACTACATATGTTAGGACCTGATACTCTGGTATCCATCTCTATCTTTTTCTGCTCAAAAATTCATATGAATAAGTTGGAGAGATGAATTGGGGAAAAGCCTTTCCTTTTGTCTTCCAAATCCAAAATTAGTTATTGATACAGCAAGCAACAAACTCCACATAATAATAAGTTGAAAGAAGTATCAAGTATAGGTTAGAACTAGAGCTTCCACTAGGTTGATACAAAATACCACCTTAGTTACAGGTTCTAATGCCTCTTCCTTTCTAATTGTATCCGAGGAACCATCATCACCACCCTAATACCCATTAGTCATTATTCGTATCCATTGTGCTTAAACCAGAGACAAAATGCACAATTCGCAGCAATGAACATAACAAGGTTAAGCCCACTAATCACTTAAGAGGAAACCATAGGTGAGAGATCAATCTCAGTAACATGTTAATTACCATAAAATTAAGAGTACAATCTCGCTGAAGACTCCTTATACCTTATCTCTGACAGAACATATGTTGGTGTCCAGCTCTTAATGCAAAATTAGATGAGTGGAACTCTGTTATTACGTACCTTTCAATATGTGACTTATAAGTCTCATCATCATCACCGTCACCATCACCATCACCATCACTATCACCATCATCATTATCATCATCATCATCATCATCACCATCTTCTGGTCGAGAGGGAGTATCAGAAGTGGAATCCAACTCTGCATCCAGAAATGCGGCAAAATCATCACTGCTTGATGAGTTCAGCGGTGAACCATCAACGAGACTCATTGAAAATACCGCCTATTCAATTCAGAGTAAAAAAAAATGATCAGAACAACCACTTGTCCACATTCGGTAACTGAATTAGGATAATACGAATACTTACAAAAAAATGCCCTGATTTATTTTTAACGATCTGGTTTACACTGTTAAATTTCCTAACAAAAGGCACCTAACCTGATTTCAGCAGTGAAAGGTTTTTAGCATTACGTTATTTGATCAATTTGGATCCTATTAGGGTTTTCATAAAACACCTCAATATAACACTTTCTATCACCTTGATACATACTCTCACGAATCATAGCAAGTATTTTTCAAATTCATACATTAAATACGAACTTCAGCTGATCACATTCAACAAAATCAACTAAATACATGATTCTCAAATGAACAAACATTACTAAAATATTCCAACATATTGAAACCCACTAGAGAAGGTTACAGCAGCTCCGGTACAGTAGCGTTCACCGACGCCGCAACAGAGGTGGTCCCCGACGCCGGTCTATGTTGACGTTCGCCGGAGCAGAGGGACGATGGTAGACGGCGGTATGGTAGAGCCGATCCAAGATAGAGGGAAATGTATTTGTTTTTTTATCGTTGACATCATCTGACGTGTTATTTTCATGGATCGGGTCATTCCTTGGATCGGACCCAAACAACCACCCACAAACAAATATGTCGGCCTGGTCCAAATTCTCCGGGTCTATTTGTTAATATGGGTAATTAATTACCATAAATAGGGGTGTTTACGAATTGAGTTGATCGGGTTGATGATATTTTAACAACCCAATCCAATATTGGCGGTTTGAGAATTTTTCACCTAACCGAACTTGTTTGGGTTGGCCGGGTTGTGTTTAAACAACGTAAAATGAATATTGAAAACATAAAAATAAGAAAATCTTTCTTTGAAATACGATCCATCATTTAAAGGAATGTACAAGTTTATCAAATATTTAGGTATTACATATAACTTTTCAATACTCTTTTGAGTTTCATTGCTCGTTATTGTTGAGTTGTTTTTGGTAACTTATACATATTAAAAAGAAATATAAATAATTCTAGAAAAGTCGCTAAAACGTGTATCGGGTTATCGGGTTGGTCAGGTTACTTTGAACCTAACCCAATATATTCGAGTTGTCTTAATTTTTTATCGATTATATATCGGGTTACCTCGGGTTAATTTTTTTTTCGGATTAGTCGGTTTTTTAAGCACCCCTAACCATAAACGTATCTAATTAATATTAAGAGTGAATTGTGGATTTGGTCCCTGTGGTTTTATGATTTATTTGACCATGGTCCTCATTCTATGTTTATTGTGAATATAGTCCCTGTGGTATGCAATATATTATGGCTAGGGTCCCTAAACACTAACATCATTAACTTTAAAGGGTTAAAGACATCATGTGTCTTGCACACTATGGGTATAATAGTCATTTTACTTTTCCCTTTCAATTTATTTTATACACTTTTAAAACAAACAATACTAAATTGTGGATTTGGTCCCTATGCATCATTCATCATCTTTAAAACACATTTATCATCTCTCTTAAAAAAAATTCATCCAATCTTCATTGTCAAAGTACAAGAAAAACTAACTTATTAAAGTGCAAAAAAAAAATTACTTGCATTTAAAAATAACAATTGTTTGAACCCAACACTACATCCTAAAAAAAACAACCTATCAAAATAACAATTGTTTGAAATCAGTATTACATCCCCAAAAAGACAACACATCAAAATGACAATTGTTTATATCAACATTTATGTAGTAATTGTTGGCAACGGTTTTGTTTATTTTCTTGACGACATCTAAGTGACTTGAGTAGGAAGTACATTAATCATTTTCATAAAATGCATAGACCATTTGGAAACCATGATGTCGGAAAAGGCTTATATGCATGTCAGTTGACATCTGTAAACACAAATATATTATGACATAGGAGGTTGAAGGGAAGACAATAGTGTCATAAGAGCATCTCCAATCGGCCGTTAAATCGCCTATCAAAATTTATTTATACCAAAATTACCATTTTAACATTAATAATTTGTTTTTAAAATTAACATATTTATATTAAGTAAATTATATATACATTTAATATATATTTGATGCTTTTTTAGAGCGTGATTGAAGTTGGGGTTTTTTTTTGTTGATAGGCCCACTAAATTTGGTATTTTTGTGTTAAATTTGGTGTTGTGGTTTGAGATGCTCTAAATAGTCATACTTGAATTACACACCAAGTCACTTGAAACTTGTTGGGGATCCATACCCTTTCAATTAGCATTTTAATATCTAATGCACTATATAATGAAGTTTGGATCTCCAAAATGAAGATGATTATATCACATTTCCAAATGGTCTATGTATTTTATGAAAAGAATTAATGTACTTCATACTCAAGTCACTTAGATGTCATCAAGAAAATAAATAAAATCGTTGCCAACAACTACTACATAAATGTTGATATAAAACAATTGTCATTTTGATGGGTTGTCCTTTTGGGGATGTAATATTGGTTTCAAACAATTGTTATTTTGATAGGTTGTCTTTTTTAGGATGTAGTGTTGGGTTCAAACAATTGTTATTTTTAAATGCAAGTAATTTTTTTTTTTTGCACTCTAACAAATTAGTTTTTCTTGTACTTTGACAATGAAGATTGGATGAATTTTTTTTTTAAGAAAGATGATAAATGTGTTTTAAAGATGATGAATGATGCATAGGGACAAAATCCACAATTTAGTATTGTTTGTTTTAAATGTGTATAGAATAAATTGAAAGTGAAAAATAAAATGACTAATATACTCGTAGTGTGCAAGGCACATGATGCCTTTAACCCTTCAAAGTTAATGATGTTAGTGTTTAGGGACCCTAGCCACAATATATTGCATACCACAGGGACCATATCCACAATAAACATAGAATGAGGATCATGGTCAAAGAAATCACAAAACCACAGGAACCAAATCCACAATTCACTCTAAGGTGGCGTTTGGTTCGCAGAATGTTTTTGGATGGAATGAAATCTGTCAAAGGAGTTTGACTTTGAAGGAATTGGAATGGAATGTTGTCAGATTTGACCACCTGTTTGGTTCACAGAATTGGAATGAAATATGTTAAAGGAATTGGAATCTATCTGTTTGGTTCACATAATGTAGTGTTAGAATTGGAATGAAATATTGGTAAATGACTAAAATACCCTTTTTGATATTTTTTATTTTTTAAATAAAAATACTTTACTATGTAAAACAATATAATATAAAATAGTAGCTTCTCCAACACAGTAGACTTCTCCAACACAGATTTAACACATCTTCTTGTTATGAATTAACACAGATTGTTCTAACAAAATTTACCCAGTTGAGAAATTTACCCAGCAGAGAAAAACATAAATACATACACATCCACATATCCATTTTACCCAATATAGAAATTGCAAACAGAAACAGTAGAAAAATCAAAAAATAGAAACGTAATCAGTGGAGAAATCAAACCAAAAATCAGTAAACAAATCGAAAACAAGAATGTAATCAGTGGGGAAAATCGAAACATAAATCAGTGGAGCAATCGAACTGTAGTGAAGAAATCGAAAACAGTAAATCGTGGGGAAATCGAATGATGCAGAAGATGAAGTCGAACGATGCAGTCACACACAATAAATCGTGGGGAAATCCAACGATGCAGAAGACGAAATCGTGTAAAAATCGAACTGTGGTGAAGACGGAGTCGAACGATGCCAAGGTCGACGTATGGAGAAGACGAAGCAGTAAGCCTGTGTTCCAGATAGAAGACGTGAATATGAAATAGGGCCGCTGACTGTTTAGATACGGTTTAGTTGGGTTATGGGTATTTTAGGAATTATGAAATTGTTGAATTCCATTCCATTAAAATACCATCTATATGTCAAGGAATGTATGAATCCTCACATTCCTTCCATAAAAAATAATGAACCAAACAAGGTAATTGAATTTGATCAAAGGAACTTTGATGCACCATAAAAATATTACAAATCCTTGTGAAAAAAATTATTAAACTTTTATTAATTTATAATATATATATATATGATATGCTAATGAATAAATAAATAAACCGGTTCTGTAATTAACCATGTATCTTTTGTCCAACAACTGAATACGTTCTTCCTCTATCGTTATTCCTCTTCGCCTTATCATTATGCCTTCTCCTCCCGGACTTCCTGCCACCGCTACGTAGTACAGTCGGTATAAAAACTCCGGTTCCACCACCACCACCCTTGGCCCACAACCTCTCCATCCAATTAGGAACCGAACATTTCCCACTCTCTGACCAACTATAATACTCAATGGACTCCTGCAGTTTTGATCCAACATAACCATGAACCACCGGCTTCCGTATCACAGCTTTCCGATACATACCACCCGTGTCGTCGTCATCATCTTCATCCGTAAGCATCAATATTTGTCGTGTTAGTTGTTCGTAAAAGGCGTTGTCGTCTGCATCAAAAAGACTCGAACCATCCACAGATGAATCCATATATATATATATTTTTTTTTTATAGAAGTAGTTTGAGAAAAGAATAGATATGTAAGAAGGTGATAATATAGTGGAAATGAAAGGGGGTGTATTTATATATATATATATATATAGTGAGTAATGGGTAATGATTGATATGGTCAACGAGGGTGGGTTAATGGAAGGTGGGATGTGGGTGAAGGTTAAGCTTCCGATTGGATGGAGGCAATATGTATATATATATATGATTGACGAGTACGTACGTGGACTCCATTCAATTAATTCGTTTACTTGAATAAAAATATGTGTAATGTTGTTGGTTGAACCAAATAACAAGTCCGCAAGTCTTTGGTACGACCAAGACTTACAATTGTGGTTATAATTCCGGCACCATCACTATCTTTGCTATAATCCTATTTAAAGGTTTTTTTTTTTGGGTTTTCTATTAAGTCATGTGTAATAAAATTATCTGTGTGGATTAATATATTTATATAGATTGGTAAGGTTTTTGTTTGAAATTGTTTTTTTTTATAGATGGAAGAGACGTGTTTTTTAATTAGGAGGGACATGTTTGAAAAATACTTGGTTTTCTGCATAAATCTTCTCTCTAGAAGCTTACTAAATACGTCATTTGTTATATTATTAAGTCACTACCAAATAGTCATGTATAACTGAACGAATAAATTGTAAGTTACATCAAGCTCATTAAGCTGCTAACAAATATATTAGAGGTGTATCCGTGCAATACAACATTATATATTTTTATTTCGTATATTTCAATTTTATTTTATAAATTTATATGATTTAGGAGAGAGAAATAGTCTTTTGATTATCAACTTTATGGATTAGTTTGTCATATTTGGAGTGTTCAACGATTATCTTATATATGAATATTTTTATTAGTTTGTTATAAGTTAGTTTTATAGAGTTGTTGTATTAATAAGTTGTAATTTATATCATATATATATATATATATATAGTAAAAGTTTTGCATAAATATATTGTTTGGGTAAAAAATCCAACAGTCTGTGGTCGTGCGACAGACGGTGGATGACGCCTTTCCTTTAGGCGACTTCGACTAAAATGATCAAATACCCGTCCAACAAATACCTTCGTACGACCTAATTTCAGTTACTAATTGGCAGCATACGTTGTATTATATTTAAATGCATAATTCAAAGGCATTCATGACCAGAGATTGTAACGGAAGACATCATCAATAGCAATTAGCGTAATAGACGCTATCATCAATATCAGAAACGGTCATACGCATTCAATAATTGGGAAACGGAAAGATGAAGTATAAATACAAGGCTGGAAATTCACATTGGGACATCTGATGCTCATACCTCAGAAGCTCACAGATTATACTCTCAAGCTTGCTCAATCCTTCTCAAAGTTCATAAAGCATTCTACTGTTTGACGTACGACGCACGACTGAATACATCCGACGCACGACTGAAGTCTGAATACATCCGACTGAAGCATTCTACTGTTCATAAACCATTCTACAGTTTATTTGTATTATTTTACATTACATTTCACTTGTAACACTTATTCTAAAGGACAACGTCTCTGATTGACGTCTATAGTGCACGACGACTCTCACTCGTCCGCGGTTTTTACCCATTTTAGGGGTTTTCCGCGTCACCAATTCTCTCGTCTTATTTAATTTATTTTTGTTATAGTCGTACGATTATTGTCGTTACTTTCTTTGGTTGGATTAAGCTTCACGTTTACCTTAAATTTTCCTTGGGAGATTTTTGGCATAAACAGTTTGGCGCCCACCGTGGGGCCCCATCCAAAGAAAATCTTCGATAATCTTACGACGGACTAACGTTCCTCCTAGTGTTCTTTTTTCCAGTTATTCAGGATAATGGCATTCCAGGGAACACAAGATCATGTCATGGCTCAAATGAACATGGAGTTGATCGCTGCCCGAGCTCGTATCGACGCCCTAACAGCTCAGGCTCGACAAGCAGCTGAAACCATCGAGCATCTAAGAAACCAGAATGGAAATAATGCGACGGGGACTACGAATGCTTATGTTGGTGCCTGGAATGTGCCCCCTCCATTGCCTAATTATCCTCGTCCACCATCAATTAACCCTGCGACTTTCGTAATACCAACCATGCCTATGGCCTCTATTCCATTCAATGGATATGCCTCTGATACCTCGCAACAGACTAGCTTCCAAGGGTCAGGGTATGTTCCATTGGGTGTCCTAAATGGTGTTCCGATAGATCCTATTGCGCAAAGGCTAAAGCTTTTGGAAGAACATAATGAACGTGTCTTGTCAATGTTGGCCAAATTGTCGGGGGCAGCAGTTCTAGTCGATGTCGAGCCACGTACAGGGTTTCAGGCGTCACCATTCATTGATGAGATCGCGTTAATAGATGTTCCAAAGAAATACAGCATCCCGACCTTCACTCCAAAGTATTCAGGCGTCACTGATCCAACAGAACACGTCGCCCAATACAAACAACTCATGTGGACTGTCTCGATACCGTACCAATTCCAAGAAGTCTGTATGTGCAAAAGTTTTGGGGCGACCTTGACTGGAGCAACTTTACAATGGTTGATTAATCTCAAACCTAAAACCGTCGGGTCTTTTGCAGAATTGGTGAATCAATTCACTCAACAATTCGCTAGTAGCCGAAAAATGGAAAAGCAAACGAGCGACCTTTACTATGTCGTACAGAAGAATGGAGAGTCTATCCGAGACTACTTTAACCGGTTCAACGCGGAGATGATTAGTATTCGAAATTGTGACGTGAAAACAGCAATTGAAGCGTACAAACGGGGTCTGGATGATAGTTCAGGGTTGTATCTCGACCTTACGAAGTATCCTCCAGAAACCTTTGAAGACGTACGAGCGAGGACGCTTGCTCATATGAGGGTCGAGGATGACATCGCTTTCAGGAATAAACACTCGGGCGACCGGAAAAGCTTAGGTGTTAAAAAACCAGATTTCAAACCAAAGTCAATCAATCGATCAGAGCCTACTAGACAAATTTCAAACGTCAGGTTTGAAAAGAAAGGATCGACGACTTCTAAATCTGTTCAGTATCCTAAGGTGTCATCTTATGGTTTTTCTGGATCAGCTAAGGACGTCGTCGTATCCTTGAAGCAACTACAGCAAAACGTTCGGTGGCCAAAGAAAAATGATAAAGACAGTGACAAGAAGGATAAAACTAAATGGTGCGACTTCCATACTGACTTCGGTCATACAACGGATGATTGCATTGCTTTAAAGAAAGAACTTTCCTGGCTCAACTCGAAAGGTTATTTACAAGAATTGACGGAAAAGAAAGACGCACGTCCCATATCCCCAGAGCATGCTAAGGTGATTAATTGTATCACCGGAGGTTCTGATATTTGTGGGACCACATATTCAGCTGCTAAGAGACATGCCAGTCGCGGTCCCGACGACCGACCAATTCCAAAGGAAGCACGACTCAAAGAGGACGCAGAGCTAGAGGCCATGCCCTTGACGTTCGACCAAGCGGATCTCGATGACGTACATCAGAAACATCATGACGGACTAATTATCCAATTGAACATTGGAAATTGTCTGACAAAAAGGATACTCGTCGATGGAGGTAGTTCAGCTAACATTATCTTTTTTGATGCAGTGAAAGCGATGGGCATTGACAAATCCGAAATTACACGACGTTCGACCACACTCGTTAGATTTAATGGTGGAGCGACAAACACCATGGGGGAAATCACACTTCCAGTATATGCTAAAGGAATCAACAGACAGACGAAATTCAATGTCGTCGATTGCTCATCAGCTTATAATGTTATCCTTGGGCGACCTTGGATTCATGACATGAAAGCTGTACCTTCGACGTACCACCAAACTTTGAAATTTCCCACGCAATGGGGAGTACAGGAGATCAAAGGCGAAAGAAAGGTTTCTAGGGAATGTTACAAAGTTTCCTTAAAGCCCCTGAAGCAGACAGTATAGCAATTACAGAACCAGGACGTTCTTGGGACTGACGACGACTATCGCTTGGAAGCTGTCGTCCTAAACCAGGATAAGCCTGATCAGATGGTTTACATAGGTTCGACGCTCGACCCTTCCTTCAAAAAGCAACTAATTTCTTTTTTGCAGGACCACTATGATTGCTTCGCCTGGACGCACGAAGATATGGTGGGTATCGATCCGAGTATTATTTCTCATAAACTCCACATCGATCCATTATTCAAACCCGTTCAACAGAAAAGACGGAAATTTGCTCCTGAGAGAAATAAGGTTATCAACGATGAAGTTGATAATTTGCTTAAAACAGGAAAAATACGAGAAGTCAAGTATCCAGATTGGCTCGCCAACGTTGTTGTCGTCCAAAAGAAAAATGGTAAATGGAGAGTATGCATTGATTTCACCGACCTTAATAAAGCTTGCCCGAAGGATCCATTTCCATTGCCACATATCGACTCTATGGTCGACGCTACAGCAGGACATGAGTTACTCACGTTCATGGACGCATATTCTGGGTATAACCAGATATTGATGCATACTGACGACCAGGAAAAAACGGCCTTCATGACAGATAAAGGTATTTATTGTTATAAAGTAATGCCTTTTGGTCTTAAGAATGCAGGTTCGACATATCAACGATTGGTGAATATGATGTTCAAAGAACATTTGGGCGACACTATGGAGGTATACATCGATGACATGCTTGTCAAATCAAAGCATATGAACGATCATATAGGACATTTGAAGCAGTCGTTCGATATCTTACGCGAATATAAAATGAAGTTGAATCCGACAAAATGTTCTTTTGGAGTTCGAGCTGGCAAATTTCTCGGTTATATGGTCACACGACGAGGAATTGAAGCTAATCCAGATCAAATCAAAGCAATTGTCGAGTTAAAATCGCCTAGAAATTTTAAAGAAGTCCAACGTCTCACAGGACGGATAGCAGCGCTGAATCGTTTCATCTCTCGATCGTCCGACAAATGTCATTTATTCTACAATGTACTACGAAAAAATAAAGGTTTCGAGTGGACTGACAAGCACGAAGAAGCGTTACAGCAACTCAAAAAATACATGATGTCGCCTCCTTTCCTCTCTAAACCTGAAAAAGGTGAAGCCCTTCAACTCTACCTAGCCGTCAGCACTAATTCGGTAAGTGCAGTTCTTATACGAGAAACCGACGGACGACAATTGCCAATTTATTATGTAAGTAAAACTCTACTAGACGCTGAAACCAGGTATTCGTCTATAGAAAAACTTTTACTTTCGTTAGTCATGGCTGCTAAAAAGCTACGACATTATTTTGAATCACATCCTATAATTGTGGTAACTAACTTTCCATTAAAGTCAGTGTTAAGGAAACCTGAACTAACAGGACGACTAGCTAAATGGAGCATTTACCTCAGCAATTTTGATCTGGATTTCAAGCCCAAAACGGCGATCAAGTCACAGGTCTTGGCAGATTTCGTCTCAGATTTCAGTCCAGAAATGGAAAGCACAATGACATCCGACCAATTAATTGTGGCGACTTTGCACGACACTACTTGGACGCTCGACGTTGATGGTTCGGCGAATATACGCGGCACGGGCCTGGGTGTCGTCCTACAGTCTCCACAAGGGGGCAAAATAGTATACTCCATACGATGTGATTTCAAAGCAACAAATAATGAGGCAGAATATGAAGCACTGATTGCAGGAATCAAAATAGCTCACGACTTGGGGGCAACACATTTGCACGTCCGGAGCGACTCGTCCCTAGTTGTTAACCAAGTTAATGGAGAATTTGTGGCAAAAGATTCAAGGATGATTGCTTACTATAAAATAGTAAAAGAAGAAGTAAAGAAGTTCAGTCGCTTTATAATTGAACAGATACCAAGAGATTAAAACACTCAAGCCGATGCACTAGCCAATTTGGGGTCAGCACTTAATCGAACGACATTCGACAATATCCCGGTGGTTCACCTTGCAACCCCGTCCATCAAGGAAGATAATAATATTTCGGTCGCACCAATTGAAGAGGAAAATTCTTGGTCGAACGACATTAGAAATTATTTAGAGCACGATCAATTGCCCGATGACAGAATGGAAGCGAGAAAAGTTAGATTTAAAGCATCAAGGTATGTTATGATCAGAGGACAATTGTATCGAAGGTCTTCGACTGGTCTGAATCTGCGATATATCACCAACAAAGCTCAAGTACACAAAATCCTACAGGATATGCACGACGGTGAATGTGGAAATCATTCCGGAAGCCGCAGTTTAGCCAACCGGATATCGCGTCAAGGTTACTATTGGCCAACGTTAAGACAAGATGCGACCAGGTATGTACAGTTATGCGACGCGTGTCAAAGACACACAGGTATGTCACATAAACCTTCTGAACCTTTGCACTCGACTTTGATCCCATGGCCCTTTATGAAATGGGGAATGGATATTGTTGGGAAATTACCACCTGCCCCCGGGCAAAAGGTATTTCTTTTAGTTTTAACAGATTATTTCTCTAAATGGGTCGAAGCAGCGGCTTTCTCTCAGGTCCGAGACAAAGAGGTCGTTTCTTTTATCCAGACTAACATTATTTGTATGTTTGGAGTTCCATCTGAAATAACGTGCGACAACGGGACACAATTCATCAGTGATCGAATGAGAAGATTTTGCGAAGAAAGGAACATCAAGTTGGTAACATCAAGTTGGTAACATCAACACCTCGATATCCACAGTCGAATGGTTTAGCCGAGTCGAGTAGTAAAACTATCATTAATTCACTCAAGAAACGACTCAAAGCTGCCAAAGGAAAGTGGGTGGAAGAATTGCCTTCCGTTCTATGGGCTAATCGTACGACACCTCGTACGTCCACAGGTCAGACTCCCTTTTCCTTAGTCTATGGATGTGAAGCTGTGTTACCTATTGAGGTACGTCTACCGACTTCAAGGCATACGTCCGTTGAGCATAATTTAGTCGACTTAAGTTATGACCTCGACGCCCTAGAGGAACTCCGAGAAGCTGCTCACATTCGCATGGCGTCGCAAAAACAAACTGTCGAACGCCATTTCAACAAAAATGTCCAGGTCAAAGTTTTTAAAGAAGGCGACTACGTCCTACGACGAGTGTTTCAAAACACTCAAGAGCCTAATGCAGGTAAACTTTCCACTAAGTGGGAAGGTCCTTATCAAATCTCTAGTGTCGTGGGTAAAGGAGCTTATAGAATCCAAACCCTCGATGGTCAAGATATCCCACGAAGCTGGAATGCAGTTCATCTAAAGAGGTATTACTTTTAATTATGTGAAATTAATTTCTTTGATTATTTTTTAAGAAAGATTACTGACTTAAGCATCGGAGGGTCGTTGGTCAAACCAACGACCACCCCACTAATATTGTTTTTCGCAGGGACGCGCGACTTATGTGAAATCTTTGTGTCGAGTGAAACTCATGTGATCACACGTATATATTTGATATTAATAAATGACAAAGGTTAAATCCTGCATTTGATATTCTTAGACCCAAGAACCATTATTATGAATTGCCTAAGGTCGATCGAAAGTTTCAGTTGATAATGATATGGTTGTATGACTAAGGCAACTGTTTATTTACCTATTCGACGAACGATTACTTATAAAGATGAGTAATAAGTATTGACAAGCAAAAAGAGTTGTGTTTCATAGAAAGTCAAAAATACAAATATAAAGGACGACCACATACGGTCGACCTTCAGGTGAAAAGTTCAAACAAAGCTAAGTAGGAGGAGCGCCAGATTGTTCTTGTACGACGTCCGTCCTTGCTAACACCTCCTCTTCTCCGTCATCGCTCCCATCCAGATCGTCATCCTCGTCGAGATCCCTTTCAGTCCCCACCTTCTCAAGATAAGTCTTGAGCTCTTCGGCAGCCGACGCCATGGGATTTTTCCTACTTAGATGACGTCTCATCAAAGCAGCCCTGGCTGTAAGACGGGAGAAGGCTTCAAGTTGCTGATTTTCCTCCTCCAAATCTTTGACGTCGCCCTCCAAACCCTCGACTTTCTTTTGAAGAGACGCAACTTCATCAGCATGAGAAGCAGCGTCGGTGGTGGCTTTTATTTTCTCGATCTCCAGTTTGGTTGTTAACGCCTCAAGCTCAAGGACGCGATCCCTAAACTCGACCTTCTCTTTTTGAGATTCAACGAGTTTAGCCTTAAGGCTCTCAACCTTCATCTTCTCAGCCTCGACCGCCTTTAGGGAGACCTTCTCCTTTTCAAGAGCCTCATCAGCTCTCTTCTTTACTTCAGGAAAAGACGCCCTCAAACCTTCTGTTTGAGCATAAAAGCTCAAACAAGCTTGAAAAGCCTGCAACAGTAACAAAGAAATTAAAAACAGAACAAGTAAACGAAGGAAATAAAAGATAAAATGTAATTACCATTAAAGAGAGACCAGCGGCATGGGCTCCCGTGTCTTCCAACCTAGACTCCTTGTAACGATCATAAAAGGTTGGGAGAAGGAATTTCGCCAAGTGGGGAAAAATGACGTCTCTTTCGAGAACATCATTCGCCATGAAATCAGCCGGAAGAGTGGCTTTGAAAGTCATCTCTCCTAATTTCTCCTTATTCTTCCCCTCACCTTTAGAGGAGGAAGGAGGCTTCTCAACGCCCGACACTCCCGACAAGGGAATGTCCTTCGTCGCCTTAGTCGAACTTCCCAATTCGACACCAGTAACGGTTTCCTTCGCAGGTGTCGCCCCTGAAAGGGACGACAAAGAAGCCTCACCCGTCTTCTTTGGTGAAGTCCGGGGTTTGCCTCGAAGACGCTTTGGATCCACCCCCGCAGGAGGAGCAGATCGCTTCTTCGATTTCTCTCTGCCCTGACGGGCAAGCTCCAGTTGTTCGGCCCGTCTCTGAGCAGCCGACTTCGTAGATGAGTCTTCTGGACAAAATAAAAGAGTTAGAAAAGACATGTAACCTCCGCAATAAAAGAGTTCGAACGACGTACCAGTCATCTCTTCTTCTCTCTTTTCTTCTCTTTCTTCTTCTCTCTCTTCTCCTTGATGAGAACCTTCGACGGATGGAACCTCCGCGACAAAGACGACTTCGTCTTCTTCGTCGTTCGACCGAACAGAAAACGAACGATCGATGATACTTCTCTCCAATATCCTTTGAATCTTGTGGTGAGAATCGATATTTGGCTTCACTTTAGTGAAGTCGATAACTGATAAGACAAACAAGAAAAAACATTAGAATAAACGTCATAAATGCACGACAAAAGTATTAAACCTACCCGATTCATTCCAACCAGATGACAACCATTGGCTGTCCTCGTCGCTCACAGACGCCACTTGGACAAAAACATACTGGCGTTTCCAACCACGGTCGTTCACCGCAGTATTGTGCACCAGTACGGTGTCTCCTTTCATTCGAGGGAATAAACTATATCTATGATAGTTATCTGCTCGAACGCTGTAAGCCGTTAGAAGGTCGTTCAAATTGAACGGAGCCCCCCAGTCGGCCGTAAGACGATCGACCACCTGGACAATTCGCTAGAATTGAGGCATCAACTGTTCAGGTGATAAGTCGAATGCCTCTAAAAACTCCCTGACCAAGGGACTAAATGGCCAAGAAAAACCTATTTTGAAGGGATACACGTATAAAACACCATATCCCTTCGGAACTTCGTCCGGACGTAAATCTTCTAGTGTCACTAAATTGACCCCTTCGGGAATCTTAGCTAATTTCACAAGGTAGTCTAGGTGTTCCTCTTCCTTATAAACGCTAACAGGTTCACTCGACATTTTGAAATCAGGGACACTCACAGTCGCTCGCCAATAACTAAGACAATCCCAAGCTTTTCTAGGCTTCTTAGCTAAAGATTTCTTATACATAAATTGACACAGAAAAGAACCAGAAATCGTACCTTAAATAATGTTCTAAAAACCTCGAATTTAGAATGGAAATGATTTTCGTCGCTCGGAAATCTCGCTGGGGGTGTATCGAAGCGTAAAGAAGGAAAGAATTGAAAACAATCCTTATTTATACTGTAAAATTGGAAACTGAATCGCCGAAAAGTCAGATAACCAATCGCCAAACGACACGTGTCACTCGTGTCAGGCGAAGCGCTCGAGTACGTTCCTCCAATACGTGACACCTGTCCCCAATTAGCTGTCTAAATGGTTATTTCTGCAGGGAATGACGTCATTATCTAGTTAGAAATGAACTTATTTGGTTATATTTAGGTTACCCGCGTTTCTCCTTTCAGCACATGTCATGTTTTTAAAATTTAAATTTCAAAAAGTTGCCGTTTGAATTTTAAATTTGGGGGCAAACTGTTTGGGTAAAAAATCCAACAGTCCGTGGTCGTGCGACAGACGGTGGATGACGTCTTTCCTTTAGGCGACTTCGACTAAAATGATCAAATACCCGTCCAACAAATACCTTCGTACGACCTAATTTCAGTTACTAATTGGCAGCATACGTTGTATTATATTTAAATGCATAATTCAAAGGCATTCATGACCAGAGATTGTAACGGAAGACATCATCAATAGCAATTAGCGTAATATACGCTATCATCAATATCAGAAACGGTCATACGCATTCAATAATTGGGAAACGGAAAGATGAAGTATAAATACAAGGCTGGAAATTCACATTGGGACATCTGATGCTCATACCTCAGAAGCTCACAGATTATACTCTCAAGCTTGCTCAATCATTCTCAAAGTTCATAAAGCATTCTACTGTTTGACGTACGACGCACGACTGAATACATCCGACGCACAACTGAAGTCTGAATACATCCGACTGAAGCATTCTACTGTTCATAAAGCATTCTACAGTTTATTGTATTATTTTACATTACATTTCACTTGTAACACTTATTCTAAAGGACAACGTCCCTGATTGACGTCCATAGTGCACGACGACTCTCACTCGTCCGCGGTTTTTACCCATTTTAGGGGTTTTCCGCGTCACCAATTCTCTCGTCTTATTTACTTTATTTTTGTTATAGTCGTACGATTATTGTCGTTACTTTCTTTGGTTGGATTAAGCTTCACGTTTACCTTAAATTTTCCTTGGGAGATTTTTGGCATAAACATATATATTCATGATTGAAACTTTAAAAACCAAGTTAAAAATTTGAAATATTTCAATATGGAAGGTGGTGGAAGACAAGGACGTAAGGAGTCGTGGCATATATTGGGATGCAAGGGTGAGGAAAGAACTCCCGACGTCGATGGTTCGTTTCCCTTCCATGTATTTTCTTTTAAATTTCAAATAGAAACGTAAGAGCATATATATAATAAATAAATTAAAAAAACAAAAATATAATATTCGTTTAGTTGTGAAGAAAAGTCTAATATGATGGTTCGAAAATTAAGTTCATATATAAATATTGATAATGATTGATGGATGTATATATATATATATATATATGTTTCTAGGGTTGAGTTCCGGTGAGAAGTTGTTATCAATCGTTGGATGAGAAATGAATGGACATTAGGATGAGATGCACCGATATAAGATACATCTCGATGCACTGATCAATTCTCTTATAACCCGCAATTCATGGGAGGACATTTGATTAAAAGTAATCAACGGTTTAGATTCACTTCTCACGCTTCTCGCTCACGTTAACCTCAACTTCTCACACGATCCTTCACCTATGTTTTTTCTATAGTTTATATCATGTTTTTTAATTTAATAAAATAAATTTCAAATTTATTTTAATGAACAAAATATGTTCGTTAACTAATTCATTAAGCACCTATTGTGGTCATCATTGGCAGTCGTCAGTGGCGGATCCAGGATTTATGCCTAGTGGGGGCACCTTTAAGGTAGATTAAAGGTTCGCAAAGTCGACTGATGTGTTTTCGGCCTAATCCCACCTTTTCAAGGGTCTTTTAAAGTTTTTTGTTGATCTTGAGAGATTTTTAAGTTTTTTTTATTGATTTCAAAGGATTTTTTCGGTTTTTTTGGTTGATTTCGAGAGATTTTTTGGGTTTTTTGGTTGATTTCCAAGTACTTTTTTTTTGGATTGTGGGGGCACAGGTAAGAAATTACTTGTGGGGGGGGGGGGGGGGGGGGGGGGGACTTAGAGTACAAAGTTAAAAAATTTGTTTTTGAGCTGTAAAAATGATAAGAATAAAAATTTAGTGGGGGGCCATCCCCCCACCTTTAAACCTATGGATCCGTCCCTGACAGTCGTACCAGATATTGTCCGTTTTGTTTGAACTTGGATGGATTTAATGTTTTAAAACGTGTCTAATAGAGAAGGTATTCAGTCCATTACAAGACAACATTTGTTCCCCTCCCCAACCGATGTGGGATCTTAGAATCCACCCCCCCCCTTAGGAGCCCAACGTCCTCACTGACGCACTAGTCTGGTTCCCGACTCTGATACCATATGTAACATCCCAAGACAACTGTACTAGATATTGTCCGTTTTGTCCACACATTGACTCACGGTTTTATAACGCGTCTGATAGATGAGATACCTAGCCCCTTGCAAGACAACCTTCGTTCCCCTCCCCAACTAATGAGAATGACAGTCAAACTGCTTCCTGAGATGACTCTCTGCCGCGACAACACTCACTACTAGAAAAAGGGCTATCACCGACGGACTTTTCCAATTATCCGTCGGAAAATTTTTCGACGGATTTCTAGCGAATTCCAAAAAAGTCAACAAAAGTTAACATTGTCTTAAATCCGTCGAAAATCCGCCACAAATCCGCCACTGAAATTTTACAAAAAAAAAAACTTATATTCTCTTTAATATTGTGACGGATTTGTGACGGATATTTGTTTAAATATATGAGATTAAATTACTTAATTAAATAAATTAGTAACTAACAAGACAAATTATAAAGTAATTAAATTAATTTCCGACGGATTTCCGACGGAAACTAATTTAATTAATAGTTAAATTATTTTCCGTCGGAAATTAATTCGTTTTTTTGCAAAAAATAAATCCTGTTTTAAAACATTTTCTATAAATAAGAGTTATTTTTAAAAAAAATTAAAAATTAATTATTTATTTAAAATTAATTTATTTACATCTTTTTTGCATTTACAGGATTTTAAAGTTTTAAAATCGTTTTTTTTAATTACTATTTTTTAAATATACAGTTAATTTCCGACGGATTATCCGTCGGTGAAATTAAAGAAATAGATTCAAATTTATAATTTTAAAAAAGTTTCCGACGGAAATTTCCGACGGATAATTTAAATAAATATTTTAAATAATAATTTTAAAAAATAAAAAACAAATTTCCGACGGATTTCCGGCGGAATTACCGACGGATTTCCGGCGGATTTTCCGTCAGAAATTTGTTTTTCTTTTTTAAAATTTTTATTTATATTTTTTTAATAAATAAACGGTTAAAAATAAATAAATTAATTAATTTTTTATCCTTCAGAAACTAATTAATCAGATTAATAATTTGTTGATTAATCTGGCTTTCTTTAAAAAAATGGGAAATTAATTTCTGACGGATTTCCGACGGAAAAATCCGTCGGAAAATTCATTTTCTGGCAGGGGAATTTTTGACAGCGTAATCCTCCAGAAATCCACCGGTAATTTGATTTTCCGACGGATTTTGCCGTCGGAAATGGTGTTTTTTCTAGTAGTGATTGGAACTCAGAAACTCCGGATCCTCCTAGTTGAAGACTATTGCCCACAAATTAGAACCATCTAAAATAACGTATATGATGGATCCATTACGAATGTATCGTCCCAGAAGACCATCGATCTCACAATCATTTATCCATTAGGAATGTGTCGTCCCAGAAGGCCATCGATCTCACAATCATTTAAATTCAATTAAGATGGATTTTACGTTGATACAATATCTTTTTTATTTGAAAAAATATATAATAAATAAAATGCGTTATTGTATTTTTTATAGGTTTATTTTAACAAAAAAATAGTATTTATGTATTTATATTTTGACGATATTATTACCGGTTACATTTTTTTTAATCAAATTAACTAACAACAACTTGTCGAGAAGAACAAGTTAACATATAAAATGTTTCTACAACATTAATGGTTATTGATAATTTATGGTAAATAAATTGACTAAAGTTAACTATATAATTATATAAGTGATATGATTATGAGAATATAAACATGTATATGATAAAAAAAATCTTAATACATGAAGCTAAAAAGAAAAATCGTGCGTGTTTATCTATTTGGCTTATAAAAGATAAATCATCAGACATACGAAAAAATTAACAAATTGAAAATTGAAAAAAGGACAAAAACAAGAATCAAAGCAAGCACAAATAAAACTTATTGCATTAATTCTCATATTTCATTTTAAGCATCATTTAGATTCGTTATATTAAGAACCAAACAATATCTTTAAGAGACAAACCAATGGATGAATTAACTTCTTATTTAAATTACATTACAAATACGTAAATTATTTACAAAACAAATGAAAGAATCAATTCCCAAATCCTATAATTGGCATACAATGTACATAACGAAGCATTTGCTTGATTGAATGAAGTTTATGAACACAGATACATCGTTAACATAATCGTCATTGCTTCGCCTTTAATTTGTAACCATTGTGTACACTTTTCCTTTGTTATTGTTTTTCCGTCCTACACCACATGTATAACCATACTTAGAAAATTATAAAACAAATATGCGTCTTTCAACATTTTCAAACCTTAGTTTTATATTGAAAAAATACCGCTAATTTGATAAGTATGTGTAAAACTGTTAAAAACACTCATAATTAATTGGCTTTAGGTAGAACCTTAGATGTAAGTATAGTTGTATATTGACATTTTAAAAGAAAAAAAAAAAGAGTAATAATACAACTTACTTGGTTTATTTCTTCTAGTAGAGGTCAGAATACGTGGAATGAACACTCCAGTTCCATTGCTATTGTTTTTCCACAAGTCCGCTAACCAAGTAGGTATTAAGTCTCGGTCATCGTTCTCATTTTTCTCAATCCAACAAAAATATCTCTCTGGTTGACTCACAACACTGGATCTCCACTTTGCTGTCAACGGAGAACCCGTATGCTTCTTTGTTATACCCAAAAAACCGCTCTCGTCATACTCATCTGTCAACGTCAAGATTTGTCTTTCGAGGTCAGCATAAAAAGATTCATAGCTGCCATCGTTATATTCGAGTTCTTGGGCATTGGCAATGGAAGTCATTGGATGGAGAAGGTTATGAATGGAAGAAATAATGTGTTTAATGATATAAATAGTGAGAGGTGATTGACGAAAGTTTTGGTTTATTTTAGAGCCATTGTTTGAATTTTATGTGGTTTGTCCAAATGGATGAATCTGTGCAAGGAATATATATCCTCCTCCAAAATTAGAAAAAAAAAAAAAGAAAAAAAAAAGCATCTAATTAAAGTATTTTTATTTTGATTAAAAGACTAAAACACCTTTTGATAATAAAAACTGGTTTTTAAGAGTTCAAAATCAAAAATATATGTAAGTACGACTGTAGGGCGATCAAATAAATACTTGCGTTAAAAGATGGAAACGGGTAATGACTTTAATCATTTGAATGTCTAATAAATTATCAAAAATGTATCAATAACAAAATAATAATAAAAGTTATCCAATTAAACATGATTTCATAAGTTCATATAAGAAACTTTTGTTAAATAATAAAACATGAGTATAATTTCCATAAAACAATTGAATTTGATCATTTGTTGGTCAACAATGAAGTCCATAACTTTTTATATGTGTTTTTCTTATATAAGGTTAAGGTAGCCAATTAAAACTTGTTTTTCTCCGGTATATGGATAAAAATCTCCTGTCCCAAGTTATCATGTCTCATTCATGTCTACCAATCACATGAATATACGTCATCGAAGAGAGAATATAAACTTGAATTAAATAAAATAAAAAATATATAAATATGATGTGTTTTAATTTCATTGGTCGGACATGAATAGGACAGGAGATTTTTATTCGGTATTTTGGTTATATTATTTGTAATATGGTTAGGAATCGATTTCTTCGATATCACTTGATGACACTTGGATTACTAGTTTGACTTTTTTTGGTTGACTAACAAAATGTAAACAAGGAAAAATTGGGTAAAAGGCATAATTTCATGAATCATACTAGCTTTCTTCTTATTCTTTTCTAAACATTTAATAGGTAAATAATTTCATGATTCATGAAACTAGCTAAGAACACGCACTAGATGTGGATGGTTTGGAACCTTCTTTCCTATTGATTTCTGGAGCTTGCAAATGGTTTCAAATGTTTGAAATCACTATTACATTACATCAAATTGTTTTTATTTAAAAAGAACATTTAAATTGATATATATTTTTTTTATCATTCAAAGTCATTTATTCAACTTTTTTAACAAACAATTATTTTATTCATACAAAAATATAGATTGGGGGTAAAATGGTTATTTATGACATTCGGACCGTTTATTTAGTACAACCACCGAACAACAGTTTATTTTATATCATACAGACAACTTTATCGATACATGTCTTAATGGAAAACGAACCGAATTACCCCTCAATCATTTTGTAGACCCTGTTATACATGTACCACTACTATAAATCAACTGAAAAAATAATAAAATAAAACATAATATATAATTTTATATTATTATTATTATTATATTAAAGGTTTTACAAATTGAAACAACAAAATGTCTTAAAATCACAAAGTAACGAAATTCATTTCAATAGAATCATTTTTTTACATTTTACAAAATTCAGAATCATGAATCATCAAATTGGGTAAAAGAGAGTAAAATATTATAATTAGGCCGCAATTGTCTTCCAAACAACATTTTTTGTGCTAAACTGTCAAAAGAGGGTATGATGGCTAACGATATCGAAGTTTTTGATATTTAGAAAGAAAAAAGAAAAGCACATTTTAATATTACAACAATGGACATTAAAGTGACAAGTTCATGAAAGAAAAGAACACTAGAAACAATAAACACAGGAGATGCAGCAGCTATTATAAAGCACCTTCAAACAAAAAATTCACAACATAAATTTCTTCTAGCTAGACATCATGACTTGATCGATGGATTGAAGAGCTTGGCTGGCAAAATAACGGACATCCACATCTGGGTCCTCTGCCAGCTCAACCAGGCACGGCCGAATGGTTTTCTCTACCACCTGCACAATAATATGTAAATACAGAATGTTTATGTAACGAAAAGAACAAAAAAATAACCAAACAATCAAAAGAACAGAACAGAACAGAATAATGCTACTTACAGACTGGTCAACTATAGGAATTAGCGACTGCAAGACCTTTGCCACGTTAAACTTGATATTCGGCACTCTGAAGAACAACATGCATCATTAAACAGAAGAAACAAGAAAGGGAAAAGGAAAACAGGATTCAAGAAATATGCAATTACCTGTCTTTGGATACATTAACGACTACAGGAAGCAGTTTAGAACAAGTGATTTCTGATCCCATAACAGGGGCAAGTAGAGAAATAGCACGAAGAATTGTCATGCGATACAAGTAATGGGGGTTGTTAATCATATCCAGGACCTGCCAGAAAACAGTACATAAATTAAGCATAGTAAATTCATACATCCGTACATAAGGTATTTCTAATCAGAGGCAGGTTCAAATGAGAACCGTAAATATTTTGAGAACCTGGGAACCAACTATTCATGTTTTATTCCCGATGAATGTCGTGATAGATATTCATGACTATTCAGGGTTATTCATCATGAATAATACTTGAAATAGTTGGTTCTGAGGTTCTCAAAATATTTATGGTTCTCATTTAAATTTTCCCATCTTAATCAGATAGTGGGAAAAGACCATCTATGACATCTGCTATTTAATCCTGTATCAACTTGGCCAAAAGAAAGCACAAAAGAGTGAAGACTCACGGATTGCCATTAACTGCAACCAACATAATATATACAAGGAAATACTCCTTCCATCCCAAAAAACAACTAATATTTGACTGGGAACATAGTTGAAAAAACAATCTTCAATAATGAACCAGTTTTGGACAAGATAAATACATAAATAATCTGTAACGATGACAATTTAATTTTATCTTGAAAATTTTCCCAAAAATGAAGAGACGTTTCAGAAGGGAAATCTTTGCAGTTATATGGGACTGAGGAGGTATAAAATAGGTTTTCATCAAAGAAAAGGATGTAAGACGTATAATTGCACTAAAAACTGCACTCCTAGATAACGAGTTGGTGCAGGTAAAAAGCAATTGAATGTCAACCAGGAGCGTAACCTGTGGGACAATGTGCTGCATTGCCCAATCTGGACCGAATTCCTCTGCAAGGCGTTTTAAGTTATTAGCAGCAGCATCTCTGATGGAGTAAACCTGCAAAACACACCAGTTACTGTAAGGCAAGGATACACTTCCTGGAAGTGATTGAAAAAGGGAGAGTAATAATAATAACCCAACACAGCAGAAAACTATAACGTTCCCTGGAAATAATTTCCTGAGACTTTATCAAATGCTGATAAACTGTTGAGCAAAGTCCACAATTTGAGCAAATTTTCTGATTAGATTAGGATGAAAGTTTATGATATATCTTAAGATTTAGTTGTTCTTATTATAATTAAGATAATCAGAACCTTTATTGTTAAGATAGGTACTAGCTTCACTACCGAAATAGCTACTTTAAGTATCTAGCTACACTATATACGTTGTAGTTCTATGTGGTAGAAGACATTAAACATGTTTTGTTTGATAAAAGTTCTTTGAAACAACTATTTTCTTCTCATCTCTTTCTGCCACTTCTCTTTAATTTTCATCACTAATATAAACAAACAATTCAAGCTAAATAAGTAAATTAACGCATAAAAGAACATATCATATATCCAAATATACATCAAGGCTGTGAGGCACTAACCTTGTCCTGTAACCATTGCATGCAGAGAGCACCAAGCTTATCGTCAAAAAATCCTACACCTAACTGACTAGCCAATAGTGGTATGTACTCTATAATTGCCAAACGAACCCTCCAATGCCTATCCTCCGCAAGTTCAACAATTGCTGGTAACAGAGATTGGGACAAAAGATCGATTCCGATAACCTGTAACAACAGCTAACATGAGAACTGAAGACAAAAACAAGTCCAAACAGAACATCAAATAAAACCATGTATCTTATTCATTCCAGAAACAAGGGGTTGAGAGAGGAACAACTGAAGAGATGAGATAATAATAAGGGTTCATTGCAGTAAACAGCTACGAACTTTTCCCAAATTTCTAATTTATTCACTGTTCTTTAAAAATTGTTACAAAAACCATTCAACTTTTTAAAACCTACTATTTTAGGACAAAATGACTTGATAACTTGTTAAATGCAGACTAGGAACCAGTAAAAAAAATAACGTGGATTTTTTTCGTTTTTTTTTTCCGAATCCCACTTGAAAGAGATTCTTTTTTTTCTTTTTACTGGATCAATTCAATCTTCTCTCTTTCTTTTCCTAAATCCCAATAGTAATAACGGCCCTTTTCTGTGAACTGAAACTTCAAAGCAATTTTCCCTTGCAAAGTGAACTAAAAAAACAGTGAATGTTTTCTGGTGCAAATAAGTTCATTGGATCCCAGGGAAAGAGGAACTCTGTTCCCAAGATAACTCTTCATATTCATACATGAATGTTTTCTGTATTAGCAAGCAGCGCTTAAACGACGCTACGCTCTTATCAGTTCATGGATTTCTTGCGTGAAATTAAAAGATATTGGATATTAATAGCTAAATGGTGGCCAATTTTTCTTAGGCTTCAAAACACTAAAACATAGTATGTTCCTTGTTCTTGCTTTGCCTTCTTAGTGGCTGTCTCATTTACATCATAAAGATGTTCCGTTTTCTTTAGCCCTTAAAAAGACCAATATCTAAGAATAGCATCAAGCAGTTTGCACTGCTAATTTTGTCGCCTACTGATATTATTTTGATTACAATTCCTTCAAATAGCAGAACGCTAAGAATGAGGCATATAAATGACAGCAGATTTTAAATTTACTACATAAGCACCATAATTGACAGCCATTTCAACAGCAGCATACCTGATTCACTTGATCAAGCTTACTAATAATATTGAGGCGTACATCTGGAAACTCATCCTTTAGAAGTGAAAGAAATATAGGAAGAAGTTGGTCAATGGTTGCATCCTGTAATTTACCAACATACAAAAAAAGTCAAAACTTCGCAATAGCCAAAATATCGACAGTCATATTCAATAGTACAGATCAAATAATGTGAGGCTGGAATTAGAAACACACACAAGTACTCTTTAAGGTTGACATTTAATATGTGATAACTAACAACTCACGTTATCTTTTTTCCAAAAGAAGTAACTTAATTTCCACTAAGTGAAATATGAAAAGATTAACCAGTAAATAGGCATAATAATAATGGTGGTAGCAAGATAACAATGCAGACAACAAGAATTAGAATAAAATTGTTCAAGCATATATATACATGCCCTCGAGAATCTCAGCACAAAAAAGGGAGTAAATTCCAAAAACTTGCTACTTTTTTTTAAAATTTGTTCCAAAAATATGTTTGTTTTATTTCATCTTCCAAAACCATGCCTTACTCTCTCCTCTCCCCCTTCTCCTTGAGTCCTTGCCCGCCGCATTTTCATTCATGCGTCATTTTTTTATTTTTCCACTGTCAACTCCAAGAAAGAAGAGTTGGGGGAGAGATTGTCATGGGGAAGGAGAAGGGATATGGAGAGAGTGTTAATTTCGAATTTTTATTTTTTAATTCAAAAGCATAGTTTTTGGAAAATGAAAAGGTTAAAAACTAGCATACTTTTGGAATTTACTCCAAAAATGGAGAATGCCAGACATAATAGTCAATTGACAGATACTCAATATTTAAACATTTAATGCTCAGTGGAAAAGATAATCTGGATGCATGCAGCATGTAGGCTGACCGCTTAAATCAATTGTTAAAAGCATCCTTTAAGGATTGCACCCAAAATTGTCTTGAAACAGAGAGATTACTTCAAAGCAGGGTCGGGCCACAATAATATTTTAACAATACAAAACAATACAGCCAAAGATAGATCGTAAATAATGTTGCAGGCCCGCTTCAAAATTCCGAGTCCCACATAGGCATGACCAATGGAAGACCTCAAAGATCATAGTAACTCATCTTCATAACTGTTTCTTCACATGAACGTATGATATATTCAACAGAAAAAATCATCAAATGATTCTTCCTGTATAAATAAATTGAAGTTTTATTACCTTTCCTAGAACAGGGGCCATGCCCATTATAACAGAAGCCAGGGCAGACCTAACATGCTGAGAAGAATCCGATGATAACTCCTACACAATTTTCTTTGAAGAATTAAGATTTCCAAATCCAAGGATACAACAAATCAATAAGAGAGATAAATATCCAAGAGAAGGGGATTTTTAGTGAACATCACACCTTTACACATGGAAGAATATGCTGTATTGCAAGTTCTGGGTTAAGAATCCGACTGAACTTGGTGACCTTTCCAGCAGCTGCAATACGTACTTCAGCTTCATTATCCCGAAGTAGCCTCACATATGCTGGAACCAAGTCCGTCCTATCACAACCAGACAACCATTGAACATTATAAGAGGAAAGAAATAGCGATTAGCCAAAGAAAACAATCAAATTAACATCTATAACTGAATCAGAGATCACATATACTTCCTCCTATTCAACAAAGCACGGTGTTTGAAAGGCATAAAGACTTCTGCAGTGAAAATATTAAAAGGAACAGCTTCAGATTCGAACATACTTAGTAGGTTCAGGGCCCACAGCTTCACATAGTTCGTACAACTGATTAGCAACCATATAGCGAACACGCCAAGACTTGTCCTGATTTAAGATAAATCATTCAAATAGTAAGTGCTTTGAAGTAGTATATCTGGACATATAGATACTCTAAACAGCAGTAATAAAAACCACAAGGGTTGTGGCGTACTGGTTAAGGCCCTGGGGGATGTAGTGGAATATCCCATCTGCCCAGGATTCGAATCCAGGCGTACACAACAATTGTGGCCACTGAGGTTTAATCAGGGCTGATGTCTTACAGTCATAATTTGCCAAGGGATTAGTCTAGGCATAACCTAGGACACCCTTTCCAAAAAAAACAGCAGTAATAAACTAAGAAATGGAAAGAAGCAGTGCAGTGTGGTTGTGTTTGATCGAGCAAGCAGAGGAAATGGAAACAGGAATTGAAAGAGAGAAATGAAAAACTGGCTTCAAATAAAATCCTTTTTACACAAATAATGTATGGAGTTAATAAAATAATAGGAATGAAATGTGATAGCAGGAACTCATATTAGGTGTTACTGAAAAGGTAAAAGAAAAGGGACAATGAGAGAAAAAGAAAACAAACCATGGGATATTTAATCAATGCTGGATCCTAAGCCAAGACATTACAATGAAAGAGGCAGATGATACTGAAACCGATCTACGTTGTCGTATTGTTAGTACTACATTCCTAGTTGAAGAGATGTATTACCCTATTTCTATATTTAAAAAAACCACTTAAAATGTAGAAGAAGCATCACAATGAAGTAGTGATTAAACAACAGATACATCAATAATTAATGATGAGGCAAAAGGCAATAACTACTCAAGTCCCCATATGTTTCGTCATTCAGCATTACAACTTCTCTACCTTCCTTTCTTTCACAACTATTACTAAACTTTACAAAATTAACAGATCATCTCTATCATTTGCTTTATAATATGATAACAAATTTGCGACTTTTGAAAACCATAGTTTACTCGGATAATATTCTCCTACTTAAAAACCAATTTAACTGCAACTAGTCAAGTCGGTTAGCAATAGCTCCACAGAGGCCCATAGACTACGTTCATGACAGGAAAAATACAAATTAGAAAGCATAGAATGTTTTAGGCCTGTAAATGGTAACCAGATAACTCGTTTGAAAACATACGCATCTAACAAATTTGAATATTAATCCATTTTTGTCCAGCACTAACCTAATACAATTTTGGATGTTGCTATAGTTGGTTTGACTAAATATCCAATTGACAACACATGAATAACTATAAATAAGTTAATATGCATATACAATACTTGTTATCTAATATAAAATATCCATATAAATTACTCCATACGTCCCAAAATAAATGCAAAGTTTGGTTGGACAAATAGCTAAGAGTAATATCTTACTATAACTCAAAAATCTAAATACCCCTTAAATCCATAGTAATGACAAAATAGGGATAATCTTGTGCGTTAAAACCAATGCAATCAAAATTTTGTAGAGTTCCAGATGAACGAAGAGGTCAGTTGTGATTGGAACTTTGCCAAAATGGGATATAATGCATCCATATCATTTTTGTGCCGAATTAAAATGTCAAACTTTTTTGCTGACACATGAGAATTGTTTTCATTAAATTTATAGTTTCCAATTTGATGACACTAAATGTTTAGTTATGAAACTTAAAACTTTCCATCGTCTTCGGGATCAGATTTGGATACAAAATCTCATTTTCATGACTTCTTGAAGTCTTCCTGTTCTCGAACTTTCCTTAAAGATATCAGATCATACTCCAATTCAAATTACTAGACCAATCAACTTGGTATGTTAATTGTTGATATCAATTCAAATATTGGTTATGTTAGTCAAATTCAAGTCTCCATGTGTCCAAATTTGCTTCAATTAGCATCCCTTTGCAAGCCTAGGCCATTACAAAACGACAAACCACATAAAAAAAAACGTATGGAACTTTTATGATAACCATTATCCAAAACTAATAAAAAAGTATGAACATTTATTTGCTTGTCCATAATACAGCGCACCCATCAAAATCAAAAGGAAAAAGAAATAATGCAAAACTCGTTAAGACATAATTACAGTGACTTTAAAATTAAAAACTCACCTGAGAAAAATTAACAATGACAGGAAGAATGTGTGCAACACAGTCCTGGGGTTCTAGCAACTTTCCAAGGGAAGCACAACCCTCAACAGCTAGTAAACGAACTGAATCTTGATCTGTAGCAAGGAGAAAAAATGCACAAGCACAAGACCAATAAACAAAAGGAAAGTAAAACCTACAATTGTAGGAGGAATAAATTAAATGGTAGCTGCTATTCTGCATTCAGGAACAACCTTAATCGTCTTATGCTATAAAACATGGTTGTGCTATCTCTTCCAACAACTCATTAAATAAATGTGCTTTCATCATAATACCTTCTATTATAACCAATGGCTGAGAAAATACCAGATTGCATTTTACTATATTGATTATTGAAAAACTATTACACAACAAAATTAAAAATTATTAAGCAATCCATCCCCCTTATTTTAACATGTGAACCCCAATAATAAAAGCTATCACAGTGATAACTTATCCGGAAAATTTTAATTGACAATCTATCAGCTCATAGCTAAAGTCAAAGGCGGGTAGCATAAAGGAGTGTGTGTGACATCCAAGATCCAACCATAGATCTACTAATAGCAACTACTCAAACATCTCTTCTTTCATCACTTTTAGCTTACTTGTTAGCTGTGAATATTATCTCCTAGTATTACACAAATTTTGAGATTCCTTATACCTCCACGTTGCTGATTACATGATTTAAAGGACATTTTGTGTGCATGTGACTTCCACCAACCATATCCAGGGAGACCATTTACATTCATGGAATGGTAGTAGCAAAGAGACATGCATTAGGCTATATGACGGAAGACAAAAACGCTAGGCCACAAGAGAGATTTAGATCCCTATATTGTCATAATGCCACTATTAATTACTACTTTAAAATTGTCAAGATAAGATAATTTGTTTTTAGGAAGTCAGGTGTCTAGGTAATATGTAAAAATATTTGTTTTAAACTACTGGAAATACATGTTACTATGTTAGTCTTAGCAACTTCAGCAGTTGCAAAGATGTTTGGCAACTAATCCATCAATCCCAAAAGCATAGCAACAATCAATTTTTCATGCATCCAGTAGTTATTTCCAACTTTAATGTTAAGGTAATGCATTGCGTTCATCAGTCATCACCAGTTATTTTTCATCAGAGAATTGAGCCTAACAATCTAGAACTCCAAGCAGATAACATTTGGAATAAATAACTTACCATCCTGAGTAAGATCCTCAAAGATTTGCATGATGTCAGTCTTGAGATGAGCAGGCTCCACGGTAGCAGCAAATTTCCCCAAGTTTGTCGCAGCAGCTCTCCTGACCATAGGCATGTCATCTTGACATAACTGACTAAATACTGACCTCAATTCTGCCTTCAACGTCTCAGAGGCACTAGGATAAGCAATGTGAAATAGTCCACAAGCAGAAACCCGAGCAGTGAACCATTCACCAGCTGCTAGCCTCTGAAAGCAAAAACAGAAAGCATGTCATTTTTCCATAAAGAACAAAATGGTAAGAATCAAAATGTTCTCAGAAGTTATGATCATATGTTAAATGAAAAAAAGTTACAATGATGGTAATGACAGAGGAAAAATAAAACTTAACGGCCCATGTATTGAGAAAAATTCAAAAAGATTTACTATAACATAATCAAATGTCCACCAATGAAGAAGTGATAAATTATCAAGCAATTAAACCAACCTTAACCAGAGGTACAAACCAATCAACCAAATCAGTCTCTCTCATCTGTGCTCCAATTCTGCATAGCGACTCCACAGCTTTGTCCCTTACGCATGTCTCTTCAACAGTGCATAGTGTTTCAAGAGGGGGTAGCAACACATTGGCATGCTCCACTCCTCCAACATAAGGAATGAACACCCCCAACTCCTCTGCCATAGCAAGAAGAACCTCGTCATCGTCATCATTGTTTTCACTCAAGAAAGGAATCAATTCCTTTCGTGTCCGCTCCTCTCCTAGAGCACGAGCAATTGTAGATAGCCTTCTAATAGAATTTAAGCGCAATTGGATATCATCGTTCTTCAGTTCGTCTATCAATACTGCTATGGGGTACAAAGGCTCGTCCGCCATCGACATTGTAGCTCACAGACTACTGCAGTTTTAGTCAAATTCATACAAAGTCAGACATACCATTATCAAATTCAGCACCTCACTGACAATTATGATGTGGATTTTCTTAATTTACTTCTCAACCAAAAATTAAGTTCACTGGAACCAAAGCGTTATCTTCACAACAAAACGCAGAACATTTTTTCAGTTCAATCCTAGCACTACTCTGAGAGAATCAAGGAAATTAATTTCTAGTTTCTGTCAGTTCCACAAAATTATAGTGGAATACAACAGCATAAAAATATATAACAAATAAATAATGACATAAAAATATGTGTCAGTTTAACTAGTTGAGCTCAGTATATCAAATTACAATACTTCAAAACGGTTAAACGCAAACAAATGCGAGATCTGGACATAACCTCGAATTACAAATCTAGAAGCTGAAAATGATCCGACATATGAAATTAAACAATTACATAATCAAGATTTCCAGAACATCACGTCTAGGGCTTACTAGGTCGTGTTAATCTATACATAAATCGAAATTTGAAAAACTAAACAATAATGAATCAAGAGAAAGAAAGATAGTATATGTGTAGAAAGTGGGGAAACAAAGGAGAAAGATCGGAGAAAATCCATAAATTTTACCGGCGATAAGGACTATGTTTCCCACTTTGATTCGTCAGATTCGGAGGGTTTGTTCACTGCTACAGAAGAAGGAAAGGAGACTCGGAATCAACGTATTGTTTGAACATACATTACCCGTAGAGAAACTGCCTTTTTGCCAAATTACGAGAAAAATGCATAAATAGAAAATTGTTATCAAACACTTTTCTTGTTGATATAATAATGAAATATAGATTAGTGTGAGTAAATTTCTTTCTTTAATTGAAATATATTTAAAAGTCATTTAAAGCGAGATGAGTGATGATAGAAAATAGATCTGGTCCATGACTCAATTGATACTACATGTAATTATGGTTAACCAAATTATGGCTGGTTGGTTGGTTGGTTTTTTATTAAATCATGTATTAATAAAGTTTTGTGTGTGAATTAATTCATCTGAATGTTTTTGTTTATGAAAGTTTTTTCATAAATGAAATGAGCATATTTTTTAATTGGGAGTAATAGGTTTAGAAAAAGAAAAGTAGGAGATATGCATAAAACTTCATCTAAAAACTTATTGAATAAGTCTTTTTATATTATTAAGTCACACCAAATAATCTTGATCGAATAAACTATGGATCTTATTAAGCTCGTTAGAGCATCTCCAACAGCTTTGCTATAATATCTCTAAAATAGAGAACCAAAAGTCAAAATTTCTAAAAAATATTACATTCATCTCCAACAGATTTGCTATTTTAGAAACTTTAAAACAACTTATATTATTATAATATTATCTAATTTATCGTCCCAATACACTTTAAAGAAAAGTTTAATATAAAATGATAAAAAATTAAATCTAATTGGTGGGATTGAATAAAATTATCAATTTTCTCTCATATCATCAAGTTTTAGAGAATTTTTTAAACTTAGAAAATTTTGAAGTTTTTTCTATTATAGCAATTAAGATAGCAAAGTTGTTGGAAATATTTAGAGAAAAAAAACCAATTTTTTTCTATTTTAGCAAAACTGTTGGAGATGTTCTTGGACGCCAAAACGTAGTCCACCTCCTCTCTTGAATTTTTATAAACTAAAATCACAAAATTAAATAAGATTTAAATAAGTATTAGTGAAATGGGCCTGTAGTAATGGGCCTTAGGCCATACGTCATCTTGGCCAAGCAAAGCAAATGGCATGATCCCCTTCTTAATCTTATCCAAACGGTTGGATTTTGGAATGCCCTCCCTCACCCACTATCATATTAAGCTTTCTTTCTAAAACTTGATAAATCTTTGTATCTCTAAAATAAATTATTCAAGATGTTGTCAATGTCTATTCATCAAGGAATCGCATCCTCACCTCTTTTGCCTTCTCAGAATCCCAATGCTGCTGCTGTTGGATTCTTGAAAACCCCATCTTTATTCAAGATTCATAACCCCTCCTCCTTCTGCAATAACTCCACACCACTCGTTCAAAAATTTCACAGATTCTCTGTTTCAGCAGCTGTTCAAGAAGCCATTGATGAACAACCTCCGGTAACCACTGTCCCTGATGATCAAGAAGACGTGGTATCTCTCTCTCTCTCTACATATATACATACACACACACGTGTGTGTGAATAAACCAAATGGGCATACTTCCAGTTTTATGATTATCTTTAAAGAATATGATGGTGGAATATGTGTGACACATTATCGATTAGATAATCTCTTAGGGGCTTTTGGTTCACAGAATGAAATTTGATGGAATTGAATTCCGTCGAATGAATTGGAATGGAATTTGACCACGTGAATGGTTGATAGGAATTCAATTCCTTCACTTGAGCCAATGATGAATTTCTTAAATTGTGGAATTAAATGGAATTGGAAGGATTCTATCACTTTCATTCCCTGAACCAAACATGGGCTTGGAATTTGGTCAATAGAATTGGTCATTTCAATTCCTTAAAATTCCTTCCGATTCCATGAACCAAACAGCCCCTTAAGCTACAATTTTGGTATAAAATGAAAGAAAATGCATATATATATATATATATATATATATATATATATATATATATATATATATATATATATACACACGTGATAGAGGTTCAAGGGAAAACCTCAAAAAAAAATAGAAAACTAAAGAACACCCTGACAACCTTATCTAACAGTATCTAACATATATATATATACACACGTGATAGAGGTTCAGCCTTATCTAACAGTATCTAACATATATATATACACACGTGATAGAGGTTCAAGGGAAAACCTCAAAAAAAAATATAAAACTAAAGAACACCCTGGCAGCCTTATCTAACAGTATGCACTTTTACATACAAGTAAATGAAGTTATTTTTTTGGTTTTTATGCACATGTGCATGATGCAGTTGTGCATATGTACGTGTGCATGTTACAAATTACTTCGAGATTAAGGACCACTAGGATGTTTCTCGGTTTTCCGTTTTTTTTAGGATTTCTCTACCCTGACCCATATATATATATATATATATATATATATATATATATATATATATACTATTGTGGTACAAGTTGTAACACAAAATCTTGAATTATTTTCGTTAAATACAACTTTGTAGTTAATCGTTTGATAACTTCTTATCTTTTTAAGCAATTATACAAGGGTCTGGCCTAGGGACATATTTAATAAGTATATTTTATAAGTTTGGCTATCTAAAGATTAATAAGGGTATGGCTGGCCTAGGGACATATTTAACTTTTATGGATTGATCATGTATATATATAAATTATACTATGATGGATGTTGATGTGAGTTAAAAACGTACATTAGGTGAAATCGGATGTGAAGAGTGTGGAGAAGCCAAGGCTGGTGTTGAAGTTCATATGGATGGAGAAGAACATAGGGCTTGGGCTTGACCAAGTGATAGCAGGGCATGGGTCCATCCCTTTGAGCCCTTACTTCTTTTGGCCAAGGAAAGATGCTTGGGAAGAACTCAAGACCACTTTGGAAAGCAAGCCTTGGATATCTCAAAAGAAGATGATCATTCTCCTCAATCAAGCCACTGACATCATCAATCTTTGGCAACAAAGTGGTGGCAATTTGACTTCTTAAATCATTTCGACAACAACAGATTGTTTTGTTTGACTCCTGCTTGCTTATTCTTTTTGCTTGTTAAGCGTAATCTTCATTGATTCATAACCTATAGAGAGCGAAGATGTAAGCAACTCTCTCTATGTGTATGATATGGATTCAATTACTTGCTCGGGTTGGATTGAAGATCACTTACCAAAAGTCTCATTTATAATATGATAGCCTCCCAAGTGCACACACACCTTATTGAAGTCCAACTTTGTATCAGTTATGTTTAAATCTATTAAACATAATAAGAAAATGTACATGTTAAATCATCGAAGGCGTATAAATAGGTGGATGCAAAATCCACCAAGTATTGGAGCATCAAGTCATCAACTGATTCAAAGATCTTTTATTTTGACATCTAGGTGTAATAGATTCACAATTTGATTTCTATATAAATTTATTGCTTATGGAAGATGGTAATGCAAATTGCTTTGTCGGCCATAATGAGTGCGTACTCGTACACTAAAGTCTAAACCTGTTGATCCATATTTCAAACCCCATTGGAATAGAGAAGAAAGCATACACAAACACAATCTATATGCAAGAAGAAAAATAGAGGTAGGAACGAGCGTTTTTGTACAAGTTTAGTAATGTTAGATTAGATTATTTTAAAAAAGAGATATTAATCCATTATCATATATACTTGAACCGATATAACTCCTAATTATAATAAATTAACGCGATATGTGACAATAAATATACATATAGAAGACTCGAAGTTTGTTTGTTAGCAACTTAATGAACTTAATAGGACTCCCTACTTATTCGGTCAGAATTTTGGTAGTGGCATGGCTTAATGATATTTTGAATCAAATTATTAAATTTGATTGGTAGTTAATTATTATTTAATATTATTAATTTAACTTTCCCTCTAGTATTATTAATACGACGACGTATAGACTTTCCTTCATCGGAAGTCGGGGCTCCACCCACCCAAATCCAAATGCATGACGGGCGCGGGTCACGCTTTCACTTCTAGTTTTGGGTGAGTGAGGAGGTATTTGAAGTATCCTAGAAAAACTTCCCGCGCTCTTCGATCTTCTTCGACGGTGTAAACCCTGTATCGATACGATGGCTCCCAAATCCGATAGTGCGGAAGGTTAATTTTATCCGACCTCTATCAATTTCAATATCTGATTTTATCATTTCATTCATAAGTTTTTAAACTCTGCGCTGTTGTATAATTTGCAGGAATCGTGCTTAACTTCGTCAACGAGGTAAAATTTAATCTTCGATCTCAATTTTGTTAGCTACAAATATGTTATTCGAGATTGTTAGAATCACTATTATGGAAACTTTTAATCTTCATCTGTTTTTTAGATTTATTTTCCATGAAATGGTTTCAGAGAAGTTGCCTCTTACCAAAAAAAAAAAAGTTTTAATAGTTGTATGGATGCCTTGATTTTCTAGTTGAGGTGGAAGTATGGTGAATTCATGGTATTATCAGTTTGATTTCCGTGCTATTTCCTTCAGTGACAACATAATTGTGAGGCTTATGTAGAAAGACTTTCATGATATTTTTTATATAGAGTTGTTCTTGCACAATGCGATGGACCATTTAGATAGTGGATATGATCATTTTTACCAATAAGGCTCTAAGGTAGCTCCATTCTATAACTGCAAACATGACAGTTTGACAAGCTTGTTATAGAGAGATCCATTTAAGATATGACCTTTTTTTGTACTTCATATATACTCTTATCGCAATCCATGACTTGTGAAATCCAGCTTGTATTTTTCTAACATTGAGACCCCATGAATTGACTACTTGCATTTCAACGTTATCATCACATGTTGGGCTCTATCAAAATAGCCAAAAGGATTTTACAAAGGGGCATACAAAGTTAAATTTATTGGAAGTAAAGATTTACCACTAATACACTTAAAGGTGTAAAACTTTGAAGGACCCATGTGCCTTCATATGAATAAGGATTTGTAAATGAGCAACCTGGCCCTTATAAGATGAGTTATTTTTTTTTCCTGGTTTCATTTCAGCTAAATTGACATGCATCCCATCCAAATTCTAGATTATTCTCTTTATTGTCAGACTGATATTTATTACATCAGATGGATAAAAGATATTGCCACTTTTTCTTCTGTTTATTGTACATTCAACAGCTCTCATGAAGTACAGTTAAAATTTTAGAGATACTATGTTTGGAATATAAGGTGTGTTACAATTGAATTACTTTGAGTCTAGACACCATGCTTTAAAAGGAAACTTCACCACAAAGTCCCTCCCTCCATGTATTTGTAAACAGCTGTACCAGATTACCTGTCTTAAAGAGTAAAAAGTTCATCAATTCTGATTTTTATTAATCTTTTTTATGCTATTGCTCTCTACAGCAAAATAGACCACTGAATTCTCAAAATGTGGCTGATTTCTTGCAAAAGTTCAACCTTAAAAAAGCTGCCATACAGAAAGCTCTCGACAGTCTTGCTGACAGTGGACGGATATCATTCAAAGAATATGGCAAACAGAAGATATATCTTGCTAGGCAAGATCAGTTTCAGATTCCAAACACCGAAGAACTTAATCAGATGAAGGAGGAAAATGTCAAATTACAAGAGATGCTGGAAGAACAGAAAAAAACAAACAGCCAGCTTGAGGGAGGTACTCTTTAACTAAAACTCTTGATCTTGTTTTTTCAAGCGATAATAATGTTCAAATCACAAAGAAGCCATCATTTCTGGGTTTACTCACATACCAACTCAATTTCATACATAATTTTTATATGATATGTCGCAAAGATACGCATGTGTGATATGTCGACATGACATTTGGTCTAAAACCAAACCAGTAGGAAAACATGATTATTTGGAGTTCATAAATCACCCAAAACTAATAAGCCTAAGATAGATGAACAATGGGAAAATATGCGATAATAAAACTAGTCTAACAAATAAAGTCTTCACCATGAAGCCCAAATTGTCATTCACATGGTCATGTAAGAAAGGCTTGATTTTCCAATTGGGTTCATAAAGAGAGAGATTTGTAGTTGCCTTTGTTGCCTTGCCTCCTCTCTCGGAGGTAAAAGATGTGTGCTCTACTTTGAATTTTAGCTCTAATTTACAAGTTTATGATTTGTGAGGTTCTGTCTCTTTCTTTTCTTTTTGTTAATTTTTATCTCTTTCCATTTGCACAAAAGGTCAAAATTACTCCTCCTGTATTCTCTGTATTTGAGGTCAACAGTTCAAGGCTACGGTCAAAGATGCACCCCAAGGAACTTGTTTTTGGTGCTCAAGGGGGCATAGAAGCACCTCTGGTTCTTAGGTTTTCTGCATATAATGCCACTATTTCACATTTGATATGCGTTACATGATAATCTTTTTATGTTGCAGAGATTAAATCTCTGCAGTCACACCTAACACTGGAAGATATACATTCCAATGATGCTAAACTAAGAAAGCAGGTACTTGAAATAACTAATTTGAACTCCTTTATCTTGATATACTTTTTATTTATTTATAGTTTTTTATATACAAGCATCTTATAATTGTATCAGGTTAAGGAAATGGAAGAGCGATTGACTAAATTACGTGGAGGAGTAACCTTGGTAAGCCCAGAAGAGCGAAAGGCTGTCGAGAAAACTTACTCAGATGCAATCAGTCAGTGGAGAAAGAGGAAGAGGATGTTTAAAGATGTCTGGGATGCTATTACTGAGAACTCACCCAAAAACCCCCAGGAGTTCAAGGTTTTCTATTAAGAAACCTTTTGTGCAAGTGCTTGCTGTTGCAAATATTATTCTCTAATGTGATCTACTTGTGCAGGAGGAACTTTGCCTTGAATATGATGAAGATATCGGTGTGAGTTTGCAGACATATTCTACCCTAATGCCCCATGAAAAGAAGCGTCCTAGGGGCTAGTAGCTTCTATACAGCATTGCACACGTATAAATGTATAAGCAAGTAGAGGTAAATCAGATTGATAAATTAGTAGCCTCGTTACAGTTTAAATTGTCAACAACCTTGTCTTTGATATTCAAATAGTTTTTCTGTCTATCCTGGGAACTGGTTTTAGAGGATATGGAAAAGCTTATACAACTTTTGACATTTAGCATTTTATATAAATGGTCCCCTGGATAATATAAAAACGCAGAAAGAGGTGACAGAAACAAACATTTTATACAAATTTCGCATGGATATGTAGTACAAAAATCAACAAGAGTTGATTAGTTATTACAAGTCGCATAAAGCACCATCTTATGAAAATAAGTTAAATTAATCCATATTAGTTGAATATATCATGTATGAAATTAAAAGACTACGGAATACCAGACATAATTTCTTTTAAATTGTACATTGCTACCTTTCTTCAGTTGATATACTTGTATTCATAAATCAGAAGAACATGCATACATCTTTTTTTAAGTATCTTTTCAAACTTTCTAGTAAAGCTATGACATAGGCAATTAGATTCAGTTCATCTGTGTGTGTATTTATCCTTTCTCAACTCAACTTATTAAGGGTACATAGTTTCTACTGAAATGTAGTACATTGATATTACTTATTTGGGTACATAATTCAAAAATTGCCTATTTGCTTGTTAGCTAGCATTGATATTACTTATTTGGGTCCACAAAAGTGCTCAATTTTGTCGGATAATTTAAATATATGATCAAGAGTCAAACACCTTAATTTAGGAAGAAAGGAGTATTATTTTTCATGGAAGGATGTTTCTTCCAATTTTGCTCATCACATCCAATTATTTGAATTTTATCATTTTAAAAGAAATTCAATTATTTACCTATAATGAGGATTAGAAGAGTCAGAGAAAGCAGCTTTTCTAGAACCACTGCTTACACTCCACAGTCAAAATCAGATAACCTAACAAGTTACATACAATTAGTTATTTATCATGCTTGATGCGGGAGTATACTTCTTTTATTTACTAGTGTGACTTTGCCTATGACCTTGCGTGTGGGTCTGATGCAAGTAATTTATTCTGTTAGCAATATCAAGACTGCTGCCTAGTTGAAGGATTATTTATTCAGATGTTTCCGTAGCCAGGATCATTTTTTATACTACTCATGTTGTAGATTTCCAAGTCTATCATCATTTTCTACATGCAAATATATCACATAGACTTGGAATAATATTCCAACCATCATACTTGATTCTTTGTTGCTGACAAACCATCATTCTTGCAACATGCAAAAAGAAATACTATACTTGGTAAGAGTGAGGGGTCTGGGATAAATAATGGAACTAAAAATGAAAAAATATACACTGTTTGCCAAGCCACTTGTTTGTCTGATGCTGCTTCTGTAATTGTGAAAAAATAATGGTTTGTTTGGAAGAAAAAAAAAACTAGTACGATGGTTCAAAAAGCTAAATACTTGATGAATAAAGATTGTTGGCTTTACAAAAAGGTTAAGCAAAGTGGAAACCGCCTTACCCTTCATAACCATCAAAGAATTATGTGAAAAAACCATGATCTAAATGGATAACCAAACCCAGAAATGAAATAAACCAATCTGCATAATCACTGCAACAGTTCCAAACCCTGATATGCTTGCTAGCTGGTTATGGTTCGTAGATTCCTTTCTTCCTCACAGAATTTAGCTTATTTTCTAAGTTTAGTTCTTGCACCTCTTGCATCATAGAACCTTCACTGAAAGGGATTCCAGGTTTCTAGGACATCTTGCCTTGCGGTTAGCTCGATGCCTGAATGGGAATTGCTTACGAGATGAGGACTATGCATTCCTATTGTACCCTTCTGAAATATTGTAACTTTTAGCAAAATAAGATAATTCATTTTCATATGACCCTTGTTTTGCATCAGATCCCAGGCCATAGTTCCTTGATGGGAACTCTGTTTGTTCTATATCACAGTCACTCGTCTTCTTCCCAAAAGGCTTGCTCTGACCTCCATGGAATGATCTTATATCCCCTTCATCTGAGTAACCATCTGAATCTGAACCATCAAATTCTGCCACTTTCATGTTATATTTTGATCTTTCACCTTCAGCAGTCTCCTCATTTTCAGATTCGGAATCATATCCTGGAGGTGAGGAGCTTTTCTTGCATCCCATTTGACTGCAGTCGTGCATGTGAAGTTTTGACTTCATGGACTCTGAATTAAGCACCTTTCTGGCAGAATTAAATGATTCCAAGCGGGAGAGTCTCACTGCTGCGCTGGCTGCAGCAGCTGCATATGCTGCTGATTCAAAAGCATCTTGTGCTGCGTCGGTTACATCCCTGTACTTTTTCCTCCCTTTCATTGACTCGGACAAACTCAGAACTTTTTCTATTTTCTCCGGCAAAACCATGGATGCTACTGCCTCTACTTTTGCTTCTGTATTAAGTTGACTTTGCTTCTTGTCGACAACCAGTTTTTCCTGCAGGCATGGATTTACCCGAGTGATTTGATATCATGAAAAAAGCATAGATTCAAATTTGAATATCATATACTGTTCTATCTGAAATCCCTATGAAATTGTCATGTAATTTGGATCTAAGTCTTCAATAAGGCAATATCATAATTTCTAACCTTTCTGATCTCCGGTGAAGATTCCTCCAGTTGCAGAATAATACCATTCTCTGTAGCAATTCCTAAAAGCATCTTCATTCTGCTCTCCAAACTCGACTGTCTGGGAGACAGTTTTTGTATCATCTAACACGAATATGTTTATCTGTTAGAATAATAAATTCTCCAGGTTATGTGAAAAGTTGAATATTATCTTTCCATGTCTCTTACCTTTTGACCAACTCTACAATTGCTTCGTAACTCAATAGCACCATAAGCAAACTCCTTTCCAAAACGAGCTGTGAGAATTGCACGAATCTGTTGAAGCTCGGGGAACTCCCCACATCTCGGAGCTGCATACAACAAATTTGATGCTGCCTCTTCCAATTCATTCGGACAATCACTGTAGAAAGAGCCACATAAAGCAGTAAGTAATACATTATTCTTTTATTTGCAATAATTCTTTTTCTAACAAGTTCTCAAAGTTAGAATTACCTATTAACTATTGTCAGAAAGTTCTATTATGTATTTAATTAGTAGTAAAACAATTTGATAAACAGAAGTGAAAAGATAGAAATTCCCAGAAAAACACATACTTTGCTTGTTCAATGAGGTTGATCCTTTGTATGAGAAGATGACAATCACCATGTATCATATCATATACATCTAACATGTTCTGGTCCTTGATCACTTGTTCAACCTGTCACATATATCCCAGTTATGACCAATTCCTTCATATATTATTCATGATAAATAAATAACCCTGAATATCTCATGATATCATACATTTTCATTATGAATAATTTTTATCGTTAACATGACATTCATCATGAATAGTTGGTTTCTGAGATACACAAAATATTTATGGCTCTCATATGAACTTGTATACACATATATAGATAGATAGAGAGAGAGAGAGAGTGTGTGTGTACTCGAAGGAGTGCGTGTTCGTGGTGGTTAAGGCGGAGGAGTTGAATGATGTCGGAGTGGGCAATGGTGTATTGAGCATTACGGTGGTTTTTGAGGAGCGAGAGGCGGGAGATGGCGAGGTTTAGAGTGGTCTTAAACTTGGAAGTCTTGAATTTCCGGCCAAGGAGAGCATCAAGCTTTCTTCCCATGGCTGTTTCTCTCTTTGTTTTTGCTTTGGGATGATCAGGAAAGTTATCTAGACTTTGAAGAAGCAATGGAGGAATATACAAAGCAGCAGCAGCAGCTAGGAGGAGGAATATACAAGACAACAAACCAAGAAACAAATCTATGATAAACTTGCTAAAAGACTACCTTCTGGTTTATCAATTTAAACACTTCGACCCTTTGAGTTGGAGAATGGTGTTTTCTCCATGTATTGTTTTCGACGTTTGAATCCCCAGCCTCTAAAGTTTTACCGAAAGAAATGTTTGATCATATTTTCTTCATGTAATAAATCAATGTATATGAGAAGTAATCATTTAAGTATGAGCCGGAGCACTTGCAAAACCCATGCAAACATTCATTCCAAATTTCAGATGTTTGTATGGATATAACTTTTATTTAAAAATAACTGATAAATGAATAATTATTGTTTGTTAAAGCGTGTTTAATAAGGACGTGGAGATGTAAATAATATGAAAAATATAGGCGAGCGGCCGATGGAGGAAACCTTGAGGGGCTTCTTTGCAATTTTGGCATTGTAAGCGTGTGATTATGTTTATAAATCAAACTCCGTGTAGACGTCGAAAGCTACCCTCGTTCAATCCGTGGGCATAAACGTAATTTTCTTTGTTAGGTATTTGTATTTATGATACACATGAAAAGAAAAGGACAAGATGATTATTATAAAATATAAGATATTTGTAGCAAGAGTTTTTTTTTTTTTTTTTTTTTTTTTAATATTTTAGAAACAATATTTATATAAAAATTACAACTTAAATAATCATGCATGGTTTGAACGAGACAATAATTATGGCATTGTAAACGGGCGTGAAAAGTTTGTTAATAAATTGCTATGTTTAATTTATGATTTCTAGTGACAAACGATATTTCATTAGTATCAAATATTATATATATATTTGATTTTTAACAAATATTCGTATGCGGAGTAACCGATTAATTTTAATGATTTGCTTTTAAAGAATAAATATTCAAGTACATTCTTTCATTTTCTTCTTCTTCTTTAAACAACATATATTTTATGAAATTTTGTTAACCAAGTATTTCTAAATATGAAAGATTAAAATGTAAAAACTAAAAGAAGAAGAAAACAAATCAAAATCTAGCTCAAACCTGCTGAACAAATCGGTCTTTTGGTTGCCTAGTATGACCGAGTCTCTTAATTTAGCCAATTTGGTTTGCAAATTATAAAACTAAACTTTTGCAATCTGGATAGATGAAATAACGGATAATTTATCGCACGAGCGGATATACACCACCATGGGGTAGGGGGCAAAGGCCCCCAACAAATCCCCCAAAACTAGCTAACATGGTAGGTTTAGCAAAATTTTAACCTAAAATTTACTATTAGCCCCACCAATTAAAAGGTAAAGGCTCCTACTTTCAAGTCTCAACTCTCAACCCATAAAAATCATTTTACTTTTTATCTGTTATAACATTATTGATCTGGTAATGTTTTTTTCTAACCTTATTTTATATATCTAAACCGAAATTGTTAAAAAAAAAAAAAAGTCGAGAGCCAAACCGGATAAGTCATATTTATTTGAATTCACTGAAGCGTTGAAACCAAACACCGAATAACCTGAAAGCATTAATTAGGTTTCGATGACTTGTTTGGTTTTAAGTGTGCCCTCAATCACAAAACTTTCTGGATCCATCGCTGATTTATCGAATAATCGTTGGATAAGACCATAAATTAATATTGAAATTTTATTAAAATTATTATATAAAATTTTGAAACCGACCGCATTTAAAGTTTTTCTTTTTGGAAGATAGGATTGAATGGTTAGCATGATGTTGTGATTGCAATATTTTTAAGACCAACCATACGTCACTTTCTTTTAATCGATATTAAAAAAAAAGTTATCTAATTCTAATTATGATTTAGGGTTTAGGGTTTTGTCAAACTTTTAAATAAGTAAACATATAATATTGGAAATGAATATAGCTCTATTATCATATTTTAAAATTAAATTGTGACGATTATGTCTTTTTTGTTGCCATTTCTATTGAAAGTCCTTGTGAGTTTATTTGGCTAATATAACCAAAACCAAAATAAATAATATAGCTTGATTTGGTCATTTAAATAAAATTATTAAAAATTTAAATCAAAATGAAACAATATATTTTTTAATTTAATCTTTTTAAACTGAATTATTAAAAACCAAAACTAAAATGAACAACAAATAGTTTGATTTAGTCTTTTAAACCAAACTATTGAAATGATTTGAACTACTTATTGGGCTCAATATTAGTTTGAGGTCACCGTAATAACGCGGTTTTCCAAGGTAACTTGGTATATGAGGAGACTTTATTTGATGAAATAAGAGTTTTGAGTCTTCGAATGTTTTTTTAGACGACCTAGGAGGAGTCTTTGCAGTGGGAGCAGTAGATTGTGAGGTTGCAACTTCTTTCATTCATCTCGTAAATTCTAAAAGGTTAAAGGTCTTAATGTTTCTGAGTCAGGTTTGGTATAACTTTCTGAGTTTTTATAATGTAAACATTTCAAATACTTCCGTCTTACGAAAAAAAAAAGTAGATTTTCTATTTTGGTATTTTATTTGATTTTTTTCCTCAATTTGGTCCAATTGACAACTTGTTGTTTGTCATGACATAATAATAATAAATGTTAGATGTCAAATCACTATTTCGTTGTCATTTAATTTGATAAAATTTAGGGCAATAACTAAAATAATACAACTTCAATGTCTGTTTTCTAATAACAATGTGAAAATTAAAAAAAAAGGACGTATATAACCAATCTAATACTTTGTCAGTAGATTTTAATGAAAAACAATATTTTCATTTAAATTAAATATCTATATTGAGAACATACCATCTTTGCGGTTGTAATATTATTTTAAATGCACATAAAAATTAGTAAATTAAATCGAATATAGGTCTATTTTGCAATGTTCATATTAATTTTTAGGAAAATGAGGTAATGAATTCTATTGGTCCAAAGATCATATACATTGATTATATTGTTATAAAATTAAATGAAATCAAAATCATGAACTAGCATTTATGTTTTTTTCTATTATTATTTTATATAATTATGGACACTAAACATTCGTATACAAGAAGGCAAACAAGTAGAAGGTGAGGACCAAAACCAAACAATTGATAAACACGTCATGTTAAAAACCAAAGCAAACGACGTTAATTTCATTTTGAATTTGGCTTCAATTGTAGTCAGAGCAAAAAGGAGGAACCACATATAATAATAAGGCATATCAAAGCTTACTCAACAGTCGAGGTTAGAAGGGTTCAAGCCCATCTCCCACAAGATTAGACCTTGAATTTATTGTATACTTGAGCAAGATCACTCCGACCTTTTACCAACTAAGCTACACAAGTCCTTGCGTTTCCGAAATAATGTAAAAGGAAGTGTTTCAAATCATTGCTATTTGACTCGAGGACCTGTTCTAGAAAGTCGAGGTATTTCGAATTGTTTATTGACACGGACAAAGTCATGGAAAACCTCTAAAATATTAGTATCAAACCTTGGACATATAATAATCCTGAATCAAATCTCTTTAGAAAAATCTTTTTTCTCATGGTAGCCTACTCCAGTCCCCTTAAACTTCCGTTATTGGGTTTCACATATTTCTAGAGATTCACACGGATCATCAAATAGTGAGTCATTAAGGGCTATTTGGTTCATGGAATTGGAATGGTCAATTCCATTGATCAAATTCCAATCTCATGTTTGGTTCACGGAATGAAAGCAATGGAATCCTTATAATTCCATTGAATTCCACAATTTAAGGAATTCATCATTCCTTGCCTTGAGTAAAGGAATTGAATTCATACCAACCAAACACGTGGTCAAATTTCATTATATAAACCAAACGTCCCTAATAGTTGGTATTGAAACCAAAATCCTTTTTTGAAGATACATTTACAGATTTAATACATTTGATATGAATAAAAGAATAGAAAACAATGTAATAGCGTTTAGGTTATAACAAATGGAGTCGGGATGAAATGTTAGGCACATTCAACTTTCTACAATAGTAGAATTTTTTGAAAAAATAAAGGATAATAGATGGCATGAAAAGCTTTACCATTAGGAAAATCTCTTTGTTATACCAAGAATTCATTGGACTTTTTTGCCCTTAAATATTCACGGATGGCAAGTTCTAAGTCCAATTGTAACCAATGTAACCAGTTGATGGTTGGGCTAACCAGTTATGAAATCTTCTACATCCCTCCTAAATATTGGAATCAATTTCTCTAAAAACTAGTTGTGTAATTTGTTAAATATAATAATGTACCAAGACAAGATTCATATGCACATGTTGCAACCTTCGTCATCACTTCCAACGTGTAACAAGTTCATATGTGATGAAGCACCAACCAAATGACTAAAACATCGATTGAATGCTTGATACATCGTCTGCATGACAAATATCCTCGAAACCTTTCTTTGCCTTCCCACAAAGAACAAAAACCAATTCACTTCAATTGCATATGCTGTAGATCAAGTCCCCTGCATAAAACTCATACACTACAACACCCAATTGAACCACATACACCATTCAACCCCCAAGTCGCAGAAAATAAAATGTACTAATAATTTGTTTCACACCCGTATCCCACCCATAGGTAGGTTATGGAGAATAAGATGTAGGCAGACCTTACCTCTGTCGGAGACACCAACAACACCCCTCGCTTGCATAAAATAAAAAAAAACATGTAAGCAACAAAAGAATGTAAAGAGCTTAACAAGATAAAAAGAACACCAAAGAAACCAACACAGAAACCACCAATCTATCTCAAGACACCCTCTAGCCTCCCAATTAAGGTTTCAAATCATCCCCAAATTACATTATAACATGATGACTCATAACCACAAAGTAGCAAATGATGTCAGCTGAACTTAAAACTAATACACCACTTGTTGAGGGAGAGATCAACTTGAATGGATCAATCAAATAAGGTAGAATTTTGAACAAAATTTTCCATCTCTTGCTTTCATAAAGTGTTTATGAAAAGGCAGGCACAAATCCATGGATAAGAGATGTTGTGCTACTAAGGGGACTAATGCAAGCCAAAAGATGAAGTTAACCAACAAGAGAAGGTGAATAATCCAGTGTCCTAAGCCTTAAAGGCTTACTCAATAGTATGATCATAAACAGCAAAAGATGTTTCAAAAGCCGGAATGACATTAAGGTTTTAGAGTGAGTCATGATAGCAGCAGGATGTAACCCATCACTAAAAGTTCACCAATTTCTTAAATCCTGAACACTACACATATGTTAATCAAGGATTACACACAAGGGCCACTTACCTTTTTTCTCCTACGCTTATAACACATCTGTTTCCCATGCTGAAATCACAAGTCCTTAAAATTCAACTTTTAAACTACAATGTACTGGCTTCCAATCATCATGGTGCTGCCATTGGGCATCAAGGGAACCATAGTGGCTGCATCATTATTCATTGCTCAAAAAGCTCACTCCAATTAAAACAATTACTAATCTAAACATATACCCATAAAGGTGAGTGATTAAATCTATAGTTCACAATTAAAATGATACTTCAACGTTACCTGATAGAATTAAGCACTCAAACTAGAAACCCCAGAAATCAATCCTTTTCTTGCTAGCAACCTAATAAAGCTGCATCTCAAACAAGGTTCAGTTCAATCAGCAAGTGGAAGAAACATGCCACTGGACATGGTAAAGGGCTACATGTCCTTGAGTTTAGGCAAAAATTATAAAAAGGGAGACAGTTGGTTCGATTTTTGATTTCCTTCCAAACTGGGTATTTCTATTCTTCACATGCATTCTAGAGAACATGTGAAATTATGATCATCTAATCGACATCATACGAAATTACATTATACAACTATAATCATTTAATTGGCATCATATGAAAATCACACGAAGCCATGTCACATTATTATTTAATTCATGTTTTTTCTCTCAACAAATTGATGATGTGGCTTCAAGTGATTGGTGGACAGGGAATTTGAGGACAGAAGATTTTTAACCGACACAAGCACCAAACAATGCTTCAAGCACCCTTCAAAAACTACCTACTGACCCAAACAATGGCAGGAACACTGTAAGTTGAACAGTTCCCACAGAAAGCACAATCATAAAAGGGAAAATAATAAAGAAAAATAAAATTTTACACTAAAAACAGAATGGCTAAATGAACTGTACTCCCTACACCCCATGTCCTATAAAATTTTATCTAAACAACATACCTCATGTTCTCTTCGGTTTCCAGACTATACTTTTTGACCACAGAATAAACTTTCCAGCCAAAAAAATATGACCATAACAATTTGTCGCAATAAAAGAGTCAAACAACATGTGTAACCACTAACCATTTTATTTCTCTTTGGTTTTCAGGAAAGCATAATTGTTGCAGAAATCCAACAAGAAACACTACGCTTGAAAAACTTCGACCATTGTACTAAAATTTAGCTTTCAAAAAAACATTGTAGGAAATAATTGGAAGAAAAAATCACGGTGGCTCAAAGGCTGGTGAATGGTGGCCAGATTCAAACTCAAGGCTGTACTTATGGATGCCCACTCCTTACCGCTAGGACAATTCAGCAGAGAAAATGTTCACAAACTATATGTTTTTGTGGATTCTTACAGCAGAATCATTATTTTGAAAGCTAAAGCCAAGTACAATGTCTACAATTTTTTCTTCCTAATAAAAATGATGTTGCTATCGAGGCTCATCAAGAAAAAATGTGTCTAAATATGTCAATTTTTGGTAGAAGAAGATATAAAGGTTGAATAAATAGCACTAGTGGTGACTAAATAGTTATTTAACTTAATTATACATGTTGCAGGACATGTATTAACAAAGGTGTTTATGAATAATTTGAAATTAGATAACTGGCTAGACAACAACATTTAAACAAGAAAAATCATTGGGTTTACTAAAAATATTACAATTATAAGACAGGTAAAATAACTGTTTTAAAATGGACAACTTTCAACCTCCAACTTCAGTATGTATCCAAAATCAGACAACTTTCAATACTCAATAGCAATGTTTTAAAACCCGGTTTTTTGGTTGACCCGGTGTGGTGACCGGGTCACGGTTCAACCGGTTCAACCACCGGGTCAACCAAATACATTAAAAAAACACACATAACTGACATAAGCATAAGTTTTTCATCAATCCAAATACATCAACCGGTTCAACCACCGGTTCAACCGGTTTTTTGATAAAACCGACCGGTTCACTCCGGGCCATAAATTGCCATAAACCCGGTCGCAATTGACCCGCCCTCTTCCCCAGGTCCCAGTTCAACCGGCCGGGTCGACCCGGTTTTTAAAACATTGCTCAATAGTGACATCAACTTAGCATCATGTTAAAACAAAATCAATTTTATCTCCTTTGAAATTGTATTAATTTGCTGAAGTTAAACCTGATTAAGCAGATTCAGTATTTCACAGCTCTAATCAAGTTGTTTCTGATTTGACACACTGGGAACTTTGACCACAAAAATGATGAACCCTTGATGCATAAAAACATCAAACAGCCTCTTTTTCAAGGTCGCTAGTCATCATGAAATTGAGCATACAGAAAAGATCAAAATGGACAAGAGAATGTATGCAAATAGTTAGCAGACTCTTCTTTGATGTGGATACTCATCCTGAAGTTTTTAAGCATACATCACAGAACAGAACAAATATGGCTAAGAAATTTATGTAGCTGGTTAAAGGAAGAGTTGATCAGTTAATATTCTTATGTGCACAACATCTCTTCCAGTAACCACCGAATTTTAAAAAATAACAATCAGCTAATACATACAAAGACATATAGGTGAGGATTGAAACTTATAAACGTTTCTACAGGTGGCCATATAAAATAGCTGTGTTTATAAGTGACAATGTGAAATTATGCAGACAAGCTGAAGACCCCATATTCAGAAAGAAGAAAGAACATGGCATGATCACTCCCGCAACTGTTAACAGAACTGCAGAAGTAGGAAAGGCAAAGACAAACTTAACAAATGAGAGGGTTTTGACTCCCCAGAGTATTGGTTCGAAGGGTAATTCACCATTTGACCATGAGGGAGGGCTTAACAATGAATAAGCTCCAGACCGTAAACCAGAAAGCAGTAAAATATGAAACAGCTATAATTAAATAGACTGTTGTATCAGCACCGAATGCAAATTGGGTGCAATGGCAGGTTGGATACGGCAAGAGTGAGACTCATCTTACTCAAGTGCAGGTACCATACTGCTTGACCGACTCGTAAAGGGTTTGACTCTTTTTATCGATTTGAATTCTGGTTTCAACACCTCAAACATACACATACAAAAATATCTGGTTATATACACATAAATATTTCCACCCTCCTTAACTTTGTACTCTTCCCCTCTGTATCGTCATCTAATCTATTTTTTGTTTCAACAATACACCTTTGTTGTCTATGGTTTTTTTGTTTTCTTGTTTGGTTTGTCTCAACATTTATAGGAACAGCAAAAGACTCTTATCAGTAAGCGCTTTGATGAAGTATTTGGAAGGAACTGAAATTCTTCATGAAGTTGGGTTACTATGCGTATGTCATTTAGTCCATGAGCATGCAAAAAAAAACGTCTAACCCACATATCTGATATGTATTGCACCTGATACATGCACCCAGTCTCGCTCGCTCTTACGTGACGTATGTTTATTTTTTCTGATTTTACGAGTGAAGGCAAACCCCGCTTACATCCCCTATCCACTGGAGAAGCAAGAATAAGCACGAGAACCTAAAATCTAATGAAGATGTTTGCATAGCAGGCAGATACTATATCTAGCAGATGTGCATTCACTGTTAAACACGTTGATCTTATTGTAGATATTGACAGAAATAAAAGGCATGACACTCTGGAAGGCCTCAAGAACTTTACTATTGTAAGCAAATAGACTACAAAAGATGATCAGATACTTACAAAAGTTGAAGAAGCAGAGATAATGTACCCTAAATGACATAAAAGTAAAGAGGCTAATGTCAGAACATATCTGCAGATACCTTGCAGGATGAAATCCATCTCTAGCATGAAAGCAGTAAAACTGAACAGGATCACTCACTGAATGTACTTTTACTTCAAAGCTCCAGCACACACGCCTCCATGCATGATCATCCAGAGTGACCAAACCATGAATCAGGTGGAATAGAGCTTCATTAGAATATAGATATAAATATGTAACAAATGAATTAACTAGCATAATGAAAAAGCTTTATATCACCTAAGTGACCTCCTAACACAGAATGATGTATACAACCAAAAGAAGGCATGGAACTTGTTTAACATATAGCTAGACACTAGCACCTATAGTCTACAACGAAAAAGAAACAGATTTCATCTTCTTAATACTACTAGTGGAAAATATCACAACTTTCAAAGCCAGAAGCAACGAAACAAACTCCAGCACAGAAATTCTCAATGACAAGTAGTGCACTCTAAATTTCATGAGTGCTAATCCACTTGTGAATAAACAAGAAAAAGCTTGAGCAGATTTTATGAAATAAAAGTTATAACTTGTCACAATAAGCTCCAAACAGACAAACCAAGATACCTTCTCCAGAGTGCCATTAAACATCTAAAGCACTGCCTGGTGGCCTCATAGCACTGGTAGATTCCTGAATGAAAAAATAAATTAGACTCTCCAGGACTTCAACATAAAATCTGAGGTGCATTAAACTAAGAAACTGGAACAGAGAAATCTTTAGTACAATAAATGTTCATTAAAGAATGAAGTAACCCACATGGCCACACATCATCAACGGGGAAAGACAAATTTAAAGTCGTCATTAGAAACGAAAAGTAAAGAAAAAACAAAAAATGGAAGCACTGAAAACAGTATTTTGTGCAAGCACACAAAAAACCAGATTTCTATCATTATCAATCTATAGAGCATAGATAACTTCCAAATACAGTTGTAGGAGCTGATGTTCAATATACAAAGTAAAGAAAAAAACTTGAATTAAGATTTTCCTTAATGGCCACCATCAAGAATGAGTACAAGAGGAGAAAACGCCTGTGGCGAGTTATCTTACAATAGAACAGTACATATTCCACGGAAAGAACCGCCAAGAGGATGTCCAACCAAACATCATGTCTGCGGACTTCGGCCATGTCAGGAACTGTGTCCGAAGTTCTTAAGCCAGCACATAGATAAAGACAGATAAATGCCCAATGATTAGAGAATGAAATGAAATTTAGATCATAATTGATAAAATGCAACAGCATTTCTCTCAGTCACGAAATCAGCATCATTGTCACTTGCCCGTGATGAATGGATGGCTAAGTGCCTGCTGCACAGTAATCCTCTTATCAGGATCTAAGATAAATATCTTCTCCAGAAGATCCTTAAAATTGGCTACCATCTTTGGATCCTCTCCAGGAGAGCTCATAACAATAGAACTAATGTCTTTTGGCTTCATATTAACCAGCCTCTTTACAGTCTGAAAATTGAATTAAACCAGTGTCATAAGATACTGACTTTACGTAATAACAGAGTACTACAAGTTAAAATTTGAATTGTACAACTACTAATAATGGTGCATACCTTCTTGGTAACAGGGTCCTCCTCTATGGCAACAAAGTTAAGGTCTGGATCAAAATGAAGTTCGGTGAATGCCCCCTACAAGGAACGTGGACAAAAAGACAGCAGATAAGCACAAGTTAACTTGCTTGCACCAAATAAGAAAAAGAACAAGGAGAGGAATCCAATACAAAACAAGCCATAACGGCTTCTTTGCCAACACAGCAAACCATAAATAACATTCATATTGGCAACCTCAAACTCAGAAAACAAAATAAGTACACAGGATGTGCAAGAGAATTGAAGAAGCACCTTTCGCAGCATCTTTTTTGCAAAAGAACCTTTCAGTTCCATGTGTAGGCGAAGCATATCGTTGTTTGTAGCACCAGGGAATAAAACCTTCCCAGTATAAAGCTCGAACAAACAGCAACCAACAGACCACATATCAACAGGATGATCATAAGTCAAACCTAGAACTGCATAAACAGAATTTTTGTCAAGTCAATGACCTGCTCCAATATATGTAGTAGTTATCAACATATCAATTTTAATGAGTAACGACAGAGGAAATTCCAGCCAAGGAAGTATGCCCTTTGAATACGGTACTCACTTATTTCAGGGGCACGATAAAAGCGGCTCACAAGATACGGTGTGATCTCATTTTTCCCGGCAAACATAGCATTTCCGAAGTCACAAAGCTTCAGAACATTTTTCGCATCGTTTACCTGAAGGTCATATGAATTAGAGTTTCTAGGGTTATCAGGGAGATTTTAACAAAACAAAAAACATGACAAACTAAAGAATTGTGTTAAGAGTACGAACCAGCATGTTATCTGGTTTAATGTCGGTATGAAGGACGCCACAGTTTCTAAGATGTTTTAGAGCAATGAAGAGCTGTTTTGCATAGGCCCTTACAGCAGTTAGTTTAAGACCAATATTACGACCAAACTTCTTTAATACTTCACGAAGATTCATATGAAGAGACTCAAAAACTAAACAAAGATGATTCCGGTACTTGAAACTGGAAAGAAACCGGACACAATGGCGCCTGTCCTCAATGTCTGCACCAACTAACTTCTTCAATATGACCAATTCTTCTAAACCAGCTTTATACCTATTCAAAGCAAGTAGAGCAAGAGTTTAGGCTTTTTGCATTCCCCCGAGTAAAGATTCCAAACGAAGTTATGTGTAAGCACAGAACAAGCATAGTCACCAAAAGCAGGGCCAGGTCAGCGTTGCCTACATTTTATCATTGTTGCGTATGATTTTTATTGCCACTTCTTCAGGATCACCAGATCCAGCCTTGAGATCCCTTGCACGAACCACCGTTGAAAAGACACCTTTACCATGAGCAGCAACAACCTCATATCGATTATCAAGTATTTCCCCAAAACGGTAACCTGTGGGTGAAAGAGATAACTGAGAAAACACAAAGCAGATTTCAAATCTAAAACAACAAATATAAAAATGAATGAAATAGATCTCAATTAAAATATATAATGTATAAATCAGGCATTGATGGAATAATAATCTTCCCATGAAAATAGAAGATTCTTGAATCTAAGTGCAAGGTTCCAAAAGTGAAGTCCATGCAAAAGATGCTATAATTCCTTCCAAAACTCCAACGCCTCTAGTATTTAGCAAGAACCACAGCCTCCTGGTGAAAAACAACTTACCCTCCACGGAACAACCTTATTATTGCATTTTAAAGCTCTAAATTTGCATTATCTGTCTTTTAACAAAAGCAAAAACCAATATCACCGATAACCACCTACCACTTCTACAGATTTATTGTGCCTCGCAAAACGACTTGCTCCTCCAAGAAACAACCTTATTATTGCATTTTAAAGCTCTAAATTTGCATTACATGTCTTTTAACAAAAGCAAAAACCAATATCAATGATAACCACCTACCACTTCTACAGATTTATTGTGCCTCCTTATACTACTTTTCTTTGCATATCAAACTTCTCTTGTTGAGTTGTCGGTCATCTCTGATATTTACATTAACGATGATTATACAACCCACTTGTTCTTCATTTCATTTTCTATGTAAGTTGGCAACCCACTTTATAACGGGAAGACTTCTACCACTTTTAAAGTTTCAACATGCTTTGAAATTGATGGAAGTGCTGGAAGAAGTAAAAAAATATGGTACATGAAAAATAGCAATAGTTGTTATTTCATCCAAGATGCATGAGAAAACTTGTAACAAATCATAAACATTCAGTTATGGATTTATGCTACTTACTGTAATAACCTTCTGCATCATCCCAGTTATCCTGAAGGCCACTTCTCTGGATGGCCAAACCATCACCTTTTCCCTGAAAACATAATAAACACCTAAGCACGCAGGAAACTTGTGTATAAAACATTGTTCACAGAACATTCATACAATCTGAGTTAGTGCAGGACGTCTTCGCCGCAAGAAACAATAGAGACTAATAATATCTGGCAAATTTAGAAGCATGTGGACTTTGACTTGTTACAAAGAATTTATCACTGACAAGCGAGGAAACAGAGATGGAAGCAGAAAAAAGTTGACGGTGACGCAAATGCACACACATCTTCAATTAACGGAAATGGACCGTCACAAAGTAATGATTGTAGAAGCAAGAAAGATCCAAAACAATATGATGATAGAGGAAAGGCGCTAACTTGACAAAGGTTTACCATCAAAGTTGTTAAAGACGCAAAGCGCACTTAGGCGCAAAGGGGTCATGGGGCCTAGGCGCGAGGCGCGGGCCTCACGAATGCAAGGTGCATCATATAAAAAAATAATATATATATACATACATACATACATACATACACACATAGTAGTGCATAACTCAAATACCATTATATGATATATAAAAAGTAGTAATATCAACTCAAGTGTCATTATGTAAACATAGTTCAATTTCAATTTTAAAAAAATAGTGATATCAAACATATCTCAATAAAGTCTTGCCTAACAGCCATATGTGTGTGTATCGATTACAAGAGTAAAAAACGGCAGCTGTGATGAGTGAAGTCTAGGAGGAAACATGAAGAATGTTTACGCCTATATACTCTTTGATTGCACCGAGTGACATGAGATTATGAAACAACTAAGGTCTGTAACCAAACTCCATAAGTTGCTTAATTAATCATTGTCTATATAGATGAATAACAAAAATCAGCCTTCAAAATCTTTTAAGTGATACCGTCCCTCAAAGCTTCGATTCTAGTTCAAACTCCAAACATAAGTAATACCCAAACAATGTTTATGACACTCCCAAACCTTTCTAATGCTTTAAGCAGTAGTGCACAAGCCACTATGCTTATAAAGTCTTGCCTAATAAATCCGTTTTGTAGAAGTCTTGGAGGTTAAAACACATAATTAATAATAGATTTTGACTTATTTAATAACTCTTTTTTTGTAGAAGTCTAAGAGACAAGAAAATTATTTGAAATTAGGGTAGATCTTCATAAGGCGCGCCTAAGCCCATGTTGCGCCTCAGTGAGCCGCCTCGCCTCGACATAGAAAAAGCCCAGCCCTATGCGCCTCACATGCCTAGGCGCACTTTTCACAACTATGAGGCGCGCCTTTCACAACTATGTTTACCATATAAGTATAACTTTTCTAGAGGGGTGTTCAAATGCAACCCCTTTACATGGTGCAACCCCATGCAATCCCTCTATTCACCACACATTTTATTTTCACTTTTTTAATTAAAAAATGTGAAAATAAAATGAGTGGTGGATAGAGGGGTTGCATGGGTTGCACCATGTAAAAGGTTGCATAATAACCTACCCCAACTTTTCTAACAGTAGGAAATGGCAAATATCAAAATCAAAGAGTTGGCTTCTTTAATGCCCACTGATGACATATAAAGAGAAGAAGGGCAGTAACTTGAAATTGGTTTCCATGATAATTTTTCTCTAATGATAAGAAATGGTGATATCAAAATAAAATAGTTGGCTTATTTTAATGGCATCAAAAGCCATGACAAGATTACCAAGTGCCTAGACATACAGATAAAAGAAGCAACTGTGCAATATGAAACATGTACGTATAAGAGTTAATGCAATATGATGCAGTTCTCAAAGAACATTGTCAGAGAAACAGACATGAGCCATGCAAAAAACCAATCGTCTGTCAAATACCAAAACCATACAATGTTAGGCTAGGTCACATTAATAAGTACTCCATTTCTAAAGGATCGCATCATATGACTTGAGATGCAATATTAAATTTTAATCAAACGTATGTATGTGCATAAGAAATAAATGAGCCTGCATCTTACATATTTCCGTACTCCAGCTGGTGACTCTCCAAATATGTCATCAGAGAACATGTCATTTGATCTCTCATTCTGTGCATTTCAGAGAAACCAGAGTCATCGATCAAGAGATTTCACAGCTAATTAGTAAGGAACTCAAAAAAAAATCCAAACAATCCATACATATTTAAGCTTACCATTTCACGGACTCGAGGTGGAGATTCTCCAAATATATCATCACCAATTGATCGTTCACTCTGTAATATTCATTGGAACAGAAATCAATACACAAAGAGAGCCTAGCCAGTTATTTCATAAAGTACAAAAAACCACCACACCTTTGGAGTGCCCTCTCCCAATCCCCCAGTACCAGAGGTCCTCTCAGCACCAGAATTACCATTTTGTGGAGTTGATCTACCAACAGAGAAGGGTGTGTCTCCAGTGTTAGTATCGGACCCTTCTCCTTGACCATCAAGAGTGCCTGAATGAACCTTGGCTGCTGCAGCTACAGACCGCGATTTCTCTTCCACATTCTTTTTTTGGATAAAAGGCTCTTCCACATCCTCTTTAACTGTTCAATGCAATGGAAGTTGGTGTTAAATGATAATACTCGAGCAAATGCAGTAAACAAAAAATGTCAGGAAAACAATTAATAAAAAAGCCTCCATGCCCTAAAAACTTCAAAAAACATTTTGAGAGGGTAAATTTGTTGTGCTTTGTTCAAAGTTCAATGAAATCATAAAACTACCGGTAGTTCCTCCTTCAAAAAATTAGAAAGGCATCCCTTTCGCAATGTCAAAATCTAATTGTAATTTTTAACCTCTCATTCAGAGACATTTTATAATACATCTGACAATTATAAATGAGAACTCATTTTTTATCCACATAATTCAAAAGACTGAAATGACCATTCTACTTTGTTTATACATAAACCATTAAAGTTAATGGGTAGTTTGCAGGGGCTATAGATTACTGATACGTCTGGAAGGTAACTGTCCTAACCAGGATGCAAAGTACCACATGGGTTAAATTTCAAATCTTTTTTATAGCAACTTATATTGCATTATTTGATGTAACCAATATAACATCCAGCATCATACATACATTAACCATCAAATTATCCAACACAAGTAAGAGTCAAAAGTTTCTAACTTATTCTAAAATATAAACTAAAAAACCCTCGACATGACAATCAAGGTGACCTCACATGCCTAAGATGAACTCAAGCACACAAACAAGAAGCTTAACATGAAGCACATGAGAAAAAGAAACTTACCTGTATCCTCTAACTGAGGCTCTTGTTGCTTCTGCCGCAATGGCTTAGTCCTGTATTTTTCAAGTATCCTTCTACTCTCCTCCTTTATTCTGTTAAGATCTTCTTCTTCATCTTCCTCAGCGTCCAAGGCACTTCTTTCTTGATATACCTCTTCATCAACCTCCTCCCTAAAGCAAACTTGATTTCAAAACATAATTTTAAAAAAAGGCATCACCTAATAAAATGCAGATGTATAAAACAAACCTTCTTTTCTCGTTATCTACATCTGAAGGTGCACCTTTGAAACTATCAGTTTTTTGTATGTCATATTTCCTAGGTCTATCTCTGTAGTCTGTTTCCTCAGGCCTACGATGTTTGTAATCGTTGATCCTATCACGACCACCACGTCCATCACCAGCATCATTGTAGTTGTAAGTTCTTCTATTTCTACTACTCTCTCTCTCCATATCTATGTCATGTGACCTCTCCCGTTCTTGCTCACGCTCCCGATCCCGCCGTCCCCTCTCTCTCCTGTCCCTGTCTCTCTCCCTCTCCCTGTCTCTCTCCCTCTCCCTGTATCTATCTGTCTCCCTGTCTCTATCTCTCTCCCTCTCCCTATAACGCTCTGCGTCCTTGCTGCTTTTGTGTTGCCTCTCCACCTCAAGTTCCTTCTTTTTCATTCTGTCCCTCTCAATCTCTTTCAAATCTCTCCCTCTATCTCTATCCCATGTCTCCCAGCTGCCCTCTCTAATTCTCTCTCCAGGCTCCCTGCTGTGATGCTTATCTACTTGTAGACCATGTCTGCTACGACTAGAACTACGCTCTCTTTCCTTATCCCTTGCTGAATCTCGACTGCCATGTCGATAGTCCTTTGTACGTTTGTTCATTCTTTCATTGTCACCATCCCCATTAATTTTCCTGCTTGTAAAATATTCAATATCCTCTTTGTGTGTCTCGAGACGAGATGCTCCATGAGAAATGCTCCGAGACCGTGACCTCTCCCTACCCTGCTCATGAGACCTAGATCTACTCGTAGTAGTAACATCTTCCTGACTTCTTTCATGCACATGCATGCTTGACAAGTCTTTATGCACTTTCACATGATTTTCATTAGACAAAGATCTCTTCCGGTCCCTCAATTCAAAATCATCGTCATAATGACTCTTTCTATTACCACTTCCTCCTGGGGACCAACTTCTTGTAAGTTGGTTACTAGCTCCTATATGTGACTCGTTTCTCATGTACCCATTATCATTATGCTTCTTACTTCGATTTGTCTCCTTATCAACTGCCTCACATATCTTGGAGCCATCAATGGGTATCCTCTCCATGGCCTTAGCCACCACGCCATCATTTTCACGGTCCCCATCCATCAATTGTCCACCAGATAGATGGGCATCATCATCATCCAAGGGCAACCTAATACTACGATTAGGCACTACCACAGCACCATCAGTTTCCTGCAAAAAACAAATAAAGGAAACAATGAATGCACATTTACAATACATAGCAATGCTAAAAGACCGACATTAGATAACACATTCAAAACTGAAAGGAAAAAAAAAGAACAAGAGACATGTAACCAGTTCTTACAAATCAGTTGAAAATCATCAGTGGTCTTCATGATACTTCTAATTTTTTTTACTGTGGCCTGGAAAATAGATGTTACTGGTGGTGGAGTGCATAGCTCCTTTTCGAACTCACATCACAATTCTGTGTGTCGCAAACAGGATCTTAAAACATTTGTAAGAACCCAAAGACTCCATTATACAAATGAACAAGGGGAAAAACAGAATACTAACATGCTTGCTATGGCCGTCTGCACGTTTTTTATTGCAAAAGCAACAAAACCACATAGTTTCATTTAAGGTTCGAGCGAACCAAGTGGATTACCGATTTTAAAATGAAACCAAGTCCTTTCGTCGCTTATGCAGTAACAAATTCGTTCATTCGACCACAGCAGTGATAGCACTGTTTGCTCAATCTAAAACATTAGAAGGTAATAATAACAAATCCTTGTTGGCTGCTGAGAAACCGAAACCCTAATTTTACTCGACCCAGTTAAGATTTAGCCGGTTTATCAGAGACGAAATTGGGAGCAAATAGCTCATTTTTATACCAAGTTCCTGTCAATTTCTCAGCAACCAAAACAATAACTACAAAGAAAATCGTTGAAGTTCATGGATTTACAAAAACATAGAAAAACAAAAAAACACGGGGTTCGAACATACCGTTTTGATTTCTCCGGACTCGGCATCAGAATCCGCTGCCTTCTTCCCGCTGAAATCAGCACCATCTTCTTCCACAATCTCTCCTTCCTCCATGTCGTAATCAGGATTAGCAGACGGAGGAGGAGGAGGCATGTCTGTGACTTCTTCCTCTCCCTCCTCACGTTTGTCTTCGTGCTTGTCGTGCTTTCGACTGTGATGACGGTGGTGACGGCGACGGTGGTGACGGTGCTTGCGGCGTTTCGAAGGTTCTTCAGATTCGTCATCAGATGAACGACGGTGCTTGCGTTCTTCGCGGTCGGTGGCCATGGCAAAAACTAGGGTTGGCGAAATCGAAGGAATTGAAAGGGTTAGATTCAAGTTGGGGAAAACGAATTGCAAGTATGGATGGGTTAAATCGAGTAAATAAATCTCAAATGGTTTTTGTGTTGAAATCTGGTATAAGGGATTTTTGCCCAAACCTAGAATCGTCAGTCATCGTATATATATAACAAGGACGAGTAATTTGCATTATTTAATATTTTATTTTATTTTTTATTGATTTACAGTACGATTTTGAATGGTTTTGAAAAATTGATAATATTTTTTTATAAATTTATTTAATTTAGGTTTAATAATATAATGTTATTTTGTTATAATTCAATAATTATCTTATATATTTTAATGACATCTAAAAAAATAACCAATTACATATTTAATAATATAATTAAAACAAAATTATAATAATATAATATATTAATTAATAGTGATAAATGGAAAACCCTGCACATATCAAATTGGTGGGTGTTAGAAGTTTGCGGTAGTAATATGTATCTTATGCTTTGATACTTGTAAATTAAGAGATTTTTAAAATCTTGCATAAAATGATGGTACCTTGTGCCTAATAATTTGTATTTAAAAAAATTTTATCCGTATTTTATAATATAGTATAGATAAAAAAAATGATAACAATTTTAAAGTATTTTTAAAGCATCTTAAACTGTTGTGTTATATTTTTTTTAAATAGAGTATCAAAAATCAAAATTTCTAAAAAAATCACTTCCAACTTCAATAAACTATTATATTTTAGAGATTATAGCATTTATTATATTATTATAATAATAATTAATACATTAATAAAATATTATTTTTCTCTCCTAAACATTTTAATCTAATGCCTCTAATTGGTGGAAATATTAAAATATTATTTTCTCTTTTTCTTAAAAGTGAGTTTTAGATTTCTCCAAATTTAAAGAACATTTTACAGATGTTATTGATTGTGAAATAAATAAATTTATGAATATAATTAATTTTATTTTATCTTGAGAAAGTTTTACCAATATGTTAATTATATAGAATAGTCTTGGGGGATTGTTTTATTTTGTATAACGAATGTTTTAAAATATACAATAAATGAGACTATTTTTATGCTTCTTAAGCCTAAAGAAACGGCGTTATGGTCCTTATGGATAGCATTGTACACCAATTCGTTCGTTTGGGTTACAAATAAGAGTAGCAAATCTAGCATTCATTGAATGAGTTGGTAACAAAACTCTTCTTGATATCTCTTACAACTTTCGTTTATATGATATTGGATTTAATATATTTATATATGTGATTGTTATATGTTAACTACATTACTTGTATGACAAATGGAATATAGAATTATAGACCTATATATTGAGGAATGATATGGTAACATGAAATCATAAATGGGTGAATAACTGAAAAATATTAATTTAGTGTGGGAATTAACCATCGTTTGTTTGTCGTTAATATAAGAAGGTGAATAAATCTAATTTCAGGATCGATTGACGGTGAGGACAAGTCAAGAAACGCACATATCATGCGTAATTACCATTATTTGTATTTGTATTTGACCTTTGACACAAAATCACGTGTACAAATAGCATGTTGATATGCAAACTGAGCTGGAAAAAAAGTAAATGTTAAACTGGCATCAAATGGACCACGGGCTTGTTATATTTTGTGTTACAAATGATAGAACAACTATTTTTACCGTTCTATAAACAAATTTACCATTCAAATGAGATTCGCTAAATAAAATGTTATGAACTCTAATTCATATAAGTTCACATAACTAAAGGTAGTCATATACAATTAACGTAATTAGGAGATGAAACAAAATAACAACCAAATCGATATTGGCGTATTTTTTTATAAGAACATGAACATAGAGAATTGTGAATATCTAACATGGTTTAGTCAATACGATCAACCATATATATAACATTTAATTGTTTTGACAGCTTAGAAACTATGGTAATAAGGAAGACGTTGAATTGAACATTTATCAATGATTTTTCACACCAATCGAAGAAAATGAAACTTGAAGGATTATATACATGTATATATTAACATCAAACATTTTATTAGAAGAACTTCAATAATCTAATATTTGTAGTGGTTTATGGTCGGAGCTTCCCCTTGTGCCTCGTAGTGCACCTCTTCGATTTCAAGAATTTCAACTCTACGCTTCATCTTTTTCCTTAGTTTTATGGCAACTTCTGCTGGTTTAAACCTCCCGCATACACTAACCCTGTTTTCCTGCTTTTCTATCAGGTGTTTCTCTATTTCTTCACCACCATAATTGAAAAAATTAAAAGGGAAAAAAAATATATTAGAAACTGGTGTCATTCTTTTACAATAATAAATACAACTTAATAGGGAAATTAATTAAACTAGCCATTTCAGAAAATCTGTTTTATCTCCTAACCAATCTCTCCCTCAATTTATTAAAATAGCCCATAGCCCATAAGTTCGTGAAAGGTGTTCGTATACGAACATCTTTCACGAACTTATGGGCTATTTTAATAAATTGAGGGAGAGATTGGTTAGGAGATAAAGCCGATTTTCAAAAATGACCAGTTTAATTAATTTCCCAATTTAATACATAATATAATATAAATATTTAATTGTCCGTCAAATATCTAAAACACTCTATCATGTTTTGTTTATTAATAATTTATTATAAGATATTTGCAAGATTTATTGTTGTCCAAAGGCTTTCTTAAAATTTTCTCCTATTATAAGTATTTGATTAGTAGTTAAAGATTTTTTTATTTAATCATAAACCAAATTAGATGTTATATTTTTTGACGATAGAAGTTCCCTTTTTAAAAAACAAATAATATTTTGAGCATGATCATGCAAAACGTCGACTGGTTTTTTAAGGCACCAGTTGACAACAACAATCATATATAAATATATCTGACTAGTTTGTTATTTGTGTATCAACATGAATACATGATTATTACAGGACAATATATGTTAATTACAAGTCCACGAGTTTTGTTGTGCCTCTTTGTTTTTGTTTTATCCAAGGTCCAAATTATTTAAAGTTTTGTAAAATAAAACTACACAATACATTTTTTAAACATAACCATTAACTAACAAATTTAATGCACCAGCATACAAAAAACATGTGACCGATAAACAACTAACTTGTACCTTTCATGTTTAAAATGTTTCTCCTCATTTTCTTGCAACAAGAGTTGCAATCAAGATTAACCCTCATCACCATACAACATACCTATCAAATTTCCCCACAAAACAAAAAAAAACACAATATTTAGCTGCCAAAAAAAGAGAGAAAGGAAAACACATGTTTCGAGTCGCAAAAGTGAAACACCCCAGTGTCTTTTAAGATCATGATAACGAAATTAGTTCAATTTTCAAAAAAACTCGATGCTTACCTGTCCCTCCATGATGTCTCGAGATTTCTGCTACTATTAATATCACTGATGTGCAAACGATACAAATAAAAGATGTATATTTGTATGTTTGTCTTGAAAAATCGTATGTACACTATTTATATCACAATTTTTGGACCGTTATAGTATGCTTGAAAATGATGATGTTTTTAAGGGTGAGGATGGAAAACTTGATGAAAAGAAAGATGAGTAGGTTAAGTCACCTTTCTCAACAATTTAAGGCTTACTTTTGGACTACTTGATCTCATGTTAGGGAAAGCATATCATTATTTCTCCTCACATTATTATTTGCATAATAGGTTTTGTCACCATTCTCTCTCTCTCTCTCTCTCTATATATATATATATATATATATAAGATTCATATTGTATTATTTTGGCTGATTTTTAAATACATTTGGCATAACTATAAGGTATTTAGTGGTTGTTTCGTTGGTTTCAACTATGTCCTGTATGGATAAAGTTGTTTGTACAGATTAATCTATCTGTATAGATTAATAAGGTTTTTGTTTAGAAGGGTTTTTTTATAAATAAAACTAGTGTATTCTTTAATTGAAAGGGAAAGAGTTGGAAAAAACTTGGTTTTCTACATAAAACTTCCCTGGGAAGATTATTGAATAAGTCACTTTTTATGTATCATTAAGCCACTACCAAACAATCATATATAGTTTATGAATAAGTTGCGAGTCTCGTTAAACTCATTAACCCGCTAATAAATATGTACTTGGTGTTTTTTTTAAGTGAACTTAGTTCAAAATTCCAAAGTTTTATCAAATAATGAATTATTAAAAAATAAAATAGTAGTCGCAGTTAATGAAACATCAAAGTTTGAATTTTAACTAAATCAATTACATTATGATCCATAACCCGGTCATAATACTCCATTTGGTTTACATGATTGGATTGAATTTTGTTTTGTTAGTGAATGCCCATAAGGTAATCATATGATGATTGTAATTTTGAGTTTTATTTCATTAAATTAATAAAAAAAACAAAAAAAATTGCCCATTTTATTATGTTTATGTTATATTATGTGTTTTTTATTATTCATAATAAACAAACTTAGAATAATGTATTATAAATGACTCTAGTTAAATACTATTTTGAGTTTTAAGGTTGAAGTAATATGATAATGACTAGGATATATAGAGATTCATATAGAGATATCGAATCTGCATATGGGTACAAAATGTAGATTTTTTGTACCGGACGCGACTCGCTATGAGAACACTGCATTGGATGTCATGTGTGTGTGTCATAAGTGTTTCTCATGTGCTTAATGTATATGTAATTCTTTGACTTGAGAAATATGGAGTTTGTTATGTGTGAGTAATATATTTTGACATTTGTTCTAATCATTTTGTAACTGGGTGACAAAAGGACTGTTGGGTATGTTATGAATCACATGATAGAATTAACATATATCGAGATAAGATTTGTCCTTCTTTTATGACGGGAGCGATGTCTCTGGGCCCCTTGATAAATATATACTAAGGAAATGCATGCATGTTCGGATAATTGATATGAGATATCATGATTTGTTTTATTAGTATAGGGAATCAAGAAACTAGGGATTAGATATAACGAAAATGACACATTCAATGTCTCGTGTTCAATCTGGACATCAAGGACAAAAGAATTAAATATGTAAATTAAAATTGACTACAAACCGATAATCTGTTATATCACTAATTCTCGTCATTTGGGTGACGATGATGTATTGCTAGATACCGCTCATCGTTTATAACTATAAATATGATATCTATATTTATTACCAACATGTCGAGAACCCATGGGTCACACGTTTTAAACATATTCGAATAAGAAGTTTTAATATTTAAAACATTTAATTAATATATCTGATTTGTATTGATTTAATCTGATTAAATAAAATCAAGTATTATTTATGTTAGACATAAATTTTTTTTAGCTAGGTATGGTCTTAAAAGATGAGTGATGGTGCTGGATGTTTCTACACTCAAGTAAGGTGTATGGATGATGGTGCTTTCATGTCATGCCTCTCATTTTATGCAAGAGTGAGTCTTGCAATCATCTCTCAAAATCACCTACAACTATATGCTCCATTTCTTTTTCTAAGCTTTAAAACCGTGACTAGCATCACGAGAAGACAAATGATTCAGATTGTTCGCATGGATACCGTGGAGGCATCTAAGTTTTGTTTGTTGTTGTGATTCAAAGTCTCGTTAACTGTGATGTATAATTTCGAAACACCGATTTATTCCGGTTCGTATAGGTCCTTGGAGGGTTACGGTTTATTTTCCGTTGTGCTTGAGATCTCGTAACCCAACATATTCCAATTCTATGTTTGGTTTGAAAGATATCCTGGACTTGAAATCTCACAAACGATTTTGAAATCCTATGGAGGTTGGTGTTTAATGAGATTTTGTAGGACTTTTATATAATGTTTTAAAATATATTAAGGCATTGTTTGGCAAACTAGCTTATAAGCTAGTTGGTAGCTGATAAACTAGCTTTTTAAAACGCTACTTTGAATAGCTTTTCAATAAGCTAGTTTATGGTCATCCAAACATGTACCAGAAAAAAAAACTAGCTTATAAGGTAGCTGATTAGCTAGCTTTTTTTTACCAAACATAGCCTAAAAACATTTGTTTTATAATAATCAATTAATAAAAAGATAATTTAATTATTTATAATTTATTTTTATAAATTATTTATAAAAAATAAAATTCAGCTACAATCCAAATCTATAAACCAAATACATCAAATATTCTAAATCCAAATTCCTCCAATTCAAATTCCTCTAAACCATTCCATCGAAACATACGGAGCTAGAACAGTAGAATCCATTATCAGCTCAGCCAAACACCCAAGGCTAGGATAGTAGAATCCATCATCAACTCAGCCAAATCCTACGGATTATCTGCCGAATGACATCGATGGAATCATTAGTCTATACCCATCACCCCAAGATTTAAAATTACAAACACTTAAGCGGCTTTTACCAAACGTTTATCAGGTAAGCATGATAAAGACCGAGAATTTTAGGCATAGCAAGGACCGAGAAAGATACCAACAATGCATTTTAATGGCCGAGAGTGTTATCCGATCAAGTAAGTAAGGGTCGGTAAGTAAGTGTTAGGTAAACGACACTTTACAAATTTTCAGCAACAAACAATGTTCCATCCACAAGATACCAATTAATCCACTAAGACAAAACCGACATGTGAGAATAAAAACACCAGGAATGAGAAATGCAAGCAACATGAAATTAAGTTCCTAAATTCCTAAACCCTAAACAAAATGGCGTCGATTTTTCTTTTTATGTTGTTAAAGTCTTTATTCACCCGTTCGAAAATGCCTCAAAGAATCCCCGGATAATGAGAAAAGAGAGAGAGAGAGAGAGAGAGAGATAAATAGAAAGCACAACATGGTATTGCATATGCTAGAAATCAAAGAGTGCTACCGCTGGCAAAACCGAAGATGGTCGGTCTATCATGTTATCGTTATGAAAAAACCGAAACCTTTTACATTGTCAAGCTGTCGGGGTCTTGAACAATCTTTGCGAATGTTTTAAGGAAGGCAGCCAAGTCTGCTCCATATACAATTCGGTGATCAGCAGTAACATTTACCTGCAAAGATTCATGGGTTAATGTAGGAACAGCTGAAGAAATCTCGACTTACTTTCAAGAACTATGATGCCAAATCATTTGATAAGAAGATGATGTATAATTGAATTCTCTGAATTGGGTATGGAGTGTTTCATTGTTACAAGCATCTAAATTTAATGATCTCAACTAGTTTACACTTTGCAGGCATTATTTGGGTAGAATCTTTTATGTTATAAAATGCAACCACCACAAACAATGACGCGGCACCATGATATTTTAGTATTCCCGAATCTTGAGTTGTGGTGGTTTAGTTATCCCACATCGACGAGGATATGATGGATAAAATTTGGCATATACAAACCACCCACATGTTAGACATTATAATTATGAAAATTACTAATAATCACCATAGTTGTTGAGTTATTGACGTGGCACCATGAAAATCCGGGGGGACAGGGGGAACATGAAATTTTAGCAACATGAAGTCCCAATTACATGGAGATTCCATGTATTTCAAGCTTCCAGAACTCCATTTTAAAACCTGAAATTAGGGTTTCGGTTATCCCATCAAAACCCCTCTGCATCTTAAATTTTCTATAACTTTCAGTTTTTCATCTCAAAATAAACCTCATGCCTCTTTAAGAAAGTAACCCCAATTCGATTTTTTCTTCATCTTTGTGAATAAGCACATATGAAATTGGCTTTTAACATCATTAGAGAATGAAAGACAATGAAATCAAAAGGGTACATCAAATGATATACAACCCAGACTGACCCTAAGGCCTTCTTCCCACCTTCACCCAGCTCTAATTTATCTAATGTTTCAACTCCAAATATCAATTAGGGCAAAAGTGCAGGAAATGTGGCTCGGCCAAGATTGACTTCTGATTATGCATTTAACAATAATCATCAGCTCAAACATTTCAAAAACGAAAAGCCCAAATGGAAAAAAAGATGGAAAAAACACAAACTAAGAAAGATTGCAGTCATAAGATCTCTTCTTATATTCAAATTCAACTACGTTGTATACCTGAAGAACAAACAGCGCCATTGGCCCTAAACGTTGAATAGCAACACCCTCTTTGCGGTCAGTTTGTTCTAGTTCGGTGGAGTATCACACAAATAAAACATGCATCATTCTCTATCACTCGGAACTTTTTTCCATCTAATTTCAGTTAAATCTTTCTTTTTATTCTAAAAAATATTTGAGCTCTCGTGATTGCTAAATCTAAAACTGCAAGGTTACTAGCATTCAAATTCTCAACAAGTGTGAATACATCAACTCAAACAGTTCTTTTTCCCATGTCATAAAAAATAAGTCGGGTAACATTTAAGACCTTAACATGGATACATGGTGAGGATTTTACTAGACAAAAGTGGAGTCGCTGATCCATTTGTGCTGATCAGAGAAACTAGGTGTTGCTTTCTATTGTTGACTAATTAGTTCCCACTTAACTCATTGAACCCAATCTATTATTAGGAAGCTTATGATTTCAATCCAATATTATGAATATTCATCAGACTCAGCTTGGAGACTAGAAAGCAGACTGGCATTCTATTATTTGTTCATAGTAACTTGGGGGATTGACTTGGGTTTATTTACTATTGAAATGCTGAAGAAAGATGGAGAGGCTATTTCCGTGAGGACACCCGGCTTGCAATTCAAAATGTAAAATGGAAACAAAAGGCGAGAACAAATCAATTAACTGCTAAATCATGGGTTCAAATCCCATTTCCTCTAGAAACAACCCTCAGCAACCCGACTGTTGTTCTATGTAATGCTGTAAATAGACTTCTTTTCCACTAAAACCAACATTTGTCGAGGTGAAGTTACTTTCAAACATGCTAATGTAGATTCCAAGGTTAACGAAAACATATGATCCTGTCATGCTACTCTAAACCACAATATCTACAAACTAGTCGATGTATTTCTTTATGATCTTGTCTTGTAGAGGTCATTGTAACAAAGATTCATATGGGTTTAAAGCATCATTATGAAAAACTCACCAGCATTTGACTTCTCACGCTGAAATATCCATCTTTATCAGCAACAGCAGTAGGCTTTGAAGCTCCAACAGCCATAATAGCCCCCTACAACAAACAAACATTTTTATAAGACCATATCTAATTTACACAGAAAAAGATCCTAAAAATTCGCGCTTTTTTGTTAACACATGCCTGCCCAGGAGGAAGAATAGCATCGAAGCGATCCACTCCAAACATGCCTAAGTTAGATAGAGTAAAAGTCCCTGCAACCGGAAACCCATAACTCAAGAACTTGTAAAGAAAGAAGATACAATTACCATTGGAAACTAATGTAATTCAGTAGTTACCTGAGTTGTACTCATGGGGCTGAAGTTGCTTCGACCGTGCTTTCTCCACAAGCTCCTTCCATTTCTGGGATAACAGATAAAGATCCAACTACAACAAAACACACAGAATGCATATCAAAATTAAAATCCAAAAAGAAAAAAAAAAAAAAACCACCAGAAAACAATATTGGGATCTCTCTCATAAGATTTTCAGATTGCTCATATACAAACTTGGTAAAATACAGGTATCTAGAATGAGAAGCACTTAAAATCACTTCACACCTTGTCAGCATCTTGGAGAACAGGGGTGATCAAACCGCCATTGATAGCCACAGCCACAGCAATGTTGATGCTGCTGTTATAAGTAAAACTCTTTCCATCTTTGCAACTTGCATTTACAACAGGGTGCTGAACAAGGGCCATAGCAGCAGCCTTTGCAAGTAAAGCGGTCATGGTAACACCCTTGGGCTTAACCTAAACATCCATCAACAAAACAACACTTACAGTTCATGAACCCACAACTCAATCAATCTATTACAGTATATAAATAATCAAATTTCAGCAAGAAATAGACAAGTCTGATTACCTTCTCATATAAAGCATCAAGAGCATCAGTTATAATCGGGTAACCAACACGGAAAGTTGGCACAGACAAGCTCTCAATCATGTTCTTTGATACCGCAGCTTGCATTGTGGTAAATGGAACAATAGTAGCCCCAGGAATTTCAGCAAATGTGGGTGCAGATTTAGCCGGAGCAGCAGCAGCAGCCACAGGAGCAGAAGCAGCAGCCATTACAGGTGCAGCGGAGCTTTTCGCAGGTGTGATTCCGGCAGCTGCTTCAACATCCGCCGGAGTAATCCTCCCAAACGGCCCACTCCCAACCAACTTACTAATATCAACCTTATGCTGTTTCGCCAGCTTCTTCGCGTAAGGTGTTGAAACAATCTTCCTCGATCCATCCGCCGCAACAGGAGTCGCAACTGGCGTTGGAGCGGCAGCTACCGGAGCCGCCGCCGGCGGCGGCGGAGAAGGAGGAGCGGAAGCAGCAGGCGTGGACGGAGCTGAACCAGCACCAGCACCAGCGGCTTTGGCCTTAGCTTCTTCAATTTCGGCTTCGGTTTCCGCTAACAAACCAATGGGAGCACCGACGGGAGCCGATTCACCCTCGGCAACAACAATAGCGGCAAGGATTCCGTCGTAGAAAGTTTCGACATCCATATCAGCTTTATCGGATTCAACAACGACAACGGACTCTCCCTTGGAGAGAACATCGCCTTCGGACTTGATCCACGACACGATCTTGCCTTCAGTCATGGTGGAGCTGAGTGCAGGCATGAAGATCTCTCTGATTTTGGCATGGATGGTGGAATTCTTTGTGCGGCGAGTAAATGTAACGGCGGGTGAGGAAGTAAAGCGCCATTGGGGTTTAGTGCCGGCGATGGATGAAGAGAAAGAGAGTGTTGGGGGAACCCTAGATTGAAGAAGAGAAGACGACATCGTGGAGAGGAGGAGTATGGATTTGGGGGTGAATTAAGGAAAATTGCAGAGAGAATGAGAGAGATATAGCGAAGGGGAGAGAGAGTTGAGTGAGGCGGAGAAGACGAGGGGAAGATACAGTGTAAACATCGCCCAAACATTGGCCATGTCATCCCCAGTTCGTTGGTCTAACCCCTCAACTAACCCATTCTTGGGACATCATATTTTTATGGATACCGATAATGATTTGGGTTCTGATGATAAGTTGAGTTAAGGTGAAAATGATTATTAAGGTGTCGTTTGTTTTTTAAGAGGTTTAAAGTCTGAAGTTTTATTTTAGTTATGATTAATAAGAGGTGGTGTGTAAAAAGGTCTGAATGATTCAGACTTAAGAGTCGTTAAGAAGTTTTTAGAAAAAAAACAAACAACCCCTAACTGTTGGATTCATATTAGAATGAGATGCACCAGATTAATCTCCGTATCAAGTACGATTCATGGGTGGGCTTGAGATTAAAAGTGATCAATGGTTCAGATCTACTTCTCACGCTTTTTATGTTAACTCAACTTCTCACACAATCATTCGCCTATCAATAATATAAAAACTTTTCTTTGTGAACCAAGGTGTATGTTCGAGTCAATTTGTGTGCACTTCAACTATTTTCAGGGGTCCTGAAGAACATGTAGAAAAATTCTCAGTAGCATTGTAGGGTTCGAACCGATGACAAGATTGATAAATTACTAAATTATCCATGTTAGATAAAAGCTCTAAAATTTTGTATAATCTTTTATCCACCTATCTCACTTTCGCTTGTTCAATCTTGTTCTACCTCCAATCTTGTCCAATTTGATATGCCCATCAAATGCACTATCTAAAGGGGGAAAAACCAATTTCTTATGTCTACTGTGTTTGAAAAATATAATTATCTAAGAAATAAATTTGGTGTTGCAAGATATTAAAGCTAGTGAAAAGTTGGAGTTCCTTTTGATGTTTTAAGTTAAGACCATAGAAAAATTGGATGAAATTGAATCAACTACGATTTAGTTATCTCATAAGTATGTGGCATCTTGAAATTGGACCTCAATATTGCGAGATTGTAGCTATAAAGAAACTCAATGTAATGTATAGTTTAAAGATAAGTTACGGCTATTGGACATATCAAATCCCATTTTCAAAATGAGTCCATAGTTGTACATTTTCTGAAAATAATAAAACAAAGACAAAAACTATTTAAACATTGATGTTAGGTCGATGGCAGTATGTCCAAAAGTAAATCATGCGATTATTGTATTTTGAATATTGATTCCTAAAAATAACAACCAAGAAAATACTGACTTGTCTTGAGGAGACTCAATCTAGTGATCTATGAGGAGGAGCTCCAAGACATGGCCTTTATCTATTCAATCGAGTTTTTGTTGTATGTGAATGATGCACATGTTCTAGTCACAAGTAATTGAGTGACGAAATGATAGTTGGATATGTCATATACTATGAAGTAACATTATCATGGATTAAATAGAATTTTTTCTATCTTGTGTGATAGAAGCGGTGTCCATGAGCCCTTTGATATAATATACTGGATAAGCATATGCATACTCAAATAATTACTATATATATATATATATATTGAAATATACTAGTATGAGATATTGTTATCTGTTTTATTAGTAAATTCAAGAATTTTAGGAAACTAGACATAAGGATAATGACACATTCAATGTCTTGTGTTTAATGAACATCGATGACAAAATGACTAAACATGTATACTTAAAATAACCATAAATTGATGATTTGTTGTATCACAAATTATCGTCATTTGGGTGGCAATGATTTATCGTTAGATATATCTCATTGTTTATAATTATAATTCAAGATTTATAATTATCATCAACATGATGAGAATTCAGTGGGTCGTATTATATTTTAAATATAGTTATTTAATTTTTAAGACAAAAGGGGAAATGACAAGTATGAATTTATCATAAAGAGTGAAATGGTGATGGTATTGACTTTAAAGAGTGATGGTGTTATAAGATTTCTTACACTCAAACGTGTTAATTGATATGATCATCTTTCCATTTCAATAGAAAAGGAAAATGAAAGACAAAATCAGATTTTCGGTTCACTTTCTTTAACTCATGAAAATCCATCTCCTTAAGATAATCTCCACTAGATTCTCTAAAATGAAATAATAGAGAATTCATCGATTCTCCCGAGAGGCCACAATTGCCGTGAGCAAACATATTAATGATGAGGAACACATTTTTGTTATGCTACTAATACTTGTACTTGCTCTCCTATTCTATCCCATCCTGGGCTAAAATTTTGTTTTGAGAGATTCTCCAAAACTCTCTAAAATGGAGAAAGCATGAGAGAAATAGTCAAATTCTTCAAGAACTCTCTAAAAAAACTACAGGGTGTAATGTAATCAAGTAACTATCGGTTCTAAGCTCTAAACCGGCAACTGTGGGCATCTGAGTCAGTTTGCGTGTATTTTGACTAATCACATATGGCTCATAACAGTTAAGGAAAATACATAGTGATCCTGATAACACTCAAACCAGTGACCTATGGGGAGGAGCACGAAGACCTTACTGCATTATTGTGGTTGAACCGGCCCCTCAAGGTTTAGAACTCCCAATTTGGTCTCAATATGCAAGGAACAACCCCAACTGGACCTCAGGTTTTTGTACATTTGTATAAGATGCAAAAAGGAGAATTGGACAAAGAAAAACAATAATCAAATCCACAAATAGATACAGGTAGAGAGATTCTCACTATACATAATTTCAAGGAAAATATCAAAATAAACATGTACATAAATCTTCATCAAGAGTGACAATAATGGTCATATCAGAATTAGCAATTTCTAATACAAATACCTAATTGTAACAAAGAATAGAATGGCCAATATACAGAAAGAATGCACAACATGACATATAGAGATGGAAAAAATGTGAACATCTTCAGATTCTTTTATATTAGAATACATCACCAATCCAAGGTGATGTCCCTTGAAATGTACAGATTATCTATGTACTTAATAACCGGAAGCGAGGCCTTTATATACCTTCTCATTTCGTCCTCCGCTGATTCATCTGTCATAACATTCATCAAAACATTAAAATGTTGTTTACCCATGGAAAAATGCAACATTACTTCCTCTATCCCATGAAAATTACATAATTTCCTTTTTCAAGAAGTGTGAGAATATGTGGAAGTGTGGAACCTAGATTACTCTCCAAAAAAGCCCTTGAGGAGAGAAAGGAGGTTCCAACATATATAGAGGAGAAATGGTCCAAGTCTAGCCGATTATGCGACTCTAACACGCAGTGGAGGCTAAATGGACTCATATTGCCCCTAGAGCAGTAGACCTTGGCTCTAATACCATGTGAGATTATGTGGAACCCCCATATTACTCTCCAAAAAATCCCTTGAGGAGAGAAGGGAGGTTCCAACACCCACAGAGAAAAAATGGTACAAGTCTAGGCCAATAATGGGACTCTAACAAAAAGATTACCAGTAAAAATTGCTTACTTCTCCATTCATTAGAAAATACTCGTATTTTTTCAATATTGCAGTGTATCTATGTGGTTGATGTGCTCACCAGTTTCATTTAGATTCAGCAAGAGTTGATCTCTTGTTGGAAGAGCACACATTCCAGCAGAAACTGCAGTTCTGACTGCCCATGTGTGGTATGGTGCACAAACTTGTTTATATGCCGTTGAAGCCGCTTCTTTAAGCGAGTAATCACTGAAAGATTACAAAAACACAAGAACATGAACTACATTAATTATAAAATACAAGGTTCCATACGGGTGTCACATTGTGGTAATAAGCAGATTAATGTAAAATTATAGGATTAAAAGATGTAAAAGAAGAAAGAAAGAAGAAAGATACGCACTCTGTTGATAAAAAATTCAGAAACAACTCTCTAATGAGATCTAAACCCTGCCTAACTCTGCGAAGCTTACGAGTAAGGCTCTCTGCTGATTTCACCGAGTCATTCTTGACATCACAATCAATCACTTTACTCAAAGTGCCATAAAGACTTGCTGCGTCAGAAAGATCACGCACCTGACAAGCCCCAATTGTGAAATTAGCTTGGCAAAATTATTTGACTAGAAATAAAATTTCAAAAAAGATATACTGATTGAATTTATACAAGCGGTGAAAAACAAGTAAGAACAAAATTTCAAAGACATTTTCACCAGTTGCACAACGTGTTGTACAGCTTTAGATGTACATCTTTCTTGTTTTTGATCAATAATCATCTCTCAAAAATGTCTTATAGATGTAGCAGACTTGTTTAACACACATAACCTAGTCAATTCCATGCGTAGATTTCTAATTCTACTCTACCGTTTTAATTCTTAAGTGAATGGAATTTGATGGAATTAGAATTCATTGAAAGAATTTGACTTTGAAAGAATTAGATTAAAATTTGATGGAATTTGACCTCGTTGGAATCGGATGGAATTCAATTGTTTCACTACAACCAATGAATTCCTTAATTTGTGGAATTCAATGGAATTCAAATTATGTGAACCAAACATTTTGGAATTTGGTCAAAGGAGATTCCAATTCCTTCAAAATTCATGAACCAACCACCCCATAAGTTTATAATAAAAATCCACATAAATTCTATGAAGAAACAAACCTTGGATGTGTATTCCATCTCGGCAAACTTGAAAGCGATGCCAAGGGAACCAAATAGCACAGAGACCAAAGAACACGCGTCACAGAAAGGCTTCAAACGCAACTTAAAAGAACCACCATTACCGTCACCTTTTTTAATCAAATCCGATATTTCCTCGAATGCATCCGCAATCAAAGAAAGAGCGGTTCCTGTTTCAGCATCCTCGAATTCATCGTCATCAAAACCCATCCTACCGATCACAATACATCACAGGTTAACAAAAACACAATTTTCCGGCCCGATCATCGTTTATGAAAACTAAACAAAAAAAAAAGAACAAATTGAAAAGGAAATTAACAAAGCACTTACTTCTCCGTATCAATTTCCGAGGTGAAGTACGAAAAGATATCCATAGATTTCTTTTATGATTTTGATGAAGTTGCAGTTTGCCCTAAAAAACCCCTAGGATCGGTGAATTTGAAGGAAAATGGGAGGGGAGTATATGAAGGTGGCCGGTGACTACTTTTGGCGCCAGCGCCAGGATATGTGAGCTGGGGAAAGCGTATGTGAAACTGGATTATATTCCCTTGTTATTAACAAGTTTCATTTATGAACCCTGTATTTTGGTGAACCACAAAATGTTACCCCTCTATTATAAGTAAATGACGATTTAGTCCCTTAAATGTTACTGTCATTCCCAAAAATTTCAACACTGTTTCTTTTAATGTTAAGCTGTCACTTTTTTTCTGGAAAACATATTTTATATATTTACCAATTATTACAAAACTATTTAATGTGAACCACAAGTTTTTTTTTTAATTTGGTTTTAATTACAGGTTTCAGAAAGATCGATAGATCGTGAAACCTGGTCAAATCGAACCGTGTTTTTGACAGTTTGGATAGTTTCTCGGTCCAGTGTGGCTTGAAAAATATTCAAATCTTACGGTTCGATCTGGTATGAAGTTTGAAAATTCTACATGAATGGTTTAACCAACGATGCACTTGGGCCTTCTTTTAGTATTGGGCTTAAGATCCTATCAAGTAACAAAAAATGGGCTCATCTTGTTTAGCATTTTAAGGGGCCCTTTAGCACTTAACAATCAACATTTACGTAGTCGATTTTTCCATCTGATTTAGCATTTCAGGCACCTCTTACGTTTAGCATTTAGTTAATTCTGGAATTATTTTTGAGTATTTATGATGGCATGAACTAATGATTTGTTGAGTTTTACTTAAATTTTTAAGTCGTGCATTTTGATTTAATTTTTTAATTTTTAGTTTAAACTTTATATCCCATAAATATCTCAATCACCTAAACCGATTAAACAATAATGTATTTTTGTGGTATGGTTTTGTCGATTTGGTCACTTCATTTCAAATCACATGATTTGAAAAATTCTCAAACTGCCACTTACAATCTGGTATATTAAAAAAATGGTTAAAACTTAAACCCACTCATAATTTTAATAAAAAATATTTTAGATATTTGATTTATAATCAAAGACATCTATTAAGTTGCCAAAATTTAATAGATACTTGCCCAGGGGGTGAATGTACTCCTCTTACAAATTTTAAATATAATTATATATAAGTTTCAAAAAAGACGCATAAAAACTCAACTTACATAAACCTATGAGCCATTTTTATTGGTCCAACAACCTCATGACTCTGAATGATCAACCTATTTAGTAGAGTTTGGTTAAACTTCTATAAATGTTTTTATATTTGGAGAGAGAGGTTCAGGGGAAAATCTAAAAAAAGTTGAAAAACTGAGAAACACCCTGATAACCATACATCTGTACGATATGCATATGTACATACAAGTAATTGAAGTTGTTTTTTGGTTTTTATCATATGTGCATATGCACGTGTGCATGATGCAAATTACTTGTATTAACATCAGTGGCGGACCCAGGATTTTAGGTGAGCGGGTACACAAACGAAAAACTTAAGAAATTGTTGTCGATGTATTTTTAACCAAATTCCCCTATTGGGGGACTTTTTATGTTTTTGGTTGATTTCGAGGGATTTTTTAAGTTTCTGTGTTGATTCAATGGACTTTTTTGGTTTTTTTGTGTTGATTCGAGGGATTTTTTGGGTTTTTTTCATTGATTTCAAAAGATTTTTTCGATTTTTTGGTTGATTTCGAGAGTAAATTTTGGGTTTTGTGGGACTTGTGCACCTTTCACCGCTAAAAAACGTATATATCACGGAGCACTCCCTTGTAGTTGAGTGGGTGCACCTTACGTACCAGATTTTTTTCGCCCTTACGAAACGAACTTGAGCGTGTCCATAAATCAAATTATTTCGTGGATTGGATTTCTTGCAAAATAATTGAAATAAATGAATTTTTTTACCATAATTGGGCCTTTCCCTCTGGGGTAGGAAAATCATGATCAAGATAGTTTAAACGTTCCAAGAGCTCTTAAACCCTGTTTTAACAGTCTCCAATGGGGTCCTATGTTATCGTTGACAAAAGACATTTTGTCTTAAGTCAACTTGTGCTTATAATGGCTATGAGGGTCAATACTATATGATAGTTTTACAAATTCCCTATATACTCTCCAAAAGTTTATCATACGTTCCAAAATGTACGGGTGCACGGGACCCCCCCTTAGGAAGGGTAGGTCCGCCCTTGATTAACATGTGCATATCATCCAGATGAATGGTTACCAGGGTGTTCCTCAGTTTTTCATTTTTCTATGGTTTTCCTTGAACCTGACCCAATATTTGGAATAATAACTAATTGGTACATACTGCCTTGTTCATGTGTTTGTGGGGAAGGATATCACATTAAATTAGGACTGCTAAGAACATCTCTAACATGTATGCTATATTTTATCTCCTTCAAAATTTGGAGATTTTTCCACTCTCTCTCTCTCTCTCTCCCTATTTTAAAGGAGAGTTTAACATAGCTATTGGAACAAATAAATTTCTCAAATCTCTAGAATTTCTAATAGCATAGCTGTTGGAGATGCTCATAAGTTTTATTTATAAAAGGGGTTTTGCAATATATACATATAAGACAAAGGCATCAATTGTCTTTCCCCAAGAAGATGAGGGGTGCTGATTGTAAAAAAATGGAATTCTAATGATTATGGCAGGCTGGGCCAGTTGTGCACTTGTTAATCTGGCCCATGAGAGAATCTTGCATTCTTTTTTCCACCCAAAAGTTTCTAGATACAAATATTTATATTATTAAATAAAAAAGTTCTTTCAATTCATTTCGATTTATATGTATGTATGTATATATGTGTGGAGTTCTAGTACCATGATCTTTGTATCTAATTTATCAATTATTTACTTTTACTTTATAATAAAATAAATCAATAATGTTTAAATTAATAAATAACATCTCTAATAAATTATCTAAAATAGAAAAAATAAGCATTTTCTTATCTATTTTACTCCAATATATTCTCTATATTATTCTTTAAAATAGAGAAAACTATTGAAAGTTCTCAGTTTAGAGAAATTTTTTAAAATTGACGTGTAGAAAGAGATTAATTTTTTACTCATTTCCACCAAAGAGATTGAATTATTATTATGTTATATAATTTTTTTAAAATGTATTGGTATAAATGTATCAAGTATTTTAAAGACCGTAACAATTAATTTTTTTTTTATTTGTCCTTCATGTTGTAGCCCAGTGGTAAGGTAACATCCTGTGGGGGTCAGTGAATGGTATCCCTGACTACCCAGGTTCGAACCCCGTGGTGAGTATCCTATAACATCAATGATCATGGGTCTGCCACATAGTGGTACCTTTAATTGGGCTGGGTCGTGATCGACGGGGATTAGTCAGATGACACCTTTAAGTGGGAGCCCGAATACCCCGGGAACGTTTACGTGTGTTAACTTACCGTTCAAAAAAAATTAATTTTTTATTTTAAAAAGTTATAGAAAATCTGTTCGAAAAGCACTAATCTTACATATATTTGATATAGGGAAAATTGCATCAAAATGGAACCAACTTTCACCTAATTCCTATTTTGGGGAACCAATTTTTAAAATCATCATTTTGGGGATTGAATCAAACTTATTGTTTATTTGAGGGTCTTGTTTACCTGTTGACCTGTTAATGATGACATGACCCATGTGTTTTGCCAACTAAGATTCTACCTCATTATTATGATTTCAAATATAAATTTAAAATGATGACATGGTACATACAATTTTTTATGTCAAAAATAAAATTGTCCATCATATTTTAAAATTAAAAAATAATTACATAATGTATTCATTTGCCTATTCAAACAAAATCTTTTTATTTATTTTTTGTTTTATGATCTTCAAAGACAGAAAACCAAAACAAAATTCATAAGATCAATGGATTAATCACTGTGTATCAGATCCCAAACACAATTCACAATCTTTGAATTAAATCCAAACACCAAATAGTGATTAAAAAGCTCAATCTTTAATCCAAATATAAAATCAAAACCCAAAATAAAATCCCTAAAATAAGTAGAATCAAAACCCAAAATCTAATCTTTAAAAAAATTGAAATCAAATGTATATATCTAGCCAACATAAACAACTTTCAACATAGGTTGTATCTTAACCACAGCAGGCTGTGGTAGAGATGATGAAGAAGAAGCTATTTCATCAAATATATTTATATTGATTATTTTACTCTCTTTGAATCAAATGCCAACATAAAACCCTAATCAAATGTCTTCACTTTCTCTCTTCACATTCAATATTCTTCAATCTATATGGCAGTAATTGATTCGCTACCACCAGCGCCTTCTTCACTTGCTCCTGGTTTCAGGTTTCATCCCACCGATGAAGAACTCGTACGCTATTACTTATAGCGTAAGATTTGCGGTAAACCTTTCCGATTTGACGCTATTTCAGATGCCGATGTTTACAAAGTCGAGCCTTGGGAGGAGCAGGGAGAGGGGACGTTTGAGGGGATGAACAACACAGAGTATGTGAAACTTACTTTATGAAGATGAACGGCGCCGTAAGAGGAACGGCGCCGTAAGATGAACGACGTCGGAGCACTGTCGTGAAACACACAGCGGCGAAAATTGCTAAAGGACGAGACCGGAGCGACGGTGGAAGCAAGGAATGGCGCTAGGTCGATGACAGAAGGAAGGATCGATCAAGAATTCAAGATGGTGAAGATGGGAGAACATAGTGGGACGGTTGGGTTTATGATAACATGGGTTTTAATTTAATTTTTTTTTAACTTTTTTCTTAATTGATAATATGACAATAAATATCCACATAATATATTTTTTTAATTTTTTAGGTTGCCACGTCACATTTTTTATTACCGGTTACCTGTTTAATAGGTAAACAAAACCCTTAAATAAACAAAAAGTTTGATTCAAACCCCAAAACGATGATTTTAAAAGTTGGTTCCCCAAAATAAGAATGAGGTGAAAGTTGATTCTATTTTAATGCAATTCCCCTTTGATATATGATTTGGCCAATAAACGCTATAAAGATTTAGTTAAAATTACATGTATACCCCTTTGACTTTGACCACTACATATACCTTTTTGGTCCTATGAAGTTTCAACCTATATAATATAACCAAAAGAGAATCCAAATCAAACAGCTGGGGATTTCCACAAGTCCTATAATCATTAATCAAACACTTGATTTCCCATTAAAACACTCTTCTAAGTAGATGACATATCCATATACATCTCACCCATCTTTCATATTGTATTCCAGTGGTTTGGTAACATCCTGGGGGTCAATGGATGATATCCCTGACTATCCGGGTTCGAACCCCGTGGTGAGCATGTTGTGATATCCAGATCATGGGTCTGCCACTTAGAGGTACCCTTAATTGGGTTGGGCCGTGGTCGACGGGATTAGTTAGGTGACACCCTTAAGTGGGAGCCCGGATACCCCGGGAACGTGTGCGTGTGTTAACTTGTCGTTCAAAAAGAAATATACATCTCACCCATATATATCTGTTCATTTAGTCCGTTACAATCAAACATAAGTTTCACACTGAAACAAACCCCAGCTCCTTCATATCAGATATACTACGTTCATTTGGTCAGTTCTAACCACCAAACATGAGTTTCACTCGGAAACAAACTCCAGCTTCTTTCATATCAGATATATTGTATTCATTTGGTTTCTTCTAATCAAACATGGGTTCCAAGCTCAACCTCATGACCTTTGTGATCACAACTATCTTCTCTATGAACAACTTCAAGGGGTTTAAAAGTGTAAAATTTTGCACAAAACAAGTAGTACACTAGATTAACAACCTGCAAGGCTGTTATTATCCAGTAAAAATACTCCAATCTCCCCTTATTCAAATTATCATCAGGAAGCCAATTTGACCCATCACTCCCTTGGCTAAACTTGTGAACCATGGTCACCAGAAGGGTACTCATGTAATTCCCAGCCGAAATCGCCAACCAAAACAACGCGGTCGCGGTGCTCCGCATGCTCTCGGGAGCCTGATCATACATGAACTCAAGATGCCCAATTGATATGAAAGCTTCAGCCACCCCATGAAGGCAATACTGAGGCACCAACCAAAACACCATGATCGGGATCGTTTCATGCGGTTTGTCGGCCAAACCATGGGCGAAAGCGACGTTTTTACGCTTTATTTCCATGAACCCAGCTATGAGCGTGGCGAAAACTGAGATAGCGAACCCGATTGCCATCCTGCAAAGGAAAGAAACTCCGCGTTCGACCCCTGTGAATCTGCGCATGATGGGGACGAAGACTCGATCGTAGAAGACGATGGTGGATAGCATTGAGGTCAAGGTGAAGACGGACATGGAGCCGGCAGGGATTTGGAAGGATTTGGTGAGGTGTCTGTCCATGGTTTTGGCTTGTTGAAGTGAGAAAGTGTTTTGTTGAACATAGGCTGTGAATAGAATGATTCCAGATGCCCAAATTGGACCCATTCTGAGGAGTGATTTTAGTTCTTCAACTCTGTGGACTGTGTTTAGTCTCCATAAGTTTGGTTTTGATTGAGATTTTGTGAAGTCTTCTTGGGTAACAATGGCAGCTTTGTCCAAGAACCTACAATTAGGGTTTCACCCTCTAATTTTAGTTCCAAAACCATCATATTTAAAAACAAAAGGTGATTGCATTGCAACAAAATCGATTTTATAATTAAGTTCACAAGACCAAACCATTGTACCCCACGTAAAAATGTTACAATAAGTTAAAAGTGTCGTAACAAGTTTTTTAGGACGCTTTCCCATTATTTGAAAAATGCCTTGAAGAAATAATTACTATAAAACGATATGTTCATATGACAGTTTTGAAAAACGTCCTATAAAAAGGTTACCAAAACATTTCATTTCAAGAGTGTTCTAAAAATTTGTTAGGATGTTCAAATACGTCCCCACATCTTATTATAATATTTTTAAATATAGAGGGAAGTTTAAGGGAAAACCTCAAAAAAATGGAAATATGAAGAACATCCTAGTAGCCTTTAATCTGAACGGTATGTACTTGTGCATACAAGTAAATCAATTAAGTTGTTTTTTGGTTTTTATGCACGTGTGCATGTTACAATTTATTTATATGTACAAGTACATATCGTACAGATAAAAGACTAACAAGGTGTTTCTTAGTTTTCCGGTTTTTTTTAAATCATATAGAAGGTTTAATAGGACATTGAGGGCTAATCATGTGACAACCACAAAAAAGTTATAAATCGATGGAAACCGATCCAAAAATATTTTTTTACATCATTTTTTTTTTATCGAAGACTATGATTTAAAGTATTATAGATTTGTTTCATAATGTATAAGTTTTACATGTATTTGTTTAACAACGTTAAACTCTAAATTTAACATGTATTTTTCGTTTCACACGTGAACCCAAAAAGTTTAACATGTATTTTTTTCACAACATGAACAAAAACATATGTGAAAGAATATCTTAAATCATAATATTTAATGAAAAAAAACCAAGTAAAAAATATTTTTAGATCGGTTTTTACAGGCTTGTAATTTTTTTGTGGTTCTCATTTTATGATCCTTTTTAGAACATTTAGACATATTTGTCAACGTTCTATAAAACTAATTTTATTGCAGCCTTTGAGAGAAAATGATAGTGACTTACTTCATTTGTTTGGTATGAAGAAGTCTCCCAGCAACAGAAATGGGTGCATCAAGCTCTTCATTCACATACAGCAGCTTAACATCTGAAACCATAGCCAAATTTCTCTTCTTATAAGCTGCCACACACACTTGCACCAACCGGGTAAACGGGCTACCCGATGGATCCATATTCCGGTACAACGGTAGCCCAAACACGAAGGCAACAATCGAGATAGCCATCGCTATCGATGGGACTCCGAGACCCCACCCCCACCCGACGTAGTCCTGAATATACACGATCACTGTCACCGCTACAAGCATAGATGCCCCCATGCAAAAGTAATACCAATTAAAGAATTTCCATGTGCTAGTCTTTTGTTTCTCGTCCGTTTCGTCAAACTGGTCCGCTCCGAACGCCACCACGCAGGGTCGGATCCCGCCCGACCCAATTGCCGTTAGCAAAAGAGATATGTATAAAATTGCTAGCTGACCCGTATCGGCTTCTTGGCATATTTGTCCATTTTGGCACGGTGGGGGTCTTAACTTTGGTAGTATTGCCGATGTCGTTAATGATACCATCCCCTAAATAATATATAAAAGCTACGTCGAGTAAGATTTTGTATTAAAATGACTCGTATTAATTATCAATAAAAATTAAAACAACTTACGATCTGATAAATAATAGAAGCGACAGTGATGGTCCAAAACCGACCCGCAAAGGAGTCGGCTATGAAAGCCCCGAGCAAAGGAGTCAGGCTCGCGGTACCACCAAAGTTGGTTAGAGTGTTGGCAGCTTTGGTCATCGGCATATGAAGTTGTGCCGTTAAGTAGCTTATCATATTCGTTTGAAATCCCACGACGGCCAACTTCTCACTCACCTCGTTCGCTACATGAACACCAAATCGTTATAAATCAAGGTTACGTATAAGTTACTCGAGTTCTTTTTTACAGTTTATAAGTTACGTATATTTTTCGAATAAATTAAAAAAAAAAAAAAAAAAAAAGGAAGAAAGGGAGTACCAAAAATGAAGGGCATGGTGATGAGTCCCCCTTTGGGTCTTTTCCCATGATGAGTTTTAATATCTTCCATTTTTTTTTTATGTGTTGTGATGATGGTTCTAAAATGCATAATTTATAGGGGAATGGCATGCAACAAGATAACATTATCTCTTTTGGCACTATTTTGCACAACTTTATGGCCACAAATCATATGAAACACCGACTTGTGTGAGTGAAGGGCAAAAATGTCAAACAAGTATTTGGTACAACAATTTATATATATTATTTATTTTATAAAAAATGTTAAATAAAAATTATATTTTATAACAAATTTGATCATATTTTTCGAAACAACAAATTTGATCATATCATTTTAGTTTAGTTTTAAATGGGTAGCTTGTATGAGATATTAATTTGAAATATGAGGAGAAGAAAGATAATAATAATAATATATTAATTATTTATGTTAATAGCAACAAATGTTATAATTACGAGAGTATGAAAATGCAATTGATATATTTTTTATTTAAATATTATAAATAAAAATATAAAAAGATAATGATATACTTATTTAATTAGACTACAAATTAAATACAAAACTCTCTACGAATTAGAGTGCTTGAAAACCAATTTCTTGTATTGTTTTTTGTAAATGAAACAATAGATGTAAAAACCAAACTCGTGAAATCAACTAAAATCATCCAATGGGTTCAATCTTTTAAGTTATTATTCATATTGTTTAACATGTTTTATTTTTGTGTTTGAGTACGACTGTGTGTTTAATGATAAACGTATTATTGTGTTTTTTTTTTCACATGGAAACATTTTTTGACGTTTTAAATACGAAACAAATATAAAACTGTATGTTCACATGCGTTGTTTCATTATGAAAAAACACATACAATTTAGTTTTTACGATTTCTAAATTTAGATGGTTTTTATCTAATTTGACCCATATCTAATTAATCTTCCTTAAAGGAATCATATTAAAGAACTAACTATCTTTTAAAAGAAATAAATTAAAGGAACCTTTTCGGTTTCGATTTTAGAATCATGAAGTGAATATTATGTTTGTCGACGTCTCAAATAGCGTATCACGGTGACATGACAACACATTGGATATGTTTTTTATTAAAAAAATCAAAATATCTTATTTTTCACTACATAACTTTTTCATTTTTAACAAAAACTTTAAATCTGACATCATCAATAATAATGAGTAATAACACATAGAACTCTATAGCATGTAAATCCATATCATAAACCCTATGTATCACGTTTAGCCGTATCTTTTTTATACCATGAAACATTGAGACTCGTAGATATAATTGTAAAAATGCTACTTTTAAGAAGAAGTTATTTGTTTTTGTTTTCTTGCTTTGAGTTCGGTCTAAAAAAATTGTATGATTCATATTATTAGTTGATGGAAGATTGATGATAAAATAATACATAAAGTTATGCTTTGAGGATAGAACAATAAGGGTCTGTTTGTTAGTAGCTTAATGAGCCTCACAACTTATTCAGTCAGCTATATATGACTGTTTGGTAGTGGCTCAATAATATAGAAAGTGACTTATTTAGTAAGATTTCATGGGGGAGCTTTAAGCAGAAAGTCAAGTTTTTTCCAAACCAGTCACTCCCATAAAAAAAACACGTTCCTTCCATCTATGAAAAAACTCTCTCAAATAAAAACCTTTCAAATCTATACAGACAGATTAATCCACACAGACAACTTTATCCATACAAAACTTAATGAAAAACCAACCATACAACCCCTAAGTCAATAATATACCTCTACTCTCTTTGATCACGAGAACAACCATCAATTATTGAAATAGATTTGTTTTTTTCTCACTTTGTCTGATATTTTGTGGACTAGATCCATGGAATTCTAATTCATTATTACATACATTTTTTAAAATAGAAAAGTAAAATCCAAAACCTTTTGTTTCATTAAACGAGATACAAAAAGTTGGTTTTGCTAACATCATAATTATTCATTCAAATCAACAAAAGCCATATATTATTTGGTAATCATCCTTCTTCAGCGTTGCAAAATTTCCTCAGTGAATAGGGTATTATTTGATGTCGTACTCAAAATAATTATGTATTTTCTCATTTTATAAAAAATGTATGACACCATCCTCTAAAGCAACCTCAACATACGTATCGGTCCCACGACCATAACAAAAAATAAATCACGTTTATTTTTCAAGATAGATGGGTGGTACCTAAAATATAACTCTAGACCTCTCACATATTACACAATAATTGATGAGAAATGTATTTATCATTTCTTAAAGCACGAAAAACACAATGGTATTACATATAATTATGAAACAAATTTTATATATGACGAGTGTTAACAAATTAAATGATCATAAATATCCAATAACTATATTTTTCGTTACACCCTATACGATTTTGATTTTAGGTCCCATTATCCGGAATTTTAACCCAATAATAGCAACTAAATTAATTTCTTTGACCCCAAATGGCTGTCCTATCAAAATCAGTTTTTAACCCAAAATGATAGCCCAATAATGACAAATAATAAAAACTTTTATGAATCGAAACTTGAAATTTTATTAAGCAGCATCGCCCTTTTTATAGGGAAAATAACCCTAATAACAAACAAAAAGGAAACTAAAAGAAAGGAAACAAACCAAGGAGATAAACGCCAAAAAAAGGGAGGAGAAGAAAAGGAAAAGACAACAAACGAAATAAGGAAAAGAAATAAACGAAATCCTTTACTCCCCCTCAAGTTAGAGCATGTAAGTCTTGAATGCCCAACTTGACAAGTAGCATGCCTAATCGATCCGTGCCTAATGCTTTAGTGAAGATGTCAGCCACTTGTACTTTCGTGTCAATACTAAGAGGTTTGATTTCCTGTGACTCAACACGCTCGCGGACAAAATAGCAATCCATTTCGACGTGTTTGGTCCTTTCATGAAAAACAGGGTTATTAGCAATATGTCGAGCTGCTTGATTATCACAGAAAAGAGGTGTAGGGCTAGTCTGAGGTGCCTGCAGAATTCGGAGTAACCAACGAATCCACAAGACTTCACTAGTGGTTGTCGCCATAGCCCTATACTCAGCTTCAGCGGAAGATCTCGAGACAACTGTCTGTTTCTTTGTTTTCCAAGAGATGGGTGCTCCACCTAAAAGTAGCAAGTAACCTGTACGAGATCGTCGTGTGAAAGCACATCCAAGCCAATCTGAATCACAATAGGCTATAAGATCAAGACCTCCTTCCTTTGGTATAAAGACTCCTTGACCCGGAGTGGTCTTTAGGTAACGTAGGATTCTGACTGCAGCATCCATGTGACATTGTCGAGGATCAGATACAAACTGACTACGCATATTGACTGAATAGGCAATGTCTGGTCTGGTAGCTTGGAGATAAAGCAGTCTTCCAACAAGGCGACGAAATTGGCTAGCATCTACCTTGGGACTGTTATGACTTTGATCTAACCGTAAATTTTGTTCCATCGGAAACAGGCTCGGACGACACCCAATTAAACCACTGTCTTCAAGAATATCAAGTGTGTACTTGCGTTGACTAAGCACAATACCATCAGGTGTATGTGCCACTTCTATTCCCAAGAAGTATTTCAAAGGACCCAAATAAAACAACCTAAAATCCTCCAACTTCTAAATTTACTGTCATAAAACAACTCACGCCAAAATGGCTCAATTCAACTATAATATCTGAAGGTTTACAGTAAAACGACCTATTACATAACTGAGATAATAATAATAATATAATTCCAAGAATCTAATCGGGAGTCTTCTATCGAGGACGCTGCTCAAACCTTCTCTTTTCCCTTGACAGAACCCCCGACCCCTAGCTTACCTGAAAAGGTTTTATATTTTAAAAAAGCGAGGGTTAGACCAAAGGTCTAGTGAGATTCCCCGAAACATGAACTATCACAATTAATAAAATCAGATTAAATAAACTCTTTCAGTTTAAAACATAACTACACAAAAACTCGCTTCCGACACACACTACCGTCACAAAAGTAACGGCGTGTCTGTCTCATACTGCCTTAGATGGGACACACCCATATAGCATAAACGGGACACCCCCCGGTATGAGTACAGGCGCCCCCCCCCCCCCCCCGGTCTTTAGCCGCTCCCAACAATGTATGCATACATTATAATTCAAATAAACTTAGACCACATAAAAATGAACTCACGTATAATAAGCTTGCGTAAATAAAGATACATTTTCAAATAAGCTTCTCGCGTCTTAAACAGTTAAGACAATACAGATATTTAACTTCCATAATCAAACAACTTTATAAACTTGCGAGGTTTTAAGTTCAGAAAAACTCACCTGTCGTCCTTAGTTAGACTTCACGTCTACCCATATAAACTGATCTGAAACCTATAAGGAAATATAGACTGGTAACTTCTCTATTCAGAATAATTATAAGAGTTGATCTAACTCAATATCCCCTCGACATCACTCTCTACAGAACTTACCCCAACCAACACTCTACAAAAAATAAATACCTATTAAACATAATCCGGCCCAACAGTTAAAACTTAAACCATTACCAGCTAAACGGGCTTCGACCCACTTGAAGAATCCGACTGGACCGAAGGATCGCCCGAGGTGCCACAAACGACCGGAGTCTACACCCCCCCCACAAGCACCGCTCGGAGTCTCCAAGCGCCGACCGGGGCGAGCCGTGCGCCGACTGGAGTCAGGCCACAGGCGCCGACCGGGACGAGCTGTGCGCCGACCGGGGTCATCAGGCGCCGCCCGGTCCGTCCCCAATGCGCCGACCGGTATCCAACCATCCCGGTAACTCCCTTCGACCGGTAACCAACCATCCCGGTCACTCCCTTCGACCGGTAACCAACCATCCCGGTCATTCCCTTCGACCGGACTTCTAGTCGACCGATGCCAACGACCGGGGTCGTCGACCGAATCCCCAACTTGCAAAATGCCCGGAGGCGATTCTGGGTTATCGAACAACCCAATACCTCGGACACAGACCATGATTACGATAATAAACAGATTCTAATCCCATTACAATCGATCTATAACATTTTCCTTAACCTTTATCACTCAATTACAGCATTAATAACCCAGTCCTTAAGTGATCTTTCATCAGATTACAATATGAACCTCCCATTCCTTAATCACACTCTAATCCAAAATAAAAAGAACCAATAATTAAACCTTTGAGTAGAGAATGGTTTGGATCTTTACCTGATGAAGAATTTCTACCCACTCAGACAATGCTCCCTTCCCGAAATCGCCTCTGCTCTCTCTCTTCTTCTTGATTTCTTGCGGCTGACAACAATGAGGACTCAAACCCTAGACTAAGGTCTCTTAAACAATTATTTACAATCAACCCCTTTTAGAAAAAGACTTGACAAAATGTCCACCCAACTTACATATATTAGTTTTTGAACCGGTTATTACACCAAATCCTTAATGCTGAACTTCTGATCGAGAAAGGACTTTACTTCTTGTATCTTTGCGGCACTATTACCGGTGATGATGACATCATCAACAAAAATCAAGGCAACAACAAAAACATTATTATTGTTGAAAATGAACAAAGAAGCATCAACATGGGTTTGTCGAAATCCCAATCCAGTGAGTGTTGAAGTGAACTTTTGGTACCAGTTGCGAGATGCTTGACGAAGACCATAAATAGATTTTCGCAATCTACAAACCCGTGTTTCTTCTTTTCTCAAAAAACCATCTGGAATTTTCATGTAGACTTCTTCTTTGAGGTCGCCATGCAAAAAGGCATTATTCACATCGAGTTGATGGATAATCCAGTCCTTCTTAGTTGCAACAACAAGGATTGTTCTAACTGCTACCAATTTAGCAACAGGGGTAAAAGTGTCATGAAAATTAACCCCCTCCATTTGTGTGAATCCTTTCGCGACCAATCTCGCCTTATACCTTTTGATCTCACCATCTGGCTTGTATTTTATTTTATACACCTATTTGGAATCGATGGCTCGTTTGCCTTCAGGTAAGTTTTCAAGGGTCCAGGTACCATTGTTTTCGAGGGCTTTGATTTCATCTTTCATTGCCCTAACCCATTTTTCATCTCGCATAGCCTGCCTAAAATCTTTTGGCCCACTGTTGGAGCTAATTGCTGATAAGAAAGCCTTATGTTTATCAGAAAATTTGTCATAAGAAAGATAGCGAGTTAGGGAATGTACCATCGAAGAAACTTGATGGCTAGTGGATTGTGCGTGGTCTATCGAAGGTGGCAGCTTGACGACGAAATCTTCAAACCGTTTCGGTGGTGCTCTATTCCTTTTCTCTTTTTGACCTTGTGTAGTTGTTTCTGTATTTTGGGTTACAGGGTCGCTTACGGGGTCTTCTGGAACAACTTGGGCATCTGTGGTCAACTCCTCATTAGTTTCTTCAATATTCTCCTTAGCTTCTTCAACTTCAATATCATAATCTGTGGTTGCATCTTTAATTTCCCAATCACTTTCTCTTACTTCTGCATAATCTTCTTTTACCTTGTCTCTGGTCACCATAAAAGGGAACTCGTTTTCTACGAATTTTACATCCCTTGAGACAGTGATTTTGTGTGTATCAAAGTCATATATTCAGTACCCTTTTTGTCCTTGAGGGTATCCGATAAAAACCCCAGGTCTCCCCCTCACTTCAAACTTATCTCCCTTTGTTTCTATATTTCTTGCATATACCAAACAGCCAAAAACCCTCATGTGATCATATTCTGGTTTTTGCTTAAAGAGAACTTCAAAAGGAGTTTTAAAATTTATAACTTTGGAAGGAAGCCTGTTTATGATGTAGGTGGCTGTTAAGATGCAGTCTCCCCAAAATCTGATGGGTAAGTTAGCTTCAAATATTAAGGCTCTAGCTATCTCAAGAAGGTGTCTGTGTTTTCGTTCAGCGACACCATTCTGTTGTGGGGTGTTTGGACAAGAAGTCTCAAGAATGATACCTTTGGAAGCATAAAAATCACTTATAAAACCCGAGGTGAATTCTCCCCCGTTGTCGCTCCTTATTCTTTTGACGTCTTTTCCAAATTGAGTCTTGATCATATTGCACAGATTGATCAGGTGGTTGCTTGCTTCCGATTTGTGTTTAAGTAAAAATACCCAAACAACTCTACTAAAATCATTAACCACGGTAAAAAAATAACGTGCCCCTGTGAGCGAAGGAGTTCGATAATTTCCCCAGATATCACAATGAAGTAAATCAAAACACTCAATCGTTTTAATAGAACTTTTAGGAAAAGGAAGTCTAGTGTGTTTTGCCTTTACACACGAATCGCAAACACTATTATTTGATCTAGGAACAAGATTTTCTAAAAACTCTAAAAAAACGTAACTTGGAGTCTGAAGTGTGACCAAGTCTTTTGTGCCAAACTTCAGCATCTGGTGCAGCCATCATCGCCATTTTCTTTTCTGCCACCGAATCCATTCGATAGAGACCACCCTTGCACTTACCCATGCCAATCAAGTTCTTCTTGAGTAATCCATGTACAAGATAAAAATCAGGGTAAAAGGTCACTCCACAGTTTAAATCTTTGGTTAATCGACTAACAAAGAGCAAGTTGCATTTAAAATCAGGAACAAATAACACATTCCCAATTCTAATTCCATTTGGCAAGTTGCAATTCCCTTTTCCTTTAACCGGAATGGAATTTCCGTTTGGTATGATGACAGGTGCCTCATGATTGTAATCTATCCCCTTTTCAAGCAGATTCATATCACATGTCATGTGTTCCGAAGCACTTGTATCAACAATTCAAGAATTGTTGCCAACATCCTTACCAACCATGTTACCGACAGGTCCTACACTTTCCTCGTTAGCGTTCTTGAAGTGCTTGAGAAGCTCCTGATATTGCTCGTTCGTCATGATGGGTACTTGTGTGGTTTCAGTGTTCGCAAACGCAGCTTTGGGTCGACCTTTCTCTTTCTTTTCTTTTCCAGGCCACCACTCGGGATATCCAGTTAACTTGAAGCAACCATTTTTATTATGTCCCGTTCTACCATAGAAGGTACAATTTTCAGCTTCATCACTGTTGTTGCGTCTTGCCTCCTTCGTACCGCCTTTGTTACGCTGTGGTGTTGAATTATTGGTTCCTTCCCTTCTGTTTTGAGCAAAGCTTTGAAAGTCAGCAACCTCATGTGAGGGTTTTCTTGTGGCCGCTATGGCTCTCTGTTGTTCATCTTCTACGACTAGATGATAAGCAGTGCCAAGCGTAGGAGTGGGTTTTGAGGCAAGAATTTGAGTTTTAATCGTTGCAAACTCATTGTCGAGTCCCATCAAAAACTCGTAGAGCCTCTCCTTTTCTTTTGCTTCGTTCAGTCTTTTTCCAGCATCACATGTACACCTTCCGCAGGTGCAATAAGGCGTTGGCGACACGGTTTGTATTTCGTCCCACAGTCCTCGCATCTTGGTGTAATAGGCTGAAACAGATGCGTCGTTCTGCGCCGTGGTGGTCAAGGTCTGTTTCAGTTCATATGCTCGAGGAGCACTTTCCTTGCCAAATCTTTCTTCAAGGTCTGTCCATATCTCCGCAGCGGTGTTGGCGTATTTGACGCTTGATCTGATATCCTTCTCCATGGCTGTAGTCAACCATCCTTTTATCATGGCATCACATCTCATCCATAACATATATTGTGTCGATTCTTCTTTTGGTTTTTTGATTGAACCATTAACGAAACCGAATTTGTTCTTTGCGAACAAAAAATTCTTCATATCTTGAGCCCAATCCCCATAGTTGCTGTCAGAGAGAACATCGTTTACCTGCATCTGCCTTGGATAATCAGAGGGATGAAGATAATATGGAGAATTGGGATTGATGGTGTTTCCATCGTTCTTCAGTGGCGGCGACATGCCTTCTCCGGTCATGGCGTCGTTGATTTTGAGACGGATCAATCAAACCCGCTCTGATACCATAAAAACTTTTATGAATCAAAACTTGAAATTTTATTAAGCAGCATCGCCCTTTTTATAGGTAAAATAACCCTAATAACAAACAAAAAGGAAACTAAAAGAAAGGAAACAAACCAAGGAGATAAACGCCAAAAAAAGGGAGGAGAAGAAAAGGAAAAGATAACAAACGAAATAAGGAAAGGAAATAAACGAAATCCTTTAAATAATAGATAAATATAGGTGTTACTTTAAATAAGAAAGTTAAATATTGTAAGAATGTATATAAGAAAGATTAAAGAAAGGTTTATATGTGAATTCATTGAGAAATTCTATTTAAAAATACATATATAAATCAACGTTACCCATTATTCATGATACAGGTGTAGATGCAAATTGAGTGTTCAAAGATTTAGGCATTTCTAAATTATAGGAGATAAATACAACTAATTGAATGAAATAGATGATCGGAAAACAAATTACTGAAAGAACACAAATAAATGGAAAATCATAATATCATAGACCAATATTTATACCAAAGATTAATAGAAGACTAACAACCTTCTAACCACGTAATTAATAGACAAAAATATCCTATGTGACTAATCCGTATTGTGTAATATATATTCATCTTTAAATTGTTTTTTTAATGATTTATATATGAAGTTATAAACTTTCCCTTATTCTCATGGCAGTCTTCTTATTTGAACCTATAAATATTTTTACAAAATAACTGTGACCTATATATATATATATATAGGTAAAGTTTCGATGAGAATGAAAATTAAGGTGAGAACTGAGAAAGGTAAGAAGGGATCTCCACCTTTGGATGCACGTTAGGATAAGATACACCAGATCAATTTCCACATCAAACGTGAGTCATGAGTGAGTTTGAAATTAAAAGTGATCAAGGATCTAGTTCCCTTCTTACCTTTTCACACGATCCTTCGTGTGTGTGTATATATATATATATATATAGAGAGAGAGAGAGAGATGGTTGGATTCCACTGAGAATGAAAGTTATGGTGAAATGGTAAGAAGATATCTCCACCCTTGATCGCACATTAAGAGGAGATGCACCAAGATATACCAGATCAATTTACATATCAAACACAATTCATGGGTGAGTTTGATATTAAAAATGATCAATGATCCAAATCTCTTCTCACCTTCCAACCTTAATTGTTCTTTCACACAATCATTCGTGTGTGTGTATATATATAGGAGTGAGTTTAAATGATAACTCATTTTTCAGTGTGTACATGAGGAAAAATCTTAACAATTGATCAAAACTTAGAAAACTAATCAATGGTTAAAACATAATAAGATTAACTGAGAAGTGATTAATGACAAAATTGTAAATTTGAATCAGCACCTACCTTGTTTGATTTTTTATTTTTATTTTTTAATTAAAAACTTTTTACCCACTTAAAGTTTAAAATAAATTATCTTAAAAATTACTAATATTTTAATCAAACAAATTACATAAAAAAACGAGAATTTCGTGCTCTTCGATATGACTTCCATCTCGATATAGGTTTTTTCCACCCGTTTTAACCGTTTTTATGTGAAATTCTATATATGTGTTTATATTCATTATGAATATGTATGTACGTCCTTGGGTGTCCACATTCAGTATGAATAACAAATGTGAATGTTCATTCACTATTCATGATGAATAATACAGTATTCAGGATGAATAATACAGTATTCAGGATGAATAATACAACATTCAGAATGAATAATACACGAATTCATGATTCATGTATGATTCATCATGAATCATGTATTATTCACCCTAAATTCTTTATTATTCATCATGAATGACACATTATTCATGATGAATAATATATGAATGACATGTGAAGGTGTAGACACATGGCGTACTTTATTTTGTTTCCCAATTTACGACCGAAATTTGGTTTAATTGATTATGAATATGTATGTGCATTCCCAGATGTCCTACATTCAGTATGAATAACAATTGTGAACGTTCATTCATTATTCATGATAAGTAATACAATATTCAAGATGAATTACACAACATTCTGGATGAATAATACACGAATTTATGAATCGTGTATTATTCACCCTGAATGTTGTATTATTCATCTTGAATGATACATTATTCATGATGAATAATACATGAATGACCCATGAAGGTGTGGAGACGTGACGTGCTCTCTTTTGTTCCCCGATTCACAACCGAATTACTCAATAGGTTCTCGATTCGTCTTGATGGGTGTTGGGTTACAATGCTGAAGAACGCGATGCCTTACGACGTTAAAGAAAGTGTTGAAGAAGGTGATGTCAAGTTATATACTTACGGTGTCAAGGTGTTGTACAGATTTGAACGTACATAAATATTCATAATGAATATAACACATATATAGCATTTTACGTAAAAAAAACTATATCGAGATGGATGTCATATCGAAGTGCACGGAATTCTCGTTTTTTTGATGTAATTTGTTTGATTAAAATATTAGTAATTTTTGAGATAATTTATTTTAAAGTTTAAATGAGTAAATTTTTTTAATTAAAATAAAAATAAAATAGACGTGAGTTTAAATTATCTTCTATTTTTACCACTAAGCATATTAAAATTAAAAACTCTATCTAATATAAGTTGTTAGATCAATAGAGATGCAATGGTTGGGATTTATCCTCACATGTACAATGAAAATTAAGTTTTTATTTGAACTTTCCTCTCTCTCTCTCTATATATATATATGAATAATTTAGCAAAAAGGAAAGAAAAAAACATGAGACATGAGACAAGTTCGATAACATAAACTTTTTTTCTTCATATTTTATAAAATGGGATCAGTTCCAAAATGTTTCCAAATGGGTTGGTAGATCAATATTGGTTGGACTGCTACTACTGATCCATGATGTATGCATTACACAAAATATTTTATCTAATATATAAAAACGATATATGCGTCGTTAAATACGAACATAAAATTCCTTGAATATTAATATGCTAACAAATAAGAGTCAAAAGACAAACAATTAGATTATAAAAACCGGAGTCAAATAGGTGATCACTCAAATCACTCTCTAAGATGTGATATTAAACGACTATTGAATCTTTAAAGTCAATTTGAAAATTGGGTTTTGGGTCCATTACATTCCCATTTTCTTTGACGCTCGATACCTACGAGTGTAGTAAAGTTTATATCTTATTTCACGTATACACGAGTTTAACATAACTTGCTACACCTTGAGATGCTATTGCTTTGATACAATTTATTACATCCTAAATTCAAGTATATAGTTCATAATAATACAATAATAAATCATCCCAATATCACCTATTAATTCACAGCGATAAAAATAAGGTACATAATATGAAATCCATGCAAATTTATCCCTAAAGCTTCAAAACAATATGCCAACCTTAAAAATAAATATTCGATGTCATGATCTTCATTTTCACACCAAATGGTCTTACACCCCATATCTTATTATTTACTAAACGATTGCGCTCGACATGATCAGTGATCAGGACTTGGGGCTGGGTTGCATGGTTTAAAAACTATTTTTGATAAACCTAGGTCTTTATGGGTTCACGAAATCATGATTGTATGTAGTATAGATGTTAATCATTAAAATATTTTTTTTCGTATTTCTTTCCTCACACCCTCTTTTTATCCGCATATTTACTTTTTATGGGCCTGTTACGTAAAAGTGTTCTACAAAACTTATTTTTTTTCTTTCACAAATGGGTCTGCAGACGAAGAATCGTGTGAGAAAAAGAGTTAATGTGAGAAAACATATAAGAAGGGTTTTGGACCCTTGATTACTTTTAATCTCAAACTCACCCATGAATCGTGCTAGTGCTTGATACAAGAACTGATCCGGTGAATCACGGTGCATCTCATCCTAATGTGCATCTAAGGTTGGAGATCATTATCTACACTTCTCAGCGCAACTTTCCTTTTGATCGAAACCCAACCTTGGTTCCGCATAACCTTTTTTTTTATTTGCAAAATGGGTTAGCAAAATTAGAGTTTTTTTTTCTTCATAATAGATCCACAAAACAATAAAAAAACCTCACAAATAGGGTTTTGAAAAAATAATGGGGCTTTTGCGATTTTCTTTGTTGCAAAAAGAATGACTTATTATATAAAGGTACTAAAAGATGTTGTCAATACACCCAAAACCTCACCTGCAATATCGGATAACTTGGTCATATATTTAATCACGGCCAAATATGTTTGCCAATGAGATAGTTGTCTTCTTTGTAGAAGGCAAGTATTCGGAAATTGTGAAACATAAAAAAAAAACCAAAAGAGCCGAGGCCCATGTTTGACACGGTTTCCATAAAACAAATTCGGCCCCACACGCGGGGCATCTGTTTCCCATGATACAATGGTTGAACAGTAAGAAATGTTAGAATATCACCTTGAGAATGTGTTTTTTGGTGTGTCTTTTGAGAGAGCCAAGACTCTTTTTATATATTGTTAATATCAACATCGAAATCACTTATAAACCCAAGTGGGTTTCACTTTTCCACCAATGGTCACTTCCATTTCTCACATTCATCCTCTACCTACTACTTTGACACTTAATTTTTCATTCACATCAACTCTGTTTTATACATGCAATATATCTAAGGACTACATAAACCCACAAATATATATATATATATATATATATATATATATCCCGGTAGCCGGTTCATATATATTTTTGGGTCACAATCGGGTATAAAACCCAATATTTTCCCAACATTTTCAATATAACTGTTTATGCCAAAAATCTCCCAAGGAAAATTTAAGGTAAACGTGAAGCTTGATCCAACCAAAGAAAGTAACGACAATAATCGTACGACTATAACAAAAATAAAGTAAATGAGACGAGAGAATTGGTGACGCGGAAAACCCCAAAAATGGGTAAAAACCGCGGACGAGTGTGAATCGTCGTGCACTATGGACGTCAATCAGGGACGTCGTCCTTGATAACAAGTGTTACAAGTGTAGTACAAAGTAAAACAATACAATAAAATAAAGTCGGTCGTGCGTCACGTGTAATTAGACTTCGATCGTACGTCGCGCGGCAAACATCAGTGGATCTTATGAACTTCGAGAGAAACTGAGCGAGCGTGAGAACGTAACTTGTGAGCTAGTAAGGTCTAAGAATCAGATGTCCGAATGTGAGGTTCCATCTTCATATTTATACTCCAATTTTCCGTTGACAAGTCTTGAATGCGTATCTTTAATAGAATAACCGTTTGATTTTGATGATAGCGTCCGTTACGTCCGTTGTTTTTGATGATGGCAACCGTTACAATCTTTGGTCATGAATGTCTCTTGAATCCTGCATTAAACATGACATAACGTATGTCACAGGTTAGTAACTGAAATCATGTCGTACGACTAACTTTGTCAGACGGATATTTGTTCATTTAATCGAAGTCGCCTTAAAGGAAGGGCGTCGGTTATCGCTGGTCGTACGACGATAAACTGTTGGAATTTTTACCCAAACAGTTTGCCCCCAAATTTAAAATTCAAGCGACAACTTTTTGAAATTTAAAATTTAAAATCAGGACACGTGTTATAAAAGAAACGCGGGTAGTTCAAATAGAACCGAATTGGTTTGTTTATAACTGGACAATGACGTCATTTCCTGCAAAATAAACGGTTAGACAGCTAATTTTGGACATGTGTCATGTATTCGAGGGATGTACTCAAGTGGTTCGCCTGACATGGACGACACGTGTCAATTGGCGATTGGCGATTCGATTTCCTGGCGATTCAGTTTCCGATTTTCAGTATAAATAAGGATTGTCTTCAATCCTTTCCTTCTTTACGCTTACCTTCTTGAATACCTTATACCTCTGGCGAGTTTCTCTTTCCGAGCAATCAGAATCCTTTCCATTCTAAATTCGAGGTTTAGAAGTCTATTTAAGGTACAATTTCTCGTTCTCCTTCTGTGTCGGTTTATATGCATAGGAAATCTATAGCTAAAAAGCCTAGGAAAGTTTGGGATATTCTTAGTTATTGGCGTGCGACTATAAATATTCCTGATTTCCAGATGTCGAGCGAGCTTGTGAGTATATATAGGGAAGAAGAAAACATAGATTATTTCAAGAATTTAGCCAGGATTCCAGATGGAATTAATTTGATGTCGCCGGAAGATTTAAGGCCGGATGAAGTCCCGAGGGATATTGCGTTCTATATGAGTATCCCTTCAAAATAGGGTTTACTTGGCCGTTTAGTCCTTTAGTCAAGGCGTTTTTAGATGCATTCGATCTAACTCCTGGACAATTAATGCCTCAATTCTGGCGGATTGTCCAGGTTATCGGGCGTCTTACGGCCGATTGGGAGGTTCCGTTCAATGTGAACGATCTCCTGACTGCTTATAACGTTTGACCGGATAATTATCACCGGTATAGCTTATTCCCTCGATCGAAGGGAGATAATGTATTGGTGCATAATACCGCGGTGAACGACCGTGGTTGGAAACGTCAGTAGGTTTTCCTCCAAGTGGCGTTTATGAGCGACGAAGACAACCAATGGTTATCGTCCGGATGGAATGAATCGGGTAGGCTAACTGTTTTTGTCGTGCGTTTTTAATATATACTAATAATGTCTCTATTTGTCTGGAAGCAATTGACTTTACTAAAGTGAAGCCAAACAGAGATTCTCTCAACAAGATTCAGAGGATCTTGGAAAGGAGTATTGCCGATCGTTCGTTTGCTGTTCGGTCGAACGACGAGGAGGACGAGGTCGTTTTCGTAGCCGAAGCGATGTCCGTCGAGGGTTCTCATCAAGAAGAAGAGAGGGAGGAAGAGAAAGAAGAAGAGATGACCGGTAAGTCGCTTGACAGTATTTTGTACCTTTACATCGCACGTCATTTCTTTTTTAACTTGCTATCTTCATTCAGAAGACGCAGCTGCGAAGTCGTCTGCCCTTAAGCGAGCCGAACAACTGGAGCTTGCTCGTTAAGGCAGAGAAAAATCCAGGAAGATATTTGCCCCTTCTACGGGGGTAGATCTCAGACGCGTCCGAGGAAAACCTCGGTCCTCACCTAAGAAGACGGGTGACGCTGCTATGTCGTCCCTTGCAGGGACGACACCGTCGAAAGGAACCGCCGCTGGGGTCGAGCTTGGAGGCTCGACTCAGGTGACGAAGGATGTCCCAATGTCGGGGATGTCGGGCGTTGACAAGCCCTTTCATGCACCTTCTTCCTCTTCTAAGGGTGAGGAGAAGAATAAGGAGAAAGTGGGAGAGACGACATTCAAAGTCACTCTCCCATCTGATTTTATGGTTAATGACGTCCTTGAAAGAGACGTCATTTTTCCACATCTAGGAAAATTCCTCCTCCCGACCTTCTACGACAGATATAAGGAGTCTCGAGTTGAGGACACGGGGGAACACGCCACTGGTCTCTCTTTCATGGTACGTCTTACTTATTTCTTACTCCCTTCATTATATTTCTTTTTATTAACCCTTTCTTTGATGTCGTGCAGGCTTTTCAGGCCTGTTTGAGCTTCTTCGCTCAGATGGAAGGTCTCAGGACGTCCTTCCCTGAGGTCAAGAAAAGGGCTGACGAGGCTCTTGAGAGGGAGATGATTGCCCTGAAGGCGGTCGAGTCCGAGAAGGCAAAGGTCGAGGGCCTTAAGTCTCAGCTCTCCGATACCCGAAGTCTACTAGAGATTTCGGATCGTGAGAAGCTTAAGCTTAGGGATCATATCCTTGAGCTTGAGGCGTCGTCGACCAAATTGGAGGTCGAGAAGATTAAAGCCACCACTGCTGCCACTACTTCTGCTGTAACACCCTCAAATTTGGAAAGAGCGACTATTTCAAATTTTCTAAATACATCAATAATTGAATCATCTACAACCACAAATCAGATTCAACTTCAATACACAAACATTCAATCTTTACATACAAACTATAAAAGGACGGGTGCTACTAAAACCCAATAATAGTCACTATCTCCAACTTGCGAAAGACTTACTAACTACATACTCTTGCACAAGGCTAAGGCTTGACTTCTCAAAGCACACTGCTAGAACCGAACCCCCAACAGGAATCTGATGCACATGCCGACAAATAAAAAGGTTAGGCTTAACGCCTAGTGAGCTCAAGAGTTTTAACATAGAAGAATATATATTTAAGAGAAAGGAATTTAGTCTAAAGCAAGATCTTTCGAAATAATATACTTTAAAATGGAAACGACACATTTTCCCATAATATGCACTTTTAAAGTCGATGCCCCTAAACACTCGATCTTATAACACGGTACAACACATAACTCACCCAAACGGGATCATAGTTTGACACTCAGCTTGCGAATATGTGAATAACACTTCATATCCCAAAACACCCAAACACGGGCGGGACATAATACTCGACCCTTGAATAGAGGAAAGTAATTCAAAAAGATATGGTACGTCATTGAAAATCCTGTACTCGAATTAATACTCACACGACCATAAAATAGAATGAAATCCAATTATTAAAGTATGGACAATTAAATACCCAAAATGCAACGGGCCGACAACGGGGGGGTACCCGTATCCGTTGAGAGCGGAGGAACACAAAGTATGCCACTCAACAACGTTGATCGCATGACACTTCACGGCCCGCGGCCCAAGTGCCCCTACGACCTCTTGACAAGTTCACCATGAGAGGACATTGACCTTGGTGGCCATTACAAAGAACTCCACCCCCAAAAGGCCCCGGGGACTACAACAGAGGAAATTCCCCAATAATGAAATGACGGGGGTCACAGTACTCACCGCCCAGGCAGCACTATCCAGACTCAACCCTCCTAGTCCCTCCTTGTCAAGTTTTGGTCATAAAACATGAGTCCCGGAGTCCAACCCCGTACCACCCAATTGACCATCAAATAAGACTGACTCGCGTGCCTATGGATCCAATGCTACACTGTCTAAAAATACACGACTACTCATGAATGACTACAACACTCGAGCCTGTACTTATAATGAATTTGCAATAAAATGCATTGAGATGTAACCCATATTTTTGGACTCTAAATCAAGCCATTAAAACCGGACAAGTGTCCTTAATACTCATTTATGCCAGTACCGAGCTAAAGTGCTCAAAAGCCTTTTGACCAACTATTAACGTCCTCCAAAATGAAATGCCTTTAAACAACGTTTATGAAGACACATACCCCAAAGATGTGGTTAACCCAAAACTCAACACGTATTGGGACCCAAGATTTTCCAAAGGGTTTATGAATGCAAATGTACCCGAAATACGTATAACATGAAATAGACTTCATTTGTACAAAATCACCCTGGATGTGAAAACCATGCTATTTACTCGTTAGAACATTCAAAACCCAAATATGAGCATTTTATGAGGTTAACACAACCCAAGTTCACCAAATATGAAAACTTATCAAAATACTCACCCTTTGACAAAAACCAAGTAAAATATAATTTACTTCAAAATATTCCAAACTTATCAGCAGTTAACCATTTCGTATAAAACACTTTAAAATAACCATTTTGGCATGTACACCGTTTTCACAAATCAACTTGAACTCACCTTGCTAGATTTAGGCTAAATCTAGATTTCACCCAACGAGCTCATTTGAAGACCACTTGAATCCTCGAGCCGAAATCTTCCAAAAACCTAGATCCGAACATTCCGACCCATAAATATCCATAATCAATCATAAGGAAACATTCTCTAAACATAAAAATACCAAGATCCCAACAAGATCAAAACCCTAATTTCTCCAAAACCATCAGATCCGAGATTTGAGATATCAAACACTAAGAAACCACCAATGGAGCATTTATAACCTTAATACAAGAAAACTTACCCTTGAAGACAATGAGACTTCCGAGAACGCCCAATCCAACACTTCAACCCGAGCTCCCAACCGTTGAACTTGATGGGGAAGATGAAGACGAAGGTTTTGTGGTTCAAGCTCCCAACTAGCTAGATGATTGAGAATCATGAGGTTTGGGGAGAGAAAAACCCCCAAAATGGGTTAGGGTTCGGTCTTTATGAAAGGGAGAGGTTGAGAGAGAATAACAATTAATCACCTTGGCATGCTCTAGGGATGTGGGACGCACGTCCTTCTTTTCCGTCAATTCTTGCAAATAGCCTTTCGAATTAAGCCAGGACAATTCTTTCTTCAGGGCGATGCAATCATCCGTTACATGACCGAAGTCATCATGGAAATCGCACCATTTTGTTTTGTATTTCTTATCACTGTCCTTATCGCTTTTCTTTGGCCATCGAATGTTCTGCTGGAGCTGTTTCAGGGACGCGACGACGTCTTTGGCTGACCCAGGGAAACCATAAGATGACACCTTAGAATACTGGACAGGTTTAGAAGTCGTTGACCCTCTCTTTTCGAATCTGACGTTTGAAATCTGTCGGGCAGGCTCTGATCGACCTGTCGGTTTCAGTTTGAAGTCTGGCTTTTTAACACCTAGACCTTTCCTGTCGTTTGAATGTTTTTTTTTTCTGAAAACGAGGTCATCCTCGACCCTTATATGGGCAAGCGTCCTTGCTCGTACGTCTTCAAAGGTTTCTGGAGGATATTTCGTAAGGTCAAGATATAACCCTGAACTATCATCCAGACCCCGTTTGTATGCCTCAATGGCTGTTTTTACGTCGCAATTTTGGATACTGATCATTTCTGCATTGAAACGGTTAAAATAATCCCGGATGGACTTTCCATTTTTCTGTACGACATAATAAAGGTCGCTCGTCTGTTTTTCCATTTTTCGGCTGCTGGAGAATTGTTGAGTAAATTGGTTCACCAATTTTCTTGAAATTGATATGGTATCGAGACAGTCCACATAAGTTGTTTGTATTGGGCGACATGTTCTGTCGGATCAGTGACGCCTGAATATTTTGGAGTGAAGGTCGGGATGCTATATTTCTTTGGGACGTCCACCAACGCGATTTCATCAACGAATGGCGACGCCTGAAATCCTGTACGTGGTTCGACATCAACTGGAACTGCTGCCCCCGGCAATTTGGCCAACATCGACAAGACACGCTCATTCTGTTCTTCCATAAGTTTCAACCGTTGCGTAACGGGATCTATTGGGATACCCCCAGAGACACCTAATGGAACATAACCTGATCCGTTGAAATTAGTTGGCTGTGAAGAATCAGAGGCATATCCATTGAATGGTATAGAAGTCATAGGCATAGTTGGGATTACGAAGGTCGTAGGATTAACTAGTGGTGGACGAGGGTAATTAGGCAATGGAGGAGGTACGTTCCAAGCACCGGTATAAGCATTCGTAGTCCCCGTCATATTGTTTCCACCCTGGTTTCTTAGATGCTCAATGGTTTCAGCCGCATGTCGAGCCTGGGCGGTTAGGGCGTCAATACGGGCACGAGCAGCAGTCAGCTCCATGTTCATTTGGGCCACAACATGATCTTGAGTTCCTTGGAATGACATTGTCCTGAATGAATAAAAAAGAGAAACACTCGAAAGAAAACGTTAGTACGTCGTATGATTATCGAAGATTTTCTTTAGATGGAGCCCCACGGTGGGCGCCAAACTGTTTATGCCAAAAATCTTCCAAGGAAAATTTAAGGTAAACGTGAAGCTTGATCCAACCAAAGAAAGTAATGACAATAATCGTACGACTATAACAAAAATAAAGTAAATGAGACGAGAGAATTGGTGACGCGGAAAACCCAAAAATGGGTAAAAACCGCGGACGATTGTGAATCGTCGTGCACTATGGACGTCAATCAAGGACGTCGTCCTTGATAACAAGTGTTACAAGTGTAGTACAAAGTAAAACAATACAATAAAATAAAGTCGGTCGTGCGTCACGTGTAATTAGACTTCGGTCGTACGTCGCGCGGCAAACATCAGTGGATCTTATGAACTTCGAGAGAAACTGAGCGAGCGTGAGAACGTAAGAATCAGATGTCCGAATGTGAGGTTCCATCTTCATATTTATACTCCAATTTTCCGTTGACAAGTCTTGAATGCGTATCTTTAATAGAATAACCGTTTGATATTGATGATAGCGTCCGTTACGTCTGTTGTTTTTGATGATGGCAACCGTTACAATCTTTGGTCATGAATGTCTCTTGAATCCTGCATTAAACATGACATAACGTATGTCACAGGTTAGTAACTGAAATCATGTCGTACGACTAACTTTGTCGGACGGATATTTGTTCATTTAATCGAAGTCGCCTTAAAGGAAGGGCGTCGGTTATCGCTGATCGTACGACGATAGACTGTTGGAATTTTTACCCAAACAATAACTGCATCTCTGTTTGGAAGACGTTTGAGTCCCTTTGTTTTTTGTTCGATTCTCAAGTCTCAAAACTTATGAAGTCTCGTTTTCTTTACTAGGCAAAAAGGTTGGTTATTTTTGTAAACCCTTTTTTAAATAAGTAAACAATAAAAATGGTTTGAGTTTTCTAATAATCTTTTTCAAAATCCTTTTAATTAATATTCAATATAACTGAAACATCATACAATTCGAATACAAACAAACCCTAATATTGATCCGTTGCACACAAATTAACAGATGTGTGAATGGTAGTCAAAATCTTGGATTTGTTGGTATGTAGTCCATTTAGTCGTATGTTTGGTCCATCATAGAATCCTAGCCACCTATCTCCAATAGATGCACATCACCTGTTTGTGTTTATGTCGAAAAGAAAAACAAAAGACATGATAGTGGGGTGGGCTAATTAAGGAGTGGTGGTCCTATCCTATGGAGATGGATCTTAGCCACATGTCGGATTCACAACACTATTCACATATGATTCATCAATCTTTTTATTACCAGACTTAATTGTTTAATAAAAAGTAGGATTGCTTTTTTAAACGATTGTTATTTTATCGAGTTCAAAAACATTACGAGTGTGCGTCCAAAACTCAATACTAACGTCGTATGATTATTATCTTCAATATTAACAGATGGTATTGATGGGTTGGATTACCGTGAAAAATGTTCTTTTTCGTAAGAGGTATGAGAAATGTTACTTTCACACACACACACACACATATATATATATATATATATATATATATATATAGGGGTGTTCAAATGCAACCCATTTACATGGTGTAACCCCTTTATTCACCACACATTTTATGTAATTAAAAAAAGGAAAAAAAATAAAAGTAAAATGTGTGGTGGATAAAGGAGTTGCAAATGTTGCATCATGTAAAAGATTGCATAATAACTCACCCCTATATATATATATATATATATAAGGTAACCTTCGCAGAAACTGATGAAGGTATATATTCAGGGGCGCAGGATCGTATGAGAAGTTGAGTTAACGGTGAGAAACATAATAAGTGGATCTGAATCTTTGACCTATCTTAATCTCAAGCTCTCCCATGAATTGCGACTTAGAAGAGAATTGATCTGATGCATCTCAACCTAATATACGTCCATTTCTCATCCAACGGTTGGTAACCACTTCTCACCGGAACCCAACCCTATATTCAAGTTCTATAACTTTTACCACCTTCACAAGAATCAACATATAACACAATATAAAGATATTTTCGTTGTTACTTCGATCTCACTAAAAAAAACTTTTTTCGCAGATGATATCAAATCTGATCTAGGATTGATTTGGATATATCTATCTGGCTTGTTGATAAGATATGCATGATTGAAAAGTGATGAATGGGACCAAAAATTTGCAAGCTCGCTTCACTCAGTCATTGAAACTCATTATAATAAGTAAGGTTTTCTTTTTTACATTTATGATATTTTAACTAAAATCTGGATAAAAATAATAATTGCCAAAAGTTTTATATTTATATTTTTAGAAAATCAAAAATCAATTCACTAAAGTTTTATTAAAGTGTTTGTTAAATGAACCTTTAAATTCACATCATGATCAATTTTTGCATTGCAAATGTAAAAAGAAATAAGAACATGTCTCCTCTTGTAAACTTGTATACAAGTTCATGATTCGACGATATTAGATTTCTCTTTTTAACACACAAGATTTCTTCTTTTTCTACATACTTTATAAACTTTATATCCTTAATAATGAAGCAGACTATAATTTATGATTAAAATTTATAATAGAAAAGAATGAGTGAATTATTGAAATGACTTTTGGGACACAGAAAGTGTTGTGGAATCGATCCATATTTTCTTTTTGTTTTACATATGATATATAAACTACTTTTTTCTAAAATTGATAGGAAACACTTAAATGAAACGAAATGGGGTATGAAGTTTTTGGGCCTAAATTTTGGTTGGGTAGCATGTGGTGGTGAACAACCTCTATTTTGTATGGGGCTTATCTATACTATATTATAAAAACGACATAAAAAACTCTTAATTACAACATTTTAAGCACAAAGTACAATTAGTTAAAGTTAATTACTTAATTTACAATTTCTTAATGCTTTGGTACAATCTTTTCAAGCACAGTATCTCACATAATCATCTATTTGTGGAATTGATACTCATTTATTAATATAAATATATGTTTTTTTGGTGGAGGATTTTATAAAATAGATTTTTTATTAGCATAATCTATTTTAAATGTAGATTTTACATTTAAATCTATATTAATGAGATGTAATATAAAATCTTTTTTCTTCCGTATTTTTTTATATTACATCTCATAATGATTTTTCCATATTTTATTTTATAAAATCTTTTTACATAATGAGATGTAATATAAACTCTTTTCTCTTCCGTATTTTTTTTGCTAATATAAAATCTATTTTATTTTATAAAATCTACACGTATTTTATATTAACATAATATAAAATCTACACGTATTTTTTTTGCTAATATAAAATCTACACGTATTTTTTTCACGAGCATTAAAAGAAGAAAAAAGAAGGTTGATATGAATTAAAAATAAAAAATAACGAGATACACTAATAAATTATGGTATTCTTTAAAATAAAAATATTCCGCAATACTTTCCAAATTAACCAAGTGTAAAGAAAATAAAATAGAAACGATGTAGATATAAAAATATTTTTCCATATTTTTAATATATTTACATTTAAATATAAAATCGAAAATGAAAATAAAAGATTTTAAAATATCCTCTACATTCACTATAAATATATATAGCTTCTTTATGTATCATCCGAGTACAAGAAGAAGACGAACGGTCGGGTGTCAATGGCGGAACCTGCAACTGAACAAAAGGTATTCCACTATATTTTTGTTTCTTTGAAAAACTACTTTTTTATATTTTGTTTTATTTACTGATGATTTGTTTATATTTTTCAAAACTCACAATCATATTTTTCGAAGTAGGGGAATAAGATATATATACATATCTTTATTTTTATCGACTAATACTATGAGGTCTTGAAGTCAATAGTCAGATAAATTTTCAAGTGGTACTGAATGAATTTGAACTATACCAGTTGAATTGTCGGTTACAAAAGATAGAAATCATTTAATTTCTTTGTCATATTTCATGTGGGTTGAATGTTGTTAATTAATCTACAGATTTATACGTTCAAAGTGATTGTCAAGTGTTGTCGAGGAGGTTTCAGAAAAATTGCAAAATCTGTAAAAGCGTATGTTCATATTTATAATTATTTCAATAATAGTGATATGTTGTGAGACATGTCGTTTGAGTTTTAAATAATATAATACAAAACTATTACCAATATTATTGCACAAACTCATAACAACAAACGATTAAGAATATATGCAAGTTAACCACTTATGAAAATACATTCGTTTTTCACATTGTATTTCATTAACTGTTAACAGAGAAATTACGTTTCATTTTAAATCGGTTCAATATTCCAACAAAAAATTTATCCTCCCGTGCAATGCACGGGCCCAACACTAGTTTGTATAAGGAAATTTGAGTTTTTATGCTTATTAATCTTTTCCACTCCCCTTTTGTTTCAGATTCTCTCTTTTGCACGATGATCTCTCATTTGCCACGCCGGTGGTTGGTTCATATAATGGAATTTGATGGAATTAGAATCTATCGAATGAATTTGACTTTGAAGGAATTAGAATGAAATTTGATGGAATTTGACCACGTGTTTGGTTGGTAGGAATTCAATTCATTTACTTAAGCTAAAGAATGATGAATTTCTTAAATTGTGGAATTCAATGGAATTGGAATGATTCCATCGCTTTCATTCCGTGAACCAAACATGACCTTGTAATTTGGTCAATGAAATTAACCATTTTAATTCCATGAACCAAACAACACCTAAGTCTGTCCCCGTTATCCTAGGTCAAATTATTTTTTGCATACATTCTCACATGTGAAACCATTCGTGCTTTCCATTTCATGAACTGTTATACTTGTCACCCTTTATTTCTTCAATATTTCATAATTCCCAATAATCCTAGAACTTCCCATTCCAATCTCAGTGACAAATGTACGATCAATACTTAAATCGATTATTACTTGATTTCTCATCTTATGTAATACTCTTTACGATGCCCTAATACCAATTTCTTACCCTCTAATGACGCCACAAATTTCAGCTATGCACCACTCGATTGGTCCTTGCTTAATGCTTACGACATATGAATTCTACTTAAGAGCATCTCCAACAGCTATACTAAAATAGAAAAAAGTGAGATTTTAGCAATTTTTTTGCTCCAACAGATATGCTATATCATATGCCAAAATAGAGAAAAGAGGAGAGAGAAGGTAAATATCTCCAAATTTGGAGAAATATCTAAAACTCCATATTGAAGAGAGAGAAATAATATTTAATTCTTTTCCACCAATAGGAGACATTGAAGTTGTATGTTTAGAAGAGAGAAATAATATTTTATTAATATAATTGATGATAGAATTGTTAAAATAGAGTAGCTGTTGGAGTTGGTTGTAATTTTTTTTAGAGATTTCAACTTTTTATACTCTATTTTAGAAAAATTATAGCATAACTGTTGGAGATGCTCTAAACCCCAAAATCAACACCATAGCTAGAGTCTTTCTATTCGTTCTTTTCATCCGGTTCTTTACTATAACCATCCAAAAAGTTTTCAAAATCATGGTACTACATAACATTTTCACTAATTGCAGATTGATCATCCGCTTTGAAACACTACACACATCTTTCAAAATCCAAACCTTTCGAAAGATTTAACTGCATAACATTATCCCACCAAAGGACATATCCTGAAGAACCACATCTGATTGCTTTCATGTAGACATCCCAAGTATCTTAATAAATCCCTTGTCATCTCATTATAGAACTTTTAATTCATCACACAATTTACTTTCCAAATAATCTTGGGTGTAACATGTATCCTTCTTTAATTTTCTCATACCCAAGCACAATGAATTTCTTATTCTTGCCAACAATAAGATTTTGAATTCCCATGGAAGACTTTCATTTCATGTTCTTTCATCTTTACTATTTCAAACATCATCACGACATTCAATTTAATTGTTCCATTAGGTCTCCATCATAGGTTAGATCCAACATTATGCTCGTTTTGCGATGAACCTTACGACTTTACGATTCACAAAATTTGTCTCTAAATGATTTTCCTTAGTTGGTTTCAAATCACATAACACTTGTCTTTCTCTCTTACCGGAGTCCAACTTAACTCCTTGCTTCTACGCTTATGTCGGTCCATTTTTGCTTTCCCACGAGTTACACCCCTTTCGGTCAACTATTCACTATTGACTTTTACTTCGACACAAATTTTTACTTAATGCATATGTCCTTTACTTAATGCACTCAAGGACTTGACATGCTACTGCAAATTTTTATCCGGGTTCTACTTACTAACATTTTCATCGAATTTAATCACATCAGTTTGACCTTAACATAAACTATACAAAAACTCAACTTGGTCACACTAGCAAGACTCGCATCACATCACAACTTACAATACCATATAAAATGATTATCACCGTAGGTTTTTCAAAAACAATGGTTTTCGTCCCTACAATTTTGACACTACAAAATAGTCATTGTGGTTTGGAAAAACGTCTGGATTTGGTGCCTACCTCTAACGGTTGCTAAAAAATTATGCTAAATCAAGGGGCATTTTTCGGCCTTTTATCCAATCAAAATCGATTTTATGATTTTGGTCCATGTGGTTTTTGATTTGTCATAAATATCAGTCTGTAATATTTTTTCTCAATTAATTCAAGAATCAAAATCTTCCCGACTCTTCATTTTTCTCTCAACTCTTGGTCGGCAATATGCCTCTGATTTTCCATTTATTTGTGTTATTCCGGTATCATCTCTCTTCCATTCAATTAGTTTACCCTAAATTTCTCTCTCAATTGTGTTCATGTAACACCCCCGTCCCACGTGATCGGTGGACGGTGAGCTACGAAAGAAAACATAAAACATAACTAGCTAACATATACGGAAAAAACAGAGCTACTATAACAATCCATTAAGTGGAAGACCAAATTTAAGACCAGGGTCGGCCGTTGTCGACATTTTGGAGGCCTTGTGCGAAAACCTAAATGTTATCCTATATTTTTTTAGTTATATTATTTATTAAGTTTTTCTATTACTAAATTCAAAAATAATACGTTTTGTTTAGAATATAAATGGAAGTACAAAATAATAATAAACAAGATTCAAATAAAAATTAAAATGTCGTTTATATCTTTAACAAAAATGTTCATAAATCTCCTACGATTAATCTAGTGATAAGAGCAAAAAGTTAAATACTAACAAAACTAAATGTAATGACATAATATGTAAAACTTACAATATATAACACATGTAGTTTAATACTCAAATAATAAACTAACAATATTCCGTACATTTTTTCAAAATAGAAAACAAACAATTAGGCATTACTATTTTTTGAACATAGATTTTCTACAATTTATAGCAAAATAATTTATTATAATATCATTATTAAAATTTGTCAGAAAATCATTTTCAACTGAAATCAAACTTCAAATATTTAGTTTCTCTTAAGACATAGTTGATCGTAAATGAATTTTGAATTTTTTTGAACAAGATTAAGAAAAACATAGAAAAATCATGAAAAATTCTAAATACCATAGATAATCAAACAAAGTTAATAAAAGAAAATCATTGAAAAATAAAATTAATTAAAAAATATTTAATATTTACTTATAGATTTAAATTTTTACCTTAATAAAGATTGATAGTGACAACTCTAATTTATATCTCAAAGATAGAATAACCTAAGAAGAATATTGCAAATTTTATGATTACGACAACAATAAAAGAAAACCTGATGAAGAAATTGGGAATTTTGGTCTTTTAAAAAATAAATTAGATAAATAAATCACAAAAAATAATAGATAAATAAATGAAAAAGTAATTAAATATTTTTACATATCTTAAAGGATTACGAAAGTCTTAGGTAATTAATTTATTTTTTCTTTTAATCAATATATGCGTTTCATTTGAAAACCAAATAATTTGTGTAAACTTTGCAAACCACTATTTTAGGAAACATTTTATTAAGTTTTCTAATCTAAAGTCATGATTATAATAAATGAATCTTATCATCTTCCATATATATCACAATCATTATTAATGAATCATAATAGTTTTCCATAAATATATATATTGTTTCCTAAAACAATGGTTTGCAGAGTTTCCACGAATTGATTGGTTTTCAAATGAAACGCACCCTATATATATATACATATATATATATATAAAAGAAGGAAGAGGAGACAGAGTTAAGGAGACGACTTCCTTGGTATTTATCTATTTTTCTAGATCTTTGATTTATTTTTAAATAAATGAAATATAATCAATTTATTAAAAAATTCATTATATAAGGAAGAACCACCAAGAATGAGGTGACATCCTCTAAACATCCAAAACATAATTTTCTTTTTTCTCTTGTTTTTTATTTTTTTATTGAGTAATTATTATCAACATTTAATTAGTTAGACTATTCATATTCTTTGGTTATAACTAAATTTATTTATTTTCTTCTAATTTCATATTACTCTTATTTTTTAATTTACATAACAATTAATGAAATATAATCAATATATTAAAAACTCATTATATAAATGAAATTACAATCAATATTTTTATTTTTTATTTACATGACACTTGAATGTAATATATGTATATTTTTATTTGTATAATAATAAACTGATTATAGTTAATATAAATAAATAAAATAAAGATGACAATTAATCAAGTCAATTAATACATTTTAGTTTATATGTAAAAAGCCTTATTGCAATCAATATATATATATATACACACACACACATACATAAATGGAATAGTTATGATAACCATATATAATATAACTAAATGGTTTATATTATATTATCATAACTATTCCATTTATGTATGTGTGTGTGTATATATATATATATTAAAAGAAGAACCAAAAAGTATTGAGGTGACATTATTAGAATTGAGTATTGAGGTATTTGTGAATTATAAATGATTTTAGATATCTCACATTGATGAGAGATTGAAAGATTGCAATAGAGTGACATGTATAAAAAAGAAGGATATGATGTCATTGTGTCAACTAATGGACTTGAGTCATAACGTTATCTTATTTGGATGATATTATCTTTGCAAAACAAATTTTATTATATAAAAATAAAAATATAATGTTAATTGTGGTTGAGTTTTAAATATTCCACATTGGTAATAGGTTGAAAAATTGGAATATGTATAAAAATCAATCATATCATCAATCAAAATTTTTATCTTTATATATATAAAAGGAAAACCTTGGGGTATTGAGGTGACACAATGAGAATTAAATATTCTCAAATGGTGAATTGTGGTTGATTTTGTGTTGTCCCACATTGGTGAGAAGTTGAAAGATTGGAACAAAGTGGTGTGTATAAAAAAAATGAATGAGATGCATTGTATAAATTCATGTGATATAACTCATAGGGTTGTCTATCTTAGATGACCTTTTTTGCAAAAAAAAATTAGTTTGATTCAAGCGGTTATCTTATTTTATATATATGACCATCTTTTACAAAAAATATTTAATAATCGTTATCATTTTTATATAATCTTTATATATATATATATATATATATATATATATAGTCGGGTTCAAACGAGAACAATACATATTTAAAAGAACACGAGAACTTACAAAATCATTAATGATTTTACATTAACACACGAAAAAAGGACATTGGCCGTAGCTTCAGGTCCACGTGACTTTTTTGCGCTTTAATATAAAATCACTAATTATTTTGTTAGTTCTCGTATTTTTTAAATAGCTACTGTTCTCGTTTGATCCTTCCCCCCCCCTCTCTCTCTCTCTATATATATATAAGATAAATCTTGGAGTATTGAGGTGGCACCGTAAAAACTGAGTATTCTCAAATGGTTAATTGTGGTTGATTTGGAGTTGTCCCACATTGGTGAGAAATTGAAACATTGAAACAAAGTGGTTTGTATAAGAAAGGTGGATGAGGTGCCTTGTATAAATTCATGTGGTTTAACTTATAGGATTTTTTATTTTGCATGATTTTTTTGCAAAAAAAATTAATTTGATTCAAGGGGTTGTCTTATTTTTGATGACCATCTTTTGCAAAAAAAAATGTTAATAGTCATTATAATCGTTATATCTTCTTTATATATAAGAATAAAGTATTGGAGTATTAAGGTGACACCATAAGAATTCAGTATTCTCTAATGGTGAATTGTGGTTGATTTAGAGTTGTCCCATATTGGTGAGAAGTTGAAAGATTTAAATAAATTGGTGTGTATAAGAAAGGTGGATGAGATGCATGGTGTAAATTTATGTGGTTTAACTCATATAATTGTCTATTTTGGATAGCCTTATTTTTGCAAAAAAATTTTGTTTGATTCAAAGAGTTGTCTTATTTTGGATGACCATCTTTTGTAAAAAAAAATATTAGTAATCACTACCATCTTTATATCTTATTTATTGAGGTGACACCATGAGCATTAAGTATTCTCAAATGGTGAAGTTGTGATTGATTTAGAGTTGTCCCACATTGGTGAGAAGTTAAAACATTGGAACAAAGTGGTTTGTATAAGAAATGTGGATGAGATGCATTGTGTAAATTCATGTGATTTAACTTATAGGGTTGTGTATTTTGGATGACCTTCTTTTTGCAAAAAAAATGTTTGATTTAACGGGTTGTTTTATTTTCAATGACCATCTCTTGCGAAAAAAATCTTAATAGTCATTATAATCGTTGTATATATATATAATCGTTGTTTGATTTAAGGGGTTGTTTTATTTTCAATGACCATCTCTTGCGAAAAAAATCTTAATAGTCATTATAATCGTTGTATATATATATAAGAGGAAAGTCTTGGAGTATTGAGGTGATACAATGAGGATTGAGTATTCTGAAATGGTGAATTGTGATTAATTTAGAATTGTCCCACATTGGATAAAAGTTGAAGAATTTGAACAAAGTGGTGTGTATAAGAAACGTGGATGAGATGCATTTGTGTAAATTCATGTGTTTTAATTCATAGGGTTGTCTATTTTGGATGACCTTTCTTTTTTTGGAATTTTTTTAATTCAAGGGGTTATCTTATTTTGGATGACCATCTTTTGCAAAAAAAATAAAAAAATTAGTAATCATTATCGTCTTTATATAATCTTTATATATATAAGAGAAAAATCTTGGAGTATTGAGCTGGCACTAGGGGTGTATGCGGGTTGGGTTGGGCGGTTTTTGACATTTTTACAACCCAACCCAATTATGATGGTTTGAAAATTCTCAACTCAACCCGACCTATTCAAAAGTATAACCTAACCCAACCCAACCCTTGCGGGTTAGGGCGGGCTGGGTTGGGTTGGCGGGTTATAAATATACATAAAGTTGACGATTGAAATACGATAAATAATACTAAAAATGTAGCCAACAAAGTTATTAGTGATTACAAATGTTCGAGGTTCTATATCTCTTTTCTTAAACGTGTTGATTTGTCATTGTCTTCGATTTTTGGAGACTTAGGAGTATTTTTCATTGCTCGTATACATAGTAAATATGATATAAAAATACAAAGTTACAACCTACAAAAAAAACATATGATATTTCTCTACGCACTAAAAATCAAACTTTTAACAACATCAATGCAATGAAAACAAAAATTCATGGTTCCAACTTCTATTTGAAAACATACTCTTTATCTCATTTATGTTTATAATTCTAATTTAAAATCTATTGTTTGAAACATACTTCATATATTTACTTATGCAATGAAAACAAAACGTAGATCTAGTTGTTTCAGTACTCGTGCATTCGTGTTTATTGAGACATATCGATCGACCTAATTGAATTAATTCGAGCCTTGACGTAGTTGGATTAGTTTTGGGCTTTGGGTTGTAAATTGGACTAATATTTGTATATATATATATTGTGTTGTTAATTAGACTAATATATGTATATTATAACGATTGTAAATATTATATATATATATATATATATATATATATATATATATATATTTATCGAAATAATATATATTAGCGGCGGGTTGGCGGGTTGGGTTGGGTTGAATTATGCTAACCCAATTTCAACCTCTTAATTAGCGGGTTGGCGTTTAGCGGGTGAGCGAGTTGGGTTTAATTGGGTTGTTAGCGGGTTGGGTTGGACGAGTTTCGCGAGTTGACGATTTCTTGTACACCCCTAGCTGGTACCATGAGAATTGAGTATTTTCAAATGGTTAATTGTGATTGATTTAGAGTTGTCCCACATTGGTGAGAAGTTGAAACATTGGAACAATTTGGTGTATATAAGAAAGGTGGATGGAATGTATTTGTGTCTATATAAAAAGAAAACCTTGGGGTATTGAGGTGACACCATGATAATTGAATATTCACAAATTGAGTTTTATTCACCGTGCAACGCACGATGTCGAACACTAGTTTATAATTAAGTTATATTAAAAAATAAAGGTGCTGAAATCTTGGGTTCTTACTTCTTAATACTTAATTGAAACATGAAATGGTTTAATTAATTAAAAAAAATAGTTAAATCAATGAAAATGATGCAAAACACAAGACAACTAACAAATTCGATCCCAGGATGACTTCTACAAGATAGGAAGCGCATACCAACTAAGCCAACAACAACTTATGTCATATGTAGGATTTTTCTTCTTATGTACGAAAACTAGACCTGGCAAACGTGTCGTGTCGTGTCGAGTTCGTGTCGGGTTCAAAGTTAAACGGGTTGAAAGTGTCTAACCCTAACCCGACCCGTTTAATAAACGGGTCAGAAAATCCCAACCCTAACCCGACCCGCCAAACCCGCCATGACCCGCCTAACCCGTTTAACATTTATAAAATTAAAATTAAAAATCGAAAATTCACAAAAAAATACATATACAAAATTCAAATGAAAGCATTAGAAATCCAAAATTTATAGTTCAAAATTATAATAAAATAAACACTAAAAATCTAAAGCATTAAAAGGAAAACTTATATATATATACATATACATATATATATATATATAAACGAGTTATTCGGGTCATTTTCGAGTTGAATTTTTTGACCCTGACCTTACCCGTTTAATTTTCGTGTCGTGTTGTGTCAACCCATTTATTTAAACGGGTTGAAATGTATTACCCAAACCCGTTTATTTCGTGTCGAGTTCGTGTCGGGTTAGCGTGTCGTGTCAGTTTTTGCCAGGTCTAACGAAAACTTCTAAAAAATTTTGGAGGCCCTCGAGAATCGGAGGCCCCGTGCGGTGGCACCACCTCGAACACCCCAATGCACGACCCTGTTTAAGACGACTTAGTTATAGTATAATATTTACAGAAACAAAAGTTATTCCATCCAAGGTCGTCTTCAAAATGGTTACACTCCATAGCTCTCACTCTCGAGATGATCCCATCTGCGATCCTACACCTACCGAGGACAAAACAAACCTCGGTTGAGTCAAATGCTTAGTGAGCGGATAATTTATATAATAAAAATCATAGTCATAATCAAGTTAATAAAAAGAATATGAGTAACAGAGCAATAATGACTCAAAACCGAAACATAAAGTGATATGTCACCGATTTACACAAAATATCTCAACCGGTAACTAAAATGTATCATCACACCAAGAGTCAAGAAGAATTAAGAAAATCATCTGGGTTCGAGGGTTGTACGGAACACTCGAACAATAGGAAATGAGTATAGGGCAATACACGCAATTCCCTTCCGATAATCGACTCCCAAATCGGATCCCGAAAACGGCTTCTAGGATCGATCCATGAGCCCTCAAGTTGGCCGGTACCAGGCCAGACTCACTTATTGACATTGGGGGTACTAATAACAAGGACGCCATGACAATTTATAGCCGCCATGGAGGCGCCACGACATTGTTGCCCTCAATGTCGTGCCTTAAAACACGAAATATTCAAATCGTTGAAAACATGTCAAGTCGATGTGTAAAAAGTAATTTCATAAAATATGTGACTTTCAATCACTACATATCAAAATAGAATTCCAAAAACGGTTCTAATCCAAAAACGATTCAAATCCGACAACGGATCAATCATAAAAAATAATCAAATCCAAAGGTAGTTTAATTTAAAATCATATAGCCAATAATGAATATATCAAAGATAAGCCATGATGATAACTCCAAATAATAACCATGATTATAAACATTATAAATGCCGACAATTGGATGAGTTATCAAACTAATATCCCAATATGATTTCGTGAATTGGAATATGAAGAATTATAATCATAATAGAGTAATAGATGTCTAGATGTCTAGATGGTAAACGGGATACAATATTACCTCGATAATAGACTAGTGTCTAAAGAGATTCACAAGAATTTGATATCCGTACCTTATATGGTAATCGGAGTAATGCTACACGTTCCAGATGTTCTGACTTTAAGCCACGTCATTCCAAGTTACCTTAAGGTTTTTCATATGTACGAAGCTCCTATCCCATTGTTAAGACTCATTTCTTATCATAAGTTTGGCCCTGAATAAGATTAGACATGATTGGGATTGGATTACATATGTTACAAGTCTTTAAAGCACAAGGTACAAACAAATAATGCAACATAATCCCCTGCACCTGACAACTTTGTACCAACTCGATTTTGAGTCTTTTTATCATACTTAGATGTACATTCAGGTGTTAATGTCTAAACAAAAGTTGTAACTCTATTTCTTAGGGTTCTAATCGCTTTGGAATCATCCCATTTGAAGCAAATACGATTTTATATGAATTTTCTAAAAACAATGCACAAATCTCGTTTTTCACGGAACCAACTCAAGAAACTCATTGTTTTGAGCCTTATAGAATTAAAATCAGCTCTTGACATAAACTACAAAGTTGTAATAGACACAAATACCTTTCCAACAGTGTATTACACACCTCAATCGAACCAATGAGCGATTTTATATGATTTTTTAAAACAACCTGCAAATTCTGTGACTCCTCTTGACAGCTCAAAACACATTTCCTTTTTATAAGATTGCTACCAAAATCATCATGAATCAACTATATATCATTCCCATATCACGAATAAATGTTTACAACTTAATTTTCAACTTATTTAATCAACAATCAGATGTACATACCTTGGTTTGTCTTCTACAACTAGCACTCCTTGAAGATTTAATCATCAATACTTCAGGTTCTTAATCCTTCAACCACAAACCAAAGTTTTAGATCAATCTATTGTATAACTTTCTAAATGTTAGAAGATAAATATGATTGAAGGAGACGATAAATATGTTGAAGGTTTGATACCTCGATATATTGATTGAGAAAAAACGTACAAAATGAAAGATAAATAATGAGTAATCTAACCTAGACTACAAGATACAATAAATATATACATAGACTATATGGGCTTGGGCCCTATACTGACATGGGCCTGAGCGCTCTACACATATACATTAACATCCCTCCTCAAACTCAATCGGGAGAAGAATGAGCCAGATGGAGTTTGGAAACTAGATCACGAAACCGTCCTGGTAGATGAGCTTTAGTGAAAATGTCGGCCGGTTGATCAAGAGATGAAATAGGAAGAAGCTGGATAGTCTTACGAGTCACATGTTGACGAACAAAGTGACAGTCAATTTCAATATGCTTCGTTCGCTCGTGAAAGACATCATTGTGAGCAATCTGAATCGCACTGTTGTTGTCACACCACAATGGAGTTGGAGACTGTTGAGGAGCCCCCATGTCCGAGAGTAGCCAGCGTAACCACACAAGTTCTTGAGCCGTGTCAGCTAGTGATCGATACTCAGCTTCAGTACTGGATCGAGCTGTGAGAGATTGTTTCTTGCTCCGCCAAGATATAAGAGAGTCTCCAAGGAAGAAACAGTAGCCGGTAGTGAAGTGACGATCAGTCATGTCACTGTCCCAATCAGCATCAGAAAAACCTCGCAAGGTCAATGATGATGTGGATGGAAAATGAAGACCATGAAACATGATCCCTTTTAAATATCGAAGAATGCGCAGGACAACAACGTATTGATCAGAACAGGGTGCAGACATGAACTGACTGACAGTATGAACAACATAGGCAATGTCAGGTCGAGTTACTGTCAGGTAGACAAGTGACCCCACTAACTGGCGATATAAAGTAGGATCACGCAGAGGAGGTCCTACATTCGGAGCCAAATGAAGGTTGTGCTCAAGAGGAGTGGATGCAGTTTTGTTGCCAGTAATCCCAACTTTTGACAAAAGATATGAGGTGTATTTGGCTTGACAAAGATAAATTCCCGATGGATCTGAGAGCACCTCAAGACCAAGAAAATAGTGTAAAGAGCCAAGATCCTTCATCTCAAAACAGGAGCTGAGAGATGTCTTGAGATTAGCTATGCCTGTAGAGTCACTGCCAGTAATAATCATATCATCCACATACAGGAGAAGTAAGATTGTACCAGCCTCAGTGGTCCGACTAAACAGTCCTGAATCATAGTTGCTGGGTGAGAAGCCCAGAGAGGTGACTGTGGAACTGAATTTCTCAAACCAAGCTAACGGAGCTTGCTTGAGTCCATAAAGAGCCTTCCGAAGACGACAAACATGACCTTGTGGAAGTCGAACGCCTGGAGGAGGTGTCATGTAGACTTCCTCAAATAAGTCACTGTTCAAATAGGCATTCTTAACATCCATCTGAAAGAGAGGTCATTGTTTTGTAGCTGCGAAGGCTAGAAGACTGGGAACAGAAGTGACTCGATCAACAGGAGAAAATGTCTCCTCATAATCAATACCGTACTCTTGATTGAAGCCCTTGGCCACAAGACGAGCTTTGTACCGATCAATAGAGCCATCAGATTTTGTCTTGATTTTGAACACCCATTTGGAGCCAATGGGTGACTTGCCTGGTGGAAGAGGGACAAATTCCCATGTCTGAGCTTTGTCAAGAGCCTGAAGTTCCTCATCCATAGTTTTCTGTCAATCAGGGTTAGAGGAGGCTTCCTTGTAGGAAGTAGGTTCGTGATTTGACAGCTGAGTAGCATAAACATGATAATCACGAAGATGAGAAGGAACTTGTCTTATCCGATCTGATCGTCTAACATTATGAGGTTGAGAAGTTCCAGGAGCCAAAGACTCAGCAGGCACCTCAGATGTTGGTTGTGCGGATTGAGCAGATGATTGATGTTGATCAGGAAAACTAGGAGATGCAGGATGTGTAGGTGCAGGAGACTCTGAAGGAGAGGCAGACTCATAAGGAGTTGGAACAACAGGTGGAGGTGATGTGATGTCAGACTGGAGTGAGTCCAATGAGACGGAAGCATCAGTGAAGAACGGAGTGGTGAAGTTAGGAGACTCACGAAACTTGGATATAGAAGAAAAAGGAACATGTTCCCAGAAGCTAACATGACGAGATATACGAAGACGCTAGCGATAACCCTTGTGTTCAATACCATATCCAAGGAAGCAGCAAAGTCTGGAGCGAGGTTCAAGTTTGGTATGTTCATGAGATTGTAGTTGAATAAAACAAGCACTGCCCCAAACTTTTAGAAGTTCATAGGCAGGGGTGACCTCATGAAGAGCCTCATAGGGAGACTTATTATGAAGGATGGGAGTAGGATGACGATTAATAGTATAAACTGCAGTGAAAGCAGCTTCACCCCAAAAATGTTCTGGACATTTAGCAGAGATGAGAAGAGTGCGAACCGTATCAAGAATATGACGGTGTTTGCGTTCGGCACGACCATTTTGAGGAGATGTGCCGGGACATGAGTACTGAGAGAGAGTCCCCTGATATTGAAGAAAGAAGAGAAGAGATGACTCTTTGTATTCCATAGCATTGTCAGCTCTAAGAATCTTTATAGATTTTGAGAATTGGGTGTGAATCATCCGGACAAACATAATATAAAATTTGGGTAGTTCCGAACGATGTTTCATGAGATATATCCATGTGAAACGTGTATGGTCATCAATAAAAATAACAAAATATCAAACACCCCCCATGGATGGATGTGGTGCTAGTCCCCATACATCAGAATGAATAAGATCAAAAGAAGAAGTAGAATTAAACTCATTCATTTCAAAAGGTAAAGCATGATGTTTGCCAAGTTTGCATGATAAACAAGAAAAATTGTCAGTTGATACACAATTTCCCAACACCCCTAAATGAGCTAATGATTTTATTCTGTCTAGAGATAAGTGACCCAGCCGGGCATGCCACAACTCAAAAGAAGAAGTGTGCTGGAAACTGAGGCAACAAGACTTGAAGCAGGTAATGGAAGACGAAGGTAGACCACTTCAATCATCCGTCCAAATTTACGGCCGAGTCCAAGGATCTTCTTGGTCTGTGGATCCTGTACAACACAACCAGAAGAATGAAATAAAATGATCAAATTAGATTCAAGAAGTTGCGCAATCGAAACTAAGCTCAGAGATAGTTTCGGAACATTTAGAACATCCAGTAATTGTATATGAGGAGTGGAAACATTTCCACTAAAGGATATCGGTAGATGACAGGCCCTTTTGTTTACCTCAGGGTGAGACTGATAATACCAAAAAGCAAGTATACAAATTGGTACTATGTCGCCTTTCAAGTAATAAAAGTGGTAAAATACCAGATATCGTCCCACAGAGATCGGATTAAAAAGTGTGTTAAAAGTATAATGAAAGATGAGATTTCAGATGACGAATTTGAAGCAATATTTTGATTGGTTGGTTAACACACGATTACTTTAACAAGAATAAACGAGGAGCAAGGGTGTAAGACTTTTGATGGTATATGAATCCAAAATCCAGCAGGTCAATGCTACAGCACTTGTTATAGCATGATGCTATTTGAGTGCTGCAGCATGCTTCTGACTATAACTAGTTTTATTATTGATTTCAAGACACGTTCCTCTCGGACTCTCACCATCCCATTATTCCAGTGGCCATGAACCATCTCATCTCTGAGCAAGGTTCCAGATAAGGGAATGATGGGAATGGAGTTCTCAAAATATACGGCGAAACGAATTCTCTTCGTTAAAAGTTACTCTTTCGAAATAACCCCCATACCTCCCAAGTTGATGTATTACAAGTAGCTTATCTCTAAGTCTACTCCATTTTAACCCTTTGAAAAAGTGACTACTTATCAAGAATGGATCATTTTAAATAACACAAGTAACAACTCTCGTTGCAAGTAACTCTTTCGATATTACCTCCCATGTCATTCAATTTGACGTGCTATTCAATGGCCTATCTCTAGGTCCATGACACTATTACACTATCAAAATAATCATTTTGACAAAAAGTTTTGTTATCTTGGTAAAACTTGAGTTGGAATAATAAAATTTCGTCAAAGTCACAAAAACCCACTTTCTTTTAGGTCCACATAACCACCATTTGTCTCACACCCAAGCTAAGATGATTAGCTACTCATTACAATAAAGAAATAAAAACTACTACTAAGAATTACAACGATAAACATAATGGAAATTGCTCTTGAAATGTAAATGACTTGAAAGTATATAAATATATATATATATATATGTGTAACTAAAAATGTAAAGACGAGAATGTAAATTACAAGGAAATGGAAATGACAAGAAGGTAAACTTGAATATAACTATAATAAACTTTAACTACTAAAATCTAGAACAAAAGAAAAAAAGGAAAGGCTAGAGATGCAAGATGGAAAAATAAAATACAACTAAAAGAAATGAGCAGGTGGGTGCTGTTTGGATGTTGCAGCATGCATATTCAAATATAGAGGTTATATAAAGATGATGAAGAACACTATGAAGATCATAAGAACATAAGGATGAGTTCTGGAAATTAACGAGCATGGGACTGGAATGGGACCAGTTCGTGAATCAAACAGAAAGTAGAAGGATTACAATAAACATAACAAGATTGAAAGCTTAACATAAAATATGAAGAGCAAGATGAAGAACATAAACACTACTATTAGAAAGTAAAGAACTAAAGAAGATGATTAACAATCGGCTCCTAAGCTTGCTGCAGATTCGAAATAACAACCCAAAAGATGTTAAAATGATAGATGAAGATGTCTCCTTAAGAGCAACTAAACCCTCCTTTTATAGACAAGAGGAGTGGCAAAATTGTAAATTAAGGAGAATCTAATTGTACTTACCTAGTCTAAGCCTACTAGAACTACCAAAGCTTGTCCCCATTTAACCAACATATTACAAACCAGATTAACTAATGTTTAGAGGTTACAATCAGATTAGTTACATGCCAAAATTCAGCTTAGCCTTCTTTCTTCTCAATTTTTCCTCAAAAACAACCAGCTCCATGCTGTGGTGATGCTGCAGCATGCCCTGTTTCCAAATAGATTTTTTTAAAAGATAACCAAGTTAGCCTACAATATTCATAGAACAAGCAAATCACACAATTTAAGCTCCAAGACACAATAAATGGAAAATGAGATAGAAAATGACTCAAAGTGGGATTTGAAAATGAAAAATCCTATCTAAAAGATTAAAAGAAATGTGCTTAAGTACTAAAAATTGAGTACTTATCACCACCCCAAACTAAAAACTTTGCTTGTCCCCAAGCAAAAGAAAGGAACAAAATAGAAGACATTAAATGTGAAAGTTTTGCATTGGAATACATTAGGTGTATATCATGAGTTTGAGCATGCCAAGTCTATATCATATAGCCTTTCATAAATCCAAAGTAACCAACAATCTCATCCTATGTGTTTCAACATGAACCATATGCTAGCCTTATATTCTTTTTGTTATGGACACACATCCTACATCACACCTCTTTCATGGCTTTGAGTGTATGGGTTTCTCTCTTTTGGCTCTTTCTTTCCTTTCCATGCCTTTTCTCACACATGTACCAACACTTGAAATTTTTCAAATTTTTGTGCATTTTCTGTTGGTACATACACCAGCCCCTATGGGACTTTTGTGGTGTTGAATGCCACTTTTCATGGCTTTTCTTGTGCCATATTAGACACCCCCCCTACCCCAAACTAAGAATTCTGCAATGTCCTCATTGTAGGAGAGAAAGGTGTTTATATCTTTGACAATTGGGTGGCTGTGGTTCAAGAAAAGGATATGTGCTATTGAGTGTTATATGTGTAGAATGTGATCCAAAATGTGTCCCAAGCAACTATTAGGCTAGTTCTAGCATGCATTTCTTCTAAAAGTGAGATGTGGACTCATGAAATTATTATGGATATACAATTCAACAAATCATATCAACACATGATCCACTGCAAAATAAAACAAATCTAAGAAAAAAAATTATCCCAACCTAAAAACTAAAAATAAATAGACATGGAGCAAAAACAAGGTGTGATTTAAACCTGTCCTACTCAGGTTGAGTAGGCTGTTTGTGGCCAACAGGGGCTGCAAGTGAGACTGCTAAGAGGCTGGAGGCTGCAGCACCAATGTGAGCACTTTCTTCTGCTGCCAATTTGACCTTCAAATCTGCTATCTCTCTCTTCTGTCTTTTCACCATCCTTTTCAGCTTCTTTACTTCTGCACTCTCCTCCTCTTGATCCTTTCTCATTCTGCTATCAACCATCGACTGCACCTCCACCTTGAGATCTTCTAGCCTTTCTATGAACTCATTCCTTTGTTGAAGGACTGTGTCCATAAGATTGCTATTTTGAGCCAAGACTTCTTGCATCATTCCCACCATCTCATTGGCCCCAACACCCTTCTCTTTTCTGTCTCTCAGCCTCTGGACTGCCTTCATGTCCATCTGGAACCTTTCTCTTTGTTCCTTTACCACTAAATCATCAATATACCTCGGCACCCCCATCTCAGTTAGCAGTTTGGTTAACATTCCAGGGAAGTAGAATTTTCCCCTGGATTTTGATCTGGTAGAGCACTCTCTTATGCTTCTCATGATGATCTTTCCGAAGTTGATGGTTTTTCCTGTCACAAGACAATAGAGTAAAAGCATCCTTTCCACAGTAATAAAGGTATCATGAGAGGTTGGTGAGATGGTGTGCCTCACAAAATTGATCCACACATTGGAGTCAGCTGTGAGGTTTGAGGCTCTGAAGGTCCTTAACATCATATTTGTATGGCTTTCCCAATTAGTTTTAGGCTTTCCCAAAACTGCAACTACTTCAGCAAGGTCACTGGCAGTGGCCTTATGCACAAGTGCATAGTACTCTGTTTTCTTTGGTGGGTTGAGTTCTAGGAATTGATTGATTCTGTTGGCAGTGAGGTGGACAGTGGTTCCTCTAACATGGATTTTTGAGGCTGAGGTTACAGACATTTCACAATAGAATTCTCGAATAAGGGTGAGGTTGTAGGAATCATACACATTGCACAACTTGCTAAGACCTTGGGTGTCAACTACTTGCCTTATGAAATGGAATTCCCTCATACTGTGTTCATCTATTCCTTTCTCAGGGAATCCAATTTTTGTTTGAAATTTAGGCCACATCTTGGCTGTAGCCTTGGAGCTGAACCCATTGTGAGGTGAGGTAGGCCTTGGCAACAGAGTTACAACAGGTTCCTCTCTTCTCTTTTTTCCTCTCACAGACTGCTCATGCTGCAATGATGCTGCAGCATAGCAGTTGGTATCAGTGGGTTTTGTTCCAGATGGTTCCCCTTCAACTATCACTCTCTTGGTCCTTTCACTCTTTCTAGTCCCTTCCCTGATGGTTTTCCTGGCAAAGACCTTTCCCAATCTCTTTCTTTTCTTAGTTGGCTTGACTACCACTGGCTCTTCTTCCTCAGTCCACACAACTTCATTCAAATGGAAATCCATAAATGGGTCCTCATGGTTTTCACCTATATCTCTATCCACATTCATATTTTCAATGATGGTTTCCTCACTTCTTCCTATCCCAATGCCATTAATAGGGTTCTCAATATTCTTTCCAACAGTAAATCCCTCAAATGGGTCAAGACTCTCAACAGTCATTCCTACTTCTTCAACAGTTGGTCTAGGCATTGGGTTAATGGTGACCATTTTGTCAGTAGAGTTCAATGGCCCAAATGAGCAATCGAACTCAAACTTTCTGAAATGATCAACATTCACCTTTGTTGAAGAGATAGGCATTCCAGACTCATCCTCCGAACATGAGGTGATCAGGCCATCGACCATAGATTTTTGAGCAGGGGAAGATACCTGAGATTCTGCAATGGTAATGAAGTTGGGATGGAGAATAACCGCAAATGGATTACTTTCTGGAATCTCCCCTGTTGTTGTCGCTCTGTCCGAAATTTCTTCTCTTTCGGTCATTGGAGAACCCTCGATGTCAGAAGCATTAGGGAATAGGGCTTGTGGAGTGAAAATGTGGAGGAATGGACGAGTTTGTGGAGGGCTGGAGTTGTCTTCCGAAATCGCCGAAGGTAGAGGGTTGCTCGAGTTCGGGCTTTGCTCGACAGTCCTGGTTCGTGGGCTTCGTCTTCTTCCTTCGCTATTAGGGTTTCGAGCCGTGGTTTTCTTTATCTTTGCCATGTTACAGGTTGAATCACTGAGAAAAGGGGAAGAATATGGTGGTTCTTGAGATGATTTCGGTTTGAGAGGGAAGTGACAGGGAGTAAGGAGTGAGAGATAGGAAACGGTTATGTTTCAAAAGAGGGTTTTCTGGAAATTGAAAAGACAAAAGGTGACTTGATGGTGTCCTTATCTGATTTAATTTAGGGGATGCAAGCTGTAATTTAGGTGTAACTTGGGTAAAGACCATTGGATTTTTAAGGAAAAGTACAAAAAGGCATCTTTTGGAGGTTTCCTCATCATTGGAGCTATAAATTAGACATAAAGTCTAAAATTAGCTAAAAATATGATTTCACCCATTGTACTTTCCTTAAACAAACCTAAAATTCTTATCTGATATAATCCCCAAATTTTCAGCTAGACATTCCCTTTTTCTTTGAAGACTCAGATCTCTGGTGCTGTAGCATTGGAATAACATCCTCTTGTTTCCTCCTTTTTCCTAAATTAAGGCTGCACACTAACAAACAGATTACACAAGACTAATAAAGAAAATTGCTAAACTAATTAAACAAAGATTATTTACACAGATTGTGGAACTTTGAGATAGTTCCCATTTTGATTGAAGCTTTTTAGCATAGAGTGACCATCTCCACAGAGCTATGATGTGGAGATGCTACAGCATCATGGTATAGCTTTACTCTCTGGCCATTCACTTTGAACACACTATTGTTCTCCGGATTGACTAAGTCTACAGCCCCATATGGATATACTTTGTGGATGAGAAATGGGCCTGACCATCTAGACTTAAGTTTACCTGGAAACAACTTCAGCCTAGAATTGAACAAAAGACATTTCTGGCCTGCTTTCAACTCTCTGTGCCTAATCCTATTGTCATGCCATTTTTTGGTTTTCTCTTTGTATAACTTGGCATTCTCATAGGATAAGTTCCTATGTTCTTCTAGCTCACAGAGTTGTAACTTTCTCTTGTTGCCAACCTCATCTAAGTTCATGTTCAATTCCTTTATAGCCCAATATGCTTTATGTTCAAGTTCTAAAGGGAGATGACAGGCCTTTCCAAAGACTAGCTTGTATGGAGACATACCCAAAGGTGTTTTAAAAGCAGTTCTGTATGCCCATAAAGCATCATCTAATTTAACAGCCCAGTCTTTTCTGTTTGGTTTAACAACTTTTTCAAGAATCCCTTTTATTTCCCTGTTTGAGAGCTCAGCCAAACCATTGGTTTGTGGGTGATAAGCAGTGGCAACCCTGTGTTTCACATGATATTTTTCAAGAACTTTACTCAACAAATTGTTTATAAAGTGGGTACCCTCATCACTAATTAGTGCCCGGGGGGTACCAAACCTTGTAAAAATCTGTTTTTGTAAAAATTTTACAACAGTTTTAGCATCATTAGAAACACATGCCATTGCTTCTACCCATTTTGAAACATAGTCAACAGCAACTAGGATATATTGACAATTGTTTGAAGGAGGAAAAGGTCCCATAAAATCTATTCCCCAAACATCAAACAACTCAACTTCCAAGATCCCATTCAAAGGCATTTCATTTTTCTGAGAAATGGAACCACTTCTCTGGCATTCATTACATCTTTGAACAAAATTATGGGAATCTTTAAAGAGAGTTGGCCAATAAAATCCTGATTGAAGCACTTTAGCCGCTGTTCTTTGGCCTCCAAAATGTCCTCCATAAGCTGATTGATGGCAATGCTGTAGAATTGCTGCAACTTCAGTTTCTGGGATACACCTTCTCAACAATTGATCTGTACCAAGTTTAAACAGAAAAGGATCATCCCATAAGTAAAATTTACAATCATGGAGAAATTTCTTAAGCATGTGATGAGTATAATCAGAAGGTATGATGCCACAGGCCAAATAATTTGCTATATCAGCAAACCATGGAAGTTGTGCCTGCACCATAAGAATCTTTTCATCAGGGAAAGTCTCAGTAATGCTTCCACCTTCCCTACTTTCAACAAGTTTCTCTAACCTGGACAAGTGATCAGCTACCTGGTTCTCAGTCCCCTTCCTATCAACAATCTCTAGGTCAAACTCTTGCAACAACAAAACCCATCTTATCAGCCTAGGTTTAGCATCTTTCTTTGATATCAAATATTTAATGGCAGCATGGTCGGTATGTACAATGACTTTTGCTCCCATCAAATATGATCTAAATTTTTCAAATGCAAAAACCACAGCTAATAATTCTTTCTCAGTTGTTGTATAATTAATTTGAGCTTCATTTAGGGTTTTGCTTGCATAGTGGATGGAATGAAAAATTTTCTCTTCTCTTTGACCTAACACAGCACCAACAGCCCAATCACTGGCATCACACATGATTTCAAAAGGTTTGTCCCATTCAGGAGCCACAACCACTGGTGCAGTTACCAGAGCTTTCTTTAAAGTGAGGAATGCATTTCTACATTCATCATTAAAATCAAACTTTTGGTCATGCTGTAATAATAGACATAAAGGTTTTGAAATTTTTGAAAAGTCTTTTATAAACCGTCTATAAAATCCAGCATGGCCAAGAAAGCTCCTGATACCTTTCACAGTTGTTGGTTCAGGTAGTTTTTCAATCACTTCAAGTTTAGCTTTGTCTACCTCAACTCCTCTTTTAGAAATTAAATGACCAAGGACAATCCCTTCTGTTACCATGAAATGACATTTTTCCCAATTAAGGACCAGGTCAGTCTCCTCACACCTTTTTAGACTCTGCTTCAAATTATCCAAACACTGATCAAAAGATGATCCATAAACAGAAAAATCATCCATAAATATCTCAATGGATTTTTCAAGCATATCAGAAAATATGGACATCATGCATCTCTGAAAAGTGGCAGGAGCATTGCAAAGTCCAAAAGGCATCCTTCTGAAGGCAAAGGTGCCATACGGACAAGTGAAGGTAGTCTTCTCCTGGTCTTCTGGTGCTATGGCTATCTGGTTGTATCCTGAGTATCCATCCAAGAAGCAGTAGTATTCTTTTCCAGCCAACCTGTCCAACATTTGATCAACAAATGGTAAGGGAAAATGGTCCTTTTGAGTAGCCTTGTTCAACCTACGGTAGTCCATGCAAATTCTCCATCCGGAGACTATTCTGGTAGGGATGAGTTCATTCTTGTCATTGGAAATGACAGTGATCCCTCCCTTCTTAGGCACACACTGGACTGGACTAACCCAAGAACTACTGGCTATTGGGAAAATAATTCCTGCATCTAACCACTTCAAAATTTCCTTTTTTACTACCTCTTTCATGACAGGGTTCAGTCTTCTTTGTGGCTCTATGGAAGTGAAGTTCTTGTCTTCTAAGATGATCTTATGTTGACAAATAGAGGGACTAATCCCCTTAAGGTCAGCAATAGTCCATCCTATGGCTTTTGTGTGCAACTTCAACATATCTACTAACTTCTTTTCTTGATGCAATTCTAGGGTGGCAGAAATAATGACTGGCAGTTTGTCTTCTCCTCCTAAAAAGGCATACTTCAAGTGAGATGGGAGTTGTTTCAACTCCAGGTCAGGTGGTGAGATTATTGATGGAGTAAATGACTTTTGTTCATTACTTTCCAGCAGCTCAAATGCTGCAGCATCCAAGGGGACAGACTTTTTCTCCAAGGTCTCATCATCATCATATTCCTTGTCTAAGTCTCCCAAGGTCAGGTCTTCCTCATCCTCCTTTTCTATCCTACAAGCTTGTTTGACTCCCTCCTCATGACACAAGTCCTCAATGACACCCAGGCTTGAGCAGTCTTCTAGATCACTAGGGTATTTCAAAGAATTGAAGACATTGAATGTGACTTTTTGGTCTTGTAGTCTCATGGTCAATTCACCCTTCTGGACATCTATCAAAGTTCTACCCGTAGCTAAGAAAGGTCTTCCCAAAAGTATGGGAATATCCTTGTCAGCCTCAAAGTCTAAAATGATAAAATCAGCCGGAAAAATGAACTTATCAACCTGCACTAACACATCTTCAATCTTACCCTTGGGATATGCAATGGTCTTATCAGCTAGAATGAGTGTGACTGTGGTAGGTATGGCCTCTCCTATGCCTAAGCTTTTGAAAATGGACAATGGCATAAGGTTGACACTAGCACCTAAATCACACAGTGCCTTCCCAACCTCTTTCCCACCTATGGAGCAAGGAATAGTGAAACTCCCTGGGTCTTTTTGCTTAGGGGGAATTTTGTTGGTCAAGAGAGCACTGCAACCTTCTGTGAGGGCAACAGTCTCATATTCATTCAATTTCTTTTTCTTGCTCAATATGTCTTTTAAAAACTTGGCATAACTGGGCATCTGCTCAATTGCTTCAACAAGAGGTATGTTGATATGCAATGCTTTGAAAACATCCAAAAATTTCTTGAATTGCAATTCCTCCTTCTCATTCCTTAACCTTTGGGGGTAAGGAATGTAAGGGGGAACTGGTTTGATAACAGCTTGGTTTGATTGTTTTGAGCAAGATGGATCCAGTATGCTTTTGGTCTTTGTTTCATTAGGTGAAATCACAACTGTGGTCTTTGGATTAGTCAAAGGTGGACTTGAACTTGTGATCTTAGGATCTTGATTTTCTTCTTGAATTTTTGGTATTGGAATTACAGGAATCTCTGGATCAGGAATGGACTTGGGTGTTTTTTCAACATCTGTTTTGGTTGTTGGTCCAGATTCCTTTTCTACAGATTCAGGTAATTCTTTACCACTCCTAAGTGTGACAGCTTTCACATGTTCTTTTCCAGGAGCCTTGGGTAATTCTGTATTACTGGGCAAAGTGCCTGAGGCTCTATTGTTCTGATTAAGTGCAATTTGACTGACTTGTGTTTCCAAACTCCTGAGAGCTGCTTGAGTCTGACTCATGAATCCTCTCATCATTGCTTCAAGAGAGAGATTTGAGTCATCATGTGGAGGTGTATGATGTTGATTTTGAAAAGATGGTTGAGTGTGCTGATTGTTTTGAAAACCTTGACCACGATTATTCTGATGATGATTATTTTGAAAATTTCCCTTGTACTGATTTTGAGAGCTACTTGCTTGATTTTGAAAATTGGAGTTCCCTTGGTGCTTTGGTGCTGGTGGATTCAAACATGGACTGTTCCAAGAGAAGTTTGGGTGTTGTTTCCAGCTTGCATTGTAGTGGTTGGAGTGGGGAGCAGGTCTGTTTTGCACAAAGTTCACAGATTCAGAATTATGTGGACAGTTTTCATAAGAATGCTCTCCACCACAACACACACATTGCACAGAAAGAACTGCTGAAGCAGGTGTGGGGACAGTCGGTTGTGCTCCTTGACCAGAAGTTAGATTTTTAAGCATGTTGGTCATGGAAGCAAGCTGAGCTGTCAATGCAGTGTATGCATCCACATCATGCATTCCAGCAGTTTTCCTTTGAGTTTGGGCCCTTGGATCAGCCCAGTGTCCATGGTTTGTTGAAATCTTTTCAAGAATCTCATACCCGGCATTGTAGGTATTGGATGTAAAAGCCCCTCCTGAAGTCGCATCAAGCATCTGTTTTGCATTGGGAACAAGCCCATTGTAAAACGTCTCGAGTTGAATGCAGTAGGGAATGCCATGATGAGGGCATTTTCTCAACAATTCTTTAAATCTTTCCCACGCATCCGGAATAGCTTCATCATCCATTTGTTTAAACATGCAAATCTCATTTCTGGACTTAGCGTTCCGGGTAGGTGGAAAATATTTTCGCAAAAATTTTTCGGCCATATCACTCCATGATGGTACTGAACCTGGTGCTAATGAATTGAACCAAACTTTTGCCCGATCCCTTAAAGAAAATGGGAATAGAGTGAGTCTTAAGGCATCAGCAGATACTCCAGGGATTAGAAAAACATCGGTGATTTCCATAAAAGATTTTAAATGCGAATGTGGATCTTCCGATGGCATTCCGGCAAATTGACCATTGGCTTGCAACATGTGAAACATGATGGGTTTTGGTTCAAAATGTAAAGTTTCTAATTGTGGCCTAATAATCCCAGAATTCAATTGCTCAAAATTAGGAATTGCATAGTCCATAATTCTTCCATCTTTTGAGTTTGCAAGATCAATGATGTTTTGTGGTTCAACATTACCAACAGATCCGGCCTCATCTTCCTCATCATTATGATTTTGGTGATTTTGAAACTGATGAGGTGGAGGATTTCTAAAAATTGGTGCATTATTTGCAAAAATTGGTGGTGGCCTGATTTGATTCATTAAAGGTGGTCTCATTTGATTTTCCAAAGGCGGTGGTTGATTTTCCAAAAGTGGTGGTCTAAGATGCATGTTTTCAAAGCCCGGGGGAGGTCCTTCCATATTGAGAGGATTTGTGTTTTGAAAAGTTTTTTGAATTCTCCTTCTTTGACGGAAGGTTCTCTCAATATCTGGATCTAACTTGAAAAGTTCCCCGCGTTGTATTCTTGGCATGCACCACTTTTAAAAATCTTTTGAAACTCCCAAAGGTGGTAGAAAAACCAAATCTTTTAAAATACTTTACAAACACTTTTGACTTGCCAATCCCCGGCAGCGGCGCCAAAAACTTGACAGGCCCTTTTGTTTACCTCAGGGTGAGACTGATAATACCAAAAAGCACGTATACAAATTGGTACTATGTCGCCTTTCAAGTAATAAAAGTGGTAAAATACCAGATATCGTCCCACAGAGATCGGATTAAAAAGTGTGTTAAAAGTATAATGAAAGATGAGATTTCAGATGACGAATTTGAAGCAATATTTTGATTGGTTGGTTAACACACGATTACTTTAACAAGAATAAACGAGGAGCAAGGGTGTAAGACTTTTGATGGTATATGAATCCAAAATCCAGCAGGTCAATGCTACAACACTTGTTATAGCATGATGCTATTTGAGTGCTGCAGCATGCTTCTGACTATAACTAGTTTTATTATTGATTTCAAGACACGTTCCTCTCGGACTCTCACCATCCCATTATTCCAGTGGCCATGAACCATATCATCTCTGAGCAAGGTTCCAGATAAGGGAATGATGGGAATGGAGTTCTCAAAATATACGGCGAAACGAATTCTCTTCGTTAAAAGTTACTCTTTCGAAATAACCCCCATACCTCCCAAGTTGATGTATTACAAGTAGCTTATCTCTAAGTCTACTCCATTTTAACCCTTTGAAAAAGTGACTACTTATCAAGAATGGATCATTTTAAATAACACAAGTAACAACTCTCGTTGCAAGTAACTCTTTCGATATTACCTCCCATGTCATTCAATTTGACGTGCTATTCAATGGCCTATCTCTAGGTCCATGACACTATTACACTATCAAAATAATCATTTTGACAAAAAGTTTTGTTATCTTGGTAAAACTTGAGTTGGAATAATAAAATTTCGTCAAAGTCACAAAAACCCACTTTCTTTTAGGTCCACATAACCACCATTTGTCTCACACCCAAGCTAAGATGATTAGCTACTCATTACAATAAAGAAATAAAAACTACTACTAAGAATTACAACGATAAACATAATGGAAATTGCTCTTGAAATGTAAATGACTTGAAAGTATATAAATATATATATATGTGTAACTAAAAATGTAAAGACGAGAATGTAAATTACAAGGAAATGGAAATGACAAGAAGGTAAACTTGAATATAACTATAATAAACTTTAACTACTAAAATCTAGAACAAAAGAAAAAAAGGAAAGGCTAGAGATGCAAGATGGAAAAATAAAATACAACTAAAAGAAATGTGCAGGTGGGTGCTGTTTGGATGTTGCAGCATGCATATTCAAATATAGAGGTTATATAAAGATGATGAAGAACACTATGAAGATCATAAGAACATAAGGATGAGTTCTGGAAATTAACGAGCACGGGACTGGAATGGGACCAGTTCGTGAATCAAACAGAAAGTAGAAGGATTACAATAAACATAACAAGATTGAAAGCTTAACATAAAATATGAAGAGCAAGATGAAGAACATAAACACTACTATTAGAAAGTAAAGAACTAAAGAAGATGATTAACAATCGGCTCCTAAGCTTGCTGCAGATTCGAAATAACAACCCAAAAGATGTTAAAATGATAGATGAAGATGTCTCCTTAAGAGCAACTAAACCCTCCTTTTATAGACAAGAGGAGTGGCAAAGTTGTAAATTAAGGAGAATCTAATTGTACTTACCTAGTCTAAGCCTACTAGAACTACCAAAGCTTGTCCCCATTTAACCAACATATTACAAACCAGATTAACTAATGTTTAGAGGTTACAATCAGATTAGTTACATGCCAAAATTCAGCTTAGCCTTCTTTCTTCTCAATTTTTCCTCAAAAACAACCAGCTCCATGCTGTGGTGATGCTGCAGCATGCCCTGTTTCCAAATAGATTTTTTTAAAAGATAACCAAGTTAGCCTACAATATTCATAGAACAAGCAAATCACACAATTTAAGCTCCAAGACACAATAAATGGAAAATGAGATAGAAAATGACTCAAAGTGGGATTTGAAAATGAAAAATCCTATCTAAAAGATTAAAAGAAATGTGCTTAAGTACTAAAAATTGAGTACTTATCAGTAGACCAGTGTTGTCAGCAGTTCTTACTGACGTAAATTGCTGAGGTGGTTTCTTAGAAACGAAACCATCAGGGCAAGGTGTCATATGATTGCAACACCCAGAGTCAAAAAGCCATACGTTATCTGATGCAACTGAGTGTGGAGAATTCATACCCATAGCACCAGACATGATCTGCTCCACGAGTTCCTGATTGCGACGCATCAGTTCCATTAGGTCAGGTGAGGAGGCTGGAGAAACCTCGGTATCAGCAATGGTAGGCCCAGCAACAGCGTGAGTCCGGTTCTGAGAACCAATGTGCTTTGAGTTCTTCGGGCAGTCAGACTCATAATGACGTGGATGAGTGATGCCACACCTACGGCACTTACGGATAAGACAATCAAGAAGAAGATGAGCAGTAGAATGGCAAAAGGCACACTCAGATGTGTTCGTCTTTCCCACAGATTAGGAATGATTGTTGTTGGTCCATTTGCCTTTGGACTTGGGATGAGACGTGTAGAGAACGCTATCAGTAGCGGGCATCGGTGAGCGCATGTGAAGACGGGTTTCTTCACTTATCAATTCTGATATTGCTTCTTCAAGAGTAGGTAATGGCTGCCTATGAAGAAGAGAAGCACGAACATTCTCAAATTTATCAGTAAGACCCATCAGAATAATGATCAAATGTAGCTGGTTGAAGTAGGCAGTGAATTGTTGAGTTGTTTCATCAAAGATTTGTGGTGCTCCAAGACTTATATGATCTCTGAGAGACTGCATTTCAGAGATATAAGAGTTTATGGATTGATCAGGAAGCTGACGTTTGCTCTGAAAGGTGGTCCACAGTTGATACTGATGAGATAGACTCGATGACGTGTACCGGTTGGCGAGAAAATCCTAGAGACTTTTGGCGGTAAGATAACCAAGAAACTGTTGGTTGATCTCAGGAGTAGTGGAGGCATTAATGAAGCCCATAATACGAGCATTATTGATGTCCCACTCATTCATGCATTTTGCAAAGTCAACAGCATTCTCAGTTGCTTCCTGAACTGGAACTTTGGATGCACCAGTAACATAGGTGTAAAGGCCATGGGATTTTAGCAGAATTGTCATATGATGATGCTAGAGAATGTAGTTGCTACCATTGAAAATAACCGAGATGGGATTTGAGTGATTGAGATTGGCAACCATGGGAGCAAGAAACAGTTCTGTGGTGCGACCGGTATAGACCGGTAGAGGGTCGTCCGGTATGAACCGGGAGGTGCGATCAGTATAGACCGGTAAAGAAGTGAGACCGGTATGGACCGGTAAAAGTTGCGACCGGTAGAGTGCGTCGACCGGTAGAATGTTTCGACCGGTAGAATGCTTCGACCGGTAAAGAGTTCGACCGGTAGAATGTTTTCGACCGGTAGAATTTCGGTTCTGCGGCAAGGATTTCAGAAAACAAACAAACAACGGTGGCGGCAATTAAAAAACACACAGATCGATCGATAGAATCTCACAGATCGATCGAAAAACGATTCAAAAAACGATTCAAAGGCAAACGATTCAAAGGCGATGGCAAGCGATCGATTCAAAAAAAGATCGATTGTGAGATGAACAGTGATGATGAATAGTGAAATCGAAGAATAAACCTACAACTCTGATACCATGTTAGAAGATAAATATGATTGAAGGAGACGATAAATATGCTGAAGGTTTGATACCTCGATATATTGATTGAGAGAAAACGTACAATATGAAAGATAAATAATGAGTAATCTAACATAGACTACAAGATACAAAAAATATATACATAGACTATATGGGCTTGGGCCCTATACTGACATGGGCCTGAGCCCTCTACACATATACATTAACACTAAACTTCAACATACCTTGAAATTTATATAATTTCATTACTTTTTCTTCACTTGAATAACCTCAAATCTTCAAAATATGAACATCTTTTTAGTTGCATGAGTTCCTAATACAAACTTTGGGTTTGATAAAGAGAGGATTTTAGTTCTAGAGAGAGAGGGGTTGAGATTAAAATGAGTTTTTTGGCTGAAATAAAATGGCTTAAACACTTGGTAAAAAGGAGGTTTGAACTTTTCATTTCTCCAATATTAACCCTTCATGTATAGCTTAATCCGACATTGGTCCATATGTGGATTTTTCTTAACATTTCTAGTCCTAAACTAAAGTTTCCATTGAACATAATTGACCCCTACATAAGACTTTGACTTACATTAATAGTCTAAAATACAACTAGTTTAAGCATAGGTACAAGTAGATAATGCATCCAATACTCATATAAATCAACATACCAATATTAGTCGGTAACAAAATCTAGGGTGTTATAGTTCATCTCGTGTAATTCATCTCCTTACCTGTGAAGTCTGATCTATGTTCAAATTGAAAGATATATAGTTTCAATGGGAGATATAGTTGGCAAGAAAAGGAATTTTGTTAGAACTATGAAATGAAAGCGGATAGAAGACTTGGATGCATGATGAAAATAGATGGTGAAGTCTGAATCGAGAGAGAGAGAGAGAGAGAGAATTGGAGAATGATATATATAGTGCTGGAATCTTCATATCCTGAGAAGCAAATGAAGATTTGAAGTTTTGGTAGTGCTCATCTCTATTGTTTCCCGAAGGGCCTTCCAGCTCTTTAGCCATTAACAAGCAACTCCTGTACGTTCTCGGTTCAACTGCATTGCATGTCGATCTGTATTTTGTGATTTATGATCCTTGAATTGGTCTTCAACGTATAAGTAGCTAAAAACTTCTTTTGGGATATTATGCTCACTTTTTTTTACTGCAAATAGAGTTGTAGTTTTTCAAGTTGCCACCCATAATGTTAGATTATGAAGACCATAACACATTTCTAGATGTTGAAATGCTATATAATTGGCTCTTTTAGATTACTTAGATATAAAGTTATTGCCTTTCAATATTCGACTTCAATTTAATAATTAACTAACGAGGTGAGCAATTAAAACAACATTGAGTCCTTCCTTTCACTACTAGACAAAGGGGCAATTTCGGCGGATTATCCGGCGGAAGTCAAACAAGTCAAACCCCGTTGACTTTCACCGGAAATCCGTCGAAATTTATTTATTTATTTTAAAATCTTATTCTTTTCCGGCGGATTTCCGGCTATTTAAATGAGAAAAAACAGGTTTTTTCTGATTTTGATTTTCCAAAGTTTTAGCGGATTTTCGGCGATTAATCCGCCGGAAAATAAATAAATAAATAATTATTAAAATAAAAAATAATTATTTTCGGCGGATATATCCGTCGAAACACCGCCAGAACAATTCGCCGAAAACTCTAAACTTTTCATTAAAAAATAAAGTTTTTAAACAATTTAAATAAAATTTTCGGCGGATCTGTCCGTCGGAAATCTGCCGGATTAGTTTTTTTAATTAGGAGTTTAATTATTTCGTGTCAATTATTGAAAAAAATGGCCGGTGGATGTATCCGCTGGAAAAAGTTTATCCGCCGAAAGGGCCACCGGAAAATCTTGCTTTTAGCGCCTTTTTTCCGACCAGCAATTCCGCTGAAAACCATAGTTTCCGGCGGATATGTCCGCCGGAAATAGCGTCGTGTTTTGTAGTATTTGAAATCTCAACTTTGAATTCCTGAAGGGTTTGTTGGAAAATTTTAGTAAAAATGTGGTTTTTTACTAACTTTGGACACAATTAAATACATGTATATGTATTGAATATATCTAACTCTTCGTGGGTTTGTGTTCTCCTATATGAGAGCTTCGAAAAGATATATTATGTGTTCAAAACGGAATATGTGTGAATGAGATATCGATGCTCAAAGTTGAGTAATTGGGATGAAATTAGCAAAATCAAATGAGTGTGGAATGTGTCCCACATTGAAAGGAGTGGTAAACCTTTTGTGGTTTATAACCTTGAATGTGGAAGGAGCTTACAAGCTCTTTGTTTGGTTTTACTCCAACACCTACCCGCGCGCAGGGGGGTGCCGATTGTGACTTTCGTAGGCTAAAATCGACGAACTTGTGCGTGGGCGCGACCTGCGGACATGAATTCAACTCCGAAATCTTGTGCTCGCGCAGGTTGGTTTTAAGTCGCGACATTCACTGTTTCAAATTCAACTTTGTAACTCCTTTGATACTCATCATTATAAGGATTAATATGATTAATGGTCAAATAATTCAGTTTAATGACCGATTAATTTCATATTAATTCTTCGGTTTTCGATTGCGAGTATAAAAAGAGGAGTCCGGATTCATTCCAAAACCCCGGAATATTGAACGATACATATTCTCTCTAATCTTCTCTGCATACGGTTTCTCTCCAGCGACTTTTCAGGCAAGTGGTAATATCCGGAAGTGCATCTGCTTACGCTGTTGTACCCTGGGAACTGACGACGAATATGTTTAAGGGAATCGTGTTGAACACGAGCCTCAACATCGTTTGATTTCATCTACAGTTTATTCGTTTTAATTCATTTTCAGGCGATTCCCTTTGTATTCGATTTTTACTAATCATTTGTTGATTGTATTTAGTTATTACATTCTTGTAATTTTATATGTATTATTAAAATACATATAGTGGAATTACCAACAATCTTAAACAGATTCGTATCGAGTTTGTCTCGATACTTTTGGTTTTCTGGTTTTTGTAAACATATTGTTTTCCTGGTACTAATTGTACACGTGAATCGAATCGAGTTTAGCTCGATTCAATTGGTTGTCTGTTTTGTGTAAACAGATTTTATATCGAATCTATTTCGATTTGTTACGAATCGAGTTTTGACTCTGTTGGGTCATCTAAGATTTAAAGATAACCTCTCCTTAGTCTTTATTGATGTTTGAACCTTGTATTTTGATTTGTGGTTCTTTGTAATAGCTTAGTTAGGTAAACAGTTTGGTGAGTCGAAGACAAACCGAAATCAACATGAAGGAAGTCTACAATGGGGATTGAGATAAACTTCAAAAGTGAAACTAAGCCCAGTCTGCCGATTCCTTTTCGGCAGACCTTATCCTTGCCGAATTTATATTCGGCATGTCCTCCCTTTGTTGCCGAACCACCTGTGTTCGGCACATGCCTAATCTACCGAATTCCTCTTTGGTAGTTTTCCTCTTACAGATTGCTTCTTTATCTAGTAAGAGAATTTATGTTAAACCCTCATGATTTGACATACTTCCTCATTCCCAATGATCCTCTGACAATGGGAATTGAAACCTCTTTCTTCCTTGAGAAGATTTACATTTAGTCTTAATTTGATTAGATGTTTATTTTCTTTCTGATCTAAAAAAGATTGTCCCTTGAATATTTTATAATAGATATTGTACTTTCATAGCACAAAAGTTACCTTTTGTGTTATGACATGTCACATCAAATATCTTATAATTTATTGACAATATCTCAACCACCCATGCCTTTACTCCTATATGTCATTTGCACTCATTACATTGGATAGTATATAAAGGATGGAGGTAGCACCTTGCTACTCACGCTTTCAACTCAAGAATTCAGATTCACAAGTTTTCAAGCAGGTTGATAGTTTTCCCTTGTCTCTCTAAGATTAAGTCTTTGTGTTCTTTAATATCTTCTAAGTGTTAGATTGTTTAGAGTAGTTCTTAACTATTATTATTCCGCAACAGTCTTTATTTCTCTTTGTGTAATTCTTGATATTTCATATCAATAAAAGAATTAAAATTAAGTAATTTTGGGTATTGTATTCATCCCACCCCCCCCCCCCCCCTTCTACAATACTTGTTGTGCCATTTTGGGACTAACAAGTGGTATCAGAGCGGTTGGTTTAATCTAATAAACCAGATCCGTAATGACATCGCCTTCTACAAAACCTGAGTCTTCTTCTCAAAACTCTTTTTACTCTGACAATGGATCTACTGTTAAACCTCCTAAGTTCAACTCGAACAACTTCTCCTTATGGAAAAGTAGGATGATGCTCTTCTTAGAAGGAGCTGACAGTCGGTATGTTACCATTCTTAGTGAAGGTCCTCTTATCCCAAAAGTCTGGGATAAATTTGTCAAAACTCCTAAGGATAAGGAAAAAGAAAAAGATGATCGTTTTCAAGTTTCCGATGACTCATCAGAGGAGGAAAGATCTTCTGCTACTGGTCGATATGTTCTGAAAAGGACAAAAGAGTACAATGATGAAGACAAATGCATTGTTGGACTCGACTCCAAAGTACGAACCATTTTAGCCCAATCTCTTCCTGATGAAGTTTTCCAATCTCTTGTCGGTCTTAAAACGGCAAAAGATATGTGGTCAACTCTATGTGTTTTGTAGGAAGGTACAACTGAAGTAAAGAAATCTAAGAAAATCTCTCTTGTTCGTAGATACAAATTCTTTTCTCATGAAAAAGGAGAATCTCTTCCCTCCTACTTCAACCGTTTTAACAGTCTTTTAAATGAGTTAAAACTTGTTGGAAAAACTTATGACAACGAGGAAGTCATATGCAAATTTATGGATGGCCTTCCAGATTTCTGGAATACCCTCTCCACTTGCATTAAGACAACCAGGGACTTAGAAAGCCTTCCTCTCACTTCTCTCTATGGTATGTTTCATAATCACGAACAAACCCATCTTCAAAGGAAGACCATCTTCAAAGAAATAAGAGCTCCCTCTATGGCTCTTATCAGTGATGGCTCCAAGAAATCTGTGTGTGTTCCACGTATAACCTATCATTCTGATGATTCAGATAGAGAAAGTCATGAAAATCTGAATCACTCCTCGGAGGCTTATCTAAGTGAAGCTGATGATGAAGGAGAAGATCTCTCTGTCAATCATTTGACATAAGAGATGGGTATGCTTGCAAATTTCTCTAAGTTCCGAAAGAACTCTTCTAATAAATTTCAAAGCAACAGAAATTTTTCTTCTTCTTCTAGAAACTCCCTAAACAAATCCAAGGAGGATTGCTATGCATGTGGTAAGAAAGGCCACTTTGCATCTGAGTGTAGAAGCTATCCTTCTAGGATTTCTAAATCTAATTCTTCTAACTCTTCTAAAAGAAGAAATCTTCGATCTAAATCTACAGGTAGATCACATCCAAGAAAGCCTTCTCCGTCTTCATCATTCAAAGAGCTCTCCGACAAAGCAGACAAATACAAAGCCAAATACAGAAGAGAAAAAGAAAGAAATTTCAATACTCAACGAAAAGGCAAAGGCTTGATGGCAAAAACTCTAGACTGGGCAGACGAACCCACTTCCGACAGTGAGAAGGAAGTGTCGAGTAAATGCCTTATGGCTAAACTCGATGAAGAACCAAAAGACTCCCGCTCAAGGATGGACTTCACTGCTGAGTGCTCTTCCTCTACTTCTCAGGTACATCCCTTCCTCTCTCTCACTAATGAAGAAAAGATTGAGGCTTTTGACTCTCTAACTGTACTTTTTCACAACGAAAAAGATGCAAAGAAAAGAGCAAATGCTCAAGTCAAGTCTTTCTCCTCTCAACTTCATGATTCTCTATTTCAGCTAGAACAGTTTAACAAACTAAAAGCTGAGTTAGATGACTTGAAGACTTTAAACTATGTGCTTGCCAAGGAAAAGAACAAGCTTCTAAAGAAGCTTCATAAGGAACAAGAAACCCTAAACAAATGGAACACCTCTTCCAAAAATCTTGAGAAATTTTTTCAAGATCAAGTTGTTGGTGAAACTTATGGATTAGGGTACTGGAAAGAGAATGTTGTGTGTACTCCTTCTGAAAACATTTCTTCTCCTACTCATAATATTCCTCCCGTCTTCTAAACTACCCTCATATTCTTCTGATTGGAATGATTCTAACTCAGAAGATTCTAACTCGGTTTATTCCATGGATCTTCATGATTCAAGGAAGCTTGGTTACTTTGTTTCCGCCAAAGCTTCCAAGCCTATTCTTACAGAAGATCAAGACTCTAATGAGTTGGTTAAGCCTGTAAATGATCTTCTTATGTCTTTAAAACTAAAAGAAGTCTTTTCTTCTTCTTCTTCTTCTTCTTCTTCTTCTTCTTCTTCTTCTTCTTCTTCTTCTTCTTCTTCTTCTTCTTCCCTTTCTTCGAAAAAACCCCCAATTCTCTCTAAAGGAAAATATGTTGCTATTGACCTTCCAAATAAAAGAAAGATTACACCTTCTTCAAAAGGTAAATCTCCCATGCACGCAACAGAATTCATTCCTAGAGCTTTAAAAATAAAGAAGTCCAAAGGAATTTCTATCAATTCTTCTTCTTTTGCTTACAAAGGAATCCTTGGATCTGCTCCTCTTAACCCTCACGCTCCTTACAACTATCCCATTCCCTCTCACCTTTCCAATCCTCCTAAATCTAAACCTCAAGGAAAGGTAAAAGCTGCTTCTCTTGAACCAAAGAAGAAACTCATTTACCGAAAGTGTTACAACTGCGGTGACACATTTCATTTAGCCAAAGACTGTCCAAAGGACCGTATCGAAAGATATCGTCAGATCAATTCTTCTTCTTCTTCTTCTAACCCTAAAGGACCCACCTCAAAGCGGGTTCCAAAGGACTAATTTGTTTATGTCTACAGGTCTATGGGCATCATCAAACATGGTATCTTGATAGTGGATGCTCACGGCATATGACTGAGAACAAATCTCTTCTTCTAGACTTTGTGAAAGAAAAAGGACCATCTGTAACTTTTGGTGACAACTCTCGTGGTTCCACTAAAGGTTATGGGACCCTCTCAAATGGTTCCATTACTTTCAACAAAGTTGCCTATGTGAAAGGCCTAATGCATAATCTTTTGAGCATTAGTCAACTATGTGATCTAGGATACTATGTGATTTTCAGAGAAAATGATTGCCTCATTACAAACAAAAGCTTTCACACTGTCCTATCTGGTGTTAGAAAGGACAATGTGTACGTCATCAACATGAGTGTCAAATCATCTGAAAGTGAAAGCATCTGTTTCATCTCTGAAGACTCTGACAAGAAGAACTGGCTCTGGCATAAACGTCTTTCCCATCTTAACTTCAAAACGTTAAATGCTCTCTCCAGCAAAGAGCTAGTCATCGGTGCAGCTTGTGAGAAAGGCAAACTGACAAAATCTTCTTTCAAGTCAAAACAGTGTTTTTCTATCTCTACCCCTCTTCAGATGCTACATATGGATCTCTGTGGGCCTGTCAGCACACTCAGCCTAGGTGGAAAAAGGTACATTCTTGTAATTATTGATGAATACACACGTTATAATTGGGTATTCTTTCTGAGGTACAAAAGTGATACATCCGAAGAAATCATCAACTTCATCAAGAAATCTAAAGTTTTCAACGATCAACTAGTCAGATCTATCAGAAGTGACAACGGGACCGAATTCAGAAATGATACCTTGGATACCTTTCTCTGTGACAAAGGTATTTCTCAAAACTTTGCATCTGTAAGAACTCCGCAACAAAATGGTGTTGTGGAAAGGAAGAATCATACGCTATGTGAAGCTGCAAGATCCATGCTGAGTGAATCAAATCTTCCAACCTATTTTTGGGCTGAAGTTGTCAATACAACTTGTTTTACTCAAAATCGGTCTATTATTGTGAAAAGACACAACAAGACTTCCTATGAAGTCTTCTATGGCCGAAAACCAAACATTGGGTTTCTTCATGTTTTCGGCTGTCAATGTTTTATCTTGAATGATCGAGAGCATCTTGGGAAATTTGATCCCAAGGCTGATGAAGGTATTTTTGTGGGTTATTCTCTCTCTTCTAAAGCCTACAAAGTATACAATCTAAGAAGAAAATGTATTGATGAGTCAATACATGTGAAGTTTGATGATCACAAGACGTCTTCATTATCTTGTGATGACACTGAACTTCATGAATGGATTATTTCCTGTGTTGGAGACGAATCTCCAAATATTCTAACTTCAGGACCTCCTTATGTACCATTCTCGATATCTTCTTCTTCTTCCCTACATCATGGTTCGGCAGATCCCTCTCCGACTACCGAACCCATTGCCCTTACCGAACCCACATTTCCCACCGAACCTACCTTACATACTTCACCAATTCTTCATACACATCCTATACCCTCTGATCCTTCACCTACAAACACTTTCCCTGAACCTCTTCCTCCATCTCTAAAATGGACCAAAGATCATCCGATAAATCAAATTATCGGTGATCAGCAAGCAGGTGTCTAAACTAGAAGAGGTGTTGGAAATATTTGTCTCTATGTGAATTTTCTCTCTATTTTCGAGCCCAAGAAAATTGAGGAAGCTCTAGCAGATTCTTGTTGGGTCATTTTCATGCAAGAAGAGTTGTCTCAATTTGAGAGAAACAAAGTATGGAGACTTGTGCCACGACCTTTCGGAAAGACCATTATCGGTACTAAGTGGGTTTTCCGAAACAAGATGGACGAAGTCGGTACTGTAATTCGGAATAAAGCCAGACTTGTTGCTCAAGGATATAGGCAGGAGGAAGGTATTGATTATGATGAAACCTTTGCTCCTGTTGCTAGACTTGAAGCAATAAGAATCTTTCTTGCTCATGCTGCTCACAAAAACTTCCGGGTCTTTCAAATGGATGTTAAGAGTGCATTTCTCAATGGAGAACTTGCTGAAGAAGTCTATGTGAAACAACCACCCGGCTTTGAAGATCCAACTCATCTGTACCATGTGTTCAGACTTGACAAGGCCCTCTATGGTATGAAACAAGCTCCTCGTGCTTGGTATGACACCTTGTCTGACTTTCTTCTCTCTAACCGATATACCAGAGGTAAAATTGATAATACTCTTTCTCTCAAGAAAACAAAAGGTAATATCATTCTTGTTCAAATCTATGTGAATGATATCATTTTCGGTGCCACTGATGAAAATCTTTGTCAGGAGTTTGCCTCTCTCATGAAAAGTAAATATGAGATGAGCATGATGGGTGAACTTACTTTCTTTCTTGGCCTTCAAATTAAACAATCTTCTGAAGGTATTTTCATTTGTCAAAATAAATATATTCGTGATCTGTTGAAGAAGTTTGATTTTGAAAATTGCTCTTCCATGAAAACTCCAATGGCACCTCCTCTAAAGATTCATGCCGATTCTGCCGGCAAGTCGGTAGATATCACGAATTATAGAGGAATGATAGGGTCTCTTCTTTATCTTACTGCTAGTAGACCTGACATCATGTATGCTACGTGTCCATGTGCACGTTATCAAGCAAATCCCAAGGAATCTCACTTGGCGGCTGTGAAACGTATTTTTCGGTACCTAAAAGGTACTATGAATCTGGGTCTTTGGTATCCCAATGACTCAGGTTTTGATCTAATTGGCTATTCAGATTCTGACTTTGCAGGGTCTAAGGTTGATAGAAAAAGTACAACTGGCAGCTGTCAATTACTAGGTGGAAATTTGGTCAGCTGGTCCAGTAAGAAGCAGAATTCGGTATCCACTTCCACTGCCGAAGCCGAATATGTTGCAGCTGGAAGTTGTTGTGCTCAAATCTTGTGGATGAAAAACCAACTACAAGATTATGACAAATTTTATTCTCATGTACCGATTCTATGTGATAATTCTAGTGCCATAGCCATTGCCAACAATCCGGTGCTGCATTCTAGATCTAAACACATTGATATTCGGTATCACTTTATAAGAGATCATATCTCTAAAGGTGATATTGAACTTCACTTCATTCCTACAAATCTTCAACTTGCATACCTCTTTACAAAACCACTGGATGAGGCACGATTCAACTTCCTTGTGGGATCATTAGGTATGTTAAATTTATGTTAAAAAAAATAATAATAATAATAAAAAAAACGGAAAAGTTGACTATTGCCCAATAATTGACGGTACCTCCGTACCGAAAATTTGTTTTAAGACCAAATTTATTTCGGCATATATCTTCGGTACATTCGGCCTACTTTATTTCGGCGTATATCTTCGGTATCTCTTCCCACCGAAATTATCGTTACCGAAGTGTATTCGACATTCGATATCTCTACCTACCGAAGTATCTCTCATATTTCGGTATCTTGTATGATGTGTCATCCTTATCCACATCACATATACCGAATACTTTCGACACCTTTTCGTTACCCAATGCTTTAACGCCACGTGGCACTTCAGTGTTCGTGCATCAGATGATGGGACGTCCACGATCTGACACCATTCCGTTTTTCGGTTCTTGCACTTTTCCATGACGCACGTATGCGTCGTACCATCATTACCTTTAAACGTTTTGAATTCCATCCGTTCCCTCTTCTTTTTCAAACCTATAAATACTTCTCTTATCTTTCCTTTTTATTCTTTACCTGTATTCTCATCTTCTTCATCAAGAATCACTAAACCTGCAACTCTCTTCTTCATCTTTGGCATCCTCCAAATCGACAAAGGCTTCCAAGGATACTTCTCTCACTCGTGAATCTCTCACTTTCCCTGCTTGCAACCAAGTTGCTCGTCTCTCTGCGGCTGCTGATCACCCAGAGTTTAACCAAGTGTCCATATTTCTCCAACGATCTCCAATCTGCCATGCTCTCACTGCATCCACCAAGATGAGCAAAATGCTCCTTGGTACTTTTGGTTAACCTGTAAGTATAACTCTACTACTCACCAGGTGTCTGCTTCTGTTCTATCCTCTGAAGAGCAACCTGATCTCTCCTTTGGGGTGGATGATTTTCGCTCGGTTCTCCAAATCCCAGAGTTTAATGTGTATGCTCCATTTCCTACTCATCATGATCATGATGAGATCGTTGCCGCTCTCCAGTATGTGCACGAAGGAAAATTTAAGGGTTCCGGCACTCTCCTACGAAAGAATATGGGTGCACTATGGAACTACTTCTTTTCTCACCTCCTTTATTGTCTTTCCCACAAGACTTCGGGGTGGGATCAATCTCCGGCGGCCATTACTCGTCTGGCTCATGCTCTCATTTTTATGAGGCAGATTGATTTTGCTCAGGTATTCTTCGACTCCTTGATCACTGCCATCTCTCCTCCCAGGAATCACAATGTGGCTCTTCCCCGCTTCATCTCCCTCATTATCAACCACAAGCTATCTGCACAACTACGTGTCGATGCTTCTCTCCCTGAGCCGATGATCAAGTTTGACTTGCCAATTTCTCAAATTAGCAAGCAAACTATTTTCAAACCAGTGAAGCCCACCGACTCTTCTCTCACCTCAGGTATGCTTTCTTTCATCTCTTCTCCCAATCCGATTTAGGGAATGCTTGCCGAAGGTGAATCTGAAAGGCCTTCATCTTCTCCCAATCCATCCAAATCGGTGGTCCCCTCTCCCCCAAAATCTTCCCGAGCTAAGTCGGTGGCTATTAAAAAGAAAAAGGCCACCGGCAACGTCGCACTTGCTCTTATGACTCTGCCGCTGACAAATCCGTCGGTGGCTACCCAGGTCATTACCCCTTCTGTTTCTGTTAAGCGACGGGGCTCAAAATACCCTCCTAAGTCTCGTTCTAAGAGACTTCGGAAACCTTCGGCCGAACCTCACACTCCATCTACCGATTCTCAAAAATCGGCAGATGTTGAACTTTCCCCTCCAGGGCCACGGGGATCTGCTAAAGCCTCTCCTACCTCCTCCAAACCCTCTCAACAGGATTTTGTTGTACAAATGGAGTCCCATCATATTCCTTCTCCTCACTTTTCTATGGAGGTTGAAGATGAGTTGGTCTCCTCTCCAGACCGACATTCTGCTTCCTCACAACACAGCCTTTCATCCGGGGTCAATCCCGATGATGTTGCACAATCTGGGGTTTTATACCAGAAAATGTACCAAAATCTCTTCTCACCCCCGCCTTCCCCTCAACCCTCACCGCAGAAGAAACCCTCACCAAAACCTTCACCGAAGAAGACCCCATCTCCAAAACCTTCTCCGAAGAAAACCCTCTCACTAAAGACTACCTCTGCTGACAGGGTTGGGCCGTCTACTCAGGTGCCGATCACCATACCTGCCGAATTTCTTGCAGACATTGTAGACTCCAATCGGCAGGTACGGATGCTTGGGGCTCAGTTTGAACAAATACGCAAATCTTTGCGTGAGCCGGAACTCCTAAATTCTCTGGACGCCAACAACATCTCTATGGCTGAACTTCTGCAGCTCGTCCAAGAGCAAAATTCTGAGGTTGTCAGTCTTAATCGCGACATCTTTAAGTGTTTGGATGTGGTGCATCTGCAAATTGATGGTCTCCTTGCCCCTCTCTCTACATCTATGGATTCTATTCTCAAGGAGGTGGTCCAACTCAATGCACAAAATACCTCCTTGACCTTGTCGGTGGCTGCTCTCAAGGCCGCCTCAGATGCTCGGGATCAAGATCTTATCCGTCTACGGCAACAGACTTCAGCTCAGGAGTCTATTAATTCTGAAATTCTTAGTGCCTTGCAGAACTTAAATAGGCGTCTTGACTCTCTGCCTGCCAATATGGCTCAATACTGTGCTCAGTCTCTCGACATTGACATCACCGAGTCTGCCTTCACTCCTGCCGATCGCACGGTATTGGAGCGTATTGATCACCGTGTGGGACGTGTGTCGGCTAAAACTATTGTTTCTTCCCCGGCTTGTACTGAGGGGGAGAAACCAACTGAGGAGGAGCAACAAATTCAGGGGGAGCAACTCCTTTCTCAGGTTCATATCAGTACGAGTCAGGGAAAACCTTCTACCGAACCGACTGCTTCTGCTACTGCCGAACCATCTGCTACCGAAGAGAAAGGAACCGATCACCCCTTGGTGGTCGAAGAGTCTGAGGGGGAGAAAAAGCCCAAAAAGGATAAGGGCAAAGCTTTTATGTCACCAGATGAAGTAACTGCAGATGGTACTGGTCTTCATCTTCCTCCTCCAAAGACTACCTCTCCCTCCTCTGATCTAGGATTATCTGAAGAGGAACTGAAAGCTGCAAAGCTTGCCCAGATTGCTCGTGACAGAGATGTCGAGCTAGCATTGAAGTTTGCTGCCGAAGAAGATCTACCGACACAATCAAAACTCAGATGAGCGCTCTAGAGGATGCGTCGAAGAAAAATGAGGAAATAAAGTCTTTGTGTATCGATTGGTACCGCAAAACTCTCAATAGACGCCGGCTCTCTGCCAAAATAACAGATGTCAAGATAATCAAACCATCGGCAAGCTGCAAGGTTATTCGGCTAAAGATTACCAGGGATGATGCTTCAATGTCTATGGACAGACTGGAATCTCTTGTTCGGTTCGGAGTATCGGAATGGGTAGAAATTGGTATCTGCTTGTTAAAAAGCCAAAGCTCTGCAAAAGCTGAGGTTGATAAATTCATTGCAGATCTTCAAACCAAGTTCAGAACCTATCGAAAAAGATACAACATTGTCCATACTCCTGCCGAAGAGGAGATCATCAACAATTTAATGTATGGTCGTCCTCCTTCCAAATCGAAGCTGAAATCCAAAAAGGAAGACGTGTTTGCCCAAATGGCTAGAGAAGGAAAGGTCCCGGATACTTCAAATCTGGATCTATCATTACCAATTCCGGTTTCTCATCCTTCAACCACTGTGATTTCTGAGTCTACTCATGGTATCTTCTTCAACAATGCGCTTGGGCAGATCTCCTTCTTCAGATCAAGCCAAATCCCTATTGCCGACACAACCTTTCTCCACGGGATTATTCAAATAATTCCAATATCGGCTAGGGATCTCTATGTGGCTACTACCGATGAACTCAAAAAGAGGGATGTTGAACCGAAATTTTCTTTTGAATAAACTCGGTGTAGTTTTATGTTTGTATTTATTTTATTTTCCTTTGTATTGTAATCTTCTTAAAAAGATTAATACATTGAGTTTTTGTTACTTATCGTAAATAGTTTGTACAAATCATTATTTCATTCTTTTATACTTGTAAATGTCGGATACTCTAAAAAAAATCCAAAAAGAAACAAAAAGAATGGTCTATGTGAAAAAGAACCCAAAAGAGTATGAAAAAGGGTCAAAATGCATTATTCATTTACTTTATGTGTTATGAGATGTTATCATCAAATAGGGGGAGATTGTTGGGTCATCTAAGATTTAAAGATAACCTCTCCTTAGTCTTTATTGATGTTTGAACCTTGTATTTTGATTTCTGGTTCTTTGTAATAGCTTAGTTAGTTAAACAGTTTGGTGAGTCGAAGACAAACCGAAATCAACATGAAGGAAGTCTACAATGCGGATTGAGATAAACTTCAAAAGTGAAACTAAGCCCAGTCTGCCGATTCCTTTTCGGCAGACCTTATCCTTGCCGAATTTCCATTCGGCATGTCCTCCACCGAATTCCTCTTCGGTAGTTTTCCTCTTACAAATTGCTTCTTTATCTAGTAAGAGCATTTATGTTAAACCCTCATGATTTGACATACTTCCTCATTCCCAATGATCCTCTGACAATGGGAATGAAAACCTCTTTCTTCCTTGAGAAGATTTACATTTAGTCTTAATTGGATTAGATGTTTATTTTCTTTCTGATCTCAAAAAGATTGTCCCTTGAATATTTTATAATAGATATTGTACTTTCATAGCACAAAAGTTACCTTTTGTGTTATGACATGTCACATCAAATATCTTATAATTTATTGACAATATCTCAACCACCCATGCCTTTACTCCTATATGTCCTTTGCACTCATTACATTGGATAATATATAAAGGATGGAGGTAGCACCTTGCTACTCACGCTTTCAACTCAAGAATTCAGATTCACAAGTTTTCAAGCAGGTTGATAGTTTTCCCCTGTCTCTCTAAGATTAAGTCTTTGTGTTCTTTAATATCTTCTAAGTGTTAGATTGTTTAGAGTAGTTCTTAACTATTCTTATTCCGCAACAGTCTTTATTTCTCTTTGTGTAATTCTTGATATTTCATATCAATAAAAGAATTAAAATTAAGTAATTTTGGGTATTGTATTCATCCCCCCCCCCCTTCTACAATACTTGTTGTGCCATTTTGGGACTAACAGTCTCGATTTAAGGGTATAAACGGATTGATAATCGAGTTGTTTTGATTTAATTCGGTTTATGTGAAAAAGAATTTCTATCGACTTTGGTTCGATTTAATTCTTTTTATGTTTTGTGTAAACATATTTTAAATCGTGTTTGTCGATTTAAATAATTACTGTTTGTATACAGTTTGTAAAAATCGAACTTGTTTCGATTTTGTGGAAAAATATTCTAAATCGATATTGTTTCGATTTTGTTGAAAAGAATCTAAAATCGAGTTTGTTTCGATTTTGTACAGAAATATTCCAAATCGATTTTGTTTCGATTTGTGGAAATTAAATATAAATCGAGTTTGCGTCGATTTGTAGAAAAAGATTACTAAAATCGAGTTTGTTTCGATTTTGTGGAAAATGTTCTAATTCGATTTATTTCAATTTTTTAAATAAATTCTAAAACAAGTTTGTTTTTGATATTAAAACCTTTTCTGTTTGTATAAAAGGATTCTCAATCAAATTTGTATTTGATTTAATTCCTTTTCTGTTTTGTGTAAACAGATAGAGATTGCGTTCACGTGAAATTTGTTTTCCACGATAGTGAACGAGTATGTGGTGGGAATGATCACGGATCCCACAACCATGGTCTCGGAGTTGAATGTGATTGGTGCAAACTCTAGAGAATGGTGGCTTGATACCGGAGCAAACCTACAAGGATGTTGATGATGGGCAAAAGCTCTTTATGGAAAATGCCGCCACCACCGATGTCAAGGGTATTGGAGACGTAATTTTGAAGATGACCTCCGGGAAAGAGCTCAAGCTTAAGGATGTTTTGTATGTCCCGGAGCTTCGAAAGAACCTCGTTTTGGGTTGGTTGTTAAACAAGTTTGGTTTCAAACTAGTGTTTGAGTCGGATGAATTTGTTTTGTCCAAAAATGGTATGCAAGTGGGTGAAGGATATGCCTTGAATGGCATGTTCAAGTTGAATGTAATTATTGTCAATGGAATGGATAAAGCAACTTCAAGTTATGTTTATTTGCTTGAATCTCAAGATATTTGGCATGGCCGTTTAGGACATGTAAATTTTAATTCCATTCAACGTTTAATTAAACTAAATTACATACCTAAATTTGATATTGACTCGAATCACAAGTGCCCCACATGTGTAGAATCCAAACTTACTAGAACGTCTTTCAAATCGATTGAAAGGAAAATCGAACCCCTTGACTTAATTCACACTGATGTGTGTGATTTAAAATCGATTCCTACTAGAGGTGGGAACAAATACTTTATCACGTTTATCGATGATAACACGAAATATTACTACGTATATTTACTTAAGAGTAAAGATGAAGCAATAGACAAGTTTGTCTTGTATAAAAATGAAGTTGAAAATCAACTTAACAAGAAAATCAAGGTCGTTAGAAGCGATAGAGGAGGTGAATATGTTTCACCGTTTGCTGAATTTTGTTCTAACAATGGAATTCGACATGAATTCACAGCACCCTACTCACCTCAGCAAAACGGAATGGTTGAGAGAAAGAATTGCACCTTGAAAGAAATGGTGAATGCCATGTTGATCAGTTCTGGACTAAGTCAGAACATGTGGGGGGGGGGGAAGCTATTTTGTCGGCTAATTATCTTTTAAATAAGATACCCCACAAGAAACAAGATGAGACACCGTATGAACTTTGGATGGGTAGAAAACCATCTTACAAGTACTTACGAGTGTGGGGGTGCCTAGCTAAAGTGGTTGTACCTCCGCCTAAGGTACAAAAGTTAGGACCTAAAATAGTGGATTGTGTATTCATTGGATATGCACAAAATAGTAGTGCTTATCGATTTCTTGTGTATGAATCTAAAAATCTCGAGATACACAAGAATACAATTATGGAGTCAAGAAATGCTTCATTCTTCGAAGACGTGTTTCCTTGTTTGAACAAGGAAGAACAAACCTCATCTTCTAAAGATAAAGAAATTGTTCGAGAGGATGAACAAATTCTATCTGATGAAGAAGTGGTGGAACCTAGAAGAAGTAAACGGGTTCGAGTTGAAAAATCGTTTGGTCCCGATTTTCACACCTACATGGTGGAAAGTGAACCCAAAACTTATCTTGAGGCGGTCACGTCTTCGGAAGGACCTCAATGGAAAGAAGCCATCAAAAGTGAGATAAAATTTATCTTACAAAACCATATATGGGAACTAGTGGACCTACCTCCGGGTTGTAAGCCACTAGGTTATCGTCGGATCTTTAAAAGAAAGATGAAAGTTGATGGCAGTATTGACAAATACAAGGTGAGATTAGTGATCAAAGGTTATAGACAAAAGGAAGGTCTAGATTATTTTGATACTTATTCGTCGGTGACAAGAATAACATCCATTAGATTGGTGTTAGCTATTGCAGCTATTAGAAATCTGCAAATTCACCAAATGGATGTGAAAACTGCTTTTCTAAATGGAGATTTAGAAGAAGAAATCTATATGGAGCAGCCTGAGGGATTTGTTGCCCCGGGACAAGAGAACAAGGCTTGTAAACTTATTAAATCCTTGTATGGCCTAAAGCAAGCTCCAAAGCAATGGCATCAAAAGTTTGATCAAGCCATGTTAGAAAGTGGTTTTAAGATAAATGAGTGTGATAAATGTGTTTACATGAAAGACACCACTCATGTATATGTCATCTTGTCTTTATATGTTGATGATATGCTTATCACTGGCAGTGATGACAAAATGATAAAGTCCACAAAGGATATGTTGAAATCTAAATTTGACATGAAAGATTTGGGTTTAGCGGATGTGATTCTTGGGATAAAAATCACAAGAACCCAAAATGGTCAGGTGTTAAATCAGACACATTATATGGACAAGATGCTTGAGAAATTCAATGAAGGAGATACTAGTATAGCTAGAACTCCGATTGACATTAGTCAACATCTATCTAAGAATAGAGGGGAAGGTGTTGCACAAGTGGAATACTCAAGAATAATTGGCAGTCTGATGTATCTTATGAGTTGTACTAGACCTGACTTAGCATATGCGGTGAGCAGGCTAAGTAGGTATACTAGTAATCCCAGTTTAGAACACTGGAAGACTATTACTAGATTATTAAGATATTTAAGATACACACATGAATATGGACTGCATTATGGAAAATATCCAATGGTAATCGAAGGTTACAGTGATGCAAATTGGATATCTGTTATTAAGGATTCCAGATCGACAAGTGGATATGTGTTTACACTTGGAGGTGCGGCTATATCTTGGAAATCGTCCAAGCAAACTGTTATAGCCAGATCCACAATGGAATCTGAATTTATTGCCTTTGATAAATGTGGTGAAGAGGCAGAATGGCTACGACAGTTCATGGAAGATATTCCCAAATGGCCTAAGCCGGTAACGGCCATATGTATACATTGTGATAGCCAATCGGCAATTGGTAGAGCTCAAAGTACAATGTATAATAGGAAATCTAGACATATTAGACGTAGACATAATACGATTCGACAATTACTCTCTACTGGACTTATCACAATTTACTATGTGAAGTCAAAGGATAACATTGCGGATCTGCTTACGAAAGGCCTAAGTAGAGATTTGGTGCACAAGTCGTCGAGAGGAATGGGACTAAAGCCCTTGAATGAGTAATTCATGCAAAGGAAACCTTACCCAGAAGACTGGAGATCCCAAGATCTGGGTTCAAAAGGACAACCTAGTTGTATGAATAGGGAAGGTCACTGTGGGGGAGTTAATAAACTTCCAACTCCAATTCTGGAATCAGTGATAATGAGGCTAAGCCTATGGATTTTAATGATTATTGAAAATCACCTATGTGAGAGAGAAGTGGGGTCGCTTTGAAGGGAATTGTGGGGGCTCAATTTCTATCAGCTCTCGCTGAACCAGGCTAGTGTTCATGACCATAACGAACACGACTATGAGGATATGACCTTGTTAGGAAGATTCTGTGTGAAATGTATTGTCGCCTACATAAATGGCAGTTCAGTTCAAGGACATCGAGTCTACTGATAGCTAGGAGGCTAAGTGTGTTTCACAAGGGAAGGTTCAAAGGATAACACCTACCTATCCTATGCAGGATTCGGCCATTGAAATTGTGTAAGGAAGTTTTCGTATGCAAAGATCGATCTCCATTCATGTGGAGGATTGTTGGAAAATTTTAATAAAAATGTGGTTTTTTACTAACTTTGGACACAATTAAATACATGTATATGTATTGAATATATCTAACTCTTCGTGGGTTTATGTTCTCCTATATGAGAGCTTCGAAACAATATATTATGTGTCCAAAACGGAATATGTGTGAATGAGATATCGATGCTCAAAGTTGAGTGATTGAGATGAAATTAGCAAAATCAAATGGGTGTGGAATGTGTCCCACATTGGAAGGAGTAGTAAACCTTTTGTGGTTTATAACCTTGAATGTGGAAGGAGCTTACAAGCTCTTTGTTTGGTTTTACTCCAACACCTACCCGCGCGTAGGGGGGGTGCCGATTGTGACTTTCGTAGGCTAAAATCGGCGAACTTGTGCGTGGGCGCGACCTGCGGACACGAATGCAGCTCCGAAATCTTGTGCTCGCGTAGGTTGGTTTTTTCGAAATTTTTTGTTTTGACCTAGTGCAATACGCGGGTTTACCCGCGTGACAACTCGCGACATGCACTGTAGTGTCGACACAAACAGTGAATCACACGGGTTAGGCCTCAGGCTTACCCACGCCGTAAGTCGCGACATTCACTGTTTCAGATTCAACTTTGTAACTCCTTTGATACTCATCATTATAAGGATTAATATGATTAATGGTCAAATAATTCAGTTTAATGACCGATTAATTTCATATTAATTCTTCGGTTTTCAATTGTGAGTATAAAAAGAGGAGTCTGGATTCATTCCAAAACCCCGGAATATTGAACGATACATATTCTCTCTAATATTCTCTGCATACGGTTTCTCTCTAGCGACTTTTCAGGCAAGTGGTAATATCCGACAGTACATCTGCTTACGTTGTTGTACCCTGGGAACAGACGACGAATCTGTTTAAGGGAATCGTGTTGAACATGAGCCTCAGCATCGTTTGATTTCATCTACAGTTTATTCGTTTTAATTCATTTTCAGGCGATTCCCTTTGTATTCGATTTTTACTAATCATTTGTTGATTGTATTTAGTTATTACATTCTTGTAATTTTATATGTATTATTAAAATACATATAGTGGAATTACCAACAGGGTTAATGGTATATAAGCTTTATATTATGCAAGTACTTTGGAATAAAAAAAAACTTGAATAGATTTTTTCTGCCTAAGGAAATTATGTTAAGTTATAGAATAGTTACTCCAGCTAGGCATTGGTTGACATATCTTGCTTGAACTTTTGATAAACAAGTTTAACAATTATTGTCGTTTGAAACAAGGTACTAACATAAAGATCAAGCTGGAGAGGTGATTGCCGTTTGATCGATCATCGTGGCAGATCTTTCTTTACGAGTCTATAGCGATACGTACAATATGTTTTTTGGATTTTTAGTTATTAAATAGAAAGAGTACACAAATTTATGAAAGTTGGTGTTTTTCAATACGAGTTCTCTTTTGGGTTTTATAATTGAAACATCTAACCCGAACATTTTAGTAGTACACTCTACAAGATTGTTTATAGGTCGTGCAAAATTAACTTTAGAGTTGCCTTGTGATTTTGTTCTTCTGTCATAGCAGTGTGCCTCGGCCTAAGATCTTCTGAGTAGGAGCCTTATTCTTTTACTGATCAACAACCTCCATTGATCACTTTACTATGATGAACCATTGCTTCTGCATTACTTATTTTTTAGACGGGTTATTTGTTCATATGACACTACAAAATAGAAGACTATCACCGACGGATTTTTCCGTCGGTAATCCGTCAGTAAAAGGGTGAATCCGTTGGTGAAAAAAGTAGTTGGAGAAAAATTCGTGGTGAAGGTATCACTGATGGATCACCGATTGCTATTACCGACGGTCACATGAATTCTTGTTTTGAATTTATTTTAAATAAATTAAAAAATTAGAATGATTTTCAATCCGTCGGTAATTATTCGGAGATGTTAACTTTTTCACCGATGGATATTCTATTTGTCGGTATAAGCTACTTTCCGACGGTATGCCGTTGGTGATCCGTTGGAAATTACCAACGACTGTAATCCGTCGGTAAAAATGGTGGGTGAAAGTCAATTGTCAAGTAGTATGAGGGGATGTTCGGTTCGTCAACCATTAAGTCCTGTATAGATAAAGTTGCCTGTATTGATATTGAAGTCTGTATAGATCTAGCTAAATTGGTGTTCAGTTGTAGGACTGACCAAACAATCTGAATGTAGAAAATGACTATTTTACCCTTTACTTTACATTTGTATCAAATTTTATAATATCAACTACTTTTACAACAATTTTTAGTTTTTATACAACAAAGTACAACTCAAACAAGAACAAACAAATTATAAAATAACAATTTTATAAACAAATCATCAAAAAATAAACCCAAATCTATGAACACATATGTACAAGAAAACCACAAAGGGGAGGAAAAACACATCTGTAAAAGAAAACCACAAATCGATAAAAGAAAACCACAAAGGGGAGAAGAACACATCTGTAAAAGAAAACCACAAATCGATAAAAGAAAACCACACATCTGCAAGGAAGAGGGCGGCGATAGCGAGGCAACAACTACAGGTGTCGGCGATGGTGAAGAGGAGGGTCGGCGATGGCGAGGCAGCAGCTACCGGTAGGAGTCTGGAGAGGGCTTTTCATGGTTTAACCAAAGAAGGAAGAAAGGAAGAAGGGGCGTCAATGGTGTCTGATACTTTGATCTAATAGATTTTTTTTCTTCATAAATTAAATCTAACAATCCAAAAAACCAAGTCAAGCAAATTGCAATTTCACAAAATAAAATAAAAAAGAAGATGAAATAGTCATCATGCCTTCAACATATTTCCGTTTCAGGAGGTTGGGGTCTTAGGGAGAAAGGGTAATTCGGGGAAGTTAATATAATGTAATGCCTAAGTGTATAGGACATAGTTTTTGTAGCTGAGCGAATTAACCATCGGCTGAGCAAATAAGCTCCTACCGAACAGCTAGGTATGGCTAAGCGAATAAGCCATACCTGTTATACAACTCATTAAGCCGTTACTGAACAACCCTTGAGACGGGTTGTCATAACCTCCACAAACAACAACCAAACATTCCCCTTGTTCATCAACAATATGTGATTCATCTAAGATGTTACAAACATCCCCCTTGATTAGGGGTGCTCATGGGTTGGGTTGATCAGGTTGAAAGTGTTTTAACAACTCAATCCAATGTTGGCAGTTTAAAAGTTTTTGTTTGGTATCACAGTGTGATTCATGATTCATGGTTGGTTTGTGCATAGGTAGAAGTTCTTGGGTATGACGGTGGTGTATGCCGGTGTAAGGTTCGTCGGAGAGAGATATTTACAAAAAGACAAATTTACCTCTAAATAGTATCCATAAATTTTCATTTTTTGAACGTTAATGGATAATTACCAAAATCAATATTTTTAATAATAACCGTTGAAATGGTCAAACGAAACATGTGTGGAAGCCTTTGGTTGGTGTTTTAACAAAGTTTTTTTAATAAATAGGTTAAATGACTATATTGCCCTCAGTTAACGGATGTTTTTTAACGATGTTAGTGTTAGGGACCGAGCTTGTAACCGAATACAAATCATGAGGAGGCGCATGTACTTATTTTGAAAGATGGACTATATCCAGATTTTGAACAAACTACAAAGACCTAAGGTGTAATTTATTCTTTCATAAATAACTCCTCTCTCTCGTAATATACATGTACAATTAAATATGTATACATGATAAACAAATTGTGAACAAAATGAAAACAACATTAAGAAAATTCTTACTAGTTTGTTCATAATGTGTTTACAAAGTGGTAGGTCTAGATTTAGTTTTGTTGTTTTAGCTAATGTTCACAATATGTTCACGATTGTCATTCGGGGACATGTTTGTAGTTCTTGTATGATCTTCTAGGCACATATAAGCTATATACATTTTTAACCACAAAGGATATAATTACAAACATGTATATCTTGAATACCCGTCATAATTGATTGAATGCTCGTTCCCATGTTGCTTGCTCGGTCTCTTTGAGTGAGCAGATGGGGTATCAATTACATGTGTTAACACAAAATGTGACGTCACACAAGAAGTTAGATTTTCTTATGTTAATCGTGGGTACCCGGGCCAGTTAGTGCGCACCTTGACTAATCACAGGGCCCCGGATGAGAACAACCAGGAAAATCCCCAATGGTCTTGCAATACTCGAACTGATGACCTCTAAAAAGAATTCCCAAATGCCCGAGTCTTATTAACAGTTGAGCTAACCCCACAGAGTTTGAAAAGTTAGATTTGGATGGTTCATATATGGATATTTATTTATTGATGGCTCATTTTTGCTAAGTTTCTCATTTGAGTTCTTGATTATAAGCTTAAGTTCTTCCCACAAGAAAGAGAACTTTCTTTTTCTTCAATAAGAGATGTTGAATGGTAATAAAGAAACAAAGGAAAAAAAAGAACTACAAATTACAATTTAAATGTAACCCCAAAATGACTTGCCCAAAAGAAATATCAATACACATCTAACTATCGAGACCAAAACCGTAAAATGAAGTGGGACGACAAGAATATTACAATGATGTGAGAAGACTATCAGTAGATATGACACCTCTCCAATTAAGGAGCTCGACGAGGCTCATAAGAAACTTACTTTTTGTCTTTCCCAGCCATATTCCATCCGGTCTCCTTCTCTACCTGTTGAGTATCCATGTGAGCTCTATACAAGCCAAACTCGATGGAGTAGACTTATGCTACACTTATCAATGGAGAGAGATAAATAGAAAAAAGCCTACTCGTTTTCAATTCCTATCTCCATTGTTGTGCTTTTGTGTGTTCTTTTTTTTTCTTTTCCTTCAGGGACAGTAGTAGGTGCACGAGCAGGCAAAAACTCGATCTACTGAACATTGGAACATATTTTGTTTATAGAAGAGGCCTTGTTAAGAATAAAAATTCAAAATTCCCTGAAGTGAACCAACAAATGCAGTATAATAATGTATTATTATTATTATTATTATTATCATTATCATAAAAGAACACATTTGTTACTTTTCACTCTTAAAAATAAATGAAAAGCTAATTTGACCAATTTATCGTTCAGTTGATGGATTGTGTTTAATAGTTTCAGGGACTCTGCTTGTTAGAAATGCTAACTATAGGAACGTTTCAGTGTACTTATTTTGAAAGAGGAACCATATCCAGATTCGGAGCTAAACACACAGACCCACAGTGTAATTTACTCTATCTAGTATCATATTAGCAATCCATAAATCTTTTTTTATTAGCTCTCTTTTACTAGGAACTTAAAGGTTTATAAATAAATTTCACTTAATTAATTCATTTATTAATATATAATTTAGAATAATTGATAAAACTAACGCATCATGTAAAAAAGTGAATTGATATAAAAAATAGTGTGTTCATTAGAAATACCTTAATGATATAAAATTGGAAAGGTTCTCACAAAATGTTAGTATATTTAAAAACTAGCATATTTAATTTATTACTCCCTCAGTCCCAAAATAAGTGTCCACAATTGACTTGGCACACAGTTTTAGACATGCATAATTATTACACATTTTTGTCACCAAATGACATCTTTACCCTTATTTAATGTTTCTCTTTCTTCACAACTCTTATATATTTGTGCATTAATTAAGGGTAAACGTGAGAATTTACTTATCTACTTTTTGAAAGTGGACTCTTATTTTGGGACAAACATAAATAGAAATGTGGACACTTATTTTGGGACGGAGGGAGTATTTAGTTATAATATTTAGTAATAACTGTTATAAGCACTTATTTTTAGATAACCAAAAAGTAGACATAGAATATATATTTTTGATAACCAAATAAAGCTTGAAATCAAAGTGATGAAACTTTGAATTTAAAAAAAGAACGAATTTATATTCATCTATATATACTCATTTTGTTTCAAAAGAGTTTGATAATGATAATTCTATTTATTAAATAATAATAGTAATAAAAATTAATTAATTAATTAATTAATGATGCGATGTGAAAAGATAAAGATAAAGACAAAGGGGTGTATTGATAGGAACCATTGTTACTTGTTAGGTTTAGGGGGAAAAGAGGCAGGGTTACCCCGATAAATAGGTTTGAACAACTATTTATCGAAGGTGTTTGTTTAAGGATGAAAAGAGAAATAAATTACAAATCGTAATGATGATAAATGTAGTTTTAAAACCACATGGACAAAAATAGAAATCTTAGAAATCAAGGACGAAAATAATTATAAACAACAAAGCACAAGAACGAAAATCGTAGTTTACATTATAAGGGGCAGGTTCAAACGAGAAGCTAAATATTTTGCGAGAAGGCGAGAAGTGTAATATCATATATGATACACAAACTTAATCATATATGATTAAACGCATGTTACATTAACAATACATAGACGTTTAATCATATATGATTAAACACACCCACATGTTGTGTAATCATATATGATATCACACTTCTCGCCTTCTCGTAAAATGTTAACTTTTCGCATGATCCTTTCTCTACACTATAATGTTGTAATTGATAAGTAAATATATTTATTATTGAGTGGATTAACCGGTGATCCCTATGGTTTGCTCAAATTTTGGATTTGGTCCCCTAAAACAAACTATCTACACTGATGGTCACTAACATTTAAACTTTATAACACTCATGGTTCCTAGACTTAACACCGTCAGTTAGCAATCAGTATGAAGGACTAATCAAGGTTTACACAATCTACATGGACCAAATTTGTAATTCACTCTAAATTTATTGTGTTTCACTCATTCACGACTTTTTAGAAATAATTATTAAGAGTGTTTCATATATTTAATCACAAATTCAATTTCTTAAGTTAAACCGCATATTAAATAAAAAAAATATTTATTCTAAAAACTTTTAAATTGATAAAATATTTTTGCATTAGAAAATTTGTGATTTACATATTTTTAATTAAATTATTCTGCTAAAAAAAACATACTATTACCAATTACAAATCGATTTTTTTAAATTAAAGTACTTATCAAATAAAAATCTTTATATTTATTTAAAAATTATTAAATTAATAAATAACTTTTAGATTAGAAATAATTACATCTTTGATCACTATGGTTTCATTTATGCTATGGATTGAGTCCCTTATCATAACTATGTAACTTTAACACCATTAAAACACGGGTATTTTAGTCATTTTACTATTAAAAATGAAAAATAATATAATTTAGATATTAATATATACAACACACACACACACACACTAGCAGTGTGTCCGTGCAATGCACTAGGTGAGCAAGATGCGATATCTTTATCGTAGATGGAAAATAAAAAGCCCTCAAGCATGTAGCTCAGTTGGCAAAAGAGTGAGCGACTTTGCTCAAATACACAATAGATGAGGAGTATGCATGAGTATTTGCCGTATATAGACATTATATAGTACTTCAAAGAAACTATTTCAAACTTTTTTTATGACAACTTTTAGGTGTAGAAAACAGTCCAAATTAACAGTTTCGTTTAGAAAAACTAGTAAATTTGCCACATGACCAATTTTGAAGAAGTAAAAAAGGTAATTTTTCATAGGGAATTTAATTAAAATGCCCAAACATGAAAATTCGATACCAAAATGCCCAAAATCTCTTTAGGGCACGTTTGGTTTGCGGGATTGGAATGGAATGGATTGGATTTCAAGGAGGGATTTGGATTTGGAGGGATTTGGGGGGATTTGAAATCCCTTCATGTGTTTGGTTTGTAGGATTTGGAATGGATTTCAAATTCATTCATTTACAAGTCTTGCTTGGTTTGTAGGATTTGGATTTGGATTGAGTTTTTTTTTTTTTAATTATTTGTTTGTTTTATAAAGAATTTATTTTTATTGGTAAACGTCGAATTTGGATCGATACAATTTGAAGTACGGATCACGCTTTAGAATACATCGGATTTGGATTTCAAATCCAAGGCCAATGCCAAGGATTTCCAAATCCATCATATGAGGAATTTTAAAATGGTCAACGGATTTGAAATTCGGTCAACGAAATCCTTTCCTGCAAACCAAACGCAGGATTGAAATGGATTTGAAATCCAAATCCATTCCAATCCCGCAAACCAAACGCACCCTTAGTTTTTGCCAAAATATCCCATAATCCCGCGTTTGTGGTCCGTGTAAATTAAAAACGCGGGGTGGCTACCATTTCGTCCGCGTATGAGCAAAAACGCGGGGTTAACCCCGTGTAAATCCATAGTGGTACGTGTTTTGGCTTGAATTCATTGAAAATTTTGATTTTTATTATATATTTATATTTTATACCTTTTACTTTTCTATTTTTCATTTTATACTTTCATCATATTAACACATATAATTGTATATTAACTAAAATACGTTAAAAAATACGCTTTAATTTTAACAAGTTACACTATTATAATCGTCTCTTTGATACCTTCCAAATGAGCCCAATATTGAATATTTTTGGATTTAATTATTTAATTATATATCATATATTTACACTTTATACCCCTATAATTATTTAGTTAGTTTACTTTATACCTTTTACTTTTCTATTTTTCATTTTACACTTCCATCATATTAACATAGAATCGTATATTAACTAAAATTCGTTAAATAATTTTATGATATATAAAAACGTATTTTTAAAAAATATTTAACATTGGACTCATTTCGAAGGTATCGAAGAGACGATTATAATGGTGTAACTTGTTAAAATTAAAACGTATTTTTTCAATGTATTTTAGTTAATATACGATTCTATGTGTTAATATGATGAAAGTGTAAAATAAAAAATAGAAAAGTAAAAGATATAAAGTAAACTAACTAAATAATTATAGGGGTATAAAGTATAAATATATAATAAAAATAAAAAAAATTCAATGAATTGAAGACAAAACACGGACCACTATGGATTTACACGGGGTTCACCCCGCGTTTTTGCTCATACACGGATGAAATGGTAGCCACCCCGTGTTTTCAATTTACACGGACCACAAACGCGGGGTTATGGGGTATTTTGGCAAAAACTAAGAGATTTTGGGTATTTTGGGTATCGATTTTTCATGTTTGGACATTTTAATTAAATTCCCTTTTTCATATTCTTCCTTCTATCTTCATCATCCTTATTTCTTCAACTAAAAAATCAAATAACTTTTATCCAAAACTGAACTCAAAGTAAAAATCAATAAACCAAAAATTAAGTTTAAACAACTTAAATCCAATAAAATAAATTAAATTAAAGCCCCCCAAAATATATCAAAACTTAAACCAAAATGTCAAAAACTATCTTTCATCAATTAGTTAATTCACCCTAGATAATGAGAAGCCTAGAAACCACACCCTTGAGGCCTTGGCATATGACACCATATTTTGAAGACTCGTCCACCTATTTCAAAAATTCCATCCAAAATCTTCAAAATCCATCAACAATGACTCATGCAGAACTCATTTACAAAAATTAATGCAACTTCACCTTGGTAACCGTTATTGAAGCTTCACCAACATGGGACTTGCAGAATGCAATTATCGCTTTCAGGGACATTCACTGATATCATCACTTTTAAGAACAAAAAATGACTCTAAATAATTTACCCATCAAGTTTGTGATTCAAATAATGCACATAACAAAAAAACAAAACAAGAATACCAAGAAACAAGGATGAATGATGGCTTTTTGCCTATGAATGCTCATGGATTCTATATCAAGCACTACAGCTTTTATTAAAAGAACAAATATGCAATATGAGGGAAAGAGGCAGAAAACAATTAAACTTGCACAAAATTGATAAGTACAAAAGAAATTCAAACCAAAATCCTAATGAGGAGGCTGCTGAAGAGACCCCTGCCCCCAATGGGCATTGAAAATATAATAGATATTTGCTAAAGAGAAATCCTCAAGTAGAGAATGAGGTTAATTATAAAACACCATCATGATATGACTTACAAAAGACAATGAGAATTGCACCAATGACAACAAATAGATAAATGAACCCACATAGAATAAAATTTTGGTTAGTATTAAAATAGTTTCAATTATCGAAAGATTTGCAAATTCAGGTAGTAGGGATGTCATCCACTGACTCCTATTTGTGAGAAGAGAATTTCCCTCCTCTCGATCTACTTACTACAACCCAGAAATAAAAACGGCGTCTAGTCGTTAACTGTTGTTACTCCGGTCTTGCTATGAAAGTGTGTACCACATCTTCTTACAATTTGAATCTATATATAATCCTGAATGCAAAACCATATTGAACCACCTAAGAGATACCTAAAATTGAATACCATATTGAACCAAACTTAAGAGATTCCTAAAATTGAATACCATCTTGAACCAAACCTAAGAGAGTGTTAACATTTATGAACAACACTAATAAATATGACATTTTTTGAAATTAACTCATATTGACTACACATTATAACTTTGGAGATGTACATGACAATTTTCAGTTGTTTTCTCTTTCTCTTTGAATGTTGGCCACAACTTCTCCATGCACTTTACCTCTAATTTCTTCTATTACTTTAACATGCATTTATCAACTAACCACGTATCAAAAATAGAATGGTTATAGATTATCTTAAGATTTATCAACCTAAATCCTCAAAGTATATTCTCCACAAAAGTAGCCTAAAGCAAGAACCACCCAAGGCTGCAAAAAGCTACAACCCACCCCCTTCTGTCTTGAAAGCCTCAAATCGTTGCTGCAAATTTTAACAAGACTTAAAGATTAAAATACAGAAAAATCTTGATGAGTAAAAAGAAAAAAAAAACCAATTTAGTGAGAGATATTTTGGAGTATAGTTGTATTTTGTCGCATTGGGTGGTTGAATCACATCCATACCTCCTTGGTTAACCTTCTCAATGAGATTTGACCACATCTGCAACATCAAAAAAATAAAAAACACTAGCAAAACGCATATCATACCCTTGAAACTTTTCTTGGTGAGAAAAGAAAACAAAATAGGGGAAAGATACATAATGAAAAAAATCGAGAAAGCATAAAAAACCAATGAGGTGCATTTATCAATGGATCCATGAATGAGAGTCCTTCTGTGGCCATTAATGTAGATGACGTTATGGTCTGTGTGAAATGAAAGAAGAAACATAAGTAACAAGCAACCATTTTCACTATTTAGGAATAAAAGGAATACCTGAAGCGAACTCATGGCATAGGTGATATAGTTTCACATCCTTCTCTGTTGGTAATTTGGATCTCATTCTCATCAATTGGTTTCGGCCTTACCACCTTATCTTATCGTTCCATCTTTAAAACTCAAACCCACAAATCAAAATCTCATTAAGATTCACTAAAAGATGATAACTAAAACAGTCTAAAAGACATAAAAGAGACTGATTATTACCTTCAATCAAGTATATCTTTAGTTAAGATAAGATTAAAAACGAATGAGATGCCATATTTTCGAGTGAAAATTAAAAGGTCAAGCAAGAAGTACAAGAGAGATGTAATAATCATCAATAACTTTGGCTGAGAAACAAAGTTCGTTTACCAAAAGCTTACCCGGATAAGCGCTTATCCGGATAAGCGTTTGGTAAACGATCCCGTAACATCACATGAAAGGAGTATGAGTCCATAACACTGATAGTACATGAAGTACAACGATTCTGCTGTACCAACATAATTTGATATCCACTTTAGAGGAAAAAATAATAATGGGTTTATGACCGGTAAGAATTGGGTTTTTCCCCCTTCTTTTAAACTGGGTCACCCACGTTTCAAGGCCCACTGGATTATTTATATTCTAAATTATATATTTAATCCAAACCCAAATTTCCTTATTAGGCTTTTTCCACTCTTTTAGAAATGGGCTTTCCATTTAAAGCTAAGCTTGGTTATATTTTTGGTTTAAAGGTTTCATGAACACAAACTGGCCCAACATTTCTTTTATGAGTAAACTACAAATTTGATACTTGTGGTTTGTCGGAAACACCACTTTTTGTCCCTTCAATTCCAAAACTACAAGATAGCCATCATGATTTGTAAAAACGTCCGGATTTGATCCCTTCTTCTAATGGTCAATAAAAAACATCTTGTTCTTTTATGATTTTTTGTTTTTTACCAATCAAAATCGATTTTATGACTTTGGTCCTTGTGGTTTTTGATTGGTTAAAAGACAAAAAAAATCGATAAAAGAACGAAAACGTTCCAAATTTAACGGAATTTCTTAATGGCTGTTAGAGTGAAGGAACAAATTCGGACATTTTTATAAACCACGATGGCTATCTTGTAATTTTGAAATACAAGGACGAAAAATGTTATTTTTAACAAACCATAGGGACCAAATTTGTAGTTTACTCTTTTTATTAAAGGAACTGAAATTGTTTACTGTTTAAAAACGTATAAATACCTTATTAATCAGATTTATTTGTTCATAGTAGATTAAATTGTGTTCATTTTACGAGTTTTGTTTCAATTTTCATTTAATATTACTAAAAACTGATTGTTTTATTCAATAACCAAATTTGTTGATGATAAATAAAAAGTTTTCAATTCACTGAACACTTCATTTACAATAAATAGTAAAATATAATTATCTAGTAAAAACTAAATAAATTAGTTTTGAATATATTTATTAAGTAAAAAAATGAAGGGTGGCTTGGAAATAAAATTCAAGTTTGTAGTTGGTAAAAATGAGTTTAGAAAAGAAAAAATAAAGGTATATGAATTGTTAAAGTGAAACCATATAGTATATTAGTGAACCAATTAAAATGGTCATGCACAAGATATAACTTAATATGAAAATTGACATGGTCAAGATATGATTAACAAATAATTTTCAATTATTAAACGTAATCTCATTGAAGAAAAAATACACAAGATTGATTAGAGGGACGATGTTTTAAAAGTGTTCCAACTTCCAAAAAAAGTGGTTCTATTACACTTGGTGATTGGTCTGTGTGGGATAGAACGTATTGAGTTTACAGAGGAACTGTGGTTCATGATTTTGTTAACATATTTAACAAATCATATCAATCTCCTCGGTAAGAAGACACACACAAATGTCACAAAGATTGGGAAACAAGCAAACAACTTTGGCCTCAATTAAAGAATTCAAGATGTTTACAACATTCAAATACGAAATATAATGAACTTCGATCTGAAAGAGATCTGTAAAATCATAAAGAAATAGATCATAAACTTGTATCATCGATTGTTCACGCTGAAATTACGTGTAACTATTGTTCTTAACCTCTACCTAAATCCTTCCCAACAATCCAAAACTAACTCTTGTATTAATGTGATTTATACATCAAAAGAATGCTTTTTACATCGTTAATATTACGTTATTTTGAAAAACAAAACTAAAACATTCTTTTTATGTTAGGATCATCGTCTATTGTTGGTCATAAAAACATCTCATTGATCAAGAATTTTATCAAATTTGTGGAGTACTATATACAATGATTAATTTAAACCCGCATAATAATTTATTTTAAATGTGGTTCGGATTACATTCAAATGGATGAAAAGTCTTCAAAGAGTTGCTATATTCAACCAATTTTTTTGGTAAACATATTTATTCAAGTCATTGTTTCTTGAATTTTATAACTTTATTATTTTATGTTTTGATATAACATAAAAAAATTCAAAATTTTCAAAAACCTCGTTGAAACATGCGAAATTTCATAGCTATCTCAGCTTGTTTTATTTTAGTCTTTTCTATTTGGTCTGAAAAGATGCACGTACACACGATGATTGTCATAAGTTGTGGTTGAGATAAAACTACGATGAAATCCTATCTTGATCAAAGGGACTTATCTTTCCAATTTTTTTTTTAAAATTAAAATGTAATCGTTCACGTCTTGAAGAAACCACTACTTGTAATGCTTACAAACCAAAACCACCGATGTAATACTAATTAATTTTCTAATCAACATAAAATCATAATAATTAACAATTATTCATGACCTACTAGTAATGTCAATATAGGATGGCTTGTCATTAATTCTTCTATTTATATTCTTGACGTCCTCTATTCACTGTACCACAATTGACTATTACTTCAGTACGATTTCTGATACTTTAAACCTTAACCAGTAAATCGAACCAATAATATCCAAATCAATTTACTTAAATATTGTTGAGTTTTATAAATAATTAAAAGAAAAACAAAAAAAAAAAAAAAAAAGAAATGGTAGTTGTGAGATGGGTGGATTGATGCTGACTTTTTAATTTCAAAGAAGTAATGCAATTGGTTTCTGTTTTTTATTTTTTTTATGAAAATTGATTTGTTTATTGCAGTCAACAAAGTTTGATATGTATTCTTGTAGTTGGGGTTAAAGAAACAACTGTTTTACTCTATCAGATTGAAGTCACGTTTATGTACATCAGGGGTGGCCCTTGTGCTGGGCGAGATGGGTAATCGCCCAGGGCATCAGAGCCCAATCATTTTATATGTGTTATTAGGTTGCGTTTCTAAAAAAAAATCTAAATTTTTTACCTACTTATGCTCTCGAATATGATATGGGACGCTCTCGCTCTCAACTCCAGCATCTACTCTCAGCCTTTCACTCTGTCCCTCAACCTTGGCCTCTCGATCTCAAGAGTCATGATATGTGACCCTCTTGGTCTCAGTTATACTTCCCCTTTACCACCCGGGTTCTGCTTCTTTGCCCTTTCACTCTTTCAGGCCTATACGCACCTAAAGGTGCTTCCAAGGCTTTTCTTTCTTATTAGATTTAGGTTATTAGGTTATTAGCTAATTTGTTGATTATAATCATTTGTTCACAATCTTATACATATTTAGTATATACATGTTAAAATTGCTTTTCAAATCACAATCATCGTCGTCCTCTCAACGACTTATGAAGCCTTAATCACTTCATAAAATAATTACAATTTGCATAAACACACATAATACAAACATCCAAAAAAATATTACAAGTTTGATTCTAAAAGAAGAAATTACCTTATTGTTTTCACCCTTGAGAAGCTCCCTAATTAGTTGATTGTCCCTGAAAATGCCACAAAACATCCATAAATACATAATATAAATACATTTGGAAAACAATTAGAGGGAGAAATCATCAAATCAACATTTAGAACTTACTGATAAAGGGAAGAGTTGGCATAAATTTTAGCATAGTCAATATTAAGTTAACTTTCAACTAAAGAAGAAGTCACATCCAACACTCATGTAGCAGGATTATAACCATTCTTGATCTTTGGTACTCCTAAAATAGCTTGTAGGAAATATGGATTTCTTCAATTATAACATCCAACCAGGATACAATTTGCTTGGATCGTTGACATTGACACCAGCAACATTCATCTCATCATATCCAATTGGGGGATTATAGGGGATAGATTGTGCCCCATCCCACATTTGCCTAACTGGAAACACTTATGAGCACTTTCTTCCAATTGTAAATAAGATCTTGTAAATCGGCCTCAAATTTTTTCCTCTACAAATAGACTAGAACAGATATTCGTATTATAAAAAGAGTTTTTACATTCACAAATAGAAATTATGTTTTATATATATAAAGTGATCATTTTTTTGTGTGATTTGTTTTGCTCCATTTTTTTTTGTATTTCGCTGATTTTTTTGGATTTGGAGCATATTTTTTACTCTCTTCCCAGGGCATCCAAAACTATAGGACCGACCCTGATGTACATTTCATTTGACTTCAAAACCCATCTTTCAGTATGAATTAATGGGTATGTTTAGTTTGCTATATTTTCGTAAAGATAATAATTATGTCAACTATTTCCTAAATTTATTTGATATATTTATTATAATAATTAGGGGCGGTTAGTATTTTTCTTCTTTATCAAGTTGTGACATCTCTATTAGTCAAGTTGTTTGGTCTATGGTAATCTTGTGCGTGTTACAACAAACTAAACCTAAATCTTGTTATCTTGGTTTTAAAGTTAAATGTCAAAACTAATCAACCATAAAAAAAAATTTGAACGGCGGAAGATATATTAAAACTAGCAAGCAGCTATAAACGAAACATTACAAAAAAGAGATAGCAACAAGGGGGTTTTGTAACCCACCCACCCAATTAATGTTAGAATTTCTACTCCTATTTGTGACCCAAAAGAACGACTAGTGACAATTCTATCCCACAACGCCGCTTTCTTAGGCTTAGGCAATCTAAACAGAGTCCCATTCCGAAAAGACCAAATAGCCCATAAAGCCGTTAGGACGACCGCCTCAAAGTACGCCAACTCCATTTTCTTCAAACGCAAAGATAATAACCATCCAATCCACTCTGAATTGGACCTAAACTCTGGGATGTCCAAACTCCACCAACGACCGATTTGCTTCCATATGTCCCTGGCCATTTGACAAGAGAAAAACAAATGACCCACCGACTCAATCTCCAAATCGCAGACCGGACATAAGAGAGAATGCACATCAATTCCTCTTTTATCAAGATTGTCTCGAGTTGGAATTTTGTTCAAACCCGTCCGCCAAGCAAAAACATTAATTTTGATGGGAACAAACCGATTCCATCTAGTAGGAGAAGAGTCCACCACCAAAATTTTAGAGTCAATATATTTACGAGCAGAAGCCACTGAAAACTGACCCGAACCATCAAGAGACCAAAACCATCTATCTCTTTGGTCAGAGATACTGACCGTAGCTAGAAACTCCCGCAGACACGACATCTGAGCATCCTCCACACCCCATCTCGGCTGTCTACGCAAAACTGCGCCCCAATCCCCCATGGCCAGGCGATCATGCACCAAAGCCGATTTGTCACTATCAAGCGCATAAATCCTCGGAAATTGCACTCTAAGAGGAGAATCTCCTAGCCAAACATCATCCCAAAAGAGAGTAGAATTCCCATCACCTACTTTTTTCTTACAAAAAGAAAAAATATCGATACCAATGTTTTCCAATTGTTGGATCGCCTTCAAAATGCAAATCCAAGGAGAATTGGACAAATTATTGGGTAAGCGCATTCCAATTAGCCCACAAGTACCATAGATCGATTTAACCACTTTTGCCCAAAGAGCATCTTTATCCTCCCGAAACCTCCATATCCATTTGAAAAGGAGAGCTCTATTGAGAGCAAACAGACTTCCAATACCAAGGCCTCCATCTTTTTTACTAGCCAAACACTTTTTCCATTTCACCCAACACATTTTCTTTTCATCAAAGTGTCCTCCAACAAAGAAACGATTTCGTAAAGACTCCAAAACTTTTTCAACCGTACTTGGAAGTTTAAAAAGGGACAAATAAAAAGTAGGCAGACTACCCAAAACAACTTTAAGGAGTGTAACTCGTCCCCCTACCGAAAGAGTTCGAACTTTCCAATTAGAAAGTTTAGAAATAAACTTGTCGACCACCCCTTTCCAACCTTCACTTTTTGCCATACTACATCCAACAGGTAATCCTAGGTAATTGAAAGGCATACTTGAAACACCACATCCCAGCACTCTAGCCATATTCTCGAGCTCCACGTTATCAACCCCAACACCAAATAGTTTACTTTTTTGAATATTTATTTTAAGCTAGAAAATCAAATAGAAATATCGAAGAATACGCACTATATGTCTATCATTGAATTGAGACCATTCACCTATAAAAACTGCATCGTCTGCATAAAAGAGATGAGATAAAGGTAAATTACCTTTGCCAATTATTGCCCTATAAAAAAGTCGATTCTCTTCGGCTTCTCGAATGACCGCGTGCAAACCTTCCATAGCCAAAATAAATAAAAATGGAGAAAGTGGATCACCCTGACGAAGACCACGAGAAATCTCGAATTCCCTTGTTGGAGCCCCATTGACTAAAACCAAGGTCGTAGAATTTTCGAGACACCCAGTAATCCAACATCTCCATTTTCTACCAAATCCCATCTTCTGAAGAACTAAGTCAATAAAATCCCATCGAAGTGAGTCGTAGGCTTTTTCAAAGTCCATTTTGAAAACCATAAGTTTTCTTTTTCGTTTCTTGTACCATTCCATCACCTCATCCAAAATTAACGGACCATCCAAAATTTGCCTCCCTTTAATAAAAGCAGATTGCTCCATGCTCACACAGTCCCCAATGACCAAAGTTAGTCGATTAGCTAATAATTTGCCAATAATTTTATATTGACAACCTATTAAACTAATCGGCCGGTAATCTTTAACGAATTTTGGGTCACGAACTTTTGGAATTAGAGCAATAAAGGAAGCATTACACCCTTTAGGAATAAAATTATATTCAAAAAAATCGTAGACCAACCTTACCACATCATCTTCCACAGTTCTCCAAAAAATCTTTAGGAATTCAAAATTAAAACCGTCTGGACCTGGAGCCTTGTCGACACCACAATCCCATACTGCTCGCTTAATTTCCTCCCGAGAGAACGGGCCTTCAAGAAACATAGACTGCTCCACCGTAATAGAGTTTGAAAAACCCAACTCAATGGAAGGTTGCATATTTCTCTCGCGGCCAAAACAAGCACTAAAATGTTCAAAAAACTCATTTTTAACCTATTCCGGCTCCACTATCCAATTTCCATCACACATAATACCCCGAATAGCAAGTTGTCTCCTTTTCTTCTTAAGAACACCATGGAAGAATTTGGTATTTTCGTCCCCTTCGATGCCCCACCGGATTTTAACTTTTTGCGCTAAATCCATCGCTTCAACATGTTCCAAATCTCCCAACTTTTTCAAATACGTAAACCGCAACTCTATATCTTCCTTAGTTGCTTCCCTTTTATCAATTTGGATATCAATGTCGTTAATGGACTTTTGAAGGCCGACTTTGATTCCTTTGTCCCGCAATCGATTTTCACCGTTCCAATCGATCAACCATAATTAACCCAGTTTTATTAGTTCATTGATGCTATCTATTGTTTTTTTCTATTACTTAACCATGTTTATGAAGTTAAAAATATGGATCACGAGTATTATCATTATAGTTTAATAATAATAATCATCTTTCTATAAAGATTGGATCATTTTTTATAAAATTCCAAAAACTCTAAAGTTGCTTGCGGTTCATATAATGTTTTTCGATGGAATGAAATTCTGTCAAATAAATTTGACTTTGAATGAATTGTAATAAATGTTATCAGGTTTGGCCACCTGTTTGATTGGCAGACATTCGAATGAAATATGCTAAGGAATGATAATATGTTTGTCTTCTCTCCTTGTTGCTTCTTCTCTTCCCTTTCCCGAACTATGTCATCCTCTACCAATTGAGATGTCTCGATCACCTCCTGTAATGTACCCTTTTGAGCGTTCCTCACGCTCGTCTTCATTTATGCCGGTAAACCATTCACAAAAGCTTTTATCTTCGACCCTTCATCAGTCGCTAAATGCTCAACCAGACTGAGCTTGTCCATTAACTGCTTGGTGTAGTCGGCGACCGACAAATTACCCTTTTTCAGATTTCGGAACTCTTCTTCAATCTTGTCTAACACTCTCTCGTTGCAATACTTCTCCATGATCTTCTTCTTGAAAGTTGGTCAAGTGAGCTGGGCCAGAACTTCTGGTGTAAGGGTCTTTCTGGTAACGTTCCACCAACTCAGTGCATCCTCTCTGAGCAGTTGGGACGCAAACTTGACCCTTTGAGAGTCCGCGCACTCGCTCGACTCAAACGCCATCTCAACATCCTGGATCCATTTCATGCATGCTAGCGGGTCGGTCGTCCCGGAGAATTCCGGAGCCCGACTGCTAAGAAAAGTCTTGAAAGAGAAACCCTCATCCTTCTTCTTGTCAGTCCTGATTGCATGCTCTTCCGTTCCTATGACGACCGGTCCGCCACCCGACCCATTCACAACATTCTCCATCATTGCCTTGGTCCGCCGGTGACTGGTATCCCGGTCTTCCAAAAGCTTCATGAAAAAATCTTGTTATTGCGCCATAGCCGAATTCATGGCTTGCATCATATTGTCTCGGATCCTCGTCTCCATTGTTACTTCCTCTATAATCGGGCGAGCGGTTTAGAGATTGATCCTTGGTATGTGTTCGGTTCCCCCACTCAAGACATTGGTTGTGGGTGGCCTCTCGGTAGCTACGACCAACGGAGGTTGGTCGGCGGTAGATTCATCTTCAATTTGGCCCTCCCGCGGGTTTTGGAGCATGTTCCGAGTGTTTACCATTGTGCTCTGTCACATATGATAAGGATCACACTAGTTAATTCTTTAGAAGATAAACGGTTCAATACGTACTACTACAACGATTAATCATCAGAATAACAATTTCAAGCATGCTCACGTAATCATAAATTCAGAACAACACTGGCCAAGTGAGATTGTGAACGTATTTTACATAAGAACCCTCGTTGTCATCATCATAAGTTTCAATCAATGCAATTCCGTAATCCTAATACTCTCCCCACCTAGGGATGTTCTACCCATGTGGACAGTGATTCTATAAGCACAACCAGTCTAAGTCTAGGTATACTAGAGTCAACACCTAGTTCACTTAAACTAGAGCTCTGATACCAACTTCTAACACCCCAAAAATGAGACAAACAAAAATTTCCGAAAAAAGTAAATATGGTAATCAAATAAATTCCAAAGAATGAGCTCGCTCAAAAGAACAATAAACGCCTGTATAATTACAATTTTGTAATAACAAAGCAATGAGGATAACAACCTCTCAATCTAATTCCTAACGGAGAAATAAGATTACAATTGGTTGTCATCTACTTCCAAAATAATTGTCTTCTATAATGGCGTCCCAAAAATATCCCCAAGCTCACAACTAAAGTCGTCTAGACCTTCTTGGCAGACGCACCGCTAGAACCTGAGATACACATCAACCAATCAATTGTTAGGCCAAACGAGCATAGTGAGTTGAACAATAAACATGGCATAAGCATTTAAATCATTTATAGACACAAAGACCATACATGAATCAATGGGGGAGACCCATCACACTAATGAGTTCCACCTCAAGTTAATGCACCTTGATGTTCACTCGCTTGAGCAACATCCCGAAGGTCCGACACATCTAAAGACTACCTCCCAGGCATTACTTTAAATGACGGAGGTCTAGGTACATACCGTCATGGTGGCACCTTAGACTACATCCTCCTAGCGTTTACTCATAGTTCATCCGACATACATGAAATTCCATCTTTAAACATAACCCATGGAAATAAATGCATGTACAAGACTTCACATAGCCCCAAACATATTTTAGGTACAAAACTCTAAAATGTGCAAGTTCGAGAATAATACCCATGGTTCACCAAGACAACACATAGCCATGATTAAATAATATTAGTACCAACATCATCAAGGTCCATAAAAAGGACCATAACCAAAATCCCAATAATCTCAAAAATAGCAGTTAGGTCAAACTTATCAGGTGATCAGATTTCTACATGCATACGAAATATTTGACAAGTAAACACACAAGATATGTATCTCATTTGAAAAGGGGTTAGAAGAACTCACTAACTAAGGTTTTATACAAAACCCTAGAAAACTTGGATGAGAAAATGAGTAGGTGAAAGCTTGGCTTGAGTTTCTAGATGCTCTCTTGAATGCTCCACCAACCTCTAATGATCAACAATAAATGTCACTTACCAAACTAGGGTTTTAAGGAAGGTAGGAAGGGTTTTGAGATGAAATAAATCGCCCCAAGCACTCTCCCAATCGGTTCAAAAACGGTGGTGGTGAGAAATGAGGTCAAAATAGTAAAAGTGGGATTTTTATACTTCCAGACCCCGCCGGCGACAGTGCCCGGCGATTGTGCCCATGGCACTGTCGTGGGAGCACAATCACGCCACTCAACAAACCTATGGTACACCACGCGCGATAGTGACTGGCGACAGTGCCCATGTCACTATCGTCGGTCACTATTGCGGGGTCACAGTCGCGCCAATCCGAAACTCTCAGTACGATAGTAACCAGCGACTGTGCCCACGGCACTGTCGCGTGGCACTATCGCACCACACCCCTGGGACCTCGAAAACTTGATCTAAATGGTCACTAACGCAAGACTAAACATTTTAATTAACGCACCACATAAACAGATCAATAAATACACAATTTATACGCAATTATGGGCCTCCAACTTTACCAAGATGCCAAAGAACGAGGGGAATACTTACCTTAGATTTTCGGGTGTTACAGGTGGGCATGGGTGGCGGTTGTGACAACGACAATAGTGATATAGATGGTGGGGGTGGGGTGTTAGGGGTGGGGGCGTGACAGTGACAATAGTAGCATGTGGTCGGTGTTGGTTAAATTGGATGCAAAGGAATGGAATTCGATTCCTTCACTTATGTCAAATTGTCAAGTGATGGTGAATTCATTAATTTGTTGAATTCAAAGAATTTCGTCCATTTTAATATGTGTATCAAACAAAAGAATTGGAATTTGGTTAAAGGATTTGATCATTCCAATCCCTTAAAATCCTTTGAATTCTGCGACACCTAAGGGCGCGTTTGGTTTGCGAGATTGGAATGGATTTGGAGGGATTTGGATTTCAAATCCATTCCAATTCTGCGTTTGGTTTGCAGGAAAGAATTTCGTTGACCGGATTTCAAATCCATTGACCATTTTAAAATCCCTCATATGATGGATTTGGAAATCATTGGCATTGGTTCTGGATTTGAAATCCAAATCTGATGGATTCTAAAGCGTGATCCATACTTCAAATTGTATGGATCCAAATTCGACGTTTACCAATAAAAATAAATTCTTTATAAAACAAACAAATAATAAAAAAAACTCAATCCAAATCTAAATCCTACAAACCAAGCAAGACTTGTAAAGGAATGAATTTGAAATTCATTCTAAATCCTACAAACCAAACACATGAAGAGATTTCAAATCCCCCCAAATCCAAATCCCTCCTTGTAATCCAATCCATTACATTCAAATCCTGCAAGCTAAACGCGCCCTAATAGTTTAACAAAACTAGTGATTGCTTAGCTTTCAATTTATTTTAATGGTTAGTAGTTGTGAAAGTGTATTTTTTTTATATTTAATCATTGAGGTTTTGAACCAACTTACACGCATTTTTTATTAATCTTATAAATCTACAAACTTAACAATTGAAAACAAACTTTCGGTAGCCCTCATGTTAACAATCGAAAAACTTCCAATTACCCTAAAGTAGTAAACCAAAAATAGAATAAGGTATCCGAAAAGTTGATGTTTCTAGTTTTGGTTGTTGTTGTTTTTTCACCCACTACAAACTTGTTTTTCAGATGTATCTAAATATAAAAACTTCAATATTAATGTGTGGTGTAGACTCTTCAACTTTTCTTGAAATTAAGATAAATACATCTTCTTTTGCTAAAAGAAATACTAATTTATAGATATTATTTACCAAAAATTAAAATAAATTTAATTGACAAAGTAAAGATGACGATGAAAGTATTCGTGACAAAATGAATTTAGAATTTAACATCAATGTTAGAATCTAAAGCCACGTAATAATATTTTATTAAAATCGTTTGGGGTGAAAAATTAAATTGTTTTGTAAATATAGTCGGTGATAATTATTGATTTCAAATAGATTTGATAAGAAGTTTTGATTTTACTTTAAAAAAATTGTGTCGTTAAAAATATTCCGGGGATTATAATTTATATCTGATGTGAAAAAAACAATTATTAACCATAAGGGTTATGACGTACTGGTTAAGGCCTATTTCCGTCGGAAATCCGTCGGAGTAAGGAGAGTAGAGATAGCGACGGTCGAGGGGACAAGGAGGAGGGGTAGGCCAATGAGGACATGGGATGAGCAGGTTGCTACTTTTACGGTCATTTCAAAACTCGAAAAAAGGTGGGTAAATTGTGCTATCACTAACACAATAAGATCCTCGGCCTTTCAAAATGAGGGGCGTGCACAACAATTGTGACTACTGAGGTTTAATCAAGGTTGATTAATTTGTCAAGGTATGAGCCTCGAGAACCGTTTTCCTGAACCGAACCCGAACCGGTACCATGTAATCGGTCTGGTTTTCGGTTCCAAGTATTTGACAAATTCGGTATTCGGTACCGGGATTTTCCTTAAAAAACCCAAAACCGAACCGGTAAGAGACGTTGTCTTTTTAATTTCGTTAAGTATGCATATCATCTTCTAAATAAACTAAACTTATATTTTTCTAATCAAGATATCTCATATCCTAAACTAACTAAACCTTTTCCATACACATCAAAAAAATCGGCCCCCCTACATAATCATCAAAAAATCAATACCCTAACATACACATCAAAAATCGACAAATACGGGATTCAAGATTTGGTATTCGGCATAACCATGGATCAAACTTAAGTAAGTTCTTATTTTTTGCACTTTTTTTATTATGTTCTTGGTTAAAAGCATGTATTTTTTACCCCCTATGAATAGAATTCACCTTTTAAAACATGTATTTTTATATTCTTGTCACCGGTTGCGATTGGTTTTAATACACATTTGATCCATTTTCATATTTTCGGTCATAAGTGGTCTTAGTACCGATTTTCCCGTCCCGAAACCGAACCGGTACATACGGTTCATTTTTCGGTCCTACTTTGTAGTCCCAAAAAAATTCGGTACCAACCGGTTTGGTCTCAGTTCGGTCCAAATCTCATCCCTAGCTAAGACCTCATAGATCAACAACTATTAAAATAAAGGGCAAATTGCATGAAAAAGTAACATACTTTAGTCTGATTCCTGTTTTAGGTAACGTACTTTCAAAACTTCTATTTTGGTACCTGAGATGTGAAATCTGAAACTTTTAAATACCTAATTACATATAAATGCTTACTAGGATTAGGATTTTTTTGACATGACATTATTTATTTATTTTTCTAAAGCTAACTAAGAATATAAATTCCATGTCATCATTTTTTAAAATGTAAAATTTATATTTTTTTAATTAAGAAGAAAATTTCATATATAATTTTTTAATTCTAAAAACTTATCACAATTTTCTTATAAACTAAGAAAATCAAATTAACGTAATTTTTTTTTAATCAATAAAATTTGTAGTTTTTTTCTTTATTAAAAAAATGACCATAAAATTAATAAAACTATTTAGATTATTGTAATTCTTGTAATATTTTTGTTTTATGGTATTTTTTTAATAAAGAATTATAAGAATTACAATCACCTAAATAGTTTTACAAATTTTATGGTCATCTTTTTAATAAAGAAAAAGAATTACAAATTTTATTGCTTTAAAAAATTATGCTAATTTGATTTTCTTGGTTTTTAAGAATATTGTGATAAGTTTAAGATTTAAAAATATATATATATATGAAATTTTCTTCTTAATTAAAAAATATAAATTTTACATATTAAAAAATGATGACATGGAATTTATATTCTTAGTTAACGTTAGAAAAATAAATAAATAATGTCATGTAAAAAAAAAACCTTATCCTAATAAGCATTTATATGTAACTAGGTACTTAAAAGTTTGAGATTTCACATCTCAGTATCAAAATAAAAGTTTTGAAAGTACATTACATTTTCATGCAATTTGCCCTAAAATAAACAACTAAATTAGGCATGAAATGATAAGATGTAGGTAGCTGTTTCTTTATCCAAAAATAAGGAGGTTGTTTTTGTCAAAACGTAAAGACGTTATTCCGTAATCTAATTCTATGTTCTCGAATTTCGAAAGAAATTTAAAAAATGGAAAAAATAATATTCATGTTTTTGAAATAAAAAGAAAGGAAATAAATGGACGGAATAAAATAATTTTTTATTTTCTTGAATGGAGGGAATTGAGAAAAATATAACATCATCTTTATAACTTTACCCTTTGGTTTTGCCCAACCGCTTTATAAATGGGTAGCTTTGTATTTTATTAATTTTTAATCTAGTTTTCTTTTAGAGAAATTGTTTTATAAATGAAGGGTAGTTTTGTATTTTGTTAATTTTTAATCTAGTTTTCTTTTAGATAAATTGTTTTATAAATGATGGGTAGATTTGTATTTTGTTAATTTTTAATCTAGTTTTCTTTTAGAGAAATCAGTTAAAATAGTCGATCTCCCAAACTACCTTTTTAGTTTAGCCGCTTTAAGTTCTCATTTTAGCGAGATGTCCCCCAACTAACTTCCTTTTCTAGCCACTTTTGCACCCAAATTCTCGTAACCAGGGTTTATCCAAATAACTTACGTATTTGCGTAAAAATGAAATTTTCAGATGAATTCACGCAAATTCGTAAAGCATTTGTATAAACTTGGCTAAAACGGAAATTTCGTTTAAAAAATGGATAAAAAATGGAAGTGAGTCGAGAACATTAACTATTTTCATCAATTTCCTTTCTATCTTCTCTCATTACGCTGTGTTTCTATCAAGGTTCTAAATGGCATGAGACGTGGCATGGCGACGAGGCCAAACCTCAAGCCTTAGGAGCCACGGCGAAATCATAATGTTTTCAAAGCGTGACTTATAGCGTCAAATTTTTAATTTATATATATATATACTAGAAGGATACTCGCACAATGCAGCGAGATACATCACGATTTTAATATTTTATTTTAGTTTTTTGTCGATTTACAGTACGATTTTGGATTGTTTTGAGAAAGTGATAATGTTTTTTTTTATAAATTTGTTTAATTTAAACTTAATAATATAATGTTTTGTATATAAAAAAAATTAAATATTTTGTTTGAATTCAATAATTATCTTATATATTATAATGACATCTAAAAAATAACCAATTACATATTTAATAATATAATTAAAACAAAATTATAGTAATATAATATATTAATTAATATTGATAAATGGAAAGATCTGCATAAAATGAAGGTTTTGCACATACCAATTTGGTGGGTGTTAAAAGTCTGCAGTAGTAATATGTATCTTGTGCTTTGATACTTGTAAATCAAAAGATTTTTAAAATCTTGCATAAAATGATGGTATCTTGTGTCTAATAATTTGTATTTAAGAGTTTTTTATCTGTGCTTTATAATATAGTATGGATAAATGTAAGCTTTATAGTGTTACTTAGGGGTTGTTTGTTTACCTCTTAATAGTTCAATTAAGAGACAACCTCTGAATCGTTAAGAGGTAAATCTTGTTTGGCAAAAAAAAGGGCTTCCTCTTAATGGTTCCAAAATCCTCTTAATGATTTTGTATCCTGACCCTCCCTTAACCATTAAGAGCCCTAATTTCATTATGAATAATTAGCAAACAACCATATTTCATTTTACACTATATCATAAAAACCTCTTAATCATTCAAACCACTTAATAATTCTGCACTAAACCATTCAGCAACTGTCAAACAACTCCTTAATGAGTAAATAGTAATAAGCAAATTATATTAAGTTATCTATTAAAAACTTGAAAATAAGACATTAAAAAGATAAAGAAAAAAATCAAATATCTCATTACGAAAATTGTGCATCAAGCCATGACGTACCATAGGCTTAACGTGACGTAACACATAAACCTTGTTGTCATGGCATCAAGTGCAACTAAGTTTTTTAGAACGGTGGTTTTTATGCAAGTTTTTATATAGATATCAAATATATATATATATATATATATAGATAGATAGATAGATAGATAGGGTGCATTTCTTTTGCAACCCAAGCAATTTGTACAAACTATGCAAACCAATCTTAGTCGTTCATCAAGTCTAATGAATATATGATTTTATTATGTTTCCTAATTTAAAATCATGATTATAATAAATAAACTTAACATTTTTTAATCAAAATAATGATTATAATGAATAAACTTAACATTTTTCTTAATATAGTGGTTTACATAGATTATACAAATTGTTTGGGTTGCAAAAGAAATTCACCCTATATCTATATCTATCTATCTATATATATATATAAAAGACAATAAAAAATCTGAAGATACATTAAAATAACTAAATATCAATTTAAAAAACGTTGCATTTTCAAATTTATAGTTAGGAAAATAATTCATGAGATATGGTAAATTTAATATCTCCCCACAACTATGAACCATCCAAAGCAACGGTATGCATCAAACAATTGAAATATGATGGTATGATCTGCTTTCATAAGGCATCGGTAAATCTATCTGTATATATTTTCTGACATCCATTTTTGTTTAAACTTAAAAATAAATTAAAGAACTTTACAATAACCTAAAAGGAGTTAACCCTGTCACTGAGCCGGCAAAGTTTCCGGCCTCCATGACAGATCCGACGAACCAAAACCTAGATCTGTATGATCAAACAATCCATCTATCGCCACGTATTCACCGTTGCTGACGTAATTACTAATATTAACATCGCCGTAACCATATTCATACTCGAACGATCCATAACTCGAGATCTGATCATCTAACCCCCATAACTCACTGAGTTCAACCGACTCAGCCAAAACTCTCATCTTTTCCGATGCGGTCAGAGTCGAATCCGTATCCGTTGGTGGAAGTCCGAGTTCGTCATCCGACGCCTCGAACAGAAATCCGAGTTCCGGCCGTGACTCGGAGGTCATTTCGGCAACAACCTCCGGCGCCGGTGATATCTCGTCTTGGAAGCTCTTCATGAACAAATCAAGGTCCTGACTCACCGTGTTGACATCCGAGTCATCGAGAATGTCGAGAAGGATCCGTTTGGCCTCGACGGAATCCATACAGGAATCGTCCGAGTCAGAACGGACTCGCTTCTTTCCACTCACTGATTCCATGTCCATAAAAGAGAGCAAAGGGGTGTTTTGGGAATAAAGAAAGAAATGTTATATTGATTGTGAGAAAAGGGAGACAAAGAACGTTTGTGAAGTGAGAAAGGAGACGTGAGGCGTTTTATAGGGAGGGACAAAGTTTGATTTTATTTTTAATATTTTATTATTGTTTTTTTAAACTCAAATATTTAGTATTTGTTTACGTCGATGGACAGGGGCAGATATCTTGGCCATCACGATGTTTCAGCCTGCTTTTTTAATTTTTCCTTAATATAATATTTGTCCCACCTGTAATACTTTGTCGTTTAAATAAATATCTAGAAATATATCAGGAATAAATTTAAACGAAGACCAATCAATTTATTAGTTAAATAATAAAAAGTCCAAAAATCTCAAAGATGGTATCCGGCCGTAAAACGGCAAAAACAGGGCAATCCAACTAACAATGGAAAATGACCTTTAATTTAATATAAGTTAAATTAAATACGAGTTTTTTTTAGAATCTTTATTTTTTCAAAATTAATATATATATATATATATATATATGTATTTAGTGTGAGGATCAAACGATAATACTAACTATTTAAAAGAATAAGAGAATAATTCTAGACTAATTATTTTACTAAATAATATCTTAAATAATTAATTTTAAAAATAAATAAATAAAAGTATAAAAATAATTTAGTTATATAAAAATTATTTTAGGTATTTATTTAAGACTTTACTTTTACCATATTTGTAAATTTAATATGATTTAATTTTTTATTAAATATTTTTTTATTTAATTCAATTAAAATAAGCATATTTAATTTCCATCTAAATAATTCTTTTTTTATTTAAAGTAATATTTAAAAAATTACAATTTTCATAAAAATCATATGTGATTCATAATGAATTAATTTTTTTTAAATTTTTTCCTAAGCATATTTGATTTAAAATTTGAAAAAAATAATTCAAATTAAACATTGAAAAGAAGAAATAATGAAAACAGAATCATATGTGATGTGTAGCAAAACACAATTAAAATTAATGTATAAGATCACATGTACTTAAAAATGTAATTCATAATTTTTCACTAAAATCACATGTGATTCATAATCAATTAATTTTTTTTTCAAAATGTTTTCTAATCATATGTGATTTAAAATTTGAAAAAACAATTATTCAAATTAAACATTGAAAAAAAATAATGAAAACAAAATCATATATGATTGTAGCCAATTACAAATAAAATTATGTATAAGATCACATGTATTTCAAAACGTAATTCATAATTTTCATCAAAATCACATGTGATTTACAATGAATTAAATTTTTTTAAAATGTTTTCCTAATCATATATTAAAATTTGAAAACAATAATTGAAATTAAACATTGAAAAAAATAATAACAATGAAAACAGAATAATATGTGATCTGTAGCAAAACACATTTAAAATGTATAAGATCACATAATTATACATAAAAGAAAATTAGTGAGTCTTTTTTAAGAAAAAAATGTCGATTATTTATGGATATCACATGTGATTTTTGAGAAAAATTGTAAAAAATATCTTAAATAAACTAATTCAATAAAAATAAATATTTAAAATGAAAAATTAAATCACATTTATTTTAATGTTGTAAAAAAATATTTTAAAAAATTCATAAATAAATAACTTAATTAAATTTGTTACATAATCTATATAAAAATAAATGAGTTTTCATATATAATATGTATACAAAAAATGACACATGTCCTTTTAGGCGATTTTTAATAAAATTTATTTAAGTTATTATTTGATAAAATGATTAACACAAAATTATTATCATATTTCTTTTAAATAAGTATCATTCAAGTTTAAACCTAACTCTCTCTCTCTCTCTCTTTCTCTCTCTCTATATATATATATAATATAAGGTTAAATATGTAATTTAAACTCAAAATTTCCGTCATGCAATTGGTAACGATGGCCCTCCCATAACCACCACCGACTGTGACGATATGATGCATGTGCACCTCTTCCTCATGCCATCTTTTGTTTTTGAGTAAACTATGATTTTCGGCCTTGTGGTTTGATGTTTCTAACAATTTTTGTCTCTTATCTTTAAAAACTGCTTTCTTCGTCCCTATGATTTCCGTTTTGCTTCTATTTTCGTCCCTCCATCCAATCCTTTAAATATCAACATTAACTCATCCAAAAAAATTACATATTTGGTCCTTGTAGTATTTCAACTTTTACATTTTTATCCTTAAATTACATAGTTTATTATTTTTTACTTTTTACCTTTTTTTTCTTTGTTATATTTCATGAAGACATTTATTTTTCTATTAACTATATTATATATTTCCAAAATTGTTATAACTTTAATTATAAAAATAATCAAATAATTTCATTAAAATTATTGACAAGTACATGACATTGTTTTTTCAAAGGTTTAGGTTGAAATCTCTTAAATTTAATATTTTTTTATCTATTGTTTATTAAAACTTTTTATTCATTTTAAATTACCATTATTGGAAGAAGTTTAATAAAATTCGAGAAATAAGCTAGTTTTATTTTATAATAATCCGGTTGTTGTTTTATTAAATGAACTTTACTCCCATTATTCCATATTTTCATTTAAACTTTATTTTTTTATTAATTAATCAAAATTAAACACTCCCTAAGGTATTATACTACATCTCTTTATCTATGAGCCAGGAAATTTGGGGTGTTGCAATAAGTTATTAGAGTTCTCTCACTCTATATATATATATCTAGGGTGCGTTTCTTTTGCAAACCAAGCAATTTGTACAAACTATGCAAACCATTATATTACGAAATATGATTATTATTCATTAATAATGATTGTGATATATATGGAAAATGTTAAGTTTATTCATTATAATCATGATTTTAAATTAGGAAATATTAAGTTTATTCACTATAATCATTATTTTAAATTAGGAAACATAATAAAATCATATATTCATTAGACTTGATGAACGGCTAAGATTGGTTTGCATAGTTTGTACAAATTGTTTGGTTTGCAAAAGAAACGCACCCTATATATCTATATATATATAGAGAGAGAGGGGGGGGGGGCTTTCTTTTGTTAACCCAAAATTTAGTGTTAACCTTGTTAACTAATCTGGACCCTTAATCTTGAAAACTAATGGTTGTGATTAAAACAGTTTTTAAATTAAAAAAAAAGGGAAAAAAATTGGTTCAAATTTGATGTTCCTATATGAACAAGGGTAAAAAGGTAAAATTGTATTTGTTGATAATCAAGGAAAGGTATCAAATCCCAAAATTATCGGGATCACGTCTTCTTCCTCAATACTCCAACTCGATCAAGAAATCCCAACTCGATCAAGAAATCCGACAGTGAATCACCCTTAACTCTCTTCTTCTCTTAACAGTGAAACACCCTTAACTCTCTTCTTCTTCCTCAATAGATCAGTTGAGGATTTGCCAACAACGATTGAGGTTGCTATCGGGTTGTTTCTGGGTGGTAGCAGCGACGGCGACGTAGGCGATGATGTTGCTGTCGGGTTGTTTCTTCTCTTAACAGTGAATCACACAAGGTTTCATATGGAACAATCAACAGATCATCGGCGGGTTTCTCTGTGGTTTGTTGTTTTTTCCACTTGGTTTCTCTGTGGTTTGTTGTTTTTTGTCACTTCACAGATCATCGGTGGGTTCGTCAGTGAGATCTATGAATACCGAGGTGAGATCTATGGACACCGACGATGGCGAGATCTATATTACGGTGACGGTTCTGGTGTGCATATATGAACACTTAAGAGTTTGGGTTTTGGTGTGCATATATGAAAATGAATTTTTGTTATGCATATATGTTCTTTACTTTACAGTTCATATATGAACACTTAATACATTGGTTGTGTAGTGCATATATGAAATATATGAAGTTGAATTGATACAATTACATCTTGGTGTGCATATGTGAAAATTGGATGTCCATTATGTGCATATATGCACTTTTTATTACGTGCATATATGCAATATGGGGTTGACGTCCATGATCTATTAACAATCCCACAAAATATCAATCCTATATGTCTTAAAATTTTAAAATTCCATGAATATCAATCCCATATGTAATTTAAAATTCAAAATTTTCTAATCAATCCCATAAATATCTCAACTTCCATATATATATATAGGGGTGGTATCAATTGGAAACCAAGTTTCATTGGAAACTTTGGAAACCAAATTTCAGTCATTGATCTTTATAATCAATGGTTAAGATTCATTTAAATTATATATGATAGTAAAATTAATTAATTTATTAATAATAAATAAAAATAATAGATGAAAAGGGTAAATATGTCTTTTGATTTTGTGTCTCAAATATGGCAAGAAAGGTTTATTTTATTTAGATTACTTGAAACCAAAAATAAAATTTCCCACGCAATCTAAATTTTGTTATTTTTTTACTATGAAAACGAGGAGCATTTGTCTTTTCATCAAAAAAATTATTTTTCTTTTAAAATGTAAGAAAATATTTTTTTTAATTTCATTTTATTATAAAATTTCTCACGCAATCTAATATTGTGATGAAACAGAATGAATTTGTGGATTACAGATTTCATTGGATTACAAATTTCATTGGATGATAGATTTCATCAGGTTCATCGTGTTAGCATTATTATTTCATAATGAAAATAGATTCATCAGGTTCATCGTGTTATCATTATTGTTTCATAATGAAACATGATGAATTTGTGCCATTTTTGTTAACTTCCCATTTTTGTTTCATTACCTGTTCAGTTGTATATCCGTATATGAAAATAGATTCATCAGGTTCATCCTGTTAGCATTATTGTTTCATAATGATAATAGATTCATCAGGTTCATCGTGTTAGCATTATTGTTTAATTATTATCATATATAAGCTAAATTAAAATTAAATAATTTACCTAAATTAAATATCTCATTTTTAAATTAATCAATGATTATTATTACCATATATAAGCTAAATTAAAATTAAATAATTATTAATATAATAATAATAACAGTTACCATATATATTATGAAATAATGTAAAAGACAAAAATAACTTTTTCAATTAAAAATAAAAATAAAAAAAAGAAATTCACTGATTGGTTGATTTCGGTTTCCAAAGTTTTCAATGTAATACTGGTTTCCAATTGATCGCTCCTATATATATATACTAGTGTTGGGCCCGTGCATTGCACGGGAGGATAAATTTTTTGTTGGAATATTGAACCGAGTTAAAATGAAACGTAATTTTTCTGCTAACAGTTAATGAAATACAATGTGAAAAACGAATGTATTTTCATAAGTGATTAACTTGCATATATTCTTAATCGTTTGTTGTTATGAGTTTGTACAATAATATTGGTAATAGTTTTGTATTATATTATTTAAAACTCAAACGACATGTCTCACAACATATTTATCTGACTATTGACTTCAATACCTCATAGTATTAATCGATAAAAATAAAGATATGTATATATATATATATATATATATCTTATTCCCCTACTTCGAAAAATATGATCGTGGGTTTTGAAAAATATAAACAAATCCTCAGTAAATAAAATAAAATATAAAAAAGTAGTTTTTCAAAGAAACAAAAATATAGTGGAATACCTTTTGTTCAGTTGCAGGTTTCGTCATTGACACCCGACCGTTCTTCTTCTTCTTGTACTCGGATGATACATAGAGAAGCTATATATATTTATAGTGAATGTAGAGAATATTTTAAAATCTTTTATTTTAATTTTCGATTTTACATTTAAATGTAAATATATTAAAAATATGGAAGAATATTTTTATATCTATATTGTTTCTATTTTATTTTATTTACACTTGGTTAATTTGGAAAGTATTGCGGAATATTTTTATTTTAAAGAATACGATAATTTATTAGTGTATCTCGTTATTTTTTATTTTTAATTCATATCAATCTTCTTTTTTCTTCTTTTAATACTCGTGAAAAAAAATACGTGTAGATTTTATATTATAAAAAAAATACGTGTAGATTTTATATTATGCTAATATAAAATACGTGTAGATTTTATAAAATAAAATAGATTTTATATTAGCAAAAAAAATACGGAAGAAAAAAAAGTTTATATTACATCTCATTGTGTAAAAAGATTTTATAAAATAAAATATGGAAAAAGATTTTATAAAATAAAATATAGAAAAATCATTATGATGAGATGTAATATAAAAAAATACGGAAGAAAAAAGATTTTATATTACATCTCATTAATATAGATATAAATGTAAAATCTACATTTAAAATAGATTATGCTAATATAAAATCTATTTTATAAAATCCTCCACCAAAAAAACAAATAGTTATATTAATAAATGAGTATTCATTCCACAAATAGATACATTTAAAATTGATTATACTAATATAAAATCTATTTTATAAAATCATCCACCAAAAAAACAAATAGTTATATTAATAAATGAGTATTCATTCCACAAATAAATGATTATGTGAGATATTGTGCTTGGAAAGGTTGTATCAAAGCATTAAGAAATTGTAAATTAAGTAATTGGCTTTAATTAGTTGTAACTTGTGCTTAAAATGTTGTAATTAAGAGTTTTTTATACCGTTTTTATAATATAGTATATATATATATATCAATATAATATAATATTAGAAAAAAATAAAATTCAAAATTCCTAATTTACCCTTACTAAAAAATCGGTTACAAATATTTAACCAAAAAAATTCTTGCAATCCTATTGGTCTAAAATAGTTAACAAAGTTAACACTAAATGTTGGTTAACAAAAGAAGGGGACCCTATATATATATATATATATATATATATATATATATATATATATATATATATAGGGTCGGGTTCAGGAGAAAACTTTAAATAAATGGAAAACCGAAAAACCACGATAAAACGAATGAAAAAATATATGAATATGGATGTCAAATTAACGAGAAAAATATGATCATTTATTTGGTGTAATTTATTTCACTCGAATTTTGTTCATTTTTCGTATTTTTTCGAATAAAAAATAGGGGGTGGAGGTTTTTTTAACTGTTGATAATGTGTTTTTTAGTTTTTCATTTATTTGAGGTTTTTCTTTGAACCTCCGTCTCTTTCTCTCTCTCTCTCTCTCTCTCTCTCTCTATATATATATATATATATATATATATATATATATATATATATATATATATGGGGGGGGGGGGAGGTTCAAAAGAAAACCTCAAAAAAATAGAAAATTAGGGAACACCCTGGTAGCCCTTGATTTGGACGGTATGTACTTGAGCATACAAGTAAATTAAGTTGTTTTTTGGTTTTTATGCACATGTGCATATGCACGTGTGCATGTTACAAATTACTTGTATGCACAAGTGCATACCGTTCATATGAAGAGCTATTAGGATGTTTCTCAGTTTTCCGTTTTTTTTAGTTTTCCCCTGAACCTGACCCGTATCTATGGATATATATATATATATATATACACAAAAATAGGGAATGATTCAAACGAGAACACATTTATATTATGAAAACGCAATAACTACCTTTTACTATAGTCAACCGCATGAGACATTAAATTAGAAAAAAAACGTGACATTTGACGCAATCTACGTTGTGGTTCAAGTCGACCACACACCACCATATCCCCTCACTCGTTTGATGAGTTTAATATTTTATCCCAAACGTCTAAAGCATTGAATGAGTCCTTTTTATGTATCGGTTTTTCAATTTCACAAAGTTTATTAAATGTGTTGTAGATTTCTTTAAATAAATTATCAAATACATTGTTTGAAAAAAGAAGTTAAGAGATGATTGGTTGGAAGTATTAAGGGGTATGTAATGAAAATGATAGCGATTGGAGGTAGTTGACATGGTATACCCATTACCTTATAATGGGTCTTCGACCATTCCTGACAAGATTGGGGGAGGGGTACGAATGCAGGGAATGTGATGCCACATTTCATAATAATTTTATCACATAAAAACCCTTTTATGTTTTTGTAAAGGAAAATTAATTAAAATAGTCAATTTTTTATTGGTGATTTGATCTTTTATTTACCTCTCTCCAAGTTTACCAAAATAGCTATAAGTCCGTAATATATAGGTTCGTAATTGCGAACCTAACTAAAAAAAAATCAATAAAATACGAATCTGATCAATTTTTCTTAACAAAATTTCTTTGACTCATATCCGTAATTGTGGACCCCAGAGCTGCAATTTTGACCCAGGTCCGAAAAAAATAGGAAATTGATCAGATTCGTATTTTTTGGTGTTTTTAAGCTAGGTCCGCAATTTAGGGGTGTTCGCAGTCTGGTTTGGACGGTTTAACCCCCCAAACCACAAATGGCAGTTTAGGAAAATTTCAAACTGAGCGGTTTGGTAGCAAGTGACCAAATCGGACCACAAAAAGACGGCCTGACCTAACCGGTTTAGACGGTTTGAACCTCTTTTGGGCTTTAAACTAAAAAAATCATAAACTCTATATCCAAAATACAATTTCTACAATTATAACATTATTAGAAAATAGTATATCGACTTATAAAAGAACGTTTATATATGAAATTAAAAGAAACATTGAGTATATGAGTTGAAAAAAAGTTAAACAACTCCACCAACAATTGTTAAATTTTGGATAAATATTGCGAAAGTCGAAGGACGATTTGGATTTTAAACAGATCTTCAAACTTTGTCAATTTAGATAATACAATCAACTGAGAAAATGAAAACTAAAGATATAATTCTTTGACAAACTTTTATAATTTGCCGTAAAAATTGAGCCTACAACATGAAAACTAATATATGAATAATACATGCATATTTTTGGCGGTCGGTTCGGTCCAGACCGTTCAAAAAAAGGGTCAAACCGCAGACCAGACCGGACCGAGCGGTTTAACTATTTTTCAGACCAAACCAGACCGCTCAAACCGCCAAAACGGTCCGATTTGACTTGATTCGACCGGTTTGAACGGTCCAACGGTTTTTTGAACACCTCTACCGCAATTGCAGACCTAGTTTTGCGAACCTTGGGATATTAGTAAAACACAGTAAGAAGTGGCTAAAAGTTAAAAAAAAAAAAACTAATACAAAATGGCTATTTCAATTAGTTTCACTTTCTTAAATTGTCCTACCCTCTACTGATAATCTACCTCATGTCGTCCATGGTTTTGTCGAAACACGCAATGACTAATTTTCCACAATCAACCAAATAGTATCAAACTAATGATATTTCCATTTACTAATACGAACCAAGTGCCCCTTAGATTTAAAAAATTTTAATATGTTCTTTTTGCTATTAGAGGTTTAATATATATATATATATATATATATTCGTTTTTTACGGGACTTCAATAACCACTCAGTCGCCTACAATATGAAAATTGATAGTAAAATTGTTTTCTGATGCATTCATAATTTTATGAAAAACTCAGATAAAACCCAAAAAGATTTTTATATTTTGAGCAATTAAACTATTTGACATTATTTTTGAACAGATAAATCACTGTATTTATTGAAATTGAATAAAATTTGATTATTTTGACCTCTAAAAATATTCGGAAGCTAATTATTGTGCTAAAAACCACTAGAGTACGATATGGGGGAAAAACAATGAATTTTCATATTTTAAGATATTAAGTCATCGGACATTTATTTAAACAAATAAATTTTACAATTACTGAAATAAAAAAACAGTCTTTCTAACCTATAAAAATGATCGGAAACCGGTTATCATGGTAAAGATTATTATTACGTGGCTTTTAGAGTTAAAAGAAAAAAAAGTCATAGAAACAATCAGTACAGTCTAAAAAAAAAGTCGACATGACAGTGAAGCTATTGTTGGTGTAAAGATTTATTGGTTTCAAGGTTCTAAATGACATGCGGTGTGGCGTGGCGGCGAAACCAAGCCTCAAACCTTAGGAGCAACGGCGAAGCCATGACGTTTTCAAGGTGTGACTTATAGCGTCATTTTTCTAATTCATATATATCATTATATATAAAAACATATGTTTTGCAGTGTTACTCAATGACTCAATAGTCCTAAGCAAGTTAAATTATGGTATATATTAAAAACTTGCAAATAAGACGTTAAAAACGTAAACAAAAATCAAATATTGCATTACGAAATTGTGCATTAGGCCATGGCGTGCCACAGACTTAACGTAGCGTGAGACACAAGCCTCGATGCCATGGTGTGTGAAATAACCGCAATCAACGAAAGCTCGGGGGATAAAATGTCTCTAGTCTTTAGTGGGAGGGGTCTAGTTGTAAAAGTTACTAGAAAGTAGGGGTGTTCGCGGTCCGGTTTGGGCGGTTTAACCCCTCAGACCACAAACCAAACCGTAAGTGGCGGTTTATTGGTTTTTCAAACGAGCGGCTTGACATCAAGTGCCCAAACCGGTCAAATCGGACCGCGGTTTAAGCGTTTTGGGCCTTTTTAGTGGGCTTTAAAGTTTAAGCATAAAAACATATAAAACTTTGAATTTTAAAGGCCCATTGGCTTGATTCCATTAGGAATAAAGAACAAAGTCCACAACAAAATAAGAAAGTCAACAAAAGTTCACAAAATATCCCAAGACAAAACACTAAAAAGAAGTAATATGCAAAGTGCAAATAAAATCCACGGCTTCACTTCTTCAATTTTCCGTTCCACAATCCATAAATATTTCAATTTTTTAAAATACTTTGGGCCTTTTTGTATATAATTGGACATTTGGGCTTTATATCATCTATTATTTATAATAAAGGTATATATAAAAAAATAAAAAATATATATTTATATATTTGGCGGTCGGGTTGGTCCAAACCGCCCAGAAAAACCTTCAGACCGCAGACCAGACCGGACCGCCCGGTTTGGCAAATTTTCAGACCAGACCGTACCGCCAGACCGCTCAAACCGCCAAAAACGGTCCAGTTTGACTTGGTTCAACCGGTTTGAGCGGTCCAACGGTTTTTTTGAACACCCCTACTAGAAAGGGGTTAAACCCTAATAGCCTCTTACCCTAAAATCATTTGTGGATTTGAGGCGGCTAAACATCGGAAGCTTTCAATTGGGAGATTTTGAGGAAGGAGGTGAGGCTTGAAGTTCTTGCCATTGTGTTCTTGAAGGTAATCAATCATCCTCTCTATTCTTTAAGGCTTGGTAAGATTGATGTTAGGGAAGTTTTATATTTTGATAAATGATCATCTTCTCCCAATCTTTATTTCGGTTGATTTTGAGTTCTTAGGTAGGGGTTGGAGAAAATCAACCCCTTAACTCATCTCATTTAAGAGGTATCAGAGTTTTGGACTGATGAAGGGTTTCCTTCGTTCGTTCGAAAAACTCCCTCATCGGCGCCCAAATGTTTTCTCGAACTGTAAACCCAGTCGGGAGCACCTGGGAATGGATGACCCGGGAGTCGGGGTCCCAAACCAGGAAGACCAAACCGTTGTACAGAGATAGTTATATATTATAATTTGCTCGCTAGGATAAATATGTTTTTGTTATAAAATATGATTTGTGATTGGATAAATAAATAAATTTAATACATAAATTATTTTTTAAAAAAATATGTGTATCACAATTAACTTTAAAGGGAATTACACTTTTGGTTCATGTAGTTTGCCTAATGACTTATTTGTCACTCATAACAGTTGTTAATGGACGGTGTTAACTCTAGAGATCATAGTGTTATTAAATTTAAAAGTTAGGAACCGTCAGTTTAGATAGATTATTTTAGGGATCAAATTCAAATTTTGAGCAAACCATAGAGACCACCGGTGTAATTCATTCGAAATAAGTTGAAATTATTTGTTGTAATAAAAAAAATATGAATGTACAATGCTATAATAGGAAAATTTATAAAAATGTAGGTTGTTATTTCATGTATTTAGCGCATTTTGTAATAATGTTTTAAAAAATGTAATTTTTTAACAAAACAACCCTTAGTAAGGGTCGTTTACCAAATGTTTACCGGTTAAACGCTAAACGGCAAGAATCGTCACCTTTCTTTACCTTGTCGGATAACAGTTTTTCCATCAAAATGAATTGTTTGTAATTATCTCTTATCTGGTAAACGTTAATTAACTGGGTAAGAGTATTCTTCCTCATTTATTGGGTAAGAACCTCAGTATTTATCATGCTTTTTACCTGGTAAAATTAACAATCCTTATTATGATCATCTGATAAGATAATTAACTAGGTAAACACTTGCCCAGTTGTAAACGACCACTAACAATTTTTACCACAACTATTCTCACAAAAATATTTTTAAATTAATTATTAATTTGTGAATGAAGGTCGATGTAAAGAAATAAAATATTGAAGATTTATAAGATACTCTTAAATAAACAAAATTTAAAAAACTTGAACAAAAACCTTATTCTTTTATGTTGAAAAAACATATACGATAAATCTAAGGGGGCTTTTGGTTCGCAGGATTCCGATGGAATATGAAGGATTTGAAATGATCAATTCAATTGACCAAATTTCATTCAAGCGTTTGGTTACCTATGGAATGGAATTGAATTCCACACATTCCACCATTCATGGATTTGGTCATTCCATCACAATTGAGAAGGAATTCAATTACATTCCATCCTATTTTCTCAAAAACACAAAACTACCCTCATCTTCCCTACTTGATTTACCCAAACCTATATGAACCTATGCCAACTACCGTCGATCTGAACCACCGCCGACCACCACCGGTCTGAACAACCACCGACCACCGTCGACCACCACCGGTCTGAAACGCCACCGACCACCACCGTTGTGAACCGTCGTCCACCACCACCGTTGTGAACCGTGATAGGTGGGTTTACACCCCCCTAATCTAACCGCAAGTGTTCGGGTCGAATCAAGTAATATGTACTTGAAAGTACGAGTATCGAACCAAGGGAACTAGGAACTGAGTATCACAATTACTATATTCACTATTAACTGAACGGTCAAAAAGGTGAAATATTGGAAGTAAATTATCAACTGCTAATTAAATAAACCAAGAACAAAACAAGAAATGACTTAGGAAAACTTTTTATAGAGAAAATGGTTGAGGGTTGGAAATCCTATGGTTTTCACTAATGAACAAAATTATTGAAGATAAATATCAGTTAAACCCTTAATGAAATTATAATCTGTAAAATCATCGTTGTTCTTTCTCAAGCAACAACGGATTTTATTTTGAAAACACACGTCTCATCTCTCGATCTTAACACATGAGTTCAAAACACATTATGTTCCAGATTATAGCAATACTAAGGTTTAATTGGTATATCTCCATCCAATTTCTCACCTTAGGCATATAATTCTAGTTCTTGTTAACAATTAATTCTTTCGAATTTAATTTATAACGAATGAATCAGATGAAAGTTGGCTAAACTCATAAAAGCATTAAAACCCAAATCATATGCTTCATTAGTTAAGAAAAACTGATAAAAATCCCCAATCACATGTGTTACACCCTCAAATTTGGAAAGAGCAACTAATTTAAAATTTTCAATAATACCTCAAATAAGAATAAAATCTCTTACGACAAGTTCACACTAGAAATACAATTCTCGAATTAACCGTCAACAAAATAATCAAGTCTTACATAAGGACTAATTAAAGTCGGGTGTTACTAAGAACCCAATGACAGTCGCTATATCCAAAGTAAATGCGGAAGACTTCACCAAGCTATTCACTTCTTCGACCATACAACAAGCACTCATCTCCTCACAGTCTCACTAGAACTATTCCCAACCGGAACCTGTTGCACATGCCGACAAATAAAAAGGTTAGGCTAACGCCTAGTGAGTTCAAGAGTTTTCAACATGATTAAATATATCGTTAAAGAAAAGAGATTCAATTCAAATCACGATATTTCAAAACGTCTTACTTTATCTAGAAACGACTCGTTTTCCGATAATATGCATTTTCAAATATAAACACCTCAATACCGAACATTCTTTATAAAATGATGCATCCCGATATTCACTCAAAACGAGAGTAGATTCGACTTACAATTTATGAAAACATGAATAATATTTCATATTCTAAATCGCCCAAAACACGAATGAGACCCAATACTCCACACACAAAATTATGGGCAATAATCCTCCCATAAAAGAAATCACCGAAAACATAAATATAAAAGACCCAACCCGAAGACAACACCTTTCGGTGACGGGGGAGACCCGATTCCATAAAATGTGACGTAAACAAAGTAAGCCACACATTATGTTATATTGGTATTAAGTATCAGACTCAACATCTTTCAGCATACACCCACAAATACTTGCACGGAAGACTTACAACCCAATCTGATGCCTAACCGCGCCGCAATGGGGAAAACTAGCGTTCCGCCATTGGACAAATAATGAAGTATCGAGTTCGGCATCTTTCAGCATACACCTATAGATACTTGCACGAAGGACTTACAACCCAATCCGATGCCTAACGTGCCGCGATGTGGAAACCAAGTCGTTCCATCATCAGACAAAGTGATAAAAGTACTCATGGATCCATAACAGACATGGCCAAAAGATTACATGACCCCAATTGAATGACACACACACTCAAAATATGTAAATCTTCCAATAACCATAAATCTTGACCAAAGCTCTACGTTGAGCTATCAAACTGGACAAATGTCCCCAAAACCCAAATCATAAACAAATACCGAGCCATAGGCTCAAACGACCAAAGGACTCATTGTCGAAAGCAACGAAATGCAATAAAACGCACTCCACCGACGGTTGTGCAAATACGTGCTCCAAAGTACACGACCAAACTCTAACACAACTTAGAATAAGATAGATCATTTTCCAAACAAGGTTATACCATAGACACGTGCTCAAATGCTCGGAATTTACTCATTGAAATACTTAAAATACATCTTTTCCCCAAAACAAAGATTTGAAGTTTCCGAAAATGTTCACTAGGTCGGAAATGACCAAAACCCAAGGATTCATCCGTTGATGTTTTCAAAACCTCTCATAACACAAATTATGCATATTTCCAACAAATACCAAAAATGCATTTTTACCAAATAATCTTCATTCATGCAATAAATTATTAAAACACTTTCGTTTATGACTTATTTATCAAAATGCCCAGAAGTCCCAAATGTGGGGGTTTTACAAGGTTTATAAAGTCAAACACCTTAAATAATTAAACCCACCAAATAACTCATCAAGTGATAATTTTATGTAAACACATAAACACTTTAAAATTAGACATTTTGGCATGTACAACGTTTTCACAAATTAACTTGGACTCACCTTGCTAGGTTAAGTTAAACCTAGATTCCAAACCCAACCATTAGCCTCCAATAGTGCAGACTCCACCATTTCCAAGTCATCAACAACAATAATCTAGGGTTTCCAAACAACCCATTCCTTCAAGTCTAGAATAAACCATTAACAAGAGAACTTTTAGATCCACAAAGATCCTTATACTAAAGCTTGAAATATTCAATGGATTTACCTTAACCGAAACTTAAAGCCTCACGTAGCCAATCCACCATTCCAACGAAATCTTCCATTCTTAACGTAGCCAAGCCTCACGCCACCATAACCGTGATATCCCTATGGTAGATTCACATCAAGGTGCCCTATATCAGTTCTTGAGCTCCCAAAACTGATATTGGAGCTCCCAAAATCGTTCCAAGAAGAAGAGAAATGGAGAGGGGGTGAAAATGAGAAAAAAACCACTAAAGAATGGGATTTAAATCGTCAGACCGTTCCTGCGGCCTTGGCCGACCTCCAGTCGCGGACCAAGCCGCGCGTGTCCTCTAGGCCGTAGATAACAGTGACTTACGCGGGCCTAGCCGCGGCTTGAGACCGCGAGCCAAGCCGCTCGTGCCGCTTGCTGAGTCGTCCCGTGCCTTGTGCTAAACCGTTCCCCGACCGTCTCTCTCGGCCGACCGCTGACCGTTTTCTTGACTGATCATTAACTGTTCTTTAGGAAATTACGGGTGTTGCAACATGTTCATATGATTAAACCAAAGTAAAAAAAAAACCCAACATCTAAAGATTAGTTCATGTTGGGGGTATTAACAAACAAAATCATAGAGGAATTCAAAAATCTAAGAAAAAGTCTCTCGAACAATCAAAAATTGTAAAACTCCCTTGATTGTGTAATACCAACGAAGATTCACAAGAAATCGGAGTAGAAATTGCTTCCCAAATCGTTTCCTTCTTTCAAAACGATGTTTCTCCTTTGCCAAAATCTCCCAAAATTGTTCCTTGGTCGTCCTCCCGTCGATAGAATCATAAATCCCTGAAACCCCAGGTGAAAAAACTTTAAAAACGTCCAACACTGTTAAAGCAAGTTTGAAGTGAGTTGCAGTAAGTCAACTAGCTTCCAACTAGCTCTGATTTCAGCTTCAGGTGAGTTGCAAAGTGAGTTCAACTTCAGCAACTAACATCAAAGTCGCTTCCGCCACTGTTTTGGGAAAAAATTAATTCCTCTTTAAAATTTAACCCACTTGATCAAATGGCCATTTTTCACACTTGAATATTGAGAACTTTCGTAAATGACTTTTCACTCGGAAATTCTTACTTCTTGTACACATTCTTGGCTTTTTCATAACATCACATAAATCCTGAAACACTTGTTTTAAACTATAAAAATTCGACTTTATTTGCTTGGAGATAAACAAAATTACTTGGAAAATGATATGAAAATAACACCAAAAATTGGTGTTATCAACAACCCCAAACCAAGCATTGCTTGTCCCCAAGCAAATTAGCGTCAAAGAAAAGTAAGAAAGCTCAAAACAAATGTCATCTGCAAAAAGGATCAACGGGTGTACATATAGGATATTACGAACAACTTTCATGCCAGGGATTTAAGAAGTGTGAGGACAAGACAATCGGAGTTCAATCTTCATCATAGGTATAAAATCATCAACATTGAAAATCGAACTAAAAACAGTGACACCATACAAACTAGTAATCAGTTCATCACACTTTTGGGGAGGATTTCGCTTCGACCCTACCTCACGGGGTACTCTCTTTACACTCGAACCCTAGGTTTTCTCACATGTTTGTTCATGCATTTGGACTTGATGTACAAGAATTCACAAAGATTAAGCATGAACAACTAATCTTGAAAAACACATAAATGTAAATCAAGGTGATCTCAGAAGGAATCAAGTAGCAAGACTAGGACTATTAGTGCAACTCTATCTATCTTCTTACACTTTCCATAAGATCATCCAGGTCTTTGCAAAGGGTTGTAATGGGGTTAGGTTAGTGGCTAAGAAACGAAGGTAATTAGAAGCAAATCCTCAATATGTCAATATATGAACAACCAGATTTCATTCCCATTCCTTTAGGCACTTTTTGTTGCGTGTCTACCCATACTCCCTTAATTGATTTTAATTTCGCACCTTGCTGCTTTCTTTCCTGTTTTTTTCTTCACACACGCACACACACACACACACACATATATATATTTCTTTGCTTTTTTAGTGCAACCCAACTTTCTTGTCTTTTTCACTTTTTTTTGCAGCAACTACTTGAACCATTTGGTCAGATTTCTTTTCCCATACCCAGATTCCGTTGATTCTTTTCTCTTTCCACCCTCTGTCGTTATTTCCTACTAGTTGTTCATAATCGACATATCTTCGGATAAGGGTATGCTATTATTTAGGCTGGGTCTGAGTATTGGGTTAAAAATCGAAAAATTTACTGTATGGCTGAAAATGGGCTTAGGTGCACACATTAGAAGGATAAGCAAGGTAAGTTCATTTTATTTACACACATTGCCTGGAATCATATCTTAAGGTCCATAAATTAGATAAGACAAAGGTTTCACTGAATATCCTTATGGACGTCTTTGATACTCAATGTAATATTATAGTGAGATCATGCTATATTCACAACAAGAAGTTCAGAAAATGTGTATATGATTAAGTGTATAATACCCTCACAATTGATTCGAACGGTGTTCGGTTGGTTCAAAGTTCTCACAGGTGGTCTCCACTAATGTCCTCTAGTCATGCAAATTCCTAATCACTCTTAAGACTATATCTCCGTTCTCAGATTCTCAGGCCAAGTCACTACACCTAAGAGTTTCATAAATTCCGGTGTCTAAAGCTTTTTTTTCTTAAAAAAAATTATCCTTAACAATTATATCCGATGTGTATGCGCGTGTCTACAACCCCAAACCTTACCAGTGTGCAGGTTTGGTTTTGAGCATGATATAATCGTGTGTGCCAAGTGAGGTATTGATATGCATTGAGAAATCAATGCATTATCACTCTTTCTCTCTCTTTTAGATAGATTATTTTACCTTTTATATCCTAATCTTGAGTCATTTATTTACTTATTTTCCATTTATTTATTTTTTGGAGCTTAAAGTTGTGATTTACATATTTATATACTTTGGAGGGTTGATTTGGTACTTTTGGGCATATTTTAAAAGTGCAGACTTATGCTGCAGCATCTCTGCAGAATCAGACAGGAACAACTGAATGAAGAGAGGAAAAGGAGTTTATGGTGGACAGATTGCAGTGATCTTTTGTACAGATTTGGGGAACCTTCTGGATCTAATCTTTGGCTGGAAATTTATCTTTTGAATCTCCTTTTCTTTATTTCCTAAATTATTGTCCCTTATGTCACCAACTATTAGTACAATTATTATTTTATTAGTGTTAAATGTCTTTTTTGCCCTTCTCCCTCCTAGTATATAAAGGGAGCTTGGGAAGTTTATTTGAGACACACATATCTTAGATATCTTACATATCTTAGATAATCTTAGCATATCTTAGAATATCATGTTTCATATCTTTTTGAACTTTAAAAATCATAGTTGGGAGATTTGACAAATCTCTTGGTGTGATTATTGAAGTGAAGAACATTAATATATTATCAAGTTTATTTACTTTTTGCAATTTTTACCTTTCAGTAATTTATTTACCGCACTTTAATTTATTGTCATTTACCTTTACGTCATTTACATTCTTGTATTTAAATTATGTCTTTTATTTTATGTCATTTACTTTATGCATTTAATTTCTGTATGAGTAGCTAATTTTATTAGTATGGGTGTTTGACGGAAATATGAGATTTTAAACCAAAGAAAGGTGGACATTGTTTCGCAATAACAATGATCCATCATTTCATTCAAGTTTTATAAATATCAATAATACTTCTTGACGAACCGATCACTTGCTAAAGTGTTAAAGTGTCGTGGACTTAGAGATAAGGCACGAAAAGCACGTCCGTTTGAATGATATAAAAAGTATACTTGAGAGAGTTACTGATAAGGACAATTATCATTTATATCTTTCTAAACTGATTTATTCTCGACAAGTTGATCGCTAATCATTAGTGTTAAAGTGTAGAGGACTTAGAGATAAGCCTCTTCGAACACGTCAACTTGAATGATATGGGAATCGGCTCGAGAGAGCGGTTTTTGCAAAGAGATTTGTATCTCCATATATTTTGAGGACTCTATTCCACACTATGAATAGCTGGAAACTACACAGAGATGTGTTTAGTTGAATCTAAACAGTAGTGTGAATATTGAAGTCCGAGAGGAATACCCTCAAAATAGATGGTGTAACTAGTTGTGGCAGAGCTTCATGCTGCAGCATGCCTACAGCATGGCCCACTGGAATTTGTGTTTAAATCCCACCTGAAAGTCTAACACCCATGCTTGCTTTATTATCTGTTAACTTAACCAAAGTGATAACCCAATCAAAACAAAGTCTTCAAAATCGCCATCTGAAGTTAGTTTTTCATCTCGAGATCTTGCAACATAAGATACCTATCCCTGTGGAATACGATATTTGGTTCTTACCATTTTATTACTTGAAAGACGACATTAGATCTCATTGTATACTTGCTTTGAGGTTTAATTAGCACACGTCTGTAGGTGTGTAAAAAGCATTACCAGGTATGCATGTAATAGTTATGATATAGGCAGAAGTATTACTTGTGTCCAATGAGATGAGTATGTATGCCGTTATCCATTACAGTCATCCTAACATCCAAAATTAAAAGAGCAAGTATGATCACTAAAATGGTATCCCATGGGGTTGACAACTCTAATATCTGTTATTGCGTAATCAATAATCGTCTCCACGCAAGTGATATACAGTGGCGTGTCATGGTCATGGTGGGTGACGAGCTACTGCTATGGTGTCAGATCTCAATCTATCGTACTTAGGCCAACGGGGTGTAGTTGTGGTATTCCTTGTTCATGCCATATCCTTCAATTCAATAGATTTGTCGAATTAAGTTCGAATACAGTGGTGAACCTAGACCTAAGTCGTAGCATAGGTGATGGCACTAATAATTTAGTGCCATTATGCTCTTTTATCTTACTTTTAGAATAGTTTTTTACCTTCTAATCCCAACCTTTGAGTCATTTTAGTTCATTATTTTCTCTTTTCTTGTTTCTTGGAGCTAAAGATATGAATGACTTGTTTTATTGCATTGGATAAGCTAATTGGTGTCTTTTTGGGTTGATTTATTAGTGCAGTGATCTGCAACATTCCTACAACAGCTGATTTTGGAGCTTAATGGACAAGCTAGAAGGAGCTTAATGTGGAAAGACTTTTTGGGATTATTGTATCTGATTTTTGGAACCTTCTAAAACTTACGTGCTAATCTGCTTCAAAAGACCATGGTCCTTTCTACCCGGAAATACTCTCACTAACAAACAACCGTTGATTTACCATTTCCCCACAACCTTCATCCATACTTGGCATGATGTCAACCCAACCAGCCGATCCTTCCAGGTTAATCATACCCTGAGACTCTTGGAAATACGTAATGATTTGACGTCTGCAAACAACATGGTTCCTCACTATATAAGTAGAGCTGTTCACGGGCGGTACAACCCGCTAGACCCGCCCCGCCCGACCCGTTAGAAAAGCGGGCTTGGACAATCATTCTCGAAAAAATGGGCGGGCTCGGGTTGGACTGCTAAAATTAATGGGCGGGCTTGGGCAATGAAAAAAAGAACTCGGACAAGCCCGCCCGACCCGTTATATTATTATAGTTGATTAATGTTTTTATATAATTAATAATTTAATCATTTTATTCAAAATATTTATAAGTGGCTTTGTACCAACCGTCACCCAAACATATATAATATGTGTTGTGTTATATAGTACGTCTCGAATTTCGATCTTGTAAATATTAGGTGGATGAATATTCGTTATTGAAAAAACTCGAACTTTGAAATTTGATAACTCATTCGAGAGAAAATGTCCATGATTCATATATTGTGAAACAATTATTTTTCATACGCTATGTACATTGATATATTTTACGTCTTATTTTATGCTCGAAAGAACTTACACAATTTAAATGATTTTACATAACTTATGATTTTATATAAGTTTTGTTTTTCACATGTAAAAAAATAAGCCCGCTAGCCCGTGGGCAAGCCCGGCCCGTTTATAAAGGCGGGTACGGGCAAGTCCATAAGCCCGCAAAAACGGGCTTGGGTTGCTATATTAGGCCCGTTGGACAAAAAAATTAAATTAAGCCCGGCCCGGGCCTGACCCAAGCCCGCAAATGATCACCTCTATATAGAAGCCCTTAAACAACAAATCATCCAAACATCATGTGTTTCTAGTCATACAGAGTTTCTCACAAAAAGCAAAAACCCTTTATGGTTAAATCCTTCGTTTTTTGTTACCTTTCCGTAAAGTTTACTTTCGATGATATTCCTCCTTCACAATGGCGAGATAGAAGTATAGAGATGTTGACATGGTGCTCAGCTGAACTCCAGTACTATGACATGGATATGGTGATTAAAAGGTTTTTAACCAAAACTCAAGGTCGTCTCAGAGATTGGTATATGAGTCGTAGATTGATTTTTGCCTGATGTACTTTGGATAAAACTTTAGTCCTTATTATCTTTTGGGTATTAACCATTAGTACTTGTTTATTGTACTTTTAAAGTAACTTAGGCTCCAAGATTAGTCTTTTTGACCATTTTACCCTCCTCTTTTTGGTAGTATAAATAGGAGTGGTTGTTGGTGATATTAAGTAGTCTTTAATTCCAAGTAGGCTTTTAATTTCCATGAAGAGAGAAATCAGATTCCATAGAGTTTATTAATCTTTTGAAGTTAATCTCTTGTCTTTCTTTAATTTCTTGTAATTTTACTTTCTTTATTACGCTTTATTTACTTTACACAATTTACATTCCGTCATTTATATTCTGTCATTTACATTTATGCCTTTACTTTCCGTCATTTATCGCTTTATGTCTTTAAATATGAGTAGCTAATTTTATTTAGCTCGGGTGTGAGACGAAAGGGTGAGATTTTAAACCAAAGAAAGGTGGATATTGTTTCGCAATAACAATGTTCCATCATTTCATTTCAAGTTTTATAAATATTCAATGACACTTCTTGATGAATTGATCAATTGCTAAAGTGTTAAAGTGCAGTTGACTTAAAGATAAGCTACCAAAAGCACGTTAGTTTGAATGATATAAGAAGTAGATTTGAGAGAGTTACTTATCATTTATATTTTCAAAAATTGATTTATTCTCGACAAGTTGATCGCTAATCATTAGTGTTAAAGTGTAGAGGACTTAGAGATAAGCCCCTTCGAACACGTCAACTTGAATGATATGGGAATCGGCTCGAGAGAGCAGTTTTAGATACAAAGAGATTTGATCGTCCATATATTTTGAGGACTTTATTCTACACTATAAATAGCTGGAGGCTGCACAGAGATGTGTTTAGTCGAATCTAAACAGTAGTGTGAATATTGAAGTCCGAGAGGAATACCCTCAAAATAGATGGTGGATCTAGTTATGGCCAACTCATGCTGCAACATGTCTGTAGCATAAGTCTGCTGGAATTTGTATTTAAATATCACCTCTCAAACTAACAGTAAGCATAATGCATTTAAATATGCTCCCCCTCAAACTAACATTGACCATCAATGAAATACTTCTCACACTCCCCCTGAGATCATGAACAAACTGTTAAAGAGCAGCTATCATGCGGAAATAATAATAAAGAAATGATAAAGAGATACAATAAGAAACTTTAATAGGTAACTACCGATTAGGTCTTAAGATTTAGCATACCAAGTCTTGAGACAAGAAAATTAAATCTCTTTTCGTCTAAAGGTTTGGTAAACAAATCTGCAAGCTGATAATCGGTTTTTACAAAGTAAAGTTCAATTGTCCCCTTTTCTACATTATCTTTTATAAAATGATACCGGACATCTATATGTTTGGTCTTAGTATGCTGAACAGGGTTAGCGGTAATCGCAATAGCGCTCTTCGAATCACAATAGATCGGAATTCTATTGAAATGAAATCCATAGTCTCGCAGTTGTGTTCTCATCCACAACACTTGAGAACAGCAGCTAGCAACAGCTACATATTCCGCTTCGGCCGTTGATGTGGATACACATAATTGCTTCTTTGAAGCCCAACTGACGAGTTTATCTCCAAGGAATTGTATATCACCCGAGGTGCTTTTCCTGTCTAACATGCAACCAGCATGATCTGCGTCTGAATAAGATGTTAGTTCAAAGCTTGTATCCTTAGGATACCACAGACCAAGATCTGCAGTCCCCTTCAGATACCTGAAGATCCGCTTTACAGCAGACAAATGGGATTCTTTAGGATTGGCCTGATATCTAGCACATAAGCATGTAGAAAACATTATATCCGGCCTACTAGAAGTAAGATACATTAAAGAACCTATCATCCCTCTATAAGTCCTAACATCAACAGCCTTTCCCGAAAGATTGGTGCCAATCTTAGTACCAGGTGCCATTGGGGTACCAATCGGTTTACAATTTTCCATTTTGAACTTCCGAAGAATACCCAGAATGTATTTAGATTGATTGATAAAAATCCCCGTTGAAAATTGTTTGACTTGCAATCCGAGAAAGAAGTTCATCTCTCCCATCATGCTCATCTGAAAACGTGACACCATGAGGTTTGCAAAGTTCTTACAGTACTTAGGATTTGTAGAACCAAAAATAATATCATCCACATATATTTGAATAAGAATGATATCGCCTTTATCCTTTTTAATAAAAAGAGTGGTATCGACCGTAACTTTTGTAAAACCTAACTTGACCAAGAATTGAGATAAGATATCATACTAGGCGCGAGGAGCTTGTTTCAGTCCATAAAGAGCTTGTTTCAGTCCAGAAAGAGCTTTATCTAAGATGTAAACGTGATTAGGCTTATCTGGATTCACAAACCCTTCAGGTTGAGAAACGTAGACTTCTTTCTTGAGTACTCCATTCAGAAAAGCTGTCTTCACATCCATTTGATAGACGGTGAAGTTCTTGTGAGCTGCGTAGGCTAAGAACATCCGAATTGCCTCTATATGCGCCACTGGAGCATAAGTCTCATCGTAGTCTATCCCTTCCTCTTGCCTATATCCCTTGGCGACAAGTCGTGCTTTGTTTCGGATAACGGTGCCATTTTCATCTTTCTTGTTTTTGAACACCCATTTCGTACCAATGATGGTTTTACCTTGCGGTTTGGGTATGAGTCTCAGACTTTCAGTGCTTCAAACTGATTCAGCTCATCTTGCATCACAGTTAGCCAATCTGAATCAGCAAGGGCCTCAGATACGCGTGTAGGCTCGATCTTGCTCAGAAAGGATTCAAACATACATAGATTTGATGTTGCAGACCTAGTTTGCACCGGTGCAGAAGGATCTCCAATAATTTGATGTACCGGATGCTCTTTGGTCCACTTATGTTCATGAGGGAGTGGATTAGATGCATGTTGATCATTGTCCGCATCTAGGAATCCACTGGTATCTTCTTCAGATGGTTCAGAATTAACGGGGGCTTCAGTTGAAGTAGTTGTTGCAGAAGTTGCAGTAGGTACAACTTGGTCAATCTGATGATCAGTCCTTACAGTGCATCCTACTGATTCAACTACTTCTGTCTCGGCGGTGTTGGTCATAACTTCAACTGTCGGAGTAGGCTTTTGAACTGGAACTTCTTGCTGAATAGGGGAACCGAATTCAGTAGAGATATCGGAAGTGGTCGGATGAGTAGTCATCGAGTCTTCTATCCTGTCAACCACAACAGAGTTAGGCAATTTAGAACCAAGAAATTCATCATAGAACAGTTCAAATAATAAATCCAAATCAGATAAATTAGAAGTAGACGACAATGCGCCATCTGATTTGTTCTCTTGAGGTGCAGGTCCTGGACTGGTTGGTCCAGAAGCTAATACTCCGGTAATGACGGGTTCTGAACTGATGTGCTCAGAAGCCATATCCTCATCGAATGTAACATTGACGCTCTCGATCACTGTCTTCGACTTCTTCAGGTAAACACGGTATGCAGTAGATGTAGAGGAATATCCAACGAAGATGCCTTCATCCGCCTTAGCACTGAACTTGTTCAGATTCTCTCGGTCGTTTAGAACATAACACGTACAACCAAAAACATGAAAATATTTAATGGTTGGTGTGTTGTTGATCAACGCATACGGAGTCTTCTGAAATCGGTGGTGTATCATGGAGCGATTCTGAGTGTGACACGCAGTCGATAAAACTTCAGCCCACAAAAATAAAGGTAATTCAGATTGGCTGAGCATTGTCCGAATGGCCTCGACGAGTGTACGATTGCATCTTTCGACGACTCCGTTCTGTTGAGGCGTGCGAGTAGCAGAGTATTGATGTGATATCCCGACCGATTCGAGATATTCTTCAACTGTCTTGTTCTTGAACTCTATGCCGTTGTCAGTCCTGAGAATCTTGACTTGTTTTTGCAGATTGACTTGAGTCGTCTTTAGAAACGTAATGAGAACATCGGGAGTCTCATCTTTAGACCGTAGAAACTTAACCCAAGTGTATCGCGTATAGTCATCCACGATAACCAACACATACTTCTTTCCTCCTAAGCTTTGCGTTTGCATAGGACCGCATAGATCCATATGCAACAACTCTAATGGAGAGCTGGTACTCGGTTCAGGCTTTGGTTTGTGTGGGGCTCTCTTCATCTTTCCCTTTTCGCACGCTGCACATAGATGTTCTCTTTCGTACTTCAGTTCTGGAAGACCTTTCACTAGCTTGCCACTGACCAGCTTGTTGATGTACCGAAAGTTGAGGTGAGAAAGTTGTCGATGCCACAACCAGCTTTGTTGCATCGAGGCCTTTGATAGTAGACAGACCTGATTGTCAGTCTGGACCTTTGACAAGTTGATGGTGTAGAGGTTTGACTTGCGAGATCCGACCAGGAGTTATTTTCCTTCTTTAGTGCGTACTGAACATGTCTTGCCCTTGAAATTAACCTCTAAATCTTTGTCGTAGAACTGGCCAATGCTGAAAAGGTTGTGCCCTAAGCCTTCAACATAACTCACCTTCTTGATCGTAAGATTTTCATGTATAACATCACCATATCCCAGAATAGGTGAAAACTGATCATTCCCAAAACGAACTGTGCCGCAGTATTTGTCCGTAAAATTAGACAACATACTCTTCTGCCCGGTCATATGATTGGAACACCCGCTATCCAAGTACCACATATGACGGGTCTGCACAACACAAATCAGGAAAAAAGAGGTTTAGGCACCCATTTAAAAATGGGACCTCCACTGTTAGTACTTGATTTTGGCACCCATTTAAAATTGGGCCCGCTTATTCTTTGAAAACCATAATCATGATAAGATGAATGATAACGATAAGATGAAACATTATATGAACCATACCAAACATCAGAAAATTTACGAGAAGCATAATCACATTCACCATAATTTAAAAACTTTTTATTCTTAGATGGAGCTAACTGGAATAATTGCTTTATAGAGTATTTCTTGCGATAATCAACAAGATTAGGTTTAAAAGTAGCAACATTCACAATCACATCATCTTTACTAGAAGTCTTTTTATTCAAAACAAAACTAGAACTAGATTTAGCTTTCTCGTCTATCTTCTGTTTCGGTATCCATGCAGTCTTAACTCCAACCCTTTGCTTTCTCAAATCTGAAACATGTGAAACTTTAGAGTTAGAATGATGAGAATTAAGAGAACGCTTCTTCTTTGGCTTACTAGTGGGGATCGGTTTCTGTGAAAGCTGAGATTTTTGTTTCTTACCTTTTGCTTTCTTTGATTTCACAGAAACTGATTTATCAACTTTCGTTGATGTTTCACCTTTTTCAAACACACTGGGTAATCCAAAAGAATTAACAACACAAGATGAATGATCAGGAAGTTTAGAGGTAAAATCAAATTGAGCAACACAATCATTCAAAATACCATCAGAGTTTAAGAAATTAAGATCATTCTCAAGGGAGCCAGATCTGTCATCAGAATTTAAAGCCTTAGAGAATTTAGAAAAATCAGTATCTTTGAACACTGTTGAAAATATAGTTTGTTCTAAGTCCATCAAAAGTCTTTCTTCCGTAAGAGTATTCTCGAGTTCAGAAATTTTACTTTCCAAAACTAGAGGAGGTACGTAAAGCTTACCTTCGATGGGTTTAGCCTCCAACTCTTTTACAGAATAACTCTCAAAATAATCATTTGAAAGAAATTTTGATTTATTAGAACTATAACTGTTATTCAACTTCTCATAGCGAAATGGAAGTTGAACTTTAGCTGTGTTCTTTCTTTTATCATATTCCTTGGCTTTATCTTTTTCAGACAGACTAGACCAAAAGGGTTTGAGTTCCTGATGTTGAGGAGCCAACAACATAAACCCAAAGTCATAAAGTGCAGGCACTTCAGATATACCCTTTTTGAGATGATGTGGGTTCTTGTAACCAAGTCCCCAAGTATCAGGTTTCTCTTTAGGTTTGTTTAAATGAATAGTGTGTTCAGTTTGACCTAAAGAATGTAATTTCTCTTCCAAAGCATTCACCTTTTCTATTAAAGATTTATTCTCTTTTGAAGTAGAAAAGTACCTTTTAGCAATCTCTCTAGATTTAAACTCACATTCTTTAAACTTTGAATCAGTTTCAGATAACTCTTTATGAATTATAGTCTTTTCTTTAGCGCTGGTGTCTATATTTTTGTGCAAAGTTTCAATTAATACATTTTTCTCAGCAATATCATTACTAAGTTTATGTATAGATTGATTTTTCTCATTTATGACACCTTTCTCACGCTTCAGTTTCGACTCTAACTCTTGGAGTTTAGACATCATGGCATTCATTTGGTTCAGTAAATCAAATTCAGTTAAGTTACATACCTCATCATTATCTCCATCATCAAATCAGCTTCAGCTTCTGACTGGTTCTTTCCCATCAAGCACAGATGTGCTGTCTCGTCCTTCTCTCCTTCTTCAGATTCGTCGTCCGAATGGTCGAGCCAGTATTCATCCTCGACCATTAATGCTTTTCCAGCCTCTTGTTGCTTGGCTAGAAGCATCTTATTCTTGTAATAGTCGGAGTTTCGGACTTTTGATTTGCGACAGTCCTTGGCAAAATGACCGAGTTTCCCACAATTGTAGCACTTAATCGGTTCTTCCTTCTTGGTCTCTTCAGCTTCATCCTTCTTCTTGTTTTCTGGTCTCCTTTCTTCAACTTTTTCCTTATGCTTGTAGTTATTAGGACCAGACGAGTATCTCTGACTATTGGAGTTTGGCTTTTTATAAAACTTCTTTTGGAGAGCCTTGGTTATCAACAGCATGGCTTCCTTCAGTTCATTACAATTGTCAGAGTCAGACTTTGCCTCGCAATCAGCTTCTTCCGATTCAGATTCTATCACCTTCTTCTTCTTAGACTTCTTAACCACAAGAGCAACTGGATCAACAACTGCTTTGTCAGCCTTTTTCATCTCAGCCTTGATCTCTTCTATTTCTTCCTCATTCTGTCTGAGGATTTCATAAACTTCATGAAGAGGAATGTCATGCAGATCCTTCAACTGCCTCATTTGTCGGGTGAACCTCTTCCACTCAGGCTGAAGATTGCTGAGAAATTTCACATTCAGCTCCACGTGAGATTTGCTGATCTTGTTCTTGCTGAGCTCGTTCAACAATGTGACAAATCTGTCATAAGTGGTTTCGAGTGACTCTCCAGCTTTGGCTTTGAACTCTTCATAATTATTCAAGCAGGTGGATACTTTGAGCTGGTTCCCGACTTTAGATCCGATCATCATCTTCTCCAATTGATCCCACATTTGCTTACCGGTAGCGTTGTAGCTGTCAATCTTGACATATATTTCATTCGGTATGCCTTGGAGAATAAATGATCTGGCCAACTTGTCACCCTTGTGTCTGTTCAACTGATCTTCCGAATATTCACCAATCGGTAATTTATACACTATATCTTCTTCTTGACCATTTTCTCCAGCTACAGTGAGAACCTTGGTCGGAGGTGTCATGATCCCGTCTTTCAGAGATTTTCTGATTTCATCTCCCAAATCATGTCGATCAATGAAGTCCAAAAATCTATCCTTCCATTGCTCGTACTCCCCCTTGAAGAGTACTGGTGGCTTCACATCTCTTCCAATAGCAAGAGCTTCCCGAGACATCTTTACTTATACGATTAGTATCAAACTTATCTGATATGAGACAATCAACTGGATGAGATCGTTAGAAATCAAGATAAAATCACACAATACTGAAAATTGTAGAATGAAATTCAGAAAAATCTGATCATGAACAGAACTTTGTCCCCCTTCGCAGACTTAGCACGGGGGTCCCGCTAAGTGCAAAGACCGGTATTGAATCGACCGGAGACTTGTAAAGACCGGTAGAGAGTTCGACCGGGAACTTGTTCGACCGGGGAAGTGCAAAGACCGGTAGAATGCTTAGACCGATAATGCTTAGACCGATAGTGCTTAGACCGATAGTACTTAGACCGATAGAACTTAGACCGATAGAGCTTAGACCGGAAAGGGATAAGACCGATAGAATGCAAAAGCTTCGACCGGTATTGTCTTTGACCGGAACACGGTCTTAGACCGGAATAGGATATGACCGGGATTGTGTGTGTACCGGTCGAATGCTATAGACCGATAAAAGGTATTCGACCGGAAGTGTAAGGCCCGATATAGTTTGACCGATAATGTGCTTAGACCGGGGTAACCTGTGAGTGTACCGGTCGAATGTTGTAGACCGATAAAAAAGGTATTCGACCGGAAGTAATCAAAGACCGATAGAGGTCTTCGACCGGAAAAACACAAAGACCGATATGTTCTTGAAACAATATCAACCCAGAAACCAGAAATTAGCCCAGAAAACACTCGAAACCTCGAATTAAACAACCAAACTTTGCTAAAACGATTGATTAACCAACTAGAACTTATTGCAATCAATTAATTTCAATAAAAACCACTCTAAGAAAGATTCGATTGAAGACACAGTGACGACTCAAGACTGAACCCAGAATTTCCAAAATCACCAAATTGATAATAAAAAACAATGTAATAATCAAATTCAACAATACCAAATCAATAGAATATGCATATCAATTACAACCCAATAAATAAACACTTGAATGAACAATCACAAAAAAAAAATTATGAATCTTTGACAGAAAAAGTAGAACCGAACAAAAATATTCAATTCAATCGGTAACAGGCTCTGATACCAATTGTGTGTCCCAATACGTAATCATTCAAACAAGTAAACAATTAAGCAACAACGATAATGCAAACCTGATATGATTATTCAATTGATTCAAAGGATTACAAGTGTTCTTGATAAAATCAAAACTCTCTCTGCTTCTTGTTCTTCACGGCGCACACCAGCTAGCCTCTCACAATAATTAATTCTCTCTAATTAAGATCCTTAACCCTAATTACAACTAACCTAATCATATTTATACAAAGGCCATAAGCCTAATGGGCTTGGCTTGCTTTGTAATGGGCTTTGCAATGCTTGGCCCAACAACCTAAAACAAACTAATTTAACTAAAATTAAAACTAACTAATAAATAAAATACGTAAACAGACTTTGACTATTTATTACAAAAGGACCCTAGACTATTTGTTGAGACGACTTTATCAGCTTTGACTTCAGATTTCCATCTTTAGATAATTATGATCTTGAATCCAATAAATATGTGCTTTAACAAAATATCACCTCAATGTCTTACACCCGTGCTTGCTTTATTATTCTGTTAATCTAATCAAGTGACAAACCAATCCACATGAAAGTCTTCAAAAATCGCCATCTGAAATCTTTTCTTTCTCTTACTTTTTAATCAACTTTTACTCCAATCTCTGTGGGACGATATCCGGTACTTTACCGTTTTATTACTTGAAATATGATATTACATCTCATTCTATACTTGATTTGAGGTTTAATTAGCACACATCTATAGGTGTATTCTAAGCACGATCAAGTTTTTGGCACCGTTGCCGGGGATTGACAAGCTAAAAGTTTTAAGAAGTTTTAAAAACATTTGATTTTTCTACCATCGTTTGAATCACATTTTGTTTGGTGTATGCCAAGAGTACCTGATATGCATTGAGAATTCAATGCATTAGACCACCTTTTCTTTCTTTTTAGATAGATCATTTTGTTTAATTCCAACTTTGAGTCCATTTTTCTTATCTTATTTTCTCCTTTTTATTTCATGGAGCTAAGTTTATGATTTTTCTGTCTTTTACTACTTATGGAAGTTAACTTAGGTTTTATGCTGATTTCATTACTGTCAGTCAATGCTACAGCATCCAATTCTGCTTGTTGGAGAAACCATGGAGGATTTTTGATGAAGATTGCTAACTAGATTACTTTACACCAAATCTTTTGTTGAAATGGAACTAGAGTTGTTGACTGGAAGAAGGAAGATGATGACATACTTGGAGTGTAACTTTGGTTATAACTTTAGTTGTTGTGTCCTTTATATTATTTTAAGTTTCCTTTTTATTACTAGTTTGCCATTGTTGGTTTAGTATAAATAGGAGTAGTATTCTCTTGTTTTGAATCATCTTTTTTGGTATTCCATCATGTTGAAGAACTGATTTCGTGATCCTCTCTAGAAAACTTTAATATTAAGTCCTTAAATTCCTTATTTACTTATTGTCTTTACTTATTTGCATTTTACATTTCCGTCATTTATTTTCCCTTATTTATTTTCCGTCATTTACATTCCGTCATTTGCATTCCGTCATTTACATTATGTCTTTACTTTATGTCATTTACATTTCTTGCAATTTATTTTACGCAATGAGTAGCTAATTTTATAGTTTGGGTGTAAGACAAAAATGGAGGTTGTAAACCAAAAACTAGTGGACTTTGTTCTTCAATAACATTGTTCCACTATGTCATTTTAAGTTTTATAAATCCAAAAGCACTTCTTGACAAATTGATCACTTCTTAAAGTGTGAAAGTGCCATGGACTTAGGAATAAGCCATGAAAAAGCACGTCAGTTTGAATGATACGGGAAGTATACTTGGAAGAGTTACTAGCAAGGGAACTTGCTATCTTTGTTTTTCAAACCGATTGATTCTTGACGGGTTGATCACTAGTCAAAGTGTTAAAGTGTAGTGGACTCAGGAATGAGCCACTAAGAACACGTCAACTTGAATGATATGGAAATCGACTCGGAAGGGTGATTTTTAAAACAAAGGCATTTGTTTTTCCATATACTTTAAAGAAACTATTTGACACTCACACTGGTCCGGACATTTGCATAGGCATATGTTGATGGAAGGCTAAACAAAAGTGCAATGGTAGATATCCGGAAGGATACTCTTTAAAGTACATGGTGGAACTTGTTGTTGCTGAACTAATGCTATAGCATTGGCCTCCACAATTTGTGATTACTCCTCACTTTAAGTCTTGCACCCATTCTATCTTTATATATCTTGTTAGTCATATCATTGTTAACCAACTCAAACAAAGTCTTCAAACTCGCCATCTGAAGTTAGTTTTTCATCTCGAGATCTTGCAACATAAGATACCTATCCCTGTGGAATACGATACTTGGTTCTTACCATTTTATTACTTGAAAAGACGATATTGGATCCCATTGAATACTTGCTTTGAGATTCAATTATCACATGTTTAGAGGTGTGCAAACATCCGTATCAAGTTTTTGGCGCCGTTGCCGGGGATAGGCGTAAATCTATTGTTGTTTAGAGATTGAGTTTTGTTAAGCTAATTTTTCTACCATCTTTGTTGCTCTTCATACGTCTCCATGTATGTCCGAATAACAAATCTTTGAGTTTTTCTTTCTATGAATATGGATTCCATGGGACATTCGTTTGGGCCGTATGAAATTGTTTTCTGTGACTATTGTGGCGGAAATCATTTCTCGTATAATTGTCCTTCGAACCCCGAATCCCATTATTTCGTGGAAGATAGTAATTGGGATACCTCACACTTCAATGGTTACAATCAATCATGGGAAGATCATCCTAATTTGTTTTTAAATGGTCAAGATCATGGCACTTTCACAACACCAATACTTCCCTACCAAGATTGGAGTAACACTTACTCGAATACTTTTGACCAATCTTGGGAGGAACAAGTTGATTTTTCTGGGAGTTTTCAAGGGGATGATTTTAACAACTCATTTTTATCCCCTACACCTTCTTTAGAACAAACTGAAAACTTTGAATCTCTTGAAACTTTGATGAATGATTTTTTACAAAACATAAATGGAGTTGTTATTAACATAACAACATGTGTTGGAGAGATCATTAGTGAGCGTAATAGACAAAACCAAATTCCTATACCAACTAAGATTGAAAAATTTGAGTGTGTTGGTAAGGATGAGGGTGAAACAAATACCTTGGAAAATAGTCAAGAGATAGAGAGCTCCGAGGAAGCATCTAAGCATTTGAGCAACCCCTCTTCACTTCAAAATAGTGAAGAGGTGCAACAAAATGCCAAGATTGTCACTAACCCATGCTTTGAACCTGTGCAGAATGAATATATTGTTACAGATACCGCAACAGTCCTGAAGCAAAGTTGTGCATAAAATGTTCAAGTTGTTTTGAACGATGGACGCGACGGTAAATCCAAGGACTCGGGAAGCTTCATAAAATCATGTTATACTGTTGGTGAGGTGATTTTGGAAAATCTTCATGGGATTAAATGTTCCCCCATCTATACCATTAAAAGCTTGTGCCATGATCATATAGTGAACCGAGTGGTGAGAAAAGTATATAAGCATAAGTGGAAAGAGAAACACCAAAATGAGTTGGTGAGGATCGTTCAGGCTAAGGAGCATACTGATGTGCTCCAACAAATTCCACCATTCCTCAAGAAGTTGTCAACAAGTTATCCATCAGCTGAAGAAGGAGAGCACCAAAAAAAATGCAGAGCTTGGTACCGCAACATGCAACATCAGCAACAGAGGCTTCACAACCTACTCCTAAGGAGTAGGACAGGTTAAATCACTTCACTTAGTCTCCATTTTTATTTATTTCTTTTGTTTTGTGTCTGGGATTAATTTGTTGATTTATAGGTTTATTTTCATGTTAAGATCATCACATGTTACTTGCATATCTTTTGAATTCATAGCCTAAATAATTTTTTGGAACACATCATTGCACCTAGTCTATGTATGCATTAGAGCTAGCTTTCACTTTCTTGGGACACATTGGAAATGAACAATCTGTTTGGGACATGATCTAGGCCATCTTTCACTCACCATAAACCACTTGTAGCCATTATACACCAAAGCACATTGTTTCCTCACAATGAGGATATTGTGAATTTCAAAGTTTGAGGTTGTAAAGTTCGGGGTTGTAAAGTTTGGGGATATGGAAGTTGCATAATGGCAAAACAAGGCTTGAACATCAATACAAAAGAGCATAGCTCTAACTTGATGCCTTAACAAAACACCCAAAAATACCCCATAGGGGTAAGGTGCACACAAATGTCCCATAGGGGCAAGGTGCACAAAAACAGAAAAAAGAGCACAAAAGTGCCAAATTTGAAAAAAAAATTTGTTGGGAATTTGTGTGGAAAAAGGCTAGGTGAGACAAAAATTGCCAAAAATGAGTGACCTTACCAAAGCCCTTTTGATCCTAAATTTGATTGTGATAAGTTGAGAAAGAAAGAAAGTGGATACTAGCTTATTAATCATGCACATACCTAGGCTAGTAATGGATGACTAGGAATTTATAAAAAGCTATGGATTTTATGTGGTATCTTTTCGCAATGTGTGTGCACTTAATGCCTTGATCTTGCATATTTGTTAATTGAGTCATTTTATTTCTTTTATTTTATTTGCTTGGGGACAAGCAAAATTTCAAGTTTGAGGTTGTGATATGCATTGAGAATTCAATGCATTAGACCACCTTTTCTTTCTTTTTAGATAGATCATTTTGTTTAATCCCAACTTTGAGTCCATTTTTCTTATCTTATTTTCTCCTTTTTATTTCATGGAGCTAAGTTTATGATTTTTCTGTCTTTTACTACTTATGGAAGTTAACTTAGGTTTTATGCTGATTTCATTACTGCCAGTCAATGCTACAGCATCCAATTCTGCTTGTTGGAGAAACCATGGAGGATTTTTGATGAAGATTGCTAACTAGATTACTTTACACCAAATCTTTTGTTGAAATGGAACTAGAGTTGTTGGCTGGAAGAAGGAAGATGATGACATATTTGGAGTGTAACTTTGGTTATAACTTTAGTTGTTGTGTCCTTTATATTATTTTAAGTTTCCTTTTTATTACTAGTTTGCCATTGTTGGTTTAGTATAAATAGGAGTAGTATTCTCTTGTTTTGAATCATCTTTTTTGGTATTCCATCATGTTGAAGAACTGATTTCGTGATCCTCTCTAGAAAACTTTAATATTAAGTCCTTAAATTCCTTATTTACTTATTGTCTTTACTTATTTGCATTTTACATTTCCGTCATTTATTTTCCGTTATTTATTTTCCGTCATTTACATTCCGTCATTTACATTATGTCTTTACTTTATGTCATTTACATTTCTTGCAATTTATTTTACGCAATGAGTAGCTAATTTTATAGTTTTGGTGTAAGACAAAAAGGGAGGTTGTAAACCAAAAACTAGTGGACTTTGTTCTTCAATAACATTGTTCCACTATGTCATTTTAAGTTTTATAAATCCAAAAGCACTTCTTGACAAATTGATCACTTCTTAAAGTGTGAAAGTGCCATGGACTTAGGAATAAGCCATGAAAAAGCACGTCAGTTTGAATGATACGGGAAGTATACTTGGAAGAGTTACTAGCAAGGGAACTTGCTATCTTTGTTTTTCAAACCGATTGATTCTTGACGGGTTGATCACTAGTCAAAGTGTTAAAGTGTAGTGGACTCAGGAATGAGCCACTAAGAACACGTCAACTTGAATGATATGGAAATCGACTCGGAAGGGTGATTTTTAAAACAAAAGCATTTGTTTTTCCATATACTTTAAAGAAACCATTTGACACTCACACTGGTCCGGACATTTGCATAGGCATATGTTGATGGAAGGCTAAACAAAAGTGCAATTGTAGATATCCGGAAGGATACTCTTTAAAGTACATGGTGGAACTTGTTGTTGCTGAACTAATGCTATAACAATCCTATAGCATTGGCCTCCACAATTTGTGATTACTCCTCACTTTAAGTCTTGCACCCATTCTATCTTTATATATCTTGTTAGTCATATCATTATTAACCAACTCAAACAAAGTCTTCAAACTCGCCATCTGAAGTTAGTTTTTCATTTCGAGATCTTGCAACATAAGATACCTATCCCTGTGGAATACGATACTTGGTTCTTACCATTTTATTACTTGAAAAGACGATATTGGATCCCATTGTATACTTGCTTTAAGATTCAATTATCACATGTTTAGAGGTGTGCAAACATCCGTATCAGTACCACGTGGGGAGTTTTTCGAATTTGACCCAGATATTGAAAGAACATTTCGAATTAGAAGGAGGGCCCAAAGAATTGCATTAATTTTAGAACCTCCCATCATGTAATTACCACCACCCGGATTTGAAAATAGAGGACCTAGACCACCACCACTGTTAGAAAATCCACCAAGACCGCCACCAATATTTCATGATGCACCTCCAATTTTTGGAAACCCACCTGAGTACCATTTTCAACAAAATCCACCAAATCAAGGGAATAATCAAAATCATAACCATGTTGACGATGATGTAGAATCTCAAGGTACCAATGAACCAAGAAATGAAGTTCCGAACATAATTAATCTTGCAAACTCCAAAGAGGGAAAAATTATGGACTATGCTATCCCTGATTTTGAGCAATTAAATTCAGGGATAGTTAGACCCCATATACAAGCCCTCCATTTTGAACTTAACCCCATAATGTTCCAAATGTTGCAAACAAATGGACAATTTGTCGGAATGCCATCGGAGGATCCTCATTCTCATTTAAAATCTTTTATGGAGATCGTCGATGCTTTCTTGATCCCTGGGGTGTCTAACGATGCTCTAAGACTCACTTTATTTCCATTTTCTCTAAGGGATCGGGCAAAATCATGGTTTAATTCTTTGGCTCCTGGTTTTGTACCATCATGGAGCAACATGGCCGAAAATTTTTTGCGAAAATATTTTCCACCTACTCGTAATGCTAAGTCCAGAAACGAAATTTGCATGTTTAAACAATTGGATGATGAAGCAATTGCCGATGCATGGGAAAGGTTTAAGGAGTTGTTAAGGAAATGCCTTCACCATGGCATTCCCTACTGTATTCAACTCGAGATGTTTTACAATGGGTTAAACCCCATGGCTAAACAAATGTTCGATGCGACATCAGGAGGGTCCTTTACAACTATTACCTATAATGACGGGTATGAGATTCTTGAAAAGATTTCAGCAAACCATGGACATTGGGCTGATCCACGTGCCCAAACGCAAAAGAGGACTACTGAAATTCATGATGTAGACACATATACTGCTTTAATAGCTCAGCTCACTTCTATGGCCACTATGCTTAAAAACATAACTTCGGGCCAAGGAGCACAACCAGCTGCCGCTACAACTATTTCAACAGTACTCTCGGTGCAATGTGTTTGTTGTGGTGGGGAACACTCTTATGACATTTGTCCTCATAATTCTGAATCTATAAACTATGTTCATAACAAATCTGGTACCTACAACAACACTTTCAATGCCAGTTGGAAACAACACCCGAACTTTTCTTGGAACAGTCCATGTTTAAATCCACCCGCGTAAAAACAAGGAATTTCAAATTTTCAACCACAACAGCAAGCAAGTAGCTCTCAGAATCAACACCAAAGTTTTCAAACTACTCAACCATCTTTTCAAAACAACCCACCTTCACAAGCTGATTAATCGTCTTCTTTGGAAGCAATGATGAAAGAGTTTATGACCCAAACACAAGCTTTCTTAACCCAACAACAATCCCAAAATCAAGTTCAACAGCAACAAAATCAATCTATGTTTAATCAACACAGTGCAATACTCAAGAATTTGGAAACCCAAATTAGTCAACTCGCACTCAACCAGACTAATAGGGCCATGGGAACTTTGCCCAGTAACACGGAAGTCCCAAGAGCTTTAGGAAAGGAGCATGTGAAAGCAGTGACCGTTAGGAGTAGTAAGAATCTGACAGGGGTTGTGCAAAAAGAATCTGAACCTATAACCAAAGCTGAATTTGAAAAAACTATTTTGTCAGAATTTGATGCTACGACATTGACCCCTGTTGTTGAAATACCACCCAAGCCACTAGGAATCCAAGTGTTTGAGGTAACCAATCCTGTCCATCCAAGATCTGACTACCCTTTATTGTTTTCAGAAGATGTCATTAAGAAAAAGTCAGTGGAAAGTAGTGTTGACAACCCAAAGAGTAATGTGGTGATTCCAACCATACCACAAGAGAGTGAGACCAAAGGCATAAAGGACCCATCATTCTCAACACATTCAAACAAAGTTATAATAAAACTAGTTCCTCCTTATGTGCCTTTTCCCCAAAGGTTAAGGAATCAGAAGAAAGAATTGCTCTTAAAGAAATGTTTGGATGTGTTTAAATAATTGCATATCAACATACCCCTTGTTGAAGCAATTGAGCAAATGCCCAGTTATGCCAAGTTCCTTAAAGACATTTTAAGAAAGAAGAAGAAGTTGACTGAGTATGAGACTGTTGCTCTTACTGAGGGATGTAGTGCTCTCCTGACCAATAAAATTCCTCCTAAGCTTAAAGATCCTGGGAGTTTTACTATTCCTTGCTCAATAGGTGGGAAGGAGGTTGGAAAAGCCTTGTGTGATTTGGGAGCTAGCATCAATCTCATGCCTTTATCAATCTTCAACAACTTAGGAATAGGAGAGGCTAGACCCACCACTGTTACACTCCAGTTGGCGGACAAGACCATTGCCTACCCAAAAGGAAAAATTCAGGATGTCTTAGTTCAGGTTGATAAGTTCATTTTTTCGGCAGATTTTATCATTTTAGATTTTGAGACTGATAAGGATATTCCTATTCTTTTAGGAAGACCATTCCTAGCCACCGGAAGAACTTTGATAGATGTCCAGAAAGGAGAACTGTCCATGAGACTCCAAGACCAAAAAGTCACTTTTAATGTTTTCAATTCCTTGAAATATCCTGATGATGTAGAGGATTTTTCAAACTTAAGTGTGATTGAATCATTATGTTATGAGGAGGGAGTTAGAAAAGCCTTTAAGTTGGAGGATGAGGATGATGAGGAAATAGCCATAGAAGATGAAAATGATGTTGATGAGTTTGCCTTAAGAGAAGAAGAGATTGTCCCATTGAATGCTGAAACATTTGAGCTGCTGGAAAATAGTGAGCAAAAATCCTTCACCCCATCCATTGTTTCACCATATGACATAGAGTTGAAACAACTCCCCTCTCATTTGAAATATGTTTTTCTAAAACAAGAATGAAAATTTCCTGTCATCATATCATCTACACTAGATTTTCATCAAGAAATAAAATTGGTGGACAAATTGATGTTGCACATAAAAGCCTTAGGAGGGACCACCACTAACCAAGGTGTGATGACCATGATGCAAGATTTGTTTGAACAAAACAACAAGTACATGAATAGGTTGCTTGATCAAAAAGGAGAGCTCAAGGACAAAGTAGATATAATAAAGACTAAATTGGTGGACAAAGGGCAAAAGAAAGTCAAAACAAATGTGAAGAAAATCAAGGTTGTGTTGGTGGAGAGGTATGAGTTCAAGATCAGGAAAGTGGGGAGGAAGCTGAAAGTTCTGAAGAAAAAGAACATCCAATTGGCAAAAGAAAAATGGGAGGCCAAAGAAGAATTGAAGGCTCTCAAAGAGCAGATGACTGCTTCTGCTGCTGCACCACCGCAGGATTCACAGCCTACTCCAATGGAGTAGGACATGTTATATTCATTACTCTTTAGCTCCATTTTCATTTTTCATTTTTAATTTTTGAGTCTGGGATGTGTCTTTGCTGATTTTAGGATTTATTTTCTTTTAAATGGGCATTGGTGATCAGTTTGAGCATGCATACATATCTATAATAAACTCATACAGTTATGGTCAATATCTCACTGTGTAGTTCTTGCTAGAACTAGGATTGTTTTACTTGGGAAACAATTTGGTCCACATTTCACATGAGAAATGATTTAGGCCATCTTTTGATATTCAAAATTAGCCACTTGTACCTACTCCATATTAACCATACACTTTCACATCATTACAATGAGGACATTGTAAACCTCAAAGTTTAGGGTTGGGAAAGTCCACCATGGCAAAAGCATAAACATAGAAAAAAGAGCATAACTCTCCAAATCTGCCATGTTTTGACTTAGGCACTAAAAAGTCCCATAGGGGCTAAGTGAGAAAGAAAAAGCCATAAATAGTGATCCAGTCCTTTAAAAAGTCCTTTTGATCTTAATTGTGAGATGTGGGTACCATAACAAAAAGAAAATGTTGCTAGCATATGGTTCATACTCATGGTAGATAGAAATCATGGACACTTTGGATTTATGAAGGGTTATTCCATGCATTCTTGAATTGATCATCTACATGTGTGCACTTAATGCATCCATCTTGCAAATCTTACCAACGTGAGTCATTTTTTTTTTCTTTTCTTTTTGTGTCTTAATTGCTTGGGGACAAACAATATTTCAAGTTTGGGGTTGTGATGACACTAATTATTTAGTGCCATTATGCTCTTTTATCTTGCTTTTAGAATAGTTTTTTTACCTTCTAATCCCAACCTTTGAGTCATTTTAGTTCATTATTTTCTCTTTTATTGTTTTTTGGAGCTAAAGATATGAATGACTTGTTTTATTGCATTGGATAATCTAATTGATGTCTTTTTGGGTTGATTTATTAGTGCAGTGATCTGCAGCATTCCTGCAGCAGCCGATTTTGGAGCTTAATGGACAAGCTAGAAAGAACTTAATGTGGAAAGACTTTTTTGGGATTATTGTATCTGATTTTTGGAACCTTCTAGATTGATTTTTGCCTGATGTACTTTGGATAAAACTTTAGTCCTTATTATCTTTTGGGTATTAACCTTTAGTACTTGTTTATTGTACTTTTAAAGTAACTTAGGCTCCAAGATTAGTCTTTTTGACCATTTTACCCTCCTCTTTTTGGTAGTATAAATAGGAGTAGTTGTTGTTGATATTAAGTAGTCTTTAATTCCAAGTAGGCTTTTAATTTCCATGTAGAGAGAAATCATATTCCATAGAATTTATTAATCTTTTGAAGTTAATCTCTTGTCTTTCTTTAATTTCTTGTAATTTTACTTTCTTTATTACGCTTTATTTACTTTACGCAATTTACATTCAGTCATTTATATTATGTCATTTACATTTATGCCTTTACTTTCCGTCATTTATCGCTTTATGTCTTTAAATATGAGTAGCTAATTTGATTTAGCTCGGGTGTGAGACGAAATGGTGAGATTTTAAACCAAAGAAAGGTGGACATTGTTTCGCAATAACAATGTTCCATCATTTCATTTCAAGTTTTATAAATATTCAATGACACTTCTTGACGAATTGATCAAATTCTAAAGTGTTAAAGTGGGGTTGACTTAGAGATAAGCTACCAAAAGCACACCAGTTTGAATGATATAAGAAGTAGATTTGAGAGAGATACTTATCATTTATATTTTCAAAAACCGATTTATTTTCGACAAGTTGATCGCTAATCATTAGTGTTAAAGTGTAGATGACTTAGAGATAAGCCCCTTCGAACATGTCAACTTGAATGATATGGGAATCGGCTCGAGAGAGCGGTTTTAGATACAAAGAGATTTGATCGTCCATATATTTTGAGGACTTTATTCTACACTATAAATAGCTGGAGGCTGCACAGAGATGTGTTTAGTCGAATCTAAACAGTAGTGTGAATATTGAAGTCCGAGAGGAATACTCTCAAAATAGATGGTGGATCTAGTTATGGCCAACTCATGTTGCAACATGTCTGTAGCATAAGTCTGTTGGCATATGTGTTTAAATCTCACCTAAATGTCTTACACCCGTGCTTGCTTTATTATTCTGTTAATCTAATCAAGTGACAAACCAATCCAAATGAAAGTCTTCAAAAATCGCCATCTGAAATCTTTTCTTTCTCTTACTTTTTAATCAACTTTTACTCCAATCTCTGTGGGACGATATCCGGTACTTTACCGTTTTATTACTTGAAATACGATATTATATCTCATTGTATACTTGCTTTGAGGTTTAATTAGCACACGTCTGTAGGTGTATTCTAAGCACGATCAATAGGTTTACTCTTGGCAAAGACTAAAAATGAGTCAAGGGGTGACGACCCTAAACCTATGTCGGAACATAGGTTTGAAGGATGTAAAATCTTAGTCTTTGAGAGAGCACAAGAGTGTAGGTTACCACTTAGGGTGGACGTGTACATAACATAAGCATGATTATGAAACATAGGGGTACATTACAACCCAACTTAGACCATGATCTATGTGGAAGAATTGTGCATAAGAGTCGCCATGAAACCCAAAACCCCAAACCTAAGTCGGAACCTAGGTTGGGAGAAGTTCACATGCCCCAATCCAAGCTGCATTCATAGTAAAAACAATAAGAATTCGAGATTAGAAGCATATCTTGAGTTGGAGTGGGGGATTTGATGGTGAGAGAAGGAGAACATCGATGGGTAAGTAAGCCCTAAGTGGAGTTCTTTTTGCCTTGGAACCGATTAGACAGGAGAAAGTGGAAAAAGTTGGAAAAAATGCGTCTAAGTGTTTAAACCCTTTTTGGATTATGGTGAGTTCGACGCTAGTTGAGGGTGGACCAACTAGCTAGAAAGTAGCTTCGGGTACTGTGGTGTGCGAGTATAACAGTAGCGGGCGAGAGTTTGACGCTAGTTGGGGTTACCCAACTCACCGTGTAGTCGATTGGGGCATGTTGTGAGCGTGAGAGGCGGCGGTGGAAGCGAGTTGGAAGTGAGTTGGGGAAGGCTAAACTAACGTGAAAGTCACGTTGGGGATGGTGGGTTGTGCGTGAGTTAGGAGTGGACCAACTAACTTGAAACTCACTCTGGGAAAGATAGATTCGGTGCAAGGGCAGTGGTGGAGGTGAGTTCGACGCTAGTTGGGTTTTCACCAACTAACGTCAAAGTAACTTTGGATACAAAAAATGGGTCGATGGAAGGCAGTGCCTAAAGCGACTTTAATGTGAGTTTGGTCGTCCTGAACTAACTTAAAACTCATCCAGCTGACTTTTTCCCAAATTTTTGAGCATTGGCTACCGGGAATTGGGTGTGACTTGAGGCTAACCCAAACTAACTTACAACCCTCGGAACACAAAAATTGTGTCCGATTCTTACCGTTTTCTCGCGGGAGAACAATTCCGGATTTACGAGAGATCTACAAAAAAAACGAAAACAAACTTACGAAAAGGAATTTAACTGAAATAAAAGTAAGAAAAGGAACAACCTACCGGGTGGGTTGCCTCCCACCAAGCGCCTTAGTTAAAGTCGTGGCACGACCATTTGTAGCTCTCAATTTGGCTCGGTATCGCTTGCGGAATTGAATTGCCCACACATACAACTTTTCCTGATTTTCCCCACATCCGTTTTCCCATTATTACCAGTTTCTGATCCAATCGATCGCATTTTCGGTTCACCTCTTTCTTCTATGCTTTTGAGAACATGGAAGGTTACCTTTCCATTACCAACTCTGAAAGTCATCACACCTTCTTCCATATCTATCAAAGCCTTGCTTGTGGCTAAGAACGGTCTTCCCAAAATTAATGGCACCTCAACATCTTCTTCCACATATAGAACTACTAAATCAACTGAAAATTAAAACTTTATGACCTTTATCAACACGTCTTCCATGACTCCATACGGATACTTCACTGATCGATCTGCAAGTTGGAGTGTCATATTTGTTGGCTTCGCTTCCCCCAAGCCAAGTTTCCTGAAAATGGATAAAAGTAACAAATTAATACTTGCTCCTAAGTCACATAACACTTTATTGAAATGAACAACTCCAATTTGCACAGGTATAGAGAAATTACCTGGATCTTGAAGCTTCGGAGGAAACTTATTTTGAATGATTGTACCGCACTCCTCAGTAAGTGCAATTGTTGCATGATCTTCAATCTTCCTCTTCTTGGACAAGATGTCTTTCATGAACTTGAGATATGTTGGAATTTATGTAAGTGCCTCTACAAATGGAATATTGATGTGTAACTTCTTGAAAATGTCAAGAAATTTCTTGAACTGTTCCTTATCCTCGTGTGCCTTCAACCGATTCAGAAAAGGTAGCGGTGGCACATATGGGTTGACTATAGGCTTTGATGGAGATGTCACACCATTTTCCTTTGGCTCATTTAGATTACCAACATCAGTAGTTACCCCATCTTTCGTCCCGACATCTTCAACCTCTACTTCTTCAGTCTCCACATGCTCTTGGGTAGGGTCCTTTATCAATTCCTTGCCACTCCTCATATAAATGGCATTGCAATGTTCTCTCGGTTTTCTTTCAGTCTTACTAGGGAATTGACCCTGAGTGCGGGATTGTAGGGCTTTAGCTATCTGTCCTCCTGGCCTCTCTAGGAGCTGAATTGAAGTTGTATTATGATCAGTTGTTGCCTTCACAGTACTCACTGTGTTTGCTAGTGTGCTTACAGAAGATGTAATCCCCTCAATAGTGTTGTCCATCATTGACATGAATTTCATCATCACATCTTCTAGTCCTTCGTCAAACTTTCTCTGATGGTACCCTGGAGGAAGATAAACATTATCAAATTAGGAAGAAGGTGAAAAGTTAGAATTGTTACCGTATTGCTGTTATTGTTGTCCCATAGTCTCCTTAGGTGGATTTTGCTGTTGAGTCCATGAAAAATTGGAATGATTTTTCCATCCTTCAGTGTAAGTATTTGAGAAGGGGTCATTCCTAGGACGATTGTTCCGGTTTTGTAAAAATTGAACCTAATTAAGTTCTTAAGAAGCTGGGAACAAGTCCGAAATGCCTCCCTCATTGAGGGGTGGAGGTTGGATAGAAGCTCCCTTCAAATGATTGGTGATGGCGGCTAGCTGTGCTTTTATTATCTTCAGTTCTTCAGACTCATGAACACTTGCTACCCGTCTAATAGAAGACCTTGGAGTGGCATAGCTATGTTCGGCCAAATTCTCTATCAGTTCAACAGCTTCTTCATATGTTTTGTTCATCAGAGCCCCACCTGCTGCAGCCGTGATATCAATCTTGTATTGCAGGTGAAGTCCACCAAAGAAGGTCTGGATAATGACCCAGCCATGTAAACCATGATGAGGACATTTTTTCAGCATGTCCTTATATCTCTCCCATGCCTCGTTAAGTGTCTCCTGGTCCCATTGAGCAAAATCGGTTATTTCGGCCATTAACTAAGTTGTCCTACCCGGTGGAAAGAATTTATGTAGGAACGTTGCAGCCATGTCTGCCCATGTACGGATCTGATCAGTTGGTAGGATCTCTTCCCATATTTGTGCCTTTCCCTTCAGTGGGAAGTTGAACAACCTCAGTTTGATTGCATCATCTGACAGTCCGTTAATCTTAAATGTGTAACAGATATTTTCGAATGTACGGCGATGTCCATGAGGGTCTTATGTTGGTGCTCCACCAAATTGATTTTGTTGTAACATCTGGATCATTCCATACCTTGATCTCAAAGTTGTTTGCTCCTATCGTAAGGGCTTGAACGCCTTTGTAGAAGGCAACCACTTTAGGATTGGCAAAGGACATCATCGGTACTCTTGTCGGTGCTTCCTCTCCCATGATATGATCTTTAAATTAATCTGAAACAGGAAAAGAAAGGATCACAACATGTGTGGAAAATAGAATAAACCGAAATATAATGTCCAATATAATAGCGCTTATATCTGGTAGTGCTATCAGTGCAAGCTAGTTCTCCGGCAACGACGTCAAAAACTTGATAGGTGAGTTTACACCCCCCTAATCTAACTGCAAGTGTACGAGACGAATCAAGTAATATGTACTTGGAAGTACGAGTATAGAATCGAGGGAACTAGGAACTGAGTATCACAATTACTATATTTACTATTAACTGAACGGTTAAAAAGGTGAAATATTGGATTTAAATTATCAGCTGCTAATTAAATAAACCAAGAACGGAACAAGAAATGACTTAGGAAAACTTTTTATGGAGAAAATAGCTGAGGGTTGGAAATCCTACGGTTTTCACGAATATCAGTTAAACCCTTAATTAAAATCTAATCTGTAAAATCACCGTTGTTCTTTCACAAGCAACAACGGATTTTATTACGAAAACACACGTCTCATTTCTCGATCTTAACACATGAGTTCATAACACATTAAGTTCCAGATTATAGCAATACTAAGGTTTAGTTGGTATATCTCTATCCAATTTCTCACCTTAGGCATATAATTCTAGTTCTTGTTAACAATACTTTTCTCGAATTTAATTTATAACGAACAAATCAGATGAAAGTTGGCTAAACTCACGAAAGTATTAAAACCCATATCATATGCTTCATTAGTTACGAAAAACTGATAAAAATCCCCAATCACATGTTCATATGCTTAAACCAAAGTCAAACCAACCCCCAACATCTAACGATTAGTTCATGTTGGGGGTATTAACAAACAAAATCATAGAAGAATTCATAAATCTAAGAAAAAGTCACTCGAAGAATCAAAGATTGTAAAGCTCCCTTGATTGTGTTATACCAACGAAGATTCGTAAGAAATCGGAGTAGAAATTGCTTCCCAAATCGTTTCCTTCCTTCAAAACAATGTTTCTCCTTTGCCAAAATCGCCCAAAATCGTTCCTTGGTCGTCCTCCCGTCGATAGAATCATAGATCCCTGAAACCTTAGGTGAAAAAGCCTTTAAAAACGTCCAACACTGTTAAAGCAAGTTTGAAGTGAGTTGCAGTTAAGTCAACTAGCTCTGATTTCAGCTTCAGGTGAGTTGCAAAGTGAGTTCAGCTTCAACAACTAGCATCAAAGTCGCTTCCGCCACTGTTTTGGGAAAAATTAATTCCTCTTTAAAATTTAACCCACTTGATCAAATGGCCATTTTTCACACTTGAATCTTGAGAACTTTCGTAAATGACTTTTGGCTCGGAAATTCTTACTTCTCGTACACATTCGTGGCTTTTTCATAACATCCCATAAATCCTGAAACACTTGTTTTAAACTATAAAAATTCGGCTTTATTTGCTTGGAGATAAACAAAATTACTTGGAAAGTGATATAAAAATAACACCAAAAATTGGTGTTATCAAACCGCCGTTGGCCCTCACCGATCTGAACCGCCGCCAACCGCCACCGTTCTGAACCGCCGACCCTCACCGATCTGAACCGCCACCACCACCATCGTTTTGAACCGCCGCCGCCGACCCTTACCGTTCTGAACCGCCGCCGACCACCACCGTTCTGAACGACCGCCGAACTGAACCGTCGACCACCACCGATCTGAACCGCCGATTTGAACCACCGCCAACCATCACTGATCTGAACCACCGCCGACCACAACCGATCTGAACTGCCTCCGACCACCATTGTTCTGAACCACCGCCGACTGATGTAGATCACTTTTTGAAGGTGTACATTAAATGAGAATCCAAGCTCTCTATTTATAGGCAAAGGGAGGGGCAAAGTTGCAATTAAAGGGCATATTAGTGTACTTAGCCTAGTACAATGCTAACTAAGGGTAAAAAAACTAGTCCAAGTTAAACTAAACAATTACAATCAAATTAAACTAGTATTCCAAGGGTTACAAAAGATCAATTCCATGCCAAAAACTCAGATTTGCCTCCATCTTCTTCGATTATTCACTTCAAGACCATCAGTTCCATGCTGTATCATTGCTGCAGCATGCCCTGTTTCCAAAAAGGTTTTCCTAAAGATGACCAAATTAACCTACTTTCTTTATAAAACAAGTAAACCACAACATGTCAGCTCCAAAACCAAATACATGGAAAATAAGGTAGAAAATGACTCAAAGTGGAATTTGGAAGTGAAAAATTCCTATCTAAAAGCTAAAAGAGAAGTGCCTAAGTACTAAAAAATGAGTACTTATCACTGACCGTCACCTGAACCGCCGTCGACCCTCACCGATCTGAACCGCCTGACCACCACTGTTCTGAACCGCCTTGACCACCACCGTTCTAAACCACTGCTGACCAGCACTAGTCTGAACCGCCACCAATCTGAACCATCGTTCTGAACCGCTGTCGACCACCACCGATCTGAACTGTCACCGACCACCACCGATTTGAACCACCGCTAACCACCACGGATTTGAACCACAATAGTTGGATTTCAATTTCAAAAGTTTCAAAAGGGTATTTTGGTCATTTACTAATATTCCATTCCAATTCCAAAGCTACATTATGTGAACCAAACAGACAAATTCCAATTCCTTTAACAAATTCCATTCCAATGTCTGTCAACCAAATAAGTGGTCAAACCTGATAACATTCTATTCCAATTCCTTCAAAGTAAAATTCCCTTGACATATTCCATTCCATCCAAAAACATTATGCGAACCAAACGCCCCTAAGGGTTTGGAACTAACACTCTGTTGAAATCAAAGCGTATTTATGTGTGTACTATTCAAAAGGAATCTTATCTAGGTTTTTATTGTTCCGTTCAGATTTCTCTCAACAAACCTAAATATATTTATTCTAAACAACTGTGATGATTGTGTTTATATCGAAAATAATTTATGTTTAGTGTGTGTAGTGTAAAAAGGGAAAGTTGGGGGACCTTAGTGTAATTATGGGATAAGAGGGTTAAAACATCCTTAAAAACCTCATTTCTACCTAACCTGCTTAAGAGGCGGCTAGAGAATAGGAGTGGAGGAACCCTTGCGATTTTTGCCAAGAATTTTGGATTTGGGAAACAATTAGTGGTGAGCTATTCATCTTCTTCAAGATAATGATTCCCTTTCTCATCTCATTAAGTTTTGGGGATTTAGGAAGTATTTGGGGTGCTTTTGGTTGATCAAAAACCCCAAATCGTTTGGGTTTGGGGCTTATTTGTTGGATTTATGTTTTATCATTGTTGGGGTGAGGTTAAGGGTGTTGATTTTATTTATTGGGATTCAAAATCATCCTTGGAAGGGGCTAATTTAATGTATTAAGGTTTCCCAATAGAGTTTCGTACCAGAGTTTCGTACCAGGAGTTCGGTATCCGAAAATCGCCCAACCTGGGTGGAGAACCCCGGGAGTCTGGGAGCCCGGGTTGGAACACCCTGGGAGTGGGGAACTAGGTGTACCTGGGAGACGAGACCGGCAGCACCCCGGGAAGGGGGAACCCGGTGTACCCGGGAGACGGGACCGGGAGCACCCCGGGAATGGGGGAACCCGGTAGAACCGGGAGGCAGGGACCGGGAACTCCCTGGGAGCGGGGGAAACCGGTGGAACCAGGAGTCGGGAACTGGGGGGACCAAACCCGAAGGGGAAACCCCTAGGTAGGAAGCCGAACCCGGTAATGGGGATGAGCCGGATAGAGTTGACCTTAAGGGGATTGATGAGTGACTTACCACCTTAAACCCCTTTTCGTAGGTGTTTTGTTTAAGGTCTGAGGCGTAAGAGAGAGAAGTTAAGAAGAAACGACAGGTGAGTCTTTCTACCAAAACTAATGTTGACAAACATGTTTCCTTACGTAAAATGTTATTAAATCACATGTTTATCTCGTTGTGATTGCTGTTTGTTTATGTATGCATACATCTAAGTGTGAGTATGTAATGGCATGAGGTGGGAGGTGTGACCTGTCAGAGCTCATATCGGGGGAAATGTCCCGTTTATGCCAATTGAGGGGGGGGGGGGGTCCCAGTTAAAGGCAGTACGAGCCGGACACGTTCTCACAAGCGTGCGCAACTCCAGTGTGTGCTATTAACATGTGTTGTTTGCGTGAATAGATTTAAAGTCGCGAAGTATTTATAAATGTCGTCCTATCTTTTATCACTTGTTGTGCCGCAAATTTTCGTTGTTGGAGGGGACTAACTAGAGCTCAAGGTCTAACCCCCACTCTTTCAAAAACTAAACACCTTTTCAGGGAAGCACGTGGTAGAAGATTCGGGTAAGGATAAGGAGAAGATGTAAGGATGGAGCATTGGAATAGAAAAAAGTTGCTATTTTAGTTTACCGATCTTAGTTTGTTTTAATCTCAGCTATGTAATAGGTTGTTTTTGCTGAGCTGTTATTTTGAGGCCGTTTTGGCAAGTTATTTTTATATGGTGGTTTATGTTCATCGTTTTTAAATGTTGGGTTGTTACAACAACCATATGTTTTGTTTAATTCTGTTTTACTTCTTATCCATTAAAGGTTAATTTTTATAAAAAAAAATTATAAATAAAACTAATCTAATTAAACCAATTTTATTTTCCACAGTTTTTGAAGATGTTTCTTTTGAACAAAACCTTACAAAAAAGTTACTGCAAAAAACTTTAATTAAATATTTTTTTGAGGGTTATTTTATCAAATACTACTCAAACACCAGTTATAATTTCTTTATGGATGGCAATATGATGCGAGTCGAGTTTGAGACTCGTTAGTTTGCGAGTCGAGCTCGAGACTCGTTAGTTTGCGAGTCGAGCTCGAGTTCAAGTCGAGCCTATTCGAGTCGAGTGTTGACCGAGTTTTGAACGAGTCGATCTCAAGTGAGTCGATCTCGAGTAGTTCGCGAGTTGTCTCGTCTCATTTACACCCCTACATAGGCTCAAGCCATTTAACAAAGGCAAAAGATGTAAAACAAGGAAGAATAAATGTCTATATATAGTGGAGTTCAAAGCATTGGGTTTTATATCCCGCCAATGTGAGATGGATTAGACACACCATCAAGAGTTTATCCATGTCTTTTACACCATCATTTTCCAAAAAAATAAATCAAAAAACTTGAGTTTATTATTATTATTATTATCAATTAAATTAAAATAATATTACTAATTATTATTATTATTTTGCTTATCGAGTATCTCACGAGTTTATCGAGTCGAGTATCAGATCGCTCAACTCTACTCGTTAGTATATCGAGTCGAGCTCGAGTTCGAGTCGAGCCTATTCGAGTCGAGTGTTGACCGAGTCGATCTCGAGTAGCTCGCGAGTTGTCTCGTCTCATTTACACCCTTACACACCCATCTATATGTCAAATGCATCCCTTTCTACCTATGAATTATTATAACTCATTAATTACGTCATCATATCATTTTATATTTTAATTCTTTTTTTATTATTACATTGTTATAATTTTATTTAATATCATTTATTATTATTATTATTATAAAAATTCATTATTATTATTTTAAATATTTTTTATTTTTATTTGTAATTAAATTTTTTATTTTTGTTTCTATGTATTAACGTTTAAGATAGCATGCTTGTTTATAAGAAAAAATAAATTATATATTTTAAATTTTTAAGTATTTTTAGAAATATAACTTTTTCAATATTAGCATCATTTTATATATTTTTATTATTATTGTGTAATAATATATTTTCTACATGTTAACAATATCGTTTCTATATATTTTTCTATAAGAATATTTTTATCATAGAAAAATAATACAACATAATTAATTTATATTCAAAGTTTTAATAAAAATTGATGAGTTATCATCTGAATTTTTAAAGGTTGCTTAAGAATTGATGAATTATTCTTTAAATATTTAAATGCTTAAATAAGAATTGATTGGTTATTTTCGAAGTTTTTAAGTTGGAAAAGATTATCAATTATTTTATAAAATCTGGTTGAAATGTATATAGTTATAAAATAAATGATATATTATTATTTATAAATAACAAGGAATTTGTATTTTTAATCTATTTATTAAAAAATAAAAAACAATAAGAGAGAAAGAAATACACCTGTGTGGGCTGTTGGTCTCGGGTTCGATCCCAGGCCTCCTCGCAATCGCCTTGCCGCTGAGTGAGCCAGGTATGCCCCTCACATTGGGAATTGACAGCTTGTGTGGATCGGTTTACGTGTCCAGAAAATACTCGTTTTGCTCTAATAAGAGAAAAAGAAAAAAAAAGGGAGATAATTAAATAACTTTTCAAATTTCAAGGTAATTTTTTCAGAACTTTTTGCACCTTTAATTGTACAGGGTGCAAATAACAAACCCCTCTCTTTATTCGAACAAAAATCTCGAAATTTACTTTAAAAAAAGTAACATCATTTTCTTATTCTTAATATATTATAAAGTTAAAAAAAAAAAAAAGGAAATATCATTGATGACAAGGAAAAGTAGAATATTAAATGAATTGAAACGTGTCGGTTGCGTTTGGAGAAGATTTAATTAGATTGAAATGTGGGATTGAGGTCCGGGGGCGTGGCGTACGTCAATAAAGAACCTTTCCTTTCAAGTTTCAAATCCGTTGATTAAATATTTTTATTTATTTATATTCGAATGAATAAAAATAATGTCTAATTTATAAAACTAAAATATATTCAACGTAAAGGATAAGGATTCTCCATCATTTATTAAACAAATTAATAATATTATGAATTGTTCAATCGATTAAAATACATTCAAGATTTTTATTAAACTTGTTTATCAAAAATTTAAATAACTTGATGGCCATTAATTAAACATTGATCAGATAAGTGTTATCGAATCATTACCTTATCTAAATGAACATGACAATAATTATCTTATTCCGTTGAACAAATTCTATATTGTTTCTTCAAAATATTCAAAACAAAAGTCAAAATCTTTAAAAATAATTACATTTAGCTTCAGATTATTTATTTTAGATAATGAAACATTCATTTTATTATTAAAATATTTTATAAATTTATTATCTTAATATATTTTTAAATTTTTTTAATAAAACAATAATAATTCAATCTACAATTTTAAAAACAGATATTTTTAATTTTCTTTATTTTAGAGAATGATATAAATAATGAGATTTTTTTTAATTTTCTTATATTATAGAAGAATATAAATAACATGTTGAAACAAAATAGAAAATAAAAACACTATTTTTAATTTTAAAATATCTTTGGAAAATTATTTATTATTTTTATTCAATTTGCATTAATAAATTAAAAGAGTCTCTTAATTAATAAAAAAATATTTCTTTTATTGATAGCTATTAGATACTCTAGCCCATTTAGCGAGCAACCCTCTGATTACTCTTTTGACAGCCACACAAAACAACTTAATTTGTTCCGTATTTAATAAAGTTATTTGACAAACAACTTAGGTGGTGTTTGTTTTTTAAGAGGTCTAAAGTCTGAATTCTTAATTTTGTTATGATTAATAAGAGGTGATGTGTAAAAAGATCTGAACGATTCAGACTTAAGCGTTATTAAAAGATTTTTTTTTAAAAACAAACAACCCCTTAAACATTTTAAAAGATTTTTCAAATTAAAGAGTTTAGAAATTTCTATCCTAATAGATATTTCAAAATGAAGAAAGTATAATGAAGATTGAAAGTCTATAAATTTAAAAAATAAATATTTAAAAAAGAGAAATTGATCCTTTGTTTTTCCCATCAACGAGAAATAAATTAAATGTGATGCGAAAGAAATAATATTTTAAAAATTATATTAAATATTTTAATAATATAATTAATATTATAATCTCTTAAAATTAAGAAACTTTTGGAGATTTAACCTAATCTTCTATTTCAAAATTTTGATTTATAATTGGAATTTATTTTATCTTCAATGCAACACTAAAATCCTAATAAAATAAAAATCAATAAAGTAGGACTTAAGGACTGTTTGGCAGTTGCTGAATGATTTGTTGCAGGATGATTAAGTGGTCAAAATAATTATAAGGCTCTTATAATATACTGCAAAACGAAATATGGTTTCTTACTAATTGTTCAGAATGAAATTAGGGTGCTGAATGGTTAAGGGAGACCCAAAATACAAAATAATTCAAAGGGTTTTAGAACCATTAATAAGTAGACATTTTTTTACCAAACAAGATTCGCCTTTTAATGAAACTGTTAAGAGGTAAATCTCTATATATAGGAGTTGTTTTAAAGGCATCTCTAATCCAACCACTACAAAATTAATACTAAAAATAGTTTTCCTAAAATTTCTCCAAAAGGGAGAAACAAAATTCAAAATCTCCAAAAAAAAAATTACATCAATCTCCATAGATTCTCCATTTTGAAGATATATCATTGAATATATTATTAAAATATTTTAGATATTTAATAAAGTATTATTTTTCTTATCTAAACATTTAATGTCAAAGTTTGAGATATAACAAAAAATCATTTCTCTCTTTTGGTAATTATTTTTTGGGATATCTCCAAATTTTACACTCTCTCTCATATTTTCTCCGTTTTGGAGAATTTATTTGAGTAAAAAGTTGCTCAAAATTTACATTTTCTCCATTTTAGAGATTAGGGCATCTCCAACAGTATTGTTAAAATAGAAAAAAATGGGTTTTTGTTCTCTAAACCTCTCCAACAGCTTTGTTATCTTGTTTGCTATAATAGAGAAAAGTTGAAAATTTTCCAAGTTTAGAGAATTCTCGAAAACTTGATGGTAGGAGAGATAAATGATTATTTTATTCAATTTCACCAATGAAATTCACTTTTTATTATTTTATATTAAGATTTTTTTTAAAAGTGCATTGGAATGATAAATTATAGAATATTATAATAATATAAGTTGTTTTAAAATCTCTAAAATAGCAAATCTGTTGGAGATAAATGTAATACTTTTTAGAGATTTTTACTTTTAGTTCTCTACTTTAGAGAAATTATAGCAATGCTGTTGAAGATGCTCTTATAAGTTAGTTTTTATCGAACTTAATCGGTTCATCACATGTTTTATCAATTACCAGTTAACTTGTCAATCACCAACTAACTTATTGATAAATCATAACAACTAGTTTATCATGTAGTTTGTCAAACGTGGCCTCAAACTCTACTTATATAGTATTACTTTTATAGCATTTATGATAAATTCTTTAAAATAAAGATTTTTAAGATTTTGTTCTAAAATATATTTTTTAAACCTTTTTTAAAATGAAAAAAATAGAAAAAAGACAATGAAATAATCTAAATTTGAAGACCATTTTAAAATATGATTTAAAGTGAATTACACTTTTAGTCTATATGGTTTGTTAAAAGTTTCTATTTTTATCCTTATAATTTTATTTTTAGTCTATATGGTTAGTTAAAAGTTTCTATTTTTATCCTTATAATTTTATTTTTAGTCTATATGGTTTGTTAAAAGTTTCTATTTTTATCCTTATAATTTTAAAATTATAATTTTCATCCCTATAGTTTATAAATTATTACCTTTTTTGTCCTTAAGATTTAAATTTTATTACTTTTTTCATCTCAATGGTTTACAATTCATTTTTATTTTAGTCTCTAATGCTTAAAAATAGTGTTTCGGCCATACGAACGAAATTTGAAATGAATTGCAAGATGAAAACCGAAATTTCAAAACCACAGGGACGAAATCAGCAATTTTTAACAAACCGTAGGGACTAAAAACGTAATATATTCTATGATTTATTCATAATTTTAAAAAATAAAAAAAATTAAATGAAAAAGGAAAGGGCGTTGGGTAACGTGAAGACAGAAGGTAGTCAGTCAATCAAACACCACTTTGCCTCGTCAACAGGCCTGCCTTTTTCTTTTTCATTAATATTAGTATTAGAATATCTACGACAGTTCAATCAAAATGTGGTAAATAGATATTGAAATTTGGATTTTAAGCCAATATTTTTTTTCAACTGTTTCCTTAAAAGAAGGTTTTATTCGAGGTGAATTCTATCCATACCATTTTCTATAGGAGGTATGTAAGTTAGTTAGGAAGGGGTATGTGAGTGAGATAGAGGAGGTATGGGGGTTTTGTGAGTGAGAAGGGGGTAGGGATAGCAACACCCTTCTTCAAATATTGGTAAAATCCCAAAAATATAAGTAGGTGAGAGCATCAATGAGAAACTTTAAAAATAAATAGTTAGATAGAGAAATAATATTTTAATAGATAAATTAAAAAATTTAACATTATAATCGACAAAAGCTAACGACAAGAATAACAAGATTACACAACGGAAATCCGGGGTGTTACAATCCTCCCCAACTTGGGAATGATTTCGTCCCCGAAATCCTAACTATTCGAAAAGATGAGGATATCTTCGCTTCATATCCTCCTCGGCTTCCCACGTCACATTCGCTCCCCGGTGATGCTTCCACTGCACCTTGACCAAGGTGACTTCTTTATGACGCAACTTCTTAGACTTCCTCTCTAAGATGGCGTCGGGTTCTTCCACACAACGGTTACCTTCGTCTACTCTTAACTCTGAAAGGGGAATGACGCTGTCTTCCACCGCCAAACATTTCCGGAGGTAGCAAACATGAAACGTGTTGTGTATTCTACTCAACTCCGGTGGCAGTTCCAACTGGTAGGCTTGCAAACCCACCTGTTTAAGCACTTTGAAAGGTCCGAGGAAACGGGGACTCAACTTCCCACGTTTTCCGAACCGTATAATGTCTTTCCACGGCGACACCTTAAGCATAACGCGGTCGCCCACTTGGAATTCCATCGGTCGCTTCTTCTTATCTTCATAGCTTTTCTGACGATCCTGAGCCGCTTTCATTCTTTCACGAATGCACTTGACCTTATCGGCAGTCTCTTGCACGATTTCAGGTCCGGCAAACTGCTTTTCTCCCGCTTCAAGCCAGCACACGGGAGTCCGACACTTTCGCCCATACAAAGCCTCAAAGGGTGCCATTCCGATACTCGAGTGGTAGCTATTGTTGTAGGAAAACTCCACCAAAGGCAGGTGAGTGTCTCAGCTACCACCGAAATCGATGACACAAGACCTCAACATGTCTTCCAAAGTTTGGATCGTTCGCTCGCTCTGCCCGTCGGTTTGCGGATGGTAAGCCGTACTCAACTTCACTCGAGTACCAAGCTCTTTCTGAAACCCATCCCAGAAGTTCGAAGTGAACCGACTGTCGCGATCCGACACGATCGACAATGGTATGCCGTGCCTCGAGACCACCTCATCGATATAAAGCTTTGCTAACTTATCCATCGGTAGAGTCTTGCGCATAGCCAAGAAGTGAGCGCTCTTTGTCAATCTATCAACTATCACCCAAATGGTATCGTGACCTCGAAGAGTTTTAGGTAGCTTCGTCACGAAGTCCATAGTGATATGCTCCCACTTCCACTCGGGAATCTCTAAAGACTGAAGACTCCCATATGGTCGCTGATGTTCGGCCTTAACTTGCGAACACGTCACACAACGCTCAACGTAACGTGCCACATCAAGTTTCATTACCGGCCACCAATAGTGAAGCTTCAAGTCCCTGTACATCTTTGTACTTCCCGGATGAATGGAATACTTGGACTTGTGAGCATCCTCTAGCAACATATCACGGTTACCCCCAATCTTGGGTACCCACACACGACCGCTGAACAATTTTACTCCACGGCTATCTTCCGTTAAGAGTAAACACTGCTTCATCATGACTTCATCTTTTAGATTTTCCTCTAACAATGCTTTCATCTGCGATGCCTTGATCTTCTCAACAAGACTAGACACCAACTCGATTCTCGAATGGGTAGCCCGAATACAACCGCTACAGTCCTTCCGACTCAACGCATCGGCTACCACGTTTGCCTTACCAGGATGGTAAAGTAACTCACAGTCGTAATCTTTGAGCAACTCGAGCCACCGCCTTTGCCTCAAATTCAGCTCTTTCTGATCAAAGACATATTTCAGGCTCTTGTGATCTGTGTAAAGAGTGCATTTAGTGCCGTAGAGGTAATGTCGCCAAAGCTTCAAGGCGAACACCACCGCTGCTAACTCTAGATCATGGGTTGGGTAATTCTACTCGTGTACCTTAAGTTGCCTCGAGGCATAAGCGATCACCTTGCCTCGTTGCATCAACACACAACCCAGTCCCATCTTTGAAGCGTCGATGTATACAACGAAATCTTCCGACCCTTCAGGTAACGTCAAGATCGGAGCTTCACACAACTTCTTTTGAAGGATCCAGAATGCCTTCTCTTGGGTTTCAGTCCATTCAAATTTCACATTCTTCCGAGTCAGAACTGTCAAGGAAGAAGCGATCTTTGAAAAGTCTTGGATAAATCTCCTGTAGTATCCCGCCAGACCCAAGAAACTTCGGATCTCGGACGGACTCTTAGGAGGCTCCCAATTTAACATAGCTTCAATCTTGGAGGGATCCACTTTCACTCCGACCCGAGTGACTACGTGACCCAGAAACTGTACTTCTTTAAGCCAAAAGTCGCACTTGGAAAACTTGGCATACAACCTTTCTTTTCTCAAAACTTCCAGAACTTCACGTAAATGTTGCTCGTGCTCTAACTCACTCTTGGAGTACACGAGTATGTCATCAATGAATACAATGACCGACTTGTCGAGGAATGGTCGGCACACTCTATTCATTAAGTCCATAAACACAGCTGGTGCGTTCGTTAGACCAAAAGGCATTACAAGAAATTCGTAATGGTCGTAACGCGTTCTGAAAGCTGTCTTCGGAACATCATCTTCTCTTACCTTCACTTGGTGATAACCCGAACGTAAGTCGATTTTGGAAAAACAACCCGCTCCTTGAAGTTGATCGAACAAGTCGTCTATTATCGGAAGCGGATATCTGTTCTTTACCGTAGCTTTATTCAACTCACGATAGTCGATGCACATTCTCATTGTGCCATCTTTCTTCTTGACGAATAAGACCGGAGCTCCCCAAGGTGACGAACTCAGTCTTATGAAGCCTTTCTCCAATAGCTCTTGGAGTTGAGTCATCATCTCTTGCATCTCCGACGGTGCTAAACGATAATGGGCTTTAGCAATTGGTGCTGCTCCAGGCACAAGATCAATCCGAAACTCAACCTGACGATCGGGTGGTAACCCGGGCAAGTCGTCCGGAAAGACGTCTGGAAACTCACGCACGATCTTCACATCTTCCAGCTTTGATTTCTTTAGCTTGGCATCAATCACATAGGCTAGGAAAGACGAACATCCTTTTACTAAGCACTTGCGTGCCTTTGCCATTGTGATTATTGCCACTTCACCCTTTCTCTTTTCACCATAGATGACAACGACTTCACCAGAGGGGTTGGGAAGTCGAATCAACTTCTTGGAACATACGATCTTGGCATGATTGTTTGACAACCAATCCATGCCGACCACAACATCGAAACCCCCGATTAACATCGGCAATAGATCGATTGAGAATTCTCTCCCTTCGATACTAAGAGTACACTGCTTCAGAACCTCGCGGATCAGAACTTGACTACCATCGGCTATTTCTACCACTAATGCATCCTCAAGACTAGTAGTGGGCATAGAAATTTTCTGATGGAACAATTCAGATACGAAAGAGAAACTAGCACCCGTATCGAACAAAATACGAGCAGGTACAGAGTTTATAAGGAAAGTACCCGATACCACGTCGGCGGATGACCTGGCCTCTTCGGCCGTCATCTGAAATGCTCGACCCGGAACCTTCGGAGGGTTCTCCTTCCTTGCAGCCGCACTACCCGACTTGAGCTTCGGGCAATCTCTTTTCACATGCCCCGGTGCCTTACACTCGTAGCAAACCATCCCCACGACGGAACAGTCACGAGCGGTGTGGTCATTCTTACCGCACTTGAAGCAGAATCTAGAAGTGGAGTTACAGCTATCGTGGTGCTTGGTTCGACACTTCGGGCACCACTTTGCTTCCTGATAACTGCTGAAGTTGCGGTTTCCGACAAAAGGTCGGGCCCGCTTGGGAGGTACTGAACTGCTCTCCCACTTCCTCTTATCAGGCACCACCACTGTTTTCTCAGACTTGCTCTTCGCGAACATTTCCTCCATGAATTGAGCTTCTTCAACCATCTCTCGGAGGTTAGAAGCTTTGAAATTGTGGACCATTGATTGCATACCCGCTGGCAAGCCGTTGAGATACGCTTTCATCTTGTCTTTCTCTGTTGGGGCAGCGTGCCCCACCAGACCAAGCTTCTCCATAAACTGACGGGTGTACTCTCTCACCGTCAGGCTTCCCTTTACCAAGGACCGGAATTCTTTCTCAATTCGGTCCATCGTTCTCTCGTTGTAGAATTCCTCTAGCAACTTCTTCTTGAACTCGACCCAAGACAACTGAGCCAACACTTCAGGAGATAGAGTGGATTGGATGATATTCCACCAGATGAGTGCAGTGTCCCTCAGCAGTTGGGTACCGAACCGCACCCTCTTATCATCACCACATTCGGAAGAGCCAAAAGCTTGCTCAACCGCTCGGATCCACTTTACACACACTGCCGGGTCATCTGAACCGAAGAATTCTGGCGGTCCACAACCCAGAAAGGACTTATAGGAACAACTCTTTCTGTTCCCCGGAGCACCAGAAGTCCCGCGCTCTACCGCCGTGACCCTTATACCATCATCTCCCGAACCTGCTACGACGTTCTCTACCACCGTCTCACTTCTCCGATGATTTACGTCGCGGTCCTCCATCGCTTTCAGCAGAAACTCTTGCTGCTTCGCCATCTCTTCCCTCATTGCCAACATCACGCTGGCCAATAACTCGGACTGGGGATTAGCATCCCTGATGACTGGGTGGGACGAAGCCAGGTCTACTCGCGGAATGACCTCTGGCCCCCCACCTAGTATTTGCTGAACAGGTGGTCGAACGATAACCTCAACTCCTTCCGGCTGACCCGCTGTAGAGGTTGTCGCTTCCAGACCATCAACACGAGTACGCGGTCTTCCGCGCGTACCTACCATTCTGAACTGCTACACAGAGCAGAGAAAGAGATAAGAGAGAGATAGGAAAACACGAAAGGAAATGTACTACCACATTACCAATTGTCATATTAATAGCAAATCAAGCACTCTTACGTACAATATCCTCATAATAACATTAGCTAAGTGAAATTATGAACATATAACACATAATGGTTCTTGTCACCACTATTACAACACTTGATAAACGTACTTTCCGTTGACTCTAAGACTAACCCATCTTAGAAGTTCTACCCAAATCTCGCAGATCAATTCTTAGCATACTCAGTCTAAGTCTAGACATCTTACATTCATGCCTAGTTCGCTTAAACTAGAGCTCTGATACCAACCTGTAACACCCTAAAAATCAGAGTAAATTAAAACCTGCAAAACTTGGCAACATGACATTCGTATTGATAATAAACTCCCAAGAAGGGGATCAGTCCTTAAGACTTTACAAAAACCTTCATCGATATGGAGTTCGTCAACAAACTAATCTAGACACCTATATCAAGATTAAATCAGTTGACGATCCATAATGTACCAAAAGAATGGGACTTAACAAATGCCCTGAAACAATACTAGTCATCTCAAAATGCCCCGAGACCAAACCCGTCTCTCAAAACCCCGGCAACCCACCGCTAAGGGAAACCTGTTATACATATCATTTGAGAAAAAGTGTCAGACTTAAATCCTGGTGAGAACATACAGTTATAAAGCTCAAAAGATATAAACATCAGTATCATAAGGAAATCTTTTCATAAAGGTTTAGTTTATAAAGATAACATTTCGCCACAACCGGGCCTTTTCGGTCCAAAACTCATTAAACGATGACAAAAAGGACCATTTTACCAAGGATTGTGGTGCAACACAAAGTAGACCACCAAATCCGAGTTATGAGCTAAATACATGGAACCATGGCCACGAACTCTTCAGTCCGTACTACGATGTGAGGGAGACCCCCCAAGGAACCATGTCATACTCGTTCATTAGACTACATCTGAACCATGGCTAGGATCGGGTCTCACATAACCGTACCTAAGTTGCCCCCGAGGATCAAATATAGCTAACTACAACGGAAGGGGCATATCCTTCCCAGCCATTACAACGGAAGGGGCATATCCTTCCCAGCCATAAGTCGACTCGATACCTAGGGATCCACTAGTACAGTCAGAACTTGTCACAATATTTCATGTGACCAAAAAAAGCTAGATATATAGCTATCAACACATTTATATTTCAAAATGCTATTTTCCAGACCAACTGCTGGTAAAAAAGATAATCATAAAACCAGTTTATATACATTCTTTCAATAAGCCACAAACATGGGCGATTAAAACATCATTTTACTTCTGATAAGGCGGGACCCGTCATTTTAGTCAAAACTGATCGGGAACCCCGAAAATCACCAAAAACTTCATTTATATCAAAATGTAGAGAACATGAAATCATACCGTAGAAATACTTCGGATTTCGCAAATAAGAGTTTTGACATGTATAAAGTTTGTAAAATGGTAGTAGGAACTCACCGGTAGGTTTTCAGAATAAAACCCGGAAAACCAGATAACGACCACGACGTAGAGGTGAAGCTTAAAACACTGAAACCTCGGATCGAACACCGACTATAATCTTCCAAACTCTTGAGAGAGAGAGACTTTAGAGAGAGAGAGAGTTTAGAGATATTTTAGATTTGAGATAAAGTGATTTTGGGAAACTGAACCTCTTAAGACGGTCCAAGCAACTTCGCGGGTTATGCCGCGACTTCAACTCGCGGCATAACTCGCCCGTGTCCAAAACCCTAAATCATCCAGTGGGTTTCGCGGGTTGTGCCGCGACCTCTAGTCGCGGTGTAACTCGCGTAGTTCTCTGTTTGTCCCCAAACTTCACAAAAATCCAAACTCTACTACAAACCAAACACGGAGCTAACGACAAAAGCTTAACACAAGAATAACAAGATTACACAACGGAAATCCGGGGTGTTACACATTAACCTATAATGAATCGTTTTCAACGTGAAATCGCCACCACCATTTACTGAGAAGTCCCCAATTAGCATCTTTTAGGCTACCAATGTTTAACCCACCCCTTTTGAAGCCCCCTAACACCCTATCCCAATTGACCCAAGCGAAACATTTTTTTTCAATCATGTCCTCACCTCCCCCCCCCCCCCAAAAAAAAAGAAGTGACATCTCACCAATGTCCATCTTCCTCCAAATGACATCTCACCAATGTCCATCTTCCTCCAATCATGTCCTTGCAGGGCACGAAACAACGAAAAAAAGTATAACGAGATACTACCAAGAATCGATCTTACCAATGTCCATCTTCCTCCAAACGAGATTGCTTTTGCCTTCCATGTTGCCAACTTGTTTTTTACCTTATCAATCACCAATTTCCAATTATCTATTCTTCGCATAGAAGCACCAACCGGTAGACCAAGGTACATGAGAGGAAGTGAATCGCATCCGCAACCTAACCCTCTCGTCCAAGATTGAATTTCTCCTTCTGATATCCCCACTCCATAGATCTTACATTTTCTCAAATTAATTTTTAGACCCGAAACCAAATGAAAACGTTTCAAAATCTTAATAAGGTTCTTTAGATTTGATAGTTTCCATTCTCCGAAGAAAATTACATTGTCCGCATCTTGAAGATGTGATATCAGAACCTCGTCTCTTCCCACTTTAACACCTACAAACAACCCTTTTTCCACCTCTTCTATCATCATGAGGTGCAAGGTCTCGACTACCATCAAAAATAGGAAAGGATCTTTTTGATGTTCACTCCCCCAGGGCTTCCATCCAATCATCGAAACACCACAAAGGAAATTTCTATGAATGTTATGACAAGAAAACAAATTCCTTGTGTGTTCGTGCAAGTGATAGAAAGAATTAAGCATATGATTATTGCTTTTATAAGGCTCAACATTGTATAAACCATTGAGACAACAGTAGATAAACACAGACTCAATGTGCATGATGGAAGTGCAAAGGTGGGGCAGACTTCCTTCTATTTCAATATCCAGATTTTCCAAATGAAAACCAGATAGATTATATGTTGCGTCCCCTTTGAAATATGAAACACTTTCTTTTTAAGAAGAAAATGAGTGGCTGGTGGGGTTTAGTTAAGAGTTGGCATGGGCTATTTGTCTGTTTCAATAATGTTCACCAAGAATTGTGAAACATTAGTAATGTGGCTGCCCGGCTCAGAAAGTAGTTGGTGCAGAGTTTGATATTCTTTTACTCTGATCTCTCACCCTCTTTCTTTTTAACATTAAGCGCACATCTAACCAAACTCTCATTTACATTTTACCTCAACGCACAACGCACAACCCACACTCATTTCTTTTCGACTCCTCACACTCAATCACTATGGATTAACTTCTTGGGTAGGAAACACTGGTTATCATGAATCCATAGAAGTTTCATTTAAGTCCTAGCACAAAGAACCCATATATTTTCCTATAAAGCATATGTTGCTCAAAATGGTTTAACTTGAAACAATTAAAGCTCAAATACAAGTCAGATGTTTATATGCTCAGAATATAATCATGAAGATATGAGCATTTTGAAACAATGAAGTATTTTCAAACAAGTAAATGAAATGAATGAACATGAATACAAGAGACTTGTTTGAAAATCTGACATTGTATAGAAATGATCAGAAATGAAATGATATAGCATTTAAAGCTTATGGTCAAGAATAATGGATATTGTCTATACGAAACAAAAATATAGTCATTCTTGAAATGACGTTCAGAAATGAAATTACGCTCAAAATTCATTGAAGTGCAAGCGGGGTGTCTTACCATCGAAAATATGTTTCAATATGAGACATGGTAAGAACATTTTGAACAAAAAGTCAAACCGGTGTGTGTGAATACTTGAAAGTATATAGAAAAGACAATACGCAAGTATTTATCTTTGGAAATACACAGTTTGTTAAGCGTTGAAACACAAATAAAATGAAAACATTTAAAATCACACTTCCAATTCATGAAATCTGTTTAAGAATCGGGAAGTGGTTTGAACAGTTAAGAACATGTTTTCTATGATTGAAAGTCGTCCTTCTTTCAACCATATATGAGATTAAGATAAGAAATTAACCTTTCTATGCAGTCTTAGTCTCATGAAGTCAGCTGAAGTCATAAAGATATGATCTTGATAGCTTCTCTCATTCTACACAAGTCTCAAAGTCATGTCAAAGCAACTTTATTCACAAAAACTTATTCAAATGTAAAAGACATAAAGCGGTAAACCAATTATAGTACGAGTTCTGATCGGAAGTAATCAGAAATCATAATTCTTTACTCCCCCTGAAAATATGCATCTGAAATTTATCAATAAAAGGCACATGATAGAGATCTACAACTCCATTTGAAGTGTAGTTCATCATATCTTCCGAATACATATTTCCAGAAAAATTTATGTACTCCCCCTTGAAGGTTGATTTCCTCTTCTGAGTATCTGAGTACACTCTCTTATCAGCCGGCGAGTAGCATTTCTTTTTCATCATTGAAGAGCGAGTCCTAAACTGTTGTGTTTAGAAGTCAAACTTCGTTGAAGTACGGGTCCTAAGTTGATTTACTTAGAAGCCTTGGTTCTCTTACTCCCCCTTGACAGTAGGTGCCTGCAACACAGAATCAGTCTTTGGCTTTGGTACCTACTGATATTTGGGTCCATATGTGTTAGTTGCAGTTCTTATGGGAGTAACGGAATAAGAACCATACCAGAAATGATCACTTGTTTTATGAACATGATCATGTGTACAACAATAAGAACAATAGTATTTCTTACCTGATAACCTGATTAATTGATCTCTCGTGTAGATATGATCAGGTTTACCTTTACGCACATTGTTCTTCTTGGCTTTAGTCTCATGTACACATGTCTTCTTTCCTTTCATCTCTTCTTTCTTCTCATCTTTCTTCTTTTCTTCAATTGGTTTCACTTTCCATACCGGTTTTTCTTCTTTGTATCTTCTTCTTCTTCGATGTGTACCTGAACCATCTATATTTCTATCATAGAAAAGGTTAGTACTACGAATCTGACTAGAAGATTTAACTTACATTTTGGAAGAAATAGTCTTATGATGTGAGCTTGCAGCTGTCTTGAATGAGCATTCCGAATCAGCTGAATCATCTCTAGGTGTGTGGATTTGTGACTCTGGAGTCGTTTGCTCAGTCACCACCACCTTTGAAACAATCTTTTCAAGCTCTTTAACCTTTGAAGCAAAGTTGTCTCTTTCTTTGACAAGAAGGTCAATCTTCGTCTCGAATTCAGACTTCGTTTTCTTCTCTTTCAACACACACTCAGATAGTTCAGATAACTTCTCTGTCAGCTTCTTTATTTCTGCTTCAAACAAACTTCTTTCTTCCTCAAAGCCCTTTTCAGCATTTGTTCTCTGACCAGATATCTCTTTGAAGATTCCAACATTCTTCTGCTCTATGGTCTTTCTTTCCTTTGCAAACTTTTCCCTTTCCAGAATAATTACTTTCTCAAACTCAGAAATCTGTTGAGAAAGCTTTAAACATTTCAGCTCAACCGTCTTCTTCTCGTCAGCACATTTTCTAGAAAATTCTGAAAACTTTTTAACAAACTCTTTCTTTTCTTTATCAAAAACTGATCTTTCTTCAACAATTTGCAATTCTAATTCAAAGATCTTCTTTTCATTAGCACACCCTATTTGCTGAAACTTGACAATGCGATCTTCTAATTCTGAGATCTTGCTCTTTAACTCAGTGTTTTCAGCTTCCAAAAACAAGACCTTTTCTTCATTAAGCCCAGAAGTCTGTTTCAGAAGATCTTCATTAATAGTCTTTAATGCACTGACTTCTTCTCTTAGTAACTTTCTTTCATCAGAATATCTCTTTGATCGCTTAGAATAGTAGTCAACTGAAGAAGCAAGATTTTTGTTCTCTAATTCGAGCTTGTGAATCTTTTGTTCATCATCATCAGAAAAATATCCCATCTTGGAAACATACAGCTTGTTAAGCGTTGAAACACAAATAAAATGAAAACATTTAAAGTCATACTTCCAATTCATGAAATCGGTTTAAGACTCGGGAAGTGGTTTGAATTTTTAAGAACAATGTTTTCTATGATTGAAAGTTGTCCTCCTTTCAACCATATATGAGATGAAGATAAGGAATATACCTTTTGAGTGCAATCTTACATCTCATGAAGTTAAACTTAAAGTCATAAAGATATGATCTTTTAAGCATCTCTCAAAAAACTGCAAAAGTCTTATGTCATAGTCAAAGCAAATTTATTCACTAAAAATAAAATGACAAAAAGCAGTAAAACAATTAAAGTATAAGCCCTGATCAGAAATAATCAGAAGTCATCACCTTTTTACTCCCCCTGAAATTATGCATTAGAAAAATTATCAATGTAAAACATATGCATTAAAATTTCAGACAAATTTGTACTCCCCCTCGAAGGTTGATTTCCTCATTCGAGTATTGGAGTACAATCTCTTATCAGCACAGGAGTAAGGTCTTTTGATCATTGAAGTGCGAGTCCTAAACTGTTGTGTTTAGAAGTCAATCTTCGTTGAAGTACGGGTTTAGAACTGCTGTGTTCAAAAGCCATTATTGACATTGATGTCCGGGTCTTGAGCTGAGCTACTCAAGAACCATATATTCTCTAAAGCACGGGTTCTGAACTGATTTATTCAGAAACCTCTGTTCTCCTACTCCCCTTAGACAGTAGGTGCCTGCAACACAGATTCATCCCTTTTCTTTGGTATCCATTTGTATTTGGATCCAACTGTGTTAGCACTTGATTTTGGTACCTATTGAAATTTGGGTCCGCTTTTTCTTTGAAAACCATATGAAGAGTTAGAATTATAAGAGTGTACATGATATGTACCAAACCAATTATCAGAATCTTGACAAGAAGCATAATCATATCGTTCATAATTGGAAAACTTTCTAGTAGACAAAGATAACTGGAATAATTGTTGTCTTGAAAATTTCTTGCGAGAATCAACAAGTTTTGGTTTAGAAAAAGCAACATCCACAATTTTATCATCGTTACTAGTAGTAATCTTATTACAATCGGCACTAGAATATGATTTATCCTTCTCATATATCTTCTTCTTAGGTTGCCATTCAGACTCAACTCCAAGCCTTTTCTTGCTCATTTCTGAAACATTTGAAACTTTTTAGTTAGAAATGTGAGTTTCAAACGAATGCTTCTTCTTTGGCTTACCAGTTGTGATCGGTTTCTGTAAATGCTGAGATTTCTTCTTACCTGTCGCATTCTTAGTTTTCACAGAAACTGATTTATCAACTTTCGTTGATTTTGCACCTTACTCAGGCATACTGGATTTTCCAAAGGATTTCACAACAAAAGATGAATGGTTAGGAAGTTTGGCACTAAAATGAAATTGATCAAAACAATCATCTAAAACACCATCAGAGTTTAGAAAATCAAACCCTCCATCAGCTGAACCAAACATGTCATCGGATTTTGAAGCCTTTGATGATTTAGAAAGAACAGTACTCTTAAGCACAGTTGAAAAAACTTTTTGTTCAATATCAATCAAAAGTCTTTCATCTGTTAAAGATGTCTCAAGTTCAGAAATTTTACTTTCCAAAACGAGAGGAGGGACGTAAACTTTACCTTCAATAGGCTTCGTCTCCATTTCTTTTACATAATAACTT